>CM060935.1:957689473-960189473 GCA_030765085.1 Allium cepa
TTCTGAATATTTTTAAAACAAGTTTAAATTAAAATAGCTTTTAAAAGTAAATTGGTATTCAAACAAATATTTAAATTTGATTTTTTTGAATGAAGTTCTTTTATAAAAGAGTTTTAAATGGAAATTAAATGATTTGTTAACTTAAATTTGCAAGTTAAATAGTAATGTATTTAAAAACTTAATTTTTAAATAAAATTAAGTAAACTAGTTTAAATGCTTTTCATATGTAAGTAATAAATGTTATCTACATTTATTATAAATTGAATTTAAATTTGGTTAATGTTTAAATAAATAATCATTTTGAATCTTAAACTCAAAATGAAATTTGAATTTAAATTTTAAAATGTAATGTTCTAAATGCACTTTAATATTAATGAAGTCATTAGTAAGGAATGAATTATCTTAGAGATTATTAAGATATTAAATTGATTAAATGAATAAGATAGTTAAGAAATGAATTATTTATTTAATTTATAAATTAATAATTTAGATTAATTTATAATTAGAGATTAATTAAGAAGTAAATTAAGAAAAGTAATTAAAGAATGATTAATAGTTAATGAAGGTAATTAACTAAGGATTATTTAACAATTAATTAATAAGATTAATTTTTAATAATTAATTAGATTAATTAATTAATGATAATCATTTGTGAATTATTTTAAGATTAATTACTTGATGGAAGTAATTAAGAAATTAATTACTTAATGTAATTAATTAAGTTTAAATGTAATTTGTTTAAGATAATTAATTAAGTTTAATTAAGTTAAACACTAGATGCTTTGGTAAATAATTACTTAATGTAATTAGTGAAGTATAATTACTTAGTGAAGTAATTAAAGATAATTACTGGATGTAATTAGTGGAAGATGGTTTAATTGTGAAAGTAATTTGGATTAAATTACTTCGTATAATTAATCAAGGGATTAATTAAAGAAATTAATTAAGGAGTAATTAATTTGATAAAGTAATTAAGGTAGTTAATTATAGAATGAGATTAATCAAAGGTGATTAATAATTATATTTTAATTGAGATTAATTACTTAAAGTAATTAATTTAAATAAGATAATTAATTAAATATAATTAAGGATCATAAATCAATATAATTAATGATGTAATTAAGATTGATTAATTAAAGATTAATTAATCAATAATAAGTGATTAAGGGTAATTAATTAATTGTAATTAATTAAGGTTTTATATAATTAATTATAGTTAATTAATTAATGAAGTAATTAACGGTTAATTACTGTATTTGGTTTAAGGTAATTAATTTGTACAATCAATTAGAGGATAATTACTTGAATGTAATTAAAGAATAATTGATCAGGGGTGACTAATTAAGATGATTAATTAGAGGATAACTAACTAATTAATTTTTAATTAATTAATGGGTATGTAAGCAAGATTTATATAGTTAATTAATTTAATTCACTTTAAATTAATTAGAGACGATGTAATTAATTTAATTCATTTTAAATTAATTATAGATGGTGTGATTATAAATCATTGCTTATATATGATTAGAGGATATTGGTTGCCTTGAATGGTTTGAATCTCAGATATGAGATAAGTAATGTTGTGTGATACAGAAGCATTGGTTGCATTGTGATATGGATTATCTTCTGATAATGATAACATGGATTATCTGTTGTGATGATTATCTATTGTGAATCCGTGGATTATCTTTCTGTGTGTGTATAGATAATTGTATTGAAATGTTTTAAACTCTAAAAAACTTGGACTTAAAAGACACGCCTTGGATTTCGATGAGATCGAGATCGGGTTTCCAAAATTGGATATCCGAAAAACACATCGATCCAAATTAACGATAGGTCGTGAATCTCAAGTGAAGAGTGAAGACTCAAGGTGTTAGGACTATTCATCAGTATAACTCTGAGGGTGATTCCGAGATGAGTTCGATGGAGATAGTACTTTCAGATTCGAGATGAAGATTCAGAGTGCAAGGGTTATTGTCGTTAACTTGAGGGTGATTTCAAAATGAGTGTAATGAGATAATGCCTTGGGTTTCGTTCGAATCCAAAACGAACTTGTATGGATTGAATGCTTTCAGAACATCGTCAGTTGGACGATGAACATTCTAAGATAAATGTGTCCTACAAAGGTAATCGTAGCCTCAAGCCTCATCAATCGGGAATGGCTAAAATAGGGAAGGTGCAGCAAGGCTAAGTGGATCATGCCCAAGTAGGACGAGATTTTCCCCTGTCTAGAGGTCCCTTTTAATTCGGCTTAGTGGGCGGTTGGATATGCGCACCAACTGCGGGGTTGTCTTGTTCGGGACTGTCCAGTACGGGGTGGTTCCGGCCTTGTGTTGCAAGGGATTGGGAGTGATCCTCGGTACAGTGATCTAGGCCACGTACTGTGACGGGCGATACCCCGTAGCCCTGCCATTGTATGAAATCCAAAATCCAATAAGTGCCAACGGTTTTGATTGTATTACCCACTTTTGTGGCTAGTAGCTGGAATTTAATAAAAGTAACAATTTCGGCTATTTCATATTTACTTGAAAACCCTAGACCTATTATAATATCACTGGATTTCCTATCAAATGTTTTGGTTAGCGTAAGGTAAAAGCTTTTCCATGTTTATGTGTGGGAAGTCTTACGTGATACCTTTTCTTTCAAAGGTTTTTCAAAGTTAAGCAACCTTAACCTGTTACTCACACCAGACCCATGTCTGGCCTGGAGTTTATCTTTTGTTTTCTTAAATTCTTCGGTTCTCAAATTTTTACGAGTAGCCAAGGGATCCAGGTTAGCTTTGATGAATTATGGAGGAGCAATGGAGCAGGAGGCTCGGCGTTGTAGATATGTTTAGTGTTCCGCTGTGTTTGGTATCTCTGAGTGGTTTCTTTGTATTGTATTGAGTTGTAATAACTAGACAGGCGTTTATAACTATCTAGTATGTGTTGTATTGTCCGTGTAACTCTGATAATTGTTGTATACTATGTAATACTTATGTTATTAATATAATTTATTCGTTCCGCTGTTGAGATTCTGATGTTGTTTCTTCTTTCTTCTCTTTCTTTCTCTTTCCCATCCCTTTCTTTCTTCAAGGAGATGCGTCATTATGTGGAGATGAATGGTGGGTCATCACATTTGGTATCAGAGCACTAGGTTGAGCGAATACCTAGGTTCTGGAGTGATTTCTTTCTTGAGAGAGCGTATTTGTAATTTTAAATATATTTATATATAATTATCTATTTCTACCTATCTGTTGGGTTGCCTGTTTGGGTTTTCCAATATAGGTTATAAAGGTAGATGAGGTAGTGGTGTGTGTAACACGACAACTATCATTTGTTGGAGTTTATGTTTGAGGTTGGAAGTATATGTGTCGAGACTGTAGGCCTAATACCGTCTCGAGTAAGCTTTGTTGTGTTGAAGTATTTCATAGATCTCTGAAGGAAACCTATTAAGGTTCGGAGTCCATCTTTGAAGTGCAGAGTTGGATGAGTTGAGTTTGGATCTGTCGGTTGGGCGGAAGTGAGTAATGGTATCTTGATACCTCAGGAAGTTGTAGCTACGTGATGAGATACAGTGACTATGGATTGTGTCCGAAGATATTTCTTTGGAACAAGTTTTGGGAAGTGTGTCTACTTCGGTGTTGTGGCTGAATTTTGCATGGTGATTTTACTTGCTTTGAAGTTCGAGTTTCTCGAAGAGCTTTGGATTAGGAAGTTTTTGGAATTGGTGTCAGCAGTGTAACTCGGAGTGTTCTATGTTGGCAGGAAGTTTTCTGGCTGAGTAGTTTTTTCTGAAGGTGGAGTTCAGAAGCAGCAGAGTGGATCTGTTTCTTCAATGGATTGGCTAGGCCAGTGTAAGCTGTTCTATTAGGTAAAGAGAGGACAGTTTCTCTTTGGAAATTTATCTGGGTTAATCGCAAAAGTGACTTGCGATAGTTGAGTGTTCTCTTTGGTTGTCAGAGATTTTTCGGATGTCTTCAGGGAAGTCAGAGGTTTGTTCGCATCTGGAGATTGAGCTTTCTTATCGACTAGTATTCCAGGAGTGGAACTGGTGGTTCAGCTTAGTAGAAGATGGTTCCTAGAGATAGAGTTTGATGAAGCAACTCAGGTTTCGGATGAATTTCTGAGTTTTCTTGTATGGATTTTGTGAAACCATATTTCTAGGAAGTGATGTCCAGTTTGTGCTCGTATTCTTCATCAGCATGTTCTTCTACTTCAAATCAGGGTTGTGCAGCGGAAGCAGTTTGGGAGTGTTTATGATTGTCCTTTCCGGATAAGGAGAAGCAAGTTCAGTCTTCTGCTGGTTATAGAGTAGAGTTTGTTCTTGGTTTTGGATTGATCTTGAGGAAATCATTGGGTTAGGTTGTTTTTGGTTCTGTTTGTTTCAAGAGGCATCAACAAGGGTTGAGCTGATCAGGAAGGATGTGGGCAGCCCAGGATCGTCCGATGAGTTTTGTGGATAGGAGATGGAGGAATTTGGAATTCGAAGTTAGAGACTTCGTTATTGTTGGAGTTTTCTCCGATCCAAGGAGCTATAAGATGGGGTAAGGTTGGAAAGATAACTCCGAGATGTTTGGACCTTTTCTCTGTTTTGGTTGGATAAGTATTTGGTTTTCAGGATTGAATTGCCAGTTTGGATAACTGGGATTCGATGTATTTCACGTATCTCTGAAGGAGTATGTATATAGTCTATCTCTGGTTTTGAAACCAGCAGTTCTAGAGGATTTGATTGTAGATCTAGATGAGTAGGAGCTCTGTAGCTTGGTAGTATTGATTGTTTAAATTCTGTAGAGCGAGTGTTCCCGGTATATATATACTTGGGAAACCCGAGGAAACTCTATCCAGATTTTTGTCTGGATAGTTAGATTTGTTTTGATTGTATGAATTGATTGCTATGGTTGTTAGCATATCATTGATATATGCTTGTGTTTTAAATTAAATCTTTAAAAAGATTATTAAATTACCTTTGTTTTAAATTTTGGAGATGAAATTCTTTAAAGGGGGGAGGAATGTGATGACCCGGAATTTTAAGCAATATCAATTTAATAATCTGAATTAAAAATTAAATTGATTTGATAATCTTTGTGATAAGATTTGAATTAATTTAATAATCCAATAAAATAAATATTAATTGATAGATTTTATCTTTTAAAATCTAATAAATTTCTTTCCATTTATAATGTATATAGGATATGTATATATTGTAAATAGATATAGTTTTAATTTAATAAATAAATAAATCTTGTTTTCCAAATAATATATATATTTGGTAAATTGGGTATAATTTTAAGTTAAACTTTTAAAAGCTATTGAATAAATAAAATATGGATTTAAATTTGATAAGATTAAAAAAAATTAATTTGTTTAAATTTATTTATTTGATATTAAGCTTTTAAGTATATAATAAATAACTAAATGATTCTAAATACATAAGGAAAATATTTAAATGATTTAAAATATGTTTTAACTTAAGTTTAAATTTAAATAAAATTTAAAATAAGGTTTATTTTGATTTCTTTTTAAATATAGTTGGATGAAATAAATAATTTATTGATAAAGAAACAATTTCTTTTATAAATTGTTTATAGTTATCAAATTTGTTATTTTCAAAACATAATATTACATTGTTTTTAACAAATAGATTTTAAATAAAAATAATTGTTTTTCAAAATTGAATTGTGTAGTTATATATGTAAATATATAACTTAATTTCAAAATTTAATTTTAGAATTTGATTTGGATTTGAATTCAAAGCTTTGAAAATTTAAATTATAAATATTTTTAATTTGTTTTGATTTTAAAATATTTGTATAAATTTTATTTTATAAATATAATTGGATTTATTCATTTTAAATTATCTACATGTAAATAAGTATATATTAACTAATTAATTAAACAAAGATTTACATTTATCTTATATTAACATATTAACCAAATAACTAATTAACATTTAAATATAACTAATTAATTTTAAACGACAAACGTAAATATTATATAAATTAAACGGCATATATAAATATATTAAGGCTTCATGTAACACGTGTTAATCAATAAACATTACAAATTGACAATTGTTAAAATTTGAGACAAGTGTCTTTTATTCTATTTTTCTTCTATTTTAATAAATCAAATTTCACCCTTATAAATACATGTGTTTCTTATCTTCTTCTTTTTTCTATTTTTCATTTTTTTTCAAAAGTGAATCAGAAAACACTTTCTTTGAAAATAAAATCAAAAATCAAAACATGCAAAATCATTTTCAAAATTGAATCAAACATGTAAAAGATCTGTAGCATGTAAACAAAATCTATAAAACCTGCATTTTCTTTAGAATCTGAAATTCAAAGCAAACCTTTTTCTTAGAAGCATCTGCATTCTTCAGCCTGGAATTAAAGGAAATCTTGTAGTAGCATGCATGCAGTTTCAAATTAAAGAAGCAAGAATTCCAGCATTTTCTGTACAAAGCATCCAAGCAATTCAAGATTAAAGCAAAGAAAATTTCCAATTTTAAAAGTACAAAGTCTTTTTCAAAATCATGGCTCTGTCTTCCAATTTAATCAGGTGAGTAACATCATTTTTGATGAATTTAAGTATTTTAATCTATTGCATGTTGATTTCTATGATTAAGTGTGTATGATATGTATTTATATCAGTTGATTTTCTGTGTATGTATAAATGAATAAATTGAACATGCTGTGGTCTCTGTATTATATTCCCAGGTTCAAGAAATTGTTCAAACTACATTATCACATAATGTAATTAATGTTAGTGTTTAAGATTCATACAAAATATGTTTGTTGAATCATGAATTTAGGTTTAAAAATTTATTCAGGTTAAAATAATTTTGAATTGTCTGTAAAAATCAATAATAACAGAGCAAGATTGAAGTAAAGTGTAAATCCAATCTTTTTAATTCATAAATTCAGAAACCTAAACTAAATCCTTAACATAAATCATGATTTTTAAGAATAAAATTATAATTTATAACTTGAGGATGAGGGTACAGTTCGATGACGAACAGAAAAGGGAAAACTTGTGATTTCTGGTGATCTATTGATATTGAAGGGTCGGGATTCTTCTTGTGGGTAGAGGAGTAATCAGTGAAGCTTGGAAAAATAATTGAAAGTGATGCAAATCACTATGGCAACAACGGTGATGATTTCTTGTCTGGAACCCTAGTTTTAACTAGGCAACTTGTTTGGGTCCGTACGGCCTGTAGGGGTGATCGAGTTCAACATGGTTTTAGGTGTTGAAAGGATGGTCGAAGACGAGACTGTGGCCGGTGATGCAGAATTTCTAGTGGTCGGAGGACCGTGGAGGAAGCGTTGACAGGTTTGGTGTGGGTTTGTTCTGTTCTGTTCGAGGTTGTAAAATTTGAACTCGAATTCAAATTCGAGTTGAATGTGAGCGATGTGATGATCGAAATGTAGCGTGGAGTTGTTCGCCGATGGGAAAAGATCGTCAAAGTTGATCGGAATCGATCAAGAACAGTGTGCAGGTGCACGGTACTCATGTGTGGATGTTGTTGGTCGTTGGTTTGAGCTGCAGATTGAACTAGAGTTGTTTCACGAGAATTCAAGTGCTTTGCCCAAAACACTTTAGGTTTTGACTCGAAGCAGGAATTGGGTTGCCTCGGGTTGGTTCTGTTTTGTTACAGGTTTTATAAAACCGGTATGTACTTTAAATTTAAACCAAATTTGAATGAATTCAAAATAGATTTTAAACAAGTTTATATCTACTATGTAGTATAAATTCAAATGGCTTTGAATCTCTAAGGTTTTAAATATTTAGAGTGGATTTTCAAGTTTTTAAGAAACCTGACAGATTTTAAGATTTTGAATTTTTATTCAAAAATATGAAATATAGTTTAAACAGTGTTTTAAATTCAAAGGCTAAGTTCAGTTTTCAAATAGCTTTTGAATTTTAAGGTTTTAAAATGAAATTTGGATTTTTAACAAAGAATTTTAAATCAAGGTTTAAAACAAGTTTAAATCAAAATTTAAAATCAAATGTTTTAAATAAATAGTGGATTCAAGTTTCTTGAATTCAAATCTGGGTATTTGAATAAGTTTTTAAATTTTGAATATTTTTAAAACAAGTTTAAATTAAAATAGCTTTTAAAAGTAAATTGGTTTTCAAACAAATATTTAAACTTGATTTTTTTTAATGAAGTTCTTTTTTAAAAGGGTTTTAAATGGAAATTAAATGATTTGTTAACTTAAATTTGCAAGTTAAATAGTAATGTACTTAAAAATTTAATTTTTAAATAAAGTAAGTAAATTAGTTTAAAGGCTTTTCATATGTAAGTAATAAATGTTATCTACATTTATTATAAATTGAATTTAAATTTGGTTAATGTTTAAATAAATAATCATTTTGAATCTTAAATTCAAAATGAAATTTGAATTTAAATTTAAAATGTAATGTTCTAAATGCACTTTAATATTAATGAAGTCATTAGTAACGAATTGATTATCTTAGAGATTATTAAGATGTTAAAATGATTAAATGAATAAGATAGTTAAGAAATGAATTATTTATTTAATTTATAAATTAATAATTTAGATTAATTTATAATTAGAGATTAATAAAGAAGTAAATTAAGAAAAGTAATTAAAGAATGATTAATAGTTAATGAAGGTCGTTAACTAAGGATTATTTAAAAATTAATTAATAGGATTAATTTTTAATAATTAATTAGATTAATTAATTAATGATAATCATTTGTGAATTATTTTAAGATTAATTACTTGATGGAAGTAATTAAGAAATTAATTACTTAATGTAATTAATTAAGTTTAAATGTAATTTGTTTAAGATAATTGATTAAGTTTAATTAAGTTAAACACTAGATGCTTTGGTAAATAATTACTCAATGTAATTAACGAAGTATAATTACTTACAGAAGTAATTAAAGATAATTACTGGATGTAATTAGTTTAAGAAGGTTTAATTGTGAAAGTAATTTGGATTAAATTACTTTGTATAATTAATCAAGGGATTAATTAAAGAAATTAATTAAGGAGGAATTTAATTAAGGTAGTTAATTACAGAATGAGATTAATCAAAGGTGATCAATAATAATGTTTTAATTGAGATTAATTACTAAAAGTAATTAATTTAAATAAGATAATTAATTAAATATAATTAAGGATCATTAATTAATATAATTAATGACGTAATTAAAATTGATTAATTAAAGATTATTTAATCAATAATAAGTGATTAAGGGTAATTAATTAATTGTAGTTAATTAAGGTTTAATGTAATTAATTATAGTTAATTAATTAATGAAGTAATTAAGGGTTAATTACTGTATGTGATTTAGAGTAATTAATTTGTACAATCAATTAGAGGATAATTACTTGAATGTAATTAAAGAATAATTAATCAGGGTGATTAATTAAGATGATTAATTAAAGGATAATTAATTAATTAATTTGTAATTAATTAATGGGTATGTAAGCAAGATTTATATAGGTAATTAATTTAATTCACTTTAAATTAATTAGAGACGATGTAATTAATTTAATTCATTTTAAATTAATTATAGATGGTATGATTATAGATCATTGCTTATCTATGATTGGATGATATTGGTTGCCTTGAATGGTTTGAATCTCAGATATGAGATAAGTTATGTTGTGTGATATGAATGCATTGGTTGCATTGTGATATGGAATATCTTCTGATAATGATATTATGGATTATATGTTGTGGTGATTATTTACTATGAATCCGTGGATTATTTATCTGTGTGTTTATAGATAATTGTATTGAATTGTTTTAAACTCTAAAACAACTTTGAATTAAAAGACATGCTTTGGATTTCGATGAGACCGGGATCGGGTTTCCAAAATTGGTTATCCGGAAACCACATCGATCCATATTAACCATAGGTCGTGAATCTCAAGTGAAGAGTGAAGATTCGAGGTGTTAGGACTATTCGCTAGTATAACTCTGAGGGTGATTACGATATGTGTTTGACGGAGATAGTAATTTCAGATTCGAGATGAAGATTCAGAGTGCAAGGGTTATCATCATTAACTCTGAGGGTGATTCCAAAATGAGTGTAACGAGATAATGTCTTCGGTTTCGTTCGAACCCGGAACGAACTTGTATGGATTGAATGTTTTCAGAACATCGTCAGGTGGATGATGAGCATTCTAAGTTAAATATGTCCTATAAAGGTAATCGTAGCCTCAAGCCTCATCAATCGGGAATGACTAAAACAGGGGAGGTGCAGCAAGGCTAAGTGGGTCATGCCCAAGTAGGACGAGATTTTCCCCTGTCTAGAGATCCCTTTTTATTCGGCTGGGCGGTTGGATATGCGCACCAACTACGGGGTTGTCTTGTTCGAGATTGCCCAGTAAGGGATGGTTCCGGCCTTGTGTTGCAGGGGATTGGGAGTGATCCTCGGTACGGTGATCTAGGCTACGTACTATGACGGGCGGTACCCCGGTAGCCCTGCCATTGTATGGAATCCAAAACCCAATAATTGCCAACGGTTTTGATTGTATTACCCACTTTTGTGGCTAGTAGCTGGAATTTAATAAATGTAACAATTTCGGCTACTTCATATTTACTTGAAAACCCTAGACCTATTATAATATCACTGGATTTCCTATTAAATGTTTTGGTTAGCGTAAGGTAAAAACTTTTCCATGTTTATGTGTGGGAAGTCTTACGTGATACCTTTTCTTTCAAAGGTTTTTCAAAGTTAAGCAACCTTAACCTGTTACTCACACCAGACCCATGTCTGACCCGGAGTTTATCTTTTGTTTTCTTAAACTATTCGGTACTTAAATCTTTACGAGTAGCCAAGGGATCTAGGTTAGCTTTGACAAATTATGGAGGAGCAATGGAGCAGGAGGCTCGGCGTTGTAGATATGTTTAGTGTTCCGCTGTGTTTGGTATCTCTGAGTGGTTTCTTTGTATCGTATTGAGTTGTAATAACTAGACATGTGTTTATAACTATCTAGTATGTGTTGTATTGTCTGTGTAACTCTGATAATTGTTGTATACTATGTAATACTTATGTTATTAATATAATTTATTCGTTCCGGTGTTGAGATTCTGATGTTGTTTCTTCTTTCTTCTGTTTCTTTCTCTTTCCTATCCCTTTCTTTCTTCAAGATGATGCGTCATTCTGTGGAGATGAATGGCGGGTCGTCACAATATAGAAGGCTAATCCTTCGACAAAGTCGAAAGGTCATGAATAGTCGAAATGTTCCTGAAGGCATAAAGACAAGCAAACCTTTCGACAATGTCGATAGGTCCATAATAGCAGAAGTAAGGCAAACCTTTCGACAAAGTCGAAAGGTTCATAACTACATATAAAAGGGGGGCCTTCGGATCCAGTCGAGAGCATGGAGTCGAAAGGGGTGATGCCTACATCTTTAAATAAGACCCAAGGGGTCATGTTTTAGGGATCTGAATTCTCTCATTGTAATCTTGTATTTTTTTAATCAATACATTGTAACCCTAATAGAGTACTGATTTGGAGATTTAATAAACTAGAGTTTTTCATAGATAAAGAGGGAAGTTTTATGCTCTAATTGCTTTACTGTTTGCTTATACTTTTGTTGTATTAGCTCCTAATTACAGGTTCAATATCACCGAAAGGTTCTTGTCGACTAGATCGACAACATTTTGATACAGTTGTCTACTGCAACCTTTCAAAGTCATCAACCACACAATCTTAACCCTTCGACAAGGTCGACAACTTAATTGGATCAACGTCTAGTGGAACCTTCCAAAATAATTAATTTTGTGGTTTAAACCTTTCAATAAGGTTGATAATACATTTGGTCTAAACATCAATTGCAACCTTACGAAGTGATCAACTTTGAGGCCTAAACCTTTCGACTAGGTCAAAAGTGACTATGCTATAACAATATCAGTAACCTTTTGGAGCTATAATCCATGTGGTTTAACCTTTCGAGTAGGTCAAAGTCTTCTCTTCAAGAATAGATTCTTGGACTAAGAGGCTTAGTCCAAAAGAGACCGTTCCTAAACCTTTCGACAAGGATTAAATATACATCATATTAGTGATCTAACCTTTCGATAAGGTCGAAAGCTTCTACGTATCCGCCAAGGAGTTTGATATCCGACCTAAACCAAAAGAGGGTTATTATGCTAACCTTTTGATAAGATAAAAACTAACCTTTAAGGGACAACCTTAAGGAACTTCAATTGAACCAAAGGGGATACCTTTTACGAGAGACCTTGTACAAGTTCAACCAAGATAAAAGATTACTTAATCCAAGGACCCAACCTTTCGACAACGTCAAAAGATCCAACCCAAGAATCAACAACAAGCATTGTTAAATTTCAAACCAATTCTTGAGGGAATCACGCCCTACATTCAAATAAGTCTATCAATTTGCAATGACTCGAATTTTCCAACGGTTAATTTTGAATATTTAAATGGTTTTAAATATTGGATTTGGAATATATTGATTTTTTGGATATGAAGATTTGGTTGAAAATTTTAGAATGAATTTAGAAATTCAAATATTGAATAAATTTAATCGTTGAATTAATAATTGAAAACCGTTTAAATAAATGGACTGGATATGAATCGAAAATGTTTTTTGATGTTAGTATAAATTATTTTGGAATTAGAATTGGGTTAATAAGTTTTTAAATTGAAATTCCAAGAAATTTCGTCAATTTTGGAAATAGTCGATTTATTCGACGCGTTAAAATAATGATCCTGGACACAGTCTCGGAATTCGACGATACTAGTTCCATTGGATCCATAAGTGTATTATTATTAGATTTCAAATTTCATAACGTGTGGGTTAACTGTTTGGTCGCACAATCTAAAAACGCTTGGAAATAGTTTAATTAAATCTAATTTAATAGTCGATTTAAAAAGCTATCTTCTCCATATGATCGAAGTAGGGCTTGAGACTTCATCCACTGGTTCGGAATAGCGGTATAACGTTAATAGTGCTAGGATGCACGCCTAATAGGGATTCAGAATTTTGAGATACGTATATGAGATATTTTTGATATTTAATAATAAAATTTATTCAGAAGTCAACCCTATCTGCAAGTCGTCGCCCTATCCTCTGAGACATTGTCTTCCTCTAATTAAAATCACGTTCTTCTCTTTAAAAAAACATTAGGGGAAAAAATGGAGTTTGAAATCCATTACGAATCGACAAAAAATAGAGGAAGTGAATCGATTCCGCATGCCTGGGCAAGGCGATGCGACTTAAGAGGGGTGCGACTTCAAATTGGGAAAGTCCATGGCTATGGCAGCGATCTAGGACTGGGCTTCGTTGAAGGTGGAGGAGTGTGAGTATCGATTGAAGGTTGGAGTGGATCCGTGGTGGGAAGCAGTGTCTCTACACCAAGTTTTGGGGCATGCGCTCGAGGATTGAGGGGTGTGTCATTTCACTGTAGCATGGTTAGAGGCTGGGTCGCACTATGGAATTAGAGCCATAGGGTGTTCGCAGTGTGTCGGGGAGGAAGATTAGCAGTCGACCTAAGATTGCAAAAGGGAAGCTACGACTAAATTTTAGATGAAGATGATTTCGGTGACTGGGTTGCATAAATGTTTCCTAGTAGATGCGTTCGCATACGAGCGAGGTTGAGTGACTGCAATGTCGTGCATAAACACTATCGTTTTGGGAAGAAAGCTATTGAGTGTATATAGGTAAATTTAAAATTAAATTTTAAAATTAGTTTATTAAATTCAATCGTTTAAGATTTTATAACTTCTTAATGCAAGGTCGAAAATTATGAAACTGGTGGTGTTGGATTCATAGGAACGTAGGATATATTATGGAATTGGTTTGGATTTTTCGAAGTCAGTTGGATTTTAGGAAATTTAAAAATCTAGATGTTTGGCAAATTAAAAATCAAAGTGATAAATCTCACTCTTTTTGGATTAGTGGAATTTAATTATAATGATTAAAATTTATCATTGGATGCTTGGTTGAATGGATATATTTCTATTAGTTTGGATGTTATATTAGATATGGTAGTGTGTGTGTGTGTATTAGTTGTTGGATATAATTCCCGTCGTTGGAGAAGGTGAGACACTATGCGTCCCCACATAATAGCGGATGACCCTATAGTGCCACGATATCCCCCTCGAAGTGGGATTGGTATTTTTAATGTTATCTGACATCTGTGGATGCAGGGAAACAGGTCGAAGGGTTCCAACTGGATTTCTTAAATCGATTATTTTCATATATAGTGATATATAATGCGAATTGATAATCTATTATGGATCATTGTATGATTTGTTTTATCGAATGCTATAGTAGCACCGGCCTATCTTTTGGTATTTTAAATACCATAAATATTATTTTTGGAATTTGAAAGAATTTAAAAGTGTATTTGAATATCAAAATATTTATATCGAAATTTGGATTATTTTTAAAGAAACTGGTTTGGATAAAGACAATAATTGATTTTTGGTTGTATTTAACTATTCGTGAATATATTTTAAATAAAATTTTTAAAATAATATATATAAAGGATTCTTAAACGATGGATTTTAAATGATATTTCTAGAAAATATGAAAGAGAGTTTGAAATAGATATTTTAAATAGATTTGTGAAATATATTGAATTTATTAAGAAATAGATTTATAAAATGTTATTTTAAAAATGAGATTAGTTTTATATATAAGTGAAACTCAAAGGAGTTATAAATTTATAAATGATGATTATGAATAAGGGAAAATGAAATCAATTGATAAATTGGAATATAATTTCGCAGGGCAAATTTATATCAAGATATGAAAAATAGATTTTTGGGAAAAATAGTGAATTCTATTTTTGAAAAGTGAGGATATGTTATGAATCGAGAGCGATTTATAAATTGAATTAGTTATTGGGATTTTAAAAATATATATTATTATCGAGAAGTTAAATTGCTCTAAAAGAGAATTTTTTTATTTATTCAACTATGTAATTTAAAGCTGCTTAGTAATAAAATACTTAGGAAGTGGAGGTTTCAAATATTTAATATTAATTGAAATAAATTTCTAATTTTTATAATCAAATTTGTATATCGATTAGTTTTATTTAAAAATGAGTTGGAAATAAGATATTGATGTCTTATTTAAAGTGTTTTGATATTTTAAATAACTGCTTAAACGTGTTTTGAAAATAAATTACTATTCTTTAAAAATATTTATTATATATACACATATATAGAGTTGGGAAGTGACTGGAATTGATTTATAAATGCTCTCGAGATTTGTAAACGAGGTTTATTTAGTGGATATGATTTTTATAAGAGGAATGTTATAACGGCATTTTGGAAAACTTAAGGAATTTCTGAAATTATTAGATAAGTGAACTTCAGAACATGAATCTGAATTCGTAAAAGAAGTTATAAACCGGTGAACGAGATTTTAAATAAGGAAAATTGATTTTGCAAATTGTAGAAGGGATTACGAAAATTTTGGAGATTTATGAAACGAATTATAATGAGTTGTGACTTTACAAAAAGGGTTGTAAATGGTCTTATTAAGTTGGAAATAAAAGGGAGATTTCCTCCTTGTGAATATACCTATAAAATCGTTAAGATATAAATACTTCCTAAGTGTTGTGAAGTAGGTTATTTTGGGAAATATATTTGTAAATATATTTTTAACTATTGAAATAGAATGACTAGGAATGTTTTGACTATGTGAAGGATTTACGGAAATATTTCTAAGTGTTGAAATGGTTTAAAAATATCCTGCTATAGATAAGTATTTGAAATTGTTTTATAATATTGAAATACTGGAAGAGATTTGAATAAATATCTTCGAAAGGATATTTTGAAATGAATATTTTAAAGAATTATAAATAAATTAGGCCTAATGATTTCTTATGTGTGAAATTTGATAGTTAAATAACTGATTATCTACTTTGGCCAAATTCGTTGATCGTTTCGAAGAGACCGGGATTGGATTTAATTGTTTGTAACTAGTTCGATCCAATTTGTGCTTTACTAATTGTGATATCTCGAAGATAATGGAGATGGTGATCTTGAAGGAGATTCTGTTTGTCCAGACACCGGACAACTTATATGGATGAATGCTATCATTGCATTGCTTACCTGGAAGGCAGTTAGCATTCCAAGTATGAATACTATTCTAAAGGTAAAACATAACCTTGACCTCATCAATCGGTAATGTCTAAAACAGGGGAGATGCAGCAAGGCTAAGTGGGTCGCACCCAAGTAGGGAATGTAATCGCTTTTCTAGATACCCTTGGACATATTACATAAAAATTATGGATATGGTTGTGTATGGAAAAGAGAGCACTCGATTAGGGTGGGAACACCCAGGGGGTTAACATATATGGTATTATCAAGTAAGGGGTACGCCGGTCCTATGTTGACAGGGATCGTTAGGTACTATCTCGGTACATTTTTCTAGAGGTGTACTGTGATGGGCATTACTCTAGTAGCCCAGTCATTATACGGAATCCAATATCCACTACGAGTCGGTATAGTTTTGATTGTATACCAAATATTGCTGAAACGTGAGATGCAAGCATTTCAGCTATTTTCTAATTTACTTTCTATAGACACTGAAACATCCCATACCCCTTAGTATACCTAAAAAAGGACACACTAAAGGATATGGTGCGTTATAGGTATAGCTAAATCATCATAAGGACTCAGATTCACAAGACAAATAAATAATAATAGCGGAAACATTTAAATAATAACTTGATATTCAAAGTTAAACTTTATAAAATTTTGTCATAAAACAGAGTATGTCCCAAATACCAAATACACATGTCCTATGAAAAATGTAATCTTAGTCACATCATTAGAGTACAAAATAAAAATCATTCCTCTCATAAAGTACCAGTACAACAAAAAGCCAAATGAAAGAAAACTGAAAGGAAGAAGAATACATCAAGAAAAACTCTGCAATTGAATCTTCAAGAAATCTGAATCTATTGTCCTTGCTTTTGCAGGCCTATGGGGGGAGGGGAAATGGAGGAGAGGATCAGACTAAATGTCTGGTGAGTGACGTTAATTGCTAGCATTTCTAAGCAAGATAAAGATAATAGACTTTTGCAACAATTCTAGTGTAAAAGGAAATAAAGAAAAGATAAAATGGGATAAAATACTGTTTAATTGTTTGCTTTGATTGTGATTGTTTGCACTTGTCTTAGATTGGTGCATTGATTAGGCTGAAACCCTAATCATGTTTTAATCAGGCTGAAATCCTAATTCTGCCCATTGATCGGCCTTCTCTCTGTTGTGCAACTATGAGATAGTCCCATCCTGTTTATCCCATTGCAAAGGACACCTATTTAGCGCTTGGAACACAGTATCGAATTACAACCCTAATCAACGTCGCACGCTCGGTCACCATTGGTACACACTCACTGTCCCCTCCCTCTTGTGACCTCTTACTCACCCTGTTAGCATAGACATGCCCAGCCTTGCCTAATCTATTGTCAGACCATCAATCCTAGCCTGAAAGGGTCCAATCTAGCTTCACCTAAGTGTTTTATGAGACCATCAGTACTAGTCTGTTGTGCCACTGTGAGCTAGTCCTATCCCATGGGTCCTATAGCAAAAGACACCTATGTAGCGCTTGGAACGCAGTAGTGAATTACAACCTTAATCGATGTCGCACGCTCGGTCACTGTTGGTGCACACTCACTATTGCCCCCCTCTTGTGACCTCTTACTCACCCTACTGGCATAAGCGTGCCCGGCCTCACCTAGTCTGCTGTGAGACAATCAGTCCTAGCCTAAAAGGGTCCTGCCTAGCCTCATCTAAGTTTTTTGTGAGACCATCAGTACTAGTTTGAAAGGGAATGCTGTTGTTACGGGTCCTAACAAACAAAATCTAGTTGCGTCCATTACCCAAATCCCTCGATTTGAGCTTCTATCTATTGGCCTCTTATTTACCCTAGTTAGCATAAGCGTGTCCCAGCATCACATAACTATTGTGAGACCATTAGTCCTAGTCTGAATGGGTCCTGCCCAGCCTCACTTAATCTGTTGTGAGACAATCAGTCCTAGTATGAAAGGGAATGCTGTTGGTACTGGCCCTATTTCTATTCTTACTTACTAGCTTAGTGTAAGTTCTTAAAATAAGCCTCTTCTGTTATTTTTATTTGTCTGTTAACTTAATCCAAGTCTTTAAAATAATCCTTTTCTGTTATTTCTAATTATAACCTATGTTATAATGGTTACTCTTCCGTTTTACCTTTTTAGTTATAACCACTAGTTATAAACATGCCTTTAAATGTCTCAAATTTTCCTATTTCTGTCTACCTTCTTTTTATTACATTTTTTCTTATTTTATATCTAATTTATGTAAATTTAATGTTTTCTATTTCAATCCATCTTTGTGAATTATTCTATTTTTTAATATTCTTATATTTTATTCGCGCGAAAAGGAATAATTAGAAACCTAAAATTTACAGGCTAAATTCTAAACTAAAACAGATGTAAATGAATGCAAATAAGAGTAAATAACTGTAAATAGCTATAAATTACTGAATAAAATAGATGAACAAAATAATTGAATAAAATAGACTGAAAAGAAGTTTAAAAGTTAGCTTTAAATAACTTATATAGAAAGTGTCTCAAAATTGCAGGAAAACTAAAACTATTGAGAACCCTATTATTTTAAATTACTTAAAACTCTAAAATAATTACTAAACACTCTCATGTGGTCCTTTGCTCCAGTCCTTGGTCTTCCTTGATCCACTTCTAGAGCATAGAATATTTTTATCAAAAAAATTTCCTCATTAGAAATTTTTTCTATTTAGGGTTCAGCCTCTGGCAATGAACCCAAATAGGAGAAGATCTAAATGAGAAAATTGGCTAGGCCTAGGGTCGGGGTTATTTATAGTGTAGTTTAGGGATTTCAGACCGTTGGATTTGAAGGTTAAATCTGGTGCAACAACTTCATTGGCTTGTTGGGAACTATCGGGTGGAAGAATAGACGCACATGATTGAAGAAAATTGGAAAATGACATGTTCGAACTAACCTGAACATACTTGCGTACAATGAAATAGGCGGGTCGACCTATAGGTTGACCGAGCTATGGTGAGGGTCGATCTGGCCTTAATTTGGGTCGACCTAACCCCGTTTTTTTCTTCCTCTTTAATTCAGTTCTTGTCTAATTCGTATCTTCTTCGTTTTAGCTTGGATTTTGATAAACTATACAAGGAAATTGATCAGAAAATCGCCATGGACAATGGTGCAACTCCCGTGGCTTGATTCTGACAATTTCACGAACTTATTTTATTATTTGATTAATTTGTTAATTAATTATTATAGCTTAATTCTAGGTTGTTGCATTCTCCCCTCCTTAAAGGATTTCGTCCCCGAAATCTCCAAACACAGAAGAATGAAATAATTTTTTTATCCAAATTCTACAACCATATACTCAACCACCATCCATTACATCCATTTTCCTTAAGTTTTCTAATGCAATTTATGATATATATATATATATATATATATATATATATATATACATGCAAATAGTGTAGTCTCAATGTCCCTAACTAATGCAAAAGATTAGGCGGTCTACTGATTTAGTCGACCTCTTTTTTATGCAATCATGTCCGTGCCATGTATCCAAATGAATGCAAATTCCCTAATGGCAACTGATAGTTCTATATGCGTGCTATAATCATATGATAATCATCCATTTATAGCAACCATGGAAAATAAAAATAAAAATAAAATGCAAATGCACACACATCCACATGCATATGCTTTAATGACCTACTTAGGTCGATCCCTAAGAGATAATGGTGCCTAGTGTATATATATGCATCCATTAGCATCCACTAGCAAACATTTGCAACCACTAGCATCCATCATACATAACATGTTCTTGTAACATGTTCACATTCAATCCTACCATCCATTGGTTAAATCCTAAGATCTACCCTTCGAAAGGATACTAAAGGAAGAACCTATTCAAAACTTAAGATGAAAATATGAAATTCAAAACGTACTAACGAAAATACAGATAAGCGATATGTATTTTCTCTTCAGCCTCTAATGTAGCATCCTTAATACTATCTCCTCACTACACCTTAACCAAAGGGATTTCCTTATCTTCTTGTTATCACGTCCAACGATGCTGGTAGGAGTGCGACGAACCGATGCCTCTCTCTCTACTTCAACTTCTTCAATTTGGCTAGGTTCCACTACCTCTGCTGAATCATGTAAGCACTTCCTCAAGTGCGAAATATGGAAAATATCATGAACTCCTGCGAGCCTCTCCAGTAGCTTTATCCGATACGCTATCTTCCCTACTCTTTCCATAATGGGGAACCGTCCTACGAATCTGGGAGTAAGTTTCCCACCTATCCAAATCTTACTACCTTGCTTAGTGGGGATACCTTAATGAAAACCAAGTCTCCTATCTCAAACTCAATATCCCTTCTCCACTTATCTGCGTAGGATTTCTTTCTATCTTGGGCCGCTTTCATTCTTCTCCTAATCAACTCAGTCTTTTCTAAAGTGTCTCTAACGTTGTCGGGACCAAGTAGCAATGTCTCTGTAGACTCCAACCAACATGAAGGCGATTTACATGGTCTTCCATAAAGAGCTTCAAAAGGTGCCATCCCAATGCTAGCTTGAAAACTATTATTATAAGAAAATTCCAATATAGGAAGATGCTCCCCCATGTTCCTCCAAAATCAAGAATGCACATCCTCAACAAATCTTCAAGAACTCTATTAACTCTCTCCGTTTGGCAGTCCGTCTGAGGGTGATAGGTCGTACTCAATCTAAGCTGCGTTCCTAAAGCCTCTTGCAAGCTTCTTCAAAAATTGCTAGTAAAGATAGGGTCTCTAACGCTTACTATGCTAGAGGGAACTCCATGAATTCGGTCTATCTCACAAACATATAAGGATGCCAAATAAGCTGTTGTCCTCTTACTCTTGACCGGAATGAAGTGGACGCTCCTAGTCAAAACGATCTACAATCACACAAATATTGGTATTCCCCTTCCTAGATCGGGGTAAACCATCAATTGAGTCCATCAAAAACTATCCTACTTCCATTTAGGTACGTCTAACGGTTGAAGTAATCCACCAGGCTTCTGCTGCTTTGCCTTGACTCTTTGGCATACAAGACACTTAGCTACAAACTCTACTACATCCTTCTTCATGCTGCTCCAATAAAAAACTCTCATTATGTCCCTATACATCTTATCACCTCCTGATGAATAGTTTATTCGGGAATGGTGTGCTTCTTCTAGAAACAGCTCTCATCAAATCACTAGTGCTGTTGCCACAAAGTCTTCCATCTCTCCTTAGCCACCCTTTACTATAAATGGAATAGCATTGGAGATGTCTAGAGACTTCTCCTTTGCTGATTCTCTCTAGAATATCCATAAGCTTTGAATCCTCTCACTGCTTTGAGCCAATCTGATCTATGAGGGTAGACTTAACCTCAAGTGCTACCAATAATCCAGGGGTAATACCCATAAAGGGCTTAAATCAAAGATATAAATAAATTCTAGGCTTTTTCACTCCACAAACATTAGACTAAGGGTTTATCTCTTCCTACTTAATGCATCTACAACCACATTTCCCTTACCAAGTGTGTAGGCTATCTCAAAGTTATATGATACCAAAAACTCCATCCAACGCTGCTGCCTCAAGTTTAAATCCATTTGTGAGAAAAGGCACTTCAATAATTTATGGTCAGTGAAAAGCATGAACCTCTCTCCTAGCAAGTAATGTCTCCAAGATTTGAGCATGAAAACAATAACAGCTAACTCCAAATCATGGGTAGGGTAGTTCTCTCATGAGTTCTCAACTGTCTACTTCCATAGCATACTACCCTCCCTTCTTGCATCAATACCGCTCTACGACCCGTCTTACATGCATCAATGTATACTGTAAAAGGCTTAGCTCCTTCGGGTAAAACTAACACTAGTGCACCAGTAAGGGCCTTCTTTGTCATTGTGAAGTAATCCTCAGAATCCACGTCCTACATGAATGCCACATTCTTCTTAGTAATGCTAGTAAGCGGTGTTGAAATATTAGTGAAATCTCTGATAAACTTCCTATAGTAACCAGCTAAACCTAGGAAGCTTCTAATTTCGGTAGCGTTATTGGGGGCCTTCCAATCTTGTACTGCTACTACCTTAGCGGGACTGACAACTAGACCCTCTCTTGAGATTACATGCCCCAATAAACGCACCTCCTTACGCCAAAAGTGACACTTCGAGAATTTTGCCTTCAACTGATGAAAATGAAGTATACAAAGAACCTCCTCAAGATGAATAGCATGCTCTTCCATACTCTTGGAAAACACCAAAATTTCATCCACAAATACTACTACGAAGTTATTTAGGACATCTCGAAAAATACGGCTCATCAAATCTATAAAAAAGGCTGGGACGTTGATTAGTCTAAATGGCATAACCAACCACTCAAAGAATCCATCGGCTGTCCTAAATGTTGTTTTATTGATACTATCGTTAATGACCCTAAGCTGATGAAATCCAGTGGCTAAATCAAGCTGGGAAATTACCGAAGAGCCAACCAACTGGTCGAAAAGATCGTCTATCTTAGGAAGTGTGTAACGGTTCTTCTTCGCGAGCTTATTCAATTCTCAATAGTATATGCAAAGTCGAAGGGAACCATGCACCTTTGTAGTAAAGATGACTGGCGCTTCTCACTCAGACGTCTGATGAAGCCTTTCTCCAATAGCTCACTAATCCGATTACTTAACTCCTTCTTCTCCTTAGAAGCCATATGTCTCATGGGCAATGCCATTGGCTTAGCATTGTCATTTAGATAGATCCTAAAGTCGATCTCTCTCTTAGGGGGTAGTCCCTTAACCTCCTCAAAAAGTCTGGGAAATCTCTAATGACTAGAATGTAATCTAAATCTCCTAGTGATAAATCAAGGGAATAAAGAAAGCTCAACATGACTGACCCATATGGGCTGCAAGAAACCTCAAGAGCCCTACCGCTACATGTCACTAGCCTATCGACTCTCCTTTCGCAGTCCAATATCGCTCCATAAGTGGATAGCCAATCCATCCCCAAAATCATCCCATTTCCTAAAAATCCCAGTACATAGGCGTCACAATCAATCTCTACACCTAGTATAAAATTTTAAAACCCTTACAAATCTTGGATAAATGTGCCGATACTCCTATAGGGTTTGAAACTACTGTAGGGTCTACTACTAGAGAAATATCTAAGTGCAAACAATTAACCAAGGAACTGGAAATGAAGTAAGATGATGCTCCAAAATCAAAAAGAGTCCGAATAGGAAAATCCGTAATAGAGATCAAACCTTCTACAGAGACTTTCCTACCTCGATCCGGTCCACCGGTAGAAGGTGCTATATCCAAAGCCTATATTTGCGCTATAGGTGCACCTACTCTCTGCCTTGTCTTTTGAGGACAAGCTCTACTAAGGTGACCAGCCTGGCCATAGTTGTTACACCACCCCTTCATCGTGTCCTTCTTACAATCCTTTGTGAAATGACCAACCAATCCACAAATATGACATTTCTCACCCTTCTTGATCTGCTTTTTAGGTCCTCCTCCTTTCTTTTTATTCCTCTTATTCTTCCACCACAGCTTCTAGAGTTCTTTGACTTAGGAACCTCCTTAACTTCTTCTTCCTTAGTTACTTCTGACATGAGAGCCATTTCAACTAGTGACTCATATGTTGCTCCCATAGGTACATGCATCAATAACAACCCTTGGAGGGGGTGATTCAAACCCTTATCAAACTTCGTGACCTTCGTATGCGGTGTATTAACAAGCTCCATTTCGAACCGCGACAACTCATTAAAATGATTTATATACCCTTTTACCGAAATACTCCCTTGCTTTAGATTAATAAACTTCTTCAATTGCATGCTTTCCTTAGCTTGTGTCAAGAACTTTCTCTCAAAACTTTCCCTAAATCCAAACCAACCAATGTCTCTTCCTTCCATCTCTATGATCTCCCACCAATAAGAAGCTTCTCCTTTTAGCTGCCAAGATGCAAGCTGAACTCTCTGGCGGTCCTCCAATCCTAACAACCCAAATATCCACTCTATATTCCCCAACCAAGCTCGTGCATTCATGAAATCCTCCTTGTCCGAAAACGTCTTTCATCCTAGATTAGCGAAGTCCTTGCATAGCTTAGAAAAATTTGCTATTACAGGTGGATTAATGGGATCTCCACCCACTGATGCTAGATTAGGCGCTTGCCCTTGCATCTCTGGTGTCGTAGCTTGGAGGTATCTACGAAATTAGCCAGGGACTTGGTCACCCTCTGGAAGTTTAGGGGTATCTGCCATTCTATGAAAAGAAAAGAGAATTTAGGCTCGAAAGAAGGTTGAACTGGACTTTGAAGGGATTTTTATAAAAACTCTATTTATACTTGAAAACTATTTCTATAATAAGAGTTTCTTTCTAAAAAATACTTTTAAACTATGTTTACCTTTGAAAAATACTTTACTTTTAAAACATGTTTTTAGGAATCCTGTAACCTTAGGCTCTCCTACCAAGTGAAACACCCTACACCCCTTAGTATACCCAAAAAAGGACACACTAAAGAATATGATGTGTTATAGTTATAGCTAACGCATCATAGAGACTAAGATTCACAAGATAAATAAATAACAACAACATAAACATTTAAATAATAACTTTGTCACGACCCGAACTCGATGTCCAACAAACAACATCAAATTCGTTTCGCGGGAGCTTGCAACACCATTAAATGATAAGTAACACAGCGGAAATAAAAGATGATATCACTGATATAACATGAATACAATATCCGATACATCAATTTGATACAATGATAATCATCAACATTAGAGAATATACAACACGAAATACAGCGGAACACGATACAATATGAAATAAGTCTTCTCAGAATATAATACTGCAACTCTGATCCAAAAAGCTCCAAAACAAAGCTCCAAAACTCCTAGCTCGATTCACCATCAAGATTCCACCAAGCACGTCTCGTCCATATCCAAAGAAAACTGAACTAGCTCCAGATAATCCACTGAACCTAACTATCTGAAAAAAACCAAACCCTAGACTGCCTGTGTAGAAAATTTTGAGCACCCAGAGTTTAGGAAATAAACAATAAACTCTGGATCAGTCATGGGACTGGTGTGAGCAAACAAAAACAGTTTATCTTTAAAAACAAACAACGAAATATTTTAAAGTCAATTCGCAATGCTTTTTAGAAATGAGACTACCATAAGGCCTCCCGCACATACACACAATGCAAACGCAGAATCGGAGGAGATTTCTCCTTATGATAGTCAAAGATGCCTGATACGCATTAAAAAGAAGCATTTGATATTATTACTAGTGCATAGTGTATGAAAAATCATTTCGAAAGTAAAGATATAAATCTTAGCCAGCATAGACATTTCGAACTATGCCTACTATAGCTACCATGTTCAATAACAGGTTACCGTCACATTCCATGGCAGGTTATACAACTAAACCCGTACAAGGCTCGTATTGGATGAATGGATTTTTCCAACAAATGGTCAGGCCAAGGAACTTCACATTGCCACATGGAAACGCCTCTGGAAGGACGCCCCGAGAACCCAACTGGATCTCTGCCAAACAAGGCCGGCTACCCCCCTTCCCGGGGAATAAGAAACCTCAGATATACCACTCCCGGTCCTTTGGGACCTTTAAACGAGAGCTCTCTAACCAACATCACACAATTATAATAAAGTGTTTCAACATGAGTAAGTATCTGGGCTCCATTCCATGATACTACCCTTTTCCAGAAGGAATGGTCATACCCTAGGGAAGCTATCCCTGAAAACCTTGCCGCACAATTCCTGTTTCGACCATTACCGGTTTGTGAGGCTCGACGAAGTCTCGTCCATAAAGCCACGCTTTATACAAAAGCTGTGCTTTGGGTCAACAAATGATCATAGAAATGATCACAAAGATAAAAGATCAAACAAATGATCATATCACAAACGATCAACACAATGATCATTTCACAGCAACATTCAGCATGCCACATTACCAAGATGAGAATATATCGCTGATAACCTTCAACTACATAACATCTGAGCTCGTACGTCTTAGAGAAGGGTGTTAAGCTAAGAGAATAAATTCTCCGCCACCAACAGAAATATATGTGAAAGAAATCGGCTTTATATCTCAATTTGTAATGTCAGACATACTATCCATACAAGTCTGTTCCGGGCTCGAACAGAACCGAAGGCACTTCCAAAGAAGTCCTTGCAATCCGGATATCCACAATCCTGATCGGATTCCCCATCACATATGGAGAACTCTATACCGGAGCAACTCGGTGCAGAGTCAATCGATAGGTCATCCTATCGCTCTCGCAAATACCCGGTCTTCAACACCGGTCTTCAAATGCTATCCATAACGACGTAACACATATTCGGAATGGGTTATATGACCCAAAGGTCCTTTCCCGGCTAACCCGAATAGTGAGCGCAAAATTTAAAACATATGGATATGGGATTTCAATTAAGTCACAACTTAATAATTCCAAACTTTCTTTTAAATGGTTTAAACCAATTACCATTTCAAATATTTTAAACAAAAAGATTTATTTCACAAAGTTCACTCAGTTTCACAAAGATTCATTTAC
This sequence comes from Allium cepa, assembly GCA_030765085.1. Taxonomy (NCBI): domain Eukaryota; kingdom Viridiplantae; phylum Streptophyta; class Magnoliopsida; order Asparagales; family Amaryllidaceae; genus Allium; species Allium cepa. The sequence continues at coordinate 957,716,046 of CM060935.1, forward strand.
GGATTTCAAAACAATTTCCGTTTCAATTGAATTAATTTATTTAAATCTTTATATCAAAGATTTATCTCATAGCTTTCAAACTGTTTCCAAAGATTCATTCATAACTTGAAAAAAAACATTTTTTTTCAATTCATACTTGAAAACCCTTTAATTCAAATTGGAAATTCATTACTTATGTGAAAAGGTTTTATTATTTGAAAACAAATAGTTTTTGTTTCGGAAAAATCTGATCTCATTTATACAAGTTAAGATCTTTGGGTTAATTCAAATTCCAAATTTTTATTAAGGTATTCAAAGTAACTTTCATCTTTAAAACGCTTTCTCAAAAGCTTTTCACATTAAAACTTAATTTGTTTCCAAAACTATTTGAATTTAAAATTCAAATTCAAACTTATTTAAAAAAAATCTGTGACTTGACTGATTTCCACGTGAAATCCATATTTGTGTGTGTATAGTGTGGTCCAGGGGTTCAAACACAATAGTGCACAACATCAATCAGCACAGATTCAAATACAGCAATCTATTAAATAAGCGATATAAACTATAATGCTTATATTTGACAAGCGATACAAACCAATTGTAACGCTTATCCTTCATTCACAACCACAGATGTACATATCACAGATAATAAATTGCGGTAAACATTGCTCAAATCAAAACAGGGTATCTTAATCAGGAATGTCAAATAGTTCAATCATCAAATAGAATCCAAAAATCCCTAAGCAATATCAATTAATCATATAATTAATCCAATTCAGATTAGTCAATAATCTTAGTTAATTAATGTTATTTAATTACAAATAATCTTAATTAATTTTTCTTAATTAATTACAATAACTAATTAATTACTTCCATTTAGTAATTAACTTAAATAAATTTCACAATTGACTATCTTTTAATTAATTAATCTAATTAATTGCTCAAAATTAATCACATTAATTAATTGTTGAATAATTCTTAGTTAATGACCATCATTAACAATTAAAATTCTTTAATTACTCTTCTAATATAATTAACTTATATCAATCATTATTAATTTTCAATTAATTAATCTTTACTATCCAATTAATTAACCTTAATTATTTAATTAGTTAAGTGATAGTTGTAACTTAATTAATTCCAAATTACTTGATTTATCAATTCTTAATTATTAATTAAAATCAAATTAAAAAAATCCTTAATTTCAAATTAATTATTTCAAATTAATTAATCTCAACCTTTAATTAATTAGTTTAAACCTTTAATTACTTATTTAATTAATCCTAATGATTAATTAATCAAATAAATTAATTATCCATTAAATTTCCTTATAGATTTAATGAATACAAATCTTCAACTTCTAATTTACTTAAAGATCAAACTTTGTTACAAATCAAGTTACCATTTACAAAGTACTAAAATAATTTATTTTAAATTTACTTTCGAAATTCAATTTTTTTTTATTCAGTAAGAGTTGAAATGAACTTAAACTTTCAAACTAAAACAATAGGAAGTGGTTCATACATCACACATTCCCACCTGAAGAATTCACCACTTCTCTCCCTTTTTTTCCCTCTTTCCTGGAGAACCCATTCACGCTGCTTCCCCATCAACCCTGACACCAGATGATACGTGCACGTGCACGGAGATCTGGGCGCGCTACCACCTTGCCGACGATGCTCCCAAGTCGTCGACCATCCCACTACCAAGCTCCGACCTTCCAATCCCGATCATAAACACGACGTCAAAATTCGAGTAGCTGAAACCCAAACAAACACCTACTCCAGACCTGGAAACACGATCACGACTTCCCATCGAAACCTGTCAACGGCTCGCGTTCATCGCCTCGACCACCGGAGCTCGTGTAACTCTGGCCACGCCTACTTCCACGTCCAAGCTAACATTCCCCGAAGTTTCGACACACTCGATCGATCGTATGGAACGTGCCGATCAAAAATTCAAGAACACCCAAAACTAGGGTTAAAAACAATTTCCCATTGCCGCCGTCACCACCGAGGCTTTGACCACCTCCGAGCATTTTTCCTAGACCCTACGACCCCTCAGCTAGCTACAGCTCCAATCTCGAGGCAAAAAATGTCGCCAATCACCGTGGTTTGCCCAAAAAGTCAAATCAGTTCACTTCGCGATTTCTCATCCCAAATTGCACTAAAAAATCTAGATTTTGCTTTTAAAAATCATAGTTTGTAAAGGTGAACCAGATCATACATTTAAAACTTAAATTTTAATCAATTATTTTTTCCCAAAACAATGAGATTCTACTGCATTTTTTATATTTTCCAGAAAGCTATTTATCTTTAGTGCCTCCAAATATTTTTAGAAAGGAGATCATGAAAATTCTAACAAAATTCCTTCAAACATTAAGATCCATAGTGGTCTAGAAGGTGAGTTCTTGATATTCAAAGGGATTAAACCCTGTAATAACTTAGAACAGAGACCTTTACTTGCTACAGACCGGCATAAGCATATACACCTATACAGAAGTTCATATTTATGCAAGCATCTTTTTATATCTTTCATTTACAAATCATCAGATGCAAACCCAAAAGATAATCATATAAGTTCAAGTGTTTGCTCACCAGTATGTGAAGAACAGAGGAATAAACTTGTTTTGATATCTTGCTTTCAAGTTGAATCTGTTTTATTTTCTGCCCCTTTTTTTAGTTTTTCTTTGCTTTCCTTTTGCTTCAGAATTTGGTTTTAAATTTGAATCTGAGTTGATGATATTGTTGTTTCCAGGTTGAACTTGCTTTGCCTTTCTTTTTCTCAGTTTGGAAGATGGTTGAAATGAAATATGGGAGGATATGTATATATAAAAGATGTGCAGTTTATTATTTGTACAGAAAGCATGCTGTAGAGGCTTGCATTAATTGCCTTGGTATGTTGCATTAATGACTTTGTACTTTAGGTTTTTCATTTGCAAGCTATTACCATACTTTGTTTACAGCCTAGCTTACTTTTACCTTATTCTATTCTTTTATGCATACATGTATATAGATACTCAGATCTTTGTTTTGCATATGCTTGTACAGTTTGCTTGTTTAAATTATGTATGTATTTTTATGTTATAGATATTTATATTTGTATGTTATTTCTTTATGTTTGCATTTGTTTGTTTTCATATTTGTTTTACTGAGATACTTTTAGTACTGTTTTTTTAAGTGTACATACTTATATACATTTGTTTTATTAACATGTTATTTGATTTTTTTTTCTTACTTTATGTTTCATATGTTCTTATCTTTTTATTGTTCACACTTGAGTAAATCGTATTGTTTTGTAATTTATCTTCTAATTATATTTCTAACATAAGTATTACATTCACAACGCACATTTTATTATATATATATATATATTTTCTTAAGATTGATAAGTAGTCTTATTCTATTTTGTTTTAAACTTTTTATTTATAATTCAATTCAATTCATTCGCTTTGAGTTTCAAATCAATTTCAAAAACAAATAAATATAAATTTCTTATTAAATTTGAAAAATTCAACCAAATCCATAATTTAATCTAAAATTCAATTAAATTATAAATTGAAATTCGTCTTTAAAACTGGGATCGTTACAGACTTCCCCCCTTAAAAAGAATTTCGTCCTCGAAATTCGCCAGAGAGATAACGAAGATAGATGAAAGATAGAGAAATATCTTTCCAGATCAAACTGGATATCAATTCTGCATTTGGCTTACCAAATCTGAATTATCAACAATAGATATGAGAACAAACTCCATCAACTATGAAACAATTGGGTTATTTGATCTACGAAGTATAAAGGTGTATTGGTTAGTCCGAAGGAATAACTAACTGTTCGTAGAATATATCGAAACCCAATGAAATAGATAGAAATAGATTCGATTACGATTTCAGATTCAAGATTTAATTCATTTACGATTTGCTGAGAAATACAACTAATGATAGTTCCAGTGTCGAACAAAATTCGAACAATTTAATCGTAAACGAGAAGATTACCTTACAAAATTTCTTTTCCTAAATCAGCTTGTTGAGGTTGAAGAATCATCTCTAATTGCATACACTTTCTTTACTAAAGTCTGCTTCTTGGCTGGACAATTGTTAATCCTATGTCCCGGCTTGCGGCATTTATAGCATCCCGTTGATTCCTGATCCGGCCTCATAAATGGCTCTCTCAATCCCGGCTTCCAATCATTCTTGCATTTATACAAGTAGTGACCTTTCTCCAAGCAATTGAGACAAGTAACATCCTTCTTTTTCTTCTGTATACTCTTCTTTCCTTTATCTTTCCTCGATTTCTTTCCGCCAAACTTCCTTTTCCTCCAATTTAGATTACTTGCATCTCCATTCTCCTCCGGATCTTTTTGCTTTTCCAGAGTATCATATCTATAGCCCATATCAATTAATTCAGAAAAAGATTCCTTGACGTGAGTAGTCATCCTTTCCTGAAACTCCTTGTTCATTCCCCGAATAAACTTTTCATTCTTCTTTAACGGTGTATTCACCAATTCTGGACCAAATCGAGATAATTCAATAAATTTGTTTAAGTATTCCTCAAACGATAAACTCCCTTGCTCTAAATCCATAAACTCCTGGTACACTCTAGAGATACCAGCAGACGGCATATATCGCTGCTCAAACACTTCCTTGAAATGACTCCAAGTAAATTCATCTGACGACTCATCCACGGCAACAGTTTCCCACCAAACTAAAGCCTCTTCCTGGAGTTGCCATGAAGCTATCAACCGCATTTGATCATCTTTTAATTTTAGTCCTTTGAAAATCTTTTCACACGATCGAATCCATGCTTGTGCTTCGATAACGGTTTCTTTGCCTGTGAATGGCTTTCCAACAAGTCTATAAAACTTTTGATATAAATCAGCCAAATTCAATTGAGATTGAATAGGAATATCTGTCGTTACAGGGTTTTGACCAGTTGAAGTGGTATTTTCCTGTCTCCTATTTCGTCCTCTTCTTCCACTCATTCTTACTATCTGTAAATAGTAAGAAATCCGATTTAGGCATTTAGACGAAATATCTTAGAGAATAATAACAGATAAAGAAAATAGATTAAGAAATTTGGCTTTTGGTTCCACTGGTTGTACTCATTCTAGGGTATACTTCGCCCTATCTCTAATGAGTCATCTAAGGTGTTACACTCCGTAGCTAAAGTTCTTACTCAACCTTCAGCTCTGATACCAATTTGTCACGACCCGAACTCGATGTCCAACAAACAACATCAAATTCGTTTCACAGGAGCTTGCAACACCATTAAATGATAAATAACACAGCGGAAATGAAAGATGATATCACTGATATAACATGAATACAATATCCGATGCATCAATTTGATACAATGATAATCATCAACATCAGAGAATATATAACACGAAATACAGCGGAACACGATACAATATGAAATAAGTCTTCTCAGAATATAATACTGCAACTCTGATCCAAAAAGCTCCAAAGACAAAGCTCCAAAACTCCTAGCTCGATTCACCATCAAGATTCCACCAAGCAAGTCTCGTCCATATCCAAAGAAAACTGAACTAGCTCCAGATAATCCACTAAACCTAACTATTTGAAAAAAACCAAACCCTAGACTGCCCGTGTAGAAAATTTTGAACACCCAGAGTTTAGGAAATAAACAATAAACTCTGGATCAGTCATGGGACTGGTGTGAGCAAACAAAAACAGTTTATCTTTAAAAACAAACAACGAAATATTTTAAAGTCAATTCGCAATGCTTTTTAGAAATGAGACTACCATAAGGCCTCCCGCACACACACACAATGCAAACTCAGAATCGGAGGAGATTTCTCCTTATGATAGTCAAAGATGCCTGATACGCATTAAAAAGAAGCATTTGATATTATTACTAGTGCATAGTGTATGAAAAATCATTTCGAAAGTAAAGATATAAATCTTAGCCAGCATAGACATTTCGAACTATGCCTACTATAGCTACCATGTTCAATAACAGGTTACCGTCACATTCCATGGCAGGTTATACAACTAAACCCGTACAAGGCTCGTATTGGATGAATGGATTTTTCCAACAAATGGTCAGGCCAAGGAACTTCCCATTGCCACATGGAAACGCCTCTGGAAGGACGCCCCGAGAACCCAACTGGATCTCTGCCAAACAAGGCCGGCTACCCCCCTTCCCGGGGAATAAGAAACCTCGGATATACCACTCCCGGTCCTTTGGGACCTTTAAACGAGAGCTCTCTAACCAACAGCACACAATGATAATAAAGTGTTTCAACATGAGTAAGTATCTGGGCTCCATTCCATGATACTACCCTTTTCCAGAAGGAATGGTCATACCCTAGGGAAGCTATCCCTGAAAACCTTGCCGCACAATTCCTGTTTCGATCATTACCGGTTTGTGAGGCTCGACGAAGTCTCGTCCACAAAGCCATGCTTTATACAAAAGCTGTGCTTTGAGTCAACAAATGATCATAGAAATGATCACAAAGATAAAAGATCAAACAAATGATCATATCACAAACGATCAACAAAATGATCATTTCACAGCAACACTCAGCATGCCACATTACCAAGATGAGAATATATCGCTGATACCTTCAACTACATAACCTCTGAGCTCGTACGTCTCAGAGAAGGGTGTTAAGCTAAGAGAATAAATTCTTCGCCACCAGCAGAAATAAATTTGAAAGAAATCGGCTTTATATCTCAATTTGTAATGTCAGACATACTATCCATACAATTCTGTTTCGGGCTCGAACAGAACCGAATGCACTTCCAAAGAAGTCCTTGCAATCCGGATATCCACAATCCTGATCGGATTCCCCATCACATATGGAGAACACTATACCGGAGCAACTCGGTGCAGAGTCAATCGACAGGTCATCCTATCGCTCTCGCAAATACCCGGTCTTCAACACCGGTCTTCAAATGCTACCCATAACGACGTATCGCATATTCGGAATGGGTTATACGACCCAAAGGTCCTTTCCCGGCTAACCCGAATAGTGATCGCAAAATTTAAAACATATGGATATGGGATTTCAATTAAGTCAGAACTTAATAATTCCAAACTTTCTTTTAAATGGTTTAAACCAATTACCATTTCAAATCTTTTAAACAAAAAGATTTATTTCACAAAGTTCACTCAGTTTCACAAAGATTCATTTACGGATTTCAAAACAATTTCTGTTTCAATTGAATTAGTTTATTTAAATCTTTATATCAAAGATTTATCTCATAGCTTTCAAACTGTTTCCAAAGATTCATTCATAACTTGAAAAAAAAAACATTTTTTTTCAATTCATACTTGAAAACCCTTTAATTCAAATTGGAAATTCATTACTTATGTGAAAAGGTTTTATTATTTGAAAACAAATAGTTTTCGTTTCGGAAAAATCTGATCTCATTTATACAAGTTAAGATCTTTGGGTTAATTCAAATTCCAAATTTTTATTAAGTTATTCAAAGTAACTTTCATCTTTAAAACGCTTTCTCAAAAGCATTTCACATTAAAACTTGATTTGTTTCCAAAACTATTTGAATTTAAAATTCAAATTCAAACTTATTTAAAAAAAATCAGTGACTTGACTGATTTCCACGTGAAATCCATATTTGTGTGTGTATAGTGTGGTCCATGGGTTCAAACACAATAGTGCACAACATCAATCAGCACAGATTCAAATACAGCAATCTATTAAATAAGCGGTATAAACTATAACGCTTATATTTGACAAGCGGTACAAACCAATTGTAACGCTTATCCTTCATTCACAACCACAGATGTACATATCACAGATAATAAATTGCGGTAAACATTGCTCAAATCAAAACAGGGTATCTAAATCAGGAATGTCAAATAGTTCAATCATCAAATAGAATCCAAACATCCCTAAGCAATATCAATTAATCATATAATTAATCCAATTCAGATTAGTCAATAATCTTAGTTAATTTATGTTATTTAATTACAAATAATCTTAATTAATTTTTCTTAATTAATTACAATAACTAATTAATTACTTCCATTTAGTAATTAACTTAAATAAATTTCACAATTGACTATCTTTTAATTAATTAATCTAATTAATTGCTCAAAATTAATCACATTAATTAATTGTTGAATAATTCTTAGTTAATGACCATCATTAACAATTAAAATTCTTTAATTACTCTTTTAATATAATTAACTTATATCAATCATTATTAATTTCCAATTAATTAATCTTTACTATCCAATTAATTAACCTTAATTATTTAATTAGTTAAGTGATAGTTGTAACTTAATTAATTCCAAATTACTTGATTTATCAATTCTTAATTATTAATTAAAATCAAATTAAAAAATCCTTAATTTCAGATTAATTATTTCAAATTAATTAATCTCAACCTTTAATTAATTAGTTTAAACCTTTAATTACTTATTTAATTAATCCTAATGATTAATTAATCAAATAAATTAATTATCCATTAAATTTCCTTATAGATTTAATGAATACAAATCTTCAACTTCTAGTTTACTTAAAGATCAAACTTTGTTACAAATCAAGTAACCGTTTACAAAGTACTAAAACAATTTATTTTAAATTAACTTTCAAAATTCAATTTTTTTTATTCAGTAAGAGTTGAAATGAACTTAAACTTTCAAACTAAAACAATAGGAAGTGGTTTATACATCACACATTCCCACCTGAAGAATTCACCACTTCTCTCCCTTTTTTTTCCCTCTTTCCTGGAGAACCCATTCACGCTGCTTCCCCATCAACCCTGACACCAGATGATACGTGCACGTGCACGGAGATCTGGGCGCGCTACCACCTTGCCGACGATGCTCCCAAGTCGTCGACCATCCCACTACCAAGCTCCGACCTTCCAATCCCGATTATAAACACGACGTCAAAATTCGAGTAGCCGAAACCCAAATAAACACCCACTCCAGACCTGGAAACACGATCACGACTTCCCATCGAAACCTGTCAACGGCTCGCGTTCATCGCCTCGACCACCGGAGCTCGTGTAACTCTGGCCACGCCTACTTCCACGTCCAAGCTAACATTCCCCGAAGTTTCGACACACTCGATCGATCGTATGGAACGTGCCGATCAAAAATTCAAGAATACCCAAAACTAGGGTTAAAAACAATTTCCCATTGCCGCCGTCACCACCGAGGCTTTGACCACCTCCGAGCATTTTTCCTAGACCCTACGACCCCTCAGCTAGCTACAGCTCCAATCTCGAGGCGAAAAATGTCGCCGATCACCGTGGTTTGCCCAAAAAGTCAAAGCAGTTCACTTCGCGATTTCTCATCCCAAATAGCACTAAAAATCTGGATTTTTCTTTTAAAAATCATAGTTTGTAAAGGTGAACCAGATCATACATTTAAAACTTAAATTTTAATCAATTATTTTTTCCCAAAACAATGAGATTCTACTGCATTTTTTTATATTTTCCAGACAGCTATTTATCTTTAGTGCCTCCAAATATTTTTAGAAAGGATATCATGACAATTCTAACAAAATTCCTTCAAACATTAAGATCCATAGTGGTCTAGATTCAAAGGGATTAAACCCTGTAATAACTTAGAACAGAGACCTTTACTTGCTACAGACAGGCATAAGCGTATACACCTATACAGAAGTTCATATTTATGCAAGCATCTTTTTATATCTTTCATTTACAAATCATCAGATGCAAACCCAAAAGATAATCATATAAGTTCAAGTGTTTGCTCACCAGTATGTGAAGAACAGAGGAATAAACTTGTTTTGATATCTTGCTTTCAAGTTGAATCTGTTTTATTTTCTTCCCCTTTTTTTTAGTTTTTTTTTTGCTTTCCTTTTGCTTCAGAATTTGGTTTTAATTTTGAATCTGAGTTGATGATATTGTTGTTTCCAGGTTGAACTTGCTTTGCCTTTCTTTTTCTCAGTTTGGAAGATGGTTGAAATGAAATATGGGAGGATATGTATATATAAAAGATGTGCAGTTTATTATTTGTACAGAAAGCATGTTGTAGAGGCTTGCATTAATTGCCTTGGTATGTTGCATTAATGACTTTGTACTTTAGGTTTTTCATTTGCAAGCTATTACCATACATTGTTTACAGCCTAGCTTACTTTTACCTTATTCTATTCTTTTATGCATACATGTATATAGATACTCAGATCTTTGTTTTGCATATGCTTGTACAGTTTGCTTGTTTAAATTATGTATGTATTTTTATGTTATAGATATTTATATTTGTATGTTATTTCTTTATGTTTGCATTTGTTTGTTTTCATATTTGTTTTACTGAGATACTTTTAGTACTGTTTTTTTTTAAGTGTACATACTTATATACATTTGTTTTATTAACATGTTATTTGATTTTTTTTTCTTACTTTATGTTTCATATGTTCTTATCTTTTTATTGTTCACACTTGAGTAAATCGTATTGTTTTGTAATTTTTCTTCTAATTATATTTCTAACATAAGTATTACATTCACAACGTACATTTTATTATATATATATATATATATTTCTTAAGATTTATAAGTAGTTTTATTCTATTTTGTTTTAAACTTTTTATTTATAATTCAATTCAATTCATTCGCTTTGAGTTTCAAATCAATTTCAAAAACAAATAAATATAAATTCTTATTAAATTTGAAAAATTCAACCAAATCCATAATTTAATCTAAAATTCAATTAAATTATAAATTGAAATTCGTCTTTAAAACTGGGATCGTTACAAACTTGATGTTCAAAATTAAACTTCATAAAATAATGTCATAAAACAGAGTATGTCTCAAATACCAAATACACATGTCTTATGAAAAATGTAATCTCGGTCATATTATCAGAGTACATAATAAAAATCAGCCCTCTCATAGAGTACCAGTACAACAAAAAGCCAAATTAAAGAAAATTGAAAAGAATAAGAATACATTAAGAAAAACTCCACAATTGAATCTTCAAGAAATCTGAATCGACTGTCCTTGACTTTGCTGGCCTATGGGGGGAAAGGGAAATAGAAGATTGGGTCAGACTATAAGTCAGGTGAGTGAAAGTAATTACTAGCATTTCTAAGCAAGATAAAGATAATAGACTTAGCAACAGTTCTAGTATAAAAGGAAACAAAGAAAAGGTAAAATTGGGATAAAATACAAAAAAGGTAAAATTGGGATAAAATACTGTTTAACTGTTCGCTTTAATTATGATTGTTTGCACTTGTCTTTGATTGCTGCTTTGAATAGGCTGAAACCCTAATCCTATTTTAATTAGACTGAAATCCTAATTCTTCCCGCTGATCGGCCTTCTATCTTCGTTGTTCCACTGTGAGCTAGTCCTATCCCATGGATCCTTTTGCAAAAGACACCTGTTTAGCGCTTGGAACACAGTAGTGAATTACAACCTTAATCGATGTTGCAAGCTCTGTCACTGTTGGTAGACACTCACTATTGCCCCCCTTTTGTGACTTCTTACTCACCCTGCCAACATAAGCATGCCCAGCCTCACCTAATCTGTTGTGAGACCATTAGTCCTAGGCAGGAAGGGTCCTGCCTAGCCTCACCTAAGTGTTTTGTGAGACCATCGGTACTAGTCTAAAAGGGAATGTTGTTGTTATGGATCCTAAGAAACAAAATCTAGTTGCGCCCATTACCCTAATCCCCCGATTTGAGCTTCCATCTACTGGCCCCTTATTTACCCTAGTTAGCATAAGACTGTCCCAGCCTCACCTAACTATTATGAGACTATTAGCCCCAGTCTGAATGGGTCCTGCCCAGCCTAAACTAATCTGTTGTGAGACTATCAGTCATAGTCTAAAAGGGAATGTTGTGGGCACTGGCCCTATTTCTATTCTTGCTTATTAACTTATTGTAAGTTCTTAAAAATAAGCCTCTTTTGTTATTTTTATTTTCTTATTAACTTAATCTTAGTCTTTAAGAAAAGTCTTTTCTGTTATTTTTAATTATAACCTATGTTATAATTGTTACTCTTCTATTTTATCTTTTTACTTATAACCACTAGTTATAAACATGCCTTTAAATGTTTCAAATTTCCCTATATCAGTCTATCTTCTTTTTATTATAGTTTTTCTTATTTTCATCCAATTTCTGTAAATTTAATGTTTTGTATTTTAATCCATATTTGCGAATTATTCTCATTTTTTAATATTCTTATATATTATTTGCACAAAAAGGAATAAAAGAAACTAAAATTTACAGGCTAAATTATAACGTAAAACAGGTGTAAATAAATGCAAATAACTGTAAATAACTATAAATAGCTGTAAATAACTGAATAAATTAGTGAAATAAAAATAAATGAATAAAATAGACTGAAAAGAACTTTAAATACTAGCTGTAAATAAATTATATAGAAATTATCTCAAAATTGCAGAAAAACTACAACTATTGAGAACCCTATTATTAACATTACTTAAAAATCTAAAATAATTACTAAACACTCACCTGTGGTCCTTAGCTCTAGTGCTTGGTCTTCCTTGATCCACTTCTAAAGCGTAGAATATTTTTATCAAAAAGATATCCTCCATAGAAAAGTTTTCTATTTAAGGTCCAGCCTCTAGCAATGAACCCAAATAAGAGAAAATCTGAATGAGAAAAATAGCTAGGTCTAGGGTCTTATTTATAGTGTAGTTTAGGGATCTCAGACCGTTGGATTTGAAGATTAAATTTGGTGCAACCATATCATAGGCTCTCTGGGAACTGTCGGATGGAAATACGGACGCATATGATCGAAGAAAATTGGAAAATGACGTGTTTGAAATAACCTAGTCAAACTTGCTTACAAAGGAATATGCGGTTCGACCCATATGTTGAGGGTTGACCTATAGGTCGACCTAGCTATGGTGAGGGTCGACCCTAGGGTTGACATGGCCTTTGTTGGGTCAACCTAAGCTATTTATTTTTTTCGTTTTCTTTTTAATTCAATTCTTGTTTAGTTTGTATCTACTTTGTTTTAGCTCGGATTTTGACAAACTATGTATGGAATTTGATCATAAAATCGCCATGGACACAATAGCGCAACTCTTGTGGCTTGATTTTGACAATTTCACAAACTTATTTTATTATTGATCAATTCGGTAATTAATTATTATAGCTTAAATTATGCAGATGATTTTGATATAAAATGTTTTGGTTATCGTATGGTAAAAACCCGTTGTGTTTATGTGTGCCATGGTCTTACGAGATACCTTTGTTTTTCAAAGGATTTTGAAAACAGTAATTATTCAAATTGAATGTGTTTTCTCACATTGGTTTTCCAGACTGACTTGGGTGTTATTTTATTACGATGCTCGGGTCAGACCGAGTGTTACTGTTTCAGGTTAGAATTCTAAAGAGCTCAGGAGGCGAGCTGGAGAAGACCCATGTGTATTATACATGATTATATTCCACCGTGTATGTATGCTATGAGGACAAGACATTATAACTATCCAGATTGATGTAATGATTGTTATACTCTGATAATTATATGAATAGATACAATCATAGATTCTTTTGTATAAAAATCTATTATTATATATTATATTTTGTTTTGTTGCAATTGTAAGATTTTTTGTTTCTATTTTCTTCGACCTCTTTCTTCTTTAACCCTAACAATCAGTATTTTTGGCACTTGATTATTCGACATGTTATATAGGGAATGTATTTACGTCAATTTTCGAGGGTCAAAAAGCCAACGGGTCGCTACACTATTCTTCTTAGAATAACTTTGGGGTGTTGACAAGAAATTTTGTTAATATTTTTTGCGCTAGAAGGAGGGCTTGAACCTATGATCCCTAACAATTTTCATCTCAAATTAATTGTACAAGGTCAATCGTTTGAAAGAAAAAAAGGGTAAGAGCAAGGAGTAGTAACGACATTCCAAGTGAAGAGACCGCCTCACAGTCAACTTTGAAAGATCACATGGTTCGAAACTTTAACTTAGGGAATACGAGAGTTGGGCAACTCTCAACCCTAAAAAAATTATAAAGCAATGTGATCAAGGTCTAGAAGCAATCGCCAAACATGGCGGCGATACAAGAATATCCTGTGTAACGCCCCACTCCGAGACCCATATTAGCAAAGAGTATTACAAGGTAATACTGTCTGCTAATACGGAGAATAGAGCTGGATAGGAGCGACCATCTATAGCCTTGTCTTAACTATCTACTGTATACGTCGATAAATGCAGCATTTTTTTTTTTAGTGGATCGACATATCCAATAGATACTTAATACAAAACTATAATGGCTAGAAGATCTAACAGAACAAAATATAACAACTCAAATGTAAAACACATCACAGAACAGTAGATCATCACATACATATACAGATACACCATAAAGTATACAAAATGATACATGTCAAGTGGCGTAGCAACCACAAAATACAGATGAGTCGAAAGAATATACATATCAGAGTTACAACCAAAAAGGACTACACAAAAAGCTATAACAAAAGTAGCTAGCAGAATAGTCCATGCGGAAGTAGAATAGGCTAAGTCCAAATGTACCTAACCTGAAACACCTCGGTCTGACCCGAGTATAAAATACACGGGTCAGTCTAGCTAAACAAATCAGTTAGAAAAGCTAAATGATAATGAACATGCAAGGTCATAAAGTACCATAATAATCTCTAAAGGAAATAACATGATCATCTAATAAAAGATGAATAATAACAAGCCTCATATCATCGGCAACTTAATAAACAAAGGATATGAATATCCCAAATCAAGCCAAAAGACAAATAACAAATACCAATGAAGGTAACACAAGTTTCCACAAGGTAATCGCTATGTATCGAGTGGTTCAAAAGACCTACTCCGAAAGGCGATACTCTAGGGAAATATAAATATCAATAAAACAAAAGATGCACGTGCTCAGTACTGTATAAACAAGGATCCACAAGCCCGAAGGCGACAAACCCAAGTATCTCTCGAGCGGTGACGAAGGACCAACTCCAAAAGCGATACTATAGGGCAACAAACCCGAAGGCAACAAACCCGAAGGCACAAACCCGAAGGCACAAGCCCGAAGGCACAAGCCCGAAGGCAACAAACCGTAGTGGCGAAGGTCCGGAGGCCCAGTACTGGACACCACTAACTGGCAATATGTGTCACAAACTCTCGGAAAGGAACTCGAAAAGTGTTAACGTGTGTCCCATACCACACGTTCGCACTAAACGGTTTACTAACCGTTAGTCAATTCCACACATAAAGCAGTACAAAGTTTACCTCATCTCATCGGTAAACCAGACCCGAAGGTCAAAACGATCAAACGAATAGATTAGGAATTAATTGGAAAGGCAAACGCACGTATTCCATAGTACGTGTTTT
The DNA here is from genome assembly GCA_030765085.1 of Allium cepa. NCBI lineage: Eukaryota > Viridiplantae > Streptophyta > Magnoliopsida > Asparagales > Amaryllidaceae > Allium > Allium cepa. The sequence goes on from CM060935.1 coordinate 957,731,327, forward strand.
ACCCAACCATTTAATTACCTTCCCACTTCGTTCGAAGTGCAAAAGAGTGTAATTTTACTCAGAAAATAATCTGGACAAGTTTAGAAATCGTTTGAAAACACTTTGGAAATTGCCTTTGAAATTCTCCTATTATGGAGTAAATAATTTAATACTTAAAATAATACTAAATAATAATTTAATAAACCAATTTGTTTGGAAAACACTTTAAAATGCTTTATAAAACCCGTGTACGAAATCTAAAGAAAAATCTCAAAGAAATCGGAAAATATCAGAAAAAGCCGGAAATTGTTCTAAGTATAAAACCGGTGAAAACACGCTGTGAATCCAAGTTCGACAGCAGGTTCGGACCTGCAAACAGAATCCAAATGACATGGAATTTGGTAGGAATGTAGTTCAACATTCCTACTTCAATCTGCAAAAAGAATCATTCAAATCCGATTTGAAACGAAGAATCTGCGTCGTTTCAAAGTCGGATCAAAGCAAGGTTTAAGACACTGAATTAGCAAGCTACAGGTACAAGTTCGACAGTAGTTTAGAAATAGCAAACCAACCCAGATTTTCATGAAATTTTACAGGAATGTAAATCAACACTCCTACTTCAATCTGCAAAAAGAATCACACAAATCCGATTTGAAACGAATGAGTTATGCTGCCTCAAACATGGACTCAGACCATGTTTGCGACAGTTCAAAACCAAATAAATGTGCAGGCCTAAAACCCCACTGGACTCAACTTTCAGGCATAAAACAGAGGAGCAAATTACATCATTTTGAGCTAAAAATTAGTACACATATAGTAGAAAATGTCATCTCCCAAACAAAAAAAGAATTATGCAATTTGGATAAAATATGAGAAAGATATGATCTCTCAAAGTTGAACCCAGACAGTGTTTCACTGTTGAATTCTGGGCAAAAACATGATTCGGGTCCAAGTTTGACAGAAGATTTATACATGCTATCTATGTCAAAATGACCTGAAATTTAGTAAGCATAAAGTAGAGAACTTTATCTTTCAAAAAAAAAAAGAGTTGTGCAATTTGATAAAGAAACGAAAGAGATATGATGTCTCAAACATGGACTCAGGCCATGTTTGCAACAACTCAGAACAACTACAGGCAAAAATCTGTGCTTGAGTTGGTTTTGTAGCAATGGTTTGAACACACAAATGACAACATTTTTCGACCAAAATTTGCAGAAACACAGTTCAACATGTAAGCTACCAAATGCAAGAAATCCGGCAGCATTTCATTGCCGGAATCAAAAGATATTAGAATGCAAAGTATCAACCAGAGAAGGTTTTGACACAGGAACAAAATTGTAAGAAAAAAAACAACTATTAAGCAAATTTCATCGATTTTGAGCTTGGCTCAGCTAGTTTTTGTGAGTATTACAACTCACCTTGCTGATATTGATGTTTAAACTTGGATTTGCAGCTGAAAGATGAGAGCTTGGAGGTAGAATTTGCTTCAATTACCTGAAAAACTCAAAATAGAAACATGCAAGCCAAAAAAAAAAAAAGATTACTTACAAACCCTATATCACAAAATAGATTTTGATGAAATATTTCAGTTTTAGAGTAGATTACCTGTAGAATATGTTTTATTTTGAAAGAAAATAACAAGTTTTTGATTTGATTTGAAGATTTGGCTTGGATTTTGATGTTTGAGGAGTGGGTTTCTCTATTTTGCTCACTGAAGGAAGAAGAAAAGGAGAACAGAAATATACGTACAGGTTGTCTCTGTTTTCTTACTTTCTTAATTAGGCTAAGGAACACTAATGGGCTGAATTGGACCCAAATTAAAAAGAAAATAGGGTGGCTTAAGATTAAAATCAACACTTAGCCAAAATATGTGTGTATATCACATATACACATATAAAAAAAACATTTTCACACAAGTTTTTCACTAGAAGATTACGAAAACTTGTATACATAGAAAATAAAACATTTTCTATCATATAAAAAGATTAATTTTTATTTTTAAATATTTTTTATTATTAAATTCCTTTATTTAACAAAAATGCACTATTTACTTAAATAAATGAACAAAACCTTGTTTTTAGCTCCTAAAATTACACAAAATTTATTTTATCACTTAGAAAAATATTTCAAACCATTTCAAAACATTATTTAGAGCCAAAACTTATTTTTAACCCAATTTCCACCTTTTATTTAAATAAACACTTACTAGAAGAGCTTACTTCTTTTTAAAAAAAATTATTAAAAGAAGCCACAACGCAATAATTAACAAATTTATTGCATTTTTACTCAAATAAAATTATTCCCACATTTATTATCACCCAAACCATTAAAATAAAGCTTTATCCTTTATTTTCAACAATTTTTTTCCCAAATTCGTTGTTTATTCCAAATAAACAATTTAATTTCTCTAATTTAATTTAATTTAATTCACAATATTAAATTATAATTATCATTATAATTCAATATTGAAAGGTAATCTCCAAACCAGGGTTGTTACATCCTGAAAGAGCTCCATCTCGGGAATCAATAAGGATTATGGAAATAGAAGATGAAGCGAGACTTCCATATGAAATAGAGGATCAGGAGTTAAACCGAGAAAGTCAAATAAAAGGGTCCCTAGAGCGTTCAAATAGCCGAATCCAAGGGAACAACATGGATAGTCGTAGAAATGAAACTGACCAAGAGAACGGCCAAAACTAAATAATGATGAATACACTTAGAGAGAAGGAAAATTCGAATCCCGAGGAATATGTTATGCTACAAAAGGCACCCTTTTCTAAAGAGACAATGGCAACAAATCTTCCCCCATACATTCAAATTCCTTCACTAAAATATGATGGGACAACTGATCCAGATGATCAGCTTATTATCTTTGAAAATTGTATGAACTTATACAACACTCCAAAAGCAGTTCGCTGTAAACTTTTTCCCTTTACGTTCCAAGGAGCAGTTCTTAAATGGCATAGGAGTTACCGAATGGAAATAATTTTTCCCTGGAAATAATTTACCTTCGACATTGTGGCTCAAATTTCTATATTTAGAGATACAAATATGGACTTTAGCTTGCTAGCAACCATTGGACAAAAAACAAGAAAGCTACTTGGCGGATATTTGGATAGATTTTGCACGGAAGCATTAAGAGAAGAAAGTACAACTGATAGAGAAAAGCTTATGGTATTTTAATCAGGGTTAATTGAAAAAACTCCATTTTGGATAGACCTTTATACCAATGGGTGCAAAGATCTGCAATATTTCTTTCTCTGGGCCGAGAAGTTTATTCAATTGGAAATGTACCGTGCTAAGAAAGAATTCCACCGAGAATCCAAGGAAGAGAATTCTGATCTGAAGCGCTTTGGTAAGAGGCCAAAGGAAAGTGAAAACCCAAAGGGAAGTCGAAGAAAGATTTCTAAAGTAAATTTTGTAGTCTTGAACAAACATCTCTCCTACATATTCGCTAGGATGAAAATAAATGTGAATTTTTCCGCACCTCAAAAAAGTTCGGAGTACCCCTGAGCCAAATAAAGGAGGAAGTTATTGCGAATACCATAAAGCAAATGGACATGAAACCGATGAATTTTGTGTCCTATCAGAGAAAATACAAGGCATGATCAAGGCAAGGTTCTTGCGAGAATTTTTCAAAGGAACCTAAAGGAAATTTTGTTCGAACTGAGAGAAAAGCAACTCAACAACCTTTTAATGTGAATCTCAATTAAATCATGAGGACTCGCAACTTCAATTCAACTATGAACTCTCTCTTCCTTTTCATGGCTCTTTAACTTGATTTGTATTTACATTCATACTTGAATTGGTATTGTGTATTAATCATGTACCGATTAAAATTTAAGTGCTATTCAGGTAAGAACAAAGTCATACCGAAGCACTCAATGAACTTTGAGAGCACAACAAACTCCAGAATACTTAAAAAGGACAATTCATATGCCTGATACAAGATAATTTTAACCATTTCAGTCAACACAACACCAAAGCTTCCCTAAAAGAAATGTAGAATCACTACCAAACTCAATAACAATTCAGGAGAAAATCCGTATTTTACCGAAATTATGGACGGAGGAAAGCCTACTCATACTTTTTCAAGAAATATTTCGAAAGCATAAATTTTTTATTGCAACTCAAACTAGAGAACCTATTCTTGACTAAATGGCTGCTGGTTCATGAATCATGACCTCCTAGTCTCCTATTTGAGATTCATGTCTCTATTATGGGAACAACAAGAAAGTTCTTGCAAAAGACTACATCGAGGAAAAACTCTTTCATAAAAAGGATTCATGAGCCCAAACTATTTTTAAAAAGAACCTCGTTAATATAGTAGAAGGGTTTAGTTACAAAATTCCTTCTCTCGAAGGAGACACCATTTCAATTGGAAAACAAAATTATTTTCATATACAATGTTGTTCTGTAGCACCTCCTAGAGGGAGGAATATAAGCCCATGACACTATTCTGTGGCACCTCTTAGAGGAAGGGACATAAGCCAACGATGCTATTCCGTAGCATCTCCTAGAGGGAGAGATAGAACCCCTAACATCAAAACCACCTCTTAGGGGATGAGTCGGGGTAGCACTCACCAGCAGCCTTCTGGAGGAAGGTCAGCTAAGTATATATCTCTTTAAGAAAAGGGAATCCAAAAGAGAGGCTCATCAAATAGTGGACTAAGATGTCCAAGCGAAAAGAGTGGCTCATCAAAGAGTGGACTGAGACGTCCAAACCTAATGGAGCCTCAAAACAGAAGAATAAAGACAAAGATGTCTACAACTCAAGGCAAAAGCTAAAGCCTAAGAGAATAAAGGGTTACAGAAAGAAATCTATATATCAATTGGGACAAAGTTGAAATCCTAAAGAAGGATACATACAGAGATAACATGACAAAGATGTCCAACACTACAGTCAAAAGCAGACAAAGAGTCTAGAAAAAAAAAGAGACAAGATATGAATTAGCGAATAACATCGATTACTTAGGAAATAATCACTGTATCAAAGGACTAAGGAATCTGCATCCCAAGAGATGACATGAGACAAGAAAAGGGATAAAAGGGATCGCTAGCATGGTATCAAAGGCCAAAACATATAAAAAGGTCAGAAGAATGAAATAAATAACAAGTTACCGCTAAAGATAATGGAGACCACACTCCAAGAACGGTTTGAGTAAACCACAACCGAGTCCCTGTAAATAGGTGATCCCTTAGAATAAAAGAAACTCTTTAAGTATATAAGGAACCAATATTCCGATTAACCACAAGGTTTTGCAGATGCGACCCAACTCCAATATATCAACAACTATAATGATCCATAAGTCTAGGAGAGTGTTGTTTGGCCCGATAGATTTCTAATTTAATATTGAATGAATTTCTATTAGTCTATTTGTCAGTTTGGATCCTGAGATGATTTTGGTTAGGTTCCTTATTTATGAACTTTCAATTCATTTTCATGAAGATTTTGTTTATGATGATTTATTGATTTCATTGACTTCATGATGCATAATCGATTTCATTGGAGAATTTCTATAAAGGCTTTATATTGAATTCCTAGTTTCATGGTTTCCTAGTTCCTTCATTAACTTTCGAAATGGCTTATGAATTTTACATACATAAATTTTCATGATGATTTCCCATCATTCGTTTGTTTATTGAATTCCTAAATTTTGACTCATTTGTGTTGCTTTTATGACAATTTATGGATTTTCTATTGATTTTTATGATGATTTGCTGATATTGTATTCATGATTTCTTTATTAAATCACTATGGTGATTTCTTGATAAATTATTAGTTTAATAAATTTCACTATTGATTTCTCTGATGAGTCATGAATTTTACGTGCTATAATTTCCCATTAAATTTTCATGACGATTTCCTATTGATCACTTGTTTCATGAGTTCATGATTTCTTGGTTCCCTTTATTCATTTTCCTTGATAATTTATGAATTTACTATTGACCTTCTGACTTTGAATAAGAATGGACGGGTTTTAGATCACATTTTTGATTCTTGGATTTTTAATTCCCCAATTTAATGGAATTTAAGCTTCCTTATCGATTTTTGTGATGGTTGATGAATTTCGTATTTCTAATTTTCCTATTGGAATTTTAGGATGATTTTTGTTGGGTTTTTGAATTGATGAATTCCGATATTACTTGATGATTTATGAATTTCTAATTTCCTTATTGAGTGTTTGATAATCCTTTATAAGATTTCTGATTTAATGAATTCTGAGATTTCCTTGTGAATCTTTATTGTGATTTGTGAATTTTGCATTCTCAATGGATTTGGAATAATTTCTTATAAGATTTTTGATATAGTGAATTTCAAATTTCTTCGCTGGACTTCATAATAATTCATGAATTTGGTTCTCTATACCTCTATGGAAGAATTTGGATTGTTTTCATCCTATTTTCCGATTTGTTGAGACTCATGCTTTCCTTTGGATTTTGACGAGAATTTATGATTTTCCTATTCCCGACTGTTTTGTTGGATTTTCATGTCCCTAATTTAAAAAATCTTGTGTTTCCTTAATCATTTTCATCATGATTCGTGAATTTCATACATCTATGGTCCTTATTAATGTTTTTAATGATTATTATTTGGATTTCTAATCAAACGAATTTTGAAATTCCCTTGTGGGTTTCTCTGATGATTTATGGATTTTCTATGCTTGATTTTTTCATTGAATTTTGAATGATCTTTTGTCAATTGACCAATTTCATGGACTTTAAAATTTCCTTGTGGATTTTGATGACAATTTATGAATTTCACATCTCCGGTTCCTTTATAGGACATTTATTGAATTCCTAACTTTATAAATTCTATGTTCTGCTATTGAATTTTATGATGATTTATGAAATTTCCATTGAATTCAAAATTTAATTTCAATACGAGATCTTCATGGCACCAAATGGCATCATTACTATCATTACTAAGCCATTTCCTACCTCTTTACTAAGTAAGAATTACTAATCAAAGGTTGAAAATAAAGAAAGCTTGGAGGGATAAGGAAAAGTCCCCAATAGCATGAAATTGATTTCCACGGGTTGAAAAGGTCTAACTCGAGAAAGAAATATCGAGAGTATGTAATAGGCTTTCTCCAAAGGTTCATTTATTTGAACCGATACTTGCAAATCAGGTGATATTATTCCACAATCTTAAGGAAGTTTAATTATGGTCATTACAAAGCAACTTATTTGAAAATATAACCTTAATGACATCTTGAATATCAGATTCATAAAATAAAGATTGCTCATTAAGGTCTCATGACAAAGTTACAACCTTAATAGAAGTTATTATCTATTTTGCATGAAGTCAAGAAGGAATTTCATTGGAGTATTGTCCTAAAGAATAAAAGCTTCTTTTATACGGGTGGTAGGGAGGGAGGGGGGCTAAATGTTATCCATAAAATATTCTCAGTAATAAAAGTATGAAAGAAGGATCACAAGAGCATAAGGTAAGATCAGAAACCATCAAGATAGTCTGGTTTGTCGTATCTTCCGACAAGGAGCTTTCGACGACGTCGAAGGATGCGACACCAAACATCTACCTTTCGACTAAATCAAAAGGCCTTTCAACAAAAACAAAGAAAAAAGAGAATAGTCTCAAACCTTTCGAAGGATTCGAAAGGTTCCACCTCTTAGTGTCCAAGGAGTTCTTACCTTTCAAAGAGGGTGAAGAAGTTAAAGCAAGTGTGAGCAACTCCGTAGTGACCTTTTCGAGAGCATAGCAGGCCTTTCGAACTGGATGAAACACATCCAGGATACCTTTTGATAATGTCAAGGTTTATGAAGAAAGCAACATTCATAAGTCAACTAATAATGGAAGACAACCTTTCGATAACATTGAAGGGAAGCATAGATCTCGACAACAAACAAGTGAAGATCAACCTTCCGATAAGGTTGAAAGGTTCATGGCAATTTAGTGAGTAGAAACCTTCCGACAAGGTAGAAAGTCTCCCAACAGTATATAGAAGGCAAACCTTCCGACATAGTCGAAAGGTTTGTAAAGGCATAAAGACAAGCAAACTTTTCAACAATATTGAAAGATCCGTAATAGCAGAAGAAAGAAAACCCTTCGACAAGGCGAAATGTTCACAGCTCCATATAAAAGAAGGACCTTCTGAACTAGTTGAGGGCATGAAGTCGAAAGGGGACGCCCGCATCTATAAATAAGACCCAAAGGGTCATGTTTGGGGATCCAAATACTCTCATCCAATCTTATATTTTTTTAGCCAATACATTGTAACCTTAATAGTGTGCTGATTTGAGGATTTAATAAAATAGAGTTTTTCATAAATAAAGTTGGAATTTTTATGCTCTATTAATTACTTTACTATTTGTTTATACATTTGTTGGTTTAACTCCTAAGTACAGGTTCAATATCATCGAAAGTTCTTGTCGACAAGGTCAACAACACTTTTGATATAGTTATCTACTACGACCTTTTGAAGTCTTCAACCATACAATCTTAACCCTTTGACAAGGCCGTCAACTTAATTGGATCAACGTCCAGTGTAACCTTCCAGAATCATTGACTTTATGATTTAAATCTTTTGACAAGGTTGATAATACATTTGGTCTAAACATCAATTGCAACTTTCCAATGTGATCAACTTTGAGGCCTAAACCTTTTGACTAGGTCAAATTTGATTATGCTTAACAATATTAGTAACCTTTCAGAGCTATAATCCAAGTGGATTAACCTTTCGACCAGGTCAAAGTCTGCTATTTAAGAATAGATTCCTAGACTACGAGGCTTAGTCGAAAAGAGATGGTTCTTAAACCTTTCGACATGGATCAAATATACATCATATTAGTGATCTAACCTTCCAACAAATTCGAAAGCTCCTACATATCCACCAAGGAGTTTGATATCCTACCTAAACCCAAAGACGGCTATCATCATAACTTTCTATAAGATAAAAACTAACCTTTAAGGGACAAACTCAAGGAACTTCAATTAAACCAAAGAGGAAAACTTTTACGAGAAACCTTTTACAAGTTCAACCAAGGTAAAAGATTACTTAATCCAAGGACCAAACCTTTCAACGGAGCCGAAAGGTCCAACCCAAGAATCAACAACAAGCAAGGCTAAATTTCAAAGCAATTCTTAAGGGAATCACGCCCTATATTGAAATAAGTCTATCCATCCTTCTTGGAATAACTTTAAGGTGTTGACAAGAAACTTATTAATAATATGGAAGCAACTCTTGAACCTATTCATCGAATGAAGTGTCTCTTGAAGAAATAGCCATTGTGAAGAATCAGCCGTTTGAATGGAGAAATTGAACCAGTTGAATCGGTTTAAAATTGAAATAGTTAGGAAATAGTGCATAAATTACATAATTCAACTGGCTGAAATATCATGTTTAGCCATCTGAATATTCAAATTAATTTATGCACATGCATAGTATTCAACTGGCTGACTTATGCTATTCAGCCGGCTGTTTTTTGTATTTTCTAGCTTATCTAAATGTTTTGAAAAACTTTATATTATGTTTTCTTACATTGGAGAGAATTTAACATATAATTACTACTTTGGAGAAAGTATACAAGTAAATATAGGTTCTAACATTTTCCTTGTATACTTTCTACAATCAAAACATCAAAATTCTAGGTTCTAACATTTTCCTTCTTTTCGATGATGACAACTATGTAAGTTTTCAAATATATAGAGTGATTTTCTCCGACGAACTGGATAATCCCCCTATCAATGTTGTTCTCCCCCTTTGTCATCGACAAAAAAGAAAAAGAATTGATATGAGAAATAAAATAGACAGACTTATAAAAAAATAGACATGACAAACAAATAATCATTTCACGTAAAAACTTCACATAGAAAATGATATTGAGGATTGAAGAAAATAACACAAATACATAAACATCATAAAAACATGTCCAAACGATACAACATTTGCCAAGAATTAAATATAATAGGAACACAACAAATAGTCAAAGAGTTTAGACAATATAAAGCGTACGAACTCATGCTTCGCTACCTTCTTCTTCTTCCTCTCCTTATTCTTCCAAAGTTGTCCAAGAAAATGGTGCCGGATTTTCAATAATACCTACCAAATTTGATTCGAAACACGTAACTTTTTCCCAAATTTTCCCGAGAAAACCTTTTATCGAGTTTAGCTTTATGTTTGCTTCAGAAATGTTCTTCTCAACATTAGCTAAACGTCGATTGAGTTTTCTTTGATTCTGGGATAATGTGGCAAGAGCTTGCTTAGAAGGCATGTCAATATTTAGTTCATGAATTTCGTCAACCTCTTCTTCTTGCTGAGGAACTTTAGAAGAGAAGGAGGCAATATTCATGTCTCGAGGCGGTGAAATTTCTTGAATAAGATTTGCGACCCATTCTTGAAAACTAATAATTTGTTGGCTTTCAATACGTTTAGGGAGACCCATGAGGCTTAGGCTTTTGGGGTTAAGCTCATCTATAGTCATGAAGTCGGAATAGGTAATGAAACTCCAAAATTTTATGGAATCTGCATTATTAAGCTCCATAGTGCATGGTTTTGTAGCTTCTTCTATGATTGAGATTACAAAAATCATCATATATTATTTTACCCTAGATTACTCATTGAGAGGAGTAAATATCGTATAAAGCTTGAAATTTTCTTTTGTATAATTTTTCATAACTTCTGGTCCAAAGTTGTAGAGATCGAATAAGAGCATGGTGGATAATCCTTGCCTTTGGACGTAAGGCACTGGATTTTAAGATTATTAGATATCTGACAAAAAATGATGTGAAACTTCATCACGATTGTACATATCAACTTCAATATCATTAATATCCAATCCCTCGGATAGACATGTTAGAATGTGCCCTAACCTTTGAAGGAGTATGTCAATTTTTTCTCCACAAACTAACTTACATATACAATCATTTCTATTTTGTTGATTTTGATGATCGAGATTCATGTCGGCATATAAACGTTTAATCAAAAGAGGGTAGATTTTAATATTATTAGAACCATACCGAATAAGTGAATCAAAACCGTGAGCTTCGGCTAACTCTCTAATCGCGTAGCCATTGAATTCTTGAAATTTCATAAAGACTCCTTCGAAAAGCTTCGAATATTTCATGCCATTGAATCGATTTACTACATATTATTATATATCCATGCTCAAATTTGACTTTCAGAAGATCCGGTTGTTGATTCTCTTGCTCTCTTTAATCTTGGAGGCATTTTTTATGGAAAATAAAGAAAATTTCATTTTTTGAAGAAGTTAGAGTTTTTTTTTGTTTTTTTGAGTAATGAAAGGTTGGGTAAGTGGAAAATGAACGGGTAGATGATAAAAAGAAGGAGGTTAGATTGGTTCATTGCTTTGGAAACGTGTAGGTCCATTTTAAAAAACATAAAACAAATGAATTGGCCGGTTGAATAATTAGAGGCAATTGGCTAAAAGTAGAAACATTCGAACCCACCAGTATTTAGTTCAAAATTGGAATGATTCAATCAGCTGAATTAGTGGATTCAGTCGGCTAATTTCAGAATTTTTTTTAAAATGCTTGAATGTTCAGTCGACTGAACCTATAGCTTCGGTCGATTGAATCTGTTGAATTTTTAAGGTTTAGCCTATTTTCAGTTCATTCTAATTTGGTTGACAAACAATGCTATTTATATATTTTTTCGAATTTTATTCTCATGTTAAAAAGAATGTAATTTTATTTCAACAAACATATTATATATCCAAATTATAAAATCAGTTTCATAAGCATAAATTTATTTTAAAACGTAGATTTTGCTTTTCAGAAGTCCTTGATTCATCCAAAGAGGAAATTTTGAACGAGCTTGGTTCAACTTTGGTGACATCACATAATGGATTAATAGGAGACCAAACATTATGTTGAGCACCATGTTCCCATGAATTTGGAGATACGTGAGGTCGTTGAGGAGATGGATTGTGACCTTGTTTAGAAGTCATTCCACATAATTTGAGAGAGGATTGTTCAAGACAATTTAAATGTCTACCATGGTTTTATTGCACATAATAGATCTCATGTTGTATACTTAGGGTTTCACGCGGTAGTGATGAATATCATTGATTTTTTTACTTGGTAGAATGTGATCCAAATTCTATGTTTTTTCTGGCGTGTTTGTCGTTTGGTGTATATCCATTATGGTGATTAGGAGATGAATCTTCACTGGAATGACATTAGTGTAGATTTATTTGATGAATCTGAAGTAGGAGTGCTGAAAACAATTGATGAGGGGTCGGAATTTTCTTGAGACGACATTTTATAAGAGAATGTATATATCTACTTAATGTAAGTTTTATATGAATTTAAAATTTTTATCTTCATGTATATATATATATTGGTTTTATCTTTTATTTCTAAAGTTTTAAATTTTATGGTTAATAATGATAACTAAGCTTCCGCCAGTCCTTTTATTTTCTGTAAGTTATAAATAGTTATAAGGATTTAAGATGAAAAAATATATAAAAAGATTATTACCGTATATAAAATAGAAAGACTAAAAGGTCTTAATGAAATTAATACAATTAGAACATTTGAAAGACATGTGACTACCTTCCATGTGTGTAGAGTTCAAGTGCTATCATCTCCAATTTTTGTCAAATTAAATTTTTATTATTTTATAACATTTTACTTACACTTGATTATTAAATTATAAATCATGTAAAGACATAATCCTAGTTCACATATTAATTTAAGAAAAATATTTTCATTTAAAGGTTTAGTAAATATATCTGCAACTTGATTTTCTGATAAATCAAGAGAGATATTACCTTTTTCTTTGTTATCATAAAGAAAATGATTTGGATGTCAATATGTATAGTTCTTGAGTGGTTTATTGGATTTTTCGATAAATTTATAGCACTTATATCATCCCAATAAATTGTTGATTTAGATAAATTTATACCAAAACCTTGAGGTGTTTGTTGCATATATATTACTTGAGCACATACCAAAGCAGCAGAAATATATTTTGCTTCACACATCGAAAGTGAAACACAATTCTGTTTCTTACTAAACCAAGATACTAAAGATTGTCCAATGACATGACATAAACCACTTGTAATCTTTCTACCTGTTTGACATCCTCCAAAGTTAGCATCACTACATGATACTAACTCAAAAGGACATTTTTTTGGGTAAAAGAGATGTGATTATTTGGGATTTGCTTGAATCATGCACATAAGCGTACACTCATCATTATATCAGGACAACCAGCATTTAAGTAAAGTAAACATCTAATCATACTTCGATATAGTTTTTTGTCAATACTTTTCCATTTTTATCTGGATCGAGATGTACCGCAGTACTCATAGGTGTTGAATTGAAAGAAGTATTTTCCATACTAAAACAATTTAAAAGATTATTACAATACTTTTCTTGATTAAAAAATTCCATTATTTGATTTGTAATGCAAGACAATATGAAAGTTCACCCATATGAGACATTTCAAATTCTCTTGTCATAATATTCGAAAATTCTTGACATAATTTTTAGTTCGAGGAACCAAAAATGATATCATCTACATAAATTTGTATTATTAAAATATCCTTTTTATCTTGTTTTATAAACAAAGTTTTATATACTTTTCCCATTTTAAAACCAAAATTTATAAGCTAACTTTTAAGATGGTCATACCAAGCACGAGGTGCTTGTTTTAAACCTTATAAAGCTTTCTTTAATTTGCAACACAGTCTGAAAAATTTTTGTGTGCAAATAGAGGTGGTTGTTCTACATATACATTTTCTTTTATAAAACCGTTTAGAAAAGCACTTTTTACATCCATTTGATACAGTTTACAGTTATGAAAACATGCAAAAGCTAATAAAGTACATACTACTTCTAGTCAGACAGCAGGAGCAAATGTTTCTTCATAGTCTATTCCTTCCTCTTGATTATAACCTTGAGCAACTAATCTAGCTTTGGTTTGAATAATACTCCCTTGCTCATCGGCTTTATTTTTGTAAACCCACTTAGTACCAATGACTGTTTGATTACTAGGTCTAAGAACTAAGTCCCAAACTTTGTTTCGTTAAAATTGATTTAACTCTTCTTGCATAACTATAATCTGTAATCACCAGTTAAGTCTTCTTTGGCACTTTTAGGTTCAATGTTCAATAGGAAAGCTATATGACCCATTTGATTTAATTTATTTTGTGTTCTTACATTAGAATTTATTCGTCCAATAACATTTCGATTGGGTGATTTCTTAGTAGTCTTGCTGAAGATCGAATCTCATTTTCATTAGGTAAAATATTATTTTCAATTTCAATATTATTTTCAATATCATCTTCTATGATATTTGATTTTGGAATTATTTCTTCATCTTCATTTTTATTATTAAGTTTGAAATTGTCATCGAATGACACATAAAGTGTTTCTTCGATTATTTTAGTTCTTTTATTATAAATTCTATATGGCTTGCTTCGTTCCGAGTATTCAATGAATATTCCTTCATCAAATTTTGGATCGAATTTACCAAGTTGATCTTTTGTATTTAATAAAAAGCATTTTGAACTGAAAAATTCCAAACATGATATGGTAGTTTTTTTTTAAAAATTCATATGGGGTAAGTTTTGTTAATGGTCTAATGAAGACTTGATTTAAAACATAACAAGCAGTTGCTACAACTTCTACCCTAAAATGTTTAGGTAGTGTGCTTCCATTTAATGAATTTATAGAATATTCTTGAAGTGTTCTATTTTTTCTTTCTATAAATCCTTTTTTTCACGGAGTTCTAGAAAATGAAAAATTATGAAAATTCCTTGTTATTACAATATTTAAAAAAAAATATCATTATCGAATTCACCACCGTGATCGCTTCTAATGTTTTCAATTTCTATATTGTTAATATTTTGATTTTTCTTAGCAGAGTTTTTAAAATTTTCAAAAGTATCACTTTTATTCTTCATAAACATTGTCCAAGTGTATCTTGAGAAATCATCTACAATTACAAAAACATATCTATTATGATTTATAGATTTAACTTGAGTTTGTCCAAAGAGATCTAAATGTAATAACTCAAGTGGTTCTAATGTAGAAATAATTTTCTTTGATTTAAAAGTAGATTTAGTTAATTTTCCAAACTGACAAGCATCACAAATACTATTTACTTTAAAATTCATTTTTGGTAAACCTTTTACTAAATTACTTTTAGACAATTTGCTTATTGCTTTAAAGTTTATATGACAAAATCTTTTGTGCCATAACTAAGGTCATTTTCTTTGACTACTAGACATATATTTGTGTTTTGGTTAACTTTCATATTTAAAATGTATATCACATTCTCTAGTTCCTTCAAAGATAAGATTCTTATTTTGATCAAATATGTTACATTTATTTCCCGAAAAAGATATATTAAAACCTTTATCGCACAATTGACTTATACTAAGTAAATAATGTTTTAAAATTCTAACTAGTAAAACATTTGTAATAAGAGGTAAGCTAGGTACTGTCATTGCTCACATCGCCTTTACCAATGATATAACCTTTTGGAATTATTTTCAAATGTGATAGATCCTCCATCTGAGTACATAATGTTAGTCAGCATATCTTTATTTCCTTTCATATGTTTTAAGCAACCACTATCAAGTATCCACTTTCATTTTCTCTTATTTGGTACCTAAAAATAATATAGGGATGACGTTGGTACCCACCTTTTATTCGGATCTTAAGAGTTAGGTCTTAGGAAATAAAATGCAAGAGGGTTTTGAATTCCCTTTATAAGTAGAATTTCCATTTTTATGAAGTATATTTTTAAAATCTTAATACACCTATTCCTAACTGAATTATCATTAGTTTTTGGTACCCAAATCTATATATTTATTGTGGTCTAACTGTCCTTCTTTTGAGTGAAAACCTTTGGTTTTGGTTTTGGTTTTACAAAATTCTTATGTATACTGAAAAAATTTATATAGTGAAATGTTTCTCTTTGAACTAGATTTTGATAAGTAAATTTGCAGGTAAAAAGATATGAAGCATAAGACAGAAAGACCATAATATTCCAAGATGAACAAGAAGATTCAGAAGAAGATGAAGATGACATGGCTTTTATTACTAAGAACTTTAAGAAATTTTTAAGATTTTGAAAGAACAAGAAATTCAAAAAGAACAGGAGAAACAAAAATAACAAACTATTAGCTTCAAATCTCGAATGTTATGAATGTCATAGAAAGGATCACATAAAGAAGGACTGTCTTGATCGTAAGAAAGATGGATACCAAACTAAAAAGGACAAATATAAGTAGAAACATGCATTCTCTGTTACATAGATGATTCAGAATATCTTCCTCATCAGGCAGTGACACTAACAGTGACTTCGAACAAGCTAATGTGTGCCATATGGCTTCAACTAAAGAAGCAATTGATCTAACCTTTAATGATTTAGTTGATATAAACTCAAAGCTATTGGATCAACTAAAAGATGTTAAAAGAAAATATAAAGATGCTTTAGAAAATCTAAACAGGAGTGAAATAGAAATTAATATGCTCAGAGATGAAAAGAAAATCTTAGAAGAAGAATTTGTCAAAACACAAGAATCTTTGTCTAATGTATCTTCTCAACTCACTATGCTATCAGATGAGATTGAAGTTCAAAAGAAAAGAATATGACATTAGCTATAGAAAATGACAATTTAAAATCAAATGTCAAAATTCTTAAATTAAACAGTACTGGTCTTAAAACCGAGTTAGAAAATATTACTAAAAATGTTTCTAACTTTAGTAAAGGTAGAGAAAATCTTTCTGAAACCATTAATAGCTCTCAAATCTCTTCCAATAAGAAAAAAGTTTAGGATAACTCCTCTGATTTTATGTTTGAAATGTCATTAGCTTCTTCAATTGCTAAGACTATCCATTCCTATTCATCCGTTAAAGAGTTGAGTTTTTTTGAAACATTATCAAAATCTGTGTATTTTTCTCCTAATGCCAAAAGTGAATGATATATATCTTGAAGCCTAGAATAAATTTCGTTTATAGTTTTATCTTGTTTCATTCAAAAATTCTGGAACTAGTACTTAAGCATAGAAATCTTGCTTTGCTTAACTTTTTTAGTGCCTTCATGTGTAACATTAAGAGTTTGCCAAATTTCATAAGGTGTGTTGTACGCAAGCTAACTTTATGAATTCATTTTTATCTAAAGAACAAAATATCATATTCATGGCTTTTGCATTTGAGGTAGCATCTAATTTTTGTGTGTTTGACCATTGTGTATATGTTGTGGTTGGTATAATATATTCGTCCTGAGTTATATTCCAAGTGTCATATCCGTTTACCTACATATAAATTCTCATGCAAGTTGACTAATAATCGTCATTCAAACCATTAAATAGTGGTGGTCGTGTAGTGGACGGACCTTCAATAAAACTTATGCTAGTGTTATTTTCCATATTAACTGAATATCAAATAATTGTGTTATGGTTATATGATGAACCTTGCCTTGATACCAAATGAAAGAGACTAAGCATCGTGCAATCTGGAATATTAAATAAATTTTCTAATTATGCAGAGTGTAAATGTAAAAGTAAAGTAATAAAGTAAACGGCACCAGAGATTTCTCTACTAGTTCGAACTTCTCGTTCTACGTCCAGTCCCAAACTCCTTTTGGAATTTAAATATCAACCCTCACTTAACCCGTAGGAACAAGTATTAAACCACCTAAGAAACTGAATAGGACATCAACCGCCCAAGCAAAAGAATAAGACTTCAACCGCCTGAGCGACTGAACATGACTTCAATAATACGAAAAATTGTCTGACTTAATATGCTCTTTTAATAGCACAAATAAGTATTTAGAGTACACATCCTTCCTATAATCTTCTCCTTTGTGGTAAATCGTGTAATTTATGAAGTCCGAAAGTTTTTTAGATCACCAATGAAGTATTCTTGAATGAACAAATGATCATAATGAAGTTTTTAGGTATGAAATGCTTAGAGTTCAAATAGCAAGATATATTAGAAATAAGAATAACAATTGGTTATTAAAATAATGGAATTCATGGCTATTTATAGAGATTAAGAGTTGTATTTGTTCATGAAAGTTAGCCATGAAAAGATATGAAAGCAACTCTTGAATCAAGAGTTATTTCTGTTCATTAAAATGAAGCGTCTCTTGAAAAAATAGCCTTATGAAGACTCAGCCATCTGAATGGAGCAACTCAGCCAGCTGAATCGATTTAAAATTGAAACTGCAAAGAAATAGTACAAAAATAACATAATTCAGCCGGTTAAAATATCATATTCAACCGTGTGAATATTCAAATTAATTTGTGCACATGCACTCTATTCAGCCGGCTGACTTATGCCATTGAAATGACTGTTTTTAGTGTTTTCTAGCTTATCTAAATGTTTAGAAAAACTTTATATTGTGTGTGTGTGTGTGCATATAACACTTCAGAGAGATTTTAATATATATTTACTACTAAACTCAGGCATTAAACTTAATACTTTGCTGAAGCTTCAATCAGGAATCTGGTCTGCAAATTGTTAGACTATTTCTTGAGTAAAAACAATATCTTCTCTTGCAAGTTTGGTTAGTCCATATAATATTTACTTATATAGTTGTCACAATCAAAACATCAAAATTCTAGGTTCTAACATATACAAACATCAAACAAAGTATACTAATCTATATCAGCCTGGACAGTTATAACAACCTGTCCTCATAATTGCTGACAATATAACAATGAATGTAATGGAAAAATAACCATGTACATGAATACGTCTTTGGGCCTCCAGCTTGTCTCCTAAAGCTCGAAAAAGTTAAACTAAACCTAAAAAACTCGGTCTGACCCAAGCATTATAGGAAAACAACACCCAGGTCAGTCTAATTAAAATTAGCGTGAGAAACACAATCAAATGGATTCTTAAAGTTTAAATAAATGTTTTGGAAACAAAGATATTTCGTTAGACCATGCCGCACATAAAGACGTATGGGTTTTTACCTTACGATAATCAAAATCTTCTTATGGGAAATCAAGTGATACTATAATAATGTCTAAGGGTGAAAATAATGTTAATTAAGTAGTTGTGATGCTCGTGAGTGTACATCACAACAATACTAGGTATATAATGAAAAACGATAAAGCAAGTTCGCTAATTGTGTAGGATTTTCATGGAGGTTCCCTCGGTACTTCACGAACGGTCCTTCTGCACATGAATTACAGATATCCTTTTGAAGCAGCATGCATCCTTAGTGATGTACCATAGGAAAAGCATGTCTTGTCTCGCGAAGACCGAGTACATCGCTCCATGCATTCATAACAACTGTAAGTAACATCTAGGAGGAGTCGATTACACCCTATGGGTTTACCAACCCTACTGGCCATTTGTAGAGCTCCCTCTTCTCTGAGAATTCTATCTCCTAAGCTGCCTCGTACCTCTGGTTTTAGTCATTTCCACTGATAAGGCTACATTCGGCACTCCAGCTCACGCACCATCACCAAAATGGATCATGGGATCCCACATGGATCCTAATACCCCAATAGGTCTCGGAATCACATGTGGATTCCCACAACTCAATTAGATCTTGGAATCACGCCCGGATTCTCATACCCCAATTGGTTTTGGAACTACAACATGGATTCCAATATCTTAATATATTACGAATCTCCTCCATAGATCCGTATGTGGTTTTTGGAGTGGTTACAGGTTCGAGTCATCTCTTACGAGTACACTTTTTCGCTCCTTGGGTGCTCCACAAATCAAATGCTGATTTCTTAAAAGCTCAATATCATTTCATTAGGAAATAATAAGACAATACATTAGAGTAAGGATCACCCCTAACCGTTTAAGTGGACGGATCCCCTTATCATTTGTTCTAGTAGAACGAAACGAGTTTATGCGTATAATATAGCACCACCGATGGTAGCTATGCCATATAATCTCCGTGTTTCCCTTAGATATTTCCAAAGTTAAAATCCTTCAGTGTTAAGTAATGAATATATCTCTACCACCAAAATTAAGAAGGATTACATATTTAGGACAAGATTAGTTAGTCAGTTATTTAACTATCAAATAAACAAATATCCGAACAAAAACTACATATCTCATGAAAATCACTAAGCCTCTCCAAAATAGATCTTTCATCAATTTAAATTTTACTTGGAAATCACTTCCATATACTTATCTTAACAGGATAAGCCTATGAACAAAATACGATATTTTCGATATTTAGAACATATAACCACATACGTATCTCAATGGTATAAGTATATTCACAAACCATTTCATTTCTAAAACTTAGAAACTTGAAAACTCTTAAAAACAGATTTTTGAAAGCATTGATTGATATTAATCATGGATCATAGCTTACACAATGGTTATGTCGCTATTCCATCGGATCCTTAGTAAACCATAGGCAATCCCTGCCCCTCGAATTATGCCGTGAATATCAACCATCTCTTTCTAAATTTCTCTATATTATAAATATTTCCAAGTCTATTTGTAAAGCTTCTTTATAAATCTTCAATCTTTTTATAAAACATTCTTTATATTTCTTAAAAATCTATTTATAAAAGTTCTCCTTTTCAACTTTTAAAACTCATTGATAAAATTCTTTTATAATATACAAAACCATTTATAAAACAGTTTCCAAATTTAACAACTTATTAAATAGACCCTTTAAGTCAACAAGGTTGCTTTGATAAGCCGTACATTATTCAAATTACTTTAAATAACTTAAAATAATAAGTTATTATTTGAACATTGTTCTTTTCATTTAAATTAAATATCATTTAAAGTAATAACTTAAAGTCTCATTAATAATGTATTAAATTAATTTTAAACACTATTAATATAAAAGTAAGTTAACTTCAAAAAAATATTAGGATAATAATTTATTAACTTTAAACATTATTAAAAGAATAACTAATTAACTTTAAACTAATATAAATATAAAAATTAATGAACCCATAGATATATTTAAATAACGAAAATCAATATAATTAAATAACTTTAATTAATATTTAAAGCATAGTTAAATCACTTTAAATAAATAACTAAAATAAAATTAAAAACATTTTAAAACAATAATTAAGTAACTTTGAAATAGTTACTAAATATTCTTAAATAACTTTAAGAAATAACTTTTAATAATATATTAATAAAATAATTAAATTTAAATCATTACTAAAAAAAGTTATCTATTATCTTTAAAATATTGTTAACAAATAATTATCACTTTTTCAAATCTTATTCCTAAATAAAAATTCCTAAAATAACTTTCAAATATTTAAAATTTAAGGAGCCTTAATGACCACCCTGGTACTTAAACAAGCTAACATCTCATTTAAGGTTAACTTTCCTAGTTAATAACCGATATTTACATAATCAGCAACTATATAAATAATTTAACATTTAACCATCATTGGTTACCATATCACTTTTCAAAGTGGCATATCAATTAATGATATATAATTAGATGTCCAAATCTGTAAAGTAGCAGAACAGAGATGTATTCCGCTAACTAAGTGTCAAATTAGTTTATTAGTGGAATAGTGTTTTATTCCACTAAACCAATGTCCAATTACCATATTCAATCTAATTTAATCAACAGTATTTATTTGGACAAATAAACAACAATAATTGAAGTATGCAAATTTAAATAACGCTATTATTTAAAATAACGTTATTTAAATTAAATCTGTTTGCAATGTTGTACTTGTCAATACAAGTATAACGCAAAATTCAGCAGGTTAAATGGATTTAATATGAGGAATATATAAATTTCCAAAGTTTTAAGCATTTAAACTATAAAATATAAATCAAAATAATAAATTTCTCAACCAATGGCTTCATGGCCTCGGCCCAAACCAATATAAACCCGCACAACTCAAGCTTGCTACACCTTATCTTCTGATATCAACTCCTCCATCCAAAATAATAAACCGGTAATTTTACCCAATGCACAACGTGCACATACACGTGTTGTCACTCCCCCTTCGATGCTCCAAGCCACCCATACTAATGCTGCTCGCCATGCTCGTCACCTCGACACCCCGCTAATGTTCCTCGACCACCATACAAAAACCCAATCATCCATAGTCGACATGAAAAAGCTTGTCTAGGTTCAAAACCCTCGACCCTTCTTACCATCGAAATCCATAAAAATTTCACCGCTCGAGCCCGTCTCCTCCATGAACACAACAGCAAGCTTCAAATCGCAAATCAACAACTAAATATCTAAACTAACTTAACCCTAGCTATCGATGAACATCGATTATCATTACAAAATCACTCCGAAAATTCCTCAAAAATCCTATACTTGCATACAATTTTAACGACGCATACAGCGTCGATCCATTCTACTCGAAAATCGATTTTTGAATATTATGAACATTTTATCCCTTTACTGTAAAATAGCGATATCTCGCTCGATTCTTGATAAAATTGAGCGCATTCAATTTTAAAAAAACTAAAGAGGATGTCGATCAACTTGTTTGTTAAAAGCCAAGGTTAATAGTTGATGGATTTGGAGATTATGATTTTTGAATGAGAGGAAGTAGGGTTGTTTCATTTCCAGGTAAAATAAAATAAGAGAAGAAGAAGTAGAAGTCGTGAACATGTGGTGTGTGTACACACACATACATACATATTATGACATGTTGAATAAGTAGTGGATAAGGGGACAAATTGGTTGCTATGGTGAAAATGAAAAAACAGAGCAGTTTAGGGAAAAAGGAAAGCAAGAAGATGGCTAAGTTTAAATGGTTGTAGTGTGTGTGTATGTAGGGTAGATTTGAATATATTTTGGTGCTCGACTACCCTACGTCGCATTTGCGTTCGAGTTACAAACGACAAAAAATAAAGTATGATCGTGTTAAACAATGTTACAAGATCACAAAACAAAAATAAAGTAAACAAGTTATTAAATTCTGAGAAGTCTCAAAATGCCAACGTTTTCTCTAAAATACATTAAACGATAATTTATTTATTTTTCCAAATTAAAAATTATGGAAAAATTCCATAAATAAAATTAAAAATTAGGTCCAAATTTGAAACAAAGATTTTATTATAATTTGATTCAAATCCAAATATTTAAACAAATTAAATATTCAAATTTGAAGGCCTTAAAATACGGGTCGTTACGGTAAATTCTCGAAAACATTTGTTAGAGTCTCCCTTGTGCGGTTAGCTCCATGAAAAATCCCAAATACAAGGAAGAAGTTTACTTGATCAGAATGATTGGAATCCTATAGTCACGATCACAAACAATTGCACAAGTGAAGTATTCAAGTATTTACTAATGTAGACCTTATAAATCGCATAGTATGCTACACCATTCTTCTGTCAAGTAGATTTCTTTTCTTCCTATTTTACACTATTTGAATAAGAGGAACAAAACCTTTTGGTACCGAAAAGTTTCGGTTGGTATCGACTTATTTTTCCAAGAAAATATATAATAAACATTTATATCTTCATTTACACCACTGCCTTGTTTTTTCAGCCTTCTTACTTTTCAAGATCCTTGCGATTTTTGTAACGACCCGATTTTACGACGCCCGAAAGTCGACATTTATACGTCCACTGTATCAAATGTCACACAGTCGAATGCCGAAAAACCGAACCGTTAGGGTTAAAGAAGAAGAAGATAGAAGAAATATAGAAACAATAACAGAATCTCACATTTCGCAGCGGAACAATATACAATAGATAAATGAATAATCTTTAAATCAAAGGCTCATCACTGTTAATATAATACAACATCAGAGTGTACAACGACATCATACATCACTGACAGTTATTATAACTTGACTACATGAAAACTGATTTGTACTAACCATACGCAACATACACTACATAGTAAAGAGATACGTCTCGCCATCCAGCTTCAACTCCTGATCTCCACAGCAACTCTTTTCTAACCTTTGTCCCGAATAACTGATAACCTGACTCTAGGCTGCCCGCATCTAAAATTATGGGCACCCAGAGTTTAGAAAGGGAACAATAAACTCCAGGTCAGTCATGGGACTAGTGTGAGATCTTAAAACAGTTATTCTTTTACAAAAGAAAACAAAGGAATTTAAAAGAAATCCGCAATAATTTTTGGAAAATGAAACTACCATAAGGCCTCCTGGCACACACACAATGCAATCGCACACTTAGGGGAGATTTCTCCTTATGATATTCAAACATGCTTAACACGCAAAATCTTTTTAATATTATAATTAGTGCATAGTGCAGAAAACATTTGCAAGTACAATATTAATCTTAGCCAGCATACGTACCATTATAGTATGCCTATTATAGCTACCATATTAGATGGCAGGTTCTACAACTAAAACCGTACAAGGCGCGTATTGGTAACTGGATTTCCAACAAATGGTTAGGCTAAGGAACTTCCTATTTCCACATGGATACGCCTCTGGAGGGACGCCTTGAGAACCTAACCGGATCTCTGCCAACACAAGGCTGGGTTACTTCTGCAAAAGTAGGTAACTACTGACACGAGTATGCCATCCCCCGGTTGTAAACAACCTTTATCCGAGGATCCTCAACAAAAACAATCACAAAATAATATATATTTGCGATATCCACATAAGTTATGTATCTGGGCTCCATACCATGATACCACTTCTATCCAGAAGGAAATGCACATACCCTAAGGCGCGCTACCCCCTAGAACCTTGCTGCATCCTTCCAGTTTTGACCATTTCGGGGTGTGAGGTCCGACGAAGTCTCGTCCACAAAGCTACTCTTTTCACAAAAGTCATGCTTCAATCAATAAATGATCAACAACACTTCGTATGCCACATTACCAATTTGGGAATGTATCACTAGTAACCATCAACTACATAACCCCTGAGCTCGTACGTCTCATAGAAGGGTGTTAAGCTAAGAGAATAAATTCTCTGCCACCAACAAAAATGTATTTGATAGAAACCAGCTTTACATCTCAAAGTTTAACGTCAGACACACATCCATACAAGACCGTTCCTGGATCGAACGGAACCGAGGGCACTTCCAAAGAAGCCCTTGCAAATCTCGATATTCACTAATCACGTTCGGAATCCCCATCACAAAGGGTGATAAAATCTCTATACCGGAGTAACCTGGTGCAGAGACATTCGACAGGTAATCCTTTCGCTTTCGAAAATACCCGGTCTTCAAAACCATCTTCAAATGCAATCCCATTTCGTTGTATCGTTGTTCGGAATGGGTTTTATGACACAAGGTCCTCTCCCGGCTAATCCGAATAACGAGCGCTTATTTTAAAAATACATTTAGATTCAAACAAATCACAACAATTTCACTTTGATCTTTTAAACAAAAGATCCATCACAATCACAAAGGTTCGATGTGGGTTTTGAATATCCAGTTGGAATTCGACTCACGGTCGCATCGAAATTCATATGCCGATTAAGGCCAATATTGATAGTCGGTTATTTAATATCAATCATCATTCACAACAGTCACTGGATTTCAAATAATTTTCCCCCAATTATTATAATTTTCAATATATCTTCGCATGATAAAATTTCACACTTCAATCCTTTGAAAATAAATTTCAAATCAATTTCCACATTTCAATCTTTTTTGAAAAAAATTTCAAAACACTCTTCTTACGTGGAATACATTTCCAAACATTTATTCATTTCCAATGAAAATATGCCGATTTCAAATATTTTAAAATAATATAAAAATACTTATTCAAAATATCCCTGAAAACATTTAAAATAAACTATTTTAGAATATTTGCTTAAATATTAGTTATGAAAAAATATTATACTAATATCTCATATAAAAATTCAGGTCCAAAACTAATTTTAAAATAAAAATTTGTAAATAGAGTATAGTATTTAAATAACTATTTTCTAAATCAAATATCAATTTAAATCTTTAAAATAATCCCTTATATAATTAATTAAATAAATTTTTTACTTTAAACAATTTCCAAACTAATTTCTCCAACAACAGTATTTTAAAACCAAATCTAAAACTTTTAAATTTTATTCAAAAGCTATTTTAAAAATATACTCGGCTTTCGAGGGAAGAATTCTTTTTCCATTACAAAATGGTCCATTCCAATAAATTAATAAATCTTCTTGATTTATTTTAATTTACATTCCAATTTGTAAATTTCTTTCCACACTTTAAAATTAAACCAATATTTATTTTTAAACAATTTCCCTTTTCTTTACAAATTCCCATTGTGAATTTACATTTCCAAATATAAACTGATATATGAATTTTAAATCGATTCCCAGATATCGTCTTCAAACCCAATCAAATCCCAAATTGATTTCCAGTTTATTTCAAACACAAAATCAAATTCCAATTGGAAAAGAGAATTTTAAAAAAACAACTATTGTATTGTATTCTCTTCTTTCATGGGGACCCCCCTCGTTTAATTCCCTTTCCCGTCGCTCCTTCTCGTCCTTCTTCCGTGCAACAACCTTGTCCTTCCTCTCCCATCCTTGTCCCTGCTTCTGACTCTTCCTTTCCTTCCCTGTCTGACGAGGGGCTTCCCCCTCGTTTTCTTCCCACTGTTGCATCCCGTCCATCCTCCTTGCTACAGCTTTGTCCTTCATCTAACAACCATGTTCCTCCTTCTGACACTTCCTTACCTTCCCTGTCTGTCGTTGATCCTTCGCTCACCCCTAGTCTTGTCAATGCTGCAGTATCAACTGTTCTACCCAACGTTTTTGCCCCGATCCTCACTTCCCCTTCTCTGCCCACGCTTTCGTCCTCAACCCAAGCTTGGAACTCCCTGTTCAAGGCTAAACCTAGTAATGCTGGTAAATATGTTCCTCGTGATTTCCATCTTGTGTTCAATGGAGAGTCCATTGTTCCTTCTGATGAAGTAATTCAAGCTGGAAGTGCTATGTGGAAAGATTTCTTAGTTGGTTTTTTTCTTGATAATCCATTACCTTACACCACTGTATTGTATTTCTTGAAGAAGGCATGGAAACTGAAAGGATCGATCTCTGTTAAATCTAATGGTTTTCTGTTTTTATTTAAGTTTTCTAATGATGAAGATAGGATTAAGATTGCTGAATCTGATCCAGTTGTGATGAAAAATAAACTGTTTATTGTTAAGCCTTGGGATGAAAATATTGGTAATAGTTGTAGCAGTATCAAATCTGTTCCTATATGGATTAAATTATCTAATATTCCCTTGTATGCCTGGTCGCCTCTTGGTATTAATTGGCTTGCTTCAAGGGTTGGTAAGCTTCTCTGTATGGATGCATCAACTGAAAATTTTGAGAGTATATCATTTGCTAAATGTTTAGTTGAGGTTTCCCCAAATCATGAACTTCTTGATAATTTCTCCGTCAAATTACTTGATGGATCTGAGCAGATTGTGCAAGTTGATTATTTGTGGAAGTCTGCTATTTGTACTTTATGTAAGGAATTGGGCCACTTGTTGGCTAGCTGCAAGAAAGCATCAGGTGAAGGAAATGCTAACATATGTCATAATACTTTGCACTTAAATAATAGTGAGGTGGGACAGAATAGAGAGAAGCCAATGAAAAAAGTTGCAAAGGAGGTCTCAGTGAATCAAATTTGGCAAAAAGTTAATAATAATAGGGGGAAAAAAGGTTACATGCGTGAAGAAGTGGAAGTTACTATATTTAAAATGCCAAGTGGGAAAGGAAAGAATGCCTTAAATGGAAATGAGGAAAATATGAATAAACTTGATGTGGGGAATTCCATGCACTATTCTGGCCTAGCTTGTAGTATTGACACCTCTAATAAGTATAACTTGCTTCAAGCAGATGAACAATCCCTATCAGAAGATGTTGAAGTGGAAGAAGGTGAAATTCCAACTGATGTGGTATGTGAGGATAATGCCTTGACCTCTTCCCTGTCCAAGGATTGAAATGTGGATGGTCATGTCTCTGGAAGTAAAGAAATAAATCAAAGATCTAATGTTATGGTGCATGCTCTGGATTTGAAAGGTAAATTTGCTTGCAGTAATAAGGATGAGAGAGTAATGAATGCAGTAGTGTATGAAAATGGTGACACCAATGTAAATGCTGTTGTGCATGAAAATGGTGATATCCATGTTTCAGACTTTGACAGAAAATGGTGCTCTTCTTTTGAATCTCAAGTCATGGAATTAATTCTTTCATGCATAATATTGCTGTGAATGATCTTTCTTCTCAAACTACACAATATAACTTTTCAATTGACTAACCTAGATGGCCAATAACCACTCCCTCTCCTGTTCCTTATTCAGATCCACCTCCTGATCCTTCTTCCACTAGTCCTTCCATCCCTGAGCATCCTTCCCCTAGGACTCTGATTTGTAGGCAAATTGAAACAAGGGCTCTTTCTGCAAAGAGAAGAAATCTATCAAATTTATTCCCAAATCTTATCAATGAATAAAAATATTGCAGCTTGGAATATCATAGGTGCCCATGGCAACTTGAAACTCGATCAGGTGAAAAGTCTCGTTCTTAAGCATGATTTATGTTTGGATGGTCTTCTTGAAACTAAGCTAAATCAAACATTATCCACTAAAGCTGCTAGATATATCAATTCTCAATGGGTGTTCCACCATAATCTAGAATCTGCTTCTTATGGAAGAATTCTTGTCCTATATGATCCCACTGTCTTGACTCTATCTCCTATTCTGCAAACAAGGCAATCCATTCATTTTCATGCCTATGCTCTTCAATCCCTATCTTCCTTTTACATTAACTTTGTTTATGCGGATAATTCTGCTACTTCCAGGAATCATTTTCTTAAATCATTACCTCCCCTAAGATAAAATTCTCATCCCCGGGTTGTTATGGGGGATTTCAACTCTTGTATTAATCTGGGGGACAAATGTGGTGGTTCTCCCCTTCTTCCTGTTCACATTGCTCCCTTGAATCTTGCCATCATGGAATCTGATCTTATTTTGGTTAATAAGAATGGGGCTAAATACTCTTGGAATAATCGTAGCCGTAATGGTGTGAGAACTTTCACAACTATAGATCATGCTTTTTGTAATATTCAAGCTCTCCATTTCTGGACTTCCTTGTCTGTATTTTTTCCTCAACCTATCATGTCTGACCATTCCCCCTTGATTTTGTCTTTTGTTCTCATTTAAGAAGAGAAAAGAGAATTTTTAAATTTTTTAATGCTTGGGTCAAGCATGAACATTTTCATGTTTTAGTGTCACAGGTAAATTCTAACTTTAATTGTTTTGGTAATCCTATGTTCAAGTTTTATAGGAAGTTAAAAAGCATCAAGCAAGAGATTAAATTTTGGGCTGCCATCACCATTGGTACTGGAAACTTGTTATCTAACAATTTGAAGGAACAACTGAAGATTTGCCAAGATAAAATGATGGAGCATCCTGATGATATTAATGCTGCTGAAGAGGAAGGTAGATTATTCAAGGAAGTTAATGATGCTCTTCTCCTGGAAGCTAGTATGAAATGGCAACAATTGCGAACCAAATGGTTTGAGGATGGTGATAGGAATACAAAATTCTTTCATGAATCTTTAAAGGTTAAGCATGCCAATGAGAATTTATTTAACATTTATGATGAGCATGGCACTTTATTTTCAGCCCCAGAAACTGTTGACAAAGCATTTATTGATTATTTCTCTAATCTACTTGGCAATGCTGAGGAGTTCTGTCCTGACTTAGACCTTATTTCAACTCTTGACTTGCCATGTATATCCTAGTTTGAAGTTTCTTCACTTATTAAGCCTGTCTCTGATGAAGAAATTAAATCCACCCTCTTTTCTATGAACCAGCAATTTGCCGGTGGACCAGATGGTCTTAATGTTACCTTCTTCAAATCAACATGGGGTGTGCTTGGTCATGACTTTTGCCAAGCAATTCATAACTTTTTTAACAAATGCAAATTACTTAGGGAAGTCAACTGCATAATATAGCCTTAATACCTAAAGTCTCTCCTCCTTCAAGTGTCACCTCATTCAGGCCTATATCATGTTGTAATGTGGTGTACAAGTGTATATCCAAAATTCTTGCATCTCGACTTGCTTCTGTCTTGCCTTCTATCGTTTCAATCAACCAAGCTGCATTCATTCGTACCAGGAATATTCTTGACAATGTAATGCTTGCTCAGGAGTTATTAAATGGTTATTGTAGAGGCAATGTGTCTCCTGCAGCTACTCTGAAAATAGATATTTCCAAAGCTTATGACTCAATTCATTGGGCTTCTATTGTTAGAATTATGGCAAAGATGGGTTTTCCAAAAATATTTGTGTCATGGGTGTATGTATGCATATCCACTCCTGCTTTCTCTGTTGTTGTTAATGGAAGGCCTGTTGGTTTTTTCAGGAGTAAGAAAGGTATTCGTCAGGGTGACCCTATTTCTTCATATCTATTTCTTCTAGTCATGGAAGTATTAACTGTGATTCTTAAATTTAATTATTCTCATAAGATTATCAAGTATCACCCAAAGTGCTCCAATCACCAAATAACTTCTATCATGTTTGCTGATGATGTTATGTTGTTTACTAAGCCTGAGTTCTCAATTTCTGGGTTGATAAAGGCTTTGCAGTCTTTCTATCTCATGACTGGCCTCTCTATTAACCAATCTAAATCTTCCATGCTTGTCTCTGGAGTGTCTGATGTTCATGTTGCTGCACTTTACCAGTTTTTTTGGCTTTTCTTGTATAACATCTGATATGAGTTATCTTGGCCTTCCATTAATCACTAAAAGAATAGCTACTGCTGATTGTTTAATCCTTTATAATAAAATAACTAAGGTCATTTCCAATTGGTGCAACAGGCATACATCCCAATGTGGTAGGCTTGTTCTTATTAAAGCTGTTGTTTTTCCTTCCCTTGTCTATTGGGCTCGTTCTTTTATCTTACCTACTAAGCTTTTACTGTTAGTTAGGCCTGCCATGAATAGGTACTTCTGGACTGGAAGTGTTCATAACACAAAGTTAATTCCTTGCTCCTTTTCCTTATTTGAGTCCACTTTGAAGCTTGGTGGTCTTGGAATTGTTGATGTTAGGAAGTGGAATACTGCTGCATTTAGTAAACATTCTGATGATCTTATAATTAAAAAAGACAGTTTATGGGTCAAGTGGACGTGGCAGTACAATATTAAGAGAAGGCAATTCTGGTGTATGGATATTCCACAGAACTGCAGCTCGAATTGGAGGAATTTGCTGAAACTTAGGGATGTTTACTTACCTATGGTTCAATTTCATCTTCAACCTAACTCTGCTGTTAGTTTTTGGCATGATCCATGGGTTAGGAAGGGTCTGATTCTGTTGGGTGTGTCTCCACCACCACCGAACCGAAGAAAGAAGGCATTGCCGAACCAGAAGGAGGAAGGCCCTACCGAACCACTCACTACCGAACCAAGGCCCTGCCTCACCACTCTCCACCGAACCAAAACTTATCGAACCAAGTCCCACCAAACCAACCCATCTCTCCACTCACCACTACTGGACCAACCACTACTGAACCAAAGCCACTCCAACCATCTCCGGACCTAGGCGTACCGAACCAACGTGGCCAAGCTAGATCACATCAGCCCAGGCCCACCAACAACTATATACATCCAAGACCCCTACCCCCACCCTCATTCTATAAATAGAGGGGCAGGGGTACAACAATGGCATACAAGTTTGAGAGCTAAAGCACGGATAGAACTTTCAAACAACTTTCATATACTTGCAATCAAAGCTTTGTACTTGTAATATGAACAGTAAAGGAGAATAACATATAAAAGTGGACATAAGCACATTCTGGCCGAACCACTATAAATCTGTGTGTCTTTTACAGTTTAGTCCCTGCTTTTTATATATTTGCATGAATTTCCCAAATCACTAAGAACAACATAAAATCGGATAAATCATATGACTTGGAGGTGTTTTCCATTTTTTTGTGCAAACATTTTTGGTGCCTTCACTGAGAAATCGAGCTAGAAGCTTCGGCTTCCCCCACTTAACCTTCTTCCTGACAGCATCGCTCATTGCTTGGAAGACATGCCTCCCAGGCAGAAGAAAGATGTTAGCAAAGGAAAGAACATCGCAACTAGCAGCGTTCCAGATCCAGTAATCACATATCAAGAGAACCGTCCCGTTTCAACAGTAGTACGAAATGGAAATCAGGAAAATCCGACAGCCCCTGCCACGGAACAACCAACAGCAATTACTAGGGCAGATCTAGACAGGGTTGTGGCTGAAGTGACTAACCGCTTCACATCCCAACAAAGAAGCCTTGGTGGACCAACTCATGCCACGCTTAAGGGATGCTGAAGAATCCAACCGCAACACTGAATCGTGGGATGAGTCCCAGTCTGGAGGATCTGGGAGGCGACAAAGATCTTTCTTCTTTGAAGAAGCTAACAACAGAAACAGCAATGATAGAAGCCGAGCTCGAACTCAGCCCGAAATTCGACCCGAGGAAACACTTGGAACCAAACCCAACGGGGGAGGTGCTAGGCGAGGGTCGATGGTGGCTGAGCCGGTCATGCTTACTAGCCATGGAAACACCAATGAATGGGGACGAGCTAGAGTCCAGCCCGAAGTTGGACCCGAGGAAGTGCTCAGAACAGAACCCAGCAGGGGAAGATCAAGGCAAGGGCCAACTGTAGCTGACCCTAGCATGCTCCCAGAAGACCATAGGCAGCCACTGGAAAATATTAGGAGTGATAGACGATACCACCCCTACAGATCATCTGGACGGAATCAGTCCCGCCAAGAAGAACCAAACTCATTTCTATCTGCTCCAAATTCTGATGAAAGTATGGCGCGATTGTTCAGAGAGTGCGTCCAACGGGATCAAAGAGATTGAGGGATAGGCGCTTGATTAACCAACCCTTTCACCCGCAATATCGAAATTGCCATCACCCCCCGAGAATGGAAAATGCCAACAATGGAACCTTACAAGGGAATCTCTGACCCCGTTGTACACTTGTAGAGATACACGTAGCATATGATCATGATTGGAGCCACAGAAGGAGTATTGTGCAAATGCTTTCCACTATTCTTGGCAGATCTAGCTACCTCCTCTTTGTGCCACCTACCCCAAGGATCCATCAGCTCATGGGAAATGTTGAAAGAAAAGTTCATCGGCCAGTTTCGAATTCATGTGGAACAACCCAAGGACGCTTATTCCCTATCTAATATCAAACAGAAGCCTGGAGAGACAGTGCAGCAATATCTAACCCGATTCAATGCTGCAGCGGCCGCAGTCCAAGATGCCGATGAGAAATTTATTTTAATGGCCCTCTGCAGTGGCGTGCATCCGGATACTAAGTTTGCTAGAAGATTAACGAAAGAAAAACCAGCTACCTTACCCGATTTCTTCCATGAAGCCGGAAGATATATGAGACTTGAAGACGCTGCCACTGAAAGACAGAAAGGACAACAAACCAAGGCAGATCATGGCGACACATTCGCTTTAGCAAAGGACGTTCGAAGAAATGACTCTAGAGACAATGCTGGGGGCAAGAAGGGAGAAAAACATCTATATCGGCCAGGACCGAGGTTTGACACTTACACTCCTTTGAATGAGACAATCGAAAACATCTTCTTGGCCACCCAAGATGAAGTTAGATATAGACGCCCTCCATACAAGAAGGAATCAGATAACACAATTAAGTCTGAAAAGTTCTACCGCTTCCATGAATCTCACGAGCATGATACCAATGAATGCCATCATTTCCGGGACTTAATTGAAGAACACATCAGAAGGAAGAGACTAGAAAACTACGTAAAATGTCAGAACAGGAACCCAACTCCTGCCGAAGAGAACCCAAGGCTACCTCTCCCAGAAACAGGAGGGGGAAATCGCAACACCGGCGGCCCCAGTCATAAGAAGATAGTGGTCCATACCATATCGGGAGGACCACACACCGCCGACAGAAGCTGGATAGAGATGGAAAGATACAGAAAGTCACTTAGAAACAATGAAGGCTACGTTACTTCTGTTATGGAAGAACGCCTCCCGAAGCGAACAGAGAATGATGACATTACATTCAATAGGCGTGACCTTGAAGGAAGGCAGTACCCTCACGTGGATCCTATGGTCATCTCTGTCCGGTTCGGCCCAACCGAAATTTTCCGAATTCTAGTAGACACTGGAAGCTCAGTAAATATCCTATTCAAGCATGCGTTCGACAGAATGAAGCTGTCAATGAAGGATGTGTCACCCTGCAACAAACCGCTACACGGTTTCATTGGAGATGCGAAGATGCCCCTCGAGCAATTGGACCTTTTTGTTGAAATAGGAACCCACCCCCGCTCCGTTGTATGAAAACAAACATTTGTGCTGATAGATAACCACTCAGCCTACAACACCTTTTTAGGAAGACCAGCCTTGTCTGACTTCCAAATTGTCTTGGCCCCGTGGTGCCTGAAGATGAAATTTCCAACAGACAATGGAATATGGGAAGTTGAGGGAGATCAAGACGCCGCTCGAGATTGCTATGTAACTAAACTTCGCAATAATCGCAGGAAAGATAGAGGGAAGAATGCAGAGACTCCTCTCTGCATGAAAAACTTGGAAGCATAGCAACTAAAGAAAGTCCTTCCTCTTCGATATACCAGTGATCCTTTCAATGAATTAGACCCCAGGGACAATAAGGAGGAGGCTGCCGCCGAGCCTGCAGAGGCTATGGAGTTTGTATCTGTACACAAACACGACTCAAATAGACTGTTGAAAATCGGATCTCAACTAAGAGCAGAATTGAGGGATCAACTCATTGGTTTTCTCCGCCATAACCTGGATGTATTTGCATGGACGCACGCTGACATGACGGGAATCTCCCCAGACATGGCATGCCAATACTAAACATCGATCCTACCAAGGCGCCAGTAAAGCAGAAAAAGAGAAGTATGGGGGAAGAGCGATCAGCGGCCCTCGATGAAGAAGTAAAGAACCTACTTGCCAACAACTTCATACGAGAAGCCATCTACCCAGAGTGGATCTCTAACCCGGTACCAGTAAAGAAGGCTAATTGGAAGTGGCTAACATGCATTGACTTCTCCAACTTAAATGACGCTTGCCCGAAGGATTGCTTCCCACTCCCTCGAATCGATCAGCTTGTGGACAGCACCGCCGGGCACGAACTCCTATCTTTTATGGACGCATACTCAGGATATAAGCAAATTCCTATGCACGCCCCCGATCAAGACCAAACTAGTTTCATCACTGACCGGGGATTGTACTGCTATCGAGTAATGCATTTTGGATTCAAAAACGCCGGGGCTACCTATCAGCGCCTCGTCAACAAGATGTTTGCGGGACTGATAGGACGAACTATGGAAGTTTATGTGGATGACATGCTAGTAAAATCAAGGATAGGCAATGATCACGTGAGACACCTGGGCGAGATGTTTCAAGTACTTTGCCAATATGGAATGAAGCTGAATCCTCTAAAGTGCTCATTCAGAGTATCGTCAGGAAAGTTCCTGGGATTCATCGTCCATGCCAGAGGAATTGAAGCAAGCCCTGAACAAGTTCGAGCCCTGAAAGATATCAGGATACCTTCCACTCGAAAAGAAATGCAAAGCCTAAATGGGAAAGTGGCCGCCCTAAGCAGATTCATCTCTAAAGCGGCTGACAAGTGCGTCCCCTTCTTCGAGGCTCTAAAGAAAGACAAAGGAAAGTTTGAGTGGACTGAAGAATCCTTAACGGCCTTTCTTAACCTAATCGAACACCTCCAGAGACCACCAGTACTCTCAACTCCAAACGAAGGCGAAGAGCTATACCTATACCTTGCCGTGTCATCTCATGCTCTAAGCGCCGCTTTGGTGAGAGAAGACAACCATGCGCAACGACCAATATACTTTGTAAGCAAGAGGTTAACAGGGGCAGAAGCCAGATATCCTAAAATTGAGAAGCTAGCATACTATTTACTAATCACTTCACGGAAACCACGACACTATTTCCAATCTCATTTCATCAGAGTTCTAACCGATCAACCGCTAAGGCAGGTACTCCATCGTCCTGACACTTCTGGACGACTACTTAAATGGTGCATTGAACCGAGTCAATATGATATCACCTACCATCCTCGCACCGCCATCAAGGGACAAGCCATGGCCGATTTCATTGCTGAATTCACTACCAACGAAGGTAAGGAGCAATCTGAAATAGCAAAAGACATTGAGTGGAATCTCTTTGTAGATGGAGCTTCAAACGAACAAGGCTCGGGGGCAGGTGTTGTAATAATCACTCTCAGGGGAAGGAAGCTACAATATGCTCTAAGGTTGGAATTCGCTGCCACCAACAACGATGCAGAATACGAAGCAGTAATAGCTGGATTAGAACTTGCCTTAGAGATTGGAGTCAGTTCTTTATGTCTTCATACTGATTCTCAACTTATTGTAAACCAAATACTAGGAGAATTTCAGACTCGAGGAGAATGACTCACATCATATCTAAAGAAGACCAAGCTGCTACTCGACCAATTGGACACTATTTAATCAAACACATCCCTTGAGAGGAGAATGAAGAGGCCGACGAGCTAGCAAAGCAAGCTAGCATGAAAGACGGTACCATTTCCGGAACAGTAACCATCCCAAAGCAACTAACCTCGAGTTTCGAGCAAGTGAATCTGGTAGCTGCAATCGGAGAAGAAAATTGGATGACTCCTATCCGAAAATTCTTACAAAATGGCCCACTGCCCAGCGAGCGTAGCGAAGTCAAGAAAATCTTGAGAAAAGCTTCCCGCTACACAATGCAAGAAGGCATCGTCTATAGACGCGGCTTCTCTAACCCCTTATTAAGGTGTATCGCTGGAAGGGAAGCCAAGGAAATCTTGTTCAACATCCGTCGAGAGAGCTGCGGAGATCACACTGGTGGGCAGACTCTGGCAAAGAAGATACTCCGATATGGATATTACTGGCCCACCTTAAACAAAGACGCCTTAGACTTCGTCAAAATATGTGACAGATGTCAGAAATTTGCTAAGATTCCTCGACTACCAACAAATGAGATTACTCAAATGACCATCCCTTGGCCCTTTGCAGTATGGGGAATTGACTTGATTGGAGAACTGCCAGTGAGTCGAGGCGGAGCCAAATATGCTATAGTGGCATTTGACTATTTCACCAAATGGGTGGAAGCAGAACCTCTAAATAAAATATCTTCGGCAAGAGTTATTAAATTCTTGATTAAAAATGTCATATGTAGGTACGGGGTTCCACTCAAAATCATATCGGACAATGGACTTCAGTTTGATAGCGAAGAGTTTGCCGACTGGTGCCAAAAGTACGGAATTCGCAAAACTTCTCATCTATGGCTTACCCCTAGGCAAACGGACAAGTCGAAGCTGTCAACAAAATTCTTAAAACTCTAATCAAAAAGAAGCTTGAAAAATCGAAAGGCGCTTGGGTGGATGAACTTCCTACGACACTTTGGGCCTACCGCACATCTTTCAGAACATCAATGGGGCATACTCCTTTCTCTTTGGCATACGGATCGGAGGCTATGCTCCCAGTCGAAACTGTAGTACCTTCCCACTGCAGGATCCACTATAATCTAGAAGAGAACGAAGAACTCCTTCACATGTCTTTGGATCTAATTGAAGAGAGGAGAAACGATGCAGCGCTCAAAGCAGCAGCCCACAAGCAAAAAGTGGCAGGGCAATACAACTCCAAAGTCAAGCATCGTAGCTTACAAGAAGGAGATCTTGTCCTCAAACGAATCTTCCCGCGCCCCAGTGCACTAGATCCAATCTGCGACGGACCATATGTAATTCATAAAGATCTACACAACGAAGCTTATATTTTGTCAACAGTGGACGAAGAGGTGTTCCAGAGGGCATGGAACATCCAACACCTTCGTCGATACTTTTCTTAACTTGTACTGCCCATATGAAGTGAATTAACAAAGAGAATCAGTGGACTTAGGCATTTTCGTGCCGAACCACTTTAAAAACCTTGTCTGTTTTTTAACTTGTTCCTTTATATCTTGGCTGCTTGTTAACTTTATCATTTTCTGTTGAACAAAATCCTGTGTAATGGCATTTCCATTCAAGACGCATCACGGCGCGACCTCCCCTGGACAAGACCTAACAGGTACTATACGAATCTATGCCCTCGCCAATGAGACACTTTTTCTCCAGCATCCCTCTGCTATGGGTTAACTTATTGCTCGCGATCGGCCCTTAAAGCCAAATGTAATGAGCCGATTATAAGCCACCGAAAAGGCCGATTATAGCCGAGGCAGCTCATTATGGCATTCGGCTCGCCGGCGACTGTGAACCTACTTTAAGCCCCAACATAAGGTGTGGCCAGCCAGGGGTAGTTCACGGTTGACGATCGGCACCCACGCTAGCCGACCACGGTAAATCGAATAATACCCACGATTATGGGCCATAATGGCCCGAGTAGTTACTGTGCGCGATCTCGCCTCCGTTGTGTCTTAAGTACGGCTGTGGTAAAAAAGAAAACTCTCCGCGGAGGCGTAAGATGGGTGACAAATGTCTCCAAGACCCACAGCTAGGGAAAATGACTATAAAACCCGTTTGCCACGAACTTAAGCACATCGAAGGCTTTCCGTGATTGGAAGTTTTACTATTTCTTATATTCCTATTTTATTTAAAAACTTTCCTCCTATCCTGTATAATGATCCTTAAAGTACAGGGCACAAAATAGGAGACACCCGCAAATGGGGATAGGGACTCACAACTGGATGACAGGACACTCAGCTGCATTCCATTCTCAGTCACAAAAGACATTCAAAGCTACCATCTACAACTAAAACACGAAGGGTGGTACTCTCTTCCTTTGTCTATGAATGCGTAGCTATAATTTATTCACACATCACAATAACATTGCAAGATGTGAAATTATATTTTAAGCAAGAACTTGACATCAAAC
The DNA here is from genome assembly GCA_030765085.1 of Allium cepa. Taxonomy (NCBI): domain Eukaryota; kingdom Viridiplantae; phylum Streptophyta; class Magnoliopsida; order Asparagales; family Amaryllidaceae; genus Allium; species Allium cepa. Next base: position 957,770,049 of record CM060935.1, read on the forward strand.
ACAATTGAATCACATGCATATGCATAGCTGCATTTCTTATGCAACACACCAAAATAACGAAAGCATTTAAATATAACCGAATCAGCTTAAGTTAAAAATTACATACCAAGAATAAAGACATTCATTAAAAATAATATAATTACAGTTACATTAATATTTTTGGGACTAACATAAACAGCAATGTCAAGTAAACCAAAAGATGTCCCAGTCAAGTCAAGGAGTCGGCTGCATCAGAGCTTCACCTCTATTCTACTGGCCTTCTGAGATCTACTTAACTGCTGGATCGGAGCTTTCAACGTGTTGACCAGAGGTAGTTGGTGCTTCAGAAGTCCCGCCTGTCCAATTCAGGAAAGAACCCATGAATAGTCATGAGTAATAGGCAATCAAGTTACAAAACGACTAAAAGGGAAGACTTACCAGCATCTGCTCCTTAATCATCATCCTCCAACTACACACCTACCTCCTTAACAGTAAGCAGCCGCATACCCTCCTTTATCGCCACTTTCTCCTCCTTGGTGAACTGAGCCGTGACCACGTCCATCCTAAAGGCCACACCACCCTCCTTATCTGCTTCGGCCTTAGCCTCCTCTAGGGCCCTGATATAAATCCTGGCCATGACTCGGGGATAATCATCCATCCAGGATAAGTTGCCCTGTTTCCAAGTGCGAAAGTACATATCCTGATGCATCTCATCCATTATCCCCTCGTTCTCCTCGAACTCCCCTATTCGGACCTCAGCAGCCAACAGCTTTGCAACGGCAGCATCCCTCTCTGATCGGCATTGTGAGCGGTCAGCCTGAAAAGATTTCCTCATCGCCTCCATCTCCTCCTTCATCTTGGTTTGAGCAAGCTCTGCGGCTTCAAGCTTCTCGGGTAACTCATCTACCCGCTCGAGATCCGCTTTCCGAACCTCATCCACCGTTGTAATGGCCATATCAATTCATTCCTTACATGCGGCCTCCATTTTCCACAACTCTGCCCTGCTGGCCTCTTCCATGGTTCTATTTAATTGCCTAGAGGCGGACTCATGTTGAGAGATCTGGATGGCCTGATCAGCGAGTAGTTTGGCCTGGTCGGAAACCATTAACCGCAATCGAATGTTGGCGCTTCCGATTTTTCCCCAGCTTTGACCAGTCGGGCATGATGCCCCATCAGCTTCATGGTCTCCTCAGCAACCCGGTCGATGTTTGCCTTAGCTTCGTCCCCCAAAGTTACAATCCGGGTGGTAAGAAAATCAAGGTCCAGGGACTTAGCATCATCAAGCACCCTTACCGTAGGATTACGAGGGAGAAGATGCTCACCAGTAGCCTCGTCAAAGGAAATATCATGAGAGCCTGAATCCAGATCCGGATGACCCGCAAACGGATTATGAGCCAAGCCGGGATGATCTATTGGGGTAACAGTAGGGTTTTCAGACGGGTGCGGCGAAGGTATAAACTCAATATTCTCCTCCGTGGTATCCTGAAGAGGTTGAGTTGGGGGCTGAGGACCAGGTGAGGGTTCGAACAAGGAACGACTCCTCTTCTTCTTTTGGATATCCTCTCCGATGACCCCAAGAAGAGGACGGTAGCCAACTACGTCTCCGGGGCGGTCAGTCGGAGGCTTCAGTTTAGTAGAAGCTTTGAGGAGTTTGTATTGTTCAAGCCGGTGCCGAACATCTGATGTCTTGACCGCTTCGCCCGCTCCTAGAATAAAAACCAAGTGTTACAAGCATACATTGAGCTATAATCCAAGAAATGTATCAAGTTAAGAAGAGTAAAAAGACGCTTTTATTATACAAACCCTAGGGAGGAGTAGGATACTGCAATAAGTAATGCATCTCATTCCAGGACGGAAGCTCGCCATAATATATTCCTAAATCCTTATCATAAATGGAGTCGTCAGGAGTCAAAAATTCACCTTAAATCGCAGGAGTTGCCTTAGCTGAAATGCTCTTTGAAGATGAATCGGCACCAGTCTCGTCCTTGTCAGCTTTCTTTGCCTCTTCACCAAGGCCGATCCTTCCTCCGACCCCTCAAAAGCTAGGCGGAAAGCATCATCTGTCCACTCCTGGATCTCGCCTGCCTGCTCAGAAGACAGAGCCCCAGCGCCACTACCACTCTGTCCATCATCACCATGGTCATCACCATCACCTTCCCCATCACTTCCACTCTCTGCCTCACCTCCTTCATCCTCGCCTCTTTCCTCCTCCACATCTTCGTCCTCCGGAACATCTGGACATGTGCTGGGGGAGGGTCCATCGGACTTCTTAAGTTTCTTCCCCCCGGCAACTGGATGTTTCGAGAAGGGTTTTCTCTTGCTGCTCTTCGTCGTAGCCTCTCCTTTAACTTTGGCAGCCTTCTCCTCAGCTCTGTCTCTTTGCTTGACTATAGACTGGCGTGACAGAATCAAGTTGAACTCCAGAAGAGTAGCATTCCTGATCAGTAAGAGGCTGCCCTCTCCCTTTCCGGAATGGCTTCTATCTCCGCAGCCATCTGAACTAGGCGATCTCTCTCTACAACCGCAAAGCCACCTGTCGCTAGCAAGAAATAAAGCACATAAGGAGGGGAATTGCAGTCAGAACAGAAATTATAAATAAGATTCAACTTACAGCCAGAGGTGAAGCGGTGGAAAGAAACAGGGTCATCCTTGACAAAGAACCATTCCTTCTTGAACATGCTATATTTCGAATACAAGTCCAGGACTGGCTTGAAAGACACGGCCGACTCCAAGCTGATGTATGGAGACCCCTTCTTGTAGCCTCTTAAGTTATACAGGTACCGAATCTCCCAGTTGGAAGGGGGACGCCCGTACTTTCTCTGGAAGATAATAAATAGACTCACCAAGATGGCATAAGAGTTAGGCTGAAGCTGGAAAGGGGCTACCTTCAAGTAAGTGATGAAACTGACTATCCAGGCGTTGATCGGAGGAATGGCCCCGCACATGCAATGGTACCTACTATAAGCAAAATATCCTTCAGGGGGATTATACGGCATCACTCCCTCCCCCGGCAACATCATGCGCGCTTTGTCAATCCCGAAGGATCTAGATATAATGTCAAGCTGCTCGTCTTTAAGGGAGCTGGGAAAGCAGTCAGGCGGTGAGTTCAAGAGCTGCTGAGGGCCGTACCCATCTACTAACGATCTCGGGTTGGGTCTATGACATTCTGCTCGAACTGGGGGCACTATGGGGGACTCCCTTGTGTCATTGGATTTCTTCTTATCAGAGCGAGTTTCTACTTTACAAGACATTATCTGCAACATGAGAAAAACATACTGTTAGAACAAGGAATGTAGAGAAATAAACAAGCAAGTACATACGGCCTGGAATATCATTCATAATTCAAAACATAAAAGCTCGATCGGAAATTTGAAACTAAAGTCCATTCAACACTCGTACTTCACAAATTCATTCGGTAGTCCGAGGCTAAAATCCATTCGGCACTCACACTCCGAAGTTCATTCGGTAGTGCGAGGCGAAGGTTCATTCGGAACTCATGCCCTCGGACTCATTCGGTATCTCTAGCGTAAGGTTCATTCGGTGGAGGGGAACCTCACCTGGTTTGGCAGTTGAAAATTTGGATCGGTACTTTCAAACAGTAAGGAATAACGAGGGCGTTGAGCCCATACTTATAGGCAAATGTAAACGACCGGACCAACTGGTTCGGCGCCCGGGACCGAATGAGAGTGTCCAAGTTGAATGGCCTAAAACAAAGCACGACATATGCTGGCATATGCCCCACTTTAGGGGGCAAATATTAGGTGCGTCTCCACCGCCACCGAACTGAAGAAAGAAGGCATCGCCGAACCAGAAGAAAGAAGGCATCGCCGAACCAGAAGGAGGAACGCCCTATCGAACCACTCACTACCGAACCAAGGCCCTGCCTCACCACTCTCCACTGAACCAAAACCTACCGGACCAAGTCCCACCGAACCAACCCATCTCTCCACTCACCACTACCGGACCAACCACTACTGAACCAAAGCCACTCCAACCATCTCCGGACCAAGGCGTACCGAACCAACGTGGCCAGGCTAGATCACATCAGCCCAGGCCCACCAACAGCTATATACATCCAAGACCCCTACCCCCAGCCTCATTTTATAAATAGAGGGGTAGGGGTACAACAATGGCAGACAAGTTTGAGAGCTAAAGCATGGATAGAACTTTCAAACAACTTTCATATACTTGCAACTTGTAATCTGAACAGCAAAGGAGAATAACATATAAAAGTGGACGTAGGCACATTCTGGCCGAACCACCATAAATCTATGTGTCTTTTACAGTTTAGTCCCTGCTTTTTATATATTTGCATGAATCACCCAAATCACTAAGAACAACATAAAATCGGCTAAATCATACGACTTTGAGGTGTTTGCCCATTTTTTGTGCAAACAGATTCTATCTAAAGTTTGTGAGTATTCCCTGATTCAGCAATCTGGTATTCATAGTGATGCTAAGGCTATTGATTTTTTATTTGAAGGCAATATGCTGCTGCCTTACAATAGCAATCAGATGATAAGGCAAATGTGGAGGGATGTTATGAATTTTTTCAAGTGTGCTGATCATTCTATTTCTGTTACTTGGGAACAGAAGTTACACACTGTTGCCACTGTGTACAAGTACTTATCAGTTTCTATTCCTCTGCCAGCTGCTAGGTGGTACTATGTTTTATGGACTAAAGACTCTATGCTAAGGGAGAATTTAATGATATGGAAGGTTGTTAGTCATGCTTTGATGACTAGGGATGTATTGAACAGGTTTGGGTTGAGTGTGTGCACCTTTTGTGTATTTTGTGATATGTGTGATGAAACTGTTGAGCATCTCTTCTTTGAATGCTCAGCCTTACTTATATTGATGAGTAGAATCAGTTATACCACTGGGTTTGATCTTAATACCGCCAACTCTGTCTCTGTTTGGAATATAATTCATAAAGCTGCTGCAAGGAGGAATGATGAGGTTAGTGCAATGGTTGTTTGCTTGAAAATCTATTTAGATGTGATATGGAGAGAAAGGAATGCTAGAATTTTTGAGAATTTGACGAAAACTTATGATACTCACTGGTTTGAAGTGAAGAATAGAGTTTACATACAACTACTGAGGAGCAATAGGCAGTACCCTGTAGGCATTATCCAAGCTTGGGTTGTCTAGTTGTTTCTTTCTTGTTTTCCTGTTTTTTATTTTTTTTCATTTCTTTTTTAGCTTGATTCAAAGCTTGTTTGAATCTTTATTTTCTGTTTGCAATAAATCTGGCAGAGGTCCAGTCAACCTCGCTAGCTTTGCCCAAAAAAAATCAAATTCCAATTTGATTTCCCAAATTAATTTTCCAATATCAAATCAATTTCAAATTGATTTTCCTAGTTATTTCCAAAACACCTAACCAAATTTCCAAATCGATTCCTAAGATTTATTCTAACTCCAAATTAATTCCTGAATCGATTTCTAAAATTAATTTCAACTCTAATTAAATTCAAAATTTAATTTCTAAATTTATTTCCTTTTGAAATAATTTTTTTTATCTCTTTCAATTATTTAGAACACGTATCTTAAATAAATCAATTTCTAAATTTATTTCCTTTTTAAATAAATTTCTTTATCTCTTTCAATTATTTAAAATACGCATCTTAAATAAATCCTTCAACTATTAAACAACATCACTCGAAATTCCTTTATTAAAATATTTTCCCATATTTTTGGAATTTATTCAATAAGTTTTCAAAGATAAAAACTTTATCTATTTAAATTTCCTTCTTTTAAAATTCACCCGATTCCTTTGAGTGAATTTATTATAAATTTTCTACCCAAATTTCAAAATCAAGTTTTTATTTATTTCTAGTATCCTACGATACCAAAAATATATTCGGCTAAATTACAGCCTTCAACGATTTCAATTACAAATAGTCATACGAATTAAAAATAATCAGCACACAACGTACGAAACATATTAAATATTAAAGGAAACCAGTTGGATCCCTCCAACCTATTTCCCTGCATCCACAGAAGTTAGCACAACAATTAAATATCCATTCCACTTCAAGGTGGAATATCGCGGTATATGGGGTTTATAAAATATTATCCGCTATTATGCGGCGCAATAGGGTCTCATCCGCTACATAATGTGGGAAATCAACAACTCCAAATCCATATATAATACCAATCCCACTTCAAGGTGGAATATCATGGTATATGGGTTTAAAATAGTAACCTCCGCTATTATGCGACGCATAGGGTCTATTTCAATACAATTGATAATAAATTATCGTCCAAGCACACAATCAACAATTAAATTTAACTATCATAATTCAATTATCAATCAATAACTGAAATTTTCAATTATTAAAATTTGAGTGAGAAAATCTCACCTTAGATTTTAATTTGCAGCCTAGTGCCATTGCAGCTTGATTTCACGATTTTTTTTAAACCTTGTATAAATAATTATATCTTTTATTAATATTCAAATAAATCGAACAATTAATTTCTTTTAAACAAATCTAATTAACCAATTATTAAATTTTAAAATTAATTCCCTTTAAATAAATCAATTAGTTAACCCTTCCATTTCACCTAAAAAAAATTAATTTCAACCACAATTATCCTAAAAAAATAAATAATAGGTTTCAAAATTTAACTTTAACCAATTCCTCAACATTTAAAATCTCTATGTTTTTTCTTCTTTGCAGTAAATAACAACAATAAATTTTCTTCACTGTATAAAAAATCTCACTGTATATATTTATATTTACATGTACATAATATTATTTTAAATCGAAGAAAATAAAATAATTTACCTCACCTGTCAAAATCGAAGTCGATTTCATCCACGACGAACGCAAACCCATCGCAATGCATGCGCGAGCTGTTGTAGTCGCGACCCCTGCAGATCGCATTCGCCACCGACTCGTAAACATCGCCGCTATCCACCTGCTCGAGCACGCAATTCTAGAAACCATCATGACTTCCACCACATATCGCCTCCCATTGACGAACCCTCCAAAGCCACAGCCACCCCTCGAACCTACCTCGCGCACGCGTCTGCAACACATGACCCACTCGAGCCCGAAATCCCCTTCGAACGATTCCCAGGCCGCCTCGAAGTCACCCACGAACTTACGCTTACCCAAGATCGACTGCCATATTTATCGATTTCAATTTTTTTCGAGCGAGAAGGGGGGTTTCTTATTCTTTTTTTATTTGATTTGTTTCCAAGCTAAAGAAAACCTCGGCCGTGTGATTTATTTATTTTCTTTATAAATGAATTTAAGATTATACTATCTCAGCTGATCGATTACTATTTTCTTCTTCAATGCATGTGAAGATTTAACAGAGTAATAGAAACACGTGTATGAAAATTCAATATATGTAATTGCCATTTGAAATACTATTGTAATAAACATATATATAATATTTTAAATTTAAATTTAAATTCAAATTGTATCAATTTCGCAACTCACAATCTCGATATCCAATCGATGCGTGCCGCCAGACATTTACAATGTTGAACCCCTATTCCGAACATAATGGAAAAGGTTTCGGGTCTAAATTCGATTGTATGGAGAAGTTAGCTTTTCAAATCCAGTTAAAACATTAAATTTTCAATTTAAATTTCAGCGTGTTTGCTTATCGTACGGCCACACAACAATTCCGAATGCTATGAAAATTGAAATCCGATAATAAAACACCATTACGGATCCAACGGAACTGGTTTCGTCGAAATCCGAGACCGTACCTAGGAAGGCTATTTTTAAATATCGATTCAAACGATATGAATTTCAATACCGAACAAAACAGTTTCAAATTCAACTCTGAAGCTTCTATTATCTTCAGTCTCATCAGTATAAATTTTCCAAGCCATCAAAATATTTTTAATCAGCTTAAAAATCAAGTTTCAAATTTTTACCCAAATTTCTATAATTAAATTCAATAATTTATTTGCCAAATTCAGAGTTATATTTTGAAACTCAAGCTTAAATTAACAATTCAGATATTTGAAGTCAATTAAATATTTTAATTTCAAATGTTGAAAATTCTGGGTCGTCACATCCTTCCCCCTTAAAAGAATTTCGTCTCGAAATTGCTAGTTAAGAAGAATGGACCTTAACTCGTTTACTATCTTTCCAAAATTAAACAGCTTTATTAACTTACCAAATAAATTCTTTTTATTAACAAACCATTATCGCTTCAACTAACTTTCCAAAATTGATCATAGATTCCAAACAAAATTGTTTTTTTAACCATTCAAGTTTAAATTTAAATTCAAATTTTCTCAAAAATTTTCTGACTCTCTAAATTTCCAAAAAATTTCACCAGCGTCTCCTTTGCACGGCTAGCTCGGTACGACTCCAAAATGGTACCACAGGCCCTCAGATTCAAAAAGAAAAGAAAACGCCAAGCGGCTAGACAAGAAGATCATTAAATTTCATACTGAAATTCAAATACATACCTTTTGGTCGAGCAATTTCAAATTTTATCTTCAAAAATCAAATCCCAATTCCTTTTCCTTTAATACACCTGTATATCCCGCTAGCCATAATATCCTATTACAACATTCAAATATCATTTTGCATATTCCTTTACAAAATCTTAGTATATACTTCTTATACCATCTTTACTTTACTATTGAATTTATATATCCATTTTCATTCAATCTTGCATTTTCACTTTCATTTGAACAATTTCAATTCTATTTAGATTCAGTTTACCTTATGAATATTGAATTATATCAATTATCTTTCATTCACAATTGATTCATCTTACAATTTTAAATTAGCTTCATTTGCTAATTCATTACAAATTCCAATTCGTTTTATCTCAAACCATTTTTTTTATTTCCAACTTTATTATCGTTAGTTCACTTCGAACTAATTTTACAACTTCATTTTATTTCACACAATTCAAATTGGTTTTCGATATTTAGTTTTCAATTCCAGTTTTTATTCTTTTGTTCGTTCCCAAACACAATTCAATTCACTATTTTGGATTATAACCACTTATATTTAAACTGGATTTCAAATTCCATATGAATTCAAATTACCTTTTATTTACAATTATTGAATTCAATTCATCTCAAACTATATCTAATTGGTCTTTTCTTCAATTAGTTCCACTTACTAATTTTGTTTCAATACTCTGCTTTATTTATCCAATTCCAGTTCTATTTACTTATAAATTCAAAATGAATTTCAACAATCAATTTTGCTTTCATTTAATTGTAACTGTAAATTTATTCATTCATTCACAATTTTATTTTCCATCTTAATAAATTTTATTCCAACCATTTAGTTTATAAGACTTCTCAAATTCACATTTATTCGAATTAATTCAAATCTTAAATTTCAATTTCATTTTGAATCCATATCATCATTTTATTTGACTTAATTTTTCAATCTCAGTTCTTTTATTAAATTTTCATTTTTAATTCCACTTGATTTATATTTTCCTTCCAACATTTTTTGTTTCCACATATACCTTTATCTAGCTCCCCTTTAAGTTAGATTTTTATTTTAACAACTCTAAACTTTACAAGTTATCAACTTAATGATATTCCATAAATATTTTATATAGTATTCCAAATTTTTTTCAACCTTTAAAAAATCATTTTTAGAAATCAATTAAAATTATCTTTTGAATTTCCAAAACCAAACCCAGTTTTCCAAACAACCTCAAATTTAAAATAATTTGGCAGCAATTTCTCTTTTGAAAACCCGAAAATGAACATCGATGATGCTGTAGTCATCACTGAAATTATTTTCCAACGACCGAAAAGAGTTTAGAGCTTTTATCCCTTTAAAAACATTGTCCAAACCTTTGAAAATCATTTCCAAATTTAAAAGGGATTTAGTCTTCCAAATTGCAAATCCTATTTGTATATGAATTTTATTTCTCAGCTTTAAGTTATGATTTCAATTTCTTATTCAACTTCAATGATAATAATTTAATATTATCACTTCCTAACAACCAAGCAACCATATACTATAAAAATTTACAAAAAATATTTCTTTATATACAAAATAGTTTTGGGTAAAATTAGTTCATTTACCCTAATTTAAAACAATATCGTGTCGAACTGTTCTGTACGAGTGTTTAGTGATCCCTATCGATAAAGTTGTACGGATTATATCGACTAGAATCCATATACCACTCAACAAACCAATCATCACAATATAAAAATATTTTTTATATTCGCTAAAACATACGCGCTCATATCTATTATTACGCTCAAACTCATTCTAGAGTACTACTGACTCTATCTCTAATTAGTAACACCCAACAGAGCCAAGGTTGTCGCTTAACCAAATGCTCTGATACCAAAATGTAACGACCCGATTTTACGACGCTCGAAAGTCAACATTTATACGTCCACTGTATCAAATGTTGCACAGTCGAATGCCGGAAAACCAAACTGTTAAGGTTAAAGAAGAAGAAGAAGATAGAAGAAAAACAGAAACAATAACAGAATCTCACATTTCGCAGCGGAACAGTATACAAAAGATAAATGAATAATCTTTAAATCAAAGACTCATCACTGTTAATACAATACAACATCAGAATGTACAACGACATCATACATCACTAACAGTTATTATAACTTGATTATATGAAAACTGATTTGCACTAACCATACGCAACGGACACTACATAGTAAAGAGATACGTCTCGCCATCCAGCTTCAACTCTTGATCTCCACAACAACTCTTTTCTAACTTTGCTCCCGAATAATTGATAATCTGACTCTAGGCTGCCCGTGTGGAAAATTATGGGCACCTAGAGTTTAGAAAGGGAACAATAAATTCCAGGTCAGTCATGGGACTGGTGTGAGATCTTAAAACAGTTATTCTTTTACAAAAGAAAACAAAGGAATTTAAAAGAAATCCACAATGCTTTTTGGAAAATGAAACTACCATAAGGCCTCCTGGCACACACACAATGCGATCGCACACTTGGGGGAGATTTCTCCTTATGATAGTCAAACATGCTTAATACGCAAAATCTTTTTAATACATTAGTGCATAGTGCAGTAAACATTTGCAAGTATAATATTAATCTTAGCCAGCATACGTACAATTATAGTATGCGTACTACAGCTACCATATTAGACGGCAGGTTCTACAACTAAAACCGTACAAGGCGCGTATTGGTAATTGGATTTCCAACAAATGGTCAGGCTAAGGAACTTCCTATTTCCACATGGGTATGCCTCTGGAGGGACGCCTTGAGAACCTAACCGGATCTCTGCAAACAAAAGGCCGGGTTACCTCTGCAACAATAGGTAACTACTGACACGAGTATGCCATCCCCCGGTTGTAAACAACCTTTATCCGAGGATCCTCAACAACAACAATCACAAAGTAATATATATTTGTGATATCCACATAAGTTAAGTATCTGGGCTCCATACCATGATACCACTTCTATCCAGAAGGAAATACACATACCCTAAGGGGCGCTACCCCCTATAACCTTGCTGCATCCTTCCTATTTTGACCATTCCACGGTGTGAGGTCCGACTAAGTCTCGTCCACAAAGCTACACTTTTCACAAAAGCCATGCTTCGATTAACAAATGATCAGCAGCACTTCGTATGCCACATTACCAATTTGGAAATGTATCACTAGTAACCATCAACTACATAACCTCTAAGCTCGTACGTCTCAGAGAATGGTGTTAAGCTAAGAGAATAAATTCTCCGCCACTAATAGAAATGTATTTGATAGAAACCAGCTTTACATCACAAAGTGTAACGTCAAACACACATTCATACAAGTCCACTCCGGGATCGAACGGAACCGAAGGCACTTCCAAAGAATCCCTTGCAAATCTGGATATTCACTAATCACATCCGGAATCACCATCACAAAGGGTGATAAAATCTCTGTACTGGAGCAACCTAGTGCAGAGACATTCGACAGGTAATCCTTTCGCTTTCGAAAATACCCGGTCTTCAACGCCATTTTCAAATGCAATCCCATTTCGTCGTATCATTATTCGAAATGGGTTTTATGACACAAGATCCTCTCCCGGCTAATCCGAATAACGAGTGCTTATTTTAAAAATAAGTGTTACATTCAAATTCAAACAAATCACAACGATTTCACTTTGATCTTTAAAAAAAAAGATCCATCACAATCACAAAGGTTCGATGTGGGTTTCGAATATCCAGTTGCAATTCGATTCCAGGTCGCATCGAAATTCAAATGCCGATTAAGGCCAATATTGATAGTCGGTTATTTAACTATCAACCATCATTCACAATAGCCACTGGATTTCAAATAATTTTCCCCCAATTATTATTATTTTCAACATATCTTCGCATGATAAAATTTCACACTTCAATCCTTTCAAAATAAATTTCAAATCAATTTCCACATTTCAATCTTTTTTGAAAACAAATTCAGAACACTCTTCTTACATGGAATACATTTCCAAACATTTATTCATTTCCAATGAAAATCTGCCGATTCCAAATGTTTTAAAATAATATAAAAATACTTATTCAAAATATCCTTGGAAACATTTAAAATAAACTATTTTAGAATATTTGCTTAAATATTAGTTATAAAAAATATTATACTAATATCTCATATAAAAATTCAGGTCCAAATCTAATTTTAAAATAAAAAATTGTAAATAGAGTATAAATATTTAAATAACTATTTTCTAAATCAAATATTAATTTAAATCTTTAAAATAATCCCTTTTATAATTAATTAAATAAATTTTTTGCTTTAAACAATTTCCAGACTAATTTCTCCAACAATATTATTTTAAAACCAAATCTAAAACTTTTAAATTTTATTCAAAAGCTATTTTAAAAATATACTCGGCTTTCCAAGGAAGAATTCTTTTTCCATTACAAAATGGTCCATTCCAATAAATTAATAAATCTTCTTGATTTATTTTAATTTGCATTCTAATTTGTAAATTTCTTTCCACACTTTAAAAATAAACCAATATTTATTTTTAAACAATTTCCCTTTTCTTTACAAATTCCCGTTGTGAATTTACATTTCCAAATATCAACTGATATACGAATATTAAATCGATTCCCAGATATCATCTTCAAACCCAATCAAATCCCAAATTGATTTCCAGTTTATTTCAAACACAAAATAAAATTCCAATTTGATTTCCCAAATTAATTTTCCAATATCAAATCAATCTCAAATTGATTTTCCAAGTTATTTCCAAAACACCTAACCAAATTTCCAAATCGATTCCTAAGATTTATTCTAACTCCAAATTAATTCCCGAATATATTTCCAAAATTAATTTCAACTCTAAATTAAATTCCAAATTTAATTTCTAAATTTATTTCCTTTTGAAATATTTTTTTTATCTCTTTCAATTATTTGAAATACGTATCTTAAATATATCAATTTCTAAATTTATTTCCTTTTGAAATAAATTTCTTTATCTCTTTCAATTATTTAAAATACGTATCTTAAATAAATCCTTCAACTATTAAACAACATTACTCGAAATTCCTTTATTAAAATATTTTCCCATATTTTTGGAATTAATTCAATAAGTTTTCAAAGATAAAACTTTATCTATTTAAATTTCCTTCTTTTAAAATTCACCCGATTCCTTTGAGTGAATTTATTATAAATTTTCTACCCAAATTTCAAAATCAAAATATTATTTATTTCTGGTAACCTACGATACTAAAAATATATTCGGCTAAATTATAGCCTTCAACGGTTTTAATCACAAATAGTCACACGAATTTAAAATAATCAGCACACAACATACGAAACAAATTAAATATTTGAGGAATTCAGTTGGATCCCTCCAACCTGTTTCCTTGCATCCACAGACATTAGCACAACAATTAAATACCTATTCCACTTTAAGGTGGAATATCGCGGTATATGGGATTTATAAAATATTATCCACTATTATGCGGTGCAATAGGGTCTCATCCGCTATATAATGCGGGAAATCAACAACTCCAAGTACATATATAATACCAATTCCACTTCAAGGTGGAATATCGCGGTATACGGGTTTAAAATAATAACCTCCGCTATTATGCGGCGCATAGGGTCTATTTCAATACAACTGATAATAAATTATCATCCAAGCACAAAATCAACAGATAAATTTAACTGTCATAATTCAATCATCAATGAATAACTGAAATTTTCAATTATTAAAATTTGAGTGAGAAGATCTCACCTTAGATTTTAATTTGCAGTCCAGTTCCATTCCAGCTCGATTTCACGATTTTTTTAAACCTTGTATAAAAAATTATAACTTTCATTAACATTCAAATACACCGAACAATTAATTTCTTCTAAACAAATCTAATCAACTAATTATTAAATTTTAAAATTTAATCCCTTTAAATAAATCAAATAGTTAACCCTTCCATTTCAACTAAAAAAAATTTATTTCAACCACAATTATCCTAAAAAATTAAACAATAGATTTCAAAATTTAACTTTTACCAATTCCTCAACATTTAAAATCTCTATATTTTTTCTTCTCTCTAGTAAATAACAACAATAAATTTTCTTCACAGTATAACAAAATCTCACTGTATATATTTATATTTACACGTACATAATTTACCTCACTTGTCAAAATCGAAGTCGATTTCATCCACGACAAATGCAAACCCATCACAATGCGTGCACGAGCTGCTGCAGTCGCGACCCCTCCAGATCACAGTCGCCATCGACTCGTGAACATCGCCGCTATCCACCTGCTTGAGCACACAATTCAAGAAACCATCGTGACTTCCACCACATATCGCCTCCCATTGACAAACCCTCCAAAGCCACAGCCACTCCTCGAACCTACCTCGTGCACGCGTCTGCAACACACGACCCACTCGAGCCCAAAATCCCCTACGAACGATTCCCAGGCCACCTCGAAGTCACTCGTAAAATCACGCTTCCCGGAGATCGGTTGCCATTTTTATCAATTTCAATTTTTTTCGAGCGAGAAGGGGGGTTTCTTGCTCTTTTTTATTTGATTTGTTTCCAAGCTAAAGCAAAGCTCGGTTGTGTGATTTATTTATTTTCTTTATAAATGAATTCGAGATTATACTATCTCAGCTGAACGATTATTATTTTCTTCTTCAACGCATGTGAAGATTTAACAGAGTAATAGAAACACGTGTTCGAAAATTCAATACGTGTAATTGCCCTTTGAAATATTATTGTAACAAACATAAATATAATATTTTAAATTCAAATTGTATCAATTTCGTAACTCACAATCTCGATATCCAATCGATGCGTGCCGCCAGGTGTTTATAATGTTAAACCCCTATTCCAATGGTCCAAATTCGATTGTATAGAGAAGTTAGCTTTTTGAATCCAGTTAAAACATGGAATTTTCAATTTAAATTTCAGCGCGTTTGCTTATCGTACGGCCACACAACAATTCCGAATGCTATGGAAATTGAAATCTGATAATAAAACACTATTACGGATCCAACGGAACTGGTTTCGTCGAAATCCGGGACCGTGCCTCGGAAGGCTATTTTTAAATATCAATTCAAACGATATAAATTTCAGTACTCAACAAAATAGTTTCAAATTCAACTCTGAAGCTTCTATTATCTTAGTATCATCAATATAAATTTTCCAACCCATCAAAATATTTTTAATCGGCTTAAAAATCAAGTTTCAAATTTTTACCCAAATTTCTATAATTAGATTCAATAATTTATTTTCCAAATTCAGAGTTATATTTTGAAACTCAAGCTTAAATTAACAATTCAGATATTTGAAATCAATTAAATATTTCAATTTCAAATGTTGAAAATGCTGGACCGTCACAATTTTTGACTACAACCCAACCACTAACGTTGCCGTTATCATCATAGAAACGTGTAGCATTCCATATTTTTAGTGAGGTGATTTAGGAAATTTAATCAGCTGAAATAAATTAAATAATGTGGGATTGATTACTGGATTGAGATTTTTGAATTAATTAAGGGGCAGCCGTGTCATGTTAATGAGTAAACAATGAATTAGAGAATTAATGTGTTAGGAAATGATGAAGGGAAAAATTATAAAATGATTAAACTTATACCCTAAACCCATAGGGAACCAAAGCACGCGTTCATTTCAAATTTTCTCAAACAAAAACACCTCTAAAGCCGACCACCATTAGCAGTCTCAAGAGAAGATAAAGCTAGGATTCAAGAGAGGAATCAAATCAATTAATCAAGATCAAATCTCACATCATTAATCACAAAGCTATGGTGAATAATGACTACATCTCATTTTTCTTATTGATTTTTGGTTTTAAGGTAAATCCAAATTATATGCAAGATCATGCCATGTTTTTCAATGATTAAATGATATATATGCTTGCTAATGATTTATGCTTATTCATACAGATTTTTATGATATGTTTTGATGTTAAAACCATACTTAATGACATCTAATTGCCTTGCCAATTTAGATTTAGATCACAAATGATATTTTAGAGATGAGATTCGATTTTCATAATTTTCTGAATTAATGTGGATTTATATTAATTTTGTAGTGAAGAAAGTGATTTATTATGTTATAAATTATTTACGGCTAAATAGTTAATTACTTGGATTTGAAATTTATATTTGTTGGAAAACATGTTGAAAATGATTTTCTGGAATTTTTATAGGATTTTCCTATGTGTTTCAATGAATATATAAAATTATTTATGGTGCGGGACTTAATGTTTTATATATTTAATTAAGGAGAAGGGGTATTTAATAAAATTAAAATTATTGTTTGTTTCTAAAAATATTCGTAACAAACTTTTGAAAAAGGATTTAGCAACCAATGAAAACTTGACAAATAATAGCAGGTTAGTTGAAAGTGCTTCTCTTTTAAGTTAAAAACATAATAACACGTTTTTAGTATTTTTCGCTAGTTTCGGCATCAGAGGTTCCGACTAGGACGTATCGCAGCTATGCTTTCAAAATCAATGCACATCGTATCAAATTACTTGGTACGTAGCGTACTGGATAGAGGCCGAAGGTACGTAGTCGAAACATTAGGTTCTTAAGGGGTTGGAGTATGCCTTTGTTTTAAATTATTATAACGCATGCTTTGCTTTCGAAGGGATAGCTTTCAACACGGTTGGCTTGCGACCGTGTCAAATGTTTTTAAAGAAAAGATTTCGAAAGGGTTTTGCTCTTTTATATTAAGTAATTCTTTTGAAGGGTTCAAAACCCCTAGCTGCCGCCTTTCTACGTTTCGAAGTCAATGGTTTCAAAAGGTATACTTAGCTTTTAAAATTAGCCACTTCTCCAATGCTTTCGGAAGCATGGTTTCGACACCGTCACTTCTTTACTTAGGGATGTTTTCGAAAGGTAGGCTTTCAATTTAAATGGTTTTATAGACCTTCATCTTTTGCTGAAGTATAACCCAATGGTTTTGAAAGAGAAGGTTTAAATGGTTTCGAAAGAAAAGGTTTCGAAAGAGATGGTTTAAAAGGTTTTGAAAGGTGTTTTTTCACATGTTTTAAATTAAACCTAAGTGCTTTCGAAGGGTTTGAGTTCCAAAAGATTTGATTCTTTCGAAAGGCTTTAAAAATGGTTTTGAAAGGTCGGTTCCCCAATTGTTTCAAAGGAGTCAAATGGTTATGTGTTTTCGATTGTTTTCGAAGAGTTTTGAGTATGGTTTCGAAAGAAAGGTTTTGGCCTTTCGGCCTAGGTTAAATGAAGGGTTTTACATGGTTTTGGATGGGGGACTTTCAATGGAATCCAAAGGGGTACTTTCAAGTGTGTAAATGTTTTCATTGACGATGGTTTGAGTGTGTGTGTGTCTATATATATATGTGTGTGTGTGTGTGTGTGTGTCTATATATATATATATATATATATATAACATTGCAAGGTGATTTTGAGTAAAGCATAGAGTCAATATGTTTCCCTTTTTTAAGTATGGTTTAAAAGGTTTTAAAACAATTTCATATGAAAAGGTTTTCAAGGAAAATTTTGGGAAGGTATCCCTAAGTAAAATGATTAAGATATTAGAATACCAGTTGGGACTGGTTATTGGTTGATGCCCTATACATTAGCTATTGGCCTTGTCTAATTTAGTTCAAATTTCCAATGTGTAGGGCTTTGTCATAGGTAAGACTAAAATTATGATTACACATAGAAGGTTATATATGTTTGTATATACATATAGGTTATTGGTTAGCTCACAAAACCATTCGGATCAGGTGATCTTGGAAGATGTTAAGCTAGGGAAAGATCATCCCGAAGAGAAGTACATAATTGATAGTTAAAGACATACCATCCAAAAGAGATGTATCTAACAGATGTTAGGTTATTTTGTTATATTGTCTGGTAGGCCCGAGTCATTCAAAGATTAATGGTAAGCCAAACAGAACTGTAGTGTTCGGGCAGATAGTCCATTTGTTACCTAATACGTATGTTAACACAATAATGCCTTACAGTTTTAACCAGTTTTGGTTGTTGGATTATGATTTGCTAAAGATATGTCTTAAAACGATGTTAGTGAGGGAAAAACCATTCTGCTACGCAATGTGATCTCACTTAGCATTAAATAACTGAGATGTATAGTATTACTCACCCTAGGCTTTATGTCTGACTTGAAGTTTTTGTTTTTCTCCTTACTCTCAGGTTCTCAAAATTGGTTTGAGTAGGCTGAGGGTTGGCACTTTTTTGTTTTTAGTAGGAGGACGAATTAAGCTACTACAGGCGACCCGGAGGCTAACGGATGCTATTTAGGAGTTGAAGTTCTTTATTTTGTGTTTATTTCCACTGTGTAGTAAGTTATTTATAATTCTGATCAACCATGAGGGCATCTTTATATGTTGCTCATGGTGTATTTTATAATAATTATATTTGATCTTTGCGTGGGAAACATTTTGGGACTTGTAATTTGAATATGGAACATTTGTTTTGAAATGTAATGGAAAATACTGTTTTGACATCTGTGATTTGTTTCATATTCAAGTGCTTCTGATATTATAGATACCATTAACATAGTCGTCTTTAGTCATGGGAAATTAATTCTATAGATGACTTTAGCATCTATAATGCTTAGCTTTGGGCCTCTATATGGGGGATGTTATAACTTGTTATCACAGCATATGTTTATGAAATACTTTAATCGAAAAAATTATTTTTGAAAATAAAATCCCCAGGAGTTAGAGTTAAGATTGGGGTATAGGATAACGCTATAAAAACTTACATGTATTTGCTATATATATATATATATATATATATATATATATAACTATATGCTTTATCTCTAATCTCCTATCTTTGTTAGGCTATTCTTCTGTATCTCACTAGGCTTGAATACAGATATGGATGGAAGATGAGGTAGAGTTAACCTAGGAGGGACAACACACCACTAATGGAAATGCCCGACCCATAATAAGGAGGACTCAAGGTCAAGCTCAAGTTGAGAATGTAAGTGCTGGAGTCCCACAAGTAGATATAGGTGCTATGTAATAGTTTTTCATAAACATGATGCAAGTTGGGATCGCTGCTGGGGTTGTCGGAGGAAATGCTGCAGGAGGAGTTCAAGTAGCTCCAGTAGTCAGCCACTATGCTAACTTGAGTAGAAACTATGCTAGGCTTGGAGGGAAGTCGTTTATTGGAATTGAGCATGCTATAGAAGCGGAGAACTAGTTGTTATACTATGAAAGGATATTTGCTGATTTAGGGCTCAATAACGAGCAAAATAGGAGACTTGCCTCGAGACAGCTTCAAGGAGTAGCTTTGCTTTGGTGGAATAGTGTGACAGCTGGAGTAAATGAAGAGGAGATGAGATAGGTGGAATTTAGGAGAAGGTTTAAGAGAGGTTCACGTCAGTAATGGAACAGTCTGTTCTAATCAGAAAGTTTGCTAAATTAAAACAAGGAGAAATGTTAGTTCCAGAGTATGCTAGTAGGTTTGAATAATTGGCTAAACATAAGTATGTCATTGTTGACACAGTGATGAAAGGAATGAAAAGTTCATCAGAGGATTGAAACCTAATTTCGCTAAGGATACCTTACCGCATATCAGAAATCCATGTGATGTGGTAGTAGAGATGGCATTAAGACATGAAGAGATGCTTGCTTGTTTGGAGAAGAAGAAGGAGAAGGAGGTCTGGTTAGGAAAAGTCAAAAGAGGAAATTCTTTCACAAGAAAGGTGCTCAGAAAGGTAGAGCGACAAAGAAAGGGAAGTCTGAAGTGATCTGTTACAAGTGTGATAAAAAAGGCCATTATGCTCATGAGTGCTGGACATGCAAAGAAAAGAATGCTTCTGAGAAGAAAGGAGTTAGATGCTTTAATTGTGATTAAATTGGGCATTGCAAGAACCAATGCAAAGAGCCAGATAAAGGAGATAAAGGCCAAGTATTTGTATTGGAGCCTGCTACTTCGAAGTTGACGGTGTAGGAGAAAGGAAAATCAGTATTATGAGGTATGCTTTATATCCATGATCTATTAGCGTTTTGTTTGATACCAGTGCATCTCATTCCTTTATATCTCGATGTTTGGTAAATAAGGTTAACCTAGAACCCACATATTTAGTTACTTTCTTAAGAGCAACAAATCCGATAAGAGGGTATGCGATGCTTGAGATGAAGTGTGACCACTTAGAGTTTTGACTTGGTAGGTTACACTTTTGTTTGCAGTTTGCATGTATTTGACTTTGTAGGGCTCGGAATTATATTAGGCATAGATTGGTTAAGTAAATATGATACTAGGATATTTTGCTAGAGTAGGAAAATATCACTTTGACATTCGGATTGTAGTGATCAGATACTTTATATCATAGAAAATCCTAGCTGTGAGATGAATGCTTTGTTTGGTGATATGGAGTTAGAAGATGAGTTGAATCGCTTTTTCATGGTTAGAGAATTTGTAGATGTCTTCGAGCTGGTAATAGGATTGCTGCTGAAATGAGCCATGGAGTTTTGGATAGATATGGTGCTTGGAGCAGAACCGGTAAGTAGACCACCAAGCAGGATGACACCTATAGAGATGAAGGAATTGAAGTCTCGGTTGTTGGATTTGGAAGGTAAGAGTTTTATTTGACTAAGTAGTTCACCTTGGGAAGCAGCCGCTCTATTTGCTAAGAAGCTAGATGGATCGTTAAGGCTCTGTATCGATTATCGTAAATTGGAGGAGAAAACGATAAATAATCAATATCCATTGCCTAGGATTGATGGTTTGTTCGATCAGTTGAGTGGAGACAAGATATTCTCTCAGTTGGATTTAGTGATAGGTTTCCATAAGCTCACAGTAGCAGAAGATATTATACCTTTAACGACGTTTAGGAAAAGGTAATGGTCATACGAATGGTTAGTTATGCCATTCAGATTCACTAATGCACCAGCATTCTTTATGGATTTGATGAACCGGATTTTCCAAGGACACTTGGATAGATTTGTGTTGGTTTTTATAGATGATATTCTGATATACTCTAAGGATAAGAAGGAGCATGAAGTTCATCTTAGAATTGTGCTTGAGACACTGAGGCAGCATTAGCTAGAGGCAAAATTTTCGAACTGTCATTTTGGAAAAAGGAAGTGAAATTTCATGGTCGCATGGTTTCGGAGAAAGGGTAATCTGTCGATCCAGATAAGATTCGAGCTTTGAATAATTGGAGGAGACCAAAAACAGTAACTGAGTTAAGAAGCTTCCTTGGGTTGGCAGGATATTATCGGAGGTTTATAAAAGATTTTTCATGGATAGCAGCACCGATGACTAAGCTAACGCGGAAGGATGTGAAGTTTGAGTGGACCGATAAGTATGAGGAAGCATTCCAGTGCTTGAAGCACTTTTTGACCCATCCACCTATATTAGTGGTTCCGGAGGGGAATCAGGACTTGGTGGTTTATACAGAAATGTGTGGTACTAGGTTAATGGTTGTACTAATGCAAAGGGGTAAAGTGATTGCCTATGCTTCTAGACGGCTTAGACCGCATAAGTTTAGATATCCAACACATGACTTGGAGTTAGTCGCAGTGATATTTGCATTGAAGATGTGGAAGCATTACCTTTACGAAGAGAGGTTCAAGGTTTATACAAAACATAAGCTGTTAAAGTAATTGTTCTCTTAGAAGGAGCCAAACATGTGACAACAAAGGTGGCTAGAGTTTTTAGCTGCTTATGATTCAAAATAGAGTATACACCAGGGAAAGGCAAAAGGTTGCAGAGGCACTTAGTAGAAAGCATCAGAATGCAGTGTTATCTATGATAGTAGAATGGAAAGACTTAGAAGCATTGTCATCTTGCAGAGTGCAATGGAGATCCGAGGCTGGGTCTAGTGGAGGATCTGCTATATTTTCTTGTTTAGAAGTTTGGCCGGTATTGATTGAGAAGATTGCTTCTAAACAGGAAGAGGATCTAGTGTTAGCTGAAAGGATCAGGAAATTAAATGATGGAATTGAGAGAAATGACTTGAAAGATTTAAGTCTTGACCAAAGTGGATGGTTATGAAAGAAGGGTAGCTAATGTATTCCATATACGGTAAACATAAGAAAGGAAGTTTTGGAGGAATGCCATCATTCGAAGTTCACTGTTCACCTAGGAAGAACAAAGATGTATTAGGACATGAAAAGAAGCTTCTTCTGGAAAGGCATAAAGAGAGATGTTGGCTTATAGGTGAAATAGTGCTTGAAATGTCAGTAGGCGAAAGCCGAGTATCAGAAATCAAGTGGGTTACTTCGGCCATTAGATATTCTAGTATGGAAGTGGGATTCTATTTCTATGTATTGCCAAGATCTAATAGAGGGAATGAAAATATATGGGTCATAGTGGACAGACTGACCAAAAGTGCCCATTTCATTCCAGTTAAGCCAAACATGACAACACCTGTATTGGCTAAGTTATTTATGAAGAATGTGGTTAGACTACACGGAATTCCTAGTAGTATTATTAGTGATAGAGATTCCTTATTCACTAGCGAGTTCTGGAAGAGTCTGTAGGAGAGTTTAGGAACCAAGCTCAAGATGAGTATCGTTTACCATCCGTAAACAGATGGGAAAATGGAAAGGGTTAACAAGATATTAAAGGATTTGTTACGAGCTTGTGTATTGGACTTCGGGGGATCATCGAATGACCACCTACATCTAGTCCAGTTTTCGTATAACAATAGTTATCAGACTAGTATAGGGATGGCACCTTTTGAGGATTTGTATGGAAGGCCATGCAAATCCCCTGCATTTTAATTAGAGACCGAAGATAGATTAGTCCTTGATCCTGATTTGGTAAGAGAATCAACAGAAAAGATTAAGCTAATAAGGGTGAGAATGAAGGAAGCTCAGTCTAGGCAGAAGAGCTATGTAGATAGAAGATGGAAAGATTTAGATTTCTCTGTTGGAGACCATGTTTTTGTCAAAGTATCGCCGATGAAAGGTGTTATCGGGTTTGGGAAGAGAAGAAAGTTAGCACCAAGATTCATAGGAACGATTCCTATTTTAGAGAGGATTGGAAAACTCAAACATAGAGTAGAGTTACGGAGTAATTTGGTAGGAGTCCACAATGTTTTCCATGTATCTCATCTGAGGAAGTACGTTAGGGATTTAGACACTACTATAGCACCAACTGTGTTAGAAGATTTGTAGTGGAACCAAACTTGACTATAATTAGGAAGCCTATCCGGAGAGTTGTGAGAGATGAGAAAAAATTGAGTAACAAGACAGTCAGATTAGTAAAGGTCCAGTGGAGTGGCAATGCTAGAGACTGTACTTGGGAAACTAGGAGCGGGATTGGAGACGCTTACCCTGATTTGTTTGATGGTATGTTTTACCTTTGATTGTTTTGATGTGTACCTTATCTTAAGTTCAAGGACGCTTTAAAGAGGGAAGATCGTAGCACCCCATATTTTTAGTGACATTATTTAGGAACTTTAATGAGTTAAATTAAATTAAATAATGCGGGATTGATTAATGGATTGAGATTTGTGAATAATTAAGAGGTAGACTAGCCATGTTAGTGTGTAAACAAAGAATTAAATAATTAAGGTGCTAGGAAATAAGGGAAGGCAAAATAGGAAAATGATTAAACTTATACCCTAAACCCTGAGGAAACCAAAAACACATTTATTACAAATTTTCTCAAACAAAAACACCTCTAAGGCCGGCCACCATTAGCAATCTTAAGAGAAGATAAAGCTAGGATTTAAGAGAAGAGTCAAATCAATTAATCAAGATCAAATCTCACATCCTTAATCACAAAGCTAAGGTAAATAATGACTACATCTCATTTTTCTTAATGATTTTCAGATTTAAGGTAAAATCTGAATTATTTGCAAGATTATTCCATCTTTTTGAATGATTAAATGATATATGTGCTTATTAATGATTTATGTTTATTCATATAGATTTTTATGATATGTTTTAATGTGTAAACCCTATTTAATGACATCCAAATGCCTTGTGAATTTAGATTTAGATCAGAAATTGTATTTTAGAGATGAGTTTCAATTTTCATGATTTTTAGAATTAGTGTGGATTTTATATTAATTTTCTAGTGAATAAAGTGATTTATTGGGTTATAAATTATTTATAGCTAAATAATTAATTATTTGGATATGAAATTTATATGTGTTAAAAACATGTTGAAAATGGTTTTGTGGAATTTTTATAGAATTTTCCTAACTGTTTTGATGAATATACAAAATTATTTAAGGTATGGGACTTAAATGTTTTATATATTTAATTAAGGAGAAAGGTTATTTTGTAAAATAAAATTATTTTTTATTTCTTAAACTATTGGCAGCATTTTTGAAAAAGGTATTTAGCAATCAGTTAAACTTGACAAATAATAGCAGGTTAGTTGAAAGTGCTTCTTTTTTAAGTTAAAAATAAAATAACATGTTTTGAGCATGTTCAGTTACTTTCGGCATCAGAGGTTCCGACTAGGAGGTTTCGCTACCATGTTTTCGAAAACCAATGCTCATGGTATAAGTTACTTGGTGCGTAGCGTATTGGATAGGGGCGGAAGGTACATAGTCGAAACATTCAGTTTTGAAGGGGTTGGAGTATGCCTTTGTTTTAGATTAATATAAAGTCTACTTTGCTTTCGAAGGAATAGCTTCTGACACGGTTGGCTTGCGACTGTGTCAATGTTTTTAAAGAAAAGGTTTTGAAAGTGTTGCGTTGTTTTGTTTTAAGTAACGCTTTCAAAGGGGTCGAAACATCTTGCTGCCACCTTTCTACCTTTCAAAGTCAATGATTTCGAATGATATACTTAGCTTTTAAATTAGCCACTTCTCCAATGCTTTCAGAAGGATGGTTTCGACACCGTCACATCTTTACTTAGGGATGCTTTTGAAAGGTAGGATTTCGACTTAAATGGTTTTATAGACCCTTTATGATCTGTTGAAGTATAACCCAATGGTTTAGAAAGACAAGGTTTAAACGGTTTCGAAAGAGAAGGTTTAAATTGTTTCGAAAGAGATGGTTTAAATGGTTTCGTAATGTGCTTTTTCACATGTTTTAAATTGAACTCAAGTGCCTTCGAAAGGTTTGAGTTTCAAAAGGATTGATGCTTTCTGTAACGACCCACCTTTTTGGACAGTTTAAACCGACGATCAAACACACATGCCGATTCCAAACCATTCAAAAGGGCAAATGGTTATTGGGGTAAATAAGAAAAGAAAAGAAAGGGAAATAAAGGAAATGAAAAAACACAGAATCTTATAGCGGAACGATAAAATATAATAGTCAAATAAAAAGCTGTTTACTGTACTTTGATCATTATTTATACAACATATATCAGAGTTATATATATATACACACCTGAACAAGTAAAATAATGCAACAGAGTGTAATGAAAAGACAAACACTCGAGTCAGGACTAAAATATCCTCATGTAAGTTAAATCAATCGTAAATAAATATGAGTGTAACGACGTCAGAGATGTTTACGGGGTTTGACATCTCCTATCCAGTGTCAATGTGAGTATAACTTAAGAGATGTTATGGGATTTTCCATCTCTCAAGGATCCGTTAAACTATCTACTATGTAGTACAATACGCTATTATAATATGTCTACAGTAAAGTAATAGTATTAAAATAGCATTAAGGCGTTACCATAATTCCCCTTAACACATTTTATAATGCCATAGTCTATACAGCACCGTAAACCCCACCGTAAACTAGTGGTTATCAAAGGGTACCCCATAGGTATAACACAAAACAAAACGTAGTGGTCGCGAATAGGATAATCAGTATGACAAGGTAATGAGGCGATACCAACTAGGATACTAGTAGTTGCGTGATCCGGACTGATGTTGAGCATAGCCAGCAGCTACCTCAAAACAGTGAAATAACACTCCCAAATCGAGGGGTGCACCCAAATCGAATCACAAAAGCAATAGATATGGTATCGAAGAAGTGTGTCCGCTAGAGATGGCGAACCTCAATGGCCCAGCGTGGCCCCTGTTTTAGTCATGTCATGTGTCATCCAATATCATTCTCTTTCTTCAGTCAACGCATTCACCAAACCATCCACTTCATTCTGGATCAACACTCCGCGTATACTAGTTATTAAAGTAGTTTTCGGTATCGACAAAGAGTATGTCCATATCTAATCCCGGTCTCTTTAATAACTACGTATTATTACACCGATGGATCTTTTACATTTCAAATCAATTCATAACTGATATCAAAATATCATATTCGCTTCAAAAATCAAATCCATTTCAAATATCATCATATCTATTCAAAATGTAAGGTTCCGTTTCGAAAATCTTTTTTTTCCTCAATATCTCATTTCGATTTCGAAATCATTTCGAATTTCAATTTAGGTTGCAACTTCATTTAACCCAACTCATATTTAAATTCAAGATTTAAATATAAACATTTCACCTTATTGACCAGCTTGAAATTTTAGAAAATAGTTTTAAGTAGTTTAAAAGTAGTTTAAATAATTAAAATAGTTAAAATAATTAAAATATTTAAATGGATTTCAAATAGATAAATTAATTTAATATAGTTAAATGGATTTTATATAGATTAAATATAATTAAACAGGTAAATAGTTTTAATCAGATTAAATATAATTAAAATAAATTAAAGTAGGTTAATTAGTTTAAAATAAATTAAATTGGGTTAAGTAGATTTAAAATAGATTAAAATAAGTTAGCATGGTTTAAGATAGGTTAAAATAATTTAATATAGTTAATGTAGGTTAAAATAGTTTAAGTATTTAAAAATGGTTTATACAACAGAGTAATTTGGAAAACAAAATGAAACAGCTTCAAAACCAAACCATTTCAATTATAACTTCCCAATTCAAATCAATTTAAATTTTCATTCTACCGATTCAATTTCAATTTCAATTCAAATCAATGTCAACTTTGACTTCAAATTAATTCAATTCTACATTCACCTTCGATTAATTCAATTTCAATTTATATCGATTTGGAGCTTGATTTTTCAAAATATCAATTTATAACACTTAACAAAATTATCCTTCAATATTCAAATTTAAATCCAAATTTCAAATATGATTCAATTCCCAGCTCAATTTCAAAATATCACTTTTATATTACTTTTACTTAGTAATACTCACAGCTCAAAATAATGTTAAATTTTTAAAACAAATAAATTTTCGAAATTCAATCATATCCCAATTTTAAATTTTCAAAGTCTTAACTTAAATTATTTAACAATTTCTTTTAACCCAAAATTTATTTCAACATTCCAAACTCAATTTGCGATAAATTCGATTTCTATAAATTGATTTTATTTATAACTTTTAAATCAAAACATTTAAGTAAATTTCAAATCAACGATTTTAAAAATTATTAATTTTAACCAAACCGGGGTCCGTATATAATTTTCTATCCTATGGCCAAGTGGTTAGTTGTTTCAATTTAATGTCAGGGATGAATATATATCACTTAAATCAAATCACAGTGTCATATGTATGCATAACATGATATATATATAAGCAAATAAACATCCAAACATTTAAATATAAACCAATAGCATCCATCGAAATACATCATCCAATAGACAATACAATTCACGGCAATTTCATAGTTATCAATATCATGTAATTTAATCGCAATTAATTTTTTTTATTTCAATTTGATTGTCAATTTTTATTTTCTAGCATTAAATTCGATGACAAATCTAGATGACGATTCTAGTTTATCAAACAACAAGTAAAATTGTATCACTTCATACTGTCAAATTTAACAAGCATAAAGATATTCTAGTACGTTGTGAGCGTTAGAAAACACTCACCTTGATTTTTACGATTTTAAATCAAATCGAACGACGTTCGATTTGACATAAAATTTTATTGAGCTCCAATATACTCTCGGATCTGCACTGCGGCGCAGCTCTAGTCTCAGCGATTTCGCTGCTTCTTGTTTCGTCCGATTCCGACCTCGTATGGAGGAGATATAAGTTTTCAAAGATTGAATATATATATTAATGAAATTTAACACAAATTCTCTCCCCCCCTTTTTTTATTATCAGAACGCATCTGGCCGTTGATTTGCTGAGACAAGATAGGAGCCGCCAACCCATTCCTTCCTCCATCGCGTTCGAACCAGGCAGAAGATGCAAGCCACAAACCGATCAGCCGCCCAAAACCCTAACTGCCGCGACCACTACGCTTGTTGATATCCCGATCAGGAGCCACCACTACGCGCGCCTACCTCCCCTCGACCCTCGGCTAGAACGGTGTTGAACTCGGTGCCACCAAGCTAGAGAAAACTGCCACCAAACGCCAGATAAACGCGACCAATTTCAGGCTCCAACCGACGATGATAGCTCAGATCCACCGTTGGATCTGAAGCTCTCGACGAGCTTGGCGTTTTTTCAGTTGAAGTCGAGTCGTGAAAGTGATTGGATTTGTATGAAATCAAGGGAGAATGAGGCGAAGTTTCGGTCATTAAAGAATTAGAACGGCGGGTCGAACGAATATAGTTAGGGTTTTCTGAGGAAACGCGTATATATACGCATACAAATTATTTTAATATTATTTATGGACTTTTTCAGACGAACTGCAAACGAAGCGTGCTGCCAGGCGTTTATAATATTTTACCCACATTCCGAACACAATGGAACATATTTCAGGGCCTAATTCGATCGTATGTGCGAGTTACGGAAATAAACGATCAATTTTAAATTAAATCGATTAAATTAATTTCTAAGCGTTTTGAGTTGCCACGGTCAAACGACAACTCCGATTGCTATGAAAATTTAAACCAACAAAAATAAACTATTACGGATCTAATGGATCTGGTTTCGTCGAATTCCGAGACTGTGCCCCGGAAAGCTATTTTAACTCGTTAATTAAGTCGACAACTTTTCAAAATTTACAGAATTACTAAAAATTCCAATTTTAAAATCTTATTAACTCTATTATAATCCAAATATAACTTAAATTCACTTTGGAAACCAATTAGAATCATATTAAATCAAATTTCAGTTATTCACTCTATTTTCATATATTAACTTTCAATATCTAATTAATCATATCAAATTCGGATTTTAATTATTCAAACATTTGTAATATTAAATTTAAACAAATTTGATTATTCTTAAATCACTATGTTTTGAAATATTCAAAACGAACTTATAAAATTTAACTTTTTAAAACAAATTCAAATTATAGAACAACCATTTCCATTAATCAGTTATTCAATTTCCGTTATTAAATTATTCAATAAATTCTAAATATTAAATTTGAACAATTTCGATTATCCAATAATTCATTATCTTTTGAAATATTGAAATTGAACTTATAAGATTCAACTTTTAAGACCAATTCACATTTTAGAACACTATTTCCATTTTACAGTTATTCAATTATTCAATAAGTTTTAAATATTTAATTTAAACAATTTACCTGTTCAATATTCAATTATTTGATTTTAAATAGATTTTACTTATCAATCAATTACTCTATTATACCCAATGAATTCAACATTTATTATCCTATCCAACTATTGATTGCAAAGGCATTCACTAAGTAGCATTTATTTTTCAATACTTATTACTATTCAAATCTTCGAAACCAATCTATTAAAATTTGTATTTCTACCTAAATAATTCACAATTCTTATTCACTTATTTACATTTGTTTTTCCATATATTCCCTTATAACCAAGTTATAACATTCGAGCCAATTCAATTAGATTGGAACTCCATTCAATCTATTAATAATTACTTGGATAATTATTGTTGCAATTCATTCCAGTTATTATTATTCCAAATAAATTACAATTTTTTTTCTAACATTAAATCATGAAATCTTATTAAATTAGCTATTTTAATTATCGAAAATTTTCGGGTCGTTACACTCTCCCCCACTCAAAACTTTTCGTCCCCAAAAAGGAAAAAGAAGGGAAAAGAAACTAAGTATAGAATTCAACATTAGATATATTTTATTCATAGTTACCAACATATAAAACAATGAAATTCCATTTATAAAGTCATAACTACGCTTCCACTAAGTTACTCCGAAACGGCTTTCTAAATTTAAAAGTTAGTTATCAAAACAGGTTATAAAATTTTAAACTCGAAAATTTTCTAACACCCGAATTTACGAAAAAATTCGGCAGAGTCTCCTTTACGCGGCTCGATCGGTACAGCTACAAAATGCCTCTACGGGCCCCAAACCAACAAAAGAAAATCAAAAGCCAAGTGGCTCATCAAAAGTCACCAAATCCAATGACAAAATAAACATGTACCTTATGTCGGGCAATCCACATTTTCTTGATTTTAAATACCTGCATCTCATTTACCAATGATATCCAATTATACAATTTAAAAGAATCATTTTATATTTGGCATCTTCAATTTCAAATATTAGCTTTAATTAAGTCCGTAAGCCGTACATATGTCATCCGTGAGCAATATCAAATCTAATCGCTTATTCGATCACACAATTTCACTTCCAACTAGTATCGTTCACACGACTCTCTAGTGCGGACTCAGATTTGGTTCCTTGATTGGAAACTGTTACTCTCCTTGCATAGCCATATACTATGATAGAGAATTTAAGAATCAAATCAAAAATCTATATCCAGGGTTCGCCGTCGAGAATTGAGTGAAAAATCTTAACTTGGATCGATATAAATCATCTCGAAATTTTATGCTCGAATTTGGATCAAATCGTTATGCGAACAAAATAATATACGTACAACTCACGTATTACTTCCAATGGATTTTTATCCAATTTATCTATACTAAATTATTTTATTGACTTTTATTTTTTTATTTACAATTAATTATTCACAATCCATTATTCAGTTAGTATATTCATTTCTTTACATAGCATATTCTTTAACATTATCTTTTCTTAAACATCATATCATAGAATTTGCTTACTCAAGTTCATTTTAAACATTCTATATAATTTATTTA
This sequence comes from Allium cepa, assembly GCA_030765085.1. Taxonomy (NCBI): domain Eukaryota; kingdom Viridiplantae; phylum Streptophyta; class Magnoliopsida; order Asparagales; family Amaryllidaceae; genus Allium; species Allium cepa. Next base: position 957,801,342 of record CM060935.1, read on the forward strand.
AATTCAATTTCATTTTCCAATTGATTCTTAGCTGTACCAAATTCTTTTGTTTACATTTACTTCAATTTCATAATTTTAGTTAATAACAAATTTATTTATGGAACATTTTATTAACCCACACTTTAGTTTATTAATCATCTTATAAAAGTCTAACCTCTCATAAATGACTTTTCTTAGTTTACAGTTATCTTAAAGGTTACAAATTAAAAATTTTTTCAATCCCTTTGCAATTTATATTTATTTTCTATAACCAATTTACAAAGATATAATGCGATTCATTTATCTTCTTTCTTAATTTCACTTACTTGTTACATTTATCCATTCATCATTTCATGCTATATTTAAGTATTTATAATTTTTATCACAACCAAATTTTCCATTTATATACATTTTAATTCCTCTAGAGTTTTCCTTACTTGTATACTTCAATTATTTTCAGGTTCTGTTTATTTTTACAGCATCTCATTACATATCCAAAACATCATTTCAACTTCTTAATATTTGGTAAGCCATATTATATGTTATTAGAATGCAAATTTGGTATTATAAAAATTTATAGAATTTCATTTTCTTAATTAGAATGTCCACAAATTTAATTTATTTAAATCCTCTTTACCCTTTAACTTTAAAGGTACACTACAACTCTAAAGTTTTCCCAAAATACAAGCTTAGATATCTTAATCCTCTTATTTTATAAATTCTGGTTATTCACATTTCATTCGAATAACTTGAAAATTACTATTTTATATAACTTAGAAATTTAAATGCCCGGCTCTTTTCAAATCGTTTGAAATAAACATATACACTTATATCTTTAATATATCAAATCATACCTTTGGAGTTTAAACCAAAACCCATTTACCCAAAACAATTTCGAAGAAAAGCAAAGCTTCTTAGAAGTCTCCCCCACTTTGAGACTCGAAAATGAACGTCGATGATGCTGCGCAGTCATCACCGAAATTATTTTCCAGCGATAGAAGAGAGGATTACTGAATTCATTCCTTCTTAAATATCCTTTCAAAATATTTCCCATAAATATTTTCCAACTAATATCACAATATATTTTCTTCAAAGCTTTGAGAACCGTCGTCAAAACCTCTGGGTCTTGAATTCAATATTTTCCAAGTTAAATCTATTTTAATTTATAAGTCACCTTTATAAAATACTCTTATAGGATTTTCTTTCTTAAAACATTCCACAAGTGTTTTATCATTGATCATTTTGTAATTCACCTTATTTATTAAATTACAATATCCAATTAATAATAATAACAACCAATATTATCATTCCTAACAACCAGGTAAGCTAGATAAGTCACAATAATTTCTGAAATTTTTTCTTTATATACAAAATCTAATTAGAGCAAAATTATTTCATTTACCCAATTTCAAAACAATACTATGTCGAATTGTTCTGTTTAAGTGTTTAGAGATCCCTATCAATGACGTTAATTACTCATATTGACTAGGATCCATAAGCCACTCAACAAATCAACCGACACAATATAAAACATTTTATATTACTAACAAATACGCTCTCTCATATGTATACCCTCGGCGACTCATCATAGGGTATTACTACCTTTTTATAAAGAGTCAGATTCCACAAAGCTAAGGTTATCGGTAAACCAAAGCTCTGATACTAACTATAACGACCCACCTTTTTGGACAGTTTAAACCGACGATCAAATACACATGCCGATTCCAAACCATTGAAAAGGGCAGATGGTTATTGTGGTAAATAAGAAAAGAAAAGAAAGGGAAATAAAGGAAATGAAACAACACAGAATCTTGCAGCGGAACGATAAAATATAATAGTCAAATAAACAGTTCATGAAGCTATTTACTATACTTTGATCATTATTTATACAACATATATTAGAGTTATATATATATATACACCTGAACAAGTAAAAATAATGCAACAGACATCATGATGAAAAGATAATAGCAGTAATAGTATACCAAATCTTCGTCTTCGTCCTCCGGAACAGATCTTCAATAAGCTGAAAAACTCAGGTCTGACCCAAGCGTAATGAAAAGACAAACACTCGAGTCAGGACTAAAATATCCTTATGTAAGTTAAAAGAATCGTAAATAAGTATGAGTGTAACGTCGTCAGAGATGTTTACGGGGTTTGACATCTCCTATCCAGTGTCAACGTGAGTGTAATAACTTAAGAGATGTTACGGGATTTTCCATCTCTCAAGGATCCGTTAAACTATCTACTATGTATTACAATATGCTATTATAATATGTCTACAGTAAAGTAAAAGTATTAAAATAGCGTTAAGGCATTATCATAATTCCCCTTAACACATTTTATAATGCCATAGTCTATACAGCACCGTAAACCCCACCGTAAACTAGTGGTTATCAGAGGGTACCTCATAGGTATAACACAAAACAAAACGTAGTGGTCGCGATTAGGATAATCAGTATGATAAGGTACATGAGGCGATACCAACTAGGATACTAGTAGTTGCGTGATCCGGACTGATTTTGAGCATAGCCAGCAGCTACCCCAACACCGCGAAACAACACTCCCAAATTGAGGGGTGCGTCCAAATCGAATCTCAAAAGTAATAGATATGGTATCGAAGAAGTGTGTCCGCTAGAGATGGCAAACCTCGATGGCCCGGTGCGGCTCCTGTTTTAGTCATGTCAGGGGTCACCCAATATCATTCTCTTTCTTCAGTCAACGCATTCACCAAACCATCCACTTCATTCTGGATCAACACTCCACGTATACTAGTTATTAAATGGTTTTCGGTATCGATAGAGAGTATGTCCATATCCGATCCTGGTCTCTTCAATAACTATGTATTATTACACCGATGGCTCTTTTACATTTCAAATCAATTCATAATTGATATCAAAATATCATATTCGCTTCAAAAATCAAATCCACTTCAAATATCATCATATCTATTCAAAATGTAAGGTTTCGTTTCGAAAATCTTTTTTTTCCTCAATATCTCACTTCGATTTCGAAATCATTTCGAATTTCAATTTAGGTTGCAACTTCATTTAACCCAATTCGTATTTAAACTCAAGATTTAAATATAAACATTTCACCTTATTGACCAGCTTGAAATTTTAGAAAACAGTTTTAAGTAGTTTAGATGTAGTTTAACTAATTAAAATAGTTAAAATAATTAAAATATATAAATGGATTTCAAATACATAAATTAATTTAGTATAGTTAAATGGACTTAAGATAGATTAAATATAATTAAACAGGTAAATAGCTTTAAATCAGATTAAATATAATTAAAATAAATTAAAGTAGGTTAATTAGTTTAAAATAAATTAAATTGGGTTAAGTAGATTTAATATAGATTAAAATAAGTTAACATGGTTTAAGATAGGTTAAAATAATTTAGTATAGCTAATGTAGGTTAAAATTGTTTAAGTATTTAAAAATGGTTTATATAATAGAGTAATTTGAAAAACAAAATGAAACAGCTTCAAAACCAAATCATTTCAATTATAACTTCCCAATTCAAATCAACTTAAATTTCCATTCTACCGATTCAATTTCGGTTTCAATTCAAATCAATGTCAACTTTGACTTCAAATTAATTCAATTCTACATTCACCATCAATTAATTCAATTTCAATTTATATCGATTTGGAGCTTGATTTTTCAAAATATCAATTTATAACACTTAACAAAATTATCCTTCAATATTCAAATTTAAATCCAAATTTCAAATATGATTCAATTCCAAGCTCAATTTCAAAATATCATTTTTATATCACTTTTACTTAGTGATAATTAAAGCTCGAAATAATGTTCAATTTTTGAAACAAATAAATATTTGAAATTCAATCATATCCCAATTTTAAATTTTCAAAGTCTCAACTTAAATTATTTAACAATTTCTTCTAACCCAAAATTTATTTCAACATTCCAAACTCAACTTGCGATAAATTCGATTTCTATAAATTGATTTTATTTTATTTATAACTTTTAAATCAAAACATTTAAATAAATTTCAAATCAATGATTTTAACAATTATTAATTTTAACCAATCCGGTGTCCGTATATAATTTTCAATTTAATGTCAGGGATGAATATATATCACTTAAATCAAATCACAGTGTCATATGTATGCATAACAGGATATATAAATATAAGCAAATAAACATCCAAACATCCAAACATTTAAATATCAACCAATAGCATCCATCGAAATACATCCTCCAATAGACAATACAATTCATGGCAATTTCATAGTTATCGATATCAGGTAATTTAATCGAAAATAAATTTTTTTATTTCAATTTGAGTGTCAAATTTTATTTTCTAGCATTAAATTCGATGACAAATCTAGATGACGATTTTAGTTTATCAAACAAAAACAAGTAAAATTGTATCACTTCATACTGTCAAATTTAACTAGCATAAAGATATTCTAGTACGTTGTGAGCGTTAGAAAACACTCACCTTGATTTTTACGATTTCAAATCAAATCGAACGACGTTCGATTTGACATAAAATTTTATTGAGCTCCAAAATACTCTCGGATCTGCACTGCGGCGCAGCTTTAGTCTCAGCGATTTCGCTGCTTCTTGTTTCGTCCGATTCCGACCTCGTATGGAGGAGATGTGAGTTTTCAAAGATTGAATATATATATTAATAAAATTTAAAACAAATTGTCTTCCCCCCCCCCATTTTTTTTATAACCAGAACACATCTGGCCATTGATTTGCTGAGACAAGATCGGAGCCGCTAACCCCTTCCTTCCTCGATCGCATTCAAACCAGGTAGAAGACGCAAGCCACAAACCCATCAGCCGCCCAAAACCCTAACCACCGTGACCACCACGCTTGTTGATATCTCGATCAGGAGCCACCACTATGCGCGCCTACCTCCCCTCGACCCTCGGCCAGAACGACGTTGAACTCGGTGCCACCAAGTTCGAGAAAACTGCCACCAAACGCGATAAAACGCGACCAATTTCAGGCTGCAACCGACGATGATAGCTCAGATCCACCGTTGGATCTGAAGCTCTCGACGAGCTTGACGTTTTTCCAGTTGAAGTCGAGTAGTAAAAGTGATTGGATTTGGATGAAACCTAGGGAGAACGAGGCGAAATTTCGACCATTAAAGAATTAGAACGGCGGCTCGAATGAATATAGTTAGGGTTTTCTGAGGATACGCATATATATACGCATACAAATTATTTTAATATTATTTATCGACTTTTTTAGACGAACTGCAAACGAAGCGTGCCGCCAGGTGTTTATAATGTTTTACCCACATTCTGAACATAATGGAACATGTTTCAGGGCCTAATTCGATCGTATGTGCGAGTTACGGAAATAAACGATCAATTTTAAATTAAATCGATTAAATTAATTTCTACGCATTTTGAGTTGCCACGGTCAAACGACAACTCCGATTGCTATGGAAATTTAAACCCGACAAAAATAAACTATTACGGATCTAATGGAACTAGTTTCGTCGAATTCTAGGACTGTGCCCCGGAAAGCTATTTTAACACGTCGATTAAGTCGATGACTTTTCAAAATTTACAGAATTGCTAAAAATTCCAATTTTAAAATCTTATTAACTCTATTATAATCCAAATATAACTTACATTCACTTTGGAAACCAATTAGAATCATATTAAATCAAATTTCAGTTATTCACTCTATTTTCATATATTAACTTTCAATATCAAATTAATCATATCAAATTCGGAATTTAATTATTCAAACATTTGTAATATTAAATTTAAACAAATTTGATTATTCTTAAATCACTATGTTTTGAAATATTCAAAACGAACTTATAAATTTTAACTTTTTAAAACAAATTCAAATTATAGAACAACCATTTCCATTAATAAGTTATTCAATTTCCATTATTAAATTATTCTATAAATTCCAAATATTAAATTTGAACAATTTCAATTATCCAATAATTCATTATCTTTTGAAATATTGAAATTGAACTTATAACATTCAACTTTTAAAACCAATTCACATTTTAGAACACTATTTCCATTTTACAGTTATTCAATTATTCAATAAGTTTTAAATATTTAATTTAAACAATTTACCTGTTCATTATTCAATTATTTGATTTTAAATAGATTTTACTTATCAATCATTACTCTATTATACCCAATGAATTCAACATTTATTATCCTATCCAACTATTGATTGCAAAGGCATTCTATAAGTAGCATTTATTTTTCAATACTTATTACTATTCAAATCTTCGAAACCAATCTATTAAAATTTGTATTTCTACCTAAATAATTCACAATTCTTATTCACTTATTTACATTTGTTTTTCCATATATTCCCTTATAACCAAGTTATAACATTCGAGTCATTTCAATTAGATTGGAACTCCATTCAATCTATTAATAATTACTTGGATAATTATTGTTGCAATTCATACCAGTTATTATTATTCCAAATAAATTAGAATTTTTTTTCTAACATTAAATCACGAAATGTTATCAAATTAGCTATTTTAATTATCGAAAATTTACGCGTCGTTACACTTTCGAAAGGCTTTAAAAATGGTTTTGAAGGGGTGGTTCCCCAATGTTTTCGAAGGAGTCGAAAGGTTATGCTTTTCTGATTGTTTCAAAAGGGTTTTGAGTACGGTTTGTAAGGGAGGTTTTAGCCTTTTGGCCTAGGCTAAATGAAGGGTTTTACATGGTTTTGGAAGGGGGACTTTCAATGGAATCGAAAGGGGTACTTTCAAGTGTGTTAATATTTTCATTAACTAAGGTTTGAATAAGGTGTATATATACATACACATGTAAACATGGCAAGGTGATTTTGAGTAAAGCATAGAGTGTAAATGTTTTCCTTGTTTAAGTTATGTTTAAAGGGTTTTAAATCAATTTCAAATGAAAAGCTTTTCAAGGAAAATTTTAGGAAGGTGTCCTTAAGTAAAATGACTCAGATATTAGAATACCGTATGTGACTAGTATAGGGTCGCGCCCTATACATTAGCTAGTAGCCCCAGCTAATTTGGTCCAAAATTCTAGTGTGTAGGGCATTGTCACAGGTAAGACTAAAATTATGATTACACATAGAAGGGAATATATGTTTGTATACACTGATAGGTTATTGGTGAGCTCGCAAAACCATTAGGATTATGTGATCTGGGGAGATGTTAAGTTTGGATTAGATCGTCCGGAAGAGAAGTATTTAACAGATAGTTAAGGACAGACTGTTTAAAAGAGTTGTATCTAATAGATGTTAGATTATTTTATTATACTGTCTAGTAGACCCGAGTTAGCCAAAGGTTAATAGTAAGCTAAACAAAACTATAGCGTTTGGAAAGTTATTTCATTTGTTACCTTATATGTATGTTTACATGATAATTCTTTATAGTTTTAACCTATTTTGGTTGCACGATCATGATTTGCAAAAGATATGTTTCAAAAGAATGTTAGTGAGGGGAAACTCATTCTGCTAAGTGGCGTGGTCTCACTTAGCAATAATTAACCGAGATGCACAGTGTTATTTACACCATGCTTTATGTGTGACTCGAAATTTATGTTTTCCCCCTTAAATCTCAGGTGCTTAAAATTGATTTAAGTAGGCTGAAGGTTGATGCTTTTCAGGTTTTTATTAGGAGGACGAATAAAGCAATCGAAGGTGAGCAGGAGGCTAATGGATAGTTATTTAGGAGATGTAGTTCTTTAATTTATGTTTATTTCTACTGTGTATTAAGTTAGTTATAACTTTGATCAACCAAGGGGCATCTTCATATGTCGCTTTTGGCGTATTTTGTAATAATTATATTTGATATTTGCTTGGGAATCGTTTTGGAACTTGTAATTTGAATATGGAACATTTGTTTTGAAATGTAATGGAAAATACTGTTTTAAATCTGTGATTTATTTCATATTCAAGTGCTTCTGATATTATAGATACCATTAACAGAGCTGTATTTAGACGTCGGTAGTTAATACAATAGTTGACTACATCATTTATAGCACTTGGCTTTTAGCCTCTAGGTAGGGGATGTTACAAACTACCACCTTCTTTTGAGTCATCATAACCTTTCATCGTCGAGCATTCAAGCATACCCACCATTCAGAACACGATTTTGGAGGTAGGCTCTGACCTTGAATGGCCATAGTGACTCAGAATCGTTGTTGGCATCCATCTTGTCATCTCCATATCCTTGCCTTATTGCTGACCTATGTTCACATCCCTACCGACCACTCCTTTTTTCATAATTGCTTCTTCCTAGTGAGCCCCCGGCCACCTTAGGGTTTCATGAAGAAAACCAACGACCGTCCTTGGGCTTGATGAGGGAATTCCTAAGTCCGAGGTATTGATGTGTGGAGATGGTGAAGAAACAAAGATTAAGAATTTTAGGGTAATTTAGAATATGGATCGTAGGTTTTGGCTTTGATGAGACATTTTCAAAGAATCTCAATATTGGGCATACTTTAGTGTTTGATGAATTCAAGTTTTGGTACTCTGAACCTAACAACTGAATCCCATGATCCTACAAAGAATGACCAGTGTCACTTTGGACAACAGTTCTATTACCGTGAATTCTATTATAATAGGTAAAATCCACCGAATATTTCTAGCATGTGACCGAGCTTGTTTTCTAGCATGAGTGGGCTATTTAAACAGAGCGCATATTACATTGTGTTGAGGATACATAACACACACTACATTGGTCGACATATTGCACTACAATGTCAATGTATAGAATCCGATTGGTCAATAGACATTGACATCCAAGGGATTCTATACATCGCTACATGGGTTTTAACCATAGTAAAGCATTAGAATAAATCATACCTAATTACATTCGTCCTTAAGTGTTCAGTATGGAATGGCCGACCTTACATGATCTCTTCATTTTCATACTACCACTAGCCCTTCTATGCCTCTTATAGTAGGCCATCTTCTACCCTGGTAACTTCTTTTATGCCAACAAAGGTAGGACTTTTGATTACTCAAGAACATCAGCTCCAAATCGCTCCTCCAACTAAATCTCATGGCCTCGCAGTCCCGGGAGATAAGCAGCCCAACATAATGATCTTAACAAACCCTAGACGCAATGACATCCAAAATGGATAAAGGTCCATCTACCTGAAACATGTGATTCGCAAGAAGGAAGTTGTTGTCCTTAAACCCGACTAAAAGGCTAATGGACATTTGATAGGCTATACGACATGCAATCATTCCATGTGTCTCAATAGTATCATAGCTCCCTTCAATGACTTCTTGAATTTCGTTCTTCAAATGGTAGGACTAGCCCTATTTCAAGAACATCCAACGGGCTACGCCTTCTTGAGCTCGATTTACATCATTTTCATAATGCATTTGGGTCGGCCACAAGCTTCAAAGAGCATTCCTTCCTATTCAACTTCAAAAAAGGCAACAGACCCTTTCGTTGCTGATAATCAAAGCCTTCAACCATTGTAAGGATGTCCAAGGGCTTTACAAACAAGAGGAGTTATTTTAGGGATGAGTACTTCTTTATCTAATACCTTGAGGGCTTCAATTGCTGTTGACTTTCAAGACGTATGCTCTCTTATTCAAGAAATTCATAACATTATGCTTGTAACATCCCACCTTTTCGCACGCTTTAAATCGACGCACGTGCCAATACAAACCATACGGAAAGGCGGATTATTATGGGGTAAATAAAAAAACAAGAAAGAAATAAAAACAAAACAGAATCTCACAATGGAAGGATAAAATATAATAATCAAATATACAGTTTATAAAGCTGTTTACAAAAACATTTGATTATATTCATATAATACATATTAGAGTTACACATACCAATAATAATGCAGCGGAACAGTACGAGTGTAGTGCAATAATATAAATAATAATAAGACAAATCTTCATCTCCGTCCTCCAGAGCTAAATCTTCAAATCCTGAAAAGCTCGGACTAACCCGAGCGACTTGAAAAGACAAAACACTCGAGTCAGAACTAAAATATCTTATGTAAGTTAAATCAACAGGAATAAATATGACTGCAGTAACTCAAAAGATGCTCGGGATTCACATCTCTTAAGGATCCGTTAAACTATTTACTATGTAGTATATTTCGCTATTATAATAGTGTCTATTTGTAAAATAAACTTACTTTTAAATAGCGTTAAAGGGTTACCTATATAGCCCTTAACACAAAATATATTCCCATAGTCTATATAGTACCGTAATCTCCCCCGTACTGGGCGTCGTCAGAGGGCACTCCATAGGTATGCTACAAAACCAAATCGTATAAGGCACGCTAGGGTAGGTGACACGGCACAACTAGGCAATGCCAGGGTAGATATACCAATTGCTAGCCGGGTTGGTGGTAACGCATAGCCGCAGCTATCGCCCACCTCGAACACACTCCCCCAAAATCAAGAAAAATAAGTATGGCCATCGAATCAATCCAAAGTCAGAGTATAGTATCGAAGAGGAGTGTCCGATAAAGGGTGCTAACCCACTTGGCCCGAGAATCGCCCCGGTTTAGACACCTTATGCCAACTCACGGGAGTTGGGTCCACGTATTTACCTTATAGGAAACGCCGCCACCAGCCTACTTCATTTTGGAATCTCCACCGCATACACGGTTGTTAAAGTGGTTTTCGGGGTTGGCAGAGAGTATGACAACTTCCGATCCCAGTCTCTTCAACAACCAATCGTTATTACAACACCACGGTCATTTCAAAATAATTTATACTTTAAAACCGGAATATAATATCTCTTTCAAACCATATAAATACGATATCATTTATATTTTAAAGACCCCAATCCATATGATATCAAATATATCTTTCCAAAAATCATAGCCTTTTCAAATCTATATACCTTGAAACCATAGATTTGAAACGTAAATTTAATACTTAATGGTTTAATACTATATTACTTTATAAAATAAAACAGCTTCTTTAAGTTTCACAATAAATTCTCAATATCAATTTTGAACCTCCAAATAAACCATTTTAATTCCTATATATTTCAAAGCTTAAATATTCTATATTTCAAAACTTTATAGTTCATCTATTTCAATCTTTAAATATTCCACTATTTCAAAATGGATTCTTTGATAATTTAATATATATCAAATCCAATTCCTGTTATTTAAATTTGAAATATTTACTTACTAAACAAATATTATTCAGGTAAAACCCTTTAACTTCAATAACAGGGTATTCTTTTAATTAAATTAACTTGATAATATTCTTTATATAAATTTGATATTCGTTTAAATCCTTAAATCAAAAAAATCAAGTTATAAGATCCTACCTTTTCAAATCTTAATTTATTACACTTCAAAACAAATTTTCGAGCAAAATTCTTAAATACTTTAATTCAAATCATATTCACATTTATCTTCAACCTTACTTTTATTTGAGTTATTATAAACTCTATATACAATAGAATTTCAAATATATTCTTAACCATATTATATAAACGAAATCAACTTCATTATTTAGCTTATTTTAAAATTCGAAACAAATTTATACATAGCTAAATCTAAGAATTTTTACTATATATAACGAAATTTAATATTTGTTAAACCGTATTCTTTCCAAAACCATAGAAAATCATTTCAAAAATAATTATATATATATATATTGCGATGCCTGTATATTATTTTCTATCCTATGGTCAAGTGATACGGATATTTATCATTTTAATCCGCGATTTAAAAATAAAAATGCGGTTGTATATCATTTCAAACCGCAATCCCGATGAAATGAAAATGCATAGTAACTTGCAGTTTATACAATATAAATACAGCATCCATTCATCCATCATATCAATCATCAACATTTATCAATTTATTATCCAATTCAAACAATCCCATCAATAAATAACAATTAATTGCTGACAGTTTATTTTTTAATAATGGATTAAATAACCATTTAACTGTATTTTATATGCAATAATAAATAAATTTAACTAGCAGGTTATATGCAATAATAAATTTTACTAAAATTTTAACTGACAGTTTTAATGCAATGAATAAATTAATTAACAATTAGCTGGCGGTTTTAAATGCAATAATGAATTAAATAACACGTAAATTAAATGAATGCAATTTAACTGAGAAAATGATGAAATATATGCCAAACGGCTGAAAATAAAATTTTAAACAGATCATAAATCAATTTAACCAACATAAGCAATCTTAGAAGTTGTGAGTGGGTTAAAACACTCACCTTTTGAATTTAAATTGAATCTAAATCCAATTTAAACCCAAAAATTTGACCATCTCAGAATCCGTCAAACCAGCGTCAAAGTGTTCGGAATTTCAATACGAACCTAATAAAAAAACCGCACGTAAAAAGGATTTCGTACGCGAGAGTTATAGCTGTTAGAACGGGCTGAAAAAAAAATTAAAATAAAACAGAAAAACAAATTAACCTTACTCATACGCCATGCAAGTGCTATCTTACGTCACCAGATCTTTGAACAAGTCAAAACCCTAGTCGCCTCGTCTCTCACGTTCGCACAGCAGTACATGGCCACGCAACATTAGATCGCAAGCCTCCACGATGGCCAAGGACCAGATCCAACCTCGCCGATGCCTCTCCTAGGTCAGGCCGACCTGACCATGGTCTCGCGCTCGCCTATCGGTGGCCGGAGCCACCTCCACTGCCGCACTATTTTCCTCGATTTATGGCGAATCCTGGTGTCAATAGGCTGGACTAAAAGCATAGATCTTTCCCCCTCGACGTCCTCTACGATATCATGCCTTCCGATTGTCGTAACATCGCGTATCCACCGTTGGATCTAAACCCTAGCCTATGGACGGATGCGGTTAAACTCTAATTTCTGGAAAAATTGAAACTAGGATTGAAAAACGAATTGCACCATTGAATTACGCACGTCGAGAGCATTAACATATATTTTTTTGAGATTTTTCTGTGTGCTTTGAATTTTTGACTTTTGATTTTGGACTGTAATTGGATCTACGGTTTGCAGCCATTTGAAAGGAGGAGTTGAGAAAAAATGAACGCACAAACAAATGAGAATAGATGGAGGCTAGGGTTTATAACTGGGTTTATATAGGTAGGTTAGAAATTTGACTAGATGGATCGGGTTGGATATACGTGCTAACTCCAAAGTGGCCCAAAAAGCCCGTTTCGACTCCGGAACGAAATTGGGTAAACCCATATATTGAAATAGGTGTTTTAAAATATTATGAATGCGATGGAAAAAGTTTCACGTCTAAATTCCATCGTATGAAGAAGTTATGCTGAAATCAATATTTTCAAATTGATTTCAATTAAATCGATTTCAAGGCGTTTCGCGTTCGTACGATCAAACGACAAGTCTGATCGCTACGAAACTTGAAACCCTACAATAATTCACTGTTACTGATCCGATGAAACTGGTTTCGTCGAAATCCGAGTCCGTGACCAAAATGTTTATTTTTATATTAATTAAATAAATTTAAAGTAAATTAATTAAATCAAATTTCAAAATTTAATTTCTGAAATTTGTAATCTTTATCACTTTATAATTCTCAAACATTTACAATGATTTAACTATTTTTAAATGTCAATTTATCAAAGATTAACCAATATAAATATTCAATTTCATAAAATTCGAAATATAGTTAAAATTTCCATTGAATTAATTCATAATTATTCCATTCATTAATTTCAAATAGAAGGGTTTACCATTGGATTTAAAAATTATTACATAAATATTTTCCAATTTCAACTTAATTTTTTAATTAGTGTAATAATTAAATATTTAATTTCATTCATTTGCAATAAATCCAACTATTATAAATTTAATAAATTAACTCACTATTAAAAATTCAAATTCTATAATTCATAAATTTTATCATCTTGATTTCTTATAAATTTATAATTCTTTAAACCAATTCCCATCTCAATTTAAAGAAACCTAATTCACCAATTATAGTACTTATTTCAATTTCTTAAAATAACCCCTTTATTATAAATTGAATACAATTTTAATTTAATAAGTTTCCAATTAAACGGATTGGATTCAATTTCAACCTTTAACTTACACTTAAGTTTAGGTTATAATCAATTTATAACGTATTACCTTTTTAGTTATTACTTTACATACTTTCTCGTATTAATTTCTCAATTAATCATAATTATTAAAGTAACGCTTATAATCAATAACGACATTGTAATTACTCATATTTAAATGATCGTTATTTCAAATAAATTCACTGACCAATTTATTTAGGAAATTTATAATAGTTGTTATCCTACCTTTAAATTTACTTCCTAATAACGTACTACCTACTCTCCTTTATTTGTAATTTGAATTCCAACCTTTATTCATCATACTAAATAAAATAAATAACATATAGATCGTTACCTATTTCCCTTACATGCCTTTATAGGTTTATTGCTTAACAATCACCGTTAAAATCCCCTGTATACACAAATTTTTAATCACATTCAATCAATTACGTATTACTTTCCAGCAAGTAATATGATTACTTAGAGAACGTTGACTTTTATTCAATTACCATTTATTGTAATCCACATTAATTAACTTATTAAATGCTTACATTTATTTCTCTATATCCAATTTGTTTCAACTTTATTTACATTAATACTAGTCCCTTATTTTGGTTATTACTTATCAACTTGTTCTAACTTTATTTCCTAAATTTCCGTTATTGTAAACCTTTATATATATTTTTCATTTAAATTCAATTTTAAATTCAAATTCAATCAACCATTTCAACATGCAACTTATAATAACTGCTTCCAAGAATGGAATTATCATTTGCTCCAATATTTTCTTAATTTACATTAACATATTAGTTAATTCCCTTTAAATGAAATTTATACCCAGGTATAATACTTACCCTATTTCATTTATTGAAATTTATTTAAATTGCTAGTAAATAGGTTTTAAGTCACCATTTATAAAATTTAATTTAGCGTTCTTTCAACATTTGTTTAATTTTTTTTATTTCTACTAAATTTAATTACAAAACTCATTAATTCAACCAAATTAAATCCATGAAATTTAAGGGTCGTTACACTCTCCCCCACTCAAAACTTTTCGTCCTCGAAAAGAAAAAAGAAGGGAGAAGGAAGAATTTAATAAACAATACATCTTATTCAAAATATTAACTTATAAACAATAATTTTCAAAATTTATCACTTTAAATATAATATACCCATTTATAATCATTACCCCTTTTTTCTTAAATAAATAAAGTTTGCAAAAACATTTTCAAAATAATTTCTAAGTCCAAAAATTTACGAAAAATTTCGACAGAGTCTCCCTTATACGGAGAGGCTCAAGAGAAAATATAATATCAGAATATAACAATATATAACATATATTTCAAAATAATATATATCCTAACACGGCAAAATAATATAATAACGTTATAAACCGTAATCCGAAAACGTACCTATTTGTCGGGCAAATTAGGCTTATTTAATGGAACCAAAAGCAGTAGCAATTGCTTCCATAACCTGCATTTCACTTATAAAATCTAAAAAGGTTAACAATTATATAAATGAAATATTAAAGTTGTTTCAACCACAACAACAATCAATTCCAACAAATAACATACAAAAAAAATACAAATCAACCATTCAGGCAAACAAACACATAGTTGTTCGGGTCAACTTTAAATTGTATGGAATGAAAAATAAACCATCAAGTGCACCATTTACTCAACAGTCTTAGATGAAACTAAATAGGTTATTCACTCATCCAACCAATTTAAAGTATCCTTACCCCAACAACCATAAACCAAACAACAATTCAAATCAAATTTACTTATTATTAATTTTATTTCATACATTAGTTGTTTGATTTCCTTTCTTTCATTCATTTATTTACTGTTTAATTTCTATTTTTATTCATTTATTTATTTTATTTATATTCCATCGAATTTTCTTAGTAGGTAAATTTATTAACCTAAGTTTATAGTCAAAATTTCTCTTTTTTATTTACAATGGTTTATCTTTATAATTTACATTTTATTTCTTACAATTTCATTTAGAAGTACTTCAACTTATTTACTTAAATTTGAAGTTTTCCTTTTTATTGTATTACCTTCATTTATCCACTACCTAATATCATTTATTTAGTATTATCTCAAATATACTTAAGTTTACAACCACCGCAACAACCAATTCTTGTTTATTAAAGAATTCAATGAAAAATTTCACCATCTCAAGTTCATTACTTGAATAATATTTATTACAAATTTCTTATTAACATTTCAACTTTTAATCTTTGGTAAGTTATAGATATGTTTTTTTAGAAATCATACTAGTTTCTCTTATTTCTTTTAATAAATTTACTGTTCAATAATAATATCCTTTGCTTCATAAGTTACAAATTCAAATTTCTTCAAATCCATTAATACTTAGCATTAAATTTCTTATTTCATTTATCGGTTTCAATTATTAATTACTTAGATTCCATTTCACTAGAATAATTAAAACCATTAATTTATGGAAAATTAAGAATAAAAATACTGGGTTTAAATTCAAATTATTTTAAATAATAGAAAAATATACTTACAACTTGTCTATATCCAAGTATATTTAAAACAAATTAAAAACTTACTTCTGTTATCAAAATAAATCTGTAGTAAAACTACTACAGTGGCCTTCCTACTTCGAAACTCGAAAATGAATATCGATGATGCGTGCACTTATCACCGAAATTATTTTCCAGTGACAGAGATGGGGTACAACTTATTTCTTTCCAGAATTTCTTTAAAACTATACTTTCAAATTATATTGAAATATTTATATCAAAAAATATTTCTAAATACTATTATTATATTTTCAAAATCCTTTGAAAGCAATTTTTCAAAATCCCAAAATTAAGTTCTAAAATTTCCAAATTTCATTGATTTTATTTTCAATCTTATTTTACCTATTATTTATAAATTTTATTCCTAACAACCAATATATAATCTTCATAAAATTTTATTACTTTATATATAGAAAATATAATAGACAAAATTATTTCATTCACCTATACTAAAACAAATATTGTGTCGGTCTGTCCTATTAAGTGTTTAGAAATTCCTATTGACGTCACAGCGTCCCATGCACCAACCAAAATTTATAAATACAAAACAGAATAGATTAACACAATATCAAAACCTTTTAAACTCTAATAAATACGATCTCTCATATATATACTCTCAGTGAGTCCCATAGTGTATTTCTACCCTATTAATAGTGAGTCAGACCCCACAAAGCTAAGGTTTATCGGTAAACCTTTCTCTAATACCAACTTGTAACATCCCGCCTTTTCGCACGCTTTAAATCGACACGCGTGCCAATACAAACCATACGGAAAGGCGGATTGTTATGGGGTAAATGAAAAAACCAGAAAAAAATAAAAACAAAACAGAATCTCATAGCGGAAGGATAAAATATAGTAATCAAATATACAGTTTATAAAGCTGTTTACAAAAACATTTGATTATATTCATATAATACATATCAGAGTTACACATACCAATAATAATGCAGCGGAATAGTATGAGTGTAGTGCAATAATATAAATAATAATAATACAAATCTTCGTCTCCGTCCTCCAAAGCTAAATCTTCAAATCCTGAAACGCTCGGACTGACCCAAGCGAATTGAAAAGACAAAACACTCGAGTCAGAACTAAAATATCTTATGTAAGTTAAATCAATAGGAATTAATATGAGTGCAGTAACTCAAAAGATGCTCGGGATTCACATCTCTTAAGGATCCGTTAAACTATTTACTATGTACTATATTTCGCTATTATAATAGTGTCTATTTGTAAAATAAACTTACTTTTAAATAGCGTTAAGGGGTTACCCATATAGCCCTTAACACAAAATATATTCCCATAGCCTATACAGTACCGTAATCTCCCCCATATTGGGCGTCGTTAGAGGACACTATATAGGTATGGTACAAAACAAAATCGTATAAGGCATGCTAGGGTAGGTGACACGACACAACTAGGCAATGCCAAGGTAGATATACCAATTGCTATCGGGGCTGGTGGTAACGCATAGCCGCAGCTACCACCTACCTCGAACAAACTGCCTCAAAATCAAGAAAAATTAGGATGGCCATCGAATCAATCCAAAGTCAGAGTATAGTATCGAAGAGGAGTGTCCGATAAAGAGCGCTAACCCTTTTGTCCCAGAATCGCTCCTATTTTAGCCACCTTATGCCAACTCATGGGAGTTGGGTCCACGTATTTACCTTATAGGAAACGCCGTCGCCAACCACTTCATTCTGGAATCTCCACCGCGTACACGGTTGTTAAAGTGGTTTTCGGGGTTGGCAGAGAGTATGACAACTTCCGATCCAGGTCTCTTCAACAACAAATCGTTATTACAATACCACGGTCATTTCAAAATAATTTATACTTTAAAACCAGAATATAATATCTCTTTCAAACCATATAAATACGATATCATTTATATTTTAAATACCCAAATCCATATGATATCTTTCCAAAAATCATAGCCTTTTCAAATCTATATACCTTGAAACAATAGCTTTGAAACATAAATTTAATGCTTAATGGTTCAAATACTATATTACTTTATAAAATAAAACAGCTTTTTTAAGTTTCACAATAAATTCCCAATATCAATTTTGAACCTCCAAATAAACCATTTTAATTCCCTTATATTTCAAAGCTTAAGTATTCTATATTTCAAAACTTTATAGTTCATCTATCTCAATCTTTAAATATTCCACTATTTCAAAATGGCTTCTTTGATAATTTAATATATCTCAAATCCAATTCCTATTCTTTAAATTTGAAATATTTACTTACTAAACAAATATTATTCAGGTAAAACCCTTTAACTTCAATAACAGGGTATTCTTTTAATTAAATTAACTTGATAATATTCTTTACATAAATTTGATATTCGTTTAAATCCTCAAATCAAAAAAAATCAAGTTATAAGGTCCTACGCTTGCAAATCTTAATTTTTTACACTTCAAAACAAATTTTCGAGAAAAATTCTTAAATACTTTAATTCAAATCATATTCACATTTATCTTCAACCTTGCTTTTATTTGAGTTATTATAAACTCTATATACAATAGAATTTCAAATATATTCTTAACCATATTATATAAACGAAATCAACTTCATTATTTAGCTTATTTTAAAATTCGAAACAAATGTATACGTAGCTAAATCCTAGAATTTTTACTATATATATATATATATATATATATATATATATAAATTTAATATTTGTTAAACCGTATTCTTTCCAAAACCATAGAAAATCATTTCAAAAATAATTATATATATATATATATATATATATATATATATATATACCGCGGTGCCTGTATATAATTTTCTATCTTATGGTCAAGGGATACAGATATTTATCATTTCACTCCGCAATTTAAAAATAAAAATGCGGTTGTATATCATTTCAAACCGCAATCCCGAATGAAATGAAAATGCATAATAACTTGCAGTTTATACAATATAAATACAGCATCCATTCATCCATCATATCAATCATCAACATTTATCAATTTATCATCCAATTCAAACAATCGCATCAATAAATAACAATTAATTAATGACAGTTTATTTTTCAATAATGGATTAAATAACTGTTTAACTGTATTTTATATGCAATAATAAATAAATTTAACTAGCAGGTTATATGCAATAATAAATTTTACTAAAATTTTAACTGACAGTTTTAATGCAATGAATAAATTAATTAACAATTAACTGGCAGTTTTAAATGCAATAATGAATTAAATAACACGTAAATCAAATGAATGCAATTTAACTGAGAAAATGATGAAATATATGCCAAACAGCTATAAATAAAATTTTAAACACATCATAAATCAATTTAACCAACATAAGAAATCTTAGAAGTTGTGAGTGGGTTAAAACACTCACCTTTTGAATTTAAATTGAATCTAATCCAATTTAAACCCAAAAATTTGGCCGTCTCAGAATCCATCCAAACCAGCGCCAAAGTGTTCGAAATTTCAATACGAACCTAATAAAACACGTAAAAAGGATTTCGTACGCGAGAGCTATAGCTGTTAGAACGGGATGAAAAAAAATTAAAATAAAACAGAAAAACAAATTAACCTTACTCATACGCTACGTCAGCGCTATCTTACGTCACCAGAGCTTTGAACACGCAAAAACCTAGCCGCCTCGTCTCTCACGTTCACACAGTAGTACACGGCCACGCAACATCAGATCGCACGCCTACACGATAGCCTAGGGCCAGATCCAACCTCACCGATGCCTCCCCTAAGTCAGGCCAACTTGACCATGGTCTCACGCTCGCCTATCGGTGGCCGAAACCACATCCGCTGCCGCACTATTTTCCTCGATTTCTGGCGAATCCTGGTGTCAATAGGCTAGACTGAAAGCATAGATCTTTCCCCCTCGACGTCCTCTACGATATCATGCCTTCCGATCGTCGTAACATCGCGAATCCACCGTTGGATCTAAACCCTAGCCTATGGACGACTGCAGTTAAACTCTAATTTCTGGAAAAACAGCAACTCAGATCGAAAAACGAATTGCACCATTGAATTACTCTCGTCGAGAGCATTAACATATATTTTTTTGAGATTTTTCTGAGGACGTTGAATTTTTGACTTTTGATTTTGGACTGTAATTGGATCTAGGGTTTGCAGCATTGGAAAGGAGGAGTTGAGGAAAAATGAATGCACAAACAAATGAGAATAGATGGAGGCTAGGGTTTATAACTAGGTTTATATAGGTAGGTTAGAACAGATGGATCGGGTTGGATATACGTGCTAACTCCAAAGTGGCCCAAAAAGCCCGTTTCGACTCCGGAACGAAATTGGGTAAACCCATATATTGAAATAGGTGTTTTAAAATATTATTAATGCGATGGAAAAAGTTTCACATCCAAATTCCATCGTATGAAGAAGTAATGCTGAAATTAATATTTTCAAATTGATTTCAAATTGATTTCACTTAAATCGATTTCAGGGCGTTTCGCGTTCGTACGATCAAATGACAAGTCCGATCGCTACGAACCTTAAAATCCTATAATAATTCACTGTTACGGATCCGATGAAATTGGTTTCGTCGAAATCAGAGTCCGTGACCAAAATGGCTATTTTTATATTAATTAAATAAATTTAAAATAAATTAATTATATCAAATTTCAAAATTTAATTTCTGAAATTTGTAATTTTTATCACTTTATAATTCTCAAGCATTTACAATGATTTAACTGTTTTTAAATGTCAATTTATCAGAGATTAATCAATATAAATCTTCAATTTCATAAAGTTCGAAATATAGATTAAATTTCCATTAAATTGAATTAATTCATAATTATTCCATTCATTAATTTCAAATAGAAGGGTTTACCATTGGATTTAAAAATTATTACATAAATATTTTCCAATTTCAACTTAATTTTTAAATTAGTGTAATAATTAAATATTTGATTTCATTCATTTGCAATAATACAACTATTATAAATTGAATAAATTAACTCACTATTAAAAATTCAAATTCTATAATTCATAAATTTTATCATCTTTATTTCTTATAAATTTATAATTCTTTAAACCAATTCCCATCTCAATTTAAAGAAACCTAATTCACCAATTATAGTACTTATTTCAATTTCTTAGAATAACCCCTTTATTATAAATTAAATACAATTTTAATTTAATAAGTTTCTAATTAAACGGATTAGATTCAATTTCAACCTTTAACTTACACATAAGTTTGGGTTATAATCAATTTATAACGTATTACCTTTTTAGTTATTACTTTACATACTTTCTCGTATTAATTTCTCAATTAATCATAATTATTAAAGTAACGCTTATAATCAATAACGACATTGTAATTACTCACATTTAAATGATCGTTATTTCAAATAAATTTATTGACTAATTTATTTAGGAAATTTATAATAGTTGTTATCCTACCTTCAGATTTACTTCCTAATAATGTACTACCTACTCTCCTTTATTTGTAATTTGAATTCCAACCTTTATTCATCATATTAAATAAAATAAATAACATATAGATTGTTACCTATTTCCCTTACATGCCTTTATAGGTTTATTACTTAACAATCACCGTTAAAATCCCGTATATACACAAATTTTTAATCACATTCAATCAATTATGTATTACTTTCCTGCAAGTAATATGATTACTTAGAGAACGTTGACTTTATTCAATTACCATTTATTGAAATCCACATTAATTAACTTATTAAATGCTTACATTTATTTCTCTATATCCAATTTGTTTCAACTTTATTTAAATTAATACTATTTCCTTATTTTGGTTATTACTTATCAACTTGTTCTAACCTTATTTCCTAAATTTTCGTTATTGTAAACCTTTATATATTTTTTTCATTTAAATTCCAATTCAATCAACCATTTCAACATGCACTTTATAATAACTTCTTCCAAGTATGAATGGAATAATCATTTATTCCAATATTTTATTAATTTACATCAACATATTAGTTAATTCCCTTTAAATGAAATTTATGCCTAGGTATAATACTTACCCTATTTCATTTATTGAAATTTATTCAAATTGCTAGTAAATAGGTTTTAAGTCATCATTTATAAAATTTAATTTAGCGTTCATTTCAGTATTTGTTTAATTTTTTTTATTTCTACTAAATTTAATTACAAAACTCATTAATTCAACCAAATTAAATCCAAGAAATTTATGGGTCGTTACATTGCTTCCTCTGCCCATGTGACTAACTTTTCTTATATGTCTGCAATGACCCTAATTTTGACTAACGTTATTTAGAATATTTAATTAGATAAATAAAATAAAACAATTTAGATAGTTAAGAGATTGGGATTTGTTAATTAAGAAGTAACCGTGCCATAATGAATGTTTTAGCAAAAGATAATTAGAAATAAGTAAGTAGAAGGAATGTGGAAAGGGTAAAATGAGGATAGCCTTTATTCCAATACCCTAAGCCCTTCCATTCTTTGTTCCTCATTCATATTAACTATCACAATAAAACTAAAACTCAAAATGAACTCGGCGTTTAATGACCCGCTATTTTGGACTATTCACACCCACACATGTCAGACTTGAATAATTCAAAATACCGAATTGTTAATTTAAATTTGGCAAAACTGAACATATATAGTAAATAAATAATCAGAGAATCACAGACACAGAGCAATAATATGCAGCGGAAGCAAAAGATAGTAGTTCGTGAAGCTACTATATATATAACAGAGTTAAATAAATTACAACAGAAGTCTCGAATACAATAATCAAATCCAAGAACCAGAATACATCACTGGAATCAACTGAATATCTGAAAGCTGGATAGATAGCCGGATCTCCAAGCGAAGCTCCAACTCCAAAGGTGAGTCTCAAAAGCTGAACCACTCAGTCTGACCCGAGCGTAAAGCAAAATACAAAACACTCGAGTCAGGATTGACATTCTTATATCAATAAATCCAACTCAAGTGAAATAACAATTGAAATGCAAATAACTCAAAGGACGTTGGAATAACCGTCCTCTAAGGATCCGTTAAACTATCTACTATATAGTAATATACGCTAAATAGATAATGTCTATTAGTAATATAAACTATCAAACTAGTGTTAAGGCGTTACCATTATCCCTCTTAACACATTTATATAAGCGTTATAGTCTACACAGTGCTGTAAACTCCACCGTAAACTAGTGGGATATCAGGGAGTACTCCATAGGTATAACACAAAACAAATTCGTAGTGGTCGTGTATATAGGGATACAAGTATGACAAGGCACATGAGGCAATACCCAAGGTAGTGAAACTACCGTTTGCCTGATCCGGACTGGTGAGAATGCATTGCCGCAGCGATCGAAACACCTCGAAACAACACTCCCAAATTTCGAGGGTGCACCAATCAATAACATGTAATGAGTAGTTTACGAAGAAGTGTGTTCGCTCGAGGTAGCTAACCCCATTTGGCCCGGCACGGCTCCTGTTTTAGTCATTTCCAATTTGACACAAGTGTCAAGGCTATCCATTATCGTTCTCTTTCTTCAGTCATCACGTACATCATTCCAACCACTTCATTCTGGACCACAACTCCACATATAGTTATTAAAGTGGTTTTCGGTTTAGACAGAGAGTATGTCCACAACCGATTCCGGTTTCTTTAATAACCTTCGAAATTTATTTCACCGATTGGTCGTTTGACATATTTCAAAAACCAAACCAAATCAAATTCAATTTAAATTAGAATTTATAAACCAACATTTCATTTGTCTTTCTAAATCAGTTTCCATATTTTACGTTTCATAACTTCCAAATTTACATTTCATAACTCTATAATTCAATTTCAATTTTTATTTTAAACAATTCAAATATTGATTCTAGTTCGCATATAAGTTTCATTCCGTAATCATTTAAATTAATTTAATATAACATTCAAATCAATTTAAATTCATTAATCGATTTCGTCCAATATTCATTAAGTTAATTTATCATTTAAAACAATTTCTATTTAATTTAACATTCATTAAATAAATTTAAGTCTTCCTTCATTATATCAAAACTTACAAATTTAATTAAATTTAATTAAATTAAATTCATCAAATCAAATTCTTTAAATTACACGTCTTAAATTCATTTCAATACATAAATCACATTTTATTTCTTGTTAAAGAAAACCAGTTTCACTTATTTACTTATTTGATTTAGGAAAATTTCCAAAACTTAATTATTACATAACTCAACTTTACCTATTAAAGAAGTTCAATTTCTCTTATCAAGAATTCCGTCCCATTTAATTATTAATCATTCAATCTTATTTAATTACTAAATAATTTCAAACTTAATAATTTCGAACTTAATTATAATTTCGAACTTAATTATTAAATCATTTCAAATTTTATTATCAAACAATTTATTTTAAAACAACGTTCTTTCAACAACTGCTATGTTAATATTTTTGTTTCAGATTTTTAAATATTAACATTTTCCTTTCATTAAATTCAAATTCCCACTTCATTTCAAATCTTATTATTTATTCAAGTAAAGCCTTTATTTTATTCTAAATCAAATCTTTGTTGATCAATCGGGTTTTATTTAATTCTCTATCCTAAGTCAAGTTTTATTTGGGTATTTATCATTTCAACCCGATTCCAATTCAATTCAAAAATCAAAGCATAACAAAGGGAAATTGCAGTGTGGTAACTGGGATGGTGTCAAAGTAAATAAACAAACAATAGCAACAATCAATGACAATCCATAGTTTATTTAAATAATCCCGAAATAATCGTATTAACTCACATTGTGGTTTGCGCAAATTAATATAATTATTTCTAGAATCTACACCATCATTTCATGTAGATTAAAGATTATTACATTATCATTTATACGGTTCTTCACTTGTCATTCATTATTCAATTTCATACTACATCAATTTATACAACATACATTTAAATGTTTCAAAGTGAAATTATCCAAATTTCTACGTGTCAATTTACCTAAAACATCTAAAGGGGTCATATTATGCAATGTCATCTAATCAAATTTAACAAATATCTCAAATCTAACCATCCTATGTTAATTCCAATTTCCAATTATTTATCACTTACAACATTTAACAATTTAACGTCCAATGTCAGCATCAAACAATCAATCATTTAAAAACCAAACTGGATTATCGTCGAATAAATAACAGATAATGGTGTCAGATGTCATAGGTGAACTGATACAGGTAATAACATATATTTAACAGTGTAAATAACTAGTAGCAGCATATTTCAATTATCGTTTCAATTGAAATCAAATTTAATAAATAAAAGAACATTAATCGTGAGTGATTGCTCACATTTCGAGGCTAGAGCAATTTGACGATGAATTGAATTATGGATCCAAACACGAATTCCGGGACAAAGGTGAATTGGTACGAATTGGACGGACAACTGATCGATAGGAAATAAACGAAATCAAATCAGAAGTGGATCGATGAGGATAAAATCGAAACAAAAGTATATTATATTACTATTTTCCTTAAACCAATATTTAACTTAAATTATTATATTTCAAATCATAATTCATAACCAACTCACTTTATATTATATTTAGAAATCTAAAGAAACCAAAATATAACCGTAGACATATATATCGATAACCAAATGACGAACGGCCTATATAAATCTAGTCGTGCCCAAAAAAAAACTTGCATAATTTCTTATACGTATAAAGCAACAGAACCTATATGTTTAACTTGCAATTTTATATATACCTTTACACACACATATCATAAGTTATATGTAAAAATAACTTACGTTTTTATAAACATATAAACTGCAAACTATACATATTAATTTAAATTTTCATGTTTCTGTAACACAGGTACACATTTCAACTTTTTTTTAAGCAACCTACAATTGAACCTGAAACCATGCAATTATCACTATAGGCATATACGTAAGTAGTGCATTAGTTTCAAATCAATTGGCAGGAGACACGTAACATGGCTATTAGCTAGATGAAAGTGAAGAATAATGAAATACATATGAACAACTTTGTTACAAACCTGCCCACTGAAAGGTATGAAGACTAAAATAGCTAGTCGTACAAGCAAAGGTAATACGGAACAAGCTTGAAATTGTTTTTTTTTACACATATTTATAATAAAATATATATATACATATATGTATAAAATCTCAAATCAATATTTTAGCTCATCACCAAATTCACATATAAATTGTTTAAATATAGCATTTATAAACAATACATATGAATGCAAGATATATAGCCAATCAAATGCAGACCCGATATACAGGCTACCAAACCATATACAGACATCTATTTTAAACAACTTAGTTTATACTAAACAAGTAACTTTATAACTTGAATATAAAAATAAATTTATATGTATAAATAAACTTAGTTGTGTAAATATCAGTATATATAAAACTAACACAGGTATATAACAGACTTCATATAACCATATATTTATTATTGTATAAAAAAAATACGTAGATGAATAAATATACAAGGAGGGGAAAAAGCTTACGGCATGGGTTGTGGAGCTTTAGGTTGACTTCGGAAATTTGGAAACTGCGCTCGGGCAGAGGCAGGTCGGAGGAAGTCACCGCGGTTGTCAAAGACAAACGGAGGAGAGGAAAAGAAGAGGAAGGCCACGTTCCCTGGTGGAAGCTAAGTGTTGGCCAGAGGTTGGAGAGGAGGAGTTCGGCCGTGGGAGGTGCTGGTGGTGGTTGCTTTGGTTGAAGTTATGGCAGTGAGGAGCGGATGCGGGTGACGGCAAGTGTATGGACGTCGTCAGGGGCGGGAACGGAGGAGAAGAATTGCAACGGACGAGCTGAGGCGGGCTCGGAGGCGATGACGCGGGAGGGGTCTCGGCTGGCCATGGTGGAGGGTGGCGGAAGGCACAAGGCGGAGGGCGAGGCGGAGATGGTCAGAGAGAGTCTAGGGAAGATGTAGGAATAGCTGAGCTTCAGTGGGTGAGATGGAGGGGGTTTTGAAGCATATAGATAAATATAAACAAGTACAGATCCAAAAGAAATAGAAAGAGAAGGCATGCAGGCATTGGCGTGAAGAATGCATATCACAACTTTGTGATTATGTGATGTCATCCCATTTGTTTCCTTCGCCACTTGTTTAATTAATTTTTTTTTCTACATAGCCGAATGGATGAAAGAAAGTGATGACAGAAGTTAGAACGAAGGAAAATAACGCTGTATTGAATTATTAATAATAGATTATTATGGGAAATAGAAAAGGGTTGTTGAGCTTCCACCACTCATTAATAGCTACTGACCATTCTTGTTTAAACGGTGGTAGATTGAATAGACAGTTGAATTCTAATTATTCAAAGGTGGTGCCGATACGTAAAACCGTTACGCAGATCCCGCTGTGCATTGGACTTCAAAACACAGAAGTAAATATACCGTAGAGATCAGCACGACGAGACGATCAAAATAGTATACAAATATAGGTAGTACGACTGAATTATAAAAATTCAATTTTTCTACTGGCGAAAAATGCAAAAAAAACGCAGGAAGATAAGATCGACGGAGCTAAAGAAGTCCGAATTTGGAAAAACGAAAAGTGGCGTGCTCAGAAGATGGTTTATAATTTTTCTATGTAAAAATATATAGGCTT
Organism: Allium cepa; assembly: GCA_030765085.1. NCBI lineage: Eukaryota > Viridiplantae > Streptophyta > Magnoliopsida > Asparagales > Amaryllidaceae > Allium > Allium cepa. The sequence goes on from CM060935.1 coordinate 957,829,473, forward strand.
CGAAAACGTTTTGTTTTCATCGTTTTTTAACTGATTAAATTGAAGTAAATTTACGCACAAAATAAACTTTCATATTTTCGGACGAAAATTTACCAATTGCTATGTTTAACTAGAGCATTTCAAATATCAAATTTAAATTTCAAAATTTTATCATTTAAAATTCCATAAAATTTCAATTAATAACGTTATTAAAACCAGTTATATTTACGGGTCATTACACTCTCCCCCACTCAAAACTTTTCGTCACCGAAAAGGAAGGAGGTATGAGAATATAAACAAGCGGAAGAAAATAGAATGAAAAACAAAATAATCAATTGGTTCAAACCATATAAATTCAATTTAAATAAACTTATATTCAACCATTTGTTTTTAAAATCAAGGTTTCCATTAAATTGATTTGATTTCTTATTTACAAATGTTAGGTACAAAAGGTTTCTTTCAAACGAAATTCAATTTAAATTCAATTAATTCAAGATACACCCTTAAGTTGATTTAATTAAATTTATTAACTTTCAAAACAAAATTTTTATTTTATTAATCACACTTACTATTTATTTAACTTATTATTCTATTTATCTCCATAAACATTTTACAATTAAAATTTAAGTGAATGACATTTATTATAGGCACTCACATTTTATTTATAAAGACAATTTATATTGTATATTATCCAATTTTCTTGAATTAAGAATTTCAAAGATTATACATTTGAATAGTCATTTATTATAATCATATTTTATTTGACAAATTTAATTCTTTTTTTTGCAAATTATTATTAAGTTTATTCTACTTAATATATCTTATCACATATATATTAAGTATATTTACATTTAATATAACTACTCAAATTTATTTAAAAAAATTCCTTTGATATCATTTTCTACTGTATAATATTCAATTACATAGTTAACTTTCGAAAATTTAGGTAAGTTATATAATGCAATTGAGTATTATCCAAATGAAGTTTTAGCATTTACTTATTTCAAGTTAAGTATTTATATAAAAGAATTTGGTTTCATTTATAATTGAAAATCATCCTTTAACAAATTTAAGAATTAATTTCCGATTAGCTTCAAACAACTTGGAGATAATTATATACATACAATATATCCAAGTCAAATCTAAATTAAATACTAATATATATTTTAAATCAAGTCATACTTTAGAAATTTCAAATCAAATTCATTTCAAAACAAAAGTGTAGCAAGCTACAGACGGTCTCTCCACTTTGAAACTCGAAAATGGATATCGATTATGCGGCCGTCATCTCCGAAATTATTTTCCAACGATAAAGAGAAGAGCACTGATTTAAACATTTTAACTCTTTGAAATGATTTCAATTTGAAAACATTTTGAAACTATACACTTTAAAACTTTCAAATCAAAGTTTGAAATCACTGAAAATTAAATTCTCAAATTCTAATTTAAATACATTTCAAATTCCAAATCAAATTATAACCAAACTTTATAAATTCATTTATTTATTTTATGAAATGGTCAATGATTTATAAAACAATAAATGAAAATTAAATTTTTCACATTTCGGACAACAGATTCATTAACATTTTAGTTTCAGAACAATTTATACTTATATACAATAAAATCATTCAATATTATTTTATTTACTAAATTTGAAAACAATATTGTGCCAGTTTGCTCTGCTCAAGTGTTTTAGAAATTCTATCGATAGCGTTGATCAGACTAATCGATCGAAAATCTAAATCAACATCAACAACTCAAACAACACAATATATATAAAACATTTTAGTATAAATAAAAATACACTCCCTCTATCGACGATACAAGGATGGATTTCAAAATAAGTATATAGATTCAAATTTGATGGAAAATCAAATCAAAAAGAATTTTGATTCGATAATAAGTTCGAACAGAAGATAAGATAATTCTATTAACAGAATCAGGAGATGGATAGGCTTACTTAATTCACGGGCAACCTTAACCAGATCGACCGTGACTTCAATAATTAGATCGATGCAGAATTCTGAGGCAAATCTACATTCGATCGCAAGGGATAGAATTTAGGTATAACAGGAGATAGATAGCATCGTAAACCGAGGATACAGAAATCTTCGGTAATTTAATGCCTGTTATAAAGGAGTTTCACCCATTTACAAATAATTCGAATATTGGCGAGACCGTCGATTCGTTATAAAGATCACTTGAAGTGGAGTTAAGGGATACTATGGAATTAAAAGAAGATGAATAGTGAGGGACACGAATGGATTTCGGAGCCATAGGGAATGTCCCAAAATTCGAAGGAATTGAGTCAAAAGGAAGAGACTGAAACTCGAATGAGAGTGATTCTATAAATACATTTACCATATATGCTAAGTTTTGCCTAGAGCTACCAAAGCTCTGATACCAACTATAACGACCCGCTATTTTGGACTATTCGCACCCGCACATGTCAGACTTGAATAATTCAAAATACCAAATTGTTAATTTAAATTTGGCAAAACCGAACATATATAGTAAATAAATAATCACAGAATCACAGACACAGAGTAATAAAATGCAGCGGAAGCAAAAGATAGTAGTTCATGAAGCTACTATATATATATATATATATATATATATATATATATATATATATATATAACAGAGTTAAATAAATTACAACAGAAGTCTCGAATACAATATTCAAATACAAGAACCAGAATACATCATTGGAATCAACTGAATATCTGAAAGCTGGATAAATAGCCAGATCTCCAAGCGAAGCTCCAACTCCAAAGGTGAGTCTCAAAAGCTGAACCACTCAGTCTGACCCGAGCATAAAGCAAAACACAAAACACTCGAGTCAGGATTAACATTCTTATATCAATAAATCCAACTCAAGTGAAATAACAATTGAAATACAAATAACTCAAAGGACATTGGAATAACCGTCCTCTAAGGATCCTTTAAACTATCTACTATGTAGTAATATACGCTAAATAGACAATGTCTATTAGTAATATAAACTATCAAAATAGTGTTAAGGCGTTACCATTATCCCTCTTAACACATTTATATAAGCGTTATAGTCTATACAGCACTGTAAACTCCACCGTAAACTAGTGGGATATCAGGGAGTACTCCACAGGTATAAAAGAAAACAAATTCGTAGTGGTCGCATATATAGGGATACAAGTATGACAAGGCACATGAGGCAATACCCAAGGTAGTGAAACTACCGTTTGCCTGATCCGGACCAGTGAGAACGCATCGCCGCAGCGATCGCAACACCGCGAAACAACACTCCCAAATTTCGAGGGTGCATCAATCAATAACAAGTAATGAGTAGTTTACGAAGAAGTGTGTTCGCTCGAGGTAGCTAATCCCATTTGGCCCGGCACGGCTCCTATTTTAGTCATTTCCAATTTGACACAAGTGTCAAGGATATCCATTATCGTTCTCTTTCTTCAGTCATCACGTACATCATTCCAACCACTTCATTCTGGATTACAACTCCGCGTATAGTTATTAAATTGGTTTTCGTTTTAGATAGAGAGTATGTCCACAACCGATTCTGGTTTCTTTAATAACCTTCGAAATTTATTTCACCGATCGGTCGTTTTATATATTTCAAAAAATAAATCAAATTCAATTTAAATTAGAATTTATAAACCAACATTTCATTTGTCTTTCTAAATCAGTTTCCACATTTTACATTTCATAACTTCCATATTTACATTTCATAACTCTATAATTCAATTTCAATTTTTATTTTAAACAATTCAAATATTGATTCTAGTTCGCATATATTTTTCATTCCGTAATCATTTAAATTAATTTAATATAACATTCAAACCAATTTAAATTCATTGATTGATTTCATCCAATATTCGTTAAGTTAATTTATCATTCAAAATAATTTCTATTTAATTTTACTTTCATTAAATAAATTTAAGTTTTCCTCCATTATATCAAAACTTACAAATTAAATTAAATTAAATTAGTCAAATCAAATTCTTTAAATTACACGTCTTAAATTCATTTCAATACATAAATCACATTTTATTTCTTGTTAAAGAAAATCAATTTCACTTATTTACTTATTTGATTTAGACAAATTTCCAAAACTTAATTATTACATAACTCAACTTTACTTATTAAACAAGTTCAATTTCTCTTATTACGAAGTTCAATTTCTCTTATCAAGAATTCTGTCCCATTTAATTATTAATCATTCAATCTTATTTAATTACTAAATAATTTCAAACTTAATAATTTCAAACTTAATTCTAATTTCAAACTTAATAATTAAATCATTTTAAATTTTATTGTCAAACAATTTATTTTAAAACAACGTTCTTTCAAAAACTACTATGTTAATATTTTTGTTTCAGATTTTTAAATATTAACATTTTCCTTTCATTAAATTCAAATTCCCACTTCATTTCAAATCTTATTATTTATTCAAGTAAAGCCTTTATTTTATTCTAAATCAAATCTTTATTGACCAATCGTGTTTTATTTAATTCTCTATCCTAAGTCAAGTTTTATTTAGGTATTTATCATTTCAACCTGATTCCAATTCAATTCAAAAATCAAAGCATAATGAAGGGAACTTGCAGTGTGATAACTAGGATGGTGTCAAAGTAAATAAACAAACAATAGCGATAATCAATAACAATCCAATAGTTTATTTAAGTAATCCCGAAATAATCGTATTAATTCACATTGTTGTTTGTGCAAATTAATATAATTATTCTCGAATCTACACTATCATTTCATGTAGATTAAAGATTATTACATTAATATTTATACGGTTCTTCACTTGTCATTCATTATTCAATTTCATACTACATCAATTTATACAACATACATTTAAATGGTTCACAGTGAAATTATCCAAATTTCTACATGTCAATTTACCTAAAACATCTAAAGGGGTCATATTATGCAATGTCATCTAATCAAATTTAACAAATATCTCAAATCTAACTATCCTATGTTAATTCCAATTTCCAATTATTTATCACTTACAACATTTAACAATTTAACGTCCAATGTCAGCATTAAACAATCAATCATTTAACAACCAAACTGGATTATCGTCGAATAAATTACAGATAATTATGTCAGATGTCATAGGTGAACTGATACAGGTAATAACATATATTTAATAGTGTAAATAACTAGTAGCAGTATATTTCAATTGTCGTTTCAATTGAAATCAAATTTAATAAATAAAAGAACATTAATCGTGAGTGATTGCTCATCTTTCGAGGCTAGAGCAATTTGACGATGAATTGAATTATGGACCCAAGAACGAATTCCGGGACAAAGCTGAATTGGTACGAATTGGACGGACAACTGATCGATAGGAAATAAATGAAATCAAATCAGAAGTGGATCGATGCGGATAAAATCGAAACAAAAGTATATTATATTACTATTTTCTTTAAACCAATATTCAATTTAAATTACATATTATATTTCAAATCATAATTCATAACCAACTCACTTTATATTATATTTAGAAATCTAAAGAAACCAAAATATAACCGAAGACATATATATCGATAACCAAATGACGAACGGCCTACATAAATCTAGTCGTGCCCCAAAAAAAAACTAACATAATTTCTTATACGTATAAAGCAACAGAACCTATATATATAACTTGCAATTTTATGTATACCTTTGCACACACATATCGTAAGTTATATATAAAAATAACTTACGTTATTATAAACATATAAACTGCAAACTATACATATTAATTTAAATTTTCATTTTTCTGTAATAAGGGTACACATTTCAACTTTTTTTAAGCAACTTACAATTGAACCTGAAACCATGCAATTATCGCTATAGGCATATACGTAAGAAGTGTATTAGTTCCAAATCAATTGGCAGGAGACACGTAACATGGCTATTAGCTAGATGAAAGTGAAGAATAATGAAATACATATGAACAACTTTGTTACAAACCTGCCCATTGAAAGGTATGAAGACTAAAATAGCTAGCCGTAAGCTTGAAATTGTTTATTTTTTTTACACACATTTATAATAAAATGTATATACATATATGTATAAAATCTCAAATCAATATTTTAGCTCATCACCAAATTCACGTATAAATTGTTTAAATATAGAATTTATAAACAATACATATGAATGCAAGATATATAGCCAATCAAATGCGGACCCAATATACATGCTACCAAACCATATAAAGACATCTATTTTAAACAATTTAGTTTATACTAAACAAATAACTTTATAACTTGGATATAAAAATAAATTTATATGTATAAATAAACTTAGCTGTGTGAATATCAATATATATAAAACTAACATAGGTATATAATAGACTTCATATAACCATATATTTATTATTGTATAAAAAAATACACAGACGAATAAATATACAAGGAGGGGAAAAAGCTTACGACATGGGTTATGGAGCTTTGGGTTAACTTCGGAAATTTGGAGACTGTGCTCGGGCTGAGGCAGGTTGGAGGAAGTCACCACGATTGTCAGGGACGAACGGAGTAGAGGAAAAGAAGAGGAAGGCCACGTTCTCTGGTGGAAGCTAAGTGTTGGTCGGAGGTTGGAGAGGAGGAATTCGACCGTGGGAGGTGCTGGTGGTGGTTGCTTTGGTTGAAGTTATGGCAGTGAGGGGCGGATGCGGGTGACGGCAAGTGTATGGGCGTCATTAGGGGCGGGAATGGAGGAGGAAAATTGCAAGGGACGAGATGAGGCAGGCTCGGAGGCGATGACGTGGGAGGGGTCTCGGCTGGCCATGGTGGAGGGTGGCGGAAGGCACAAGGCGGAGGGCGAGGCGGAGATGGTCAGAGAGAGTCTAGGGAAGATGTAGGCATAGCTGAGCTTCAGTGGGTGAGATGGAGGGGGTTTGAAGCATATAGATAAATATAAACAAGCACAGATCCAAAAGAAAAGGGAAGATAAGGCATGTAGGCATTGACGTGAAGAATGCATATCACAATTTTGTGATTATGTGATGTCATCCCATTTGTTTCCTTCGCCACTTGTTTAATTAATTTTTTTTTCTACATAGCCGAATGGATGAAAGAAAGTGATGACAGAAGTTAGATCGAAGGGACATAACGCTGTATTGAATTAGTAATAATAAATTATTATGGGAAATAGAAAAGGGTTGTTGAGCTTCCACCACTCATTAATAGCTACTGACCATTCTTGTTTAAACGGTGGTAGATTGAATAGACAGTTGAATTCTAATTATTCAAAGGCGGTGCCGATACGCAAAACTGTTACGCAGATCCCGCTGTGCATAAGACTTCAAAACACAGAAATAAATATACCGTAGAGATCAACATGACGAGATGATCAAAACGGTATACAGATATAGGTAGTACGACTAAATTATAAAAATTCGAATTTTCTACTGGCGAAAATTGCGAGAAAAAGAAGGAAAATAAGATCGACGGAGCTAAAGAAGTTCGAATTTGAAAAAACGAAAAGTGACGTCTTTCTCAGAAGATGTTTTAGAATTTTTCTATGTAAAAATATTTAGATTTCGAAAACGTTTTGTTTTCATCGTTTTTTAACTGATTAAATTGAAGTAAATTTACGCACGAAATAAACTTTCATATTTTCGGACGAAAATTTACCATTTTCTATGTTTAACTAGACGCATTTCAAATATCAAATTTATATTTCAAAATTTTATCGTTTAAAATTCCATAAAATTTCAATTAATAACGTTATAAAAACTAGTTGAATTTACGGGTCATTACACGGCAGGCCATCATTTAGAAGATCTAAAGGGAAGATGAGTTAGGATTAAAGTAGAAAGCTTGAAGAAATCGATCTAAGGTTAAATCTGAACCTTCTTAAAACAAAGCCAAGGTGATTAATTAATTTACATCTCATTTTAAATAATGATATCCATTTCAAGTTAGTTTTGAACCATGTTTGCAAATAATATGCCTTGTTATGTTTACTAAAATGGATATATATATATATATATATATATATATATATATATATGCATGTTGATGATATATATGGTTTAATATAGATTTTATGATATGATTGGACTAGAAAATCGACCAAATGACATCCAAATGAGTTGCGTTATTGATATATGGTCAAAAACATTATTATAGAAGTGGGTTTCAAGTTTATAATTTTCTAAGTGATTGTGGGTTTATTATGAATTTTCTACGAGAAAATAGTTAATTATGGATTTCAATTATTTTATGGCAATTAAATAATGTTTTCAAGTCTGAAATTTATATATGCTAGAAAACATATTTAAAGGGAATTATTATGATTTTTGGGAATTTTTCCCAAGTGTTTTACTATGGTTATTAGATTATTTAAGTTAGAGGACTTAAATGCATTAAATATTTTATTAATGAGAAGGGTTTATTTGCTTAAATGTGTCAATTGTTAAATGTTGAATTCGACAGCCTTTTTTTAGAAAAGAATGTTGGTAAAGAATTGGCAATGGCAAATTAGGGATGTTAGGTAAAATGGAATTACTTTAAAAAGCATAAAATCAGTTTTATTTCGACTTATAGCTTCGCCACTTCCGTTGCTTGCTTCCATCACCATACCCAGTAAACCTTTTGCACCCATTTGAATCCAATGCACATGGTATCAAGCAATTGGTACTAGTGTGTCGGAGAAAGGCAAAAGAAAGGCTAGTGTCAAAAGTATGCTGTGATATCCCGGAAATTTTAGCAATATCAATTTAATAATCTGTATTTAAAATTAAGTTGATTTGATAAAATTTTGTTAATAAAATTTAACTTGATTTAATAATCCAATTAAATAAATGTTTAATTGGTGAATTCTTTCTTTTAAAAACTAATAAAATGTTTTCCTATTTATAATATGTGTGTGTGTGTGTATATATATATATTTATATATTGTAAATGGATAAGTTTTGATTTGAAATATAATAAACAAATAAAATCATGTTTTTAAATTCTAATATTCTTTTTAATAATTTGAGGATTTTTATTTTATTTAATAAATAACTAATTGGTTTTAAATACTTAAAGAAATTGTTTTAAATTGTGTAATTGTATTTTAAACATAGTTTAAATTTCAATAAGATAAACAAAAGTTTATTTTATTTCTTTTTAAATATAGCTTAATAATTATAATTTGGAATTTTATGAAATTGAAATACCCTTTATATATTAAACATTAATTCTTTTAATTAAGATAAATAAGACAAGTAATTTATGATTTCTTTTATAAATGATTTAAAATTGATAAAAATGTTTTTTATCCTAATAATAATAAATGTATAAATGTAGATATGTTTTAAAAGACAAAATTATTATTGTCAAATTAAAATATGTTGATAAATTAGTTTTAAATTGAAATTTTTTAAAAGTATAAATAGCATTTGAATTTGAATTCATTTTGAAGTTCAAATGAATAAACATATATGAATCTTGTAAATAAGTTTTCACTTTTATAAATTGTTTTACTTCATTAAAAAGAAATACATATCCATTCATTTATGTAAACTACTTTATATGTACTTAATAAATAATAAAGAGGATTTCAGTTATCTTTAAATTTAATTAAAACAAATAAAATTCATTTATAAAACACATTAAGTAGTATAAAACAAGTGTTAATATCCTAGGCAACTAATGAGAGAAATGTAAATTTATAACCTACTCAATTTGACAAATGTTAGGTTCAAGACATGTGTCATTTTTATTTTGATTTTTTCTTTTAATTTTTTTAAAATAAATCATTACACTTATATAAGACATGTTTCTTCAATCTCATTTTTTTCTAATGCTCATTTTTCTCAAAGTTAAGAGAAAACTTAGACCAAATCTGTATTTCTCTTCCACAAATATGAAATTCATTTCAAAAGCAAAATGAAAGGCCTGCATTTCTTTCTTGTTCAAATCTGTTCTTCTTCAAAAATCAAACCAGTAAATCTCTCATATATTAAGCCTGCATTTTCAAGTCTGTTCATATATGCAAATCTGCATCCAAGTTTAAAGTCTGCAATTTAGTTTTCAAAAATTCCATAAGCATGCAACTGCAAGTTTTCAAATTCAAGCATTTTCAAATGGAATCTGGGAATTTTCTTCTACAACCTGGAATCTTAGACCTGTAGGAAATCAATAAGCATCACAAGTTTAAAGTTTTCAAGAAGCAAAGGGCCTTTCAGTTTTAAAGTTCAAGAGCTTTTCAAAATTTAAGAACTCTGTTCTTCATGCTCAAGACAGGTGAGTAACTTCACTAATTTAAAAATAATAATTATTTTCTGTTGCATGTTTTTTTCCTTGAAATAAGTAAGTTTGTGAAAATATTTATTGATGGAAGTGCTGTGCAAATTTGGATATGTATGAATATGATGACTGTAAGCTTTCTGTTACCAGTTTCTAAAAATAAAAAAATCCTCTTGCTTTAGTTAAAATATCTTGTTAAGGCTTAGATTCTGTAATAATTATGTTAATTAGACCATAGTTTAGTTTAGAAAACTTATTAAGTAAAAACAACATTGGTGATTCACTCTGTAAAACTTGAAACATCAGAGTATGTTAAATAAACTTGAAACTCGAACATTATAAATTATAAATTCAGTATTGTAAACTGAAATCTTAAACAAAATGATGATTTTTAAAACTAAAATCATATTGTTTAGTTAGGAATTGGAATTGCAGTACTCTTTTGAACATAAATTGGGTTTTAAGCAAACTCTGGTGATCGAGTTGATTTGAGTGTTTGGGATTCTTGGTGATGGTAGAGCAGTGATCAGGGAGGGTGGCAAAAATGTTAGGAAGATGAATAGTGTGCGGTGGAGGCGATGGGAGGTTGACGAAGTCTATAAACCTAATTTTAACTGGTCTGGGAATTTTGATCATCTCGAAGTCAAGGAACGATCGAGTGCAACAATTCTTGGGGTAATGGGGGCTTGAGTGTTGAAGAAGATGTGGACGGAGTTCCAATGCCTCCGGTGATCGGAAGAGCAAGGACGAGGAAGGTTTTCGGTTTGGTGAAGGTTGACTGTTGTTTCCTGATTCTGTTCGTGGTGTTTGAATTTTGATTTCATGATGCTAGTGGGGTTTTAATGGTTGTGATGGGTTTTAGGGTTGAACGTCGACTTGTTCGATGTGTTGGTGGAAGCCGGAGATGGCCAGAGCCACCGTGCATATGCACGGTGGGGTGGTGTATCAGGTGGACGTTTTTGGGTTGCTGTGTTTTGTTTTACTCGGGTTATACTCGAGTTAACTCGAGCTTTTGCTCGAAGATGACCTGGGGTTTACTCGAAGTAAACTGAAGTGTGGCTCGGGTTGAAGTGAGGTTACAGGTTTAGTCCTGATCTGTTTTAAAATGTAAAACTGAGTTTGAAAAAAAAAATGAAAAGGGCTAAACAAATTTTAAAACTTAAATTTAAAGTATGAATCCCAGTTTTAAAATTTAATTTAAATTTTATAAATTAGAAATATTCAAACAATTTCAAAAAGGGGTTTAGATAGTATAAGTTAAAAGTAAAGTTTTAAAGAAAAGTAGAGATTTAACTTTGGTTTAAATCTAGATTCAAATTTAGATTTGAATCATAATTTAGAAATAAAGGAAGTTTCTAAAATTTTAAATTGTTTAAAAACAACTTTGAATGCTTAAGGTAATCTAAATATGATTTCTATTTTAAATAAATTTGGGTCTTAAATTTCTTTAAACACCTTTTATGAAATAAGGAATTCTTAACAGAAGTTTTAAAAAAGGTTTTAAATTGTTTTTAAACCTTGTTAAAGTTAAGTTTGATTTCATTTTAACTTTAAAATTTAAATTGTAAGTTACGTTGTTTTAAATTACTTTGTTAATGATAAAGTAATTATTAATAAGAAATTTTTTATTTTAAAATAAATTAAAGATTTAATGATTTGAATTCATTAAATTAGTAAGATAATTTAAATAATTTAATTAATTAATTTAATTAACTAAAGATTTGAAATAAATTAATTAAGGTTAATTAAATTTGTAATTAATATTAATTAATTTAAGTTAATTACTTAGAAAAGGTAATTAAAGAATTGATGATGAGTTAATAAAGGTTATTAACTTGTGATTATTTATTAATTAATTAATGTAATTAATTTTAATAATTAATTGAATTAATTAATTTAGATAATCAATTATGAACTTAATTAAGTATGATTACTTTATGAAAATAATTAAAGATATTAATTTCTCATTATAATTAATTTATTAATTGGATTAGTTTAAATTAATTAATTAAGTTTAATTAATTTAGAATAATCATTAAATGAGTTGATAAGTAATCAATGAGGAATAATTACTTAGAGAAGTAATTAAGTTAAGTAAATTCCGGAGGTAATTAATTGAAGTATGGTGTTTTGGAATTAATTACTTTGTGTAATTAATAATATGAATAATTACTTTGTGAAAGTGATTAATAATTAATTACTTAATGTAATTAATTTAAGCATTAATTGATTAAGTCATTTGAAAATAATTAAGTGATGTAATTAATTAAGAGAATTAATTACTAAGGAGATTAGCCCGGGATGATTAATAAATATAATTAATTATTAAATGTAATTAATTTAGAAGTAATTAAGGAACTACTTAAGGGTAGTTAATTACTAAATGTAATTAATCAAGAATGATTAATAATTGTGGTTTAATTAAGATTAATTACTTAATGTAATTAATTCAAACAAGTATTTAATTTAAATATAATTAAGGATCATTAATTAATATAATTAATAATGTAATGAAGGATTAATTAATTAGGATTAATTAATCAATGATAAGTGATTAAGGAAGAAATTAATTGAGGATTAATGTAATTAATTAATTAATTAATGAAGTAATTAAAGATTAATTATTGATTTTGGTTAAGAATAATTAATTTACGAAATTAATTAAGGATAATTACTTGAATGTAATTAAGGGATAATTAATCAAGGGAGATTAATTAAGGTGATCAATTCAAGGATAATTATTTAGTTGATTGATAATCAATTAATGGTTAAGTAAGCAAGATTTAAAATAAGGAAGTAATTAATTTAATTCATTTTAAATTAATTAAAGATAGGTAATTAAATTAATTCACTTTAAATTAATTAGAGATAGAAGTAATTAATTTAATTCATTTTAAATTAATTATAGATCTTTTCTTATGAATGGATGATATGGTTTACCCTGAATGGTTTGAATCTTAGACATGAGATAAATAGTGTTGTGTGATATTGATGCATTGGTTGCATTGTGATGATGATATAAGTATCTATTGATGATGATAATATAGATTATCAATTTGTGATGATTACCTGTTTATGATAATAATGATGATTATCTATTATGATGATGTGAATTATCTATCTGTGTGTATATGGATAATTAGATTGAATTGTTTTAAACTTAAAACAACTTGGACCTAAAAGACACGCTTTGGATTTCGATGAGACCGAGATCGGGTTTCCATATTTGGACATCCGAAAACCACGTCGATTCCAATTAACGTAAGGTCGTGAATCCAAGTGGAGCAAGAGAAGACTCGAGGTATAAGAACTATAAGTCAGTATAACTCTGCGGGTGATTCCGTAATGAGTTTGACGGAATAGTACTTATAGGTTCGAGATGGTGATTCAGAGTGTAAGGGTTATCGTCGTTAACTTTGAGGGTGATTCCAAAATGAGTGTAATGACATAATGCCTTCGGTTTCGTTCGAACCCGGAACGAACTTGTATGGATTGAATGCTTTCAGAACATTGTCAAGTGGACGATGAGCATTCTAAGAAATATGTCCTATAAAGGTAATCGTAGCCTCAAGCCTCATCAACCGGGAATGGCTAAAACAGGGGAGGTGAAGCAAGGCTTCGTGGGTAGCCTCCACTGGAGAGCAAGATTTACCCCTGCCTAGAGGTCCCTTTTTATTCGGCTATGTGGGCGGTTGGTTCGCGACAACTGCCGGTGTTGTCTTGTTCGGAACTCTTCATTAAGGAATGGGTCCGGCTTTGTGTTGCAGGGGAGCAGGCATACTCCTCGGTACGTTGATCTAGGCCACGTACTGTGACGGGCGGTACCCAGTAGCCCTGCCATTATATGGAATCCAAAATCCAATAAGTGCCAACGGTTTTGATTGTATTACCCACTTTTGTGGCTAGTAGCTGGAATTTAATAAATGTAACAATTTCGGCTATTTCATATTTACTTGAAAACCCTAGACCTATTATAATATCATTGGATATCCTATCAAATGTTTTGGTTAGCGTAAGGTAAAAACTTTTCCATGTTTATATGTGGGAAGTCTTACGTGATACCTTTCTTTTCAAAGGTTTTCAAAGTTAAGCAACTTTAACCTGTTACTCACACCAGACCCATGTCTGACCCAGAGTTTATTTTTGTTTTTCATAAACTCTTGGGTACTCAAATTTTTACGAGTAGCCAAGGGATTCAAGTTAGCTTTGACGAATTGTGGAGGAGCAAATGGAGCAGGAGGCTTCTGCGTTATAGTTATTTAGTATTCCGCTGTGTTGTTATCTCTGAGTCGTTTGTTGGAGTTGCTTTGTACTATGTTGTAATAACTAGACAGGCGTTTATAACTGTCTAGTATGGGTTGTATTATCTGTGTAAATCTGATAGTTGTTATATAACTATGCAATATTCTATGTTATTAATATAATTTATTCGTTCCGCTGTTTAGATTCTGATACGTTGTTTTCTTCTTCTTCTCTTTCTTTCTCTTTCTATCCCTTTCTTTCTAATTAGCGATGCGTCTTCCTGTAAAGATGGAAGTCGGGTCGTCATAGTGGTATCAGAGCATTAGGTTGAGTGAATACCTAGGCTCTGTAGTGGTGTCTTTCTTGAGAGAGCGTATTTGTAATTATATATATATATATATATATTTCTACCTATCTGTTGGGTTACCTGTTCAGGTTTTCCAACATAAGTTATAAAGATAGATAAGGTAGTGGTGTATGTAACACGACTACTATTGGTTGAAGTTTAAATGTTTGAGGTTGGAAGTGTATTTGTCGAGACTGTAGACCTAATACCGTCTCGAGTGAGTTGTCCAGTGGTGTAGGGATTTCATCGATCTCTGGAAGGAAACCTGTTAAGGTTCAGAGTTTATCTATAAAGATGGATAATATGAGTTTGGATCTGTCGTTTTGGCAGAAGTGTGTGATGGCATTTTAATACCTCAGAAAGTGGTAGCTGCGTGATGAGATGCAGTGAATATGGAAGTTCCCGAAGATGTTTTCTTTGGAACAAGTTTTAGGAAGTGTGTCTGCTTCGGTGTTGTGGCTGAGTTCAGCAGAATGTGGTGGTTGGCCTTGAGGTCTGGGTATCTCGAAGAGCTTTGGATTAAGAAGTCTTTGACTTTGGTGTCAGGAGTTCAGCCCCGAGTGTTCTGTGTGCCAGCGGGAAGTCTTCTGGTTAGCATTTTTTCTGAAGTGGAGTTCAGAAGCAGCAGAATGGACCCGTTTCTTCGGTGGATTGGCTAAGCTATTCTGTTTGGTAAGGAAAGAACGGTTTTCTTTGGGAATTGGTCGGTATTGATTGCAAAAGTAACTTGCGATAGTTTGAGTGTTCTTTTGATGTATTGAAGTACTTTCTGGTTGTCTTCTAAGAAGAATCAGGTTTTTCTGCATCTGGAGATCGAGTTTTCTTATCGTCGGGATTCCAGGAGTGCTACCGGTAGAGCAGCTAGTAGAAGGATGGTTTCTCGAGATAGAATTTGGTGAAGCAGCTCAGAGTTTTGGAGGAACTTCTTAGTTTTCTTTTATGGATCTGTTGAACCATATTATGAGATATGTTGTCCCGTCTGTGTTCGTGTTCTTCATCAGCAGTTTCTTCTATTCCAGATCAGAGTTGTGTAGCGGAAGCAGTTTGGGAATGTTTCTTATTTTTCTTTTCTATAGAAGAAGTGAGTTTGTTCTTCTGAGGTTTGAAGAGTAGAGTTGTGTATCTGATTTTGGATTGATATTGAGGAGATCGTTGTGTTGGGATGTTTTTGGTTCTGTTTGTTTCTAGAGGCATCAGCTAAGGTTGAGCTGATCAGGAAGGTTGTAGACAGCCCAGGATCATCCGAAGAGTTTTATGGATAAGAGATGAAGGAATTTGGATTCCGGAGTCGGAGATTTGTTTTGGATAAGTTTTCTCCGATCCAAGGGGCTATAAAGTTTTGATAAGTCTGGGAAGCTAGCTCCAAATTATTTTGGCTCTCTTCTGTGTTTTGGTTGGTTTGGTGTTTGGTTTTCAAGAGTTGAATTTCCAGTTTGGATAATTGGATTTAATGAAATTCACGTATCTCTGAGGGAGTACGTGTATGAGCTATTATGGTTGTGAGACCAGCTGTTCAGGAAGGTTTGGTTGTTAAGTCAGACTCGTTTGTAGTCTGATATCTTGTCTAGTTCTGTAGATCTAGATGAGTAGAAGCTCTGTAGCTTCGTAATTTAGATTGTTTAGACTCTGTAGGGCGAGTATCCCAGTATATATAAACTTGGGGAAACTCGAGAAGATTTTATCTGGATAATTAAATTTGTTTGATTAGATAAATTGTTTGCTATGGTTGTTAGCATATGATTGATGTATGCTTGTGATTTAAAATCTAGAATTTTAAATGGGTTATTAAATTACTTTTGCTTTTAAATTTCGGGGACGAAATTCTTTTAAGAGGGGAGGAATGTGATATCCCGGAAATTTTAGCAATATCAATTTAATAATCTGTATTTAAAATTAAATTTATTTGATAAAATTTTGTTAATAAAATTTAACTTGATTTAATAATCCAATTAAATAAATGTTTAATTGGTGAATTTTTTCTTTTAAAAACTAATAAAATGTTTTCCTATTTATAATATATATATATATATATATATATATTTATATATTGTAAATGGATAAGTTTTGATTTGAAATATAATAAACAAATAAAATCTTGTTTTTAAATTCTAATATTCTTTTTAATAATTTGAGGATTTTTATTTTATTTAATAAATAACTAATTGGTTTTAAATATGTAAAGAAATTGTTTTAAATTGTGTAATTGTATTTTAAACATAGTTTAAATTTCAATAAGATAAACAAAAGTTTATTTTATTTCTTTTTAAATATATCTTAATAATTATAATTTGGAATTTTATGAAATTTAAATACCCTTTATATATTAAACATTAATTCTTTTAATTAAGATAAATAAGACAAGAAATTTATGATTTCTTTTATAAATGATTTAAAATTGATAAAAATGTTTTTTTTCTAATAATAATAAATGTAGATATGTTTTAAAAGACAAAATTATTATTGTCAAATTAAAATATGTTGATAAATTAGTTTTAAATTGAAATTTTTTAAAAGTATAAATAGCATTTGAATTTGAATTCATTTTGAAGTTCAAATGAATAAACATATATGAATCTTGTAAATAAGTTTTCACTTTTATAAATTGTTTTACTTCGTTAAAAAGAAATACATATCCATTCATTTATGTAAACTACTTTATATGTACTTAATAAATAATAAAGAGGATTTCATTTACCTTTAAATTTAATTAAAACAAATAAAATTCATTTATAAAACACATTAAGTAGTATAAAACAAGTGTTAATATCCTAGGCAACTAATGAGACAAATGTAAATTTATAACCTACTCAATTTGACAAATGTTAGCTTTAAGACATATGTCATTTTTATTTTGATTTTTTCTTTTAATTTTTTTAAAATAAATCATTACACTTATATAAGACATGTTTCTTCAATCTCATTTTTTTTCTAATGCCCATTTTTCTCAAAGTTAAGAGAAAACTTAGACCAAATCTGTAGTTCTCTTCCACAAATATGAAATTCATTTCAAAAGCAAAATGAAAGGCCTGCATTTCTTTCTTCTTCAAATCTGTTCTTCTTCAAAAATCAAACCAGTAAATCTCTCATATATCAAGCCTGCATTTTCAAGTCTGTTCATATATGCAAATCTGCATCCAAGTTTAAAGTCTGCAATTCAGTTTTCAAAAATTCCATAAGCATGCAACTGCAAGATTTCAAATTCAAGCATTTTCAAATGGAATCTGGGAATTTTCTTCTACAACCTGGAATCTTAGACCTATAGGAAATCAATAAGCATCACAAGTTTAAAAGTTTTCAAGAAGCAAAGGGCCTTTCAGTTTTAAAGTTCAAGAGCTTTTCAAAATTTAAGAATTCTGTTCTTCATGCTCAAGACAGGTGAGTAACTTCACTAATTTAAAAATAATAAGTATTTTCTGTTGCGTGTTTTTTTTCCTTGAAATAAGTAAGTTTGTGAAAATATTTATTGATGGAAGTGCTATGCAAATTTGGATATGTATGAATATGATGACTGTAAGCTTTCTGTTACTAGTTTCTAAAAATAGAAAAAATCCTCTTGCTTTAGTTAAAATATCTTGTTAAGGCTTAGATTCTGTAATAATTATGTTAATTAGACCATAGTTTAGTTTAGAAAACTTATTAAGTAAAAACAAAATTGGTGATTTACTCTGTAAAACTTGAAACATCATAATATGTTAAATAAACTTGAAACTCAAACATTATAAATTATAAATTCAGTATTGTAAACTGAAATCTTAAACAAAATGATGATTTTTAAAACTAAAATCATATTGCTTAGTTAGGAATTGGAATTTCAGTACTCTTTTGAACAGAAATTGGGTTTTAAGCAAACTCTGGTGTTCGAGTTGATTTGAGTGTTTGGGATTCATGGTGATGGCAGAGTAGTGATCAGGGAGGGTGGCAAAAATGTCAGGAAGATGAATAGTGTGCGGTGGAGGTGATGGGAGGTTGACGAAGTCTATAAACCTAATTTTAACTGGTCTGGGAATTTTGATCATCTCGAAGTCAAGGAACGATCGAGTGCAACAATTCTTGGGGTAATGGGGGCTTGAGTGTTGAAGAAGAGGTGGACGGAGTTCCAACGCCTCCGGTGACCGGAAGAGCAAGGATGAGGAAGGTTTTCGGTTTGGTGAAGGTTGACTGTTGTTTCCTGATTCTGTTCGTGGTGTTCAAATTTTGATTTCGTGATGCTAGTGGGGTTTTAATGGTTGTGATGGGTTTTAGGGTTGAACGTCGACTTGTTCGATGTGTTGGTGGAGGCCGGAGATGGCCAGAGCCACCGTGCATATGCACGGTGGGGTGGTGTATCAGGTGGAAGTTTTTGGGTCGCTGTGTTTTGTTTTACTCGGGTTATACTCGAGTTAACTCGAGCTTTTGCTCGAAGCTGACCTGGGGTTTACTCGAAGTAAACTAAAGTGTGGCTCGGGTTGAAGTGAGGTTACTAGTTTAATCCTGATCTGTTTTAAAATGTAAAACCGAGTTTGAAAAAAAAAATGAAAAGGGTTAAAAAAAATTTAAACTTAAATTTAAAGTATGGATTCAAACTAAGTTTGAATCCCAGTTTTAAAATTTAATTTAAATTTTATAAATTTGAAATATTCAAACAATTTCAAAAAGGGGTTTAAATAGTATAAGTTAAAAGTAAAGTTTTAAAGAAAAGTGGAGATTTAACTTTGGTTTAAATCTAGATTCAAATTCAAATTTGAATCATAATTTAGAAATAAAGGAAGTTTCCAAAATTTTAAATTGTTTAAAAACAACTTTGAATGCTTAAGGTAATTTAAATATGATTTCTATTTTAAATAAATTTGGGTCTTAAATTTCTTTAAACACCTTTTATGAAATAAGGAATTCTTAACAGAAGTTTTAAAAAAAGGTTTTAAATTGTTTTTTAACCTTGTTAAAGTTAAGTTTGATTTCATTTTAACTTTAAAATTTAAATTGTAATTTGAAATTAAATTTAAAGTTAAGTTGTTTTAAATTACTTTGTTAACGATAAAGTAATTATTAATAAGAAATGTTTTATTTTAAAATAAATCAAAGATTTAATGATTTGAATTCATTAAATTAGTAAGATAATTTAAATAATTTAATTAATTAATTCAATTAATTAAAGATTTGAAATAAATTAATTAAGGTTAATTAAATTTGTAATTATTGTTAATTAATTTAAGTTAATTACTTTGAAAGGTAATTAAAGAATTGATAATGAGTTAATAAAGGTTATTAACTTGTGATTATTTATTAATTAATTAATGTAATTAATTTTAATAATTAATTGAATTAATTAATTTAGATAATCAATTATGAACTTAATTAAGTATGATTACTTTATAAAAATAATTAAAGATATTAATTTCTCATTGTAATTAATTTATTAATAGGATTAGTTTAAATTAATATATTAAGTTTAATTAATTTAGAATAATCATTAAATGAGTTGATAAGTAATCAATGAGGAATAATTACTTAGAGAAGTAATTAAGCTAAGTAAATTACTGGAGATAATTAATTGAAGTATGGTGTTTTGGAATTAATTACTTTATGTAATTAATAATGAGAATAATTACTTTGTGAAAGTGATTAATAATTAATTACTTAATGTAAGTAATTTAAGCATTAATTGATTAAGTCATTTGAAAATAATTAAGTGCTGTAATTAATTGAGGGAATTAATTACTAAGGAGATTAACCTAGGATGATTAATGAATATAATTAATTATTAAATGTAATTAATATAGAAGTAATTAAGGAAGTACTTAAGGGTAGTTAATTACTAAATGTAATTAATCAAGAATGATTAATAATTGTGGTTTAATTAAGATTAATTACTTAATGTAATTAATTCAAATAAGTAATTAATTTAAATGTAATTAAGGATCATTAATTAATATAATTAATGATGTAATTAAGGATTAATTAATTAGGATTAATTAATCAATGATAAGGGATTAAGGAAGAAATTAATTGAGGATTAATGTCATTAATTAATTAATTAATGAAGTAATTAAAGATTAATTACTGATTTTGGTTAAGAATAATTAATTTATGAAATTAATTAAGGATAATTACTTGAATGTAATTAAGGGATAATTAATCAAGGGAGATTAATTAAGGTGATTAATTTGAGGATAATTATTTAGTTGATTGATAATCAATTAATGGTTAAGTAAGCAAGATTAAAATAAGGAAGTAATTAATTTAATTCATTTTAAATTAATTAAAGATAGGTAATTAATTTAATTCACTTTAAATTAATTAAAGATAGAAGTAATTAATTTAATTCATTTTAAATTAATTATAGATGGTGTGATTATATATCTTTGCTTATGAATGGATGAATTGGTTTACCCTGAATGGTTTGAATCTCAGACATGAGATAAATAGTGTTGTGTGATATGGATGCATTGGTTGCATTGTGATGATGATATAAGTATCTATTGATGATGATAATATAGATTACCAATTTGTGATGATTACCTATTTATGTTAATAATGATGATTATCTATTATGATGATGTGAATTATCTATCTGTGTGTATATGGATAATTAGATTGAATTGTTTTAAACTTAAAACAACTCGGACCTAAAAGACATGCTTTGGATTTCGATGAGATCGGGATCGGGTTTCCATATTTGGATATCCAAAAACCACATCGATTCCAATTAACGTTAGGTCGTGAATCCAAGTGGAGCAAGTGAAGACTCGAGGTATAAAAACTATAAGTCAGTATAACTCTATGGGTGATTCCGTAATGAGTTTGACGGAATAGTACTTATAGGTTCGAGATGGTGATTCAGAGTGCAAGGGTTATCGTCGTTAACTCTGAGGGTGATTCCAAAATGAGTGTAACGAGATAATGCCTTCGGTTTCGTTCGAACCCGGAACGAACTTATGTGGATTGAATGCTTTCAGAACATTTCAAGTGGACGATGAGCATTCTAAGAAATATGTCCTATAAAGGTAATCGTAGCCTCAAGCCTCATCAACCGGGAATGGCTAAAACAGGGGAGGTGCAGCAAGGCTTCGTGGGTAGCCCCTACTAAAGAGCAAGATTTACCCCTGTCTAGAGGTCCCTTTTTATTCGGCTATGTGGACGGTTGGTTCGCGACAACTGCCGGGGTTGTCTTGTTCAGAACTGTTCAGTAAGGAATGGGTCCGGCTATGTGTTGCAGGGAGCGGGCGTACTCCTCGGTACGTTGATCTAGGCCACTACTGTGAAGGGCGGTACCCCAGTAGCCCTGCCATTGTATGGAATCCAAAATCCAATAAGTGCCAACGGTTTTGATTGTATTACCCACTTTTGTGGCTAGTAGCTGGAATTTAATAAATGTAACAATTTCAGCTATTTCATATTTACTTGAAAACCCTAGACCGATTATAATATCATTGGATTTCCTATCAAATGTTTTGGTTAGCGTAAGGTAAAAACTTTTCCATGTTTATGTGTGGAAAGTCTTACGTGATACCTTTATTTTCAAAGGTTTTCAAAGTTAAGCAACTTTAACCTGTTACTCACACCAGACCCATGTCTGACCCAGAGTTTATTTTTGTTTTTCATAAACTCTTGGGTTCTCAAATTTTACGAGTAGCCAAGGGATTCAGGTTAGCTTTGACGAATTGTGGAGGATCAAATGGAGCAGGAGGCTTCTGCGTTATAGTTATTTAGTATTCCGCTGTGTTGGTATCTCTGAGTCGTTTGTTGGAGTTGTTTTGTACTGTGTTGTAATAACTAGACAGGCGTTTATAACTGTCTAGTATGGGTTGTATTATCTGTGTAACTCTGATAGTTGTTATATAACTATGCAATATTTTATGTTATTAATATAATTTATTCGTTCCGCTGTTTAGATTCTGATATGTTGTTTTCTTCTTCTTCTTCTTCTCTTTCTTTCTCTTTCTATCCCTTTCTTTCTTATTAGCGATGCGTCTTCCTGTAAAGATGGAAGTCGGGTCGTCACATATGCTTTCAAGAGGGTTGAAGCCACTTTTATAATCTTTCGAATCCATTAACTTACCTTTGTTTTTGAAAAAAACTTTCAAAAGGGTTGCCACTTTTGAACCCCTTCGATACCCAAGCTGTTACATTTATACCATTCACATTAGTTAGAGGTTGCTTTTCTTTTTAACTTTAAAACAATGTATTTGAAAGGAAAGCTTTAGTCTTCTTAATATTGAAGCTACCATTCCTGTGCTTTCAAAACGGGTGTCATAACTGCTTTTACTAATAGTTTCGAAGGTTATGGTTTCGAAAGAGTATTTTGAATTCGCTCTCTTTCCCAATTCTTTTACTTGAGATCAATGCTTTCGAAATTGATGATTTTGCTTCTGTTCACTTTAACCCTATAGTTATATTAAATGTTGAACCCAATGCTTTCGAAAGGTGGGTTTTTATGTGTTTCTAAAGGAATGTTTCCAAAGCTTTCGAAAGATATGTTTAATGGTTTCAAAAGCAGATGTATAAGGTTTAAAGCAATGATTTCGAAAGGGATGCTTTCAATGATGTCAAAAGCGATCGTTTAAAGTTTTAAACAATGGTTTTGAAGGTGTTTTTTTGGCTTTCTAGGCAAAAGTTTTCTAACTTAAAAAGGGACTTTAACTTGTTTTGAAGGGACGGATAATCCCATTTGATTTAGATTTCATCAACATTATTTTGTGTAAAGCATATACCGTGGCATAGATATTATGAATAAAGTAAAGAGAATATTTTCCTTGTCAAAATATGATTTAAAAGGGGTTAAATCTATTTGAAAGTAATGTATTCATGGAAAATTGAATAAGGTTGTTAATCCTAGGTGTATGAATCTAATATTAGAAGACCAGATGGAGGTGGTGTAGGTCATGCCCTATAATTTAGCTAGTAGCCCTTAGCTAATATAAGTCCAAAATTCTGGTGTATAGGGCTTTGTCACAAATAAGGTTAGGCACAGAAAGGAATATACATAGTAAAGATAGGTTAATGGTAAGCACATAAAAATATTAGGATTAGTTGATCCTTGAAGAATAAAGTTAACGACATATCGTCCAGTATTGTGTCTAATAGAAGTTAGATTATTTACGTATCTAGTAAACTCGAGTCAGCCAATGGTTAATAGTTAGCCGAATAAACTATAATGTTCGAACATATAGACCAACGATTACTTAATTTATATGCATATATATATATATATATATATGCTATTGTTGTTATAATCGCTTTAATTTCATGATTTCGATTTGCAAAAGACGTGCTTTTAAAAGGATATTAGTGAGGGGAAATCCGTTCCGCTAAGCGGCGTGGTCTCAATTAATATCAGTAAATCGAGATGTAGTAGAATTATTCACACCTGGCTTTATGTCTAACTCGAAGTTTATGTTTTTCCCTTAAACTCTCAGGTGCTCAAAATTGATTTGAATAGATTGAGAGTTAAGGACATTTCAGGTTTAGTATGTTGGACGAATAATCTTCCAAAGACGTGGAGGAGGCAAAGCTAGATATGTAGGAGTTATATAGTATTACTCTCGCTATGATGTATTTGTGACTGATATGTCTATCTATCTAGTACTTTGATCATCAAAGGGTGCATCTTCATATGTCAGTCTTGATGTAATTTGTAATAATTATATTTGATCAAAACTTGGAAATCATTTTGGGATTATGTAATCAAATATGAAATATTGATTTGAAATGAAATCAGAAAAGCTGTATAGAAATCTGTGGTTTTATTTCATATTTATGTGCTTATGACACTTTGGATACCATTAGCACTATCATATTTCATCACTGAAATTTAAACGCTATAGATGGTTGCAGCATTTGTAGCATTAAGCTTTGGGACTTGATGTAGGGGGTGTTACAACCTGGTATCAGAGTATAGGTTTATGAAAACTTAAAAGAAATTTGAAACTTAAATTAATATTTTAAAAGACACAATTCTAAGAAATTAGAGAAAAGATTGGGTTATGGGATAACGTTATAATAATGTAATTGTATTTGCTGTATATATGCTTAAACTTTATCTCTATTCCCCAATCTCTCTTAGGCCATTTTCTGTATCTTACAATGAATCGGATGTAGATTTTAAGGAAGTAAGATATGGATGCTATGATTGAAAGAGTTAACCTTGGTGGAGGAAGCACCACCACTAATGGAAATGTCAGACCAAACATTAGAATGAATCCAAGTTGGGCACAATTTGCTAATTGGGCATTGGAGCACCATAGGTTGATATGGAAGCTATGTATCAGTTCTTCGTTAACATAATGCAAGCTAGAACTGCTGCAAGATTAGTGTAACAGCCCGAAGTTTTAACAAGTATTTTTCACTTTTAATTATAAAACTTCGGGGGTTTATTATATAAAAAACTAAATTTTGAATTGATTAAAAGAATTACCCAAATTTTTAAATAAATAATGAGATCTCTGAAATTTTGACGTGGTTAAGAATTAACTTTAATTGGAAATTTGGGATTTTTGTTGAAGATGGTAAATAACTTAATTTCTAGCAAAATCATGTTTTAATAAAGAAATAAGATTTGAAAAAAAATTAGTGTATAAATAAACTGTTTAATTACGCGTTTAAAAGGCGCGTTATTGATGGAACATTTTTAATGTATATTTACTACATAAGAGAACGCGTAAATTTAAAAGCGTTACTTTTATTATGAAACTAGATGTGTGTTTGATTTAATTGTTGCGTTGGTTTTTCATGCGTCTAAATTTCTTACCTTGGATAAATAAACAAATAAAATAAATCAGTAGACATGCATTTTTAAGTGGGAAAGAAATAAATTTTCTTTCCGTTGACTCCACATATTTAATAAATAAAACCCATTGATTTTTCAACAACGTTCAAATCATATATTCTTTTCCGTTTCTTTACTCTAAGAATCAACACTTTTCTTTGTTCAATTTTATAAAACGTTCGCCAATTTTCCATTTTTCTGTACCGTTAAAAAAACACAATAAATTTACCTTAGCTATAAGTAGATTATATACTTTTTAAAAATAAATAATTTATACTGTTACTTATATACATTTTAGTAATAGATTTCTTGGTAAATGGTAAATGAAAGAAAAAAAAACCCCAATGTAAACAAATCATATTTTTTAAGCAATAAATTTCAAAATTTATGTATAAATAAACTGTTTAATTACGTGTTTAAAAGGCGCGTTATTTGATGGAATAAATAATGTATATATAAGAAAACATATAAAATTTAAATCCGTTATTTTCGTTATATTTTGGGCATAAGTAATTGCGTCTGTTGTACGCATTCTAAAAATATCCTCTTTAATATTTTCACGTCGCTCAACATTATTCTTTTGGTCAAATTTTCCATTTCCGTTTTAAGTGCAAATTGATTGCTTGCCGTTTTATGTTCTCCTTAATTCACGAAATCTACACTGGTAATAAAATTTATTACTCACTGTAATTAATTGTTCCAAACTTTCCTTACCTCGCGTGTGAAATTGATAGGAAAAATATTCAATAGACTGATTCAAAATCAATGCAATAAGGTAATTGTAAAAATAAAAATCTTGCCTTTAACTTCTCATCTAATTTAATGCATTTTCTTCCTTAAATTTTGCACGTATGAATGTTCACTAATAAAAGAAACGACCCCTTGATTTACGCATGCCGTGATTTTCATCATCCTATTTTGTTGCAACTATTTTAATTTAGTATAAAATCTTTGAATAAAGTAACGTTCAAATCTAATATTATTGTTGTTTCCACCGATATCAACGCTAGTTTCTTCTCATTATTAAACACGTTCGCAAATTGTTCAAATTCCATTTCCATTCAAAGCAAAAATATAATTGCTTGCCATTTCTTTCACTTATTAATTCTTACCCATTGCAATTATTTTCTCCAATCATTCTTGTCGTTTCTTTTTATTTATCAACGCATTCTCTTCTTAATAATTTCAAACGAGAAGAAATGCGTGCCACTCAAAAACAAATTTTATTATTTCTTGCATTTTTTTAACCTATGCAGTTTTCATCTTTTAATCAAACACGTTCAAAATGGTTATTTCTTTCCTTTGACCTCTCCCACATAAATCTATGCATTTAATTCTCTTGCCATTCTAACAAATATTGCCTAAAATTTTCGCATGCATTGAATTGGCGTTTCTCATTTTATCTTTTTGCCTGCGTTTTTAAATTAATAAATCAACCAAATTTACCTCTTCATAAAGCAAACATCATGCAGAATAATCTCCAGACCATTTTAAAAATGATTTCTTGCCATTTTTTTCCTTTACGTGATTTGCGCAACTTCTCTTATATAAATGAAACCCATGTTCACAATTCCATCACCACCTCGGTATTGTTACATCTTCATTTTCGCAAGCTATTGGTGAAATAGAACCCACACACTCTCTTTGGCATATATAAGACTCGTATGCAATTTATTTTCATCCCATTGTTGGCCTTCTCTTCTTCGTTGCGTACGTGAGAATCGGTAGCATCAGGTAATGGCTACAACTCTATTTTCTTCTTTTGTTTTTTTCCATTGTTCTTTTCAAACTGCTCCACCGCATGACAAACGCCTAACTTCCTTCCCCTCCTCTCCGATCTGGTCGTGCATTGCCGAGCATCTCTGATGCAGTTTTAGCCCAGCACTTGAATATTTATTTTATCGCCACCTGTATATTTTTATCCTTCTATAAGACAAACATTTCTTTACTACGTAATTTAAAAGGGTTTTTAAATTTTTTAAACTTTGTTAAGTTCAATTGTATTCATTTTACATCTCATTTTTGAAATGAAATTTTAAAGTAAATTATTTTCAAATGTTTTGTTAATAATGATTTAGTCATAATTAATAAATGTTTTTATCTTAAAATTAAATTAAGATTTAATGATTTGAAATTAATTAAATTAATGAGGTATTAAGGAATAATTAGTTAATTTAATTAATTAATGATTAGGGATTAATAAATAATTTGATTAAGGGTTAATCAATTTGAAATTAAAGATCATTAATTAGATAACTAAAGATTATTAATTAATAATTAAAGATTTATTAATTTAGTAATAAGTTATAATTAAGGTTAATTAATCATGTAATTAAGGATTAACTGCATACTTGTTTGAGTATAGCGCACTTCAGTTTGAAGAAAAAAATATATAATATAAAAGGCATACACCACCTAAGGTTAGCCCAGCCTAAATTTTTTAAGATAATTCCACTGCTTTGTTTACACGAGTGTTCAGGGAAGAAGTATTTCCAGACCGTATGCGTTTTTTTTGTTTGTTGGTCACATGTGTTTTAAAATTTAGAAACATTACGTATGAGGATATATGATATATGTAAGAACAATATAAAGTTGTTTTAATTTGAAGATTTTGATATTTGACTTGTTTCCTAACAGAGAATAATAATAATAATAAATAAATAAATAAATATTGCATGCGCCACCTTTATGTATCACTGCCGTGAATTGCATGTTGCCCACATAAGTTTTGCCACCTTTTTATTAACACATCATAATATTTTGTAAAAAAGGGTTAAAAAAACAGAGTGTAAATTTATTTTGTAAATTTTGTTTTGGAAAAAAATAAATGGGCAGGCTGAGTTTTTGTTTTAATGGGTCAAGTTGTGCGGTGGAGTGGTCGATCAATTTAAGTCAATTTTCATTTTATTTTAGCTCGTTCCAATTTTGTTTTATTTAAAAATTTGCTTTGTCCGTAATTGAAGTTCGCGTACTCAGTTTTATTTATTTATCTTGTTTCAAGATCGAAATCAGTTTGTCTCATCTTCCAATAATTGATCGTGCCTTCTGTACTCTTCTTTTGGGGTAGATATCGTTGTTTAAATAAATTCTACAGCTTCGAGAAGGTGAGTATTCTCACCTGACAACGTACTTATATATCTGTGAATTAATAACAAGTGTAATTGTAGAATAAAATTTTATTTCATTTTATTTGACTGTTATATAAATTGATGATGTTAAAAATCCTGTTATTAAACCTACACATCATTAGTTATATTAGATACTGTTTTATTTATACTGTTATACTATTTATTAATTTATTGCTTAATCCCACTACTAGTTCCCTGTAGAATAGAAATCGTTACAGGCTGAAATGATAGGCCTGAACGATATTTATTTATTTATTTATTTATTTAACTTAGGATTGCGGGTTTGAAATGATAAAACCCGGATTTTCTTTATAAATTACGGATTGAAATGATATATTATCCACAGCACTTGACCTAGGTTAGAAAATATTACACAGACCCGTGGTTATATATATATGTGTGTGTGTGTGTGTGTGTGTGTGTGTGTGTATAAATTTTTTGGAATTATTCAATATTAGAATGTATAATATTTTGTTTGAAATTTGATTTAAAATTATTCTTAAGCATAATTATATTTTACAAACTAAAGATGTAAATAAATAAAAGTTAAAATTTAAAGTGTTATCCCGCTTTTTGGCAAAGCCGTGATACCGAAAGATTGGTCGAAAACAAGAGACAGTTCGTCTCAGAGATTGGTTGCATTCCGCTTCGCTATGGATATCGATGAATTTTGTCCGAGTCCGGATCGTGCCGCAATTGACAAGACATGACAAGCAAGGCCGCAAGAGCCAACGTTTCAAGTTTCAAGTTAATCCGAGTTCATACACGCAAGATATGATCGATTCAAGATGGAGGAGATAGCCCTTGTTCGAATCCATAAGATGTACCCTAGTTCGAATCCATGGCAAGAAATCATGTTCGCATCCATCGGTTCGTACCCATCTACTTCGAATCCATCATTTTTGGAAGTCCTTCGAATCCATAAGCCCAACCTTTCTTCGAATCTATCAGGTGGCCAGGCTTCGTATCCATCCCATTACCTTCCTTCGAATCCATCGCTGTAACACATGATGGAATCCATCATATTCCCCCTACTTCGAATCCATAGATGTTGCTGTCCTTCGAATCCGTGAAGACACCTTTCATCGAATCCAACCAGTGTTGTCGTTTCGTATCGATCAGCTGAAGTGAGATATGATCGATACGAACAAGTCTCAGTTCGAATCCATGCATAAGTAAAGCCTTCGAATCGATTAAGTCAAAGCGGCGAAATTCAAGCGACGACTCTATCAACTCGGCAAAAAATGTGGATCGACTTGAAGAATGCGCGCCACGTCAACCTACTAGTGCATGCTTGGATCGATTCGAATCAATCGATTCGAATTGATCGATTCGAACGGAGCGAAAAGTCCAGGAAACGCTAATTCGAATCGATGATATCTCGCGATCTAAAAGTCCAAATACTATGAAATTTTCACAAGAGCTTGTATGCATGTTGAAGAATGTCCACGCCAAGTTTCGCCTCGATTGGATGAATTCTTGAACGATTTGAACGTACTTCAAATCGATCCCAAAGTGGACCCAAATTACCTGGGGTTGGGCTCGTGGGCCCCCTCACGTGCCAGAAGTGGTCTCCCTAAATTTAGGCGAAATATTAGCCTCCTACATCTATAAATAGGGCTCTAGGTCATTCAGAAAAGGGGATCGGAATTCTGAAGCGCCAAGACTCTACCGGATTCAATTCCATACTTCATGATCATTATTGTAATCAGATTTGAAAGCTATCGCCAATTGTAATCCGCTGTAATCGATTGGAATCATCAAGAGAATATCAATAAAGTCATAAACTTCAGAGTGGACTTAGGCAAGATCGCCGAACCACTATAAACCCTGTGTTTGTGATTGTTATTTGTGAATCATTGTGATTGCTATTGCTTAGATCTGAGTACTACATTGATTGTAGCTGGTTTGCGATCGTAAACGGGTGCTTTCACGACTATTGGGTGTTTGTGGCCAATTTTGACGCAAACATTTTGGTGCTTTCACTGAGAACTACTGATTCAGGATAATTCGAATTTGAAGGCTTAAAGATTTAGATCTAAGAACCATGACGAGACAATCGAGCAGGAGGCCAAGGCCAGAGAGAAGTGAACACCAAGGAAGTCAAGAGGCTTCTTCAGGAGCGAATCAAGCATCGATCTTCATCACTAGGGACGAGATGGAGACAATGATGAGGAAACAGGAGGAGCTGATCCAAAGTTTGTTCCAACAGATAGGACAACTTGGAGCATAGAATAGAGAAGCGAATGGGGTTCAAAATGGAGCAGGACCATCCGGCGTAGCACCTGAACTAGGGGACGCGCACATAGAGAATGTTGATCCAATGCCTGAGAGAGAGAGAGAGATGCATCAACCCAAGCTAGGAGTAGCAGAGGAGTGAACGCTCAGTCAAGGGGGTAGATCCCAGAATTCCCTCGTGGACTCGGGGGGCAGGTTGAAAGTAATGAACGAAGATTGCATCTCGATGACAACGACAGGTTGGCGGAGATGGTTAGAAGAGCTATGAGAGGCGGTTTGGTAAATAACGATTTGGAGGATGTTAATAGGAGTCCTTTTACTCCAGCAATCAGACGAGCTAGGAACCCACCGGATTTCAAGTTACCATCATTAGACATGTATGACGGGAGAACAGACCCCACAGTTCATCTAATGAAGTATATGAGACATATGAAAGTGCTGGGGGCATCAGAGGAGGTAATGGCCCGGTGCTTTCCATTGTACTTGGCGGATATTGCAGCATTGTGGTTTAGACAATTGGAGAATGGATCCATCGAAACATGGAATGGTTTAGTTGAGAGATTTATGAGGCAATTCAGGGTTCACATTACAAGACCCAAGAATGTGATGACTTTGGCAACCCTAAAGCAGAAAGCCGGAGAGACCTTGAGGAGTTATCTAGCGCGATTCAATGCAGCAGCAGCTTCGGTGGATCGAGCAGATCCATATATGGTGGTGATGGCAGCCGTGTCCGGAGTAGCTGACAGCACAGAGTTCAAAAATTCATTGACTAAAGATCCACCCGTGGATCTAGAGGAATTCTACAACGAAGCAGAAAAGTTTTTATGATTAGAGGATGCGAATGCAGAAAGAGAAGAAGGAGAGGGAATAAAAGTTTATGTGCTTAAAGACAAAAAGCCTTTCGAAAAGGACTAAGACAAGGATAAAGGAAAACGAAAGGCTGAGGATTCTAACGACAAGTCAAAGGGGCAACGGAGGGAGCCGCGATTCACCACTTACACCGAGCTGAATGAGAGTCTGGAGCGAATTTATCAGGATACCAAAGAGCAGGTTCCGTATCGTAGACCGATGCGAAGGGATCCAACTTCTGACGAAAGGAGATCAGATAAGTTTTGTGTATTTCATGAATTAAATGGTCATAACACTAATGATTGTAGGCATCTGAAGGACGAGTTGGAAGGGCATATCAGGAACGGTATGCTCCTTCAATATGTGAGGAGGCGAGCTTCAGCGGTGGAGCCGGAGCGACAACCGTCTATATCAGCTAGAGGCGACCCTGAATCAAGGAACCGTTTGATTATCAATTAATTAAAATAACGATGAACAAGTCGTAAGCTTCCACTAACACAATCAAATCATTTACGCATGTACGAGATCGAGAACGTTCTCCAGGCATGCTCTGAATGATCGTTGACTGTTTCGTAGTGGGAACTTACACTTTGACATCTTTGCTTTGCTTTTGTTTCGTGTTGATTCGGACATTTGAACTTGGTTTGTTTGGATATTTCAGTTTTAAAATTCATCTGTCGAATAGATATTTGATTCTGATGATTCTGAAATGGCTAAGCTACTTACACATGTACGGGGTCGCGAACGGTCCTTAGGCATGCTCTGAGATGGCAATAAACCGCCCTAACAAACGATCCAGGGACCCACGCGAACGTGAGCCTGGTATCGATAATACCAAGCCCTCCCGGGCACACTTTATCGCCCCGAACGGCACCCAACTTCGAACAGTCACAACTCGCCACGAACAGCACCCGACTTCGAACAGTCACAAAAACGCCTCGAACGGCACACGACCTCGAAAGATCACAAAAACGCCTCGAACGGCACACGATCGCGAACGGTCACAACTCGCCTCGAACAGGCACAACTCGCCTCGAACAGGCACGACTCGCCCCGAACGTCACAACTCATCTCACTTCAAATGGCTCGATCGCGAACGGTCGTCATTTGAGGTCCGCCACTTGACCATGCACGGTCGCACTTCACCTCAAATGGCTCGATCCCGAACGATCGTCATTTGAAGTCAGGCGCTTGACCATGAACGGTCGCACTTCATCGCAGGTATCCCGATCCCGAACGGTCGTTATTTGAGGTCGCGTAGAACTGTAAATTCCTTTGCAGGACATCAGCAGGATATGAACATCCAGATCATGGCATTACAAAACACGCCTTCCTACCGCAAGGCATATTTTTGGGGCCAAATGTTATCCCGCTTTTTGGCAAAGCCATGATACCGAAAGATTGGTCGAAAACAAGAGACAGTTCGTCTCAGAGATTGGTTGCATTCCACTTCGCTATGGATATCGATGAATTTTGTCCGAGTCCGGATCGGGCCACAATTGACAAGACATGACAAGCAAGGCCGCAAGAGCCAACGTTTCAAGTTTCAAGTCAATCCGAGTTCATACACGCAAGATATGATCGATTCAAGAGGGAGGAGATAGCCCTTGTTCGAATCCATAAGTTGTACCCTAGTTCGAATCCATGGCAAGAAATCATGTTCGCATCCATCGGTTCGTACCCATCTACTTCGAATCCATCAAGTTTGGAAGTCCTTCGAATCCATAAGCCCAACCTTTCTTCGAATCTATCAGGTGGCCAGGCTTCGTATCCATCCCATTAACTTCCTTCGAATCCATCGCTGTAACACATGATGGAATCCATCATATCCCCCCTACTTCGAATCCATAGATGTTGCTGACCTTCGAATCCGTGAAGACACCTCTCTTCGAATCCAACCAGTGTTGTCGTTTCGTATCGATCAGCTGAAGTTAGATATGATCGATACGAACAAGTCTCAGTTCGAATCCATGCATAAGTAAAGCCTTCGAATCGATTAAGTCAAAGCGGCAAAATTCAAGCGATGACTCTATCAACTCGGCAAAAAATATGGATCGACTCGAAGAATGCGCGCCACGTCAACCTACTAGTGCATGCTTGGATCGATTCGAATCAATCGATTCGAATTGATCGATTCGAACGGAGCGAAAAGTCCAGCAAACGCTAATTCGAATCGATGATATCTCGCGATCTAAAAGTCCAAATACTATGAAATTTTCACAAGAGCTTGTATACATGTTGAAGAATGTCCACGCCAAGTTTCGCCTCGATTGGATGAATTCTTGATCGATTTGAACGTACTTCGAATCGATCCCAAAGTGGACCCAAATTACCTAGGGTTGGGCTCGTGGGCCCCCTCACGTGCCAGAAGTGGTCTCCCTAAATTTAGGCGAAATATCAGCCTCCTACATCTATAAATAGGGCTCTAGGTCATTCAGAAAAGGGGATCGGAATTCTGAAGCGCCAAGACTCTACCGGATTCAATTCCATACTTCATGATCATTATTGTAATCATATTTGAAAGCTATCGCCAATTGTAATCCGCTGTAATCGATTGGAATCATCAAGAGAATATCAATAAAGTCATAAACTTCAGAGTGGACGTAGGCAAGATCGCCGAACCACTATAAACCATGTGTTTGTGATTGTTATTGTTATTTGTGAATCATTGTGATTGCTATTTCTTAGATCTGAGTACTACATTGATTGTAGCTGGTTTGCGATCGTAAACGGGTGCTTTCAGGACTATTGGGTGTTTGTGGCCAATTTTGACGCAAACATTTTGGTGCTTTCACTGAGAACTGCTGATTCAGGATAATTCGAATTTGAAGGCTTAAAGATTTAGATCTAAGAACCATGACGAGACAATCAAGCAGGAGGCCAAGGCCGGAGAGAAGTGAACACCAAGGAAGTCAAGAGGCTTCTTCAGGAGCGAATCAAGCATCGATCTTCATCACTAGGGACGAGATGGAGACAATGATGAGGAAACAGGAGGAGCTGATCCAAAGTTTGTTCCAACAGATAGGACAACTTGGAGCATAGAATAGAGAAGCGAATGGGGTTCAAAATGGAGCAGGACCATCCGGCGTAGCACCTGAACTAGGGGACGAGCACATGGAGAATGTTGATCCAATGCCTGAGAGAGAGAGAGAGATGCATCAACCCAAGCTAGGAGTAGCAGAGGAGTGAACGCTCAGTCAAGGGGGCAGATCCCAGAATTCCCTCGTGGACTCGGGGGGCAGGTTGAAAGTAATGAACGAAGATTGCATCTCGGTGACAACGACAGGTTGGCGGAGATGGTTAGAAGAGCTATGAGAGGCGGTTTGGTAAATAAAGATTTGGAGGATGTTAATAGGAGTCCTTTTACTCCAGCAATCAGACGAGCTAGGAACCCACCGGATTTCAAGTTACCATCATTAGACATGTATGAAGGGAGAACAGACCCCACAGTTCATCTAATGAAGTATATAAGACATATGAAAGTGCTGGGGGCATCAGAGGAGGTAATGACCCGGTGCTTTCCATTGTACTTGGCGGATATTGCAGCATTGTGGTTTAGACAATTGGAGAATGGATCCATCATAACATGGAATGGTTTAGTTGAGAGATTTATGAGGCAATTCAGGGTTCACATTACAAGACCCAAGAATGTAATGACTTTGGCAACCCTAAAGCAGAAAACCGGAGAGACCTTGAGGAGTTATCTAGCGCGATTCAATGCAGCAGCAGCTTCGGTGGATCGAGCTGATCCATATATGGTGGTGATGGCAGCTGTGTCCGGAGTAGCTGACAGCACAGAGTTCAAAATTTCATTGACTAAAGATCCACCCATGGATCTAGAGGAATTCTACAACGAAGCAGAAAAGTTTTTATGATTAGAGGATGCGAATGCAGAAAGAGAAGAAGGAGAGGGAATAAAAGTTTATGTGCTTAAAGACAAAAAGCCTTTCGAAAAGGACTAAGACAAGGATAAAGGAAAACGAAAGGCTGAGGATTATAACGACAAGTCAAAGGGGCAACGGAGGGAGCCGCGATTCACCACTTACACCGAGATGAATGAGAGTCTGGAGCGAATTTATCAGGATACCAAAGAGCAGGTTCCGTATCGTAGACCGATGCGAAGGGATCCAACTTCTGACGAAAGGAGATCAGATAAGTTTTGTGTATTTCATGAATTAAATGGTCATAACACTAATGATTGTAGGCATCTGAAGGACGAGTTGGAAGGGCATATCAGGAACGGTATGCTCCTTCAATATGTGAGGAGGCGAGCTTCAGCGGTGGAGCCGGAGCGACAACCGTCTATATCAGCTAGAGGCGACCCTGAATCAAGGAACCGTTTGATTATCAATTAATTAAAATAACGATGAACAAGTCGTAAGCTTCCACTAACACAATCAAATCATTTACGCATGTACGAGATCGAGAACGTTCTCCAGGCATGCTCTGAATGATCATTGACTGTTTCGTAGTGGGAACTTACACTTTGACATCTTTGCTTTGCTTTTGTTTCGTGTTGATTCGGACATTTGAACTTGGTTTGTTTGGATATTTCAGTTTTAAAATTCATCTGTCGAATAGATATTTGATTCTGATGATTCTAAAATGGCTAAGCTACTTACACATGTACGGGGTCGCGAACGGTCTTTAGGCATGCTCTGAGATGGCGATAAACCGCCCTAACAAACGATCCAGGGACCCACGCGAACGTGAGCCTGGTATCGATGATACCAAGCCCTCCCGGGCACACTTTATCGCCCTGAACGACACCCAACTTCGAACAGTCACAACTCGCCACGAACAGCACCCGACTTCGAACAGTCACAAAAACGCCTCGAACGGCACACGACCTCGAAAGATCACAAAAACGCCTCGAACGGCACACGATCGCGAATGGTCACAACTTGCCTCGAACAGGCACAACTCGCCTCGAACAGGCACGAGTCGCCCCGAACGTCACAACTCATCTCACTTCAAATGGCTCGATCGCGAACGGTCGTCATTTGAGGTCCGCCACTTGACCGCGCACGGTCGCACTTCACCTCAAATGGCTCGATCCCGAACGATCGTCATTTGAAGTCAGGCGCTTGACCATGAACGGTCGCACTTCATCTCAAGTATCCCGATCCCGAACGGTCGTTATTTGAGGTCGTGTAGAACTGTAAATTCCTTTGCAGGACATCAGCAGGATATGAACATCCAGATCATGGCATTACAAAACACGCCTTCCTACCGCAAGGCATATTTTGGGTGGCAAATGTTATCCCGCTTTTTGGCAAAGCCATGATACCGAAAGATTGGTCGAAAACAAGAGACGGTTCGTCTCAGAGATTGGTTGCATTCCACTTCGCTATGGATATCGATGAATTTTGTCCGAGTCCGGATCGGACCACAATTGACAAGACATAACAAGCATGGCCGCAAGAGCCAACGTTTCAAGTTTCAAGTCAATCCGAGTTCATACACGCAAGATATGATCGATTCAAGATGGAGGAGATAGCCCTTGTTCGAATCCATAAGATGTACCCTAGTTCGAATCCATGGCAAGAAATCATGTTCGCATCCATCGGTTCGTACCCATCTACTT
Source organism: Allium cepa (assembly GCA_030765085.1). NCBI lineage: Eukaryota > Viridiplantae > Streptophyta > Magnoliopsida > Asparagales > Amaryllidaceae > Allium > Allium cepa. The sequence goes on from CM060935.1 coordinate 957,866,818, forward strand.
CGAATCCATCAAGTTTGGAAGTCCTTCGAATCCATAAGCCCAACCTTTCTTCGAATCTATCAGGTGACCAGGCTTCGTATCCATCCCATTACCTTCCTTCGAATCCATCGCTGTAACACATGATGGAATCCATCATGTTCCCCCGGCTTCGAATCCATAGATGTTGCTGACCTTCGAATCCGTGAAGACACCTCTCTTCGAATCCAACCAGTGTTGTCGTTTCGTATCGATCAGCTGAAGTGAGATATGATCGATACGAACAAGTCTCAGTTCGAATCCATGCATAAGTAAAGCCTTCGAATCGATTAAGTCAAAGCAGCGAAATTCAAGCGACGACTCTATCAACTCGGCAAAAAATGTGGGTCGACTCGAAGAATGCGCACCACGTCAACCTACTAGTGCATGCTTGGATCGATTCGAATTAATCGATTCGAATTGATCGATTCGAACGGAGCGAAAAGTCCAGGAAACGCTAATTCGAATCGATGATATCTCGCGATCTAAAAGTCCAAATACTATGAAATTTTCACAAGAGCTTGTATACATGTTGAAGAATGTCCACGCCAAGTTTCGCCTCGATTGGATGAATTCTTGATCGATTTGTACATACTTCGAATCGATCCCAAAGTGGACCCAAATTAACTAGGGTTGGGCTCGTGGGCCCCCTCACGTGCCAGAAGTGGTCTCCCTAAATTTAGGCGAAATATCAGCCTCCTACATCTATAAATAGGGCTCTAGGTCATTCAGAAAAGGGGATCAGAATTCTGAAGCGCCAAGACTCTACCGGATTCAATTCCATACTTCATGATCATTATTGTAATCAAATTTGAAAGCTATCGCCAATTGTAATCCGCTGTAATCGATTGGAATCATCAAGAGAATATCAATAAAGTCATAAACTTCAGAGTGGACGTAGCTAGATCGCCGAACCACTATAAACCATGTGTTTGTGATTGTTATTTGTGTATCATTGTGATTGCTATTGCTTAGATCTGAGTACTACATTGATTGTAGCTGGTTTGCGATCGTAAACGGGTGCTTTCACGACTATTGGGTGTTTGTGGCCAATTTTGACGCAAACATTTTGGTGCTTTCACTGAGAACCGCTGATTCAGGATAATTCGAATTTGAAGGCTTAAAGATTTAGATCTAAGAACCATGACGAGACAATCAAGCAGGAGGCCAAGGCCGGAGAGAAGTGAACACCAAGGAAGTCAAGAGGCTTCTTCAGGAGCGAATCAAGCATCGATCTTCATCACTAGGGACGAGATGGAGACAATGATGAGGAAACAGGAGGAGCTGATCCAAAGTTTGTTCCAACAGATAGGACAACTTGGAGCATAGAATAGAGAAGCGAATGGGGTTCAAAATGGAGCAGGACCATCCGGCATAGCACCTGAACTAGGGGACGAGCACATGGAGAATGTTGATTAAATGCCTGAGAGAGAGAGAGAGAGAGATGCATCAACCCAAGCTAGGAGTAGCAGAGGAGTGAACGCTCAGTCAAGGGGGCAGATCCCAGAATTCCCTCGTGGACTCGGGGGGCAGGTTGAAAGTAATGAACGAAGATTGCATCTCGGTGACAACGACAGGTTGGCGGAGATGGTTAGAAGAGCTATGAGAGGCGGTTTGGTAAATAAAGATTTGGAGGATGTTAATAGGAGTCCTTTTACTCCAGCAATCAGACGAGCTAGGAACCCACCGGATTTCAAGTTACCATCATTAGACATGTATGACGGGAGAACAGACCCCACAGTTCATCTAACGAAGTATATGAGACATATGAAAGTGCTGGGGGCATCAGAGGAGGTAATGGCCCGGTGCTTTCCATTGTACTTGACGGATATTGCAGCATTGTGGTTTAGACAATTGGAGAATGGATCCATGAAACATGGAATGGTTTAGTTGAGAGATTTATAAGGCAATTCAGGGTTCACATTACAAGACCCAAGAATGTGATGACTTTGGCAACCCTAAAGCAGAAAGCCGGAGAGACCTTGAGGAGTTATCTAGCGCGATTCAATGCAGCAGCAGCTTCGGTGGATCGAGCAGATCCATATATGGTGGTGATGGCAGCTGTGTCCGGAGTTGCTGACAGCACAGAGTTCAAAAATTCATTGACTAAAGAACCACCCGTGGATCTAGAGGAATTCTACAACGAACCTGAAAAGTTTTTATGATTAGAGGATGCGAATGCAGAAAGAGAAGAAGGAGAGGGAATAAAAGTTTATGTGCTTAAAGACAAAAAGCCTTTCGAAAAGGACGCAGACAAGGATAAAGTAAAACCAAAGGCTGAGGATTATAACGACAAGTCAAAGGGGCAACGGAGGGAGCCGCGATTCCCCACTTACACCGAGCTGCTGAGTGAGAGTCTGAAGCGAATTTATCAGGATACCAAAGAGCAGGTTCCGTATCGTAGACCGATGCGAAGGGATCCAACTTCTGACGAAAGGAGATCAGATAAGTTTTGTGTATTTCATGAATTAAATGGTCATAACACTAATGATTGTAGGCATCTGAAGGACGAGGTGGAAGGGTATATCAGGAACGGTATGCTCCTTCAATATGTGAGGAGGCGAGCTTCAGCGGTGGAGCCGGAGCGACCACCGTCTACATCAGCTAGAGGCGACCCTGAATCAAGGAACCGTTTGATTATCAATTAATTAAAATAACGATGAACAAGTCGTAAGCTTCCACTAACACAATCAAATCATTTACGCATGTACGAGATCGAGAATGTTCTCCAGGCATGCTCTGAATGATCATTGACTGTTTCGTAGTGGGAACTTACACTTTGACATCTTTGCTTTGCTTTTGTTTCGTGTTGATTAGGACATTTGAACTTGGTTTGTTTGGATATTTCAGTTTTAAAATTCATCTGTCGAATAGATATTTGATTCTGATGATTCTGAAATGGCTAAGCTACTTACACATGTACGGGGTCGCGAACGGTCCTTAGGCATGCTCTGAGATGGCGATAAACCGCCCTAACAAACGATCCAGGGACCCACGCAAACGTGAGCCTGGTATCGATGATACCAAGCCCTCCCGGGCACACTTTATCGCCCCGAACGACACCCAACTTCGAACAGTCACAACTCGCCACGAACAGCACCCGACTTCGAACAGTCACAAAAACGCCTCGAACGGCACACGACCTCGAAAGATCACAAAAACGCCTCGAACGGCACACGATCGTGAACGGTCACAACTAGCCTCTAACAGGCACAACTCGCCTCGAACAGGCACGACTCGCCCCGAACGTCACAACTCATCTCACTTCAAATGGCTCGATCGCGAACGATCATCATTTGAGGTCCGCCACTTGACCGCGCACGGTCGCACTTCACCTCAAATGGCTCGATCCCGAACGATCGTCATTTGAAGTCAGGCGCTTGACCATGAACGGTCGCACTTCATCGCAGGTATCCCGATCCCGAACGGTCGTTATTTGAGGTCGTGTAGAATTGTAAATTCCTTTGCAGGACATCAGCAGGATATGAACATCCAGATCATGGCATTACAAAACACGCCTTCCTACCGCAAGGCATATTTTTGGGGCCAAATGTTATCCCGCTTTTTGGCAAAGCCATGATACCGAAAGATTGGTCGAAAACAAGAGACAGTTCGTCTCAGAGATTGGTTGCATTCCACTTCGCTATGGATATCGATGAATTTTGTTCGAGTCCGGATCGGGCCACAATTGACAAGACATGACAAGCAAGGCCGCAAGAGCCAACGTTTCAAGTTTCAAGTCAATCCGAGTTCATACACGCAAGATATGATCGATTCAAGATGGAGGAGATAGCCCTTGTTCGAATCCATAAGATGTACCCTAGTTCGAATCCATGGCAAGAAATCATGTTCGCATCCATCGGTTCGTACCCATCTACTTCGAATCCATTAAGTTTGGAAGTCCTTCGAATCCATAAGCCCAACCTTTCTTCGAATCTATCAGGTGGCCAGGTTTCGTATCCATCCCATTACCTTCCTTCGAATCCATCGCTGTAACACATGATGGAATCCATCATGTTCCCCCTGCTTCGAATCCATAGATGTTGTTGACCTTCGAATCCGTGAAGACACCTCTCTTCGAATCCAACCAGTGTTGTCGTTTCGTATCGATCAGCTGAAGTGAGATATGATCGATACGAACAAGTCTCAGTTTGAATCCATGCATAAGTAAAGCCTTCGAATCGATTAATTCAAAGCGGCGAAATTCAAGCAACGACTCTATCAACTCGGCAAAAAATGTGGATCGACTCGAAGAATGTGCGCCACGTCAACCTACTAGTGCATGCTTGGATCGATTCGAATCAATCGATTCGAATTGATCGATTCGAACGGAGCGAAAAGTCTAGGAAACGCTAATTCGAATCGATGATATCTCGCGATCTAAAAGTCCAAATACTATGAAATTTTCACAAGAGCTTGTATACATGTTGAAGAATGTCCACGCCAAGTTTCGCCTCGATTGGATGAATTCTTGATCGATTTGAACGTACTTCGAATCGATCCCAAAGTGGACCCAAATTACCTGGGGTTGGGCTCGTGGGCCCCCTCACGTGCCAGAAGTGGTCTCCCTAAATTTAGGCGAAATATCAGCCTCCTACATCTATAAATAGGGCTCTAGGTCATTCAGAAAAGGGGATCGGAATTCTGAAGCGCCAAGACTCTACCAGATTCAATTCCATACTTCATGATCATTATTGTAATCAGATTTGAAAGCTATCGCCAATTGTAATCCGCTGTAATCGATTGGAATCATCAAGAGAATATCAATAAAGTCATAAACTTCAGAGTGGACGTAGGCAAGATCGCCGAACCACTATAAACCCTGTGTTTGTGATTGTTATTTGTGAATCATTGTGATTGCTATTGCTTAGATCTGAGTACTACATTGATTGTAGCTGGTTTGCAATCGTAAACGGGTGCTTTCACGACTATTGGGTGTTTGTGGCCAATTTTGACGCAAACATTTTGGTGCTTTCACTGAGAACTGCTGATTCAGGATAATTTGAATTTGAAGGCTTAAAGATTTAGATCTAAGAACCATGACGAGACAATCGAGCAGGAGGCCAAGGCCAGAGAGAAGTGAACACCAAGGAAGTCAAGAGGCTTCTTCAGGAGCGAATCAAGCATCGATCTTCATCACTAGGGACGATATGGAGACAATGACGAGGAAACAGGAGGAGCTGATCCAAAGTTTGTTCCAACAGATAGGAAAACTTGGAGCATAGAATAGAGAAGCGAATGGGGTTCAAAATGGAGCAGGACCATCCGGCGTAGCACCTGAACTAGGAGACGCGCACATGGAGAATGTTGATCCAATGCCTGAGAGAGGGAGAGATGCATCAACCCAAGCTAGGAGTAGCAGAGGAGTGAACGCTCAGTCAAGGGGGCAGATCCCAGAATTCCCTCGTGGACTCGGGAGGCAGGTTGAAAGTAATGAATGAAGATTGCATCTCGGTGACAACGACAGGTTGGCGGAGATGGTTAGAAGAGCTATGAGAGGCGGTTTGGTAAATAAAGATTTGGAGGATGTTAATAGGAGTCCTTTTACTCCAGCAATCAGACGAGCTAGGAAACCACCGAATTTCAAGTTACCATCATTAGACATGTATGACGGGAGAACAGGCCCCACAGTTCATCTAACGAAGTATATGAGACATATGAAAGTGCTGGGGGCATCAGAGGAAGTAATGGCCCGGTGCTTTCCATTGTACTTGGCGGATATTGCAGCATTGTGGTTTAGACAATTGGAGAATGGATCCATCGAAACATGGAATGGTTTAGTTGAGAGATTTATGAGGCAATTCAGGGTTCACATTACAAGACCCAAGAATGTGATGACTTTGGCAACCCTAAAGCAGAAAGCCGGAGAGACCTTGAGGAGTTATCTAGCGCGATTCAATGCAGCAGCAGCTTCGGTGGATCGAGCAGATCCATATATCGTGGTGATGGCAGCTGTGTCCGGAGTAGCTGACAGCATAGAGTTCAAAAATTCATTGACTAAAGATCCACCCGTGGATCTAGAGGAATTCTACATCGAAGCAGAAAAGTTTTCATGATTAGAGGATGCGAATGCAGAAAGAGAAGAAGAAGAGGGAATAAAAGTTTATGTGCTTAAAGACAAAAAGCCTTTCGAAAAGGACGCAGACAAGGATAAAGGAAATCGAAAGGCTGGGGATTATAACGACAAGTCAAAGGGGCAACGGAGGGAGCCGCGATTCACCACTTACACCGAGCTGAATGAGAGTCTGGAGCGAATTTATCAGGATACCAGAGAGCAGGTTCCGTATCGTAGACCGATGCGAAGGGATCCAACTTCTGACGAAAGTAGATCAGATAAGTTTTGTGTACTTCATGAATTAAATGGTCATAACACTAATGATTGTGGCATCTGAAGGACGAGGTGGAAGGACATATCAGGAACGGTATGCTCCTTCAATATGTGAGGAGGCGAGCTTCAGTGGTGGAGCCGGAGCGACCACCGTCTACATCAGCTAGAGGCGACCCTGAATCAAGGAACCGTTTGATTATCAATTAATTAAAATAACGATGAACAAGTCGTAAGCTTCCACTAACACAATCAAATCATTTACGCATGTACGAGATCGGGAACGTTCCCCAGGCATGCTCTGAATGATCATTGACTGTTTCGTAGTGGGAACTTACACTTTGACACCTTTGCTTTGCTTTTGTTTCGTGTTGATTCGGACATTTGAACTTGGTTTGTTTGGATATTTCAGTTTTAAAATTCATCTGTCGAATAGATATTTGATTCTGATGATTCTGAAATGGCTAAGCTACTTACACATGTACGCGGTCGCGAACGGTCCTTAGGTATGCTCTGAGATGGCGATTAACCGCCCTAACAAACGATCCAGGGACCCACGCGAACGTGAGCCTGGTATCGATAATACCAAGCCCTCCCGGGCACACTTTATCGCCCCGAACGACACCCAACTTCGAACAGTCACAACTCGCCACGAACAGTCACAACTCGCCACGAACAGCACCCGACTTCGAACAGTCACAAAAACGCCTCGAACGGCACACGACCTCGAAAGATCACAAAAACGCCTCGAACGGCACACGATCGCGAACGGTCACAACTTGCCTCGAACAGGCACAACTCGCCTCGAACAGGCACGACTCGCCCCGAACGTCACAACTCATCTCACTTCAAATGGCCCGATCGCGAACGGTCGTCATTTGAGGTCCGCCACTTGACCGTGCACGGTCGCACTTCACCTCAAATGGCTCGATCCCGAACGATCGTCATTTGAAGTCAGGCGCTTGACCATGAACGGTCGCACTTCATCTCAAGTATCCCGATCCCGAACGGTCATTATTTGAGGATGCGTAGAACTGTAAATTCCTTTGCAGGACATCAGCAGGATATGAACATCCAGATCATGGCATTACAAAACACGCCTTCCTACCGCAAGACATATTTTGGGGGGCAAATATTATCCCGCCTTTTGGCAAAGCCATGATACCGAAAGATTGGTCGAAAACAAGAGACGGTTCGTCTCAGAGATTGGTTGCATTCCACTTCGCTATGGATATCGATGAATTTTGTCCAAGTCCGGATCGGGCCATAATTGACAAGACATGACAAGAAAGGCCGCAAGAGCCAACGTTTCAAGTTTCAAGTCAATCCGAGTTCATACACGCAAGATATGATCGATTCAAGATGGAGGGGATAACCCTTGTTCGAATCCATAAGATGTACCCTAGTTCGAATCCATGGCAAGAAATCATGTTCGCATCCATCGGTTCGTACCCATCTACTTCGAATCCATCAAGTTTGGAAGTCCTTTGAATCCATAAGCCCAAACTTCCTTCGAATCCATCAGGTGGCCAGGCTTCGTGTCCATCCCATTACCTTACTTCGAATCCATCGCTGTAACACATGATGGAATCCATCATGTTCCCCCTGCTTCGAATCCATAGATGTTGCTGACCTTCGAATCCATGAAGACACCTCTCTTCGAATCCAACCAGTGTTGTCGTTTCGTATCGATCAGCTGAAGTGAGATATGATCGATACAAACGAGTCTCAGTTCGAATCCATGCATAAGTAAAGCCTTCGAATCGATTAAGTCAAAGCGGCGAAATTCAAGCGACGACTCTATCAACTCGGCGAAAAATGTGGATCGACTCGAAGAATGCGCGCCATGTCAACCAACTAGTGCGTGCTTGGATCGATTCGAATCAATCGATTCGAACGGAGCAAAAAGTCCAGGAAACGCTAATTCGAATCGATGATATCTCGCGATCTACAAGTCCAAATGCTATGAAATTTTCACAGGATCTTGTATACATGTTGAAGAATGTCCACGCCAAGTTTCGCCTCGATTGGATGAATTCTTGATTGATTCGAACGTACTTCGAATCAATCCCAAAGTGGGCCCAAATTCCCTAGGGTTGGGCTCGTGGGCCCCCTCACGTGCCAGAAGTGGTCTCCCTAAATTTAGGCGAAATATCAGCCTCCTGCATCTATAAATAGGGCCCTAGGTCATTCAGAAAAGGGGATCGGAATTTTGAAACGCCAAGACTCTACCGGATTCAATTCTATACTTCATGATCATTATTGTAATCAGATTTGAAAGCTATCGCCAATTGTAAATCGCTGTAATCGATTGGAATCATCAAGAGAATATCAATAAAGTCATAAACTTCAGAGTGGACGTAGGCAAGATCGTCGAACCACTATAAACCATGTGTTTGTGATTGTTATTTGTGTATCATTGTGATTGCTATTGCTTAGATCTGAGTACTACATTGATTGTAGCTGGTTTGTGATCGTAAACGGGTACTTTCACGACTATTGGGTGTTTGTGGCCAATTTTGACGCAAACATAAAGTATAAATTTCTCTTGTAAATTTGGATTTGAAAAATTAAAGGAATTTTAGCTAAGAAGTAAAATATGAAATTTGTTATAACTTGAGTATAAAGAGAGGATAAGTTTTCTAAAAATTAAATAGTTAAATTAGTGAAATTACGGAAGTTGAAATATAACTTGATTTAGAAATGGGAGGCTGGTTTTGAAATAAAGGTAAGATAAGAAATTAATTGGAAATTTAGTTATTTCGGAAATGGTAATTTAACTTAATTGTTAAGTAAAATTCATAGAAATTGTGTACTTGATTTTATATAAAGTATAAAAGTTAGATATATACTTGAAGAATTTACTTTATAAAAAAAATCATAAATTATTGAGAAATTTAAATGACTATTTAAAAGTGGAAATTTTGATTTGTTTAAATAAAAGGTTTAATTTTGCTGAAATTATATTGAAATCTAAATATTAATTTACTCAAATTTATTGTAAAGGATATTACCGCACTTTGCAAGTGCTGTAGTTGATACAATTGGACTAAGGCTAAACTTTTAGGATTTTATATTTTATTTTGTGAGAAAAATAACTTCACTTTTAAATAGTTTCAAAAGTAACATTTTGATATTTTAGATTCTTTATAACCACGGGTAACAATGACGTTGGTTGTTAATGGGACCGGGATCAGATATGGGCATACTCTCTGTCGATACCGAAAACCACTTTGACAACCATGTACGCGGTGGAGATTCCAAAATGAAGTAGGATGGTGCTGACGTTTCCTTTGAGGTAAATACGTGGACCCGACTCCCATGAGTTAGCATAAGGTTGCTAAAACAGGAGTGATCGACGGATTAATGAGGTGGCACCTCTGATCGGACGTACTTCTTTGTATGCCATTCTATTACTTTTGTGATTCTTTTGGTGCACACCTTTGATTTGGAAGTGTTGTTCGAGGTGGGCGGTAGCTGCGCGCTATGCGTTACCATCGGTCCGGAAGCGTAATTGATATATCTACCCTAGCATTGCCTAGTTGTGTCGTGTCACCTACCATAGCGAGCCTTGTACGAGTTTGGTTTTCTCCCGTAGCTCGTGTGGTATCCTCTGGTGGCTTCCCGATCAGGAGGGACTATGATATTGGATGGACTACGGGACTATTACGTGTTAAGGGGAATATTGGGTCACTCCTTAACGCTATTCAAAAGTAAATTTATTTTAATATAGACACTAATATAATAGCGAAATTATTACTACATAGTAAATAGTTTATCGGATCCTTAGAGGATGGGCGGTCCTAAGCATCCTTTAAGTAACTTGCTTTATATTACAGTTCACTTGAATTAGCTTACACTGTATAAGTATGTATGTCCTGACTCGAGTGTTTATGTTTTATTTTATACTTGGGTCAGCCCGAGTTTCAGTTCAGACTTCACCTCCAGAGTTAGGACTTTAGAAGATCATCTCTTTTCAAGCTGCCGTCAAGCATCTGTTCAGTTCTTATTTTAGCCTTTGAAATCAAGACAATTTAATATTGAGAGTTTCTGTGGAGATTTCAAACTATATTTGGTTTAAGACTATGTACTTTATATTTATTTTGAGACTATTGATAGTGGCTTCATGAACCACTATGTATTTTTCTTAAATTCTGCTGTGAGTATTCTAGTTCCGTGTCTGTGATTCTGTGATTATTTATTTACTGTATATTCTGAGATTTGCCAAATTTTATTTACAACGAGGTATTTTGAACAATTCAATTCCGACATGTGTGGATGCGAATAGTTGAAAATATCGGGTCGTTACAATTAGTTAGAAGAAATGCTGGAGAAGGAAATCAAAGAGCTTCAGTGGTCAATAATTATGCGGTATTGGGCAGAGACTACGTTAGGCTTCGAGGCAAGCCATTTATCGGGACCGAGGATGCAATTGATGTAGAGAATTGGTTTGCTTCATTGCGAAAGGATCTTTGTTGATTCAGGACTTAACGATGAGCAGAAAAGGAGATTGGCCTCTAAAGAGTTGCAAGGAGCAGTACCATATTGGTGGAATAATGTTACTGCGGGAGTAGATTAGGAGGCCATGACTTAGCGGAATTCAGAAGGAGGTTTGAGGAAAAATTCATATCAAAGATGACTAAGTCAACTCTGCTCAGGAAGTTTGCTGAGTTGGTGTAGGTAGACATGATAGTGCTTGAGCATGCTACCAGATTTGAGGAACTATTGCGATATATATATATATATATATATATATATGCTACAATTAATACAGTTATCAAAAGGAATGCAAAGGTCATATGTGGATTAAGACCCAAGCCCTTTAAAGCACCTTTACCAGATATTAGGGATCCATGCAATGTAGTTGTTGAGATGGCTTTGAGGAATGAGGAGATACTTTCTTTCTTTAGTGGTAATAAATCAAAGGAAACTCAAGGTGGGCAGGACTAGAAGAGAAAGTTTTAGCATAAGAAATGCGCTTAGACACGAGGAGAAGCTAAGAAAGGGAAGGCCAATGTAATTTGCTACAAAGCGACAAGAAGGGACATTTTGCTCACAAGTGTCAGACAGGAAAAGGAAAGAAAGTTGATGACAAGAAAGATGTGAAATGCTTCTACTATGATCAGATTGGACATTATAAGAACCAATGCAAAGAACCAACCAAGGATGGAAAGGGCAAAGTGTTTGCATTAGAACCAGTTACCTCAAGACCAACAACAGTGGTGAAAGGAAAAGCTATGTTGGGAGGTATACTTTTGGTTCATGGTTTTTCAGTTAGAGTTCTATTTGATACTAGTGCATGGAATTCCTTTATGTCTCATTATTTTGCAGATAAGCTTAACTTAGAACCTTTATATCTAGTTATATCCTTATGGAATGCGAATTCGATAGGCGGGTGTGTGATGCTTGGGATGAAATGTGACCAGTTAGAGTTTGAATTGTTAGGTCATATATTTGCTTGTAGTTCGCATGTATCTGATTTTATAGGGTTCAAAATTATTTTGGGCATAGATTTGTTAAGTAAGTATGATACCGGGATATTTTTCCATGATAGGAAAATATCACTTAGACGCCCTGGTTGTAGCGATCGAATTACATATCCCATAGAAAACCTTAATTATGAAATTAATGTGTTGTTGGGTGTTACGGAGGTAGAAGATGAATTGAATTGCGTTTTTATTGTTAGAGAATTCGCAGATGTCTTTCATCCCATGGAACTACCGTCGAAATGCGCCATTGAGTTTCAGATAGATTTAGTACCAGGAGCTGAACCTGTGAGTAGACAACCAAGTAGAATGACACCCACCGAGATGAATGAGCTAAAGGTGCAGTTGGTGGAATTAATAGGTAATTTTTTTTATCAAACCAAGCAGTTCGCCTTGGGGAGAAGCCATAGTATGTGATAAGAAACAAGATGAATCATTGAGGTTCTATATCAATTATCGTAAGCTGAACAAGAAGACGATAAAGAATGGTATCCGTTACCTAGGATTGATAACTTGTTCGACCATTTGAGTGGCGCAAAAGTATTTTCTCGGTTGGATTTGACAATAGTGTTCGATGGCATTTAGGACAAGATATGGATCATACGAATGGTTAGTGATACCGTTCGGACAAACTAATGCGCCAGCCTTCTTCATGGACTTAATGAACAGAATCTCCCAAGAGCAACCAGATAGATCTATGTTGGTGTTCATAGATGGCATTTTGATATATTCTAAGGATGAAAGAGATCATGAAGTTCATCTAAGGATAGTGCTTGAGACACTGAGGCAACATCAATTGAAGGCAAAGTTTCCAAAGTGTCACTTTTGGAAGAAAGAAGTAAAGTTTCATGGTCATGTAGTCTCAAAAAAAGGGTTGTCATTAGATCCGGCTAAAATCGAGGCAATGAATAGTTGGAAGAGACCCTAGACAGTGATTGAGATAAAAAGTTGTCTTGGATTAGCTGGCTACTAATGGAGATTCATTAAGGATTTCTCATGGATAGCAGCATCGATGACTAGGCTAACTCGAAAAGATGAGAAGTTTGTTTAGACTAATAACCGTAAGGAAGAATTCAAGAAACTGAAACATTTATTAACTAATGCACTTGTGTTAATTTTTCCACTTAATGGCATGCATGGATGCATACGGAATAGGATTAGGAGTTGTGTTAATGTAGAGAAATAAAGTGATTGCCTATGCTTCTCGACTATTCAGACCGCATGAAGTTAGATATCCAACTCATGATTTAGAATTAGCTATGGTAGTTTTCACATTAAAGTTGTGAAAACATTACCTTTTGGAAGAAAGATTCTAATTTTATATGGATCATAAGTCACCAAGATAATAATTCTCTAAGAAGGAGTTGAATATGAGACAATAGAGATGGTTAAAGTTCATATCTGCATACGACTTTGGTAACGAGTACACGCCGGGAAAAGGAAATAAGGTTGCAGATGCACTTAGCAGAAAATATCAGAATGTATTGGCAATGATAGCTAAGTGGAAAGATTGGAAGCATTGACTACATGTAGAGTACAATGGAGATCTAAGGCAAATTCTAGTTGAGAAACTGCCATGTTATCATGTTTAGAAATTCGATCGATGATCGAAAGGATTGCTTCTAAATAAGGAGAAGATCCATTATTAGTCGAGTAGATTAAAAATTTAAAGAATGGAATAGAGAGTGATGAATTGAAAGATTTCAGTCTTGACCAAAATAGGCGGTTGAGGAAGAAAGGACGACTATGTGTTTCGAGTATGCGAAACATTAGGATGGAAATTCTTAGAGATTGCCATCTTTCAAAGTTTACTATTCATCCACGATGAACTAAGACGTATCAGGATATGAAAAGAAGTTTATATTGGGAAGGTATGAAGAGAGATGCAGGCTTTTGGGCGAGGCAGTGTTTGAACTGTCAATAGGTAAAGCCAAACATAAAAAACCGAGTGGGTTACTTCAGCCTTTAAATGCTCTATTCTGAAAATGGGATTCTATCTCAATGGATTTCATAGACAGGTTGCCAAGGTCGAATAGATGATATGAGAGTATCTTGGTTATAGTGAACAGATTGACTAATAATTCACACTTTATACCCATTAAGTCGACCGAGACAGCACTAGATTTAGCTAAGTTATTCATGAAGAATATAGTTAGATTGCATGGAATTCCTAGTAGTATAGTAAGTGACATGGATTCCTTATTCACTAGTGAGATTTGGAACAGTGTACATGAGACTTTAGGTATCAAGCCAAAGATGAATACCACTTACCATCCAAAGACAGATGGGCAAATGGAGAGAGTTAACAATGTCTTAGAGGATTTGTTAAGAGCTTATGTGTTAGATTTAGAAAGATCATGGGAAGATCATCTATACTTAGTTGAGTTTTCATATAACAACAGTCATTGAAGGGATGGCATCGTTTGAAGTTTTGTATTGAAAGCCATGCAAATCTATTGTTTGTTGGTTAGAGATCGATAATAGATTAATTGTTGGTCTGAATTCGGTTAAAGAAGCTGTAGAAAAGATTGACTTAATTCGGGCTAGAATAAAAGAGGCTCGGTCTAGCTAGAAGAGTTATGTTGATAAGAGACAGAAAGACTTTGAGTTCACAGTAAGAGATCGTGTTTTCGTAAAAGTATCATCGTTCAAAGGTGTGATCAGATTTGGAAAATCAGGAAAATTGACACGAAGATTAGTTGGACCATTTCCTATTATATAAAGGATCGGGAAACTCGCATATAAGGTATAGTTACTGAATAGTTTGGCAGGAGTTCACAATGTTTCATATTTCTCATCTATGGAAGTGTATTCAAGATCCAGAAACTACTATCACACAAAATATATTAGTGGATCTAGTAGTGGAATCAGATATGAATATAGTTAGAAAACCAATTTGTATAGTTGTGAGAGATGAGATGAGTTTAAGGAACTGACAATCAAATTAGTCAAATCCATGGGAGTGACGACGGGCAAGACTGTACATGGGAAATCAAGAGCGGGATTAGAGATACTAATCTTGACATGTATGATTGTATGTTTTACCTTTATGTTTGATTGTTGTGAGTACCTTATCGTCATTTCGAGGACGAAATTCTTTAAGGAGGCGAATTTGTAATGACCCTAATTTTGACTAACATTATTAAGAATATTTAATTAGATAAATAAAATAAAATAATGTAGATAGTTAAGAGACTGAGATTTTTTAATTGAGAAGTAGTCATGCCTTAATGAATGTATAAGCAAAAGAGAACTATAAATAAGTAAGAGGAGGAATATGGCAAGGGTAAAATGGGGATAGCCTTTATTCCAATACCCTAAGCCTTTCCTTTTTTCATTCATTGTTCGTTTTAACTATCACAAACAAAACTAATACCCTAAAGGAACTTGGCCGGCCACCGTTAAGAAGATCTAAAGGGAAGATAAGATGGGATTCAAGTAGAAAGCTTGAAGAAATCAATCTAAGGACAAATCTTAATCTTCTTATTACAAATCCATGGTGAATAATTAATTTACATCTCACTTTTGATATTGATATCAGTTTCAAGTTAGATCTGAACTTGTTTGCAAATAATATGTCATGTTATGCTTCTTAAAATGGATATATATATATATATATATATATATTAATGTATGTATGTATGTATGTATATGTTTGTTGATGATTTATATGGTTTAATATATATTTTATGATATGGTTGGATTAGAAAACCTATCAAATGACATTGAAATGAGTTACATGTTTGATATGTGATAAAGAAAAATTATTTTAGAAGTGGGTTTCAAGGTTCATAATTTTCTAAGTGATCATGGATTTATTATGAATTTTCTATGAGAGAAAATAGTTAATTTTGGGTTCAAATTTTTTTAAGGCGATTAAATAATTATTTCAGGTCAAAAATTTATTTATGTTAGAAAACATATTTAAAACGAACTAATGTGATTTTTGGGAATTTTTCTTAAGTGTTTTACTATGGTTATTAAATTATTTAAGTTAGAGGACTTAAATGTTTTATTAAGGAGAATGGCTTATTTGCTTAAAATGTTTCAATTGTTAATATTGAATTCAAAGGCCTTTTTTTTGAAAAGAATTTTGGTAAAGAATTGGCAACCAATCATATTTTGGCAAATTATGCAAGTTAGGTGAAAAGGAATTATTTTAAAAAGCATAAAATTAGTTTTATTTCGAATTACAACTTCTCCACTTCCATTGCTTGCTTCCATCACCATACCCAGTAAACCTTTTGCACCCATTCAAAATCAATGCATATGGTATCAAGCAATTGGTACTTGTGTATTGGAGAAAGGTAGAAGGAAAGGACAGTGCCGAAAATATGCTTTCAAAAGGGGTGAAGCAACTTTTATTAACTTTTGAATCCATTAACTTGCCTTTATTTTTAAAAGAAGCTTTCGAAAGGGTAGCCGCTTTTGAACCCCTTCAATACCCTAGCCGCCACATTTATACCTTTCGCATTACTTAGAGGCCACTTTTCTTTATAACCTTAAAACAATGTATTCGAAAGGATGGCTTTGGTCTTCTTAATACCGAAGCTGCCTTCCCAATGCTTTCGAAAGGGGTGTCTTGGAGGCTTTTACTAATAGTTTTGAAGGCAATGGTTTCGAGAGGGTAGTTTTGAAGTTGCTCTATTTCTCAATTCTTTTACTTGAGATTAAAGTTTCAAAAGTGATGCTTTCACTTCTATTCTCTTTAACCGTATAGTTATATTAAATGTTGAACCCAATAATTTCGAAATAAATACTTTAAACGGTTTCAAAGCTATGTTTCCATAAATTCTTACTTGAACCTAATGATTTCGAAAGATGTTTTAAATGATTCTAAAGGAATGTTTCCAATGCTTTCGAAACATATGTTTAATGGCTTCGAAAGTGGACGTCTAAGGTTTTAAGTAGTGATTTCGTAAAGGATGCTTTCAATGATGTCAAACGGCATTGTATAAGGTTTTAAAAAATGGTTTTGAAGGTGTTGTTTTGGCTTTATAGCCTAAAGTTTTCTATGTTAAAAGGGGATTTAACTTATTTTGAAGGGATAAGAAATCCCGTTGATTTAGATTTCATCAAAATTGTTTTGTGTAATGCATATATCATGGCATATATATTATGAGTAAAGCAAAGATCATATTTTCCTTATTAAAGTATGCTTTAAAAGGGGTTAAATCAATTTGAAAGAAATGTTTTCAATGATTGAATAGGATAGTTAGCCTTAAGAGTGTGACTCGGCTATTAGAGGACCAGATAGGACAGGTGTAGGGTCGCACCCTATACTTTAGCTTGTAGCCCCTAGCAAATATAAGTCCAAAATTCCAGTGTATAGGACTTTGTCATAGATAAGGCTAAAATGAGGTTACACACAGAAAGGAATATACAGAGTAAAGATAGGTTATTGGTGAGCCTGCAAAAACATTAAGATCAGTTGATCCTTGAAGAATAAAGTTAATGATAGATTGTCCAGTATTGTATCTAATAGAAGTTAGAATATTTCTTATATTTGGTAGGCCCAAGTCAGCCAACGATTAGTAGTTAGCCAGATAAAACTATAATGTTCAAACTGATAGTCCATCGATTACCTAATTTATATGCATATGTGATTTTGCTATTGTTGTTACAGTCAGTTTGATAGTAGGATTTTGACTTGCAAAGATATGCTTTTAAAAGAATATTAGTGAGGGGAAACACATTCCACTAAGCAGCTTGGCCTCGTTTAATATCAGTAAACCAAGATGTAATAGAATTATTCACACATAGCTCTATGTTTGACTCGAAGTCTATGTTTTCCCTTTTAAACTTCTTTGGTGCTCAAAATTTATATGAGTAGATTGAGAGTTAAGAACTATTCAGGTATAATAGGTTGGGCTAATAAGCTTCTAAAGCCGTGCAGGATGCAAAGAAAGCTATGTAGGAGTTATTTAGGATTATTTCCACTGTGATGTATTTATGACTGATGTAACTTTGATCATCTAAGGTGGCATCTTCATGTCTCTTTTGATGTAATTTGTAATAATTATATTTGCTCAAAACCTGGGAATCAATATTGGATTATGTAATTGAATCTAAAATGTTGATTTGAAATGTAATCAGAATAGCAATTTTGAAATCTGCGATTTTATTTCATATTCATGTGTTTCTGGTATTGTGGATATCATTAACACTATCGTTTTTCGTCACCAAAAGTTAAATACTATAGATGACTGCAACATCTGTAGCACTTAGCTTTGGGCTTGAGATAGGAGGTGTTAATATCTTTGAAAGATAATCCTCATCGAACAGCAACTTCTGGTCTAGCGGACACTTTGCCATTACTGAGGCAAAACGGCCTAAATCTGAGGCAGACCTCTTTTCTCCTCACTAGTGCTTGAATGCACAATTTCCACCTTCTCTACAATGGTTGGAGTGTTCAACCCAATCCAATTGCTCCTAGGTTTGCTTGAGCTGCTCGTGGTCCTTCAGCTTCATGAGTTTCCATGGAAACCTAAGAGGTTCTTAACTATGATGACAATGAACTAGGAGAAGGTGGAAAACAAGGGGCCGATGAGAACCTTATAAAGGGATAGGGAAATGAAGAAGAGAATGAGAATTTAGAAGAAGAGTCAATAAGAGAAGAAGACAATCTAAGTGAGGAAAGATATGAAGAAGAGGAAGAAGGAGACGATAAGGGGAAAGAAGACGAGGATGCCAACAATAACGAATGATTTGAGGAGCCATCCCCTGAAGGCACATAAGTCATTTCATTTCACCTCCCAAGCTAAAACATATCATCATCAAGTCTTCTTGGCACCCACCTAAACCATGCCAAGACCTTATTGTAGAGTCAACCACTTGGGTGAGAATGATGCCGTCTTTGACTTTCTAAGCGACATCATGAGCTTTTCAAACTTCACTCCCGAAGACTTGAACTTTCAAGATATCACGGAGTCCAATCCTCTTGACATTAATTTTCCATTAGCTGATATGCCCGACCTACCTAGGATGAACAAACTTATAACCCCATGAGTATGTTTCATAGGTTACTTAGGACACGCCAACACTTTACACACTTCTCGAATCACAAGCACGGTTATTCAGCACTTGTTTCTAGTCCAATGACTTAGTTCAATTACAACCCTTTGCTCTTTTGCAACAACCTGGTTTTTAAGAGTAATTAATAAATGTTAATGAAAATTATTTAATTGGTTAAAATGGATTTTATAAATTAAATAAGTACAACATTTGATTTAATAAGGAATATTAAAAATTTATAATAATTAATTACTGATCAAATCAAATGGTTTTGACAATAATTATTTGTTTTGTAGATTGGGAAATAAATTAATTTGAAAATTAATTAATAAATGGGCTTAAAATGTGAATATTAGATATTTAAATTTAAATGAGTTAAAATATGGAAATAAATTCTAGAATAATGTTATAATGTTGGGGAAATAATTAAGTGTCATAAAAATAAATTTTTGGAATTTTTTGTAGATTTATTTTAAATAAAAAAAGTTTTTAAAAGAAAAATAATAATAAATACACACATTTTTGACTTAAACCTAATCCCATGTAATCTTAGCCTAAGAAACCCAAGCCAATCAAATGTCTCATAATATCTTTATCTTCAGTGTTTTCTTTTATACGGATAGTTCACCCTTGTCTATAAATAAAACCCTTAACATTCATTTTCTTGACTTTAGAAAATCAAAATTCTGATCATAATCTACCACTTTAAGAATTAAAATAAAACCATAATAAATCCTATAAATTTCCAAAGTTGGATATGAGCATCTCGAATCTGATATGTACTGATGCACAAAAGAGATTTTCGTTGATGCATTGGGTTTTTGGAGTGTGCAAATGGGAGGAGGATGGACATGAGCTTCATATGAGTAAATGCTCACTAATCTATGTTCTAAATCATCATATATGTTGATAATGAATTGGTGTATTAGTAAGTATAGTTGAATACATGGCCAAGAAGAAGCATGTAGAGGGAGGAGATCGCCTGAATCGATGAAATTCAAGGATAGTTATGTGATGGTGGTCGTAAGGACGGTCGACCGGCTAGGTTTAACCAATCGAATGCCAGGTGGCAGCTACTGATCACGCATTTTTGTCTGTGTTTGTTTTAATGTATTTATTTATTTACATATATTAATAATATATATAAGAATGTTTCATAAAAGAAAGGGTGCGTTATATGTGTATATATCTGGTTAAACAGAAGTTTTATTTAAATTAAATATTAACTACTTAATTATAGCTATTGATTATTAAAGGAATTTGGATTTTTAATTTAAAATAATTATTCAAAAATCAATAAACTTTGGAAAAATATATATGATGAATCCTAACAATTATTTCATTTTTTGTAAAAATATATTTCATAAACTCTAAATATAATCTAGAGTTTTAGCTAATATATTTATTGAAATCAACATAAAAGTGATTGATTTGAATATAAGGAAAATTGCTTTGATATCGTATTTAAGTATAGAAAAATTATGATATGATTGCTATAGGTATTTGGTATTAAAAACTATTTCTAATGATTTAAAATATAGAATTGAGATTTTATAAGTAATTTATAAATATTAAATTTCTATTAGATTTATAAAATTAGTTATTTTATGTACGTAAATTATATAAATGGTTTATTAGTTAGGGTATATCGAATTAGAGTTATCACTTATACTCAATGAAAATGTTTAATTAAATGCTCGACTTCATATGTATTATTTCCTTTCCCAAGATTGATTTTTATCATATGAGTGATTCACCATTGATATAAATTTAATTGGTGATTTTTGTATGATACGACGATGATATCCTTTATATGATTTTGTAATGATTTTAATTCTATGTAGTGGGGAATCTGAATAAACAGAGTTATAATACCGTTTGGGATGGAGCATTCTATAATATTTCTTTAGTTATTCTTTGGACTTGTTGTATAGAATATTGTGGAGATTGAGTGTTGTTTATGAGCATTGAATAAACGATTGAGCATTACATGATGATATGGGATGTTGATATGATACTTATTTGATTATTTATTGTGAGTAGATGTCACTAAAGTGACAGGACTTGGGATTTTCGGATTATACTTGAGTGAGTTGATGCTCAGGGTGGAGCAAACTCATTGATGATTGAGTTATGGAGGAGTAACCACATACATACATACATACATATATATATATATATATATATATATATTCATAAAAGTTATCTACTTGTCTATCATGAAGCGTTGTAGGATATGTTTAGGAGTTAGTGAGAATCAAATGGTCAGTGTCCACTCTTATGACCTGATCGAGGGGTCACACCCTAGATCTATGACACCTTTATTATACATTAGATGTGCATCATGGGATTTTTGTGAAGGGTGGTCAGCCTAAAGGGTAGAGTAGCCCTAGCCCCATTTGTTACCTAGGCCAACAGTTTGTTACCTTAGGAGCTTGATTCAGGATCGTGACTTGGGGTCCTTTCAATGATGAGCATATTAGGTGGATGTTTTCATGATTGCTAGGGAAGTAACTAAAGACCATAGGAGCAGATCCAAGTAGGTAGCCCTAGGCTTCTGGTGAAGACCGATAGCTATCGGTCTCCCTTTTGGTTCTACATGGAGTCGTAGATAAGTACATATTATCAGTATACCTCAATAAGTTTAGATATGGGTGGTGTGACTCATACATTATGATTGGGTCGTGTTACCCATGCATTATAGTATTACTCTACTTGGGACCTTGTGTCTGTTGTACAGTCAATTGCCAGCACTATTTATTTATATATAAGTAGACGAGATTATACCTATGATGACATAAATGTCCAGAGTATAGTGGATTCTCGTATCCTTTATTATATATGATTTACCCAAATCTTCACCTTATATATATATATATATATATATATATATATATTACATTGATGTTGGTATTACATTATTTGAGATCGAGAGATATATTTGGGTAATGCTATATGTTAGCCTTATTATTCTTTGAGATATCTCACATATTGGTGATGATTGCTGGATATGGATGATTCACCCGTTTGATGTATTTCATGATTTATGATTTGATGAATTTTTATATGGGTGATGACATCTTTGTGCATGGTTTTGTGGTATTCTATGTCATATGAAAGTTTGGGGCTTGTTTAATATATTATCATTATATACCATGCATACCTTACTATATATATTGACATTATGATTATTTTTTTGAATTATTTGAATGGTTTTATCATATTATTATTATACCCAGTATGTATTGAGTTCAATACGTATATTAACCCTTTGATTTAGATATAACCTAACCCTTGTGTTATTTACATAATACTCGGGTTAGTCCGAGACTTTTCAAGTACCGGGACAAAATGACCAATTTTTGTTTTGGGCATAGAGGAGGCTAGTATTCATTATAGTAGTTATCATCTTGTAATGTATTGTCTCTTCTATGTATATTCATGTGATGTATGTTGGACATACTTTATATATATTTAGTATTATATATTATTGATAGAATCTTGACTTTGTGTTCACTGCCATATACTATATATTATGTATCGTTCTATCATTGAGGCATACATGTTTATTGCTTTGTGTCGGTACTGTATACGTTTTATGGTGAGTTATATTCCTTGTTCTTTATATGTACCAGTGTTAGTACAAGGGAATATTCATTCATGTACCCAATATAGCCTCATTCTCCATATTATCTGAAAATATTACATAGTAAAACTCTTAGATTGTATGGGTATAAAGGTAGAGTGTTATATTTGATATCAGAGTAGGTTCATAATAATATATTAAATATAAGAGACACAAGTCAAGACCTTAGATGAGGCTTAGAGTCCCTATCCCTTTAGATGTGTTGGGTAGTTACCCTATAATTAAGGATATTAGAAGTATGTAATGATTAATGAGGTAATCATCAAGGAATGTATTTGTTATTATATATATACACACGATATTAGGATTTTTGATATTAGTTTATGAAAATATAAAATGATTGATTTTGGGTGGCTTAATATTAAATTATTGTGTTTTGGTTTAATTTTTTTATAGCGCGCATCGGGAAATCTGTTTATCATTTTTCCACTGCGTGCATTGATTAATGTTTCTTATGTATAACCATTTGATTGGTAATAAATTTAATTGATTGATGATTATTGCTAAAAGAGAATTTGAATTTAATTTTGATTATTGTTTGATTGATAACTATTTGTATATATCAATTGAATTTGTGAAGTGAATTTAATTCTTGATAATTACTTATAGTTATGATAAGTGAGTTTGTGTGTTTTGAAGCTTAAGTTATTGATATGGTTTATTGTTATGGTGTTTGAAGATGTTTTGATATTACTATGTATTTTTTAGAAATAAAAACTTTTGATATATGTCTATATACGAATATGGTTTGTTATTAAATATTTTTGAAAACTAAGAAAATTTTTTGATTAGAAATTTCTTGAAAAAATATATATTTTAGAAATGATGATTGCTTATTGAGATGTGATGTTTAAAGTATTAAGAAGGGATTTATTATTTGATGTGTATTTAAAGGATGTATATAAATGTTTTGAGGTAGATGAGTGTTTATTATGGAAAAGATTTTGATTTATATATAGGTTGTTTGAAAATATTTTAATTGGAAATATTATGATAAAGTATGGAATTTGCTTAAATTTAAAGTAAGCTAATAATTAAAAAGGAAAAAATGTTAAAGGATTTGTATAGAAAAAATGATATAGAATTTTTTTTTTGTAGTGAATCTATATTAATTTATGCATTGAGTGCGTTAAGAATTCTGGTCGATGCAGGTGCATATATATTCGATAGAGATTCCTAAACACTACCATGAGACATTTGGACACAATATATATATATATATATATATATATATATATATAATTTAAATAATATTGTGAGATAAGTTTGTTATTTTGGAAAAGTGATGTTTGAAATCCATAGTTGTAAAAGTTTTGGAAAAAAGAGTTCATATTTATTATTTTGGAAATGTATTGTAAAAGGCATTTTATAAGTTTAGATGTATGCAGCCATTGGATATCAATGGATAGATAAGGGCATTGGAAAGGCAGTATTAATTATGCGGTCTACATTACAACCAATTGATATTTATAAATCACTAAAATAAATGACGAGACAACATCATTATATTTTTTAGTATTATGATTTTGATAATTGACGTGTGTTGAAATAAATTGCATGAAGCTTTGAGAAATTATGTATGAATTGGATTTGGTTACATAGTTGTTATAATTTATGTGAGTATGAATTAGTTAATACAGTTTGGATATTTTGATTTAAGTAAATAAGGAATATTTAGAAAATCATTATTATACAAATTTGAACTTTAGATTTTTGAAAGTCTTATGAAATAAGGATGTATTAGTATTATATTGACTTTTGATAATCAAATATTGTAAAAATGTGTTATGAACCTAAGTGAGTTTATAAAGTTAACATAAAAGGAATTTTTTTAAAATATGTATTTATATACATATTTCTTTTTTAAACTAACGATTATTGAGTATTATATTTTGAATATAAAGGAGTCTTTTCGAATATAAATAATATTAATTATTAGAAATGAAGTTTGTGAGATTTTGTTCTAATAATGAAAATTTACTTTAAAAATATTTGTTGTATAAAAATATGAAAAATATTTGTTTAATATATACATGGGAAGTATCTGTGTAAATTGGTGTTAGTTAAAGAAAGTATTAAGAAAAAGAATTTATTTTAAAGAATGTTTGATTTACATATAAATATAAATTGACAATGCAGTTATTAGCTTTGTTATGGATCTTTCCTAAGGAGAAATTGTAAGGATGCAATTTTTATAAGGGGGGAGTCTTTAACAACCCGGTTCTTTGAGATAATTAATAATGGTTACCAATAATTATTTAATTGGCTAAAATGGATTTTATAAATCAAATAATTACAATTTTAGGATTAAATAAGGAATATTAAAAATTTGTAATAAAGTAATTAGATGAAATCAAATGTTCTGAGAATAATTATTTGTTATATATATATTGAAATAAATCAATTTGGAAATTAATTACTAAATGGGCTTAAAATGTGAATATTGGATATCTAAATTGAAATTAGTTAAAATATGGAAATAAATTCTATAATAATTTTATTATGTTGGTTAAATAATTAAGTGTTGTAAATATAAATTTTGTTAGGAAATTTATTGTAATTGATTTTAAATAGGAAATTTTTTATTAAAGAAATGAAATAGTAAAAATTAATAAATATACACACTCACACATACATTTTTAACCTAAACCCAAACCCATGCAATCCAAGCCCAAGAAGCCTAAGCCTAAACAATTGTTTTGTAGTATCTTTATCTCCAATCATTTCTTGTCCACGGATGCTTAATCCTCGTCTATAAATAAAACCCTTTACATTCATTTTGTTGGCTTTACAAAATCAAAGATCATCATCATACTCTATAAATTTAAAAATAAAAATAAAACCATAGTAAATCCTATAAATTTCCAAAGTTAAACATGAGCATCTCGACTCCTATAATGACACGGTATTTTATCACTTTGATTGAGAATATTTAATTAATTTAGAATATTTAAATAGTTGATTTTATAAGCCTAAGTAACTCATTTTTATTATTTACTAATTATGGTAAACTCATTTTGAAATTTCTTTTACAAAAATAAATAGTTCGAAGAAAATAAAAAATGTGACCGAAAATCGTTTTTCGGATTTTGACTTTTCATCGACCAAAATTTGTTGGAACTTGTTGTGTGCACTAGTGTATGTATGTGCACACATATGTAAAAGTAATAGATCACTTTTTATTAATTAATTGATTAACTTAAACCACATTTGAGAAAATGTAATCTTATATTAAGGAAGGCGACCTTTCTTCTTCTCTTTATAGGTAATAAATTACAAAGGACATTAGAAAATGAAGAAGCGACGACTTAGAAGACCTAGGGAGGGGGCGTACATAGTATGATGAGGGAGGATGCGAGTTGTAGAAAAATCATGGAGGGTAACAGCTTGATTTAGGGGAATGTTATATCGGTAATTTTTCACATTTTGTTTCTATAAAAGCAACTTCTCTTCCTCACTTCATTTTCAAAATTTAAATTCTTTTTAATCTCCACTACTCTTGGCACTTCTTTCTTCTTCTTATAAAGTTTCATAAGAGAAATTACTTCATAATTGCTCCTTTTTTTCTTTAAAAACAACTACACGCCCCTAGAAATAAATAACACACTCTACATCACTCAAAGCTACCAAAAACAAGCACAAACTCCCCTAGCAAGTCATGGCCAAAAGCTATTAGGATCCTTAGGTTCTTTAAAATCAAGTTTTGGCAAGGGGAATATGGATTTTTGAGTTGTTATTTGGTTGCTCGATGAGTCATAGCTCTTGGTTGAGGTTTGAGTTCGTTAATGGTGAGTTAAGCTCACTTTTAAGCGGCTTAAAGTTTGAGATATATCGTTATAATAATTTATGTTTCTATGAATATGTGTTTTATTGTATGTAAAAGTATTTGTATTTGGTTTAGAGATGCATTTCCGCTTATAAGCATAGACATAGGACTTGTATTTTTTAGGGAACTATAGAAAAGATCGAAGTGATTTGTAGCGAAAAGGCCACGACGAATACACTTTGAAAGATTCATGGTGAGATCCAGTGGGAACCCTCAAAAATTTTGATTTTTATTTACATTATTACTTGCTATATATGACGTAATGAAGTGGATATTGTTTATAATCGACTTGCTCTGATGAATTGTTTTATGCAACATTGACATTTCGTGCTTTCTTTTATGTGGTTTATTACTTGTTTTCTAAAGTGCTTTAAAAATGGGTTTCAAACTTGACTTTTGGTTTTCAAACCTTTCTACAAATGTATTAAAGTTGTTTAAATATAGAAAGAAAATGGAGTTTAAAAGTTATTTGATTCAGTAAACAAAGTTTTAAAAGTTATGGTCCATGTATTGATAGTCGCTATGGATGGAGTTATAGTAATGTTTGGGGTGCAGCATTCAACAGTATTTCTCCAATTATTCTTTGAACTTGTTTTATAGAATATTGTGGATATTAAATGTAGTTTACGAGCATTGAATAAATGATTGAGTAACAAAGGTGGTAGGGACGCCGATGTATATTTATTTGGTTATTCATTGCAAGTAGATGTCACTTAAATGATGGGAACTGAGATATTAGGATTATACTTACGTGAGGTGATGCTTAGGTTAGAGCAAACTTATGGATGATTAAGTTATAGAGGAGTACCTATATACATAAATATTCATAGATATTATCAACTTGTCTATCATGAAGTGTTTGGGATTTGAATAGGAGTTAGCAGGAATCAAATGGTCAATGTCCACCCTATTGGCCTGATTGTGGGTCGAGCCCTAGATCTATGACACCTTTATTATATATTAGATGTGCATTATGATATTTTACTGAAGGGTGGTTAGCCCTTAAATTAGAGTAGTCCTAGCCCTTTTTGTCACCTATGCCAGAAGTCCGTTACCTTAGGGGTGTGATTCGGGATCATGACTAGGAGTCGTTGCGTTGATGAGCACTTTAGGTGGGAATTGTCATAATTAACAGGGAGGTAACTGAAGACTGTAGGAGCATAATAAAGCAGGTAGCCCAAGGCTCTTGAAGCAGGCAGGTAGCTATCAGGCTCCCTTCTAATTTTACATGGAGTGATAGATAAGTACATATTATCGACATATCTCAGTAAGTATAGATATGGATGGTGTAACCCATATATTATGATTATTTGGTGTAACCCATACATTATGACATGACTCTAATTTGGACCTTGTGTCTGTTGTACAATCAATTCTCATCACTATTTATTTCTCTATGAGGAGATGAGGTTATACCCGTTATGTGATAGATGTCCAAAGTATAGTGGATTCTTATATCTTTTATTATATATGATTACTTGATAGGCACCTTATATATATATTACATAAATGTTGGTATTATATTATTTGAGACTGAGAAATAAATTTAGGTAATGTTATTTGCTTGCCTAATTATTCTTGGTGATATCTCATATACTAGTGATGATTTATGGATTTAGATGATTCACCCATTTGATGTTGTTTCATGGTTTATGATTTGATGAGTTTTTATACGGGCGATGACATCTTTGTGCATGGTTTTATGGTATTCTATGTTATATGTGTTATATGACATTTTGGGGCTTGTGTAAGATATTATCATTATATACCATGCATACATTACTATATTGATATTGATGTTATGATTAATGATTCGGATTATTTTGATAATCATATTATTATTATATCCATTATTATATACGGAATTGTATACATATATCGACCCTTTGATTTAGACATAGCCTGATCTATGTTATTTATGTACTACTCAGGTCAATCCAGTACTTTTAGGTACAGGGACAAAATAACCAGCTTGTGTTTTGGCAATAGAGGAGGCTAACATTCATGATAAAGGTTATCATCTTGTATTATATTGTCTCTTCTGTGTATATTCATTTGATGTATATTGGACGTATATTTTGTGATATATATTATCATTGCAATCCCGACTCTATGTTCTCTATGATATACACTACTACAAAGCAGGCCATTTGCATCGGTTGTTCACCCCCCTTTTGCATCAGTTCTACAACTGATGCACATGCAACCGGTGCAACAGGCTTAAAGTTTTGCATCAGTTCTCAAACCGATGCAAAACAGTCCTTTTTGCATCGGTTGTTACTAACAACTGATGCAAAATACGGTTGCAACAAAGGAACATGTTGCATTTGTTGTAATGAAAACCGATGCAACAAAGGAACTTGTTGCATAGGTTGTTGTTTGAAACCGATGCAAACTAATCCCTCTATTATTGATTATAACAAACAATTATTGCATGCAATGTTACAATCATTCAAAATATATCAGACTGAAGATCTCGACCATTAGATCATTAGAACAATCGATGCATTTTAACAGACACTGTTAGGAAACAAAGTATATTATACACCATTAGAGTTTAAAAGGGGAACCAAAAAAACTATTCAAATTTGTATATTTAACCTAACGTTTGGAGTGAAATACACAACTATACATGTACTTGTCATTAATCATAAGCATTACTAACCATAGTGTTTTCTATGCTATCAGTTTGAGTCAACCTCATAAAAGCGAAAAATCTGCTCTACCATTAAACTAACTCATAACATGCAAGAACGGTCCACCTTTTACAGCTGCAACAACAATGCTGCTCTCATGTTATACTATTTTCTACAAAGGTTCAAAAACAATTATCAGCCTTATATCAGATTTTATTAGGAATAAATGACGAATAATCAACATAATTAATCCTTACTCATTTCGTCAACAGATTAAACACATCCAAAAAATTTAAGTCCTATATTAGCAACAATTATTAAAGAATAAAACAATGTGTGACAGCAATAACGACATTCATTATAGAAGAATTAGAAATAGTAGAAGCTTTCCAGAATAAAATGAGGCAAAAACAGGAACTCTGTTCTACCTCTGTAGATGAAATTAATGAAGCCATTAAAGCCTTGAATACAAATGATAAATTTACTGCATTGATAGATTTGAGTCCACCGATACAAATTGTGTTTCAGCATTCTTTTTGAACATTCATATTTTGACAGAATAACACAAACCATGCGCATCTAACAAGGATCATTTGCACTAAGCCAATCCTTTTAGACTACTACTTTTATTTTATCTTATATTTTTTACACTACTGATAATAATATATTGTCATTAAAAAAATTATCCATTTGATAAAGCATCTACATACTAATAGAGATTACGAGACAAGATTTTGACCATGAATGAAATATTTTTTCTTAATTTTTGTACTGAGTAGATTTTATGACACAATTTCTATTGGATTTGGCAAACCTTAGATCATATAATTTGAGTACTGAATTCAATAGTTATATTCGTGTATTTATATGCGAGTGTTGTTACCTCTAGGGGTTATTTCATTGACCGTGAATTTAATTTGATTGATTGAAAGTATAACCTTCTCTTTTGACTATTGAAATCACTCATTATATAGACTATGAATTATAGACGAAGTATATTGATTTCTTTTTATAGCTACAGCCTATATAAACATTTAATCATGGATTGAAAGTCTACCCAACTTTTATCCATGGTTCTAGCTACAACCTATATGGCAAATCAAGCCATATGCATTGTTAGTACAATTTCATTTTATGAGAACAATGGTTAACACTTATATGACTTTGTTTAAGCATCAAACTATATAAAATTTAAGAACTTACAAAAAAAAACCAGTAGCAAAACAAGAGTCAAGCACTACTAGTGGCAATTGTTATGACATTCTAGACAAAGGTTCCGAAGGTGATGACTTCAAACTTCTCCGAGATATCAAAATAAGCGATTTGTTTAAATAAAGTAACACTCTTGTTATAAAAAAGAGGGACAAAACAAGAGAATCGCTTCCTATAATAATCAATTACTTAGATTATAGAAATTTTCATGTGCATAAAATAAAACATACAATGTGTTTGTATATAACTACAGACCTAAATTCTTTTTGCCAAATTAAACACTTGTTTTTCTCATGAATATGGTTACTCTGTTTGAAAACAATTTTAGAAAAATAGATAAAATTACTCATATAAAATATCAATGCAGTTGAACTAGTCAAGGCCATTGACAACGATAGACAGTTAAAGATGAGCAATGAAATTAAATGGATCGCCTTGCTACAAGGAATGAGCGATTTCGTATCTATGATTGTTGGAATAAAGTGTCAAGTGGTGAAAATTTCAAGCGGCGAATGAAAATATTTAAGCTAACTGAGTTAGGATAAATCAAACAGGATGAAAACTTAGGGAAATTTTTAATTTAGGAAGTGCTATATTAATTAATACAACACTTGAAACATTTTATGAATTATGATACATGACAGATTCAGCAATCAGCATCAAAGCATAGCGATATTGATCTGTGTAATTTACAATTTGTAGGTTGAATTCATGTCTCAAGCTTGTAACCACATAGCACATACATTACTTCTGATAGTTAAAATTCAGTAGTGTAAAAATGTCTAGTGACAAGGGAAAGGATAATGAAAAAACTGACAGTATGAAATAGTTTCACCACATTTATGGAATTCGAATTATATCTTTTAAAAAGGAAGGAATATTTCACTTTAAGAAAAGCATCTTCCCCAGTCAAATTTAAATAGCTCCCTCGGCAAATATGGTTCCCATATAAACAAACTGATGTTTTGTACTCTTCCTTACTCTGTAGGCATCAAAACACAAATAAATTCCAATATATTGGTTCAATGAATTTACATCGAACTAAAATTGTGTATTTATCTCACCTCTATAACTGAGTTATAATCAAAAGTAATTTCTTCTCCATATCCAATAGGGTGTACGCTACAAATTCCAATCTGATACCGAGCATCAACGACTGTTACTCTAAATTACATAAATTTGGTTATAAAGAAATAAGCGACATGTAAAGCACCATAAAAGAATATTGCGAAACTCAACCCAAGTCCATTCGAATTTTTAAAATGAAACTATAACACTATGGGTGCAATTTTGTTCACAGTGTGAGCAACACACTATTTTCTGTTGATTGCAAATGAAACCTAAACACAACAGGCTAAATAGATAAGAAGTGACGAAATGCATGCAACATAAACAAATACAAAAGAACAAATGTAGGCAGCGTCCAAATGGAATATTACTACGAAGAGCTACAAATTGAAGCTACAAATTGATGTATAACATAATTAACAAGAATTAAAAAAACAAGTATGATATGTTTAGACAAAGTAACATAAGGCAAAAATTAAAATAATAGGCATAGAAAGAAAAAGAAAATAACATATTGTTTGTACTATTTGATTAACATTCCTCAAAGCCAGGCTTTAAAAGGAATAAGCATTTTTACAAGCAAATGTCATGGAGAACAAGAATACAAACTGAAACAAAAAGTTACATAGAAGAACCCAACATAAGATTACTATTAGACTTTGGGTTAAAGAAATAAAACAAAAGAAGATTTTCTTCTCCGCTGTATCACTCCCATAATTGCATGAGTTAGTATAAGAGGAACTATTTGATCTCCCAGAATTGCATGAGTCAGTATAAGAGGAACTATTTGATCATCATCATGTATCCACAGTACTTTGATATCTTTGATACGTAACAATAAAAGCATGATATAACAAATTATATACAACATACACATTGTGAAAACATGCACAAGCACGTACTATGCTTTTGATATAATTTAAGAGTCTCAGTAAAAACCATTGACAGATTCGAATACTAAAACAAAATACATATTGTGCTTTTGATATAATTTTAATCAGTGAAAAAAAGAGTAATTCATAATGCTTATATAATTTGCTATCTAGAACCTTATTCATAATGCTATTTTTTGTAGCTATTTACGTTTACTTCAAATCCTACATTGGAAACGAGAGCTCTTAATTAGCTCTCACTGATTCTACACAAGCTTAAATGTAAGTTCATTCGTTATTATTTTTAGATACTTGTAGTCATTATTTCTGCTATATTTTCTTCTCTTCCAATAATTTCAATGTGTGTTGTATGAAATTGCACAATACTTCACTAAAACACATTGAATCAATATTATCTGCAAAGGAACACAAAAGTTGCACAACACATCATGTCATGTATTTTTCTATTAATTACCAAAATTATAGAGACATATGATCAAAATGCGATCAAGAGAATTTACCTTATAAAATATTTGGAGGTGCCACTGTGACGACCCAACTTCCAGACTCCAGGAAGTCGCATCGCTAAGAAGAAAGAAAGGGATAGAAGAAGAAAAGAAAGAGAAAGAAGAACACAAAACAACATCAGAATCTCACAGCGGAACGAATAAAATATAATATATCACATAATACTTTACATAGTATCATATACATCAGAGTTTTACAGCCAATACAACACAAACTAGACAGTTATAAACACCTGTCTAGTTATACAACTCTAAACAGTACAAGAAACAACTCAGAGAGACGACTCAGAGATACCAACACAGCGGAAAATAGATAACTACAACGCAGAAGCCTCCTGCTCCATTTGCTCCTCCATAACTCGTCAAAGCAGTCCTGAATTACTTGACTACTCATACATAATATGAGTACCCAAGAGTTTAATAAAACAGAAAATAAACACTCGGGTCAGACAGGGGTCTGGTGTGAGTAAATAGTTTAAAAGTTGCTTAACTTTAGAAAATCCTTTGAAAACAAAAGGTATCACGTAAGACTTCCCACACATAAACATGGAAAAGTTTTTACCTTACGCTAACCAAAACATTTGATAGGAAATCCAGTGATATTATAATAGTGTCTAGGGTTTTCAAGTAAATATGAAATAGCCGAAATTGTTACATGATTAAATTCCAGCTACTAGCCACAAAAGTGGGTAATACAAACAAAACCGTAGGTTCTCGTAGGGAAAATGGGTTTCCAACAATGGCAGGGCTACTGGGGTACCGCCCGTCACAGTACGTGGCCTAGATCACAGTACCGAGGATTACTCCCTTCATCCCCTGCAACACAAGACCGGGACCATTCCTTACTGAACAGTCCCGAACAAGACCACCCCGCAGTTGTGGCCAACAACTGCCCACACAGCCGAAATATAAGGGACCTCTAGACAGGGATGTATCTTGCCCTCCAGTGGGCGCGACCCACGAAGCCTTGCTGCACCTCCCCTATTTTAGCCATTCCCGGTTGATGAGGCTTGAGGCTGCGATTACCTTTATAGGACCAATTATCTTAGAATGCTCATCGTCCGCCTGACGATGTTCTGAAAGCATTCAATCCATACAAGTTCGTTCCGGGTTCGAACGAAACCGAAGGCACTATCTCGTTGCACTCATTTTGGAATCACCCTCAGAGTCAACGACCATAGCCCTTGCACTCTGATTCACCATCTCGAATCTATAAGCACTATTCCATCAAACTCATTACGGAATCACCCACAGAGTTATACTGACGTATAGCCCTTACACCTCGAGTCTTCACTTGCTCCACTTGGATTATCGACCTAACGTTTAATTGGAATCGATGTGGTTTTCGGATTCCAAATATGGAAACCCGATCCCGGTCT
This sequence comes from Allium cepa, assembly GCA_030765085.1. Classification (NCBI taxonomy): domain Eukaryota; kingdom Viridiplantae; phylum Streptophyta; class Magnoliopsida; order Asparagales; family Amaryllidaceae; genus Allium; species Allium cepa. Next base: position 957,900,824 of record CM060935.1, read on the forward strand.
CATCGAAACCAAACGCCATTTTAATGTCCAAGTTGTACTTAAGGGTTTAAATAATTAGCTCATTTTTTTTTTTTTTATCTATTTCACACAGATAGATAAACTACATATTCTCATCATAACAGATAACCATAACATTATCACAACAGATAATCTTCACAACAGTCAACATCATAACAACAACCATCACAACCAAATAATCCATCATACTATAACTAAGCATCCATATCCTATAGATACTACTCATCTCATTCCTGAGATCACAACCATCCAAATGTATATCAATATCATTCAAAAGCAATGATATATTATCCATCATTCATAATTAATTTAAAATGAATTAAATTAATTACTTCTATCTTTAATTAATTTAAATAAATTAAATTAATTACTTACCTATAAATCTTGCTTATAAATCTATTGATTAATCAACCTAGTTAATTAATCATTCATTAAGTATTAAACTTGATTAAACATTTATGATTAATCATCCACTAATTACAATAAGTAATTAGTCTTAAATTAATTTCATAAAATAAATTAACCTTAATCATAAGTAATTAACATTTAATTACTTAATTTATTAATTAATTATAATTAATTACATTTAACCTTAATTAATTACAATTAATTAATCACTTAATTAATTAACTATCACTTAATTAAACAATTCTTAATTACATCATTAATGATAATAATTAATGATATAATTAATATTTAAATTAATTACTCAATTAAAAATTAGTTACATTTAGTAATTAATTAAATTCCATTATTAATCACCTTGATTAATATCTAAATCCAGTAATTAACTACTCTTAATTACTCATTGATAAATTAATTATCCAATAATTAATTATCTTTATTAATTAATCCTTGATTAATTACAAAAGTAATTATCCAAATTACTTTATTAAAAATAAATCACCCTTCCTTAATTACATTCCAGTAATTATTACTTCTCTAAAAATCCTACTCCATAAATTACATTAAGTAATTATTATCATTAAATGATTAAATTATTCTTAAATTAATTAAACTAAATTAATTAATTTAACAAAACACATTATCAGAATTAATTACAAAAAGTAATTAATCCCTTAATTACTTTTATAAAGTAATATATTTAACAAATTACAATTGATTTTCTTAAAATAATTAATCTAATTAATCTATCAAAATTAATTACATTAATTAATTATTAATTATCGTTAGATAATTAACAACATTTTCATTAATTCCTTACTTAAGAATAATTACCTTAAATTAATTATTCATTAGTCATTTTTAATCATAAATTAATTCAAGTTATTAATTAAAATCAAATAAATAAGTAAATCCTTAATTATTTTTAAAATAATTCATTTACTCATTTATAACTTATAAATATTCAAAATGTATTTAAATAATACATTTCTAAAATTAAGTTCAACTTTCATTTCAAAATTTATGATTCAAAAATGTTTAACCATAAGAAAAGTCTAAAAATCAATATTACTTGATTTTACTAAGAAATCAAACATTTGAAATAAATAAATTATTTAGCTTTTCAATTTAAAGTTAAACATATCATCATTTTATTTCAATACTTAAAAGAAAGAATTCTTTTAAAATTTAAACCTTCATTTGAAATCAAATTCATATTTGAATTCTACTTACTAACATTTCTGTCCCATGTTAAAACTTTCAAACTGATTTGAATTCAAACAGATTTCAAACCCAAAACTGAAATCATTTTTAATTTGATTTCAAACCCAATTTTAAATCTTGCCTATCATTTAAATGTTTCATTTTGAATTCAAAGTATTCCTGAATTTAATTCAAATTCAAACCTGAATTTGAATTTAAATTTTAAACATTGAACTCCTTTAAAATTTTTAAAAAGAACCAAAACTGTTTTTAATTAAAATCTGGATTTAAAACCTGATTCTACACTTACACTGTTTTCCAGATTTGAATTTAAACTTAATTCTCATTCAAACCAAAATTTGAATCTTGTTTTAAAATATTGAATCCACCCTTAAATTTATAAAAGAACAAACTGTTTTTAATTAAAAATCTGAATTTCAAAACCTGAAACTACATTTACTGTTTTTCCCATATTTAAATTTAAATCTTCCTCAAATTTAAATTATCATTTAAACTTTTTGAATTAATAAACTTATTTGAATTCAATTCAACTTAAACTTGAATTTAATCAATGCTTTAATCATGTTGAGTTTCCAGATTTTTAAAAAAAAAACAACTCAGGTTATACCCTGCACACTAACCCGAGGCCACCTTAATTTACTTCGGGTCAATCTCCATCTTACTTCGAGTCACAACAGGGATTGCACTGTACCATCTTCGAGTCACCAAACCTGCACCTCCAAAACTTGCACCAGAGTCAACAAACCTGTCAACCATCATCACAACTCATTCTGATCATCTTATGGCCTCTAACTCCGGCCACTGCTCCTCCTATACACCCTTTTGCAATACCCCAAATCCTCAGTCCACTCGAACCATCACATAGTTTCAGACAGTGACAAAACTTCATCACTTTCAATTGGAATTCAAACCTGAAACCCACTCTTGCCATCAACACAAACTCTATGACCAACTTCCCTTATTTCCCCTCATTTCCCAGTCAAACTCCCATCTTCAGATGAAATTTCAGATCTCAAGTAACTTATGAATTTATACCCCAAAAATCTCAACTACTGCACAGACCAAAATCACAGACTACTCAGTAGCTATTAAAACTGTGATGCATGTTTTTAGTAACCATGTTTTTAAACCTGCCCTAAGTTTTAAACTTGTTTTTGAAGGACTTAAAGATATTGGCGAACTTACTTTTTGAAAACAATTTCTGTTGTTATTATATATTTTTTTTACAGTGACAGATTTTATATTTTTAAAACTACAATTTTCTCAAACCTAATCCATACAACACAAACTCAAATTGTTTACATAATAAGTCCTAACTAAGATTCATACATAAATAAGTAGATTTGTATTTAAATCCAAGAAGTAACAGAATCATATCTGCAGAAATTCTCAACACACTTATCTGCATACCCAAGATTTATGTATGCAGGCCTAATCACACTCAACAGTCAAGCATGTATTCATCTCATGCACAAACAAAATTTTAAACAACATATAAATTTGGGGTCACTCACTATGTGACGACCGCCCATGACTCCCGCACCAAACAAGGAAATAATGCGCTGAAAGGCATGCCAGGCAGCCATGGACGATAGTCAGGGTAAAACAAAACAAAAGAATCTCTATCGTACAACTCACAGCGCATGGATAAAATACAATAGAGAAATATAATATAGTGAAGCTCCATAGAACAGAACATCATCATATAAGCATCACAGTAGTTTTATACAATCATCTACTCAAATCCATACATGAAAGCCTCACTACAAGCACTCATCAAATACAGCAGCGGATACCCAGTACATATAAGAAAATAATATGCATAGCCTCCTGCTCGTCTTCGTCATCTTCAACGTAGAAACTCCAAGCACAGCACCTGTCACCTGCTTACCTAGTCTGCCCATCCCAACATGGATGAACAGCCCAAGGTAATAAGAGGAGACATAAAACCTTGAGTCAGACAAAGTCTTAGTGAGCAGTAAATTAACAATCAAGCATACCAAAAGAGCATAAAGGATAAAAGGAATAGGAACCAAACCATCCCACTCCACCTCTTTCTACAGTGATAGCCCCAGACATACACTAAGGAGAAGCAAGCATAACAACATAGACAATTAAGGTAAAGCGAATACCACTCGAGTCAAGGACGATGTTTTCCAAATACAAACCCCCAAGGCCTAAACCAAGATCAGATAAGCACCCAGAAAACACCGCTCTTGAAGCCGAATGATAATACAACCAAACATCCATGACTCTGGCTATCACTGTTAACCTTGCTTCGAAATCACCGTTAATTGAATGACCGACTCCTTCCTGAGCCATCTGTCAAGGGCTAATGGTAACCCCGGTTCTAGACAAAACTCCGCACACTGCCTTGTGCCTAGGACTTATCTTCTTGGCCCAGAGTACTCGACTACCTTCCTGTAGTCTTTTAGGCGTCCCTATGTACCCTTGCTTTAAGTTTGCTAGAACCTTCAACAACGATAAAGTCCAAGCCTCCTAGTCATCCTCCTCGACGACTATTTTCAACCTAGCCCAAGCTACCTCTTGAGCAGCTCCATTATCAACCAACTTGAACTACCCTTCAAGTTATCAACATGCTTGGAATGATCCCTGCCTGGATTAAGCCAAGACTCACATCATACTTGAACTACCCTTCAAGATATCAACATGCCTCGCTTCATCACATCAAAGCAAGATCTCAACTCAACAACATGGTTTGCCTCATCGCATCATGGCAAAGTTCCATCTCAACATCATACATATGAGCTTCAACATCCGCTACATATGCCTTAAGCAGCTTTCACCATTCAAGAGCCTTCTTCCGTAGCTTTTGAATCATCTTCAATCACCTTGTTCCAAATCAACTACAAGCTAACTTGGAGCAATCAAATCTAACATACATTCAAACATTCAAGCATTCAAACAAGATATATTAAGCAATAACAATTATAATGGCAATTTCGTAATTAAGTGTGCAAAAGTCCAACATATGTGAAATCATGGTTTTTAGCATAGATCTATCAAATCTAAACATGGGTTTTATCTCTAATACTTGATAAATAACTTCTAAAGGTAAACATCTTCAAACATGATGGATCTACATGCAGACTTAAGGAAAATGCGAGAAAACGCTAACTTTAACACATAAAAATATCACCAATCCCATACACTCCTTTGGATCCGCGTGAGAGATAACTACCACTCACGACCTAAACAACTCAAGAACCCAAGGCCGACCTAACTATAAGTCGACTCAACCAACCACGCGACCTACGACTCATCTCATCCAACGACCTAACACACTGCCGACTTAAAACTCAAGCGACATAACAACAACACGGGCCATACGACCTAACTAGCTGCCGACCTAACAAGAACACGGCATAGCCTAGTGCCGACCTAAGTCCTAGCCGACTCAACAATGCCAAACGACCTAACTATGCTACGGCCTAGCGACCTAACAAAACCATAAGTCGTTCACGACTTATCTCCCATACGACCTAACCCCTTAGGTCGTTCCACAGGCCTAAACCACCATCCTATGAGTCGTTCACCACTGAGTCGGCCCAAACCTTAACTCGGCAACCTTTTAGGTCGTTAGCTCCTAAATCAAACACTCCTATGACCCGTTCACTCCTTAAGTCGGTCATTCCTATAGGTCGCTCTACCGACCTATCTACCTTAGGTCGCTCTCCCGACCTATCTACCTTAGGTCGCTCCACACTAAACTCGGCCAGTTCCTAAGGTCGTCTACGACTTACTATAGGTCGGTCACCATCACTAAGTCGCCTAACTTTTAGGTCGTTGAATTTCTTAACCCGGCTAAGCCTACTAACTCGGCAACACCTATAGGTCGGTCCTCTATGAGTCGGTCACGACTCATCATTTGCACTCGGGTTAACTTCTAAACGACTCAAGCTAGAAGCAACACAAACAATACTAACGACCTGCAAATTCTACGATTTATCGACACGTAAAATACGGGTCGTTACATTCTCTCCCCCTTAGGAATTTCGCCCCCGAAATTCCAAACAAACAACAGCAATCAAAGATATTCCGCATGCCTACCATCCAAAGCAATCAACAAACCATGCAACCAATTCTAGCCTAGCATGCAGAATTCTATGGCTTAGAACAAGCTACAAATTCATGAGATGTCACGACACTTTAGGGCCATACCTCGAAGAGTCCGGGATGAGCTGCCTTCATCCTCTCTTCCTCCTCCCATGTACAGTCGTTAACATCATCACTCCATTGTACCTTGAGCAACGTAATCGTCTTCCTCCTAAGCTGTTTCGTATCGGTTTCAACAATACGAAGCGGCTTACGAGGTCTCGTAACCATGGGATCAACCTCTAAGTCTTCACAGCTATCAGCAGAAACCACCTTAGTTGGGTCGTGCACATACTTCCGTAGATACGATACATGAAAAACATTGTGCACACCCGCCATCTTTTCCGGTAACTCTAATCTATAAGCGAGCTTTCCAATTCGCTCGATAATCGGGAATGGTCCAACGAATCTTGGAGTTAACTTTCCTTTCTTCCCGAATCTAATAACATTCTTCAAAGGAGAAATCTTCACAAATACCATATCACCCACGTCGAATTCCAAATCCTTACGACGATTATCTGCATAACTTTTCTGTCGATCTTGGGCTGCCTTCATTCTTTGCCGAATGATCTCTATACAATCCGAAGTCTGTCGAATCATCTCTGGCCCAAGTATCAACCTTTCTCCAGTTTCCAACCAACATGTCGGAGAGTTACACGGTCTTCCATATAATGCTTCATATGGTGCCATACCAATACTCGACTGATAACTGTTATTATAAGCAAACTCCACCAAATGAACGTGATCTTCCCATGATCCTCCGAAGTCCAAAACACATGCTCTAAGAAGATCTTCCAAAACACGGTTGACTCTCTCAGTCTGACCATCTGTTTGAGGGTGATAAGCTGTACTCAAACACAACTCGGTTCCCAAAACTTCCTGGAAGCTCTTCCAAAATCCACTAGTGAACAATGGGTCTCGATCGCTCACTATACTCTTCGGAACACCATGGAATCGAACAATCCACTTCACGTAAAGCTCAGCCAACTTTGATGCAGTCCTAGTCGATCGAACAGGAATGAACCTTGCACTCTTGGTCAAACGATCTACTATGACCCAAATCCCTTCATTCCCTGCTCTTGTCCTAGGTAGACCATCGATAAAGTCCATCGACACTTGCTCCCACTTCCATGTAGGAACCTCTAACGGCTAAAGCAATCCACTGGGCTTCTTCTGCTCAGCTTTCACCAACTGGCAATTCATACACTTGGAAATAAAATTTCCAACATCCTTCTTCATACCTTCCCAGTAGTAGGTTCTCTTCATATCCCGATACATCTTATTTCCACCTGGATGAATTGTCAACTTCGAGTGATGACTCTCCCTCAGAACTTCATCTCTCAATCCATCTACATCGGGAACAACTAGTCGCCCTTGCTTTCGAAGCCAACCCTCTCGATCGACCTCGAATCCCTTATCCTTCTCCGGGTCCAATCCAGATTCCAAATCACAGATAATCTTGACAAGCTTATCATCTCCCCTTTGCCTCTCACCAATTCTTTCCACAAGAGTAGGCCTTATCGATAAGTTTGCCAACATCTCAGGTTCCAATTCACATCTAGGCCTGAAATCAAATCCAGCCAAATACTCAAGACTCTTCCATTCCGAAAACATGGCTCCCAATCCTGCATGTCTTCGACTTAACGCATCAGCCACTGCGTTACCTTTCCCTGGAGTATAGGCTATACCAAAATCATACGATGCTAAGAACTCTAGCCACCGTTGCTGTCGAAGATTCAAATCCTTTTGGGAGAACAGATACTTCAACGACTTATGATCTGTAAACAACTCGAATCTAACTCCCAATAGATAATGTCTCCACATCTTCAAAGCAAACACAATTGCCGCTAACTCCAAATCATGAGTCGGATAGTTCCTCTCATGCGGCTTCAGTTGTCGACTTGCATATGCAACAACTTTATCCTTCTGCATTAGCACTGCTCCAAGTCCAGTACCACATGCATCGGTGTAAACCACCATCTCATCATTCCCACTTGGAATAGTCAAAACAGGAGCACTCGTCAGTCGCTCTTTCAGGATTATGAAAGCTTGTTCACACTTATCATTCCATCTGAACACTTGATTCTTTTTCGTCAATCCTGTCAACGGTGCAGCTATCTTGGAAAAGTCTTTGATAAACCGACGATAATATCCTGCTAATCCAAGAAAACTTCTCACATCAGATGCATTCTTAGGCCTAACCCAATCCTGGATCGCTGCCACCTTAGCGGGATCAACCGCTATTCCATTTCCAGAAATAACATGACCTAAGAACCTCACTTCATTCTTCCAGAAGTGACACTTCGAAAACTTAGCCTTCAGCTGATGTTTCCGTAAGATTCCTAAAACAATCCTCAAGTGCGTCTTGTGCTCTTCCTCAGTTCTGGAATAAACCAAAATATCATCCACGAACACAAGCACGAACTTATTCAACTGATCTCTGAACACTCTATTCATAAGATCCACAAAATATGCTGGCGCGTTAGTCAACCCAAACGGCATTACCAGCCACTCATAAAACCCGGATGGTGTCCTGAAAGCAGTCTTCGGCACACTATCCTTTGCCACTCTCAACTGGTGAAATCCCGTTGCCAAATCCATCTGAGAAAACACCCTAGCCTCGTGAAGCTGATCAAACAAGTCATCTATTCTCGGCAATGGATACTTGTTCTTCTTAGTCACCTTATTCAGCTCACGATAATCCACACACAACCTCAACGATCCATCCGCTTTGGTTGCGAACACAACTGGCGCACCCCATTCGGACACACTTCTCCGAATGAATCCTTTCTGAAAAAGGTCATCAACTTGCACCTTCAGCTCTTGCTGCTCCCTCGGTGCCATCCGCCTAAGAGACATCACAACAGGTCTGGCTCCCTCAACTAGATCGATACGAAACTCGATCTCCCTATGCGGCGGCAACCCTTTGACTTCCTCAAAGACATTCTCAAACTCATTCACAATAGGCACCGATGACAGTCCATCCCGTGGAACAACCAGCGAATACATGAAGCTCATGAAGACGCCTTCTTCATGCTTACATCGTATCACAACCTTTCGCCCATCCACATTCCCGACTGTCACCTCCAGCCTCTCACAATCAATCCTAGCCGCATACTTCCTAAGCCAGTCCATACCCAAAATAATTCCGAACCCCGCAAAGTTCAGAACAAAGCAATCACAAACAAACGAGCAATCATGACTCGACACAACTAGACCACGGCATATCATACACAAACATGACGAACCCCCCACTGGATTAGTCACAACCAATGGCCTATCAACAATATCCGGTTTCATACCTAACCGGCTTACCAAATCATCACAAACAAAAGAATGCGACGCTCCAGTATCAAACAACACTCTAACTGGAACACCACAAATAGAAAGAGTACCTTGAACCACCACACTCTTCCCCTTCTCCTCAGCAGTCGGAGCTTTTGAAGACGACGGCACAACTCCCAAAGCATAGGCTTGCACAATCTGCCTATCTTTCCTCGGCTCTGGGCAATCCTTCTTGATATGTCCCAGCTTATCACAGTTATAACACTTTCCCGGCACCTTGGGATTCTTACAATCTTTGTAAAGATGGCCCTTCTGTTGGCAGTTATAGCAAGTCACTTCACTCTTCGGCTTCTTCTGGCCATCCCTACCCCTCTGTTGCTGTTGTTTCCTCTTCTTATTGCCACTCTGCTGTGGTTTAGATCCTTCCCTGGTTACAGCAACAACAGATACTTCCTTAGGGAACAAACTCTCGTGCCTAAGAGCTTTTTCCACAAGCTTCTCAAACGGATCGTCCAGATGATCCACCAACTGCCTCCCAAGATAAGCATCCAGACCAGTCACAAACTTTTCATTCTTCTGGTAGGGAGAATCAATATACGATCTGGCATACTTAGACAAAGCTTCGAACTCAGAAATATACTCAAGAACAGGCCTCCCACCCTGCTTGAGCTCCACAAACCTCTTAAACAAGACAGATTTCTGGGAAGTAGAGATGAACTTAGCTTCAAATCTAACTTGGAATTGCTCCCAAGTAATCTCTTCTTCTGGGGTATCAATGGTGATAGAATTCCACCAATCAGCAGCTCTTCCCTGAAGCTGTCTCGATGCAAGCTTTCTCTTAGTTGCATCCTCAATCCCTAAGTCACCAAAGATCCTTCGACATGCATCAATCCATCTCTGCACCTCAATAGTCGACTCCGTCCCCAAGAAAGCTTTTCCTCCAAGAGAAGTATAATCCTTGCAAAGCTTAGCAAAATCCACCGGTCTTGGAGCTTGAACTTGAACTCCCACATCCACTGATGATCCTGAAGCTGGTATCCTTCTCATGATCGAAGTCATCATCGCTTCGAACATAGTTCCATAATCAACAGCTCCTTCATCAGCACGGCTTTCCCTTGCAGCTGGTCTCCCTCTTCGACTCATCCTTAATATCTGTAATAAGAATGATTAGAACACCTTAAGAAACAACTACATAAGGAGTTCAAATCCTTCTAGGCTACTATATTATATATAGTAATCATCCATCAAAATACAATTACGTCTCTCATACGTAGTTACGTCAGCGAGCGTTGGCTGAAATCGATTAACCAAAGCTCTGATACCAAATGTGACGACCGCCCATGACTCCCGCACCAAACAAGGAAATAATGCGCTGAAAGGCATGCCAGGCAGCCATGGACGATAGTCAGGGTAAAACAAAACAAAAGAATCTCTATCGTACAACTCACAGCGCATGGATAAAATACAATAGAGAAATATAATATAGTGAAGCTCCATAGAACAGAACATCATCATATAAGCATCACAGTAGTTTTATACAATCATCTACTCAAATCCATACATGAAAGCCTCACTACAAGCACTCATCAAATACAGCAGCGGATACCCAGTACATATAAGAAAATAATATGCATAGCCTCCTGCTCGTCTTCGTCATCTTCAACGTAGAAACTCCAAGCACAGCACCTGTCACCTGCTTACCTAGTCTGCCCATCCCAACATGGATGAACAGCCCAAGGTAATAAGAGGAGACATAAAACCTTGAGTCAGACAAAGTCTTAGTGAGCAGTAAATTAACAATCAAGCATACCAAAAGAGCATAAAGGATAAAAGGAATAGGAACCAAACCATCCCACTCCACCTCTTTCTACAGTGATAGCCCCAGACATACACTAAGGAGAAGCAAGCATAACAACATAGACAATTAAGGTAAAGCGAATACCACTCGAGTCAAGGACGATGTTTTCCAAATACAAACCCCCAAGGCCTAAACCAAGATCAGATAAGCACCCAGAAAACACCGCTCTTGAAGCCGAATGATAATACAACCAAACATCCATGACTCTGGCTATCACTGTTAACCTTGCTTCGAAATCACCGTTAATTGAATGACCGACTCCTTCCTGAGCCATCTGTCAAGGGCTAATGGTAACCCCGGTTCTAGACAAAACTCCGCACACTGCCTTGTGCCTAGGACTTATCTTCTTGGCCCAGAGTACTCGACTACCTTCCTGTAGTCTTTTAGGCGTCCCTATGTACCCTTGCTTTAAGTTTGCTAGAACCTTCAACAACGATAAAGTCCAAGCCTCCTAGTCATCCTCCTCGACGACTATTTTCAACCTAGCCCAAGCTACCTCTTGAGCAGCTCCATTATCAACCAACTTGAACTACCCTTCAAGTTATCAACATGCTTGGAATGATCCCTGCCTGGATTAAGCCAAGACTCACATCATACTTGAACTACCCTTCAAGATATCAACATGCCTCGCTTCATCACATCAAAGCAAGATCTCAACTCAACAACATGGTTTGCCTCATCGCATCATGGCAAAGTTCCATCTCAACATCATACATATGAGCTTCAACATCCGCTACATATGCCTTAAGCAGCTTTCACCATTCAAGAGCCTTCTTCCGTAGCTTTTGAATCATCTTCAATCACCTTGTTCCAAATCAACTACAAGCTAACTTGGAGCAATCAAATCTAACATACATTCAAACATTCAAGCATTCAAACAAGATATATTAAGCAATAACAATTATAATGGCAATTTCGTAATTAAGTGTGCAAAAGTCCAACATATGTGAAATCATGGTTTTTAGCATAGATCTATCAAATCTAAACATGGGTTTTATCTCTAATACTTGATAAATAACTTCTAAAGGTAAACATCTTCAAACATGATGGATCTACATGCAGACTTAAGGAAAATGCGAGAAAACGCTAACTTTAACACATAAAAATATCACCAATCCCATACACTCCTTTGGATCCGCGTGAGAGATAACTACCACTCACGACCTAAACAACTCAAGAACCCAAGGCCGACCTAACTATAAGTCGACTCAACCAACCACGCGACCTACGACTCATCTCATCCAACGACCTAACACACTGCCGACTTAAAACTCAAGCGACATAACAACAACACGGGCCATACGACCTAACTAGCTGCCGACCTAACAAGAACACGGCATAGCCTAGTGCCGACCTAAGTCCTAGCCGACTCAACAATGCCAAACGACCTAACTATGCTACGGCCTAGCGACCTAACAAAACCATAAGTCGTTCACGACTTATCTCCCATACGACCTAACCCCTTAGGTCGTTCCACAGGCCTAAACCACCATCCTATGAGTCGTTCACCACTGAGTCGGCCCAAACCTTAACTCGGCAACCTTTTAGGTCGTTAGCTCCTAAATCAAACACTCCTATGACCCGTTCACTCCTTAAGTCGGTCATTCCTATAGGTCGCTCTACCGACCTATCTACCTTAGGTCGCTCTCCCGACCTATCTACCTTAGGTCGCTCCACACTAAACTCGGCCAGTTCCTAAGGTCGTCTACGACTTACTATAGGTCGGTCACCATCACTAAGTCGCCTAACTTTTAGGTCGTTGAATTTCTTAACCCGGCTAAGCCTACTAACTCGGCAACACCTATAGGTCGGTCCTCTATGAGTCGGTCACGACTCATCATTTGCACTCGGGTTAACTTCTAAACGACTCAAGCTAGAAGCAACACAAACAATACTAACGACCTGCAAATTCTACGATTTATCGACACGTAAAATACGGGTCGTTACACACTATCAAAAAGAACAGAGCAGTTCTTAATTATCACTGTTTAACAGTTCTTCCTATTTGAAAGGCATTTGAATTATCTTTAAGCTTTGCAAATCTTGTTAACTTAGTTTTAAAAATATAAAGGTAGAAACTGTTTTTAAACAAATATTTACTCACCTTAAAATTGAAAAAGAGCATGCATTCCAAATGCCAAACATTCCCCTGCAACCTGAATTCCTTGCATGCTTGAATCAGAGCTAACATGAATCTGAGCTAACTTGCAGTTTGAAATTGGTTTTAGCTTGAAGTAGGTAAGCCTGGAAACTGCATTTGGTGATAATTTGGTCTGCATGCTTCCAGATTCATCTTTGCTTGATGCTTGCAGTCCTATTTGAATTTGCATTTGATGTTGATTACAATACATGTTGGTTGCAGGCTTTTGGAATTTGCATGCAGACCCACTTCAACTTGCTTGCAAAGATTTTACAGTTTTGAAGATTTGATTGCAGGTTACAGAAATTTCCAGATTTGGGAATTTTGATTTTCATTTTGCAGAGTTGTTTCTTTTTGCAGGTTTAATTGAATTTGGGTTGAGGATTTTTAGAGTGAAGTGGATTTTAGTTTTCAATAGATCTGAATTTAGGTTGTGGGTTTTAGAATGAAAATGATTTTCAGTTTTCTCAAAACTGAATTTAGATACATTATAGGAGATAAAGTTTTTGAAATAAAGAGATATGTTTAAGTTTTATCTAAAATAATAAATCCAAATAGGTTTTAGAATGACACTTGTTGTTTAAGTATGAAAATAAATTACAAGTGTCTACTTTAAAACATGAATGTTAAACACATGTGAGATTCTAATATAAAATAAATTTCTTTGTTTACAAATGTTTTAATTAAGGATAAAACTATTTCTAATTTAATTTAAGATGTTTTATATGTTTATATATTTAGTCTCTAAATAATACAAATGAACTATCTTTAACTAATTAAATATTTGCTTGAATATTTTTAAAAAATTATTTAAAACCAATTTCAAAAGAGAAACCTTTTAAAAAGAAAAGAACAATGTTGAATTATATTATTCAAGAGTTTCAAATTAACATATTATACTTAAATATAAATAGACTAAATTTATTTCAAAACAAATTTTAAAACAAAATAAACTTTATTATAAAAATACAAATTTTAACTATTATACATTTATAACAAAATATTTACCAAAAATTTTTTTCCTAAAAAAAATACAAGATAGATTTATAAACTGATTTATGAAAAGTTCAATACTATTTTAAATTTAATTTAATCAATTCATAGATTATACACTTATATATATTAAATTTTGAAAAGATCTTTTATTAAATTTTAAAATTAAAATCAAAACACATATTTACAATGTATACACATATATACATTATAAATAAAATATTTTAAATCAGCTTATAAAGAAAATTTTATCATTTAAATATTTTTAACATTTTAAAACAATAAGCTTCTCAAATTAAATCATTATTATAAATCTTCAAAAGAATATCATTTATTAACAAAGTAATTAAAAATTTACAAAAGGAAATTATGTTTGAACTGGATTATTAAATCAGTATTTCACATTTTAAAATAATTATTAATGAAATTATTAAATAAATATTGCCCAAATTTCCGGGACATCACATTCCTCCCCTCTTAAAAGAATTTCGTCCCCGAAATTTAAAAGCAAAGGTAATTTAATAATCTCCTTAAAAAAAATAATTTATTTAACACAAGCATATATCAGACATATGCTAATAATCAAAACAACCAATTCAACCAATCAAACAGATCTAATTATCCAGACAAATTCTGGATAAAATTCTATCGAGTTTCCCTAGGTATATATATATATACCGGGATACTCGCTCTAGAGAATCCAAACAATCAATACTAAGAAACTCCAAAACTCCTATACAACTATATCTATAACACTAGACAAGATATCAGACTACAAACGAGTCTGACTCAACAACTAAAACTCCAGAACTGCCGGTTCCACAACCAGAGATAGATCATACACGTATTCCCTCAGAGATACGTGAAACTCATCGAATCCCAGTTATCCAAACTGGCAATCCAATCCTGTAGATCAATCACTTAACCATTGAGAGAAAACAGAAAGGTCCAAACTCTTATCCACAAATCTTATTTGTCGATCCTGGGTTGCCTTCAACCTTCTAGATCAATCCAATCCATCACACAAACCTACTACACATATCAGAAGACTTCAGATAACTACACTTATTCGAAAAACAGAACAGATGTCCAAGTCATCCAAGTCTCCAGATTAAAGTGAATTTCCCGTAGAAATCCTCTGATCCAAGACAAAACACAAATCCTCAAATGAATCGGGTGCTCCTATTCTGGAATAGTTGCCACCATGCTTCCACTGTGTAAATCTGATTTGAGAATGCTGTTGATGAACACAGGTATAAACTTGATCAACTTATCCTGAAAACATTGTTCATCAATTTCCATAAAATCTCCAAAAACCAAGTCGAAACAGAACTCAATCTTCCGATGCAGATGCAAAACTTAACTCCTTTGAAGACATCCAGAAAATATCAAACCACTTCGATAACTCAAACATCTTCTAGAGATGCACCAATCCAAACAAAGGTTACTCAAAAAATTTCCGGATCATCGCAAGTCACTTTTGCGATTCTACTTAGTTCAGATCGTTCTCTTTTCAACAATCAGAACAGCCAAAACCTTCAATCAAAAGGGAAACTAGTGGTCCACCTTCAACCACAAACATTACACCAGCTGAGCTTCCAGAAGAAATGGACAAGCTTCAACATCTGCCCGGCTTACAGACAAAAGAATCACAGAAACTTCCGAACCATCGAAGAAACATGCCACTCACTGCTGCTACTGCTGCCAAAACTTCCTTACCCAAAAACTTATCGAATCTCAAAGCTACACCAGCCACTTCCACAAAAGAGCCTTCAAAAGACAGATACCCCTCAGGAAACTCGACTCCAATCAAGCACAAAACACTCTGCCAAACTGAGTCTCAAACTCAAATACAGACAGATCTCCTTCCTAAGGTTGCCAAAATACCATTGCTGACTTCAGTACTCCAAACTGATCCAGACTCAAGAAAAATCCACTCACACGAGTGAGATCAAGCTTAAAATCCAAAGATACACTCCGAATCTTGAAAAGATTCTCCTTCAGAGATCAGAAAAATCCTTCACACCAAACTGCCAAACTACTCAAGATGCCCAACACTGCCCTAGCAGATCTCTTCCAAGCTCAAACACTCGGAACTCCAACCATTGGTAGTTGTGTTACACACAGCACTACCCTATCTACCTCTATTTCTTATATTGGAAAACCTGAACAGGTAACCCAATAGATAGGTAGAATTAAATACATTTATATTTAAAATTACAAGTACGCTCTCTCAAGAAAGACACCACTACAGAGCCTAGGTATTCACTTAACCTAATGCTCTGATACCACTTGTGACGACCCAACTTCCAGACTCCAGGAAGTCGCATCGCTAAGAAGAAAGAAAGGGATAGAAGAAGAAAAGAAAGAGAAAGAAGAACACAAAACAACATCAGAATCTCACAGCGGAACGAATAAAATATAATATATCACATAATACTTTACATAGTATCATATACATTAGAGTTTTACAGCCAATACAACACAAACTAGACAGTTATAAACACCTGTCTAGTTATACAACTCTAAACAGTACAAGAAACAACTCAGAGAGACGACTCAGAGATACCAACACAGCGGAAAATAGATAACTACAACGCAGAAGCCTCCTGCTCCATTTGCTCCTCCATAACTCGTCAAAGCAGTCCTGAATTACTTGACTACTCATACATAATATGAGTACCCAAGAGTTTAATAAAACAGAAAATAAACACTCGGGTCAGACAGGGGTCTGGTGTGAGTAAATAGTTTAAAAGTTGCTTAACTTTAGAAAATCCTTTGAAAACAAAAGGTATCACGTAAGACTTCCCACACATAAACATGGAAAAGTTTTTACCTTACGCTAACCAAAACATTTGATAGGAAATCCAGTGATATTATAATAGTGTCTAGGGTTTTCAAGTAAATATGAAATAGCCGAAATTGTTACATGATTAAATTCCAGCTACTAGCCACAAAAGTGGGTAATACAAACAAAACCGTAGGGTCTCGTAGGGAAAATGGGTTTCCAACAATGGCAGGGCTACTGGGGTACCGCCCGTCACAGTACGTGGCCTAGATCACAGTACCGAGGATTACTCCCTTCATCCCCTGCAACACAAGACCGGGACCATTCCTTACTGAACAGTCCCGAACAAGACCACCCCGCAGTTGTGGCCAACAACTGCCCACACAGCCGAAATATAAGGGACCTCTAGACAGGGATGTATCTTGCCCTCCAGTGGGCGCGACCCACGAAGCCTTGCTGCACCTCCCCTGTTTTAGCCATTCCCGATTGATGAGGCTTGAGGCTGCGATTACCTTTATAGGACCAATTATCTTAGAATGCTCATCGTCCGCCTGACGATGTTCTGAAAGCATTCAATCCATACAAGTTCGTTCCGGGTTCGAACGAAACCGAAGGCACTATCTCGTTGCACTCATTTTGGAATCACCCTCAGAGTCAACGACCATAGCCCTTGCACTCTGATTCACCATCTCGAATCTATAAGCACTATTCCATCAAACTCATTACGGAATCACCCACAGAGTTATACTGACGTATAGCCCTTACACCTCGAGTCTTCACTTGCTCCACTTGGATTATAGACCTAACGTTTAATTGGAATCGATGTGGTTTTCGGATTCCAAATATGGAAACCCGATCCCGGTCTCATCGAAACCAAACGCCATTTTAATGTCCAAGTTGTACTTAAGGGTTTAAATAATTAACTCATTTTTTTTTTTTATCTATTTCACACAGATAGATAAACTACATATTCTCATCATAACAGATAACCATAACATTATCACAACAGATAATCTTCACAACAGTCAACATCATAACAACAACCATCA
This sequence comes from Allium cepa, assembly GCA_030765085.1. Taxonomy (NCBI): domain Eukaryota; kingdom Viridiplantae; phylum Streptophyta; class Magnoliopsida; order Asparagales; family Amaryllidaceae; genus Allium; species Allium cepa. The sequence continues at coordinate 957,918,700 of CM060935.1, forward strand.
CAACCAAATAATCCATCATACTATAACTAAGCATCCATATCCTATAGATACTACTCATCTCATTCCTGAGATCACAACCATCCAAATGTATATCAATATCATTCAAAAGCAATGATATATTATCCATCATTCATAATTAATTTAAAATGAATTAAATTAATTACTTCTATCTTTAATTAATTTAAATAAATTAAATTAATTACTTACCTATAAATCTTGCTTATAAATCTATTGATTAATCAACCTAGTTAATTAATCATTCATTAAGTATTAAACTTGATTAAACATTTATGATTAATCATCCACTAATTACAATAAGTAATTAGTCTTAAATTAATTTCATAAAATAAATTAACCTTAATCATAAGTAATTAACATTTAATTACTTAATTTATTAATTAATTATAATTAATTACATTTAACCTTAATTAATTACAATTAATTAATCACTTAATTAATTAACTATCACTTAATTAAACAATTCTTAATTACATCATTAATGATAATAATTAATGATATAATTAATATTTAAATTAATTACTCAATTAAAAATTAGTTACATTTAGTAATTAATTAAATTCCATTATTAATCACCTTGATTAATATCTAAATCCAGTAATTAACTACTCTTAATTACTCATTGATAAATTAATTATCCAATAATTAATTATCTTTATTAATTAATCCTTGATTAATTACAAAAGTAATTATCCAAATTACTTTATTAAAAATAAATCACCCTTCCTTAATTACATTCCAGTAATTATTACTTCTCTAAAAATCCTACTCCATAAATTACATTAAGTAATTATTATCATTAAATGATTAAATTATTCTTAAATTAATTAAACTAAATTAATTAATTTAACAAAACACATTATCAGAATTAATTACAAAAAGTAATTAATCCCTTAATTACTTTTATAAAGTAATATATTTAACAAATTACAATTGATTTTCTTAAAATAATTAATCTAATTAATCTATCAAAATTAATTACATTAATTAATTATTAATTATCGTTAGATAATTAACAACATTTTCATTAATTCCTTACTTAAGAATAATTACCTTAAATTAATTATTCATTAGTCATTTTTAATCATAAATTAATTCAAGTTATTAAATAAAATCAAATAAATAAGTAAATCCTTAATTATTTTTAAAATAATTCATTTACTCATTTATAACTTATAAATATTCAAAATGTATTTAAATAATACATTTCTAAAATTAAGTTCAACTTTCATTTCAAAATTTATGATTCAAAAATGTTTAACCATAAGAAAAGTCTAAAAATCAATATTACTTGATTTTACTAAGAAATCAAACATTTGAAATAAATAAATTATTTAGCTTTTCAATTTAAAGTTAAACATATCATCATTTTATTTCAATACTTAAAAGAAAGAATTCTTTTAAAATTTAAACCTTCATTTGAAATCAAATTCATATTTGAATTCTACTTACTAACATTTCTGTCCCATGTTAAAACTTTCAAACTGATTTGAATTCAAACAGATTTCAAACCCAAAACTGAAATCATTTTTAATTTGATTTCAAACCCAATTTTAAATCTTGCCTATCATTTAAATGTTTCATTTTGAATTCAAAGTATTCCTGAATTTAATTCAAATTCAAACCTGAATTTGAATTTAAATTTTAAACATTGAACTCCTTTAAAATTTTTAAAAAGAACCAAAACTGTTTTTAATTAAAATCTGGATTTAAAACCTGATTCTACACTTACACTGTTTTCCAGATTTGAATTTAAACTTAATTCTCATTCAAACCAAAATTTGAATCTTGTTTTAAAATATTGAATCCACCCTTAAATTTATAAAAGAACAAACTGTTTTTAATTAAAAATCTGAATTTCAAAACCTGAAACTACATTTACTGTTTTTCCCATATTTAAATTTAAATCTTCCTCAAATTTAAATTATCATTTAAACTTTTTGAATTAATAAACTTATTTGAATTCAATTCAACTTAAACTTGAATTTAATCAATGCTTTAATCATGTTGAGTTTCCAGATTTTTAAAAAAAAAACAACTCAGGTTATACCCTGCACACTAACCCGAGGCCACCTTAATTTACTTCGGGTCAATCTCCATCTTACTTCGAGTCACAACAGGGATTGCACTGTACCATCTTCGAGTCACCAAACCTGCACCTCCAAAACTTGCACCAGAGTCAACAAACCTGTCAACCATCATCACAACTCATTCTGATCATCTTATGGCCTCTAACTCCGGCCACTGCTCCTCCTATACACCCTTTTGCAATACCCCAAATCCTCAGTCCACTCGAACCATCACATAGTTTCAGACAGTGACAAAACTTCATCACTTTCAATTGGAATTCAAACCTGAAACCCACTCTTGCCATCAACACAAACTCTATGACCAACTTCCCTTATTTCCCCTCATTTCCCAGTCAAACTCCCATCTTCAGATGAAATTTCAGATCTCAAGTAACTTATGAATTTATACCCCAAAAATCTCAACTACTGCACAGACCAAAATCACAGACTACTCAGTAGCTATTAAAACTGTGATGCATGTTTTTAGTAACCATGTTTTTAAACCTGCCCTAAGTTTTAAACTTGTTTTTGAAGGACTTAAAGATATTGGCGAACTTACTTTTTGAAAACAATTTCTGTTGTTATTATATTTTTTTTTTACAGTGACAGATTTTATATTTTTAAAACTACAATTTTCTCAAACCTAATCCATACAACACAAACTCAAATTGTTTACATAATAAGTCCTAACTAAGATTCATACATAAATAAGTAGATTTGTATTTAAATCCAAGAAGTAACAGAATCATATCTGCAGAAATTCTCAACACACTTATCTGCATACCCAAGATTTATGTATGCAGGCCTAATCACACTCAACAGTCAAGCATGTATTCATCTCATGCACAAACAAAATTTTAAACAACATATAAATTTGGGGTCACTCACTATCAAAAAGAACAGAGCAGTTCTTAATTATCACTGTTTAACAGTTCTTCCTATTTGAAAGGCATTTGAATTATCTTTAAGCTTTGCAAATCTTGTTAACTTAGTTTTAAAAATATAAAGGTAGAAACTGTTTTTAAACAAATATTTACTCACCTTAAAATTGAAAAAGAGCATGCATTCCAAATGCCAAACATTCCCCTGCAACCTGAATTCCTTGCATGCTTGAATCAGAGCTAACATGAATCTGAGCTAACTTGCAGTTTGAAATTGGTTTTAGCTTGAAGTAGGTAAGCCTGGAAACTGCATTTGGTGATAATTTGGTCTGCATGCTTCCAGATTCATCTTTGCTTGATGCTTGCAGTCCTATTTGAATTTGCATTTGATGTTGATTACAATACATGTTGGTTGCAGGCTTTTGGAATTTGCATGCAGACCCACTTCAACTTGCTTGCAAAGATTTTACAGTTTTGAAGATTTGATTGCAGGTTACAGAAATTTCCAGATTTGGGAATTTTGATTTTCATTTTGCAGAGTTGTTTCTTTTTGCAGGTTTAATTGAATTTGGGTTGAGGATTTTTAGAGTGAAGTGGATTTTAGTTTTCAATAGATCTGAATTTAGGTTGTGGGTTTTAGAATGAAAATGATTTTCAGTTTTCTCAAAACTGAATTTAGATACATTATAGGAGATAAAGTTTTTGAAATAAAGAGATATGTTTAAGTTTTATCTAAAATAATAAATCCAAATAGGTTTTAGAATGACACTTGTTGTTTAAGTATGAAAATAAATTACAAGTGTCTACTTTAAAACATGAATGTTAAACACATGTGAGATTCTAATATAAAATAAATTTCTTTGTTTACAAATGTTTTAATTAAGGATAAAACTATTTCTAATTTAATTTAAGATGTTTTATATGTTTATATATTTAGTCTCTAAATAATACAAATGAACTATCTTTAACTAATTAAATATTTGCTTGAATATTTTTAAAAAATTATTTAAAACCAATTTCAAAAGAGAAACCTTTTAAAAAGAAAAGAACAATGTTGAATTATATTATTCAAGAGTTTCAAATTAACATATTATACTTAAATATAAATAGACTAAATTTATTTCAAAACAAATTTTAAAACAAAATAAACTTTATTATAAAAATACAAATTTTAACTATTATACATTTATAACAAAATATTTACCAAAAATTTTTTTCCTAAAAAAAATACAAGATAGATTTATAAACTGATTTATGAAAAGTTCAATACTATTTTAAATTTAATTTAATCAATTCATAGATTATACACTTATATATATTAAATTTTGAAAAGATCTTTTATTAAATTTTAAAATTAAAATCAAAACACATATTTACAATGTATACACATATATACATTATAAATAAAATATTTTAAATCAGCTTATAAAGAAAATTTTATCATTTAAATATTTTTAACATTTTAAAACAATAAGCTTCTCAAATTAAATCATTATTATAAATCTTCAAAAGAATATCATTTATTAACAAAGTAATTAAAAATTTACAAAAGAAAATTATGTTTGAACTGGATTATTAAATCAGTATTTCACATTTTAAAATAATTATTAATGAAATTATTAAATAAATATTGCCCAAATTTCCGGGACATCACAGCCACTATCAAAAAATTATCTACATTTATTCAAATTGCACCAACCTGTTCCAAAAAATTATGAACAGAATTGAGATGTGGCATTGCAAATTCTAAGCAATTGTAGGAAGGGAAAAACACATTTACACAGTGATTAGTGCAATGGTTCTATACTTGCAACTAAATTTTGAGTTAGAAGGCTTCGTTCAAGATAAACCCTTTACATTTCAATATTAAATACTCTATATTTCACAAGGTCGGTTAAAATTTTGCAATGGTTAAGGAAAGATTAAACGTCGATCTAGCTTGACTACATTTAACAGTGCCACATGAAATTTAGTTAGAATTGTTATAAAGTCGTAATTTTTTTAAATAAGAAAAAGAATGGAACAGAACAAAAAATATAGTATGTATATTTAAGGTCCTCAAAAGATACTTACCTCAACCTTTTCAAGGTCTTCTACAACTGTCCTCCAGCACCACCATACCTTGAAATCCGAACTCCACCACAAAACCAAGCATTCAACTACTTCCGCCACTTCATATTTCATTCAGCAGGTGTCTACACTAGTGCTACAACCACCTTCTATCTACTGCCTTAAACTGCTTCACATATCAGTCCTATCAACGCTGCAGCAACTTGCCATCTTGAATTGCCTCATCGCGGCATCCCCTTCATCCACTATCGATAACATCCAAACTGCTCCTTTACAAACCTCCTCCAACTTACAATATCACAAACCGCATTATGCCAAATTTGTTTGAAAAGTTGTTTCCACAGCTACCTACTCATTCAAACATTCATCACCTTGTAGGATCGATTTCACCCTAGAGGGAGGGGGGTGAATAGGGTGATGCTGTTAATTTAAAAAATTGTTGCGGAAGCTTATAAAATTATTTCAACACAGATATATCGAAATTATAGCGGCACAAATAATTGCAGAATAATAAATGCAGAAATAGAATGACACAGAATTTACCTAGCTTCGGCAAAACCCTGCCTACGTGCTGCCCCTAAGGTTTCTACTAGAAATTAAGTAATCACACGCTTACACACGTAATCTCGCGACACCTGCTACTGGCTAACCTAAATCTACGATCAAAAGCTTGCCACAACTCAGCCACTGAGTTGCAAATTCTTAAACTACACGACATAGTTTGCCCCCTAGTCACACGACTAGCAACTACAACATTTAAAAGAGAATTACAAAAGACGATATTTTAAAAAAACTTAAAAAAACCCTAATTTTTATAAAACAAAAATCCTTTATTAGCTAAACCAGCCCAAAGATTTCTCCCTCTTTAATTTATGCCGGCTCACTTTCTTCTTTTCCTATTTGCTCTGTAAAATAATGTCGGCCGTTCCTTTTTCCTTCGCTTACAAATTAGGGCTTCGTATAAAATCAAAGAAGCCGACTTTAATTAGTTCGATCAGGTGGGTTGTATACTTGCTGTGCATTGAGGTTGCTCCCGACCATTTTATTGCATTTGAATTTGTTTTTAGAATTACACCTGAGTTGAATCCAGCTTGTAGCTCGGGTTTGACCTTGTGCTGATTATCGTGACATTATTTTTATTGCACTTGAGTTGAACCCGGCGTTTTGGGATTGAACTGTGCTCACCTGTCCCTGTAATTCTATAAAGTGTATATATCGGTGTGCACGGCCTTATGGCATATACAGTGATACACTGTGTATGTCACAAGCTGTTCGTGTATGATGAAGTCAAAATTAAATGATGACGAACAACCAAAATAACTAAGGCAAATATTATTTTCAAAATCCACATTTTATTTTATACTGCAAAACTATTTTATTTTCAATTTTACTCTTTCGATATTTATTTTTTGCAGATTGCTCAGATGCTAGATTCAATTTGGAGTGAAGTTGAAGATAAAATACGAGTTGAGTGAATGAGTGATATGTAGTGAGGTCAAATGTAAATGTGAATCGTGATGTAAAATTGTATTGTAATTGAAATTGTATATATATAGTGAGAGCTTGAGATTTGTACTATTCAAAAATTGTAATAAACATTTGTTTGAATAAAATTTCTGTTTGAATTCAAATTCTGTGTTCTTTATTTTTACTCAGCAATTATTTATTTAATCTATGAATAGTACATTAACAAATACATTTAAACGAATATATACATGTTTATTATAATCAAACAAAAATCATATAGTCGCATATTCAACAATCTCCCCCTTTTGATGATAACAAACATATATTTAAGATTTTGAATATGTTAAATGTATTTGATCATTGATATACTCTAATTTCTCCCCCTATTTAAATGCTTCCTCTCTACACAAATCTCCCCCTTCATATATGCATACAATTAAAAGATATGCAAATGAGCCTAGATGCAAATAGAAAATATTTGACCTTTGCTTGATTTTATTTGTCAAAATCTTAACTTTTCTCTCCCCCTTTTGTTATCAGCAAAAGAGTAATAGTGTTAGAGCAAATAGAGATAAAGTGATCGATATTAATCCGACATTAAAACTCAATTGAATATAAATATTAAATTTTAATAAAAAATCAAAAAAAATCATAAATACTTTGTTAGGCGCATATTCCACTTTTAGAATGATGGGAATGATATCATCATGTAAAACCATACAATTGTGTCTATTTATGGTATGTTTATATAAGGAATTTGAATATCTACCAACCATGCATAACCTTTATGTAACGACCCGAAATTTTCGAAGCCGAAAATTCCAGATAGTTATGAAAAAGAAGAAAGAGATAGAAGAAGAACAGAAATATCAACAACTCACATTCACAGCGGATAAAATATAATAATAAATAATAACAATAACGGTTTACAAAGATTATTATATCTGTCAATTACATTTAATATACATCAGAGTTTCACCTATATATAGTCACTGAATATATACAACTATCATGTCTCAGAAATACAGCGGCAATACTCTATACGCTATCGCCATCCAGCTCGCTTCCTGAGCTCCAGAACGTACCTACCTGAAAATCTGTAATACTCGGTCTGACCCGAGCATTACATCAAAGTAACACCCGGGTCAGGCTGAAAACCAGCGTGAGTAAACCCATCTAACATAGAATACAAAAGTATACACTCATAAAAAAAACCCGGGTACGTATAACAATTTATAACTTCATAAGGTACTATAGACATCACTTATTTCACAAAGCAATTTAGTGCTAGGACTTAGATTATATGGTCCGATTCATTTAAATCATTCTATTACACCCTATCGATTCACGTATCAGTTTATAAAGAATCGAAGTGGTTTCGGGTATTAACTAATATCTGACTCTGGTCTCTTCGAACCAAATGTCATCTTATCTCAAGTTTTCAAGTGAATACAACTTATCTTTAAATACCGGATGTCACCTTTACACAACAATTCATCATCACAAAATGACCACATTATCAATGTCCATCGAAACATATCATATCACCAAACATTTCATATCAGAAATATCAATCAATTCAAGGCATTTAACATCAATCAATTATTCATAAGCAAGATTGATCACTTCCAAATTAATTTAATTTATCTCTGATTAAACTAATTACTAATTTTTAATCACTTGGATTACCTCTACTTGATCATTAATTAATTACAAATCAATTAATTAATTATCCTTTAATTATCCATCTCAATTAATCATCCTTTAATTACAACACGTAATTAACATCCCTTTACCCTACCATATTAATTATATTGATCCTTAATTAATTACTCAATTTAATTGTCTTATAAGCACTTCATTGATCGATCAGCCCTGAATTAATCATATTCATTATTTAACTAATCCATGATTAATTTCCTTAATTAATTAAACTTAAGTAATTAAACCTTGATTGCTTCCATTAAGTAATGAATTAGTCACTAATTACAACCTAATTACTTAATTAATTAATCACTAATTTATTAATTAATTACTAAATTAATTAATCACTAATTATTAATTAATTCCCTCAAATTATCTAATTAATAATTCTCAATTACAAACTAATCAACCTCTTAATCCTTAATTTTTAATTAATTAATCACTTAGTCAATCATATTTTAGTTACTTCATTTGATTATCAAATCTTAATTACTTTTAAGATAAATCATCATCTTTATCATCCTCTTTAATTACGTTAAGTAATTAGTCCTTAACTAATAATACAACTTTATTTGCCTTCGCCAATTCGAATCAATTACATCGTTGAATTACACTTGAAATCACTTAGAGATTCAAGTTAAATCTAATAATTATTCAAACCCAAAACATTTCTTTTCAAAAAAAAAAAAAACATTAGGCTTTATAATTTAAAATTTTAAACTTGTTTATAAACTTGAACCATACCTTAATTTGAAAACTTGTTTGAACTCTTGAAAAATACTTTTACTTTGAACTTGCTTAATTCATTATCTTTAACTTAAAACAAACAGGCCCAAAAGACTTCAGACCCTACTTCTCTTCTATAATATCCCTTACTTCCAAATAAGCCCGGCCCGCTATCTCCCACTATCTTTATCTCCGGCCCACTCTCTTTAATTCCCTTCCCTTCTTCTTCCAGTATTACTCCTTCCAAGCCTATTTGAATGAGCAGATCTGTGCACGCATACGTGCACATGTACGAACGCTCTGGCCATCTTCGGCCGACGTCACGACCTTCACCCCATCGGCAACTCCACCGACATTCCCCCTGTCAACTCGAAACCTAGAAAAATGCAATCACTCGAAATCGAACCAGTTAAGCCCCTGAACCAACTTTTCGATCAGAGAAAACTACACTGACGCCACCAACTCTGATCACCAGACTCTCTACGACTTCGGCCATATCTTCGACAACCCACCAGCTTCCCTCATCCAAAGTCTCGCTTCACTCGATCCATTGAGGAAGTCGAACTGAGACAAAACTCAACCCAATTAAAAACTAGGGTTTTAAACCCAAATCGAACAAACTTCGTTGCCACAGCGATCATGAACCACCTCCACCATTTTTCTTTGCTTCGCGGTTCGCCAATCTAGCTCCAACCAGAATCCTGACCTCCAAAGTTCCACCAGACACCGGGATTTACTCGAAACCCAAAAACTAAACAAACCCGAATTTCAAACCCAAAACTAATCTAAAACTCGTGATTTTAGTTTTTAAAAAATCGAGTTTTCCAGTGTTTATTCGAACTACAAGCCTGAATCCACAAAACAAAGATGTTGATTTATCACTTCCTTTCGAAATCTTACTGTATTTATTTGGTTTACAGTATTTTACAATCTAAAAATATTTAAAACATAATTGTAAACTTAAATGATGATTATACAAATTTATTTTGTTTTAAACTCCAAGTCCATCAGTTACTAGATAAACATGTATATTTTTTTTTTTTCATCGACCCTGTAACTAAACAGAGAAGAGAAATTCATGCTCAATACACACAGACCCAACACATATAGCTCACTCAAAGCTACTTATCAAAAATACACATGTAAAACAGCATATCATCCATGAATCATGAGCACTAATCTAATCATACTTAAGTTTAAGTAAGGTGTTTACTCACAGGTTTGAGGAGAACAATGCTTTTGCAATCAGTGTTTGAAACTGGAAAAATTGAACTTGAGTTTTAAATCTCTTTGTTTCTATTTTGAGGTGGCTAATCCTTGAAAATCTGAATCTTGAAGAAGAAATCGCAGAGACTGATTACAGGGAGTTTGCTTTGCTTGAATTCTTTGAATTTGTCTTACAATTTTTTTTTGAAAGTTTTGTGGATTTGTTTTAAGGGTAAATTCACAGGTTGAAAGAAAGATGTGTTGCGTCTCTAACTTCAGTTGTGAGATTATTTTCTGGTTTACAAAGCTCATGAACGAATGGGCAAAGAAGATGATATATATATAGAAACAAAGTATACAGGGCTTGTTTACTGGTACAAACTTGGACAGAGATATTTTTTTCTTTCTTCAGTTTTTGTCCAGGCAAGATTTTTATGTATATATGTATGGAGGCTGAAGTGATGATATCTTTTGGCTAGCATTTATTAACATTGTCTTCTTTTATAAGCTTATACTTATCTTTATTTTATAAGTACATTCATATGCAGGTTTGACTGGTTCATCTCATATCACTTGTATTCCAACATATATGTGTTCTAGAATTTACTTATGTGTAAATTTTATATTTTACATGACTATAACCTTTAAGATATTTATTTTCGCATCCATACTTATTGTATTTCTTTGTTAAGGATAAACTATCAACATTGAATTTCTTAAAGTTATTTATTTCTATACTTATGTTAAAATCATAGCTTCTTAAGCCTATAACAATTATATTTGTTTTAAAATAATAAACTGTATTTTAATTAATTTAATTAAATATTGATTAAAATAATACTGTCAAATATCCGGGATGTCACATCCCTTCCCCCTTAAAACTTTTCGTCCTCGAAAAGGAACGAAGTCGGACTTATTAAAATGCTAAAAATCAGATAAATTTCTTTGATCATTTTAAAACTTCTTTAAAATTCTAAATAATACTTCTAATTTATTCACCAACCATACATACGCATTTCATTTCATCGCCGCATTGATTTCATTCAAACTATTTAGCATGGCACATTCATAATGACCATTTCCAAATTAATTTAATCCAAGCTTTTATTTCATGGGCTTTCACTCTTATTCGAAGCCAAGCTTCCATGAATTTTAAACTTAAGTTAATTTACTTTAATTGATTCCAACATCAAACTTAAGTTTACTTCTATTTAATTCTCATTTAATCAAATTTCATTAAATTCAGTTAGCCCATCCATTCAATTTTAATTTTTACTTCACCTTCTCCATTTATTAAAATAACATTCAAGCACATATGCCACCGAATTTAAGTTTAATCTGATAATCCAATTTCAACTTTGAATTAGTTTTTATTTAATCAGACTTCATCTATTTATTTTATTTTATTTTTACTCACTTAATTCATTTTTGAATTTATTTTATTCATACAAGGTCATTCTCAATTTATTTCTATTCACTTGGGTTTTGTTTGCAACTCAAACCATTTCTATTATAATCCATTTTCATTTCATTCGACAACACTTCCATTATATCAAATTTACTTGCAAATTACGTTATTCAAATCTCTTGAATTTTATTTGCAATTCAAACCATCACTTTTCAATCCAACTCAATTTTAGTTTTACACCATCTCTTCTTATTTAATCCATTATCAAACCCAAGTCGAATTCTATTTATAATTCGAATTCATTTCCAACTCCATTATCAACTTACAATCCACTTTATTTACCCAAGTTAAATTTTATTAACATACTCGATCAAACAATTATTCAGCTAATTAGCTTACTTCCAATTTTATATCAAGATTCGATTTTATTACAAAGAATCGCATCATTTAAATTTTTCCCGAGTCCAATTTTATTTTATAATTCCAGTTTGGATTTCCCTTTATTTTAAAATTCAGAAATGCCTTTAAATTCAGATAATACAATTAAAATAGCTTTTTATAAAAATATTTCTTATAGCTCGATGTCTCAACTAGTCCATCCTTGTTCTCATAGAAATTCAGTCATACGTTGATCAGGCGTAGGACTGAAAACCTATAAGTTTTTTGTAAACCCGTTTTCAACACCCTGTGAAAATACTTGGAAAATAATTTTATTGAAATTATCGAAATTGGTTTTTGAAAATAGAGGAAATATCTTTAGTGAGGATGCTCTGGAAATCATCACCCCCATTCCATGGTCACAGTTACATACCAGGGTTACGTTGCAGTCACAACAAAAGTCCATGTAACTGCAGGCTCTCCGCGGCACTCTCGATTACGCCATGGAACCCACACAACAGATCACAGTTACATCCAGGGTTACGTTGCAGTCACAACAAAAGTCCATGTAACTGCAGGCTCTCCGCGGCCTCTGATCTCGCTATCAAAATGAAACTTCTCCACTCTTACATAGGTCGCAGTCTACCGAGATAAACTCAAACGCAGACTGTTGGCTCTCAGCGGCACACACGACTTTCGTATGTTATACCATAGGTCGCAGTCTACCGATATAGAATCAAAGGTAAACTGTTGGCTCTCCGCGGCACACACGACTTCCGCTATGGTATACACTACTCATAATCCCCAGGAACTAGTTTTTTCCGGACTCCTCACAGGATCAACTTTAGAACCCCCTCGGGCTCCAGGCAGCACCACCCAGTGGCACTCCTGAGAAGTTCATTTCAAGGGGACGCCTTTTTCCCCAGAGCCATCATCAAAAATTTTTATACTATACACATATAGTATCTTCAAATCATACACCTAGTATGATATCATACAAAGCTCCTTTACACAAAATCGATTATCCCAAAATCGATAATTCTTAAAATAGGCTTTCCAAAACTCAATATTGATTTTTTTTTCCAAAAATCAAAAGCCTTTCCCAAAATCCTCAAAAGATCCTTTATATATATTCAGATATATATAAATTTTTAAAACTTTGGATCCTTACTTTCTTGTATAAAACCCTTTTATACTCTCAAAAACCATAGAAATATCCAATTTCCATCTTTATTCATTTCATATTTCTCAAAATATTCTTTCAGTTCAAAAGAACCATTTCACATTCCTTATTCACCTTTACATTAATCCCCATTTGGATTATTACTTCAATCCTTATCTCAGTTGGGCACTTTAATCGATAACAGTTTGAACTCCGACCAATTTAGAAAAATAGCTTGAATTTTTTTAAAAATAGGTAAGTAGTTGAAAAATAATTATTAGTTTGCAAAATAATTGTAAAATAGTTAACTAATTATAAAATAGTTGGAAAATAGTTAAATAGTTATAGAAATCTTAATAATTGCGAAATAGTTGTAAATTAGTAATTAATTTGTAACATAGTTAAAATATAGTAATAAGTTTAGAAAACAGTTGAAAAAAAATGTTAAATTGTCCCAAAATAATTGTAAATAAGTATAAAATAACTTGGCTTTAAGAAAGAAAGGTTGTATATATTTAATAGCTTAAAAAAAATAAGTTCATATTAAAACAATTTATATTGAAAATAGCCCAGAGTCAAAACTGTTCACTTCCCCAACAATTCAATTTAAATAATCTTCAATTTCTATTGAAATTGATTTAACTCCAATTCAAGTTGAATCAATCATGATTTCTTTTCCAATTCAATTTAAATTCTATTTGATCTTTAAACTTACATAACTTTATTATAATTTCAATTTTACAATTACTATTTAATATCAATTACATTCACATTTTGCTTTTAACTCGGAATTATACATTTCATTTAGTCAATATATTTTTATTATTCCATAAACATTTAATCAAGACCCCAGAGTTTAAACAAATTTCCAAAATTCTTTGGCAAATTCATTCATCCTTTTGAATTTCAAAACCAAACCCAGTTCACAAACAATTCTAATTTAAAATAATTTGGTAGCAATTTCTCTTCTAGAAACTCGAAAACGAACATCGATGATGCTGCAGTCGTCACCGACATTATTTTCCAGTGACCGAAAGAGTTTAATGCTTTTATCTCTCTAAAAACACTTCCAATATTTTTGAAATAATGCTATTATTTCTCCAAAACCTTTGGAAACCATTTTCAACCCAAAGGAATTTTAGATTCTCCCGAAAATTCCAAATTCCCAATCCATCCAATTCATAATTAAACATTACTCTGGAATTTTCATCCTAGTTTATTTTCAAATATTCTCTGGAATTCTATTCCAAATTATAATCTCATTTATTTATGAAGTTTATTTCAATTTATAAATTACATTTACAATCTATATTTCAAATTCTTTTTTTTTTAAACCAATTCCACTTCAATTTCAATCATTACAATTCTATCCAAATCTTCCATTAAATTTTTAAACCTATACATCTTCCATTCCAAATCCAATTAATTCAAATCGGATTCAATTTGAATGAGTTCAATTCCAACTTCAAATTTAAACCATCTCGAATTATATAATTCGAGCTAAATTCTCAAAGATTGGTTTAACCTTTTTAAACCAAATTTAACTTTGTTCATTTGAAGTTTCAAACAATTCTAATTTCTGAGTTCTAATTCTAGAATTTCATTTTTAATTAATTTAATTTTAATTTGGTTGTATTATAGTCCGTCTTAACTTAATTCCAATAATTCAACACCCAATCTCCTTAATATTTATTAGAAGAGAAGATTGCTTTATATATCAAAATATACTTTTATATAAAATCATTTAAAATCTTTATATAAGAAAATAACAAGTACGCGCTCATATATATATATATATATATATATATATATATATATATATTGAACTCATTATAGAGTTCCACGAACTCTATTTAATGAGTAATCCCCACCAGAGCCAAGGTTCTCGCTTAACCTTCAGCTCTGATACCAAATGTAACGACCCGAAATTTTCGAAGCCGAAAATTCCAGATAGTTATGAACAAGAAGAAAGAGATAGAAGAAGAAGAACAGAAATATCAACAGCTCACATTCGCAGCGGATAAAATATAATAATAAATAATAACAATAACGGTTTACAAAGATTATTATATCTGTCAATTACATTTAATATACATCAGAGTTTCACATATATATAGTCACTGAATATATACAACTATCATATCTCAGAAATACAGCGGCAATACTCTATACGCTATCGCCATCCAGCTCGCTTCCTGAGCTCCAAAACGTACCTGCCTGAAAATCTGTAATACTCGGTCTGACCCGAGCATTACATCAAAGTAACACCCGGGTCAGGCTGGAAACCAGCGTGAGTAAACCCATCTAACATAGAATACAAAAGTATACACTCATAAAAAAAACCCGGGTACGTATAACAATTTATAACTTCATAAGGTACTATAGACATCACTTATTTCACAAAGCAATTTAGTGCTAGGACTTAGATTATATGGTCCGATTCATTTAAATCATTCTATTACACCCTATTGATTCACGTATCAGTTTATAAAGAATCGAAGTGGTTTCGGGTATTAACTAATATCCGACTCTGGTCTCTTCGAACCAAATGTCATCTTATCTCAAGTTTTCAAGTGAATACAACTTATCTTTAAATACCGGATGTCACCTTTACACAGCAGTTCATCATCACAAAATGACCACATTATCAATGTCCATCGGAACATATCATATCACCAAACATTTCATATCAGAAATATCAATCAATTCAAGGCATTTAACATCAATCAATTATTCATAAGCAAGATTGATCACTTCCAAAATTAATTTAATTTATCTCTGATTAAACTAATTACTAATTTTTAATCACTTGGATTACCTCTACTTGATCATTAATTAATCACAAATCAATTAATTAATTATCCTTTAATTATCCATCTCAATTAATCATCCTTTAATTACAACACGTAATTAACATCCCTTTACCCTACCATATTAATTATATTGATCCTTAATTAATTACTCAATTTAATTGTCTTATAATCACTTCATTGATCGATCAGCCCTGAATTAATCATATTCATTATTTAACTAATCCATGATTAATTTCCTTAATTAATTAAACTTAAGTAATTAAACCTTGATTGCTTCCATTAAGTAATGAATTAGTCACTAATTACAACCTAATTACTTAATTAATTAATCACTAATTTATTAATTAATTACTAAATTAATTAACCACTAATTATTAATTAATTCTCTCAAATTATCTAATTAATAATTCTCAATTACAAACTAATTAACCTCTTAATCCTTAATTTTTAATTAATTAATCACTTAGTCAATCATATTTTAGTTACTTCATTTGATTATCAAATCTTAATTACTTTTAAGATAAATCATCATCTTTATCATCCTCTTTAATTACGTTAAGTAATTAGTCCTTAACTAATAATACAACTTTATTTGCCTTCGCCAATTCGAATCAATTACATCATTGAATTACACTTGAAATCACTTAGAGATTCAAGTTAAATCTAATAATTATTCAAACCCAAAACATTTCTTTTCAAAAAAAAAAAAACATTAGGCTTTATAATTTAAAATTTTAAACTTGTTTATAAACTTGAACCATACCTTAATTTGAAAACTTGTTTGAACTCTTGAAAAATACTTTTACTTTGAACTTGCTTAATTCATTATCTTTAACTTAAAACAAACAGGCCCAAAAGACTTCAGACCCTACTTCTCTTCTATAATATCCCTTACTTCCAAATAAGCCCGGCCCGCTATCTCCCACTATCTTTATCTCCGGCCCACTCTCTTTAATTCCCTTCCCTACTTCTTCCAGTATTACTCCTTCCAAGCCTATTCGAACGAGCAGATCTGTGCACGCATACGTGCACATGTACGAACGCTCTGGCCATCTTCGGCCGACGTCACGACCTTCACCCCATCGGCAACTCCACCGACATCCCCCCTGTCAACTCGAAACCTAGAAAATGCAACCACACGAAATCGAACCAGTTAAGCCCCTGAACCAACTTTCCGATCAGAGAAAACTACACTGACGCCACCAACTCCGATCACCAGACTCTCTACGACTTCGGCCATATCTTCGACAACCCACCAGCTTCCCTCATCCAAAGTCTCGCTTCACTCGATCCATTGAGGAAGTCGAACTGAGAAAAAACTCAACCCAATTAAAAACTAGGGTTTTAAACCCAAATCGAACAAACTTCGTTGCCACAGCGATCATGAACCACCTCCACCATTTTTCTTTGCTTCGCCGTTCGCCAATCTAGCTCCAACCAGAATCCTGACCTCCAAAGTTCCACCAGACACCGGGATTTACTCGAAACCCAAAAACTAAACAAACCCGAATTTCAAACCCAAAACTAATCTAAAACTCGCGATTTTAGTTTTTAAAAAATCGAGTTTTCCAGTGTTTATTCGAACTACAAGCCTGAATCCACAAAACAAAGAAGTTGATTTATCACTTCCTTTCGAAATCTTACTGTATTTATTTGGTTTACAGTATTTTACAATCTAAAAATATTTAAAACATAATTGTAAACTTAAATGATGATTATACAAATTTATTTTGTTTTAAACTCCAAGTCCATCAGTTACTAGATAAACATGTATATATTTTTTTTTTCATCGACCCTGTAACTAAACAGAGAAGAGAAATTCATGCTCAATACACACAGACCCAACACATATAGCTCACTCAGAGCTACTTATCAAAAATACACATGTAAAACAGCATATCATCCATGAATCATGAGCACTAGTCTAATCATACTTAAGTTTAAGTAAGGTGTTTACTCACAGGTTTGAGGAGAACAATGCTTTTGCAATCAGTGTTTGAAACTGGAAAAATTGAACTTGAGTTTTAAATCTCTTTGTTTCTATTTTGAGGTGGCTAATCCTTGAAAATCTGAATCTTGAAGAAGAAATCGCAGAGACTGATTACAGGGAGTTTGCTTTGCTTGAATTCTTTGAATTTGTCTTACAATTTTTTTTTGAAAGTTTTGTGGATTTGTTTTAAGGGTAAATTCACGGGTTGAAAGAAAGATGTGTTGCGTCTCTAACTTCAGTTGTGAGATTATTTTCTGGTTTACAAAGCTCATGAACGAATGGGCAAAGAAGATGATATATATATATAGAAACAAAGTATACAGGGCTTGTTTACTGGTACAAACTTGGACAGAGATATTTTTTTCTTTCTTCAGTTTTTGTCCAGGCAAGATTTTTATGTATATATGTATGGAGGCTGAAGTGATGATATCTTTTGGCTAGCATTTATTAACATTGTCTTCTTTTATAAGCTTATACTTATCTTTATTTTATAAGTACATTCATATGCAGGTTTGACTGGTTCATCTCATATCACTTGTATTCCAACATATATGTGTTCTAGAATTTACTTATGTGTAAATTTTATATTTTACATGACTATAACCTATAGGATATTTATTTTCGCATCCATACTTATTGTATTTCTTTGTTAAGGATAAACTATCAACATTGAATTTCTTAAAGTTATTTATTTCTATACTTATGTTAATATCATAGCTTCTTAAGCCTATAACAATTATATTTGTTTTAAAATAATAAACTGTATTTTAATTAATTTAATTAAATATTGATTAAAATAATACTGTCAAATATCCGGGATGTCACACTTTATGTCTTTTAAAGGAGATTAGTAGTATTCCAATTTTATTTTTTATTTAAAAAAATATGAATTCAAGTATCTTCTAACCACGCATAACCGTGAGAACTTTTAAATGGGATTAGAATCAACTTGTTTATTATTAAAAAATCAATTTTGATATGTGTTCCATACATGCATAACCGTGAGGACTTTTAAATAAGCATGGAAGCACATAACAAATTCCAAGTAATTCACCCATGCATAACCGTGAGGACCTTTAAATGAGAGTGAATACTTTGGATTTTATTTTAATTTATTTTATTATTATTATTATTTTATTAGAAAAAATGTACAATGAAAAACGAATGATTCCTGTTTAAAGTACCATATATTGACAAACTATATAGAATTTTGATGAGTGATGGTCGTTAGAAATATGATAGAAGTAGAGATGGTCATGGAATTTTTACCAACAAAAAGTTTTATAATTCTTGTTTGAATTTCTAAAGAAATTTACTAATTATACTGTCTCGAGTCATAATATATGATAAATATCAACACTCATTACTTTTTCAATCACTATTTATCTTTTCGATAATTATTTGGGAGTCAGATTAGTCAAAATAGTCATTTAAAATAAAATTCAAAAATAATTATAAAATCAATTTTCCAAAATGACTGATCTGAAAACATGGTCAAAAATTATTTTCTAGAAGGGGTTATATGAGAAAAATTTCTGCTATTTGTAGATTATTTGAAATGAAAAATATGCAGATATTTTCTTTGAAAAAAAACAATGGAGTTACTAAATGTCTCAACAAAATCACGTTCAACCAGTAATTTTTCTATCAACTAGATTACCAGTGTAATCTGCATCTGAATTTCTCTTTTACTCCAAATTATCATTAATTGAATTTGATAGACCAGACCATGAAGTGTGTAACAAAAAATTTTAAAATCAATTTTAACAGCTTTTTAAATGACATTCTCTTGAATTTGAATAGAAACCGTGTAAATAATCAAAAACCGTGAATATAGAGTCAACGTTAAGATAATCAAATGTATTGTCATCCAATAAAACACTATTATTAATCCAAACTAATATATATGAAGTAATTCAAAGACTCTACAGATTTTTATAGTGCTCTTGGCATAACCATCACCTAATAGTTCAACACTTGGATTGTATACTTGTTGTGCATTGAGGTTGCTCCCGACCATTTTATTGCATTTGGATTTTTTTTTTTGAATTACACCTCAGTTGAATCCAGCTTGTAGCTCGGGTTTGACCTTGTGCTGATTATTGTGACATTATTTTTATTGCACTTGAGTTGAACCCGGCGTTTTGGGTTTGATCTGTGCTCATTTGTCTTTGTAATTCTATAAAGTGTATATATCGGTGTGCACTGTCTTGTGGCATATACAGTGATACACTGTGTATGTCACAAGCTGTTTGTGTATGATGAAATCAAAATTAAATGACGACTAATAACCCAAATAACTAAGGCAAATATTATATTCAAAATCCATATTTTATTATATACTGTAAAAATATTTTATTTTCAATTTTACTACGTCAATATTTACTTTTGCAAATTGCTGAGATGCTGGATTCAATTTGGAGTGAAGTTGAAGATAAAATACGAGTTGAGTGAATGAGTGATATGTAGTGAGGTCAAATGTAAATGCGAATCGTGATGTCAAATTGTACTGTGATTGAAATTGTATATATATAGAGTGAGAGCTTGAGATTTGTACTATTCAAAAATTATAATAAACATTTGTTTGAATAAAATTTCTATTTGAATTCAAATTCTGTGTTATTTATTTTTATTCAGCAAATATTTATTTAATCTATGAATAGTACATTAACAAATACATTTAAATGAATATATATATATATATATATATGTTTATTATCATCAAACAAAAATCATATAGTCGCATATTCAACACACCTCATCACACAAAACTGCCTGTCTTCTACTGTCATCTCCTCATACAAAAACTGTTGCTAAACATTGTCACAAACATTGTCATGTACATACTATCATATACTCTGTGCTCATAGTTCCAGTCACAAACATTGTCAAATACTGCCAACTATATCAAGACACTCACCACTGAACTGCTTCAGTCTATTCCTTCAACCACTTTTTCCCAACACAATCACCTCATCCCAAAACCGCACCATCACTTGATCTTCAAACCCCCACTCCATCTCTGCCAGCATTGCAATAAAACTCTGGAAACATCCCAAACCCAAATCTTCACCGCCCACAACTACTTCATACACTATAGTCAATACTTCTGATCATAACCATCACCTAATAGTTCAACATTACCCACTGCTTTCATTCTTCCTCTCACCATCCACCATCCACTATTTACGGAAGCAAGTTTATCTGCACATCTGTAGAACTTCCATTTCACTATCATCGCCTCTCCTACGCAACCTCCCCACTCATACCGCCATCAGACCAAACCACCATCATCAGACTACTTGACATCGACCAAAACCACCATCAGACCATCGTACTTGCTACAGAAATAACCAACCGAGAGCCTACCACTATCTGCTCAACAAACTGCCACCAAACTGCCACTTCCAGAAGAAGAAAATACACCCTTCACCTGCAATCACAACATCAACCGCAACTCATAAACTGAAACCCACACTTGAATGAGAGCACCACTGACCAAAGCAGCAGCTTGAAACCCGTATCGACAGTAACCACATACCTTCTAATCGCCTCTTGATCGAATTTTAGCCTTGACTAGTCACCTTCAACCCCTCGGCGAACACGCGACTTGCCCTGACCAGTTACCTCCTCAACCCCTCGTGGCACCCAAACCAAATTAATGGGCAACTCGAATCGAACACGGCGAGAACTCTCAAAATTCGATTTGGGTTGCGATTGAATTTTGTTTTCTGAGAAAACTGGGTTGAGAAATTGCATGTTAATCTATTTTTGAGTGCCGCCATGAATTATGAAAGTAGTGTGTTTGGAGATTTGGGTTTTATTAAGCTGATATTATTCTTAGTTACATTCATTTTGTAGTGTAGGGTTTGAGCATGGGTTGCGGGTTGTTTTCGCATACCCGTTCTGTTTTTTGTATTTGCCTACTGTTAAAACATATGTTGGTAAGGGACGCAAATTAACGTAGTTGCATCGGTTGACTTTAAAACCGATGCGACTAAAACTATTTGCATCGACGTATTTGCATCGGTTGTTGGTGACAACTGATGCAAATTTGATTTTTTATTACCTATTGTTTTTCACGTACCAATTGCATCAGTTATTAAGACAGAACTGATGCAAACAGTTCTATTTGCATCAGTGTTTACTTCAACCGATTCAAATGAGGCGACACAAATGGCCTGTTTTGTAGTAGTGATACCATATATTGTGTATTGTTATATCCTGGAAGCACACGTATTTATTGCTTTATGTCGATACTGTGTACATTTTGTGAAGAGCTATATTCCCTGTTTTAGATACGTACCAGTGTTAACCCAAAGGAATATTCAATGTGTACCCTCTATAATATCATTTTCTGCATTATCTGACAGTACTACCTTTATGGTATAGAGGTGGTGTATTACATCTTTGTATGTATTATGTAGAGAAATAGTCGACTTGAAAGGATATGTAAGGGCAGTATCTACTACCGCTTCCAACCTTAGAGAAGTTTGTACCCTCATCGCTGCACTTGCTACTAATATAAAAACGAGAGGTTAAGGCAAAAAGGCAGGGAATGGTGTGAAGCCGTGGAAAGATAGTGTCACTATGATGAACATATGGACATGCGACCACATCAGGCGTGACATTGACCCTCATCACCAACAATTTTCGCCTTCTTAGTCCTCCATATTCTGCCAATCTTCTCAATGTAATCTTCCCCATCTTCTCAACATCCTATTATTGACATCATTAAGCAGCCTACAACTTCGATCACAACTCCAGACCAATCTAAAGTTATTATCCCTTCTTCTTCTCCTAGGCCATACAGAGCTAGAAAAGAAACATGCACTAGCCATGTTACTACTCCGCATCCTCTTAAAGACCAATCTCTTACCCTTGTCACAAAGATGAAAGAGGCTCTTCCCATTTCTTCGTAGAGGGTGTCAAGTTTGAATAAACATCAAGGAGATTCTTTCAAGAATCTATGTGAATGAAGGCATCAATATGAGCAAATGAGGTCGTGAAGTAGTTTTCTAATATAAGAGGTTGGTTAAAGGCCTTTCCAATGGAAGAGGTTAAGCTGAGAGAGCCTGCCACATTTGTGAGTGTGAAAATTACATAAAGAATTGGCCAAGCTCAAGAAGGAAAATGAGAAGAAGGATAAGGCCATTAGAGAGGCTGAGAAGAAATTGGCCGAGGAGGTAGCCATCTATATGTCTCAATGACTAGTCCTTAACGAATAATTGAAGATGATACATATCCACAGAGGCGACCTCTCAGAAGAGATAAAAGCACAAAAGGCCCAGATAGCCACCTTTCAAATTGAGATTCATAAACTCAAGGTAGACCTAAAGGTCGAAAAAAGGTAAGAGTTGAAGATCAAGAAATGGCCCGGTCTTCAGTAGATGAATCCATGGACCTGAGGATAAAGCTCGCCGACTTACAGAAGTAAGTCGTCAATGTAACAACCCAAAATTTAAGCTACAATAATTAATAAAAAATAATAATTAAATAATAATTTTTTTAACCCGCCTTTTGGCAAGGCCGCAGACATGCAGATTTAACTAAATCGACTACTCATTTGTCGAGACTGGAATACGATGAGTTTGAGTCAATGGATGGATAGACAGTCAATCATGGATGATAAATATGATTATGAAGCTGAGGTTTGGCATAATTGATGGAAAGAAGTCGCGGAATACTTGAAATATGAGTTTCAACAAAAGTCGAAGTGATCTAGGATGTTTGTAGTTTGCTTCGAGTTGCTTGTGGGTCGGCTTTGGATTTCGAAGCAGTTTGCTTCGGGTCACTTGGATAGCTACTTCAAGGCATAGTGAATCGGTAGGAATTTTGTGGGTCGGTGTAACTCCGGGTCAGCAAGGACATTTACTCGGGTTGGCATCGAGCTCCTGGGTTGGTGTTGTGAAGGCATCGGATCGGTAGGAAGCTGGGTCGGTCATGTTGGAGTTGATCGGTGTTCTGGAGTCATGAGAGGATCGGCATTTCTGGGTTGGCTAAGAAGAGTCAGCGTCATATTTGAGGGGGTTGGCATTGGTGTAATGCTTCAAGTCGGCTACATATTTTCTTCGGGATGGCTACCATCAAGCTCTGTGTCAGCATGTCTGGCAAAAGGGGGTCGGTGTTTTAAGGAAGGAGGATCGGCACTTGGTTGCTTCGAGTCAAAACATGTTTTGCTGTGAGTCATGGGCTATCAGGCTTCGGGCCAATCCTGTGTTCACTTCAGGTCTGCAAAACTCCAACAGAGGATCGGCCGTAATGGTGGATTTTGGATTGGCTACGGTGTTGATGGGCCTGGACCACTGAGGAAGCCAGTAACTCGGGTTTTGACTATAAATACAGCAAGCGAGACTTCAAAAAAGGTATCTTCATTCTGTTTCCCTTCTTCTTCTCCATTAAGGCTACTTTTCCATTATTGTTTTAAAAACTCCGGATTTTAACTATAATTGATTCGTATCAGTAGAAAGGAAATTTCTAGAGTAGACGTAGGCCAGAGTCAAGCCGACACTATAAATCCTCTATTATTATTGCTTTCTTTTTAATTTTACTGTTCTTCATATTTATCTCTCTGCATACACTCTATCTGTGATCTATAACTATGATTTGGTGCTTTCATCTGGACTAGAGTGTTAATGATATATTTTGGCGCTAAAATTTTGATGTGTTGACTAAGAAGGCTAGCACTCAGGGATTGGAATGCTAGGATTTTGGATCTAAAGGCTTACGAACTTGGATTCTGGAGACTATGGAAAAGCAATCAACCAGGGGACAAAGGATGGAAAGGAGTCAGCAAGAGGGAAGTCAGGAGGCTTCCTCTGGATCTAATCAAGCCTCAATCTACATTACTAGGGATGAGATACAGGTTATAATGAATTCCATAAAGGAGCAATAGATGAAAAGGCAAGAGGAAATGATGCAGACACTTTTCAGATAATTTGGACAAGCAGGAACTACAGGAGCTCAGATCCATGGAGCTGGATCAGATGGACTCAACCGGCGAGCAGTTTGAGTGGTTCAGCAGGGGACAGCCCCCAATCAACAAACAACTATTAATCTGGATGGGCCTAGACTCGAGGGCATTTTGATACCGCACCATGACGCCTACGTTAATAGAGAGTATTACTGGGTAATACCATTTAATAATGTAGAGAATAAGGCTGGTTAGGAGCGACCATCTATAGCCTTGTCTTAATTATCAATTGAATATATCAAAAAATGCTATATTTTTCTTTTTACTCAAGTGGATCGACATATCCGACAAATACTTCACATAAAGCCATAGCTGGCTATAGGATCTATCACAACAAAATACAAAAACTCAAATGCAAACACATCATGAAACAGCAGATCATCACATATATATATGCATATACAGATACATCACAGAGTATACAAAATGATACATGTCAAGTTGTAAGATCGATTTCACCCTAGTGAGGGGTGGGGTGAATAGGTTGATACTACTAATAATAAAAATTAATGTGGAAATATATAAAACAATTGCAGCACAGATAATAGAAAAATAATAAAAGAAGAAATAAAACAGCACGGATTTACCCAACTTCGACAAAACTTTATCTACGTGCTGCCCCCAAGGTTTCTACTAGAAATTAAGTAGTCAGATGCTTACACACATAAACTTACGACACTTGCTGTCGACTAACCTAACTCTACGCTCAAAACCCTACCACTGAGTTGTGAATTCTCGAACTACGCCACCATAGTTTGTCCCCTAGTCACACGATTAGAACTTTACAAAAGTTTAAAAGAAAAATACAAAATAAAAAACAATAACAAACACAAAGCCCTTATTATATTTAAACCCTAATAAACAAATAACCAGTCAAAATACAAATTAACTTCCTTTCTTTGTTTTGGCCGACTTCCCTTTAATTTCTCGTTCTGGAATTTAGGGTTTTGTTGAATCCCTTGAAGCCGCAACTTGGAGTCCAAATTTATTATCTTTCATTCTTCAATTTGCTTCACTTGCTTCTGGCTGCTTCAAGGTCGAGTTTGAACCTGTGAAATTAGTATGTGAATTTTGTCGTTTTAATTCCTTTGTTGATTGCTTTGGTTTGAACTCGATTCGAGTTATTGATTTGGGATTTTATTCTTGCCTCTGTGATTTTTTGCTTAAACTCGAATTATTAATGGCTGATGTTGTTAATGGGTATTTATAGGGTTTGAACCCCTTAATTTTCGTTCGTATACTTCTAGTTTGAATAATTCGTGATTTTGGCACTTGCGTTGATTTTTGATCGAACGAGCACCGTGATCTCTGACTTATTCTTTGTTGAATTTTCTTGAATATTGTATAAGTCGGTTCTATTATTTTGTATGATGCATTTGCTTTTGCTAAGTGAATAAGTTTGGTTTTCTTTGAGTCGGTTTCATTTTTTCACCTAGACTTAGGCCATTTGATTATTTGATATAAACTTGAATTGTTCACACTCGTGACTTTGTTTTTTTGTGTTACTCTCTGACTTTTTCGGCTTGATCAATTTGAGAAACAAAATTGCTGCTTCTTTTTGAACCGTGACTCGCAACTGTGTTTACTATAAACATATAAACATGTATATACATACATATATGTGTGTGTATATATGCATGATTGCTGTCTATCCACTTGGTTTCATTGGTTGTTCATGATTGAATGCTTTGTTGCACTTGTTCGATTATCACTTGATCACTGGCACTTCTTGCTTGGAGTTCTATGTCCAGTAGTTTGCATTGGTTTCCACTACATATATATACATATACACATACATACATACATACATATATAGATATATATATATATATATATATATATATCTACATGTGTGTTCATGCATGTATATATGTATGTCGTGATGCCTTGTTCTGCTTGATTTACATTGATATTCAAGTGTGGTTGGTTGCAGCGTTAGTAGTCCTATTGTTGTGTTCATTTGTTTGGAGTCTAGTCAGATTTCACTGGCTTGTTTTGTGTGATTCCATTATGCTTTGCACTCCAGTACATATGCACTGAATTATGGTCTCATGTCTTTGTACATTTGAGCTGTTGTGATAGTTTGTTGAGTTTGTTCTTTGTTTTCCTTGACCACCAAATATACTTGAAGTCTTCTTGTCACCATGCTTGATTGTGTATATTTTGTCTAGAGCGGTTCTTCTTATGTACTGAACTGTTGAGGCACTTCATATTGTATGATGTATGTATGTACACTGGTTCATCTTGGAGTCTATACGTGAGTACATTTTTTTTTGGTCGAGACTATGTTGCATGCTCATGTTCATCCCTAAACTATGTGACTGAAAGCCTGAATGCTTTCACGTGGATATGTCTCGTGTCGTTGTTGTGTTGTATATTCTTATAGCATTTCGAAAATTATGGCTGAGCTGAACCAGAACTGTGACACATGTATATATGTGTGCAAACATATGTATATATGTATGTGGTCATGTTGGTGTACATGCATGCTCTATTCATTTTGTATTATTCACTGCCCTGGTCTGGTTCATTTATCTGGTCTTTATGAAGTTCATCCTGTATTGTGTTTACCAATGGTTATGCATTAATACATTTCTGGTTTAGCTTCTGAACTTCATGTGTACATCCATTTGCTATGCTGTTTTGAACTGAGCCTTGTAGATGTGCAATTTGATTCATTGCACTGTAGTCTTGTATTCTCCGGTCTTCACTGTTGCCCCTGGTTTGCTTGCCTGAGTAATTTCAGTCATGCTGTCCACAACTGTTTGTATGTGTATTTCTGGTTTCACTTGAACTTCATCTTGATTTTGGAATTTGTCTACACTTTGGTTGATGGTCTCCATTCACACACACAGATATACACACACACATATATTTATGTGTATACACACACACACATATTTATGTATATACGTGTGTGAGATTGGCATCAATTCTGGTTTCAAGTGTATGCATACATCTCTGTTTTATATGTATGTAGTTTTCTATTTCATTGGTTTTTAGAGTTGCAGTCGAATTTTGGTTGTTATGTATTTGTTGTTGCATACATACTGTCTGGTTTTTTGTTGACATGGTCAAGACTCTATGCACTTGAGTTGAATCCAGCTTTTGACTTAGGTTTGACCATACACTCACCTATCCCTTCAATTTTATCAAGTGTATATCAGTGTGCACGGCCTTGTGGCATGTACAGTGATGCACTGTGCATGTCACAAGTTGTTCGTGTATGAATGGATTCAAATGAAAATGATGACGAACAACCCAAGTAACTGAGGTAAATAACATTTTTCAAAAACACACATTTTATTTTACACTGCAAAATTATTATTTTTTCAGTATTACTACGTCGGTATTTATTTTGCAGATAGCCCAGATGTTGGATTCAAGCTGGAATAGAGTTGAAGATAAATACGAGTGTTTGAATGATATGTAGTGAGGTCAACATTGAAATTCGTAATGTAATTGAAATTTTGATGTAATTGAAAATGTCTATATATAGTGAGAGCTCAAATTTGTACTATTCAAAATTGTAATAAATATTTGATTGAATAAAATATTTGTTTGAATTTAAATTTTATGTTATTTATTCTATTCAGCAAATACTTATTTAATTATGTGATAAATGAAATATTACAATAACAAATACATTTAAATGAAAATATACATGTTTGTTATCATCAAACAAAAATCATATACCACCATATTCTATACAAGTGGTATAGCAACCACAATATACAAGCGAGTTAAACGAATATACATTTCAGAGTAGCAAACAAAAAAGGACTACACAAAAAAACTATAAAACAAAGAGCTAGTAGAATAGTTCATGTGGAAGTAGAATAAGCTAATTCCAAATGTACCTAATCTGAAACACCTCGGTCTGACCCGAGTACAAATACACGGGTCA
The DNA here is from genome assembly GCA_030765085.1 of Allium cepa. Classification (NCBI taxonomy): domain Eukaryota; kingdom Viridiplantae; phylum Streptophyta; class Magnoliopsida; order Asparagales; family Amaryllidaceae; genus Allium; species Allium cepa. The sequence goes on from CM060935.1 coordinate 957,947,472, forward strand.
GTCTAGATAAACAAATCGGTTTACAAGGATAAGTGATAATATGATAATATTCTCAAGTGAGAAGGGACAATTATAGTGTATGGTTATGTCAAGTTATAATATGGTATCACTACACAAACATACTGTTGAATATGCGCTTATATGATTTTTGTTTAATGATAATAAACATATATACATTCATTTAAATGTATTTGTTAATATACTATTTTATTTTCATAAATTAAATAAATATTTGTTGAATAATATAAATAACACTGAAGTTGAATTCAAACGAATATTTTATTCAAACAAATATTTATTACAATTTTGAATAGTACAAATTCAAGCTCTCACTATACATATACAATTTTGATTACAAATTCATCACAATTTCATATTTACATTTAACCTCACTACACATCACTCATTCACTCAATTCGTATTTTATCTTCAACTTCATTCCAGTTTGAATCCAGCATCTGAGCAATCTGCAAAAATATTTACTAATGCAGTAAAATTGAAAATAAAATATTTTTGCGATATAAAATAAAATATGGTTTGAAAATAATATTTGCCTCAGTTATTTGGGTTGTTCGTCATCATTCATATTTGAATTCGTCATACACGAACAACTTGTGACATACACAGTGTATCACTGTATATGCCACAAGGCCGTGCACACCGATACACACTTGATAATGCTACAGGGACAGGTGAGCACAAGGTCAAACCCAAATAAAAAGACGGGTTCAACTCAGGTGCAACATAAATAAAATCTCGACTTCAGCACAAGGTCAAACCCGAGTTGTGAAACTGGATTCAACTCAAGTGTAATGCACAGTCGACACAAATTCAATAGTGCATCAAAGCAAACTCAAGTAGACAGTAGCATATACTACAGGGATGAACACACGAGAATGGAATGCACAGGTCAGAGATGCAGCAATGGAACCAACACAAAAGTTCACAATGCAACATGATCAACTCAACTCGACTAACAGTAAACAGTGTACAACATCAAAGCCAAACTACAAGCTGCAGTAACTTAAGCAAGTGCACAAACTAAACCAACATGAATGAAGATACAGTGAAGCATGAACAAGGGTAAACAGCACAATCAAACTGCAACAAGGCAACAAGGAATGGCCAGAACCAAGGCAAGACCAAGCTGCAGTATACAAGTGACACAATGCAAATTCAAACAGAGAATACAAACTATGCTACAAATGATCACTGTCTCGAACCAAATGAAGACATCAAGTGATATAAGTAACATGTGCAGACTATACAAAAGTGAAGACCACAAAGGTAATGCATCAATGAATCAACTGAACAATGAACTCAAACGGTAAACATATATGCACAGGTACAAAGACAGTGAGCATATACATATCTATGTAATGCAAAGGTTCAGGCCGAGACAAAAGCAAGGTCAAGTGATGTAAAATGAAAATCAAAGCATGTACAAGTTGTAATATGCATATGGTCGAGCTGTTATTCAAAACAACAATTGCAGACTCGAAGCAGCAGTGGACATAAGCACAATGCAAATCATCACAATATTATATAATCAAATACTAGACACCACAATGCATCAACCACTGACTCCAGTAAACAGCAAGAGGGATGCAAGCATCAAGCTGCAGTTTTCAAAACAAATGACCAAAGTCGAGTATGATACAAAAGTAGCAAATCAATTTTATCAAGGCCAGAATCAAAGCCGAGGTTAAACAAGTCAATGACAACGAAGCAAGCAAGTGTGCAGTTTTGATTAATATCCAGAAGTTTAGTTTAAGAAATCAAATGGCTGGAGTAAACATGATCAGTGAAGACCGAGTTCAACATCAAGGGTGATCAAGCCAAAAATTCACCTAATCAAAAGACCAAGCCGAAGTCAAAGTTTGAAAAAGTCAGAACCTTGAGAATAAAGGTATCGAACCAATCCAAAATAAATACCGTAAGATTCAAGAAAATTGAAGAAGTCAGAGATCAATCTCAGCATCAAAACAAAATCAAGTGGCCGAGATGAATATTTGACAAATTCAAATAAGTTTATACGAACGAAAATAAAGGAGATCGAACGCATATATAACCCAATCATCATCGGCAATTAGTGCATCGAATTCAAGCAAGCATAAAATTAGTAAAGAAAAAGCATATAATTACATACCGAAGCAAGGAGGGAATTCGATCAACGAAGCAGCCGAAGTGAGCAACATGGAAAACAATCGATCAAGGGCTACACGCAAATAATCACCGAATCGATCAACATAAAGTCGGCTCTTCGAAAGCCCTAATTTGGATCAAGGACGAGAAGCCCTAATTTTGGAGAAAAGGAATAAAATAACGAAGCCATTATTTTTCATAGAAAAGCAACGCAAAGAAGAAAGGGCCGACAAATTTTTCTCCGAGATAATCTACTTTGGGCCGGCTAAACAAAGAAAGGGATTGGGCTTTAGTTTATTTAAAATTAGGCTATTTTATATTTAAATTGTTTTTTAATTTTTATTTTTTTTTAAACCTTTTATTTTTCTAGTTGTGTGACTAGGGGACAAGCTACGTGGAGTAGCTTGAGAATTCGCAACTCAGTGGCTGAGTTGTGGCAGCGTTTTGAGCGTAGAGTTAGATTTAGTCGACAGCGGGTGTCGCGAGTTTACGTGTGTAAGCGAGGGACTATCTAATTTCTAGTAGAAACCTTGGGGGCAGCACGTAGGCAGGGTTTTGCCGAAGTTGGGTAAATTCTGTGTCGTTCTATTTCTGCATTTATTATTCTGCTATTATCTGTGCTGCTATTGTTCTGTGTTCCGTGTTAAAATTATTTTATAAGCTTCTGCGATTAATTTTTATAATTTATACCATCACCCTATTCACCCCCCTCTAGGGTGAAATAGATCCTACAAGTGGTATCAAAGCTAGGAACAGAAGCCGTTTTTGTTTTAAAAAATTTGATTTTACAAAAACCAATTTTTATTTTAAAAAGTTGAATTTTTAAAATGGCTTCTTTTAATACTGCTTTTGTTGATGGTCAATCCATAGTTAGACCACCAATGTTCAATGGTGAATATGCTTACTGGAAAAATAGGATGGAAATTTTTCTGAAAACCATTGACGCATGGAATTTTGTCGAGACAGGTTGTAGAATACCAACTATAACTGTAGATAATCAGCAAATAGAGAAACCAAAGGAACAATGGACAGAACTAGAAAATAAATTACAAAATACTAATGCTAAAGCTATGAATTCTTTATCTGTTCATTGGATCAATATGAATTTAATCATGTCTCACATTGTCTAACTGCGCAGGAAATATGGCACACTCTAGAAGTGACTCATGAAGAAACATCTCAAGTCAAAGAATCTCGCCTTGCCATGCTAAGCAGTGAATACGAGAACTTCACAATGGCGAAGGAAGAAAATGTCAAAGAGATACATGGACGACTTTACAATATCGTATACAAATCAAAAGCTCTTGGAAAATCATATACAGAGTTGGAGATAGTTCGAAAAATCCGTAGAGTCCTTCCACGAAGTTTTGAAGCCAAAGTGACTGCCATTCAAGAATCAAAAGATTTGAAACAAATGAAAGTCGAAGAACTCATCGGAATTCTCACCACTTATGAGCTAGAAATGAAATACAAGGAAGAGCGTAAAGGAGGAAATTCTCGAAAGAAATCAATAGCTCTCAAAGGAACAACTGAAAGTGATGACGATGACGATGATGATGCAGCAGCAGAATTGGAGCTATTAATAAAGAAATTCAAAAAGTGGAATTACAAATATGGAAATTCAGCTCGAATTCAAAAAGCGAAAAGCAGAATAGCCAAAACACTAGACTACTCAGAAGAACAAAAGATTATTTGTTATAATTGCAACAAACCCAGTCATATCAAGCCCGATTGTCCACAAATTAAAATCAGCCATGGAAAGAAACAGAAAAAGAAAATTTTTGCAGCCACTTGGGATGAAATAGAAGAGGATGATCAAAGCACTGGCAGTGAAAGCGAAAAAGCAGAATTATGTCTTCGAGGTGATACAACTGACAGTGACGATGACGAGCCAAGTGAGGTATCAAAACTTACTCATTCTGAGTTGCTTAATATTTTCATGAAGTAAACGGCTATTTTGAGCGACTTAGGAAAAAATACGCTAAACTTGAATCACAAAAAGACACTTTGATAGATTTAAATAAACAACTTGACCAATTAGTTAAAACTTATCAAAGTAGGATCCCTAAGTGTGATAAGTGTCCAACATTCGAAGAAGAAATTAAAAAATCAGAAATCAATATAAAATCACTTGAAAATGAAATTCTGATTTTAAAAGAGAATGAAAATATTAGGAGAGAGAATTCTATTAAAAAGTGCACACAGTTGTTAAACGAAAATGAATCTCTCAAAACGCAAGTCCAACAATTGTCAACCACTTTAGATAAATTTTCAAAAAGTGAAAAATCGTTGAATATGCTATTAGGAAAGCAAACTGTTAATACGGTTAGACAAGGTCTTGGATATAATAATTCGAAAATTGTTGAAAGCGATATTAATCAAGTTAACTCTATGTGCACAATTTGTAGAAAATTTGGACACGATCACAATAATTGTTGGTATAGACCCAAACATGTGAAAACTATACCGATTTGGGTTCCAAAAGGCACAAATATAAAATCTCTCAAAGTTAAACAAATTTGGGTGCCGAAGGGAACAATTATAAATAGTTTTGGGTCTTTACAAAATTGTTTTTCAAAATTTTCTGCCACTAACAACCATGGACCTATAAAAACAAATAGGTCACATAAATCTTTCATCGTGTAGGTGTGGTAGCAGGCTAAGGAACAACAATAGTGTTCTCTGGATTTTTGGCTGTTCCAGAAACACAACGGACGACAAAGCAAAGTTCCTTAGCCTAGTATAAAGGTTACCGAATCACAATGGACAACAACGAAATAATATCGTAAAGGTAAAACAGGTAAATATATATTTACGATATGTTAAACCTGATAATCTGCATCATATTTTGAATAAAAATCAGCCAATATTGAGATGATGAAAAGATTGTGATTTTGATTCTGACTTATTCAAAATAGTTGGCCAATTATATTTATGCCAAAAACACTATAATAATCTCTAGATTCTTTGAATTACTTCATATATATCATTTTGGATTAAAAATAGTGTTTTGTTGGATAATAATACATTTGGTTATAATTCGGCTAACTCTATATTCACGGTTTTTGATTATTTACATGGCTTCATTTCAAAAGAATGTCAATTAAATTGCTGTAAAAATTGAGTTTCAAATTTTTCGTGCACACTTCATGTTTTGGTCTATAAAATTCAATTGATGATAATTTTGAGTGAAAGAGAAATTCAGATGCAAATTACACTGGTAATCTAGTTGATAGAAAAATTACTAGTGAAACGTGATTTTTTGTTGAGACATTTAGTAACTGCATCGTTTTTCAAAGAAAATATCTGCATATTTTTCATTTCAAATAATTTTCAAATAGCAGAAAAAATTTCTTTTAAAACCCCCTGGAGAAAATCATTTTTGACCATAATTTTAGGTTAGTCATTTTTGAAAAATTAATTTCATAATTATTTTTGAATTTGATTTTAAATGACTATATTGACTAATCTGACTCCCAAATGATTATCGAAAAGAAAAATAGTGATTGAAAAAGTGATGAGTGTTGATATTGATCGTATATTATAACTCGAGAAAGTATAAGTAGAAAGTTTCTTTAGAAATTTAAACAAGAGTTGTAAAACTTTTTGTTGGTAAAAATTCCATGACCATCTCTATTTCTATCATATTTCTAACAACCATCACTCATCAAAATTCTATATAGTTTTGTCAATATGTGGTACTTTAAACAGGAATCGTTCGTTTTTCATTTTAACATTTTTTAAAAAAATTAATAATAAATAAATAAATACCAAAGTATTCACTCTCATTTAAAAGTCCTCACGGTTATGCATTGGTGAATTACTTGGAATTTGTTATGTGCTTCCATGCTCAATTAAAAGTCCTCACGATTATGCATGTATGGAACTCATATCAAAAGTTGATTTTTAAAATAAACAAGTTGATTCTAATCCCATTTAAAAGTCCTCACGGTTATGCGTGGTTAGAAGATACTTGAATTTATTTATTTTTTAAAAATAAATTTGGAATACTACTATCTCATTTAAAAGTCCTAACGGTTATGCATGGTTAGTCGATATTCAAATTCCTGATATAAATATACCACAAATAGACACAACTGTATGGTTTTATATGATGACATAATTTCCATCATTCTAAAAGTGGAATATGCGCCTAACAAAATATTTAAGATTTTTGTTTGATTTTTTTTAATCGAAATTTAATATTTATATTCAATTGAATTTTAATGTTGGATTGATATCGATTACTTTATCTCTATTTTCTCTAACACTATTACTCTTTTGCTGATAACAAAAGGGGGAGAGAAAAGTTAAGATTTTGTCAAATAAAATCAATCAACGGTCAAATAATTTTCTATTTACATCTAGGCTCATTTGCATATTATTTAATTGTATGCATATTTGTAGGGGGAGTTTTGTGTAGAGAGGAAGCATTTAAATAGGGGAAGCAATTAGGATATATCAATGATCAAATACATTTAACATATTCAAAATCTTAAATATATGTTTGTTATCATCAAAAGGGGGAGATTGTTGAATATGCGCTTATATGATTTTTGTTTGATGATAATAAACATATATACATTCATTTAAATGTATTTGTTAATATACTATTTTATTTTCACAAATTAAATAAATATTTGTTGAATAATATAAATAACACTGAATTTGAATTCAAACGAATATTTTATTCAAACAAATATTTATTACAATTTTGAATAGTACAAATTCAAGCTCTCACTATACATATACAATTTTGATTACAAATTCATCACAATTTCATATTTACATTTAAGCTCACTACACATCACTCATTCACTCAATTCGTATTTTATCTTCAACTTCATTCCAGTTTGAATCCAGCATCTGAGCAATCTGCAAAAATATTTACTAATGCGGTAAAATTGAAAATAAAATATTTTTGCGATATAAAATAAAATATGGTTTTTGAAAATAATATTTGCCTCAGTTATTTGGGTTGTTCGTCATCATTCATATTTGAATTCGTCATACACGAACAACTTGTGACATACACAGTGTATCACTGTATATGCCACAAGGCCGTGCACACCGATACACACTTGATAATGCTACAGGGACAGGTGAGCACAAGGTCAAACCCAAATAAAAAGACGGGTTCAACTCAGGTGCAACATAAATAAAATCTCGACTTCAGCTCAAGCTCAAACCCGAGTTGTGAAACTGGATTCAACTCAAGTGTAATGCACAGTCTACACAAATTCAACAGTGCATCGAAGCAAACTCAAGTAGACAGTAGCATATACTACAGGGATGAACACACGAAAATGGAATGCACAGGTCAGAGATGCAACAATGGAACCAACACAGAAGTTCACAATGCAACATGATCAACTAAACTCGACTAACAGTAAACAGTGTACAACATCAAAGCCAAACTACAAGCTGCAGTAACTCAAGCAAGTGCACAAACTAAACCAACATGAATGAAGATACAGTGAAGCGTGAACACGGGTAAACAGCACAATCAAACTGCAACAAGGCAACAAGGAATGGCCATAACCAATGCAAGACCAAGCTGCAGTGTACAAGTGACACAGTGCAAATTCAAACAGAGAATACAAACTATGCCACAAATGATCACTGTCTCTAACCAAATGAAGACATCAAGTGATACAAGTAACATGTGCAGACTATACAAAAGTGAAGACCACAAAGGCAATGCATCAATGAACCAACTGAACAAAGAACTCGAACAGTAAACATATATGCACAGGTACAAAGACAGTGAGCATATACATATGTATGTAATGCAAAGGTTCAGGCCGAGACAAAAGCAAGTTCAAGTGATGTAAAATGAAAATCAAAGCATGTACAAGTTGTAATATGCATATGGTCGAGCTGCTATTCAAAACAACAATTGCAGACTCGAAGCATCAGTGGACATAAGCACAATGCAAATCATCACAATATCATATAATCAAATACTAGACACCACAATGCATCAACCACTGACTCCAGTAAACAGCAAGAGGGATGCAAGCATCAAGCTGCAGTTTTCAAAACAAATGACCAAAGTCGAGTATGATACAAAAATGCAAATCAATTTAATCAAGGCCAGAATCAAAGCCGAGGTTAAATAAGTCAATGACAACGAAGCAAGCAAGTGTGCAGTTTCGATTAATATCTAGAATTTTAGTTTAAGAAATCAAATGGCTGGAGTAAACATGATCAGTGAAGACCGAGTTCAACATCAAGGGTGATCAAGCCAAAAATTCACGTAATCAAAAGACCAAGCCGAAGTCAAAGTATGAAAAAGTCAGAACCTTGAGAATAAAGGTATCGAACCAAGCCGAAATCAATACCGTAAGATTCAAGAAAATTGAAGAAGTCAGAGATCAATCTCAGCGTCAAAACAAAATCAAGCGGCCGAGATGAATATTTGACAAATTCAAATAAGTTTATACGAATGAAAATAAAGGAGATCGAACGCATATATAACCCAATCATCATCGGCAATTAGTGCATCGAATTCAAGCAAGCATAAAATTAGTAAAGCAAAAGCATATAATTACATACCGAAGCAAGGAGGGAATTCGATCAACGAAGCAGCCGAAGTGAGCAACAAGGAAAACAATCGATCAAGGGCTACACGCAAATAATCACCGAATCGATCAACATAAAGTCGGCTCTTCGAAAGCCCTAATTTGGATCAAGGACGAGAAGCCCTAATTTTGGAGCAAAGGAATAAAATAACGAAGCCATTATTTTTCATTGAAAAGCAACGCAAAGAAGAAAGGGCCGGCAAATTTTGCTCCGAGATAATCTAGTTTGGGCCGGCTAAACAAAGAAAGGGATTGGGCTTTGGTTTATTTAAAATTAGGGCTATTTTGTATTTAAATTGGTTTTTAATTTGTATTTTCTTTTTTAATCCGTTTATTTTTCTAGTCGTGTGACTAGGGGACAAGCTACGTGGCGTAGCTTGAGAATTTGCAACTCAGTGGCTGAGTTGTGGCAGGGTTTTGAGCGTAGAGTTAGATTTAGTCGATAGCGGGTGTCGCGAGTTTACGTGTGTAAGCGAGGGACTATCTAATTTCTAGTAGAAACCTTGCGGGCAGCACGTAGGCAGGGTTTTGCCGAAGCTGGGTAAATTCCGTGTCGTTCTATTTCTGCATTTATTATTCTGCTATTATCTGTGTTGCTATTGTTCTATGATCTATGTTAAAATTATTTTATACGCTTCCACGATTAATTTTTATAATTTATACCATCGCCCTATTCACCCCGCCTCTAGGGGAAATCGATCCTCCACATACAATCTCGAAAGAGATAAAATAATTCATAAAACGCTAAATATAGCAAGCCTCATATCATCGGTATATCACAAATCATCAAAAATGGTTTAGGGAAAATTATAGCTCCTAAAAATGAGAAATCCCAAAGCCGCTATAATGACAATCTCAAAATCAACTCGAAGAAATCCTCATCCTCAAATGCGCCATAAGGCAAATATATCTCCAAATAGGAGATTAAAGTCTCAAATATGCGCCATATCGGCAATCTTAGTAAAACGCCAATGTAGGCAACTCAAATCCCAAAGATAGAACTCATAAGAGTTCAAATTCCCATATGGTAATCGTTATATATATGTATATATATATATCCCAAATAGCTCACATGGCCACAATAAAAAGGCGATACGCTTGGAAAATCACAAACATCAATGAAATCATCTCAAAGATATAGCACGTGCTTATGGCCGAAGCCCGCAAAGTATTGTTCTCTCAAATAAGGCATCACGTCTCTTAGACAAACGTCCTGAAGGACAAACAAATAATCTCTTAGAAAATATCCTGAAGGACAAATAAGTCGCAATGACAAACGTCTCTTAGACAACCATCACGAAGGACAAATGACCTGAAGACCCAGTATTGGCATATATGTCTCTTAGAAAAATTGTCACAAACTCTTAGATAGGAACTTGAACAGTGTTAACGTGTGTCCCATACCACACATTCACACTAAATGGTTTTCCAACCACTAGTAATTTTCACACTCAAATCAGTAAAACGTTGACCTCATCTCATCGGTAAACTCGACCCGAAGTTCAAAATGATCAAATGGATAAGTCAGGAATTAACAAATAAGATAAGTGCACGTGTTCCATACACGTGTTTTGCAAAACCATATAATTCTCCTCCTCATTCACTCGAAATGTGCAAGAACGTGTAATTTATATATAAAATAATTTACTTTGAAAAACAAGCTATGAAAACCAATTTTCGGAATTAATTTGAAAACCGTATTCGAAAATTCCCTTATTATAGAGAATACATAGATTTGTACACTTGGAAATACATTAAAATATTATATCATACTTATTTTAAAATGCCCATTAATTTTAAAAATCATTTCAAAAAGATTTGGAGAAAACCGCGCTCGAAAACGAATCAAAACGAAGAAAATCACCCAAACCGATATTCAAATTCAAATTAAATTAAATTCAAAATTTGAATTTCAAAATCTCTAAAATTTTGCTTGTTTATTGATAGACATCGTGGCCTAAAATCATCATCAAAATCATTTTAAAATTTGTAGCAAAACAAGTGACAAAACCATCACAATTTCAAGGTGAATACTTCAAAACAAGCTACAAAGGCATAAGAACAAACGACCATAAATGCACGCATCTTGGCCAATCAAGAGTTGACCCAGCCAAGAGGCTAAATCAACCTCCAAGTCGACTCCCAGGTCAATATGCATAGATGATAACTAAACTACAATGCGGAAAAGATCCGACAGCAATTCGACTGAAAATCAAAGAGATATTGGTGCTCAAAGTAGCAACCAGAAATCAGAAAAACTAAAGAATGACTAACAGATAGAATATGATATGCAGTAAACGAATAAGCTAAAAAATTCATAGGAAATCATTTTCCAGCTAGCAATTTATGAGCTTGAACTCACCTTGACTATTTGGCAAGGTTTTTGATAACAAGCTGCAATCTTTGATGAAGATAGAAGCTCTAAATACCTATAAATGCTGAAATAAGAACATGTAGCACAGGAAAAATTGGTTACAGGCAATTATATCACAGTTCAAAGATTTTAGGTGAAACTCCTTGTAGTACTAGATGTGATTAACTTGTATTATGTTATTTAGTGGATTCTCTTTGTGAATTAACAGCTAATTTGGAGTGGGAATTGATTTTAGAGGAAGGAAGCCATGATTTTTCTCTTTTTGCTTTACTGTATGTTTTGTTTCTTAGAGAAGGAAGAAATGAAACTTACGTACGGCTACATTCACAATCCAAAAGCCTATAGAGAATAAGCCAATGGATCCCATGTCTACCCAATTAAGCCCAAGTGCAAAATTACTTAGTGAAATAAAATACCATGTACATGCTTACTCTTATTTTACACCAAATGCATATAGTACTATATTTTCTAGACAAATGAAATATAAACAACTACTTGTTTTGAAATAAAATTGTTACTATAACAAATAAAATTTATTTTAATAATAAAAAGATAATTTTAACAATAGAACCCCATTTTACACAATATTTTACAATTTACTCCATTTTAAATTACTTTCATACCAAATAAATTGCAAAATATCCTTCTAACACTTTTCAATCATCGAAATAATATTTATAAACCATATTTCGTCTTTTTATATTTATGTCAAAAATTAAATGTTGAATTACATCTCTTGATTAATTTATTAACTCAATTTACCAAAAATTCCAATACTTTTAATTTATTAACCAAAAATCCATTCAATTGAATTTCCAAGGTCAAACTTTAACTTCAAACACATTGTTTATTTGAAATAAACAATTTAAATCAAATTTATCCTCTCTATTTCATTTATTCTGAATATTAAATAATAACTATCATTATAATTTAATATCATAGGTAATCATCAATATCAGGGTTGTTACAGACTCACATCCTTATAAAAATTGCATCCTTGCAATTTATAGAGGAAATTTGTATTCAACACTATTTCATTTCATCAAACAAAAGGAGATCTAGGTAGATTAAAATGGAAAATTCTTACCTTCTTTGAGGGAAGATAAGAATCTAGGATACGATCGCTCGATGAATTCTCTGGTTTCCCAAGTGCAGTCATTGGGATTATCAGACAATTGAATCTTCACGAGTGAAACACTCTTGTTTCGCAGATGTCTAGTCTCTGAAGCAAGAACTCTCATGGGAAGCTGCACATAAAATAGAACAGGAGAGACCTCAAACTTCTCAAAAGCATGAGAATCAAGGACAGAATCTAAATCTCATAGACAGTTCCTTAATTGAGGACGTGGAATACATCCTAAACTCTAGAAAACTACTCGGGAAGTGCTACACGATATGTAATAGGACTGATATGCTCTATAATAAGAAATGGCCCAATATAGCATGATGCCAATTCCCCAGTTTAGCTAAAGCGTACCACTTCCTTTAAAGGAGAAGCTCAAATATTAATAAGATTTCCCATTGAGAATTCAAGAGGCCTCCTGCGATTGTCCGCGTAGGATTTTTGTCCACTCTGAGCCTCTTTCATTCTCGCTCGAATAAGCTGAATCTTCTCAGAAGAATCATGAATAGAATCTGGGCCGGGAATAAGCTTCTCTCCAAATTCCAACCAACATGAAGGTGATCAGCACGACCTTCCGTATAAGACTTCAAAAGGAGCCATACCGATATTGGACTGGAAATTATTGTTGTAGGAGAATTCCACAAGTGGTAGGTGATCCTCCCAACTACCACTGAAATCTAGAATGCAAGAACGGAGAAGATCCTTAAGAACATGATTCGCCTGTCCAATCTATCCATCAGACTGTGGATGATATGCTATGCTGAAATTAAGCCTTGTTCCCAAAGCTTGCTGAAGACTCTGCAAGAAATGACTCGTGAGTAGCAGATCACGGTCACAAACAATCGAACTAGGAACTCCGTGAAGTCTCACGATTTCCTTGATATACAACTTGGCCAGATGAGAAGCACTCCCATTAGACTTAATAGGTATTAAATGAGCTGATTTGGCGAGGCGATCAACAATAAAATGCTAGATTGGCCCAATCTCGAACGAGGTAGACCATCAATAAGATCATGGAAATCTGATCCAATTTCCACAACAAGACCTCTAAAGGCTGAAGGAGACCAGAAGGGCGCTGATGCTTGGCTCTGATAAGTTGACAAGTCATGCAATTACTCACGTAACTCGCCATATCATGTTTCATGCCTTTTCAATAATAAAGGCGATGCATATCAGCATACATATTACTACTGTTGGGATGAATGGTATACTTAGAACGATGGCACTCATCGAGAATATCATGCCCAAGTGCAGAATTAGAATGCACGACTAGATGGTTCTTCTTACTAAGACACCAATGAGAATCAATACTGAAATACCACAATTCCTCATCACAGGACTCAGACTCACAAATATGGATAAGGTGCACAAGATTAGGATCATGCCGTTGAGCATCGGCAATACGATCCCATAAACCGGGTCGAGCTTCCAAATTGAATAATAAAATAGGAGAATCACAAGATGGTGCTCGATGACGAATATCACATAGGGATAGGGCCTCTAGAACATCCCACTCGGTTAGCATTATATAAACAACAGTCGAATGTTTGTGACTAAGCGCATCAGCAAAACGATTACCCATACCAAGGGTATACTGGATATCGAAGTCATAGGAGGCAAGGAACTTGAGCCAACAACTGTTGCCTCATATTGAGTTCCTTCTGAGTGAATGGATATTTCAAGGACTTGTGATCGGCATAGAGAATGAAGCGCTCGCCTAATTGATAGTGTCACCAAATCTTCAAGGCGAAGATAATGGCAGCTAACTCGAGGTTATGAGTGGCATAGCGAACATCATTTGGTCGCAATTTCCTAGAAGCATAAGAAACTACTCGATCCTTCTGCATAAGCACAGCATCGAGGCCATATCTACTAGCATCGGTGTAGACAACAAGATTGTTAGCATCAGAATTGGTCACTACCCTAAAGAAATATTATGTAGAGAGATTAATGAAGAAAGCAAATGTAAACGTTGAATAGAATGCTAAACTAAATGCAGAAAATAAGAACACCAGATTTATAGCGGTTCAGCGTAATTGCCTATGTCCACTTTGAGGTTAATCTTTATTTCTTTACTTATCAACTGGTTAAGATACAATCCGTACACCAACAATTTGATTACAATTGTTAAGCAAAGAAGATAAGTCTTGAATGCGGTAGTGTCTCCCTGGTGTTCTCCAAAAAAGGTCCATTTCACTATGCCCCTACCTCCCTGTTTATAGACAAAAATTGGTTGGACTTCCCTGATGGGCCTAGTAGCTAGATATCTCGGCCCAAAGTGAGTGATTTCTACATGCCGAACCACTAATGTCGATCGGTAAATGTCGGGCCGTGTCTCTAAGCCGAACAGGGCAATATGTTGAGTGAAATATGCAGGCCGAACGAGATCCGACGCTGATCGAGGGGAGACGCCGAGCGGCATGCTTATGTCGAGCGAGGCAATGTGCCGAACAAGGCTGGAATGCCGAGCGAGGCATGAATGCTGAATGAGGCTTGAATGCTGGTCAAGGCCAAATGCCGAACGTGCTTTATGCCGGACGAGATTGAATGCCGAACGTGCTTCATGCCGGACGAGATTGAATGCCGAACGTGCTTCATGTCGGTCGAGATTGAATGTCGAACGTGCTTCATGCCGGTCGAGATTGAATGTCGAACGGTGTGGAATGCCGAACGACCATCAATGCCAAACAATATCTGGATGCCGAACGGTGTGGAATGCTGAACGACCATGCTGTGCCGAAAGGTGTGGAATGTCAAACGACGATAGATGCCGAGCAAGGCTTCTCTGCCGAACAAGGCTGGATTCCGGACTACATAGCCGTGCCGAAGGGCCCTCTATGCCGAATGAGCCTTTTACCTCAAGTCTTTGGTTACCCGGTCAAGCCACTAGGTAACACTTGCCCCCCAAAGTGTACTATGTGGATGAACATGATGCGCTTTGAGTCATGAGTCCTCCATGTCTTGCTTCAAGCCCTGATTTCGTATCCTCGATGGTATTTTTCCTTGAATGCCGAACGGGGCATTATATGCCAAAGGACATGCTTATGCCGAATGACCTATAAATGCCGAATGGTTCAGGTGATGTCGAGCGACATACAAATGCCAAACGATACTAAGGCCATACGAGCGAGCTGCTTTGACCGATTCTACTGGTCATTGTCCCTTCGACTTCTTCTCTCTCTATATAAATCAATGCTCCTTCTTCTTCTTCCTTTTACTTTTACCTCTGTTCTTAAGGACTTATACATTCGTCTTCGAATAGACCTTGGACAATAACACATCCTTTCTCTCTCCTTTCTCTAATTTAATACGTCCCCCTAAACCCTTCTCGAAAAAGACACTGAACAAAAACACGCTTCCCATTCTAGAGTCCTTTTGAATTTTGAGCCATTTAATAGGTAATGACTTATTCCCTTAAACACTTTCCCCTGGCAAAATAAACTCAGCACGAGATTCTTTATTCATGAATCTTTGTGAAAATGAGGCCAATAGGAATCGTGTAGAGCAGGAGTTGAGGGCAAGGCGTTGTTGTTTAGATGAGTTTAAAGCCGGCCGGAGTAGAGCAGAGATGAGGATAATAGAGGTATTTGAAGGAGGAAGTAGGTGGAAGACGCACAGAGGTGGCTCGGCATGACTTCCCTATGCCGAGCGATGGAAGGGAAGTACTATGGTGAAATTAGAGTTTTAGGCTCAGTGTGCCGAGCAATGCGGCCCGACATGGCCACGGATCGGCTTGAGGTAGGAGGGAAAGTAGAGGAAATGTAGGAACTGGGGAGTATGCCGAGCGAAGGGGCTTGGTGTGAATGTGGTTCGGCATAACTCCCTTATGCCGAACGAGGAAGAGGTCAATTAGGAGAATAATGTGCCAAACGGCATGGTTCGACGTGGATGTGGTTCGGCATGTCTTGTTGCATGCTGAATGGTGATAATGGGTGGTAAGTGCCAGTGTTGAGGGTAGAATGCCGAGCGATGCGGCTCGACATGTAGGTGATTCGACAGTACTCCCTTATGCCGAACGATGGATAAAACCGATGGAAGTGTGGAATGTCGAGCGATGCGGTTCGACAAGATTGTGGTTCGGAACACCTTTTCGCATGCCAAACGGCAATGGTGTGTGATAGAGGATTTGTGCACAACAGCAACGCTAGTCGAACCTAATGCACAGTTGATATAACACCTCTCATGCCTGAACATATGTTAGCGAACAAGGATGGACTTAAACAACAATGCATATCGAACAATCTGGACTGATAACCTTCGTGTTTAAACAACTAAAAACTCGGACTTAACCTGCTTAATAGCTAATAACACTTCTAATGCAGTGACGATATCAAGTTCAAAATATAAACCGTCTTTCGACAAGCCTTCGTAGATGGTCAGCGATGACGGTCTTCGAAGATGACGATTCAAAGCTCAAACTTATTTCCTCAATCTAGTGTCTTTCACTACTTGGCACTTATATTTGAATGATCGCACTAGTTCACACACCACAGGGGGAACATTTATGTCATTAAGTCTAACGTCGATTATTTTTCAAGTATAGTTCAAATATGTGCTCTTCTTAGATTCCATCTTCATTAGAGATGTCTAGGAAATCTAGCTCTGCTACGATCTCAGATAGACCTGGGCCATCCTCTTGATATGAAGTTGTAGATACTTCACATCCGTCAACTACCATCGCTCAAGACTTACCGAACCCTCCGGCTACATCTGTCGACTTGGTTCCCGACGGTCCAGAGGTAGCGATTTTTCTAGACGACCCAATCGATTCTCGGTCTTCAAAGATTAATGAGAGTACGCTCCGTTGGATATGCTCCATCCATGGAATCCCCTTTGACGATGTGTTGGTTCCATCGGGGCATGACCGTCTGCACTTGTCCCCAGTCGGATACACAGCTTGCAACAAATTCATGTACTGGTTTGGCGGCGTGCCACCGTTCAACTCACTTCTTCGAGACGTGTTGCAGTATAACGACATTTCTCTGTCGCAACTGCATCCGAATAGCCACGCATTCATTACGACAATTTTATCCTCTTCATGAGTCTCCTCTCTAGGCTTCCGAGTCAGGGCGATATTCGATACATATATTGCATCAAGAGATGGAGGGATAGCCCATCTTTCATGTTTCTCGAGCCGCACAGCAAATATCAAATCTTAACAAGGGCATGGAGTAAATTTGCTCATTACAAGCAAGAGTTGTTCTATGTGCGTTGCTCCCTCGGCTTTGCCAGAAGATGGGTAGAAGGAAGCAAGTTCTTTTTCCGGATCGATACTTGAATTTTGCCGAGATTTATATCGTTTCTGACTCTTCATTCATCTTTTCAGGTATCAACCCACGTCCTGAGGGACCCGGATACTTTGAAGCCATCGAAGCTATTCGAGCCATTCCTGCTGAAGATTTGGACATCAGGACTCTCATTTCAAATGAGTCACTTACCAAGTTCGGGCTATTGGCAGAAGGTCGCCGGGTAAGCCACCCTCAGGGCGTTACCTTACCCAGGCCTGCTTCTGGCAAAGGGAAAAATCAAGTTGAGTCTTCAGCACGTAACGCCCCTGACACACTGGAAGAGAGGGAAATTAAGGAAACTGAAACGCCTGAGGCACAAGGTGAGAACGTTAGTCTCACTCAGGATCCGATAGTCGAAGTTCACGACATTGAGACGTCGCCTTCCCCTTCGAAGGGGAAGAAGAAACTAACATGCAGGCTGAGGAAGAAAACAGTCGGTGGTACTTCTAAAGTCACTCTTGTTCCAGTGGAGAAAGAAGCTTCCTCGCAGCATTTAGAAAGTTCCCTAAAAGGCCTATCCAACCTTTCCATACCTGATGATCTGCTCATCTACGACTTCGACGATCCAGAGGCCCTTAAGCTTCATTCGCCCGCGAGAGGCAATACAGGCGTTCAAGACCAAAATCAGGGAGAAAAAACTCCTATTAGCAAAGAAACCGGTCCGTCAGGGGAAAACACTAGGACACACACAAACACATGCACTTCACCTTGCACTTAAATTTCCGTTGCCACCCTATCCTTTGCCAACTCATCGTTATTTAAACTTTGTATAGGTGACATGGGTCGCACGCATGGACTTGACCGCCTTCACGGTTCATCGATTCTCCATCAGCCAGGACGGGATTCAGGTATTGGAAGACGTCGAGATAGGGATGATGATGGCGATAGGGATTATCATTCCCGAGATTGATCATCTTGGAAGAAATCTTATTATCAGCCCAAATACCATCATAATCCCCCTTCTCACTCAGAGCAAGGCAGAGATAAGCACGGCCATAAGGGGTCGCAATCCGATGTCCCTCGTAATCAACACTCCGATTCTTCCACCACACGAAAATCCCGGGATCCTTACGAGAGAACTAAACTTTCAAAGCCATCTCCTCCTATTCCCATAATAGATCCAACAATATCAGAGAGACTGACCGAGCTCAAGGATAAATTCCCAAAAATCTGCTTTGATGGTCTGCAATCCCCCCTGCGATCCATCATATTCCAAGACATGTCAAACAAAGCGCTATCGCCTGCAACAACGACGTCTATGTTCAACATAAAGCGTTCGTTCATCTTGCTGAGAAGGTGTCAGAAGTCTCCATAGAGCGCCAGCATGAGATTGATCGCTTGAAGCTTGAGGCCATCCATGACAAAGATATTATTAAAGCTCAGGATGAAGAGCTTGTGTATTACTAGTCTCAGCTTGAAGCCGTCCAGCAGAGCGCCAAAGATACTGCTGAAGCCGTAACTCGTCTGGAATCAACCGATAAAAAAGAAATCGACGAGGCTGTCCAATGCTGTGGGGCCTAGCTTTGGAGAAAGACTCAGTGCAGAAGGAAAGGGAATCTTTTGCCCTCCGAGTTAAGGAGCTGGAGGAGCCACTCTACAAATAAAAGGAGGAGAAGACCGCTGCCCAACAAGAGTCGCAACGATATTGCGACGAGATCGTTGCCACACGACTTCTAAAGGCGAAGCTTGATGATGAGCTTTCAAAGGTTGAGACGCTAAAGAATGAAGCTTGTGAAGAGGGCAAGAAAATAGCGTATGCGAAGGTCGACACCTATTTGGAGGTGGCTAAAGAAGCAGGTAGGGAGGAGGTCATAAGCATGTTCGACCCACTGATTGCGGAATTCAATGCCCGTGTCCTCATGCACCGAGACTTAATTTTTCTGGGTGAGGGCTACCTCGAATCCTTAGCTGAGGCATGGGAGACCTTAATAGAAATCAGGAAGGCCGAACTTGGTACCGAGGAGGTTGATGAAGGAGCTTTGATAAAAAAAAATCTTAAGGAAAATGAGCCTTCGGACCTTTGTGCGGCAAAAGCTCTTTACTGCAAAGGCTCTCCCTCAATGAAAGGGAAAGAGGTTATTGCCGGTCCATCCGGGATCGAGCCTCAAGCTCATGCGCCCACTCAGCCAGCTGATCGGCCGATACTTGATCCTTTTGAGTAGCATATTGGTTATGTCCCGGAGGACCCCGGCCTCGACGTTCAAATTTTGTCTCCTATTCCAGAGGGTGAGACCCCTCGGACGGTTGAGAGCCAGCCGGAACCTGATAGATAACTCTTCACTTTAACATTCCAAAAGTCGTCGTTTTTCACCAGGAGCTATCGTATTCTAATGCTTGTTTTACATGATTTTGTGCACGTTGTTCTGGTCCCGAGCCCACTCCGAGGAGCAATGTCTCCAAGGAGATGAAGGAAAAGACAGCCTCACGCAGGGGAGGCTCCCGGTCCAGATGATCAGGTGATCGGAGCACTTGATGAGAATAAGTCCGAGACTTCCTCTCCCATCGATGGGAGTTATGAAATCAAAATTACAGGCGCCTCTGAACACGCATCTAAACTGAGCATGAAGGAGCAGCTTGAGAAGGAGAAGAAAAAGATGGTCGAGATCAAAGTCGAGACTCAAGCTATGGACCTGGATGATCCTTTGAATAAGCCATCCAAGGTCATCCTTCCTGGTGGGTCCAAGCCTATGGAAGTTCCCCGTAGTTGTTACCTCCCCATCAAAGAAGATTATCAAGGGCAAACGCATGGGAGAGGAGTCGTCTGGAAAAAGGTCGAAGAAGTAGTCGTCGCTCTCGTCAACGAGAGTTAGTTTAGATTATGTAATTATTTTTATTGATTTTCGTAGTTCATATAAATAAACGTTTGACTCCGAGCTTCGGAGGAGATGTAGTAGAAACTTTTTTTGATGAATAAAACCTAGTTCTTTTGCCTTTCAGAAAACTTCTGTTGTTTGGTTTTCTGTATATTCGTGGTCAAAACCCAAGCTATTACGAGTTACATGAACTTCTCGATTCATCTTCAAATAAGTTGATAAATTTTTGGCATTGCACATTCTTTATTCCACGCTCCGGTACATAGAATATTTCCACTCTTCACACAATGGATTCGATGTCTTCAAGCCAATTGTATCCAGTCTGCATTCAAGGGACTTGGATATTTAAATCGTTTATACTCTAGTCCACACTCTGGGGACATAGAGTACTCCAGTCTGCACTCCGGGGACTTGGAGATTTTTAGTCGTTTATACTCTAGTCCACACTCTGGGGACACAGAGTACTCTAGTCCGCACTCTGGGGACTTAGAGATTTTAAGTCGCTCATACTCTAGTCCGTACTCTAGGGACTCAGAGTACTCCAGTCCGTACTCCGGAGACTTGGAGATTTTAAGTCGTTGATACTCTGGTCCACACTCCGGGGACTCAAGCACTCCAGTCCGCACTTCGGGGATTGGAGATTTTAAGTCATTTATACTCTGGTCTGCACTCTGGGGACATAGAGTACTGCAGTCTGCACTTCGGGGACTTAGAGATTTTAAGTCGTTTATACTCTGGTCTACACTCTGGGGATTCAGAGTACTCCAGTCTGCACTTCGAGGACTTGGAGATTTTAAGTCGTTTATACTCTGGTCCGCACTTTGGGGACACAGAGTACACCAGTCCGCACTCCGAAGACTTGGAGATTATAAGTCTTTTATACTCTGATCCGCACTCTGGGGACACAGAGTACACCAGTCCGCACTCCTGGGACTGGGAGATTTTAAGTCATTTATACTTTGGTCCGCACTCTGGGGACATAGAGTACTCTAGTCCGCACTCCGAGGACTTGGAGATTTTAAGTCTTTTATACTCTGTTCGCACCCTGGGGACACAGAGTACTCCAGTCCACACTCCGGGGACTTGGAAATTTTAAGTCGTTTATACTCTGGTCCGCACTCTAGGCACACCGAGTACTCCAGTCCGCACTCCGAGGACTTGGAGATTTTAAGTCGTTTATACTTTGGTCCGCACTCTGGGGACACAGTGTACTCCAGCCCGCACTTCGTGGACTTGAAGATTTTAAGTCGTTTATACTCTGGTCCGCACTCTAGAGACACAAAGTACTCCAGTTTGCACTCCGGGGACTTGGAGATTTTAAGTCGTTTAAACCCTGGTCCACACTCTGGGGACACGGAGTACTATAGTCCGCACTTCGGGGACTTGGAGATTTTAAGTGCTCCTGCGCATTCGTACGTCAGATAGAATAATGTATCTCTTAGTTATTTGTCACATTGTTATCATACACAGAAACATCGACAATTCATGGAGAAAATGGCTCCAAGCCTTTATTAATGCGAACAAGCTAAGTTGTCTTATTACATGCCGTAAACTAGGAATAAAATCTTGCTGGTAATAAATGCAACTAAAATATGAAAGAAATGAACTAAGTGTAATAATGCCACAAATGCTCGCTGTTCCATGCTCGGGGGAGTGTCGCACCATCTACAGTCGCTTGCTTGAAAGTTCCTTCTCCAAGCTTCCGTTCAATGACGTATGGACCTTCCCATGCGGGGCTCATATGTGATGGAACCGAAAAAAGTCGTTTCAAAACGAGATCACCCACACCAAAGATTCTCGGTCAAACTTTTTCATTGTAATATCGAGCGACTAGGTGCCTATATGCAGCCGCTCTTAAATTAGCTTCTTCACGCTTTTCATCAATGAAGTCCAATGATTCCAGCAAAAGATCTTGATTTGACTAATGGTCATAATAAGTTACCCGATTTGATGGAACTTCAAGTTCTACAGGTATGACAGCTTCCATGCCATATGTCAATGTGAATGGAGTGTGGCCAGTCGCTGACTTATGGGTGGTTCTGTAAGCCTAATGCTTTGTTGGAAGCTCGTCCACCCACTTGCCTCTAGATTTTTCTAAACGTTTTTTCAATATAGATTTAATTATTATGTTTACGGCTTCCACTTGTCGATTGGCTTTCGGGTGAGCAACTGCTGCAAACTTTTTCTCAATACCATATTTTTGGCAAAATTCCTTGAACTCTTTTCTTTCAAATTGAGTTCCGTTTTCTATAATGATGGTTCTTGGAAGGACAAAACGACATATAATATTTCGTACAACAAAATTGATAACCTTTTTGGCGGTGATAGTGGCTAAAGGCTCTACTTCTGCCCACTTGGTAAAGTAATCGACCGCAACTATCGTGTATTTTGCACCATCTTTGGATAGAGGTAAGGAACTGACTATATCGATCCCCCACATTCCAAATCGCCAAGGATTAACCATTTGTGTGAGTTCCGTCGGTCGAGCTCTCGGGATTTTCGCATATTTCTGACATTTTTCCATCTTCTCACATAGTCTGCGGCATCCCGATTTACATTTCGCCAATAGTATCCATAGCGGAGGATTTTCTTTGCTAACATCTGCCCTCCGGTATGGTCGCCACATTCACCTTCATGGACTTCCTTCAGTACTCGTTTTATCTCACTATGGGCAATGCACCGGAGTAAGGGGGTCAAGAATCCCCTCTGATACATTACCCCATCTTGCATTACATAACGCATGAATGACTTGTTGTCTTTCGCTCCTTCTTTCGAGCACGATCCTATGTAACAAGTACTGCTTGAATAGGGTCATCCATGATTCCTTCTCGATTTCTGTTTCTAACATGAAATCTACCTCCATCATATTTATGCTCGGAACAAGAAAAGTTTCAACCGGAAACAATCCCATCTGCTGCGCATCGCCAGTGCTTGTAAATTCTGCCAAATGAATCGGCTGCTCTGTTTTGCTCACGCGGGACATGTGAAGTATCATAATACTCGAGATTCGCTAGCAGCTCTTGAACCTGGACCAAATACGGGGCAAGTCTCTGCCTCTTTGCTTGATAGTCTCCCCGCACTTGGAACATCACCAGTTGCGAGTCGCAAAAGATTTCAACCGATTTTACTCCCAGCACTCTAATAAGTCTTAAGCCGGCAATCAATGCTTCATACTCGTCTTCATTATTCATTGCTGTGAATTCAAGCTTCAAAGCATAGCAAACTGATCGGTTCTCAGGAGTTACAAGAACTATGGCAGCCCTCGAAAAACGGTCGTTAGATGCCCCATTGGTGTACATCTTCCATCGAACGGGAGGTATGACATTGCGGCCGTCTGATTCGTCTGTCATGGTGAATTCAGCAATGAAATCTGCTAACGCATGCCCCTGTATGGCCCTTCGTGGAAGGTAGGTAATATCGAACTGACTCAACTCGATATTCCATTTTAACATCCTTCCAAAAGTTTACGGTTGCTGGAGTACCTATCGCAAGGTTTGATCGGTGTAAACACTGATTGAGTGTGCTTGTAAGTATGGGCGAAGCTTGCGTGATGCAATCACCAAGCAATAAGCTAGTTTCTTAATCCTGGGATAATTTCTTTCTACCCCCATCAAACGTTTACTGACATAATATACCGGCTTTTGAACTCGGTCCTCCTTGCGAACCAAAGCCGTACTGATAGCATGCTGGGATACTGCCTGGTATACATACAGCATTTCACGGTCAATTGGTTTTGATGGCACCGAGGGACTTCGTAGATGTCTAACCCAAGCTCAGAATGCTTCCTCGCAGTTAGACGTCCACTCGAAATTCCTCTTTCCTTTCTTTATCACATCAAAGAAAGGAATGCACTTATCCGTGGCTCTGAATATGAATCGACTCAGCGCGGCCACCTTTCCGTTAAAGCTTTGTACTTGCTTTATAGTTCTAGGCACTTGCATGTCCCGAATAGCCTAAATCTGTTCCGAATTAGCTTCATTTCCAAGTGCATTCACAATGAAACCAAAGAACTTCACTGATGCAACGCCAAAAGAACACTTTAAAGGGTCGATCTTCATCCCGTAATGCCTGAGTATATCAAACATCTTCGCTAAGTCTCGGATGTGGTCGTTTGACTGCCGTGACTTCACGAGCATGTCATCCACATAGATTTCCATCATTCTACCAATCTGGTCTTTAAACATTCGACTCACCAGACGCTGATAAGTTTCTCCCACGTTTTTCAATCCAAAAGGCATTACTACATAGCAATATAGCCCCACATATGTGACAAAAATGGTGTGTTCTTGCTCTGGAATGTGCATTGGGATCTGATTGTATCTCGAATACGCATCCATAAATGACAATAATTCATGTCCAGCGGTAGAGTCGACGAGCTGGTCGATTCTACGTAAAGGGAAACTATCCTTCAAGCATGCTTTATTCAAATCAGAGTAATCAACACAAGTTCTCCACTTCCCATTCGTTTTTCTTACCAGCATAGGGTTAGATACCCATTCGGGATAAGGGACGTCGTAGACGAACCCATTGGCTTTGAGTTTGTCCACCTCCTCTTTGAGAACAGTGGACCTCTCTGGGTCCATGCCTCTCCATTTCTGTTTTACTGGGATGTACTTTGGATCTATGTGCAACATATGGAGGGTGAAATCCCGCACATATCAGAGTGTGTCCGAGCGAAAATGTCTAGATTCACTAGGAGGAAATCAGTAGGATCCTCGGCCACTAAAGGGTCGAGTTGTGATCCAATCTTAAGAACTCATGATGGGTCATCTCGACTGACTGGAATGTCGATCGTCATCTCAGCCGGTGCTACATTCGTTTCCCTGGGTTCCCCATCATCATCTCTCAGATCTATGTCTCTAACGATCCGAGAATGTCGCCCAAGCCAGGGCTCGGGCACTACTTGTCAATCATCGGTATTTAGGATGCGGATGGAGTTGTCCACACCCTTCCCCTTTTCTCTCCGCTGAGCTTCTCTCAGCTCTGCCACATAATATGCGCGACCGGTCACCTGATCGCCATGTACTACACCGACTCCTTTGTCTGTCGGAAATTTTAATGTCAAACACCATGGGGCCAAAGCGGCCCTAACTCTGCCAGGGACGGATGACCCAAAAGTACGTTGTATGGAGAGTCAACATCCATTACTATGAACAGTAGGATTCGCACACTGCTACGCTCACCTTCCCCCAGTTCAACTGGCAACTCAATATACCCCATCGCTTTGGTTACGGCACCATTAAAGCCGTGGATATGGGCTTTGCATGGTGTTAAGTCTTTTGTCTCCATCTTCATTTAGTCATAAGCCTTCTTGAAGATGATGTTGATAGAGCTTCCACAATCTATCAAAATCCTTTTGACGTAAACTAGCCTAATCGTTGCAGATATGACCATCAGGTGATAGTAGGAGCCTCCACGTTGTTTGCATCTTGACTCCTAAACACTATATCGTTTGTCATCATGCGTTGCTATTTTGCAGAGGTTCCATCCTCACCATTCGAACAACATTCATAATTTGCATGCCTCAAGGAGGTAGCATATCGTTCCATCTCCTACCAATTCTTATCTGCAGGATGAGGTCCTCCGACTATAGTGTTTATGATCAACCTACCTACGGTCCGGGAGTTTCCTCTGGGTGGAGTGGAGCCGGCCTACGTCCGGGGTCTGACGTTTCTTGCCTACCCTCTGGTTCGTTCTTATCAAACTCCTACAACTTTTTCTGCCCGATTAACCTTTCTATGGCGTCATGGAGGTGTCTACACTTCTCAGTATTATGCCCGTACGTCTCATGGAAGCGACAGTACTTCCCCGTTCGTTTCTGTTCCTCAGTGGACTACTTTGGGCATGGCTTTCTGTATTGGAAGGTGTTACAGGTAGATAGGTAAATGTTTTCAAGAGACGTATTTAGGGGAGTGCATTCATTGTAGGTCTGAATCCCGACTTCCATTTCCTGTCTCTTTTTTCTTTCCCGGATTTCCACCTCCAAATCCTTTAGATTGTTCAGGCTTGTTCTGCACGTGACTTGAACTTTTTCCAAAATATCGCCGGATTGCTTCACGGCGATGTTACTTTTCACAGTGTCCTGAACAGGCCCTGGTGCCTTATCTCATCTTGTCTTTCGAGCTTTCTCCCTCCTTATGAACTGGTGAGCTTTGGAATAAAATCGCTCCATTGTTGTTGGGGGCTTTCCCTCCAACCAATCTCCAAACTCCGAGTCTGGTTCTACACCTCGCATTTCTGCCATCAAGATTGCGTGGTCGTAGGGTTTCTAACTTCAGTCATGGCAACATGAAACCTTTGGAAGTATGCTTTCAAAGACTCTCTCGGAGCCTAGATCACGCTTGATAAGGACACCATGTCCTTTGGACGAGTAGCATGTATCCTGAATTGTTCAACAAATTTCATCGCCAACTCGTCGAAGCTAGATATAAACTGCGGAGGAAGTCGAGTAAACCACATGGTGGCGATTTCGGACAAAGTGATTGGAAGCACCTACACTTAGTCACGTCATTCTCCCATGTAGAATCCATCGTCCATTCGTACCTCATCACGTGTTGCCTAGGGTCAGCCTTCCCTTTGTAGGCTGGGATAGCTGGCATATTGAATTCCAGGGATACTCAGCCTGTACAATAGTATCTGTATAGGGAGTATGACTCCTAGATACTCCCCAATCTTTGTTGGTCAAGCCTTGGTTCTCTCTCATTAACTGCCTGACCATGGCTGATAAGTCTGGAATTTGTATGGAGGATGGAAGGTTGGGTTTCATTCCACAAGGTTGTGTGGGATGATGTCCCTCCTGTTGGCGGTCGGCCAAACGTGCGTCCTGAAGGCTAGCTTGATTTGGGTCATGGTGAGCCGGGCGTCCGGTCTCCTCACTTGCCTGATCCTTGGCGGATCGACCAGTGGCACCTACCTATGCAGCTTCTGTCTTACGGCGTCTACGCCTAGGAGATTCATCAGCTGAGGTTGAACTACCGATGAAGAATAAGGAGCAGGACTACTTCCAGCATTCTGATGCTGCTGCTGGGAAAGCCGAGTTATAAGATTAGTGTTGGCTTGAATCTGCTCAGCAAGTTACCTTCTACTTTCCCTGAGTTCACTTATCAAGTCGTTGAACTCTGTTCGGGAAACGACTTCCGTTTGATTATGGGTGGAGGGCCCTACGCCTTGAATTGATTGCTAGTTGCTAGGTCCAACTTGTTGCAAACTGGCAGTCTCGTGGACGTCTTCATTGTGAAAGGCTAATCGGGTGCATGGTCTTCCTATAGTAGAGTTGTCGATTGGAACTCATGAATAGATTCAACAAGCATCCTATGAATAAGTCGGATCTCCCTTGGGGGATTTTTCAATCCAGTAGCTACAAAGTAGATCCTATCTTCCTGAGAATTCGACTCTCAGTGAAAGCGCCAAAATGTTAGCACCAGAATTGATCTCTAACACCCTAAAGAAAGATTATGTAGAGAGATTAATGAAGAAAATAAATGTAAACGGTGAATAGAGTGCTAAACTAAATGTAGAAAATAAGAACACCAGATTTATAATGGTTCGGCGTAATTGCCTACGTCCACTTTGAGGTTAATCTTTATTGCTTTACTTATCAACTGGTTACAGATACAATCCATACACCAACAATTTGATTACAGTTGTTAAGCAAAGAAGATAAGTCTTGAATGAGTCTTGAATGCGGCAGAGTCTGCCCGGTGTTCTCCAAAAAAGGTTCATTTCACTGTGTCCCTGTCTCTCTATTTATAGACGAAAATGGGTTGGACTTCCATGATGGGCCTAGTAGCTAGATATCTCGGCCAAAAGTGAGTGATTTCTGCATGCCGAACCACTAACGTCGATCAGTAAATGCCGAGCCGTGTCTCTAAGCTGAACATGGCAATATGTTGAGTGAAACATGCAGGCCGAACAAGATCCGACGCTGATCAAAGGGAGATGCCGAGCAGTATGCCTATGCCGAGCGAGGCAATGTTCTGAACAAGGATGGAATGACGAGCGAGGCATGAATGCCGAACTAGGCTTGAATTCCAGTCGAGGCCAAATGCCGAACGTGCTTTATGCCGGACGAGATTGAATGTCGAACGTGCTTCATGCCGGCCGAGATTGAATGCCGAACGTGCTTCATGTCGGTCGAGATTGAATGCCGAACAGTGTGGAATGTTGAACGACCATCAATGCCAAACAAGGTCTGGATGCCGAACGGTGTGGAATGCCTAACGACCATGTTGTGCCAAACGGTGTGGAATGCCGAACTACGATAGATGCCGAGCATGGCTTCTTTGCCGAACAGGGCTGGGTTCCGGACTACATAGCCATGTCGAATGGCCCTCTATGCCGAATGAGCCTTTTACCTCAAGTCTTTGGTTACCCAGTCAAGCCATTGGGTAACAAAGATCATGATTCCCTTCAGAAACCAATAGAATAGGAGCATTATCGAGAAGCTCCTTCAGCTGCTGAAAAGAAGCTTCACACTTGTTGGGCCAAATAAATTGAACGCCTTTACAAGTAAGGCTGGTGAGAGGAAGCACAATGCGGGCAAAATCCTTAATGAATCAGCGGTAATAACCCACTAATCCATGGAAGCTGCGAATCTCATGAACATTCTCAGGCTTTTTCCAATTCTAGACGGCTTCGATCTTCGATGGATCGACCGAAATGCCTTCGAAAGAAATAATATGGCCTAAGAACTTAACCTTATTCTACCAGAAGTGGAACTTTGAAAATTTAGCTTTAATCTTATGATGACAAATATTACTTAAAACAATTCTCAAGTGATTAGCATGCTCGGCTTTAGACTTCGAATAGACAAGGATGTCGTCAATGAACAAAAGGACGAACTTATCGAGATAATCCCTAAATATACGATTCATAAGATCGACAAAGAAAGCATGAGTGTTTCTCAAACCGAACGGCATAACGAGCCACACGTAAGATCCATATCGAGTGCGGAAAGCTGTAAGAGGTATGCTTCTTCCATAACTTGGAGCTGATGAAAACCAATGGCAAGGTCGAGCTGAGAAAAGACCTTAGCACCGCTCAATTGATCGAACATATCGTCGATCCTAGGCAACGGATACCTATTCTTGATGGTCAACTCATTAAGCTTACGATAGTCGATGCAAAGCCTAAGATTTCCATCGGACTTCTTCACAAAGACGACCGCAACACCCCATGGTGAAAAACTAGACCGAATCAATTGCTTAGACTCAAGTTCTAAAAGATGCTTACCACATTTTCCTTTATAGACATCCTCATGGGAGGACGACTAACTGGCTACGCGCTTAGAATGAGATCAATGCGGAATTCAATCATCCGCTTTGGTGGAAAACCAAAAACAGGCTCAAATACATCAGAGAAATCACAAACAACAGGTATACGAGACATATCATCATCATCTCGTGGGTCTAGAGAATATAAGGCCACTTCGAAATTATCCATATTCCAAAGAACAAGTGATAGACGAGCAGACGAATTGGGATGTCGAGGATATAAACCTCGCTCAAATCAAATAATCCTATCGCACTAGCCAGTCCATACCCAAAATCATATCAAAACCCAAATAAGAAATAACATGTAGATTCGCACGAAAAGAAAAGCCACATAAAACAATCTCAATATCATCACAAAGCATGCTAAGGATTGCAGATCCCCCGATAGGATTCTTAATCCTCAATGAAGTAACAAGGCATGAAACATCCAAAGAAATAGCATTAACGAGCTCTTTTGATATGAATGAATGCGACGCACCCATATCGAAGAGGACTCGAATAGAACGATCATGGAATAAAATAGAGCCTCCAAGGATAGAAGGAGACATACCTCTGCACTTAGGAAACCCTATAGAAGCATCCACTACATTCGGTTTGCCAGACTGGGTACTCGGAGCAATATGGCAAGTAGCAACTCGATGACCTTTATTCTTGCAATAGTGGCAAATAATAGGCTTAGGGCACTCATGGATCATATGGTCAGATGAGCCACAGTTGAAACACCCCTTTTGAGTAGGAGGAGCTCCACTAGGCTGAGAACTAGGAGCAACAAATTTCTTCCTCTTCTGAGGAAAAGACTTAGGCTTATAAAATGGTGACGTCTTCTTATTGGGGTTCTTGCGAACCTCAGCCTCATCACCACTATCGCACTCCTTCTCGACGGCTTCAAGATGAAGTGCCGAGTCAACCAACTCCTCGAAAGAAAGCTTGAGCTGGAGCATCAAAGACTTCTTGAGATACTTCTTAAGACCAGAAAAACTTCAGATTCTTCTTATAGGGAGTGCTGATATATTTAAGACCATACTTAGATAAGGCCCTGAATGATGAAAAAAATCAGAGACGGAGGACTTTCCTTGCTTCAAATCGAGGAAGCAATTGGCCAATAAAGCTTTCTCAGATTTAGGAACGAACTTGAGCTCGAACCATTCTCGAAACTGAGTCCAAGAAAGAGTAGACTCATCGAGCTCGGCTATGAGAAGCTCGCACCAGTCAAGAGCATGCTCTTGTAACGTGCTAGATGCTATGAGAACTCTATCGTGGTTAGAAAGATCCATGCGAGAGAAGTTGCGCTCGCACGTACGAATCCAAGCTTGGACCTCTAGAACGGACTCGGAGCCTTTGAACGGATTTCCTTCGAGATAAGAGAAATCACTGCACATGCACGTAAAGAAAGACTTGCATGGAGGAAACTATGGAGTAGGATCTGAGGCTGAGTGCTCCTAAATAACTCCATAAACAGATCGGCAGACATATAAACGCCGTACGGATAGGAGCCACTAGACTGCCCCGCATCCAAGCATCATCCTCTGCCTCTTCCAGCCATTAGCTGAAAGTTAAGATACATAAAGATTATTCACATGGTAGATATCATTAATTCAATAAGGAATACTATGGAATTAACATGCATTCCTAGACATATTCCCTAACTTCTACTACCATAAAGGACAAGAAAAGGTCAAAGGCATGATGATTAAGGGATTCGTAACACTTGTATACGCATAGATGTATCGTAATATGTGCTTTTATTCTATGTTTATGATATTTTGTTCTGAACTCAGCTCTGATGCCAAGCTGTGACGCCCCACCCAGAGGCCCACATTAACAAAGAGTATTGCTGTGTAATACTTTCTGCTAATGCAGAGAATAAGGCTGGATAAGAGCGACCATCTATAGCATTTTATTAATTATCTATGGAATACGTCGACAAATGCTATTTTTTTAACTCAAGTGGATCGACATAACCAATAAGTACTAAAACAAAGCCTAGGTAGCTATAGGATCCATGGAAAAAAATACAACAACTCAAACGCAAACACATCATAGAACAACAGATCGTCACATATATATATACATATACATATACATCACAGAGTATACAAAATGATACATGTCAAGTGGCATAGCAACCACACTATACAAGTGAGTCAAAAGAATGTACATATCAGTGTAGCAAACAAAAAGGACTACACAAAAAAAATTATAACAAAAAGAGCTAGCAGAATAGTTCATGCGGAAGTAAAATACGCTAAGTCCTAATGTACCTAACCTGAAACACCTCAGTCTGACTCGAGTATAAATACATGGGTCAATCTACCTAAATAAATCAGTTTACAAGGATAAGTGATAATATGATAATATTCTCAAGTGAGAAGGGACAATTAAAGTGTATGGTTACATCAAGTGATAATATGGTATAACTACACAAACATACAATCTCGAAAGAGATAAAGTAATTCATAGAACGCTAAATATAGCAAGCGTCATATCATCGGCATATCACAGATCATCAATAATGGTTTAGAGAAAATTATGACTCCTAAAACGTAGAAATTCCAAACCTGTCATAACGGAAATCTCAAAATGAACTCAAAGAAATCATCATCTCCAAATGTTCCACAAGTCAAATATATCTCCAAATAAGAGACTAAAATCTCAAATATACACCATATCGACAATCTCATAAAACGTCAGTTGGGCAACTCAAATCCCAAAGATAGAACTCACAAGAGTTTAAATTCCCATACGGTAATCGTTGTATATCTATATATAATATCCCAAACGGCTTAAATGGTCAACAATAAAATGGCAGTACGCTTGAGAAATCACAAACATTAATGAAATCATCTCAAAGATATAGCACGTTCTTATGGCCGAATCCCGCCAAGTATCGTTCTCTCAAATAAGGGGCCACGTCTCTTAGACAAACGTCCCGAAGGACAAACAAATACGTCCATTAGACAAACACCCGGAAGGATAACATCCCCAAGGACAACATCCCGATGGACAAATATGTCGCAATTACAAACGTCTCTTAGACAAACATCCCCAAGGACAAATGATTCAAAGGTCCAATACTGGCAAATATATCTCTTAGACAAATGCGTCACAAACTCTTGGATAGGATAGGAACCTAAACAGTGTTAATGTATGTCCCATACCACACATTCGCACTAAACAGTTTACTAACCGCTAGTAAATTTCACGCTCAAATTAGTAAAAAGTTTACCTCATCTCATCGGTAAACTAGACCCAAAGGTCATAACGATCAAATGGACAAGTCGGGAATTAACCGATAAGATACACGCACGTGCCCCATACTACGCGTTTTACCAAACCATTTAATTCTCCTCCTCATTCACTCGAAATATGCAAGAATGTGTAATTTATATATATATATATATATATATATATATATATATATATATATATATATATGTACATAATAATTTACCTTGAAAAATAATCTTTGAAAACCAATTTTGGAATCAATTTGAAAACCGTATTTGAAAATTCCCTTAATATTGAGAATGAATAGATTTTTACATTTAAAAATACTTTAAAATATTAAATAATACTAATTTTGAAATGCCCATTAATTTTAAAAATCATTTCAAAAAGATTCGGAGAAAACTGTGCTCGAAAATGAATCAAAACGAAGAAAATCACTCAAACCGATATTCAAATTCAAACTCAAATTAAATTCAAAATTATTCAAAATTTGAATTTCAAAATCTCCAAAATTCAGCTAGTCTATTAATAGACATCATGACCTAAAATCAATATCAAAATTTGCAGCAAAACATGTGACCAAACTATCACAATTTCAAGGTGAATACTTCAAAACAAGCTATAAAGGCATAGGAATAAATGACCACAAATGCACGTACCTGGGCCAACTTTGAGTTGACCCAGCCAAGAGGCCAGGTTGACTTGGTGCTTGTTGGGTCGACCGCCTGGTCGACCCAAGCTACGGATTAGTTTTCCTTGGGTTTTTTGCTCCGTTATAAACTTTATTCAGCAGTTTAGCATAGCAAAGGATCAAGTTTTGCAGCGAAAATTGACATGCATAGATGACAACTAAACTACAACTCTAAAAAGATCCAGCAGCAATTCGATTGAAAATCAAAGAGATATTGGTGCTCAAAGTGGCAACCAGAAATTAGAAAAACTAAAGAATGACTAACAGACAGAATATGATATACAGTAAAAAAATAAGCTACAAAATTAAACAGAAAATTCATTTTCCAGCTAGCAATTTGTGAGTTGAACTCACCTTGACGATACGGCAAGGATTTTGATAGCAAGCTGGGGTCTTTGATGAAGATAGAAGCTCTAAATACCTATAAATGATGAAACAAGAACATGCAGCATAAGAAAAATTTGTTACAGAGAATTATATCACAGTTCAAAGATTTTAGATGAAATTTCTTGTAGCATTGGATGCAATTACCTTGTGTTATGTTATTTAGTGGATTCTCTTCTTGAATTAACAGCTAATTTGGAGTAGGAATTGATTTTAGGGGAAGGTAGCAATTATTTTCCTCCTTTTGCTTTACTAGATGTTTAGTTTCTTAGAGAAGGAAGAAATAAAACCTACGTATAGCTACTTTCACAAGCCAGAAGCCTCTAGAGGATAGGATAATGGATCCCATGTCTACCCAAATAAGCCCAAGAGAAAAATTACTTAGTGAAATAAAATGCCATGTACATGCTTACTCTTATTTTACACCAAATGAATATAATACTATATTTTCTAGCCAAATAAAATGTAAACAGCTACTTATTTTGAAATAAAATGGTCATTACAACAAATAAAATTTATTTTAATAATAAAAGATAATTTTAACAATAGAACCCCATTTTATACAATATTTTACAATTTACTTAATTTTAATTACTTTCTTGCCAAATATATTGTAACAAATCATTCTAACACTTTTTAATCATCAAAATAATACTTATAAACCATATTTCATCTTTTTATACTTATTTCAACAATTAAATACTGAAATACATCTCTTGATTAATTTATTAACTCTAATTATCAAAAATTCCAATATTTTCAATTTATTAACCAAAACTCCATTCAATTGAATTTCTAAGGTCAAACTTTAACTTCAAACACATTGTTTATTTGAAATAAACCATTAAATCAAATTTATCCTCTCTATTTCATTTTATTCTCAATATTAAATTATAACTATCACTATAATTTAAAATCATAGGTAATCACCAATAAAAGGGTTGTTACAGGCATACCATCAGGTAATGCTGGACCAATCCATGGAGGGATACCAGATGACGCTGTGCAGCTGTGACGCCCCTGTCAATCATAGTCTTGCATTAGATAAGAGCTAAGCATGTCGATTTAGTACTAATTTTTTTCATTTCATCTCAAGTATTCGACATACATAATTCCTATCTAATCCACTATAGTGGTGGTTGTAGAACCGATTCAGAAACAAAACATAATAACAATATCAATCACGAATCATAGAACAACAAACACAGATGATATACATACCCATCTACATCAAATGTAATAAAATATGTCACAAGTGGTATTATGATCACAATATATACATACATCCCTACAAAAGAATATATACATCACAAGGTTCCTAACAAAACAACTACCACACAAAAAATAAACCATCTATCCAAGGTCGAAGGAGAAATCCAAAAGTAAAGCAAGCAAAGGTCCAAATATCGCTAATCTGCAACTCGGTCTGACCCAAGTAATAAATACATTGGCTAGGCTAAATAGAAAATAAAATTAGCTAGAGATAAGAGGGATATAAGTGCATAAGGGAAATCTTCCTTTAATTATAAAGGAATGGTACAAGTATGGTTCAATTACAATGCCATGGCATAGATTCACAAAGGGTTGCTGCCTAAATAGATTTAGTTCATCATAAGAAATTCATACTCAAGGACATTCGATATAAATATACGTAACCATACAAAAGCCATATGAGAAAATCATCAAAATCTCCAAACTACAATCTCACGGAACTCTAAAAGGAGTTCAAATCTCATAAAAATAAAGCCACCATATATAGATAAAATATCATTTCGCTCTAGGCTATAGATTAACAAAGATATCTAAAAAATGGTAAAATCGTAATTAACTCTGGAACTCAGAAAACTCAAAAAACTCAAAAAACCCGGATTGGCCGGATCCCCGATTGCAATGCTACATGTGACAAACTCTTGTCCAGTGCTATTTATAAATGAAGTACCTATCCTATGGACCCAAAGGTCATACTCGTAGTGACCGAAGTCACATAACTCGTGGTGACCGAAGTCACATAACTCAAATGACCCGAAGGTCTTTAGCACTGGCATACTAGTAGATGTGTCACAAACTCTTGGATAGGAACTCGGAAAGTGTTAACATGCGTCCCATACCACACACTCACACCAAATGGTTTACTAACCGCTAGTTAATTCCATATCATATAAATAAATCACAAATCTTAAAAATCTCATATCTTGCCTCGTATCATCGGCAAGTACAATAAAATCTCATAATGGTTTCTCATAAACCATAATTCTCGAAATAAGGAAATCTAAACTCAAGACTCGCCTCATCTCATCGACGAGTGAAACAATATATGTATATGGTTCTCATCAAATATAATTCCTAAAATAAGAAATCTCAAACCACTAAACTTGCCGAATATAGGCTAACTCAAATAATTCCTATAAATAGGAATTATAAATCTCAAAGTACGCCATAAAATGAAAAATCTCAATTATCAACTCAAAACAATAGACTCGAATGGTTTCGGTCGTAAAAGTCCAAAATTAACCGAAAGAGCAAACTCACGTATCCCATATGACTTTTTTTACTAAGTCGTTTAATTCTCTTTCTCATATGTTCGAAAGATGTAAAATAGTGTATATTATTTATAAAATAATTTACTTGAGAAAATAGGATTTTTAAAACAATTTTTCGAAAACATTTTGAAAGCATTTATTTGAAAATTCGCCTTATTATAGGAAATAAATATATTTTAAATACTTTAAAATAATTTAAAAGTATTGAAAAATACTTATTTCAATGTCATTTGATATGTAAAATTATTTCAGAAAAACTTGTCTTTGAAACGAAATTTTTTGATAAAAACCACTGAAATTCAACATTCAAAAACAACTCAAATACTCATCAATCCGAGACTCGGATTGACCATAACCTTTTCTCATCTTTTGAAAGATTAGAGATCTTGAAAATCATCTCAAATTTGCATCAAAACAAGTGACAAAACCATAGAAATTCAAAGACAAAAGCTGCGAAGTAAAGTCGTAAAAATGAAGGTATGAAGGCCAATATTAGGTTGACCTTAAGGTCGATAACACTCTTCCTCAGGTCGACCTGCCGGTTGACCATGAGGAGCATCAAGTCGACCTGCCGTCGACCAAGAGGAGCCTTAGGTCGACCGTATGGTCAACCTGGGGAAGGGTATGGTCGAACTCAAGGTCGAACATGCATATGGGAATTGGTTCCTTTTGGCTCTAGATTGTTTCTCAAGCATGATTTAATATTTGAGAAAAATTTTGACATAGCAACAGGTTGTTTCAGGAAATGAAAATTGATATGGACATAGAGTGACATTCAAACTACAACCGGAAAAGATCCGGTAGAATTTCAGGGAAAAACAAAGAGATATAAGCACTCAAAGTGGAAACCATAATAAGATATAAACAGAGAAATATGAACAGAGAAAACTTCCTATATAGTAAACGATTTAGCCAAATTTCTTACAGGAAATTCATTTTTCAACTAGAAATTTGTAAGCTTTAAACTCATCTGATGGTTTAGCAAAGAATTTAGGTGCAAGCAATGATCTTTGGTGGAGAAATGGAGCTCTAGAAACATGTGTTTGTTGAAAAAGAAGCATGCAGTACAAACAAACTGGTTACAGACAATTATATTAAGTTCTATGAATTTTTGATGAAATCATTTATAGTATTGATGGAGATTACCTTGTATAATCTTTAGTTTGAAGAATTTTCTATTTCTAACAGCAATTTGGGTGGAAATTGGATTTAGTTTGAGAAAGCCATTGATTTTCTTTTACATTTTACTATAACTATAGTTTTTTAAGAAGAAGGAGAAAATTAGCTACGTACTGTAATTTTCTCTCAATCCAGAAGCTTCTAGGTTAGGGCTACAATTCTTACCCAAATAAGCCCAAGAATAAAATACTTAAGAAAATGTAAGGCTATGTTCATGTGTTAACTTATTTTAACACTAAATGCATATAATTCTTCATTTTAAAGCTAAATAAAATGCATACATCTATTTGTAATGAAATAAAATTGTTATTGCAACAAAATAAATTTTATTTTAACTGTAAAAGTCAATTTTAACAATAAAACCTTATTTTTGACAACATTACACAATTTACACTATTTTAGTGTAAAACACCATTTTTAATGCAATAGCTTGTACAAAAATTATTTTTTATCAAATAAATTACAATAAATCGTTCCAATTTTATTTTATCATAAAAATACTATTTTAAACCATATTCCATCTTTTATTAATAAAATACAAATTTACTTCATTTTCCCCCTTTTTAAAACCAATAAATGGTTAATATTGGCATTAATTTCCAATATTATTGCATTTGCCCAAACAAGATTACAAATTGATTATTTTCACTCCAAATTATCAAAATAAAGTTTTTAAAATTTTATTTCCATCAAATAATATTTATTTCAATAATTTAATGTTGAAATACATCTCTTGATTAATTTATTAACTCAAATTAACAAAATTCAAATATTTTCATCTTATTTAACCAAATCTCCTAACAATCAAATTTAAGCCTAATATTATTCTCAAACACATTATTTATTTAAAATATTTTTTTACCCAATTTATCTCCTCCATTATATTTTGTTTAAATACACACCCATTAATAATCACATATTTCTTTTAAAAATTATTAAAAGAAGTGATTGGAAATAATTAATACAATTATTGCATTTTCTCCCAATAAAAACCATTTACCAATCATTATTATCCCAAATAAATAAAATAAAGTTCCAAACTTTATTTTTCTCATTTTATCGCCAAAATTTATTGTTTATTCCAAATAAACAATTTAAAATTTCCAATTTAATTTTAATTTTAATTACATTGTTATAATTTAATATTAATAGGTAATCTCCAAACCAGGGTTGTTACAGACTTCCCCCTTAACAAAATTGCATCCTCGCAATTTCTAGAGAAGAGTTTGTAGTCAACACAATTATTTCATTAATCCAAGGAAGGATATACAAGCATGAGATCAAAATTGCTCACTTTCCTATTCAAGATGAAAGAAGACCAGGATAAAAATTGCTCGGTGAATTCAATGATTTTCCTTAGTATAAATACTAGGATTTGCTAACCATTGAATTTCTTTGAGCAATAGATCATGATTTCGAAAGTATCTCACTTACGAAACAAAACACAATGGGGTGTCACTCAAAAATTTATCGAAGGAGATTGATTTCACAAAAATTTCTCGTATAGAGTTGGGATTTAGCATCGCTTT
This sequence comes from Allium cepa, assembly GCA_030765085.1. Taxonomy (NCBI): domain Eukaryota; kingdom Viridiplantae; phylum Streptophyta; class Magnoliopsida; order Asparagales; family Amaryllidaceae; genus Allium; species Allium cepa. The sequence goes on from CM060935.1 coordinate 957,986,622, forward strand.
GTCCGAGCTCTAACCATAAGCTGATGACTTTCTATATGTCACTGTGGAAGGAGCCGCAATGATACTAAGATAACAACAATTGAGGTAAGAAAACCCGGTGAGAGGTGGCTACTTCAAAGACCACACAACTCAAACGACCACAAAATGCTTGTCGTTAGATCGTTGCACTAAGCTAAGACAATCACGAGGAACACAATAATATAACTTTTAATTTACAATCAAAATTTATTAGAGTTCGAAATTCATTATCTTCAAAACCATAATCTAAATTTATGTTTGCAATTAAACTTATTGAAGTTCCAAAACTCGTTACCTTTAAATTGAAAATCTCAATTATCAGTACTTGGAAATTTTCCGAACTCCTTCCTGTAGTTCTTATAAAATGACAAATGATTTCAAAATCATATTCTCTTTTATTCCAAAATTAAATTTTTGAAAGAATTTTATATTTTCTTTTCAATAATTCCTAAGATAAAATTTTAAAATTTACAACTCTTTATTTTTAAATACCCAAATTCTCAAAAGAAACTCAATCTTTAACATGTATAACTCATTTTTAATATTCAATAAACATTTATTTTCAATCAAAGTATTATCTCATCTGAAGTACATTAATTCGAGAATAAAACATAACTATATACCATTTCTTAAATTTTAATTATCTTAATGGCATTGCCTCACCATTGGTTAATAATGAATAACCCTATCGATTGGCTGCAAAGTTGACCAAATGATCATAACCGCCTTGCATCCATTCCACCCACTATGGTTCAATAGGTGCATATGTCATCTAGAATAAAATTTAATTCTCATATCTTTTAATTTATTTCTAAATTTAATCTCATTAAAACACAATTTATTGTGTTTGATTGTCTAATCACAGCGTTTAGGAAATTCCTATCGATAATGTTGATCAAGCGCATCAACCAAAATTCTTAAAGCACTCGATGGACAACCCTACACAAAAAAAATCATTTCTACAAAAAGAAATATCTCTCATATATAATACCAAAAATATTCTTTGATTTCGTAATAACTAAATTCCTATTTCTCTTAAAATACATATCAAATAGCTGTATAAACTCGAAATCGAAGAACGCTTACGAGAACTCTTCGAGATATTCCTAGAATCCTCGATTCGTAAGAGCGACTGAATGAGAAGTGTTTATCAATCCAAACGGTACGAGCCACTTACAAGAATCATACAAGTGCAGGATGCCATATAAGGAATGCTACCATCTCAACTCGTGGCTAAAGGAAATTTGGGCATGATCAAGCTAAGAAAAGACTCTACACCACACAATAGATCAAATGAGATTAACAAGATATAAAGATAAGGGTGAGGTATTCTTCTCAAACGAGAAGAAGCACACTATCAACATATCATTACTTTGAGTGATGTAGCACAAAGTATAATACCAAATAAGCATCCTAAAAGGATATCTCGAATGAAACAAGAATGATAATATCAATTGAACTCAATCAATCGCCTTATTCCTTAGTGGATATCCTCGTGGAAGGATAACCGAATGGCTAAGAACCAGGAATGAGGTCAACCCAATACTCGATTGCGTGATTGGATGCCAAAACCAAAATGAACTCACAGGAATCAACAAAGCCATAGTAACCAGAATTTGAGATACATCGTCATCATCTCGAAACTCAAGAACAGATAAAGATACTTCGGAATTAACGTCAAAATTTCGAAAGAATCAACAATTCAACCAAGTTAGGATACCTAATATATATAGGATCCTTTCAGAACAGAGGATTGGACTTGATAACAAGCAAGGCAATCCATCCTAACACATATAAATCTAAAGATAGAGAATAACTATGCATACTCACGAAAAGGAAAATACACAGAATAGGCTCAACACCCCATACTCAAAATACTAAGGTTGCAGGTCCCTCGATAGGATTCGCAGTCCTAAGAAGTGACTAAGCATGAAACAATCAAAAGAAAAACAACTTCAAGCTTCTTTGATATGAGTGACTGTGAAGCACCTGAATCGAAGAGGACATAAATAGAACGTTCATAACATAGATTAGAATTATAAAGAAAAGGAAAAGGAGTACCTCTAAGTTGAGAGGAACCACTAGAAGCATCCATTACGATGAGCTTTCCCGAATAAGGGCCCTTAGAAGAATTGGGGCATTTGGAAGACCAATGTACCTCTTGTTTGCAAGTGCGGCAAATGATAGACTTAGAACATTCTTGAATAAAGTGATGATGAGAACCACAATTGAAATAAGACTTGTGAGAATGATGGCTTGCAGCAGAATGAGAACCAGAGGCAAGATGCCTCTTCTTCTTTTGAGGAAAAGATTGGGATGCTTGAGAGGAAAGTTTTCTCTTGTTTGGGTTCTTATGAATCGCACCCTCATCACAACTATCCATTTTCTTCTCGATAGCTTCAAGGTGAAGCGTTGAATCAACAAGCTCTTTGAAGGATAACTTAAGCTGGAGCATAAGCGACATTTTCAAATATTCCTTAAGTCCAGATACGATCTTAAGGTTCTTCTTGTATGGTGTGCTAATAAACTCAAGCCCATACTTGGATAGGGACTCAAAGAAGGATACATAATCTGACATAGAGGATTTGCCCCACTTCAACACGATGACGCGATGGCCAAAGAAAGCCTTCTCGGATTTTGGCACAAACTTGAGCTCAAAAGGATCTCAGAAATGCTGCCACGTAAGAGTATACTCGTCTATCTCAACAATAAGGAGCTCGTACCAGTCTGGTGCTCGTTCTTGCAGCATATTCGATGTCACAAGAACATGGTGATGATCAGACATCTCCATGCAAGTAAAGATACGCTTGCACGTTTGGAGCTAAGCCTGAATCTCTAAAAAGGACTCGAAGCCTTTGAACGGCTTGCTTCCAAGATGGGTGAAGTTGTTGCACATTCATGAAAATGCGGATTTTCATGCAAATGCGGATTTGCGTGGAGGAGAGGTATGAGTAGGAGCGGGTGGCTGAGTGTTCTTAAGAAACTCAAGGATCTGGTCGATCGATATATAAACTACTTCGGTATGAGAACCACTGGACGGTCCTGCCTCCAAAGTGCGACCTCTTCCTCTTTCAGCCATTTTCTAAAAGTCAAGTTAAGATAGGATTATTCACATGGGTAGATATTAGCAATTCATATCCATTATATAAGGAATACTACGGAATCAAAATTAACATTCCTAGACATATTCCTTTCTATCTACCCCCAAAAGACTTAAAAGGTTAAGGATAAGGTTGGGTTCACATCGATTTAGGGATGATGTCTACACTTGTATTATATTTGATGTATAGTAATTATGTATACTGTTCTACATTTATTACATTTTGTTCTATATCCTCACTTTGATACCAAGCCGTGACGGCCCACCTCGAGACCCACATTAACAAAGAGAATTACTGAGTAATTTTGTCAGATAATGAGGAGAATAAGGCTAGTTAAGGGTGACCACCATAGTCTTGCATTAGATAAGAGCTAAGTATGTTGATTTAATACTCAAATTTTTGCATTTCATCTCAAGTATTCGACATACTTAATTCCTATCTAATACACTACTATGGTGGCTACAAGATCGATTTAGAAACAAAACATAATAACAATATCAATCACGAATCACAGAGCAACAAACATATATGATATACATACACATCAACATCAAATGTAATACAACATGTCACAAGTGGTATTATGACCACAATATATGCATACATCCCCACAAAAGAATATATACATCACAAGGTTCCCAACAAAACAACTACTACACAAAAACTATGCCATCTATCCATGGTCGAAGGAGAAATCCAAAAGTAAAGCTTGCAAAGGTCCAAATATCCCTAACTTGCAAATCGGTCTGACTCGAGTAATAAATACATAGGTCAGGCTAACTAGAAAATTAAATTAGCTAGAGGTAAGAGGGATATAAGTGCATAAGGGAAATCTCCCTTTAATTATAAAGGAATGGTACAAGTATGGTCTAATTAGAATGCCATGGTATATATTCACAAAGGGTTGTCACATGAATAGATTTAGTTCATCATAAGAAATTCATACTCAAGGACATTTAATATAAATGTAAGTAACCATACAAAAGCCATATGAGAAAATCATCAAAATCTCCAAACTAGAATCTCCATGGAACTCTAAAAAGAGTTTAAATCCCGTACAAATAAAACCACCATATATACATAACATCTGATTTAGCTCTAGGCTATCGATGTAACAAAGATATCTCAAAATGGTGAAATCGTAATTAACTTAGAAAACTCAAAAACTCAGAAAACTCAAAAAACTCAGAAAGCCGGATTGGCTAGATCCCGATTGAAATGCCAAAGCAATGCTGCACGTGCCAAACTCTCGTCCAGTGCTATTTATAAATTTGGTACCTATCTCGTGGACCCAAAGGTAATACTCGTGGTTACCGAAGTCACATAACCCGTGGTGACTGAAGTCACATAACTCAAATGACCATAAGGTTTATAGCACTGGCATACTCGTGGATGTGTCACATACTCTCAGATAGGAACGCGAAAAGTGTAAACATGCATCCCATATCACATGCTTGCACTAAACAGTTTACTAACCGCTAGTTAATTCCATATCATAAAATCAAATCACAAAACACAGAAATCTCATATCTTCCCTTGTATCATCGGCATGTACAATAAAATCTCATAATGCTTTCTCATAAACCATAATTCTCAAAATAGGAAAATCTCAACTCAAGACTCACCTCATCTCATCTCATCGGAAAGTGAAACAATATATGTATATGGTTCTCATTGATTATAATTCCTAAAATAGGAAATCTCGAACCACTAAACTCGAGAAATATTGGCTGATTCAAATAATTCCTATGAATAGGAACTATAAATATCAAAATAGGCCATAAAATGGAAAATCTCAATTATCGACTCAAAATAATAGACTCGAATGGTTTCGGTCATACAAGTCTGGAATTAACGGAGAAAATAAACTCATGTGTCCCATACCACGTGTTTTACTAAATCATTTAGTTCTCTGTCTCATGCATCTGAAAGATGTAACAATAGTGTATATTATTTACAACATAATTTACTTGAGAAAAAGGGATTTTTAAAACAATTTTTCGAAAACATTTTGAAAGCATTTATTTGAAAATTCTCCTTATTATAGGAAATAAATATATTTCAAACATTTTAAAATAATTTAGAAATTTTATAAATATGGGAAATGTTTATTTCAAAGTCATTTGATTTGTAAAATTATTTCAGAAATTTATTTCAAAAAAACTTGTCTTTGAAAGGACAAAAATCGATAAAAACCACTGAAATTCAGCATTCGAAAACAACTCAAATTGTCACGACCCGATTTTTCAACGTTCGAAAATCAACATCAATACGTCCACTGTTTTTAATGCCGAACAATGAAATGCCGAAAAACAGGCCGTATGGGAAAGAAGAAGAAGGAGTTAGAAGAAGAAATAGAAAACAACATCAGAAACTCACAATCGCGGTGGAATAATATTTAATAGATGAATGACTGATCTTTATACAAAAAGAACTATATCTGTTTTATACATTAAATCATGAGGGTACAACCCAATCAATAGAAAAATACTGGATAGTTATATCAACTGTCCTCACAAAAGCTGACTATACAGCTTATACTACACAGCGGAATATACATCAAGTACGTGTGATATGTCTCGCTATCCAACTCATCTCCTGTGCTCCATAGCATCCTATCATGTATTCTATAATACTCCGTCTGACCCAAGAATTATAGTAAAATAACACCCGAGTCAGTCTGGAAAACCAGCATGAGAAAACACGCTCAATTGGATTATTAAAGTTTCAAAAATCCTTTGAAATAATAGGTATCCCGTAAGACCACGCCACAAATAAACATGCCGAGTTTTTACGATAACCAAAACTTTTCTTATCAATCCTCTGATATTATAGTAGTGTCTATATACAAATATTTATTGAAATAGCCGAAATTGTTACATTCATCCAATTCCAGCATAATAGGTATACAAACAAGTCCGAAGGCACTTAATGAAGATTGGGTTTCCATCAATGGCAGAGCTACTGGGGTACTGCCCGACACGGTACCTGGTCTAGATCAACGTACCGAGGATCCCCCCTAATCCCCTACAACACAAGACCAGGGTTACCCCTTATTGGATAGTCTAAATAAGATCACCTCGCGGTTGGGATCAGCAACCACGCACATAGCCGAATAAAAAGGGACATCTAGACAGGGATGACCTTACCCTAATTGGTTGCTAGCCACTCAGCCTTGCAGCACCTCCACTGTTTTAGCCATTCCCGGTTGATGAGGCTTGAGGTTATGTAACGACCCAGAATTTTTATTAATTTAAATTTGAATATTTAATTGAATTAAATATTAATAAGTGAAATTTATAAGTTGAATAAATTTTATTTCGAATAATTGGATTTAATTGGATAATTAAATCGATAATTTAATATGTTAAATTATGGAAATAATTGAAAATAGGGTTAAAAATGATTAAAATTGATTTGTAAAATTTTATTTTATCATGTTGGAGTTAGAACGATATTTCAGAACTTTTAAAATCGAACTAAAAGTTAATTTGTGAAAATCGAATATTTTAATATTTAATCGACTAGTGAAAATAGCCAATTTTTGAACAGTCTCAGAATTGGACGAAACTAGTTCCATTGGATCCGTAATAGTTTGTTATTACCGGATTTCAATTTTCGTAGCAATCGGAGTTATCGTTTGATCGTGGCAGCTCGAAACGCATCGAAATTGTTTTAATATTAATTTGGCGACTTAAAATAGTCATTTTTCAAAAAGTCTCGGATTTCGACGAAACCAGTTTCATCGGATCCGTAATGTGATATTATTGTATGATTTCAAATTTCATGTCAAACGGATTTACCGTTTGTCCGGTGCAAGCTAAAACGCCTAGGAAATCGGTTTAATCGATTTAAATTTAAATTGATCTTTTATTGCCATAACTCGCACAGATGACCGAATTAGCCTCCGAAACATGTTCCATTGCGTTCGAAACGCGGGGTAAACCTTAGAAACGCCAACCGGCACGCTTCGTTTGGAGTTCGGAAATTCTGGGTGAATAGTAAATTGGGAAATTTTCTATAAAAGCCCCCCCCTCTTCATAATTTGCAAAAAAAATATCAAACCCTAACCCTAAACTGAAGCAGCCGCCACCTTCAAAATGGAAGGCCAGAAATGCATCCCTTTCTCTCCTCAATCACTCTCAATCTACAAGGAATTATGCGAAGTGTTCAACACGAAAGTTGAAGAGCATGAAGAGAGCTTCGAATCCATACGGAGATGATCGAAAACGGAGCAACGGGAAATCAAGCGAGAAGGGGCTGCGTTTTTCACGCATTTCGAGGCAATATTGAAGGCCGAGCTTCAGGCCATTGATGGTGAAGGTGGAGCTTCAAATGGTGGTTCGTATGGTGGTGGTTTGATGAACTTTCGATGCTCGTGGAGGCCGTGGTTCTAAACCCTAGTTCGGCCTTGGTGGGTTTGTTTTCACGTATTGACCTGTAGGAGGAAACGTGATGAAGGAAGGAAGAGGGGTACGACCTGATGTGGGAGAAGCAAGTTCCAACGGCCAGACATGATTTAGGTTTATAAAAATTTAATTATGTTGTAAATTAAGTTATAAAATTCGAGTAAACTTGTAAAATGCATAACTTTTTCATACGAGGTGAAAACGCGCGAAACCAGTTGCGTTGGAATCGTATGGACGAGCACTACGCGATGGAATTGGATTGGAGTCATTTGGAGTTAGTGAGAATTTCGGGTAAAATTAAACGTCCGTTTAATTTTATTCGAAATAAATCGCTAAAACGAAATTGAAATCAAGGTGAGAACTTCTCACTCAATCGAGTCGGTTTCGATTTTATTTTAAATAGTTAGATTTAAAATTCTTAAATGTATGTTTGAATGATGATGGTTATCTATTGATTGTTAAAATAGACATTATGCGCCGTTAGTAAGCGGATGTTATTTATTAAAAACATATACCGCGAATATTTCATAAACAGTGAAATTAGTATTATATATAATAGCAATATATATATATATATTGGCATATGTATATATTGCAGTTGTTGATTTCCCGCATTGTATAGCGGATGAGACCCTATTGCGCCGTCTATTAAGCGGATAATATTTTAAATCCCATATACCGCGATAATTCCGTACTGGAGCGGAATTGGTATTGTGCTAATGTTTGTGGATGCAGGGAAGCAGGTTGGAGGGATCCAACTGGATTCCTCAATTGTATTGATTTATTTACAGATATTTTGATATTTGTTGATTATCATATCGATATATGATATTTGGATGTCGTGATTGACTATTTGGTGCCGCTGCATCATCGGATCCATTTTTGAAGTTTTAAAATAATGATTTTTTGTTTTTAAAGGAATTTTTAAAGTGATTTTCAAAAGTATATGTTTTATTAAATTTTGAATTGATTCATTTTAAATAATTAAAACGTTATAAATTTTTATGTTATAAAAATTAAGATTTTTGAGAAATATAACCGCAATGAGATTTTTGGAAATAAATAGTTAATTTATTTATAAATTGGTTTAAATTGGGATTTTTGAATTATTAAAAACGATGTATATAAAAGACTTATAAAATTGATATATTTTATAAATTAAAAATATTGGAATATTAAAACGAGTTTTTATAAGTATTAAAAATGAAATAAAAATGGATTTCATAAGTGAACGCAATTTATAGATTTATAAATTGTGAAGTTATAAAATGGATAGATTTTGTAAAATATAAGATTTATAAGTAATCAACTTATAAATCGGATTTTGGCATTTAAAATGAGATATAAAAAGGATTTTTATAAATAGAAGTTTATAAAAATATAAATGGAGTTTATAAACATTGTTTATAAATCCGAAATCAATTGAATTTGATAAGTTGGATATAGGAATATATTAAAGGAATTATATTCACAATTTTGGACAGTGAATATATTATTAAATGAAATGGATATGTTTTGGGGAAGGAATATTATGAAATGAAGTTAATGATTTTAAAGACGTTTTAAAATGCATTAAGTATCGAATACATGGATTTCAACATTCATTGTTGAAATAGACGTTTTCGAGAAATAGAAGGAAATGGTGGACTATAACACTGTTGTTATAGTAAATGGTTTCCGAAAGGAAATGTTTTGTATAGTATTGGGATTTGTATATCTATTTAAAACTTTAATCCCTATACTAGTGACTTTTGGGTCGTCGTAAAGATGTTTTACGCAACATTCGTTTTTGACCCAAATAAATGTGTTAAGAGAATGATTTCCTTATGAAAATGAAATATATACTAAATTTTGATTTAAGTATATTGAATATTTTCAAATGTTGAAAATAAATGGGTTTGTGAAATACTTATTATTAGAATAAGTATGGGAACGCTTTTCCAATATGAAAATGAAACGTTTTGAGAATTTATCTTTTTAAAGATAAATTGAAAATGAATATTATATATCGATTTGAAATCGTATATTCATAGATATTTTGGAATGTAAATTCACTATGGAATTTATAAAGAAAAGGGGAATTTGTTTAAAAAGAAATGTTGATTTATTTTTGAAGTGTGGGAATTAATTTACGGATTTGGAACGTAAATATAAAGTAAATCGTTAAGGATTTATTTAATTGGTTTAAATGAACCGTTTTGAAATGAAAGTATTTCCGAGTAAGGAAAAGTAATTTGAAAATTAGTTTTCAAATGTTTGAAGTGTGGGAAATTTATATCTAGTAGAGATATTTTGGAAAGTAAATAATTTGGGAAATTATTTGGAATTTGGTGATGTTGAGCATGCCTATTGATAGTTCAATAATCCGACTATCAATATTTACCTTTAAATAGGTATTTGTTGTTATTTGCTTGAATTTGAATGCCACACTTATTTTTTTGAATAAGCGCTCACTATTCGGGTTAGCCGGGAAAGGACCATGGGGTCGTATAACCCATTCCGAATATGTGATACGTTGTAATGGATTGCATTTGATAACCGGTGTTGAAGACCGGATGTTTGTGAAAAAGGAAGGATTACCGTCGAGTTACTCTACATTGGCTGATCTCCGATATAGAGGTTTTATCACCCTTAGTGACGGGAAGTCCGGTCGTGATTAGTGAATATCCGGATTGCAAGGACTTCTTTGTAAGTGCCTTCGGTTCTGTTCGATCCCGGAACAGACTTGTATGATTGTATGTCTGACATTACAAATTGAGATATAAAGCTGATTTCTTTCAAATATATTTCTGTTGGTGGCGGAGAATTTATTCTCTTAGCTTAACACCCTTCTCTGAGACGTACGAGCTCAGAGGTTATATAGTTGAAGGTTATTAGTGATATACTCCCAATTTGGTAGTGTGGCATGCTGAGTGTTGCTGTGAAATGATCATTGTTTGATCATTTGTGATAGGATCATTTATTTGATCATTTATCTTGGTGATCATTTCTATGATCATTTGATTGACCCAAAGCACGGCTTTTGTATAAAGTGTGGCTTTGTGGACGAGACTTCGTCGGACCTCACACCCCGGAAATGGTCAAAACAGGAAGGATGCGGCAAGGTTATTAGGGGGTAGCGCCCCTTTAGTGTATGTCATTCCTTCTGGATAGAGGTGGTATCATGGTATGGAGCCCAGATATTTAACCTATGTTGTTGCTGCATATTTTGTGGTTGTTGGAAATCGAGGATCCTCGGATAGATCGGTTACGATCGGGGGATGACATATTCGTGTCAGTAGTTACCCAGTTAGGGGTAACCCGGCCTTGTGTTGGCAGAGATCCGGTTTGGTTCTCGGGGACGTCCTTCCAGAGGCGTTCTCATGTGGCAATGGGAAGTTCCTTGGCCTGACCATTTGTTGGAAATCCAAAGAAACAATACGAGACTTGTACGGTTTTAGTTGTAGAACCTTCCATGGAATGTGGCGGTAACCTGCTATTGAACATGGTAGCTATAGTAGGCATAGTTCGAAATGTCTATGCTGGCTAAGATTTATATCTTTATTTTTGAAATGATTTTCTCTACACTATGCACTAGTAATAATATCAAATGTTCTTTTTAATGCGTATCAAGCATCTTTGACTATCATAAGGAGAAATCTCCTCCGATTCTGCGTTTGCATTGTGTGTATGTGCGGGAGGCCTTATGGTAGTCTCATTTTTAAAAGCATTTCGAATTGACTTTAAAATATTCCTCTATTTTGATTTTAAAGATAAACTGTTTTGAGTTCTCACACCAGTCACATGACTGACTCGGAGTTTATTGTTTTCCTTCCTAAACTCTGGGTGCCCACCAATTTCCACACGGCCAGTCAAGAGTTAAGGTTTATCAGGATATTCAGGAGTTGCTGGAGGCAAGCTGGATGGCATGGCGTATTCACTAGTATATAGTATTTCTTTTCCGCTGTTTGTTGTTGTTTGTTGTTGTACACTATGATGAAATGTAATGTAATGTAATAACTGATATAGTTCTTTGTTTAAAGATTATTCATTTATTTATTATATGTTGCTCCGCTGTGAATTGTGAGATTCTGATATTGTTCTGTTGTTTCTGTTCTGTTCTATCTTTTTCTCTCTTCTTCTACCTTTTCTTTTTCTAAAACCCTAACGGTACGGTTTTTCGGCTTTCGATTGCTCGGCAGTTGATACAGTGGACGTATTGATGTCGGTTTTCGTCAACGAAAAGTCGCGTTCGTTACATTTAGTATCATAGCTTATGGTTAAGCGACAACCATGGCTCTGTTGGGTATTACTCATTAGAGATAGAGTTAGTAGTACTCTAGAATGAGTTTGAGTGTAATAATAGATACGAGCGCGTATTTGTTAGTGAATATAAATTGTTTTATATTGTGATGATTGGTTTGTTGAGTGGTATATGGATTTTGGTCAACACGAGTAATTAACGTTGTTGATAGGGATCTCTAAACACTTGAATAGAACAATTCGACACAGTATTGTTTTAATAGGGTAAATGAAATAATTTTACCTTGATTATATTTTGTATATGAAGAAATAATTTTTCAGGATTATTAAAGTGTATATGAATTGATTGTTTGGTTGTTGAATAAAAACAACAATTTTTGAAGGAAATATTGTATAAGCAAATGAATTATAATTAATGTGATTTACAATTGTGAAATAAACTTATATATATATATATATATATATAAAGTGAAACTCTATAAGAAAAAGATTTATAAATGTCATTTATAAATGAAAGGAAATTTTTTGAAAGAATATTAAGCACTGAATTCACTATTGTTACTGGGAAATAATAAGGGTGATGACTGGAGCATCATCAGTATCATTTTCGAGTCTCCATGTGATAGATTCGCTACCATAGTAATTTGGGAATGATAAATAAGTTGATAACTTATACAATTTGAGTTTTGATAGAATGAATTTAACTTAAAGGATGAAGTTAAATTAAAGGAAGTATAAGTAAATCAATAAAATCCAAGTAGAAATTGTTGAATATAAGTTGTATAACTTATAAGATGATGAATATAAGTGAAATAAGTTTTGAACTTATGATAGGAGTTAATAAATTTAGCTTTGGTAAAAAGTTAAATAGGATTGGAATTTGAATTGGATTTATAAGTGAAAAACTTAAGTTAAGTTAAACAAAAGGTGTTTGAAATGAAATATAACTTAAGTGATGTTGAATGAAGTTGAATTTTGGTGTCAAAGTAAATTAATAAGTGAATTAATGAAGTGAAGTCATTAAGAATTTGAGCTTGAGTTATATGAATGAAATTCAACTTTATATTGATAAAGAAATTAGCTATTGAACTAATGAATGAATTGAATGTAAATCAATTGAATGTAAAGAATTGATATGAAATAATGAATATATAAGTGATAATTCATTAAAAGCTAATGTTATTGGAAGTTGAATAAGTTGAATGGAAGTCAATTTAATATGAACCAATTGGAATTAAAAGTGTTGAACCAAATTGAATGTAAAGTGAATAAATTTGGTTGTATTGAATAAACATTGGTTGTTATTTGATTGTTGATTGATTGTATATAAATTCATTAAGTGTTAATGAAAGTGAATTAGCAAAATTGGAAGCTATGTAATTAAATTCAAATGGACAATATATAAATTTGAATAAAATTGAATGTGAATTGGATTTAATTAGTGAATACAAACTAATTAAAATTGAATATGAATGAATGTTAGTAAGTCCAATGTTAATGAATCAATTGGAAAACCAATTCAATGAATATTAATGAGAAGTGAATTTATAGTTGGTTGATTATTGCATTTGTTGCTTTAGTTGCATTTGCTATATTATGTAGTTGTTATGTTGCTATATGTTGTATATTGATACTATTTACATATATACATGTTTCTCATGTTGTTTGTTGAGTGTTTAGTAGGTGCGGATCGCGTTTGCTTCGCTTTTGGAGCTCGCTTTCGCGCTATATTAGCCGTATATGCTTGCTAATAAAATATAAGGTACATATCTCGGATTAAATATCGTACTTTTACACTTTTTTCCCTGCGGGATGCCTCATCACTTGATGAGATGTATATTTGTGATATATATACTGTCATTTTTTTTTCCGGATCGAGCCACGCAAAAGAGACTATGGCGAATTTTTCCGAAAATTTAAGGCGTTAGAATATTTTTGAAAATTATGGGAAAATTTGTGAAAACTATAACTATGATTTTGGAATTGAAAGTTAAATGATATAGTTGTTTTTGAAAGATAACTAAGTATAGATTTGAAAACTTAGTAAAGTATGGTAAGAAGTTTAAACTTGTTTTGGGAAAGTTAATAGATTTTGTAACTTTTCTTACTTGATAATTTCGAGGACGAAATTCTTTTAAGGGGGGAAGTCTGTAACGGCCTAGAATTTTTATTAATTTAAATTTGAATATTTAATTGAATTAAATATTAATAAGTGAAATTTATAAGTCGAATAAATTTTATTTCGAATAATTGGATTTAATTGGATAATTAAATCGATAATTTAATATGTTAAATTATGGAAATAATTGAAAATAGGGTTAAAAATGATTAAAATTGATTTGTAAAATTTTATTTTATCATGTTGGAGTTAGAACGATATTTTAGAACTTTTAAAATCGAATTAAAAGTTAATTTGTGAAAATCGAATATTTTAATATTTAATCGACTAGTGAAAATAGCCAATTTTTGAACAGTCTCAGAATTGGACGAAACCAGTTCCATTGGATCCGTAATAGTTTGTTATTACCGGATTTCAATTTTCGTAGCAATCGGAGTTATCGTTTGATCGTGGCAGCTCGAAACGCATCGAAATTGTTTTAATATTAATTTGGCGAGTTAAAATGGTCATTTTTCAAAAAGTATCGGATTTCGACGAAACCAGTTTCATCGGATCCGTAATGTGATATTATTGTATGATTTCAAATTTTATGTCAATCGGATTTACCGTTTGTCCGGTGCAAGCTAAAACGCCTAGGAAATCGGTTTAACCGATTTAAATTTAAATCGATCGTTTATTGCCATAACTCGCACAGATGACCAAATTAGCCTCCGAAACACGTTCCATTGCGTTCGGAACGCGGGGTAAACCTTAGAAACGCCAACCGGCACACTTCGTTTGGAGTTCGGAAATTCCGGGTGAATAGTAAATTGGGAAATTTTCTATAAAAGCCCCCCCCCCTCTTCATAATTTGCAAAAAAATATCAAACCCTAACCCTAAATTGAAGCAGCCGCCACCATCAAAATGGAAGGCCAGAAATGCATCCCTTTCTCTCCTCAATCACTCTCAATCTACAAGGAATTACGTGAAGTGTTCAACACGAAAGTTGAAGAGCATGAAGAGAGCTTCGAATCCATACGGAGATGATCGAAAACGGAGCAACGAATCAACGGAATCAAGTGAGAAGGGGCTGCGTTTTTCACGCATTTCGAGGCAATATTGAAGGCCGAGCTTCAGGCCATTGATGGTGAAGGTGGAGCTTCGAATGGTGGTTCGTATGGTGGTGGTTTGATGAACTTTCGAAGCTCGTGGAGGCCGTGGTTCTAAACCCTAGTTCGGCCTTGGTGGGTTTGTTTTCACGTATTGACCTGTAGAAGGAAACGTGATGAAGGAAGGAAGAGGGGTACGACCTGATGTGGGAGAAGCAAGATCCAACGGCCAGACATGATTTAGGTTTATAAAAATTTAATTATGTTGTAAATTAAGTTATAAAATTCGAGTAAACTTGTAAAATGCATAACTTTTTCATACGAGGTGAAAACGCGCGAAACCAGTTGCGTTGGAATCGTATGGACGAGCACTACGCAATGGAATTGGATTGGAGTCATTTGGAGTTAGTGAGAATTTCGGGTAAAATTAAACGTCCGTTCAATTTTATTTGAAATAAATCGCTAAAACGAAATTGAAATCAAGGTGAGAACTTCTCACTCAATCGAATCGGTTTCGATTTTATTTTAAATAGTTAGATTTAAAATTCTTAAATGTATGTTTGAATAATGATGGTTTTCTATTGATTGTTAAAATAGACATTATGCGCCGTTAGTAAGCGGATGTTATTTATTAAAAACATATACCGCAAATATTTCATAAATAGTGAAATTGGTATTATATATAATAACAATATATATATATATATATATATATATATTGGCATATGTATATATTGCAGTTGTTGATTTCCCGCATTGTATAGCGGATGAGACCCTATTGCGCCGTCTATTAAGCGGATAATATTTTAAATCCCATATACCGCGATAATTCCGTACTGGAGCAGAATTGGTATTGTGCTAATGTTTGTGGATGTAGGGAAGCAGGTTGGAGGGATCCAACGGGATTCCTCAACTGTATTGATTTATTTACAGATATTTTGATATTTGTTGATTATCATATCGATATATGATATTTGGATGTCGTGATTGACTATTTGGTGCCGCTGCATCATCGGAACCATTTTTGAAGTTTTAAAATAATGATTTTTGGTTTTTAAAGGAATTTTTAAAGTGATTTTCAAAAGTATACGTTTTATTAAATTTTGAATTGATTCATTTTAAATAATTAAAACGTTATAAATTTTTATGTTATAAAAATTAAGATTTTTGAGAAATATAACCGCAATGAGATTTTTGGAAATAAATAGTTAATTTATTTATAAATTGGTTTAAATTGGGATTTTTGAATTATTAAAAACGATGTATATAAAAGACTTATAAAATTGATATATTTTATAAATTAAAAATATTGGAATATTAAAACGAGTTTTTATAAGTATTAAAAATGAAATAAAAATGGATTTCATAAGTGAACGCAATTTATAGATTTATAAATTGTGAAGTTATAAAATGGATAGATTTTGTAAAATATAAGATTTATAAGTAATCAACTTATAAATCGGATTTTGGCATTTAAAACGAGATATAAAAAGGATTTTTATAAATAGAAGTTTATAAAAATATAAATGGAGTTTATAAACATTGTTTATAAATCCGAAATCAATTGAATTTGATAAGTTGGATATAGGAATATATTAAAGGAATTATATTCACGATTTTGGACAGTGAATATATTATTTAATGAAATGGATATGTTTTGTGGAAGGAATATTATGAAATGAAGTTAATGATTTTAAAGACGTTTTAAAATGCATTAAGTATCGAATACATGGATTTCAACATTCATTGTTGAAATAGACGTTTTCGAGAAATAGAAGGAAATGGTGGACTATAACACTGTTGTTATAGTAAATGGTTTCCGAAAGGAAATGTTTTGTATAGTATTGGGATTTATATATCTATTTAAAACTTTAATCCCTATACTAGTGACTTTTGGGTCGTCGTAAAGATGTTTTACGCAACATTCGTTTTTGACCCAAATAAATGTGTTAAGAGAATGATTTCCTTATGAAAATGAAATATATACTAAATTTTGATTTAAGTATATTGAATATTTTGAAATGTTGAAAATAAATGGGTTTGTGAAATACTTATTATTAGAACTTTTCCAATATGAAAATGAAACGTTTTGAGAATTTATTTTTTTAAAGATAAATTGAAAATGAATATTATTTATCGCTTCGAAATCGTATATTCATAGATATTTTGGAATGTAAATTCACTATGGAATTTATAAAGAAAAGGGGAATTGGTTTAAAAAGAAATGTTGATTTATTTTTGAAGTGGGGGAATTAATTTATGGATTTGGAACGTAAATATAAAGTAAATCGTTAAGGATTTATTTAATTGGTTTAAATGAACCGTTTTGAAATGAAAGTATTTCCGAGTAAGGAAAAGTAATTTGAAAATTAGTTTTCAAATGTTTGAAGTGTGGGAAATTTATATCTAGTAGAGATATTTTGGAAAGTAAATAATTTGGGAAATTATTTGGAATTTGGTGATGTTGAGCATGCCTATTGATAGTTCAATAATCCGACAATCAATATTTACATTTAAATAGGTATTTGTTGTTATTTGCTTGAATTTGAATGCCACACTTATTTTTTTGAATAAGCGCTCACTATTCGGGTTAGCCGGGAAAGGACCATGGGGTCGTATAACCCATTCCGAATATGTGATACGTCGTAATGGATTGCATTTGATGACCGGTGTTGAAGACCGGATGTTTGTGAAAACGGAAGGATTACCGTCGAGTTACTCTACATCGGCTGATCTCCGATATAGAGGTTTTATCACCCTTAGTGACGGGAAGTCCGGTCGTGATTAGTGAATATCCGGATTGCAAGGACTTCTTTGTTAGTGCCTTCGGTTCTGTTCGATCCCGGAACAGACTTGTATGATTGTATGTCTGACATTACAAATTGAGATATAAAGCTGATTTCTTTCAAATATATTTCTGTTGGTGGCGGAGAATTTATTCTCTTAGCTTAACACCCTTCTCTGAGACGTACGAGCTCAGAGGTTATATAGTTGAAGGTTATTAGTGATATACTCCCAATTTGGTAGTGTGGCATGCTGAGTGTTGCTGTGAAATGATCATTGTTTGATCATTTGTGATAGGATCATTTATTTGATCATTTATCTTGGTGATCATTTCTATGATCATTTGATTGACCCAAAGCACGGCTTTTGTATAAAGTGTGGCTTTGTGGACGAGACTTCGTCGGACCTCACACCCCGGAAATGGTCAAAACAGGAAGGATGCGGCAAGGTTATTAGGGGGTAGCGCCCCTTTAGTGTATGTCATTCCTTCTGGATAGAGGTGGTATCATGGTATGGAGCCCAGATATTTAACCTATGTTGTTGCTGCATATTTTGTGGTTGTTGGAAATCGAGGATCCTCGGATAGATCGGTTACGATCGGGGGATGACATATTCGTGTCAGTAGTTACCCAGTTAGGGGTAACCCGGCCTTGTGTTGGCAGAGATCCGGTTAGGTTCTCGGGGACATCCTTCCAGAGGCGTTCTCATGTGGCAATGGGAAGTTCCTTGGCCTGACCATTTGTTGGAAATCCAAAGAAACAATACGAGACTTGTACGGTTTTAGTTGTAGAACCTTCCATGGAATGTGGCGGTACCTTCTATTGAACATGGTAGCTATAGTAGGCATAGTTCGAAATGTCTATGCTGGCTAAGATTTATATCTTTATTTTTGAAATGATTTTCTCTACACTATGCACTAGTAATAATATCAAATGTTCTTTTTAATGCGTATCAAGCATCTTTGACTATGATAAGGAGAAATCTCCTCCGATTTTGCGTTTGCATTGTGTGTGTGTGCGGGAGGCCTTGTGGTAGTCTCATTTTTAAAAGCATTTCGAATTGACTTTAAAATATTCCTCTATTTTGATTTTAAAGATAAACTGTTTTGAGTTCTCACACCAGTCACATGACTGACTCGGAGTTTATTGTTTTCCTTCCTAAACTCTGGGTGCCCACCAATTTCCACACGGGCAGTCAAGAGTTAAGGTTTATCAGGATATTCAGGAGTTGCTGGAGGCAAGCTGGATGGCATGGCGTATTCACTAGTATATAGTATTTCTTTTCGGCTGTTTGTTGTTGTTTGTTGTTGTACACTCTGATGTAATGTAATGTAATGTAATGTAATAACTGATATAGTTCTTTGTTTAAAGATTATTCATTTATTTATTATATGTTGCTCCGCTGCGAATTGTGAGATTCTGATATTGTTCTGTTGTTTCTGTTCTGTTCTATCTTTTTCTCTCTTCTTCTACCTTTTCTTTTTCTAAAAACCCTAACGGTACGGTTTTTCGGCTTTCGATTTCTCGGCAGTTGATACAGTGGACGTATTGATGTCGGTTTTCGTCAATGAAAAGTCGCATTCGTTACAGGCTATGCATTACCTTTTTAGCACACATTCACTTAGAATGCTTATCGTCCTCCTGACGATGTTCTGATAGCATTCGTTCATACAAGTCCGTTCCCGGTCCGAACGGAACCGAAGGCACTACTCCTACTACATTCATTTTGGAATCACCTTCAGGATTAGTAGCGATTAGTCCTTGCACTTCACTGCTCCATCTTCGACTCCAAACTCCTGTCTTCCTCACGAAAATGTTCAAACCAGATCGAAGTGGTATTCGAGAAAATTAATCCCGATCCTGTTCTATTCGAAACAACCAGTGTATTAGCCAATATTGATAGCCGGTTATTTAACTATCATATAACATCCAGAAACAACCATCAGACCTTAATAATTTTCCAAATTATTTATTTCAAAATATCTTTGCAAGATATTTTCTACACTTCTGCCCTTTGAAAATAGTTTTCAAACCACTTTTTCTCTCGCGAAATAAATTTTCACCCAATTGTTTTATTTCCACTGAAAATCACCAAGTCTTAATACTTTAGGTTTTTAAATAATTTAAATCACTTTATCCAAAATTATATACTTTAAAATACTTAAAGTAAAAACTACTTAAAACACTTTATTTAAAATACTAGTTATGAAACTTTAAAATAATTTCTCGTGTAAAACTTAAGCCAAAACTAATTTTAAAATAAAAGTAATTCTACAAGGTTAAAATATTAAATAATTATCTTTAAATCATAATACTAGTTAAACCTTTAAAATAATTTACTTACATAATTAACTTAATAAATATTTACTTTTAAAATTTTTAAAACCACTACATAATAATTTCTTTCTAAAATGTTCTTTTAAACCGCTTTAAAACCTCGAACTTATACTTAAAAATCTGCTTTGAAAACATACTTGGTTTTTCAGGAAAATACGCTTTCCATTCCAAAATAGTCCATTTAATCGGTTAATAATTCTTTCTCGATTTATCCCAATTAATTTACGTCTCAAACCCGTAAATTTCTTCCCACACCTTTAAAAATAAAACCTAAAACAAATTACCTATTCCTTTATAAATTCCCATCGTGAATTTATACTTTCAAATATCCACTGATATCTTATTTCACTTTACAAACCTAGTTTATAAGTTCCATAGTCTCACCCTCCTTTCAAATCACATTTGCAAACACATAATCAATTTTCAAATCAATTTCCAAAATTTACTCCCTTTTAAAAAAAATCCTATACTTACTCCATTTTATTTTAAAACCCATTATTTTCAGATTTTACTCCTTTATTATGATTTAAAATCATATTTAAACTAAAAATACCAATTTCATACTTTTTTCCAAAGTTCTTCTTTATCTCTCCTGAACTATTTTAAACCTTGAATTTTAAAAATAAATCCTTTATTCCTTTAAATAATATCACTTAAGTTTAAAAATTCATCTATTCCCATTTATTCAAAAATCTCCTTTCCCATACTCGGAATTTATTAGAATTTAAAAATCAACTTTTATCCTTTTGCAATTCAATCTTTAATTTATCCGAATTCTCTATAATTATTTTAATCAAAAATTCTCTCTTTATTTTCCTTCAAAAATCCAATCTTTATATTTTTGATAACTCAATATACCCAAATATATTCAATCAAACCATAGCATCCAATATTTTCAATTCCCAATATAATCAATAATCTATCACAAATAATGAATGAATCGTAATACAGATTATGAAAATAAATTTTCAATATTATGAGGAATCCAGTTAGATCCCTCCAACCTATTTTCCTTACATCCACAGATGTTAGCACAAAATAAAAATACCAATTCCGCTTCGAGGGGGATATCGCAGTGTAAAGGCTCGTCCGCTATTATACGAGGCGCATAGGGTCTCATCCACTATATAACGTGGGAATATAATTCACTCCAATATATATATATATATATATATATATATATATATATATATAATGTCAATTCGAGCAATCAATCCATAAATTTAAATTTAACTATTTAAATTAACGGTAATCTAAATGAGTGAGATTAAATCACCTTTGACTTATTTGCACTCCGTTCCAAACCGGCTTGTTTTCTTCACGATTTTGGACCTTGCATAAACATTGTATGGTTTATATTTGAACTAATCAAACAGTCTATTAACATTTAATAATGTAATTTAAACTAATTTCAATTAAAAAAATTTCAGTAACCAAAATAATTATATAAGTTAATTAGATAAATTAATTTCCAATAATACATTATTTTAAAATAATGTAGCAAATTAAAAATGTGTATATGTATATATTTATTTTTATTTTTGAAACTTCATATACTTATAACATAGTCATATAGATTTAAAAAAAATCTATTTTTCCTGCCTTTTCCAAAACCTTATCTATAAATATATATTTTTCAAAATCTCCCATATATATATATATATTAAATTAAAGCAAAATGGCTTTTATACTAACACACACACTCATATATATATATATATATATATATATATTGCACCTAGCAAAATAGAAATTTCTTTATTGCATATATATCTCTTTGACTAAACAGAAAAATAAGTTTTTATCTGTTTAAAACTTAGTATAAAATTTTCAATCTGTGTATTAAATTAAGTTTTTAATCGAAAGAAGAGGAAGAATACCTCGCTGCCTCGAAATCGAGTTCGGTCCCCCCTCACCACGACCTGTTGCTCCCTTATCGCGACCCAAAGTTGCGCAACCCCACGCTTCCCACACCGACGAATTTACTGTGCACTCCTAATCAAGCTCTACACGGACCCACTCAAATGCGACAAAACTCCTGATTGGTTCGAAGATCTTGGATCTTACTGGCAGCCCAAGTTTGGAGTAACTTGCGAGAGCCAAGAATCATTCGAACTCGACGACGCGACGAAACTCCTAATTGGTTCGAATCAATTCCGAGTGAAAACGAAAGGAAAAGAAAGTTCAATTTTTGGTTCGTCGCCATTGATTTTTAGATGGGTGATTTCGATTTGAATTTGGAGGAAAGGGGAAAAGGACTACACGACTTCCCCTATGATTTGCTCGGCCATTTTACTTGAACGAAATTTCTCCTTTAACTTATGTAGAGATTTCCTTTTTTTTCTCTTTTCAAAGATCTGATATGTGCGTTTTAAAGAAAGAAATGGGGGGCAAGATGAGACTTAAGTGTGCCTGAACAAACTAGCTACAATGATTTGGACGGAAGTAAAAAGTTTTGACGGGATTGAGAATTTGACCAGACAACATTTGTATATTTAAATTTATATTTTAAACGTTGCGAAATCATAGCTCAAAAATCTCGATCTCTTATCGAAACGTGCCGCGAGGTGCTTATAATGTTATAAACCTATTCCAAATACAATGGAAAGTTTTCGAGTCCTAATTCGATCGTATGGGGAAGATAGCTTTTTGGACCTAGTAATTATATTGAATTTTCGATATAATTTCAGTGCATTTGTCTACCGTATGATTACATGACAACTCCAAACACTACGAAATTTGAAATCCGATAATAACACACTATTACAGATCCAATGGAAATGGTTTCGTCGAATTCTAAGAATGTGCCTCGGAAGGCTATTTTTAAATATTGATTTAAACGATATATCCTTAAAACTGAACAAAACACTTTCAAACTCAAATTTAAAACTTATATTATCGTCAGTATTATCAATATAACTCTTATAAGCCTTTAAAATATTTTTAACAACCTTGAAACTCCAGATTCCCTATTTTAACCAATCTCCAATTATTAAATTCAATATTTAAATTATCCAATAACCCGTGATATTTGAAATTCAAGTTAGAATTTAACTTTTAAATATTTAAAATTAATTAAATATTCAAATTTCAAATATCCAAAAATTTCGGGTTGTCACATTCCTCTCCCCCTAAAAGAATTCGTCCCTGAAATTATTAATTAAGAAGAATGAGCCAAAACCCATTAACTATTTACCAATCCAAATAGTTTTTAACAACTTCCCAAAACCAAAGAGTTTAACAACAACCAAAACAATCTTTTTATTAAAGACACTATCACTCTTACTAACGTCCTAAACTTATCCATATGTTTCAAACAATATTACTTACTCAACCTTTTCAAATTTTAATTTAAAACCAAATTTGGAACTATCAAAATTTCCTTAAAATCTTTCTAACTCCCTAAATTTTTGAAAATTTTCGCCAGCGTCTCCTTTGCGCGGCTAGATCAGTACAACTACAAAATGCCTCTACAGGCCCCCAGATTTCAAAGAAAACAAAAAGCCAAGTGGCTAGACTAGAAAATCATCAAATTTCATATGACAATTAAATACATACCTTTTAGTCGGACAATTCACATTTATCTTCTAAAATCAGAAACACCAATTTTCCTTTTCTTTTAAATACATGTATATCCTACTTAGCAATATTATCCAATCACAGAATCCAAAATCATTTTATTCACTTCTTTTCAAAATTTTCAAAATTCGCTTTACTTAAGCCCGTATGATGTACACATATCATTCATGCGTAATATCAAATTCGATCACTCACTCGATCACACAATTTCACTTCCGAACTAGTATCGTTCACCCGACTCTCTAGTGCAGACTCAGATCTAATTTCTTGATCAGAAACCGTGATTTTCCTTGCATAGCCACAACTACGATAGAGAATTTTCAGAATCAATCAAAAATCCATATCCATGGTTCGTCGTCGAAAATCGAGGGAAAAATCCCAACTCGGATCAATATAACTATCTCGAAATTCTATGCTCGAATCTGGATCAAATCGCTATGTGAATAAAAATAATACATGTACATCCTACGTATTTATCTCCGGCTGATTATTAGCTATATCAATTTCCTTTTTATTCACATTTACTTTGATTTCTATCACCTATTCATAATTATCTCATTTCACACTTTTACTTAATCTTCATTCAGATATTAACTTAGTACATTTTCCCAATACCAAATTTTACTTAAGAATTTCACCACCCATTTCTTAAGTTCAATATAAATATTGTATGTACTTCTTCTATTTATTTTCATTTCACCACTTAAGCCTTTATATCTATTTTCATTTAACTTAAATTTTTAATTCCATTCTGAATTCAATTTACCTTCTAATTTTCAACTATCGAAAGCTATAAACCACATCTCAACCCATATTTATTTTCCTGGATATTGTAATTAGTTTCATCCACTAATTTGTTTTCAATCAAATTCAATTTCAAATCTGTTTGACTTACTAATTTTATTAATCATTTCATTTTCGAATTTAATTTCAAATCTCAATAAAAAGTTTATTTCCAAACTTTTACTTCTTTTAGTTCCCTCGAACAAATTCTACAATCTCAATTTACTTAACACAATTTAAATTGAATCCAATCTTCAAAATTAATTCTAGTTCTATCTGCTTACAAATTAAAATAAATTTGTTCATTCACAAATTTATTTTAAACTTAATAAATTTTATTACAATGACCATTTCATTTTGCCCACTTAGACCAAAATTTACTTTTATTTAACTTGGTTTAGTTAAATCTCATTTCCATTTAAATTTTTAAACTGCCATAAGTTTTTTCCAACTTATTTAAATTCCATTCACTACTCTCTTTAAATTTACTTCATTTGATGGGTTTACTTTTCCAACTTATTTCGTTTTCATACTCATTTTAATTTAACTCTTCTTAAGTTAAATTTTATTCTAGATAAATTTCAATTTTTTATAAGTTTTTCAAACCCATTTATTATTCCATAAACATTTTTAATTAACTTCCAAAGTATAAGGAATTCCTCAACATTCCAAAATCACCTTTTAAATCAACCTTATCCAAAACAAATTGTTTGGTATATCAAATTATTTCTTTGAATTTCAAAACCAAACCCAGTTTGCATATAAATCCCCATTCAAAACATTCAGGTAGCAATTCCTCGTGTGGAAACTCGAAGATGAATATCGATGATACTGCGATGATCACCGAAATTATTTACCAACGATCGAAAAGAGTTTAGTGCTTTTACTCTTTTAAAAACCTTTTAAAATATTTTAAATTCCAAATCCTACCAAAGTTCATATCCAATTCAACAATATTTCCGAAATAATATCACTATTTTTTCTCCAAAACCTTTTGAAAATCATTTTCAAATTCAAAAGGGATGTAAATTTCCAAAATTTCGAATTCTAAATCCTTTCAATCTATATTCAATATTACTCTGGAATTTTATTTCAAATTATAAATCACATTTATAATTCACATTTATGAATTCCATTTTGTTATATGAATTTATTTCCTTAGATTTTGATTATGATTTCAATTTCTTATTCAATTTCCACACAATAATGATAATAATTTAATATGATCATTTCCTAGCAACCAAGCAGCCATATACACTATAACAATTTTGTTGAAAATTATTCTTTTTATATATAAAAATAATTTGGGTAAAATTATTTCGTTACCATATTTAAAACAATACCATGTCGAATTGTTTTGTACAAGTGTTTAGAGATCCCTATCAATAACATTAATTACTCGTATTGACCAGAATCCATAAGCCACTTAATAAACCAATCAAAACAATATAAAACAATTGTATATTCACTAAGAAATACACGCTCATATCTTATTAATATACTCAAAATCATTCTAGAGTACTACGGCTATTTCTAATGAGTAATCCCCACCAGATTCAAGTATCTTGCTTAACCTTCAGCTCTGATACCAAATGTCATGACCCAATATTCCGACGCCCGAAAATCGATATCAATACATCTGTCGTATTAAATGCCGAATAATCGAATGCCGAAAAATAGACCGCAAGGGAAAGAAGAAGAAGGAGGTAAAAGAAGAAATAGAAAACAACATTAGAATCTCACAATCGTAGCAGAATAGTATATAATAGATAAATGACTGATCTTTATACAAAAAGAAATATATCTGTTTTATACATTATATCATCAGAGTACAACCCAATCAATAGAAAAATAGTGGACAGTTATATCAACTTGTCCTCACAAAAGCTGATTATACAGCTTATAACGCACAGCAGAATATACATTAAGTACGAGTGATACGTCTCACCATCCAACTCGTCTTCTGAGCTCCACAACATCCTATCATGTATTCTATAATACTCGGTCTGACCTGAGCATTATAGTAAAATAACATCCGAGTAAGTCTGGAAAACCAGCGTGAGAAAACAAACTCAATTGCATTATTAAAGTTTCAAAAATCCTTTTGAAATCAAAGGTATCTCGTAAGACCACGCTACAAATAAACATGCCGGGTTTTTACTTACGACAACCAAAACATTTTTTATCAAATCCTATGATATTATTGTAGTGTCTATACACAAATACTTATTCAAATAGCCTAAATTGTTACATTCATTAAATTCCAGCATAATAGGTATACAAACAAGTCCAAAGGCACTTATTGGAGATTGGGTTTCCATCAATGGCAGGGCTACTGGGGTATCGCCCATCACAGTACCTTGTCTAGATCAGTGTACCAAGGATGCCCCCAGCTCCCCTGCAATACAAGACCGGAGCTACCCCTTACTAGATAGTCCAAATAAGATCACCTCGCGGTTGAGATCATCAACCACCCACACAACCGAATAAAAAAGGGCATCTAGACAAGGATCATCTTACCCCTAATTGGTTGCTAGCCACTTAGCCTTGTTGCACCTCCCCTTCTTTAGTCATTCCCAATTGATGAGGCTTGAGGCAATGCATTACCATTATAGCAGACATTCACTTAGAATGCTCATCGTCCTCCTGACGATGTTCTGATAGCATTCGTCCATACAAGTCCGCTCCCCGTCCGAACGGAACCGAAGGCAATATTCCTACTACATCCATTTTGGAATCACCCTCAGGATTAGTAGCAATTAGCCCTTGCACTTCACTGCTCCATCTTCGACTCTAAACTCTTGCCTTCCTCACGAAAACGTTCAAACCGGATCGAAGTGGTTTTCGAGAAAATTAATCCTAACCCAGTCTCTTCGAAACGATCAGCGCATTGGCGAATATTGATAGTCAGTTATTTAACAATCATATAACATCCACAAACAACCATCAAGCCGTAATAATTTTCCATATTATTTATTTTAAAATATCTTCGCAAGATATTTTTCTACACTACAACCCTTTAAAAATAATTTTCAAATCACTTTTTCTCTCGCAGAATAAATTTCCACCCAATTGTTTTATTTCCACTGAAAATCACCAAATCTTAATACTTTAGGTTTTTAAATAATTTAAATCGCTTATCCAAAAATATATACTTTAAAATACTTAAAATAAAAACTACTTAAAACACTTTATTCAAAATACTAGTTATGAAATTTTATAATAATTTCTCATGTAAAACTTATGCCAAAACTAATTTTAAAATAAAAGTTATTCTATAAGGTATAAATATTAAATAATTATCTTTGAATCATAATACTAGTAAAACCTTTAAAATAATTTACTTATATAATTAACTTAATAAATATTTACTTTTAAAAAATTTAAAACCACTAAATAATAATTTCTTTCTAAAACATTCTTTTAAATCCGCTTTAAAACCTCGAACTTATACTTAAAAATCCGCTTTGAAAACATACTTGGCTTTTCAGGAAAATACACTTTCCATTCAAAATAGTCCATTTAATCGGTTAATAATTCCTTCTCGATTTATCCCAACTAATTTACGTCTCAAACACGTAAATTTCTTCCCACGCCTTTAAAAATAAAAGCACTATTTATTTTTAAAATAAATTACCCATTCCTTTATAAATTCCCACCGTGAACTTATACTTTCAAATATCCACTGATATCTTATTTCACTTTGTAAACCCAGTTTATAAGTTCCATAGTCTCACCCGCCTTTTGAATCACAGTTTCAAACACATAATCAATTTTCAAATCGATTTTCAAAATTTATTCCCTTTGAAAAAAAATCTTTACTTACTCAATTTTATTTCAAAACCCATTAATTTCAGATTTTACTCCTTTATTATGATTTAAAATCTTATTTAAACTGAAAATACCAATTTCATAATTTTTTCCAAAATTCTTCTTTACCTCTCCCAAACTATTTTAAACCATGAATGTTAAAAATAAATCCTTTATTCCTTTGAATAATATCACTTAGGTTTAAAAATTCATCTATTCCCATTTATTCAAAAATCTCCTTTCTCATACTTGGAATTTATTTATTAGAATTTAAAAATCAACTTTTATCATTTTCCAATTCATTCTTTAATTTATCCAAATTCTCTACAATTATTTTACTTAAAAATTCTTTCTTTATTTCCCTTCAAAAATCCAATCTTTATATTTTTGATAACTCAATATACCCCAATAAATTCAATCAATCCATAACATCCAATATTTTCAATTCCCAATATAATCAATAATCTATCACAGATAATCAATGAATCATAACACAAATTATGAAAATAATTTTTCAATATTTTTTGGAATCCAATTGGATCCCTCCAACCTGTTTTCCCTACATCCACAGATGTTAGCACAATATAAAAATATCAATCCCACTTTGAGGCGGATATCACGGTATAAAGGAACATCCGCTATATGCAGGGCGCATATGGTCTCATCTGCTATATAATGCAGGAATATCAACCACTCCAATATATATATATATACATACACACTACTATATATAATATCAATTCGAGCAATCAATCCATAAATTTAAATTTAACTATTTAAATTAACGGTAATCCAAATGAGTGAGATTAACTCACCTTTGACTTATTTGCACTCCATTCCAAACCGGCTTGTATTCTTCACGATTTTGGACCTTGTATAAACATTATATGGTTTATTAATATTTGAACTAACCGAACAGTCTATTAACATTTAATAATGTAATTTAAACTAATTTTCCTTTAAACATTTTCTAGCAACCAAAATAATTATATAAGTTAATTAGATAAATTAATTACCAATAATAATTAATTTAAAATAATCTAGTAAATTAAAAATGTGTATATGTATATATTTATTTTTATTTTTGAAACTTCATATACTTATAACACAGTCTATACAGATTTAAAATCTATTTTTATATAAACTCCTCATATTAAAAATTCCTGCCTTTTCCAAAACCTTATATATATATATATATATATATATATATATATATATATTTCCAAAATCTCCCATGTGTATATTAAATTAAAGTAGAATGGCTTTTGTACTGTAACATATAAATACACACACACACACAGATATATATATATATTTATTGCACCTAGCTAAACAGTAATTTCTTTACTGCATATATATCTCTTTGACTAAATAGAAAAAATGTTTTTCTCTATTTAAAACTTAGCATAAAGTTTTCAATTTGTGTATTAAATTAAGATTTTTATCGAAAGAAGAGGAAGAATACCTCGCTGCCACAAAATGGAGTTCGTTCCTCCCCTTCACCACGACCTGCTGCTCCCTTATGGCGACCCAAAGTTGCACAACCCCACGCTTCCCACACCGATGACTTTGCCGTGGACTTCTAATCAAGCTCTACACCCCACTTAAACGCGAAAAAATTCCAGATTGGTTCGTAGATCCTGGATCTTGCTGGCAGCCCAAGTTTGGAGTAACTTGCGAGAGCTCGGAATCGTTCAAACTCGACGACGCGACGAAACTCCTGATTGGTTCGAATCGATTCCTAGTGAAAACGAAAGGAAGAGGAGATCAGTTTTTATTTAGCCGCCATTGAACTTTTAGATGCGTGATTCCTATTTGAATTTGGAGGAAAGGGAAAAGGAATACGCGACTTCCCCTTTGATTCGCTCAGCCATTTTGTTTGAACGAAATTTCTCTTTGAACTTATGAAGAGATTTCCATTTTTTTCTCTTTTAAAAGATCTGATATGTGCGTTTTAAAAGAAAGAGATGGGGGACAAGATGATACTTAAGCGTGCCTGAACAAACTAGCTACAGTGATTTGAACGAAAGTAAAAAGTTCTAACGTTATTGAGAATTTGACAGGACAACATTTGTATATTTAAATTTAAATTTTAAACGTCTCGAAATCGTAACTCAAAAATCTCGATCTCCTATCGAAACGTGCCATCAGGCACATACAATGTTATAACCCTATTCTGAACATAATAGAAAAGGTTTCGAGTCCTAATTCGATCGTATGAAGAAGATAGCTTTTTGGACCTAGTAATTATATTTAATTTTGGATATAATTTGAGCGCGTTTATCTACGTACGA
Source organism: Allium cepa (assembly GCA_030765085.1). NCBI lineage: Eukaryota > Viridiplantae > Streptophyta > Magnoliopsida > Asparagales > Amaryllidaceae > Allium > Allium cepa. Next base: position 958,017,186 of record CM060935.1, read on the forward strand.
TCACACGACAACTTCAACCACTATGAAATTTGAAATTCGATAATAATAAACTATTATGGATCCAATGAACTGGTTTCATCAAATTTCTAGACTGCCTCGAAAGGCTATTTTTAAATACCGATTTAAATGATATATCTTTAAAACTGAAAAAAACCCTTTCACACTCAAATTTAAAACATCTATTATCATCAGTATTATCAATATAACTTTTATAAACCTTTAAAATATTTTTAACAAGCTTGAAACTCCAAATTGCCTATTTCACCCAATCTCCAATTATTCAATTCGATGTTTAAATTATCCAATAACCCGTGATATTTGAAATTCAAATTAGAATTTAACTTTTAAATATTTAAAATTAATTAAATATTCAAATTTCAAATATCCAAAAATTCTGGGTTGTCACACAAATACTCATCGATCCGGTACTCGGATTGACCATAACTTTTGCTCATCTATTGATAGATTAGAGCTCTTGAAAATCATCTCAAACTTGCATCAAAACAAGTGACAAAACCATAGCAATTCAAAGGCAAAATTTGCGAAGTAAAGTCGCAAAAACGAAGGCATGAAGGCTAATATTAGGTCGACCTTAAGGTCGACCACACTCTTCCTGGGTCAACCTTGCGGTCGACCATGCGGAGCCTCAGTTTGACCAATTCGTCCTAGGGAAAGCTATGGTCGACCTCGACCGTGCATATGGAAATGTATTCCTTTTGGCTTCAGGTCATTTCTCAAGCACGATCCAATCTTCGAGAAATTTTTTAACATAGCAACAAGTTGTTTCAGATAATGAAAATTGACATCCACATAGAGTGACATTCAAAATACAACCCGGAAAAGATCCGGCAGCATTTCAGGGAAAAAACAAAGAGATATAACCACTCAAAGTGGCAACCAGAATAAGATATACACAGAGAAAACTTCCTATACAGTAACGATTTAGCCAAATTTCTTACAGGAAATTCATTTTTCAGCAAGCAATTTGTGAGCTTTAAATTCACGTGATGATGTAGCAAAGAATTTAGGTGCATGCAATGATCTTTGGCAGAGAAATGGAGCTCTAGGCACCTGTTTTTGCTGTAAAGAAGCATGCAGTACAAACAAACTAGTTAAAGACAATTATATCAAGTTTTATGAATTTTTGATGAAAATTTTTGTAGTATGATGGAGACTACCTCGTATAATCTTTAGTTTGAAGAATTTTTTCTGTTTTCAATGGCAATTTAGGTGGAAACTGGATTTAGTTTGAGGAAGCCATTGATTTTCTTTTACTTTTTACTGTAACTCTAGTTTTTGAGAAGAAGGAGAAAATTAGCTATGTATTATAATTTTCTATCATACCAGAAGCTTCTAGGTTAGGGCTACAATGCTTGCCCAAATAAGCCCAAGAATAAAATACTTAGAAAAAATGTAAGGCTATGTTCAAATTTTAACTTATTTTACAACTAAATGCACATAATTCTTCATTTTAAAGCCAAATAAAATGCATACATCTATTTGTAATGAAATAAAATTGTTATTGTAACAAAATAAAATTTAGTTTAATTATAAAAAGTCATTTTTAACAATAAAATCATATTTTTGATAATATTACATAATTTACACTATTTTAGTGTAAAACACCATTTTTAATGCAATAACTTGTGAAAAATTATTTCTTTTCAAATAAATTACAATAACTCATTCCAATTTTATTTTATCATCAAAACACTATTTGTTAGCACCAAAATTGATCACTAACACCCTTAGAAAGATTTTGTGGAGAGATTAATGAAGAAAGTAAATTAAAATAGAGAATAGAGTGTAAATTTAAATGCAGAGAACAAGAACACCAAATTTATAGTGGTTCGGCGTAACTTCCTACATCCACTTTGAAGTTGATTTCCAATGACTTCCTTGATGGGTGATTACAAATACAATCCGTTTTTTGTTACTAGAATACAATTGCAAAGTAAAAGAAATATGTCTGGAACGAGTCTTGAAAATGGCAGAGTCTCCCCAGTGTTCTCAAAAATCTACCCTTTTTCTGTGCCACTGCCCCTCTATTTATAGACAATGGTGGGTTGGGCTTCCCTGGTGGGCTTGGTAGCTGAATAACTCGGTCCAAATAGGACAAGCCCTATACGCCGAACCGAGCAGGCCGAACGGTCGAGTGCGGATCCATTCTCTTTATGCCGAATGACACGTTTGCTGTGGGGAAGAGTAGGCCGAGCAGTGATCGAACTGGGTGTGCTGGGGGGAATGCCGAACGGTCCTTGATTGCCGAACCATCCTTGATTGCCGAACGTCTCGAGAGGCTGAATGAGAATGCCGAGTCTTCATGGATACGGTCGCTCCTTGAAACCGAACGGTATAATGCCAAACGGTCTGGGTGCCGAACGAGGCACTTGATGTTCGAACGCAATCTTGACCGAACGAGCCTTTGGCCGAATGATGCTTTTGGCCAAACAAGGCCCTTGGCCGAGCGAGGCCTTTGGCCAAACGAGGCCTTTGGCCGAACATTTCTGAATGACGTCTGCAAAGAGATGCCGGACGAACCAGTTGGGCCGAGCAGTAGGTATGCCAAGCATTATGGTGCCGAACCCCTTAAAGGCCGAGCGAGTTTCTGTCCGGACGATCGCATTGGCCGAACGATATCTTATGCCAAACGCTCCATCTTGGACCGAATGATAGGGGAGGCCGAGTACTAAGTTTCTCGGCCAACTCCTTGGGAAACACTTGCCTCCAAAAGTGTATCGCGTGACCGAACATGATACGATTTGTATTACATATCCTTCGTGCTTCGTACGAACCTTGGATCATCACTCTTGGGAGTTGTATAATTCTTCTATGCCAAATGTGTTGTAAAATGCCGAACGGTCTAATTGAAGCCGGACACTCCTCGTGTGTTGAACGAGATGCAGGGGCCGGACCGAACGGTGTGGCTTTGACTGGTTTCAGTGGGAATAGCCTCTTCGTCTTCTTCCTCTTTTCTATAAAGTCCAGCGCCCTCCCCCGTCACCTCTTTTCACATTTTATCACCGTCGCCTTGTACTTGCTGAATTTTCCAGTTAACAAACTCCTGTGATCCATCAATCCTTTCCAGGTCTTCATTCCACTAACTAGGTATCGATTCTGACTCCTTCCCATAACTTAAAAAGGGTTTGATGCTCCAGTTCCGTAATCGATAGGGTGAATCAAGCCTAGGTTTAGATATCCCAAGGGTCTTCAGTGTTAAATGATGAGGGTGGAAGGAGGTGTGAATAGAGACGAACCTTCTAGGAAGCCGTTGGGAGATGTATTAGGGTTCAACATAATTCCCTCGTGCCGACCGAGACGGGAGGAAGAAAGGGTGAAGGAGGAGCAGGAAGTATTCGGGATGCCGAATCGTATGTCCTGGTACGACTTGCCAAACGGTCGGTCCTCGTTGCTCGGTCGAGGATGGTGGAAAAGAGGGAAGGATTTCAGGGTGTATTGCCGAACGTTGGAGCTCGGTATAATTCTGGTTCGGTGTGACTCATCACATGCTAGACGGTAGGAGGGAAGGTTTGAGAGTGGGCATGAGTTAGCGGAGAGGATGTTGGGGGTTGTTTCGGTCGAATGGGATGTTGGCCGAACGATACCCTACCGAGCGCTAACTGGTTCGGACTGTAGTTAGGTCGAACGTGAGTTTTAGGTCGGTCAATAACTTCACCGAGCGACAGCTTATTCGAACAAACGTAAAGGTCGAACCATGCACACCGAGCGGTATTTGGCCGAACAACACATAAGTGTCGAACTAAAACATGCCGAATGCCATCCAGGCAGGCCAGTATTTAACCGGTCGACGTCTTGGCTGAGCGATCATGAAGACTGATCCATACCTTATCAGCCGAACATGATTTAAGCCGAACGAACGTAGATGCGGACCGTATTCTATTGGACGGACCCAACTTAAACCGATCAAACAATTGCCTTGCCCAATTTCATAACTGAACAAGGACGAGAACTCAAGTATACTTGTATATCGAACTAATTTGGACTAATAACATTCCCAGCAGATATAAACCTGAACTTAATTCGATGTAACCTGATAACTTCCTCTAACGTTTTCTGAACCTGAAACTGTAATTGCCATAGGGAAGGCTTTTGGAGACGGTCAGCGATGACGGTCTTCGAAGGTGATGATTTTAAGCTTAGTTTATATCAGTAACCTTGCGACTTCCAAATTTTCAATGCTTATACACGATTGATTGCACTAGTTCACACAACACGTGAGGGGATTATTCGTGTTGTTAAGTCTGACATAGATCATTTTTCAAGTATAGTTCACACAGGTGTTTTGTCAGATCCGCTATTTATTGAAGATGTCTAAAAGATCCAGCTCTGCCACTATCTTAGACAGGCCCGGGCCGTCTTCCAAACAAGGGTGCGTAGACACTTCTAATCCGTCGACCTCCTCCGCTCTTGATTTTGCTCCTGATACCCTAGAGTCAACGATTCTCTTGGATAATCAAATCAATTCACATGCTTCGAAGATTAACGAAGCCACGCTCCGGCGAATATGTTCGATTACGGAATCCCTTTCGTCGATGTGTTGGTTCCGTCGGGCCATGATCGTCCACACCTACCCCTAGTCGGATACACCGCCTGGAATAAGTTTATGTGCTGGGTGGGCAGCGTGCCTCCGTTAAATTTTTTTCTTCGAGATATGTTGCAATACATAGACGTAGCCCCATCGCAGCTGCATCCAAATGGTCATGCGTTTATTTATGGGACCTACCACCTTTTTGTGGCTGTCTTCTCCAGGCCTCCAACTCCCGGCGACATCAGATATATTTACATGATCAAGAAGCAGAGAGATAGTCCCTCCTTCATGTTCCTCAAGCTGCACCACAAGTGCCAAATTCTAACCGGAGCGTGGACCAAGTTTTCCCTGTACAAACAGGAATGGTTCTACATGCGCTGCCCTCCCGGTTTTGCGAGGAGATGGGTTGAAGGAAGTAAGTCTTCTTTTCAGAGCGATGCTCATATTTCGGTTGAGGCGATGCTTTTTCTGACTCTTGTTTTATTTTTTCAGATATCAGTCCATGTCCTGAGGGTCGTGGCTATTCAGAGGCTATTGAGACTATTGGAGCTCTTCCTGTCGAGGAGCGAGACATCTGTACCCTCATTTCAAATGAGTCACTGTCAAGGTTCGGGCTGTTAGCAGAAGGTCGTCGGGTGAGCCTTCCTGAGGGCGTCTCCATCCCCAAGCCTGCATCCGGTAAAGGGAAGAATTTGGCTGAATCGTCATCATGCCACACCCCCGGTGCACAGAAGGAGGGGGAAATTAGAGAGGGTGAAGCACCTAAAACATAAGTGAGAACGCGGGTCCTACACAGGATCCGCTGGTCGAAGTACACGATATCGAAACGTCATCTTCCCCTTCGGAGGGGAGAAAGACGTTGACATATAAGGTTAGAAAGGAGAAGGTTGGCGGAACTTCCAAATTTACGCTCATTCCGGCAGAGAAGCAGGCTTCTTCACAGCATGTTGAAAGTTCGCTGAAGGGCCTCTCGAACCTCTCCGTTTCGGAAGATCTGCTCAACTATGATTTTGGCGATCCGGAGGCATTCAAGTTCCATTCGCCCCTCAGAGGCGATGTGGGCGTTCCGATCCAAAATCAGGGAGAGAAAACCCTTATTAGCAAGGCTACTGGTTCGTCGGGGGGAAACACTAGGGCACACACGAACACTTGCACTTCAATTCACACTTAAATTTTTCTTGTCACATCTCTCCTTGCTAACTCGTTGTTATTTGAATTTCGTGCAGATGACATGGGACGCTCGCACGGATTCAATCGTCTCCATGGTTCTTCTATTTTTCATCCGTCCGGATGGGACTCGAGTCCCGAGAGACGTCGAGATAGAGGTGATGGTGGTGGGGACCGTCATTCTCAGGACTCATCATCTCGGAAGAAACTGTATTACCAGCCCAATCATCACCGACACCCCCCTTCTCATTCGGGGGAAAGCAAGGATCAACCTGGTTACAAGGGGTCGCAGTCTGATATCCCTCGAGATCAATGCTCTGATTCTTCTTCCACTCGACAGTCCCAAGATTCTCATAGAAGGGGCGAACATGCAAAGCCCTCTCCTCCTGCTCCTACATCGGATCCCATAGTATCAGAGAGACTGAGCTAGCTCAAGGCTACATTTTCCAAGATTTGCTTCGATGGGTTGAAGTTCCTTCTGGCGATTCATCCAATACCCGGAGATGTTAAGCAAAACGCCATTGCTTGTAGCAACGACGTCTATGTTCAACATGACGCGTTCGTTCACCTAGCTGAGAAACTTTCTGAAGTCTCTGTGGAGCGCCAGCATGAAATAGACTGTTTGAAACTTGAGGCTACCCACGATAAAAACATCATTAAGGCCCAGGATGAAAAAAATCTCCACTTATAAATCTAAACTCGAGGCCGCTCATCGGAGTGCCAGGGATACTGCTGACGCCGTCACTCGCTTGGAATCAACTCATAAGTAAGAGCTTGATGAGGCGGTTCAACGATATGGGGCATTGGCCTAGGAAAATGACTCCGTTCAAAAGGAGAGGGATGCACTCATTACTCAGGTCAAGGAACTTGAAGAGCTTCTCCGCATAGAGAGAGAGAGAGAAGAAAGCGGCTGCCCAAGAAGAGTTACAGCGATACTGTGACGAGATTGTCGCCACCCGACTTTTAAAAGAACAACTTGAGGGCGAACTTTCCAGGGTTGAGATGTTAAAAAGTGAGGCCCGTGAAGAGGGCAAGAAGACGGCGTTGACGGACATCGATTCCCGTCTTGAGGCAGCCAGAGAGAAAGGTAGAGAAGAGATCAAAACCGCACTCGACCCTCTCATTGCCGAATTCAACGCCCGTGTGCTCATGCACCATGACTTAACTTTTTTGGGCGATAACTATCTTGAATCGTTGCTCAAGGCGTGGGAAACCTTAATTCAGATTAGGAAGGCCAACCGCGGTGTCGAGGAGGTTGACGAGGAGGATTTGATAAAGGAATTTCTTAACGGAAATGAGCCTTCGGACCTATTGGCGGCCAAGGCCCTTTACTGCAAAGGCTCCCCCTCGAGGAAAGGGAAAGAAGTTGTCGCCAGTCAATCCGGGGCCGGGTCTCCTGTTCACGTGCCTTCCCAGCCGTCCGGTCGGCCGACACTTGATCCCTTTGAACAACACATTGGCTATGATCCGGAAGCCCCCGGCCTGGGCGTTCATGTTTGTTCTCCTATCCCGGAGGGCAAAACTCCTTTGACGGCTGAGAGTTTGCCATGGCCTGGTAGATAACCTTCCACTTTGAGATTTTGAAAGTCGTTACTCTTTGTGAAGTACTATTGCATTCTAATGCTCATCTTTTTTGATTTTGTGTAGGTTGTTCTGATCTCGATCCGACTCCGAGGAGTGATGTCGCCAAGGAGGTAGAAAAGACTGGTGGGGCCACTCAGGCCGGTGAAGTTCCTGGGCCAGATGCTCAAGTGATTGGGGCGCTTGACAAAGGCAAGTCTGACTCCTCCTCTGAGGGTTATGAAATAGAAGTCACTGGTGCCTCTGGGCATACATCGAACCTGAGCATGGAGGAGCAACTCGAGAAAGAGAAGGAGAAAGCGGCCGAAATCAAAGCTGAGCCCCGAACGGTGGAATTGGACGACCCTTTGAACCAACCGTTGAAGGTCATCCTTCCTGGCTGGTCCAAGCCCATGGGTGTTCCCCCCACTTCTTCAGTGGTTACCCCTCCATCAAGGAAGGATCTCAGGGGTAAACGCTCTGGGGAGGAGTCGTCTAGGAAGAAGTTGAAGAAGCACAAGAAGTGATTGCTCTCCTCGTTCAAAGAGGGTTAGTCTAAGTCACGTAATAATTTTTGTAGATAGACCGTTGACTCCGAATTTTGGAGTGCTTGTAGAAGAAACCTTTTCCTGAATAAAGTTTAGTTTCCTTTTCTGTCTTTTAAAAAGATTCTTATTATTCGGTTTTCTTTATGATTGTGACTCGAATTCATGCTGTTGTGCGTAACACAGAATTCTTGGTTTGTCCTCACATAGCCCATTGATTCTATGAGAGTTATTTGTTTTCCTCCCATGCCTTAAGCACTTAGAACATTTTTTAATCTGTACAACGGGAACTTAGAATATCCCAGTCTGTATTATGGGGACTTGGGGAATTTTTACTATTCATACTCGAGTTCACGCTCTGGGGACTTAGAGTACTCCAGTCCGCACTCCGGGAACTTGGAGATTTTTACTCGTTTATACTCGAGTCCGTTCTCCAGGGACTTAGAGTACTCTAGTCCGCACTCCGAGGACTTGGAGATTTTTACTCGTTTATACTCGAGCCCACGCTCCAGGGACATAGATTACTCCAGTCCGCACTATGGGGACTTGGAGATTTTTACTCGTTTATACTCGAGCCCGCGCTCCGGGGACATAGATTACTCCAGTCCGCACTCCGGGGACTTGGAGATTTTTACTCGTTTATACTCGAGTCCGCGCTCCGCGGACTTAGAGTACTCCAGTCCGCACTCCAGGGACTTGGAGATTTTTACTAGTTTATAGTCGAGCCCGCGCTCCAGGGACTTATGCTCCGGGGACTTAGAATACTCCAGTCCGCAATCTAGGGACTTGGAGAATTTTACTCATTTATACTCGAGCCAGCGCTCCGGGGACTTAGAGTACTCCAGTGCACACTCCGGAGACATGGAGATTTTTATCCGTTTATACTCGAGTCCGTGCTCCGAGGACTTAGAGTACTCCAGTCCGCACTACGGGGACTTGGAGAATTTTACTCGTTTATACTCGAGTCCGCGCTCCAGGGACTTAGAGTACACCAGTCTGCACTCCTGGGACTTGGAGATTTTTACTCGTTTATACTCGAGCCCGCGCTTTGGGGACTTAGAGTACTCCCATCCGCACTCCGGGGACTTGGAGATTTTTATTCGATTATACTCGAGTCCGTGCTTTGGGGACTTAGAATACTCCAGTCCGCACTCCGGGGACTTGGAGAACTTTACTCGTTTATACTCGATCCCACGCACCGGGGACTTAGAGTACTCCAGTCCTCACTCCGTTGACTTGGAGATTTTTATTCGTTTATACTCGAGTCCACGCTCTGGGGACTTAGAGTACTCCAGTCCACACTCCGGGGACTTAGAGAATTTTACTCATTTATACTCGAGCCCGCGCTCCGGGGAATTAGAGTACTCCTGGCCACACTCCGGGGACTTGGAGATTTTTATTCGTTTATACTCGAGTCCGCACTCCGGGGACTTAGAGTACTCCAATTCGCACTCCGGGGACTTAGAGAATTTTACTCATTTATACTCGAGCCCGCGCTCCGAGGACTTAGAGTACTCTAGTTCGCACTCCGGGGACTTGGAGAATTTTACTCGTTATACTCGAGCCCGCGCTCCGGGGACTTAGAGTACTCCAGTCCGCACTACGAGGACTTGGAGATTTTTACTCGTTTATACCCGAGTCCGCGCTCTGGGGACTTAGAGTACTCCAGTCCGCACTCCGGGACATGGAGGATTTTACTCGTTTATACTACCGTGCTCCGGGGACTTAGAGGACTCCAGTCCGCACTTTGGGGACTTGGAGATTTTTATTCGTTTATACCCGAGTCCGCGCTCCGAGGACTTAGAGAACTCCAGTCCGCACTCCGAGGACTTGGAGATTTTTATTCGTTTATACTCGAGTCCGCGCTCCGAGGACTTAGAGTACTCCAGTGCGCACTCCGGGGACTTGGAGAATTTTACTCCTTTATACTCGAGCCCGCGCTCCGGGGACTAGAGTACTCCAGTCCACACTCCGGGGACTTGGAGGTTTTCATTCGTTTATACTCGAGTCCGCGCTCCGGGGACTTGGAGAATTTTACTCGTTTATAGTCGAGCCCGCGCTCCGGGGACTTAGAGTACTCCGGTCCGCACTCCGGGGACTTGGAGATTTTTATTCGTTTATACCCGAGTCCGCGCTCCGGGGACTTGGAGAATTTTACTCGTTTGTACTCGAGCCCGCTCTACGGGGACTTAGAGTACTCCAGTCCGCACTGCGGGGACTTGGAGATTTTGTATCGTTTATTGCGTTCGTACGCCAGCCATGATAATATAATTTTAGTCGCTTGCCACAGGACTATCTTACGTAGAAACATTAATCATTCATAAAAAGATGGCTTCAAGCCTTTATTAATGAGAGCAAGCTAAATTGTCTTATTACATGCCAAGAACTAGAAATGAAAACGTACTGGAAATAAATGCAACTACGACATGAAGGAAATAGACTAAGTGTAATAACGTCGCAAGTACTCGCTGTTCCATGATCGGGGGAGTGTCGCTCCATCGACGGTCGCTAGCTTGAAAGTTCCTTCTCTAAGCCTCCGTTCGATGACGCACGGACCATCCCATGCGGGGTTCATATGAGATGGGGCTGGAAAAACTCGTTTCAAAACGAGGTCTCCCACGTCAAAGATTCTCGGTTGGACTTTTTCGTTATAATATCTAGCGACCCAATGTCTATATGAGGCCGCTCTCAAATCGACTTCTTCGCGTTTCCCATCAATAAAGTCCAATGATTCCAATAAGTGATCCCGGTTCGACGCATGGTCGTAGTGAGTTACCCGATGAGATGGAACTTCAAGTTCACGGGTATGACAGCTTCCGTGCCATATGCCAATGCGAATGGAGTGTGGCCAGTCGCGGTCTTGTGGGTAGTTCTGTAGGCCCAAAGCGCCGTCGGGAGCTCATCTACCCACTTTCCTCTAGCCTTTTCCAAACGCTTTTTCAATATGGACTTGATTATTTTGTTTACGGCTTCTACCTGTCCATTCACCTTCGGGTGAGCGACTCTGCAAACCTTTTCTCAATGCCATACTTTTGACAAAATTCTTTGAACTTCTTGCTTTTGAATTGAGTTCCATTGTCTGTTATGATGGTTCGTGGAAGGCCAAAACGGCATATGATATTTTGTATAATGAAATTAATGACTTTCTTGGTTGTGATCGTGGCCAAGGGTTTCGCCTCTGCCCACTTGGTGAAGTAATCGACCACTACTATTGCGTATTTTGCGCCTCCTTTGGCTATGGGTAAAGAGACGATTAGGTCAATCCCCCACATTGCAAATGGCCAGGGACTAACCATTTGTGTGCGTTCCGTTGGTGCTGCTCTTGGAATTTTTGCGTATATCTGGCATTTGTCACACTTTCTCACATAGTCTGCAGCGTCCCGATTCACGGTTGGCCAATAGTATCCATAGCGGAGGATCTTCTTTGCTAATGTCTGCCCCTCAGTATGGTCGCCGCACTCTCCTTAGTGGACTTCCTTTAATACCCATTTTATCTCATCATGGGCCACGCACCGGCGTAAGAGGGTCGAGAATCTCCTCCGATACATTATCCCATCCTGTATTACATAACGTGAAGCTTTACGGAGGACTTGGCGTCTTTCGCTTCTCTTTTCAAGCAAATCCCCTAGTAGCAGGTACTGCTTGATTGGGGCTAACCACGATTCCTTCTCAAGTTCTGTTTCTAACATGAAATCTATCTCCATCACGTCTATACTCGGAGCATGGAGGGTCTCAACAGGGAACATCCCATTTGCTGTGCATCGCCAGTGCTCGCAAATTTTGCCAACGAATCGACTTATCTGTTTCGTTCGCGTGGGACGTGTGAGATGTCGTAGTATTCCAAATGCGCCAGCAGCTCTTAAACCCGAGCAAGGTAAGGAGAAAGTCTCTGTCCCTTCGCTTGATAGTCTCCCCGCACCTGATATACTACCAGCTGCGAGTCACAGAATATTTCGAGTGACTTCACTCCAGTTTGATAACAAGTCTCAAGCCAGCAATCAATGCTTCATATTCGGCTTTGTTATTTATTGTTGCAAACTCGAACTTCAAAGCGTAGTAGATTGATCGGTCTTCAGGAGTTACGAGGATTATACCTGCCCCCAAGCAACGGTCGTTAGATTCCCCATCGATGTGCATCTTCCATCGAACGGGGGGTATGGTTCTTTGATTACTCGGTTCATTTAGCACAGTGAATTCAGCAATGAAGTCGGCTAGTGCTTGTCATTGTATGGCCCTCCGCGGCAAATAGGCAATATTGAACTGACTTAACTCAATATTCCATTTCAGCATCCTTCCGAAAGTTTCCTGTCATTAGAGTACCTGTCGCAAGGGTTGGTCAGTGTAGACACCGATTGAGTGTGCCTGAAGTTGGGGCGAAGCTTGCATGATGCGATCACCAAGCAATTAGCTAGTTTTTCAATCTTTGGATAATTTCTTTCCGCCCCTGTTAAGCGCTTATTGACATAGTAAACCGACATTTGAATCCGGTCTTCCTCGCAGACCAAGGTTGTACCGATAGCGTGCTGGGATACCGCCAAGTACACATACAACGTTTCGTGGTCTATCGGCTTGGACAGTACGGGGGGACTTTCCAAGTGCCTTACCAGATCCCGGAATGCTTCCTCGCAATCGGATGTCCATTCGAAGTTTCTTTTTCCTTTCTTTATAATGTCGAAGAAGGGAATACACTTGTATGTAGTCCTGGATATGAATCGACTTAGCGCAGCCACTTTTCCGTTAAGGCTTTGCACCTGCTTTATGGTTCTGGGTACTTTTATATCTCGGATAGCCTGGATCTTCTCTGGGTTTGCCTCGATTCCCCGGGCATTCACAATGAATCCGAGAAACTTTCCTGATGCTACGCCAAATGAGCTCTTCAACGGATTGATCTTCATTCCATAATGCCTGAGTATGTCAAACATCTCCGTTAGGTCTTGGATGTGATCGTTCGACTGCCGTGACTTCACTAGCATGTCATCCACATAGACTTCCATTGTTTTACCAATCTGGTCTTTGAACATTCGATTCACCAAGCGTTGATAAGTCGCTCCTGCATTCTTCATTCCGAATGGCATTACTACATAGCAATACAATCCCACGTTTGTGACAAAGCTGGTGTATTCTTGGTCCGGGATATGCATTGGAATTTGATTGTAACTGAAGTACGCATCCATAAATGATAGTAACTCATGTCCGGCAGTTGAGTCGATGAGTTGGTCAATCCTTGGCAGCGAGAAACTATCCTTCGGGCATGCCTTGTTTAAGTCGGAGTAATCAACACAAGTCCTCCATTTTCCATTCGCTTTCTTTACTAATACCGAGTTAGATACCCATTCAGGGTAGAGGGCGTCGCGGATGAACCCATTGGTTTTGAGTTTGTCTACCTCCTCTTTGAGATCCATGGACCTTTCTGGGTCCATACCTCTCCTTTTTTGTTTCACAGGAACATGTCTTGGGTCTATGTTCAACATATGACTCGCGATTGCAGGAGAAACCCCGCACATATCAGAATGCTTCCAAGAAAAAACATCAAGGTTCGCTCGAAGGAAGTCAGTAAGAGTCTCAGCTGCCACGGGGTCGAGCTGTGATCCTATTTTAAGAACTCGTGATGGGTTATTGTGGCTAATTGAGATGTCGATGGTAAGTTCAGCCGGTGCCGCATTTGTTTCCCTGGGTTCCCCATCATCGTCTCTCGGATCTATGTCTCTATGGATCCTAGAATGCCGCCCAAGCCAGGGCTCGGACGCTAGTTGTCAATCGTCAGAACCTTGGATGTGGACAGGGCTATCCGCAACCTTTCCTTTCTCCCTACGCCGTGCCTCCCTGAGCTTAGCTACATAGCATGCACGGCCGGTTGCCTGGTCGCCGTGTACCACTCCAACCCACCTGTCTGTTGGGCATTTTAACGTCAAACACCAAGGGGCCAAAGCTGCCCTAAATTCCGCCAATGCTGAACGGCCCAGGAATACATTGTACGGGGAATCAACGTCCAGTACTATGAACCGTAGGATTCGCACCCTTCTGCGTTCACCTTGTCCCGGTTCAACTGGTAACTCCACATATCCCATTGCATTAGTTGCTGCGCCATTAAAGCCATGGATTCTGGCCTTGGATGGTTACAAATCCTTGGTCTCTAGCTTCATTTGGTCGTATGCCTTCCGAAAGATGATGTTAACGGAACTTCCGCAATCGATTAGAATCCTCTTTACGAATGTCGGCCCGATGGTCGCAGATATGACCATTGGGTCAATGGTAGGAGACTCTACCTTATCCGCATCTCTGTTTCTGAATATGATATCGTCATTCATCATGCGCTGCTGCTTTGCATGAGTCCCATCTTCCACATTCGAACAACACCCGTACTCCGCATGTCTTAAGGAGTTAGCATATCGCTCCATCTCCTGCCAATTCTTGTCGGCAGGGTGAGGTCCGCCAGCAATAGTGTTAATAACCAATCTACCCACAGTCCGAGTAGGTTGTTCCAGTTGGTGTGGGGCTGGCCCGCGTCCAGGGTCTGATGTTTCTTGCCTGGCCTCCTATAGGTCTTTGACAAATTCCTATAGCTTCTTCTATCTAATTAGTTTTTCTATGGCGTCATGGAGGTGTCTACACTCCTCTGTGTTGTGCCCATAAGACTCATGAAAACGGTAATACTTCCCGGTCCGCTTCTGTTCTTCTGTCGATTCCTTTGGACGTGGCTTCCTATACTGGAAAGTGTTGCAAGTTGATAAATAGATGTTCTCAAGAGATGCGTTCAACGGGGTGTATTCATTGTATGTTGGGATTCTTGATTTCCATTTCCCTGTCTCTTTTTTCTTTTCGGGGTTTCCACCTCCAGATCCTTTAGACTGCCCGAGGTTGTTCTGGATGTCAACTTGAATTTTTCCAGAGTTATTTCCGGTTTGCTTCACGACGGCGTTACTTTTCACAGACTCTTGAACGGCCCTGATGCCTTGTCTCGCCTTGTCCACCGAGCTTCCTCCCTTCTTATGAACTGATGATCTTTCGAATAAAAACGCTCCAGCGTAGCTGGGGGCTTCTCCGCCAACCAATCTCCAAATTCAGAATCCGGATCCACTTCACGCATTACTGCCTTCAAAATCGCGTGGTCGTTAGGATTGCTCACCTCTATAGCAGCGACATGAAACCTTTGCAGGTATGCTTTCAATGACTCTCCTGGAGTTTGAGTTACACTTGATAAGGACATCACGTCCTTTGGATGAGTGGTGTGTATCCTGAATGGTTCTATGGATTTCATTGCTAATTCATCGAAGCTGGATATAGATCGTGGCAGGAGTCGAGTGAACCACACGGTGGCAGTTCCGGACAAGGTGATTGGGAAACACCTATAGTTGGTTGCGTCATTAGCTCTTGCGGAATCCATCATCCATTTGTACCTCATCACATGCTGCCTGGGGTCAGTCTTCCCTTCGTAGCCAGGAATGGCGGGCATGCTGAACTTTCTTGGGTATTCGGCCTGTAGAATGGTATCCGTGAAGGAAGTATGACCCTTAGACACTCCCCAATCTTCATTAGTTAGACCTTGGTTTTCTTTCATCAACTGCCTGACCATAGCCGTCAAATCCGGGGTTTGTATGGAAGATGGGGGGTTGGTTCCGTTCCATGGGACCGTGGAGGTTGATATCCCGTCCGATTTGGGTCTTGGACTGTAATAGATCAATCAGTAGCACCAGCACGTGCAACTTCATCCTTACGGCGTCTACGCCTAGGAGGTTCATCAGCAAAAGTCGAGCTATCATCTTCAGAGTAAGGGATAGGGCTTCCTCCAGCATTCTGATGTTGCTGCTGAGTAAGCTGAGTCATGGGGTCAGCATTGGCTTGCATTTGCTATGCAAGTTGCTTTCTAATTTCCTTAAGTTCTCTTATCAGGTCATTGAATTCTGCTCGGGAAACAACTTCTGCTTGGTTTTGGTGGGAGGGCCTACACCCCGAATCGCTTGCTGATTGCTAGTTCCCAGTTGTTGCACACTAGCGGTTTCGTGGGCATCTGCATTTTGAGAGGCTGATCTAGTTCGTGGTCTTCCCATGGTAGAGCTATTGGTTGTAACTCTGAGTAGAATCAAAAGATGCCTTATAGATGATTATGGATCTCCTTCAGGGGATTTATGCAATCCAGAGCTGCAAAGTAGATCCTAATAGCCTGAGAATTCAAACTCTCAATGAAAGCACCAAAATGTTAGCACCATAATTGGTCACTAACACCCTTAGAAAGATTTTGTAGAGATATTAATGAAGAAAGAAAATTAAAACAGAGAATAGAGTGTAAATTTAAATGCAGAGAACAAGAACACCAAATTTATAGTGGTTCGGCGTAACTGCCTACATCCACTTTAAAGTTGATTTCCATTGATTTCCTTGATGGGTGATAACAGATACAATCCGTTTTTTGTTACTAGAATACAATTGCAAAGTAAAAGAAATAAGTCTGGAACGAGTCTTGAAAATGGCAGAGTCTCTCCAGTGTTCTCTACAATCTCCCCTTTTTCTACGCCCCTGCCCCTCTATTTATAGACAAAGGTGGGTTGGACTTCCCTGATGGGCCTGGTAGCTGAATAACTCGGTCCAAATAGGACAAGCCCTTTACGCCGAACCGAGCATGCCGAATGGTCGAGTGCCGATCCATTCTCTTTATGCCGAACGACACGTTTGTTGTGGGGAAGAGTAGGCCGAGCAGTGATCGGACCGGGCATGCTGGGGGGAATGCCGAACGATCCTTGATTGCCGAACCATCATTGATTGCTGAACATCTCGGGAGGCCGAATGAGAATGCCGAGTCTTCATGGATACCGGTCGCTCCTTGAAACCGAATGGTATAATGCCGAATGGCCTGGGTGCCGAACGAGGCGCTTGATGTTTGAACGCAATCTTGACCGAACGAGCCTTTGGCCGAACGATGTTTTTGGCCGAACAAGGCCCTTGGCCGAGCGAGGTCTTTGGCTGAACGAGCCTTTTGGCCGAACACTTCTGAATGACGTCTGCAAAGAGATGCCGGACGAACCAGTTGGGCCTAGCAGTGGGTATGCCGAGCGTTATGGTGCCGAACCGCTTAAAGGCCGAGCGAGTTTTCTGTCCGGACGATCGCTTTGGCCGAACGATATCTTATGCCCAACATTCCATCTTGGACAGAACGATAGGGGAGGCCGAGTACTAAGTTGCCCGGCCAATTCCTTGGGAAACACTATTTTTAAACCGTATTTCATCTTTTGTATTAACAAAATACAAATTTACTTCATTATTCTCCCTTCTAAAATCAATAAATGGTTAATATTGACATTAGTTTCCAATATTATTGCATTTGCCCAAATAAAATTACAAATTGATTGTTTTCACTCCAAATTCTCGAAACAAAGTTTTTAAAACTTTATTTCCATCAATTATTATTTATTTCAACAATTTGATGTTGAAATACATCTCTTGATTGATTTATTAACTCAAATTTACAAAATTCCTATATTTTCATCTTATTTGACCAAATCTCCTAACAATCAAATTTCAAAGCCAATATTTATTCTCAAACATATTTCTTAATTTAAAATAAACAAATCTGTACCCAATTTATTTCCTTCTTTTTATATTATTTAAATAAACACCCTTTAATAATCACATATTTCTTTTTAAAATTATTAAAAGAAGTAATTTGCAATAATTAATACAATTATTGCATTCTCCCTATAAAAACCATTTACCAATCGTTATTATCCTAAATAAATAAAGTTCCAAACTTTATTTTTCTCATTTTATCACCAAAATTCATTTTTTATTCCAAATAGACAATTTGAAATTTCCAATTTTATTTCTAGTTACAATATAAAATTATAACTACCGTTAAAATTTAATATTAATAGGTAATCTTCAAACCAGGGTTGTTACAGTAGCCCGGCGCCAACAAGAATACAGGAGTACGTGACGAGGAGTATGTGCCAGAATTCCTTCATGGACTTGGTTGGCAGTTAGGAAATATAGGTAGAGGACAACCCGTGGTAGGTAACACTGGATTAGATGACATCATCAGGAGAACTATTCGTAGAGGTCTGGCAAATAAGGATTTGGAGGATGCAAACAAAAGTTCGTTTATTACTCCTAAAAACAGGATGGCTAGGAATCCACCTGATTTGATTTCAAGCTTCCCACTCTAGAAGCATATAACGGTAAGATGGATCCCACTAACCACTTGATGGGGCACACAAGGCATCTGGAAGTGCTGGGCGCATCAGAGGAGGTTACGGCCAGGTGTTTTCCCCTGTACTTGACTAATATAGCTGTTTTGTGGTTCAGACAGCTGTTAGCACTAAAATTGGTCACTAACACCCTTGAATAGAATTGTATAGAGAGACTAATGAAGAAAGTAAATTAAAATAGAGAAGTAACACAGTTGAATGCAAAAAGAACAACAAAAAATGAGAACACCAGATTTATGGTGGTTCAGCGTAATTGCCTACATCCACTTTGAATATAATCTTTATTACTTTTCCAATCACTTGAATACACGCACAATCCATAAACAAACAACTTGAATACAAGTTTGAACAGAAAAGAAGTGAGTATAGAAAATGGCAGAGTATTCCTGAAGTTCTCCAAAAAGGTCCCTTCAATTGTACCCCTGCCCCTCTATTTATAGACGAAGACAGGCTGGACCCCCTGTGCAAGCCCATGACCAAGGTAGCTCAGTCCATAGTTGTAGGTTAGGTAGACCGAACCATCATGCTGATCCACTACACTGATCCACCTATGCCGATCTAGGGATTGTCTCGTCACTGACTCAAAGCAAGCCCTTAAGGAACTTGGAGCAAGCGGTAGTGTGACTCGAAACAAAGAAATGCTAGTTGCATCACTCTTTTGTAGACCAAATAACTTATTAACTTCCTTAACGTGCATCGACCCAAGTATGCCGATCCATACGTGCCAAACCATTAAATGACCCATAGGTACCGAACCACATCCGACCGACCCACCTAAGCTTTCCTACCATGATCGAACGATACCTACTAACCTAATTTGACTTATCTTCCGTAATCGAATGATACATGCTGACCTATCTAGACTAGCATAGCATTTCATCTCTTGCCAACTCTTATCTACCGGATGAGGTCCATTGATTATCATGTTTATGACCAACCTTCCTCCAGTCCGAGCGGGATCCTCAGGTCGATGTAAAGCTTGCCCGTCATTGGGGTCGAATGTCCTCTGTCCGTCTTCCTACGAATTCTTAACAAACTACTATAAATTCTTCTGGTGAATCAGCCTTTCTATAGCATCATGGAGGTGTCTGCACTCTTCAGTATTATTCCTGTAGGTCTCGTGAAACCGACAATACTTTCCAGTCTACTTTTGTTCCTCAGTGGATTCCTTTGGGCACGACTTTCGGTATTGGAATATATTACAAGTTCATAGATAAGCATTCTAAAAAGATGGATTCAGAGGAGTATTTCTCTATAGGTTCGGATTCATTGTTCCACTTTCCTACTTCCCTCTTTCGTCCGAAATTTCCTCCTCTACATCCTTTAGATTGCTCCGGCTTATTTTGAACAATGACTTGGACCTTGCCAGCGTTTCGCCAAATTGCTTTACTGCAATGTTGCTTTACACCGCTTGCTTGCTGGTCCCTGGTGTACCCTTCATCTTGACCACCTGGCTTCTTCCCTTCTCAGGATTTGTTTTCTTTTGAATAAAAGCATTCCAGGGTAGTCGGCGGTTTTCCTGCCAGCCAATCACCAAACTCTAAGTCCGGATCTACTCCTCGGATCATGGCCATAAGGATAGCATGGTCATTCAGATTGCTAATTTTGGAAGAAGCAACGTGAAATCTTTGCAAAATAATCCTTCAAGGAATCCCTTAGATCCTGGATCACACTGGATAATGACATCACATCCTTGTTGAATATGCGCTTATATGATTTTTGTTTGATGATAATAAACATATATACATTCGTTTAAATGTATTTGATAATATACTATTTTATTTTTCACAGATTAAATAAATATTTGCTGAATAAAATAAATAACACGGAATTTGAATTCAAACGAATATTTTATTCAAACAAATATTTATTACAATTTTGAATAGTATACAAATTCAAGCTCTCACTATTCACTATACAACTTTGATATATATTCAATTACATCACTATTTTACATACATCACTATTTTACATATCATCACCTCACTACATATCACTCACACTCGATTTATCTTCAATTGCATTCCAGTTTGAATCTAGCATCTGAGCAATCTGCAAAAATATAAACTAACACAGTAAAATTGAAAAAGAAATATTTTTGCAATTCAAAAATAAAAGATAATTTTTGAATATATGATTTGCCTCAGTTATTTGGGTTGTTCGTCATAATTTAAATTTGAATTCATTATACACGAACAACTTGTGACATACACAGTGTATTACTGTATATGCCACAAGGCCGTGCTCGCCGATATATACACTTGATTGTTTTACAGGGACAGGTGAGCACAAGGTCAAACCCAAATATACGGACAGGTTCAACTCAGGTGCAATAAATTCAAAAATACGACACGAGCACAAGGTCAAATCCGAGTTTTGAAACTGGATTCAACACAAGTGAACATGACAAGAAACAGTTCAATATGAAATGATGAACATGCAGTCAACATGTGACAACATACTTCAATGACCAAAGCATGGCCAATGCAAAATGCAGATACAAACTACAAAGAACATCAACAACTACAAAACTGCATGCACACGGCAACTACAAAGTGCAAAGACCATGATCAAGCCAACACGGCAACCATTAATTACAACAGGCCAGAGGTGAAAGCAATACACGACTGAAGTGATGAAGAGAATGTAAACAAGTCACAACCACTGCAACAGTATGCACCAGTCCTGGCCGCAAGCAGATGCAAGCTAAATGGCAAATGAACAAAGGCAACAAGGTCAGAGAACCATGCAACAATGTGCACAGTTCAGAAAGGCAATACACAAGATCTCAATGTAACACAGTGGCAACCATAAGATGCAGACCAACCAGAAGTTCAAGTGCACAACAAAACCAACAAAGAATGGCCAGACCCAAGACAGTAGTGTGCAACTCAGTTTCAAAAGAATCAAAGTATGCCACAATAAAGACAGTAAAATGAACAATGCATAGAAGGCTGCAGTGAAGCATGTACATGAGTGGACAGGACTACAACACTCAGTAACAACATGAACCAGTGATATATATGCAAACAAAACAATACCACTGCAGATACAAATAGTGAACATGCAACCAGACCACAAAGACTCAAGTCTTAAATATGAAACAAGGTGCACAAGTCCAGCTACAAGTTACAGACATAACAGGTGAAGCATCACCAGAGACACAACAGATGCACATGGATGTCACAACAGATAATGATGCAAGTGTCGACCAAATACAAATACAAGCACCAAGTATACATGAAGCAATGGTCAAGTGAAGTCCAGGCCAAACCAACCAGAAGTTCAAAGCAGTAGGGTACATGAAGCAAACAACAACACGAATGCAAGTGCAGACGATAGCTACTCATTGTAACTCAGTAATACAAGGCAAACTGACAACAACAAACATGAATACAACTTGATGCAACAGTCACAAATCAAGTACATGAAGATGGCAACCCACAGTATTCACAACAAACAACTCAGTAACCAGAAGCAACAACATGTACAGTGATATGCAGCAAAGTAAACAACACTTTGAATAAAATCGAGCATGAGTACAGTTTGAACAAAATCCAGAAGAGCAGTGTAAAAAAAAAATTCAAAATGGCCGAAGTCATCAGGTAAAAGAAATTGAACTCACGATTTAAAGTCAGAGCCTTAGCAATAAAGCAATTCACAGAGCCATGTAACCAAGTCAAAGCCAGTGATAACCAAACGTCTCAAATGCAAGGCATAGAATCAAGTCGTAAAAATATACGAATGTGACAAAGTCAAATTTCACAAATTAAAGCCGTGGTCATCACGAAATTGATTCAAAACCATGTCAACCAAGCAAGCATCAATTATACGAGATTGACAAAGTCAAATAAATCATCAGCATCAAAATATAATCGAACGGTCGAACAACTTATTTGACAAATTCAAATAAGTTTATACGAACGAAGATAAAGGAGTTCGAACGCATATTTAACCCAGATCATCATCGGCATAAAGGATCTGAGTTCGAATACAAAAATCGAAAAGTAACGAAGCATAAATTCTTACCAGAAGCAAGAATCGAACTCATCGAAGTAGCCAGTGAGAGCAACAAGAATCAATCGAGCAAGGCAACTCTTGATCAACCAGAGAATCGATCAGATCTATAGGCACTTCGAAAAAGCCCTAATTTGTAAAAAGGGAAGAAGAACGAACAAAACAGCGGCCGCCATTATGAACGAAAAAGAGACGGGCTGAATTACTAAAGAGGGCCGGGTTTATTCGAACTCTATTTTATTTGGGGTTTTAAAATTATAATAAGGGTTTTATTTTTGAATTAGGGCTATTTTATTTAAATTGTTTTTAAATTGTATTTTTCTTTTAAACCGTTTTTTAATTTTCTAGTCGTGTGACTAGGGGACAAACTACGGTGTGTAGTTTGGGAATTCGCAACTCGGTGGTTGAGTTGTGGTCAGGGTTTTGAGCATAGAATTAGATTAGTCAATAGCGGGTATAGCGAGTTTACGTGTGTAAGCGAGGGACTATCTAATTTCTAGTAGAAACCTTGGGGGCAGCACGTAGGCATGGTTTTGCCGAAGCTGGGTAAATTCTGTGTTGTTCTGTTTTATTCTGTTATTTCATATTCTGCGATATCTGTGCTGCTATTCTGTGATCTGAATTGAAATTAATTTATAAGCTTCTGCGATTAATTTTTATAATTTACACCATCACCCTATTCACCCCCCCTCTAGGGTGAAATCGATCCTACAAGTGGTATCAGAGCTAGGAACAAAAGCCATTTTTGTTTTAAAATTTTGATTTTACAAAAACCAATTTTCGTTTAAAAATTCGTGTTTCAAAAATCAATTTTTGTTTTAAAAATTCGTGTTTCAAAAATCAATTTTTGTTTTTAAAAATTCGTGTTTCAAAAATCGGTTTTTGTTTTGAAAATTTGAATTTTTAAAATGGCTTCTTTTAATAATGCTTTTGCAGAAGGGCAATCCATAGTTAGACCACCAATGTTCAATGGTGAATATGCTTACTGGAAAAATAGAATGCAAATTTTTCTGAAAACCATTGACGCTTGGAATATTGTTGAGACAGGTTATAGTATACCAACTATAACTGTAGATAATCAGGAAATAGAGAAACCAAAGGAACAATGGACAGAACTAGAAAATAAATTACAGAATACTAATACCAAAGCTATGAATTCTATTATCTGTTCATTGGATCAATTTGAATTTAATCGTGTCTCACATTGTCTAACTGCGCAGGAAATATGGCACATACTAGAAGTGACTCACGAAGGAACATCTCAAGTCAAAGAATCTCGCCTTGCAATGCTAAGCAGCGAATACGAGAACTTCAAAATGACGAAGGAAGAAAATGTCAAAGAGATGTACGGACGACTCTCCAATATCGTATACAAATCAAAAGCTCTCGGAAAAACATACACCGAATTAGAAATAGTCCGGAAAATCCTCAGAGTCCTTCCACGAAGCTTTGAAGCAAAAGTAACTGCCATACAAGAATCGAAAGATTTAAAACAGCTTAAAGTTGAGGAACTCATTGGAAATCTCACCACTTATGAGCTAGAAATGAAATTCAAAGAAGAGCGTGAAGGAGGTGACACTCAAAAGAAATCAATAGCTCTCAAAGGAACAACCGAAAGTGATGATGATAACGATGAAGATGATGGAGCAGTAGAATTGGAGCTGTTAATAAGAAAATTCAAAAAATGGAATCAAAAACATGGAAATTCAGCTCGAAATCAAAAAGCAAAAAGCAAAATAGCCAAAGCACTAGACTACTCAGAAGAACAAAAGTTTATTTGTTATAATTGCAACAAACCCGGCCATATCAAGCCCGATTGTCCACAAATTAAATCTAGCCATGGAAAGAAACAGAAAAAGAAAAGTTTTGCAGCCACTTGGGATGAAATAGACGAGAATGATCAAAGCACTGGCAGTGAAAGCGAAAAGGCAGAATTGTGTCTTCAAGGTGATACAACTGACAGTGACGATGACGAGCCAAGTGAGGTATCAAAACTTACCCATTCTAAGTTGCTTATATATTTTCATGAAGTAAACGGTTGTTTTGAACGACTTAGGGAAAAATACGCCAAACTTGAATCTCAAAAAGATACTTTGATAGAATGTAATAAACAACTTGATCAATTAGTTAAAACCTATCAAAGTAGGATCCCTAAGTGTGATAAGTGTCCAACATTTGAAAAGGAAATTAAAAAATCAGAAATCAATATAAAATCACTTGAAAATGAAATTCTCATTTTAAAGGAGAATGAAAATACTAGGAGAGAGAATTCTATTAAAAAGTGCACACAGTTGTTAAACGAAAATGAATCTCTCAAATCACAAGTCCAACAATTGTCAACAACTTTGGATAAATTTTCAAAAAGTGAAAAATCGTTGAACATGCTATTAGGAAAGCAAACTATTAATATGGTTAGACAAGGACATGGATATAGTCATACTAAAAATGTTACAAACGAGATTAATCGAGAAAATTTAATGTGCACGATTTGTAGAAAATATGGACACAATCACAATAATTGTTGGTATAGACCCAAACATGTGAAAACTATACCAATTTGGGTTCCAAAAGGCACAAATATAAAATCTCTCAAAGTTAAACAAATTTGGGTGCCAAAGGGAACAATTATAAATAGTTTTGGGTCTACACAAAATTATTTTTCAAATTTTCTGCCACTAACAACCATGGACCTATAAAAACAAAAAGGTCACATAAATCTTTCATCGTGTAGGTGTGGTGGCAGGCTAAGGAACAACAACAGTGTACTCTGGATTTTTTGGCTGTTCCAGAAACACAACGGATAACGAAGCAAAGTTCCTTAGCCTAGTATAAAGGTGACAGAATCACAATGGACAACGACGAAAAATATCGTAAAGGTAAAACAGGTATGGTATGTTTTAAACGATATATTAAATGTGATAATCTGCACCGTATTTTGAATTAAATCAGCCAATATTGATTTGATGAAAAGATGATGATTTTCCTTTTGACTTATTCAACATAGTTAGCCAAGTATATTCTTATGCCAAAAACACTATAATAATCTCTAGATTCTTTGAATTACTTCATATCAGTTTAGATTAAAAATAGTGTTTTTGTTGGATATTACAATTGGTTATAATATGACTGACTCTATATTCACGGTTTTCGATTATTTACACGGCCTCATTTCAAATTCAAAAGAATGTCATTTAAATTGCTGAAATAATTGAGTTTGAAATTTTTGATGCACACTTCATGTTTTGGTCTATAAAATTCAATTGATGATAATTTTGAGTGAAAGAGAAATTCAGATGCAGATTACACTGGTAATCTAGTTGATAGAAAAATTACTAGTGAAACGTGATTTTTGTTGAGACATTTAATAACTGCATCGTTTTTTTTTTCAAAGAAAATATTTGCATATTCTTCATTTCAAATAATTTTCAAATAGCAGAAAATTTTCTTTTAAAAACCCCCTGAGAAAATCATTTTTTGACCATATATTCAGATTATTCATTTTTGAAAAATTAATTTCATAATTATTTTTTAATTTGATTTTAAATGACTATTATGACTAATCTGACTCCCAAATGATTATCGAAAAGAAAAATAGTGATTGAAAAAGTGATGAGTGTTGATATTGATTATATAACTCAAGACGGTATAATTAATAAATTTCTTTAGAAATTTAAACAAGAGTTATAAAACTGTTTGTTGGTAAAAATTCCATGACCATCTCTATATCTATCATATTTCTAACGACCATCACTCATCAAAATTCTATATAGTTTGTCAATATGTGGTACTTTAAACAGGAATCGTTCGTTTTTCATTTTCACATTTTTTTTAAAAAAAAAACTAATTAATAATAATAATAAATAAATACCAAAGTATTCACTCTCATTTAAAAGTCCTCACGGTTATGCATGGGTGAATTACTTGGAATTTGTTATGTGCTTCCATGCTCAATTAAAAGTCCTCGCGGTTATGCATGTATGGAACGCATATCAAAAGTTGATTTGTAAAATTAAACAAGTTGATTCTAATCCCATTTAAAAGTCCTCACGGTTATGCGTGGTTAGAAGATACTTGAATTCATTTTTTTTAAAATAAAATTGGAATACTACTAATCTCATTTAAAAATCCTAACGGTTATGCATGGTTAGTAGTTATTCAAATTCCTGATATAATATACCACAAATAGACACAACTGTACGGTTTTATATGATGACATCATTTCCATCATTCTAAAAGTGGAATATGCGCCTAACAAAATATTTATAATTTTTGTTTGAATTTTTATTGAAATTTAATATTTATATTCAATTGAGTTTTAATGTTGGATTGATATCATTTACTTTATCTCTATTTTCTCTAACACTATTATTCTTTTGCTGATAACAAAAGGGGGAGAGAAAAGTTAAGATTTTGTCAGATAAATTCAAGCAAAGGTCAAATAATTTTCTATTTGCATCTAGACTCATTTGCATATTTTTATTTGTATGCATATATGTAGGGGGAGTATTGTGTAGAGAGGAAGCATTTAAATAGGGGGAGCAATTAGGATATATCAATGATCAAATACATTTAACATATTCAAAATCTTAAATATATGTTTGTTATCATCAAAAGGGGGAGATTGTTGAATATGCGCTTATATGATTTTTGTTTGATGATAACAAACATATATACATTCGTTTAAATGTATTTGATAATATACTATTTTATTTTTCACAGATTAAATAAATATTTGCTGAATAAAATAAATAACACGGAATTTGAATTCAAACGAATATTTTATTCAAACAAATATTTATTACAATTTTGAATAGTATACAAATTCAAGCTCTCACTATTCACTATACAACTTTGATATATATTCAATTACATCACTATTTTACATACATCACTATTTTACATATCATCACCTCACTACATATCACTCACACTCGATTTATCTTCAATTGCATTCCAGTTCGAATCCAGCATCTGAGCAATCTGCAAAAATATAAACTAACGCAGTAAAATTGAAAAAGAAATATTTTTGCA
This sequence comes from Allium cepa, assembly GCA_030765085.1. NCBI lineage: Eukaryota > Viridiplantae > Streptophyta > Magnoliopsida > Asparagales > Amaryllidaceae > Allium > Allium cepa. Next base: position 958,044,254 of record CM060935.1, read on the forward strand.
ATTCAAAAATAAAAGATAATTTTTGAATATATGATTTGCCTCAGTTATTTGGGTTGTTCGTCATAATTTAAATTTGAATTCATCATACACGAACAACTTGTGACATACACAGTGTATTACTGTATATGCCACAAGGCCGTGCTCGCCGATATATACACTTGATTGTTTTACAGGGACAGGTGAGCACAAGGTCAAACCCAAATATACAGACAGGTTCAACTCAAGTGCAATAAATTCAAAAATACGACACAAGCACAAGGTCAAATCCGAGTTTTGAAACTGGATTCAACACAAGTGAACATGACAAGAAACAGTTCAATATGAAATGATGAACATGCAGTCAACATGTGACAACATACTTCAATGACCAAAGCATGGCCAATGCAAAATGCAGATACAAACTACAAAGAACATCAACAACTACAAAACTGCATGCACACGGCAACTACAAAGTGCAAAGACCATGATCAAGCCAACACAGCAACCATTAATTACAACAGGCCAGAGGTGAAAGCAATACACGACTGAAGTGATGAAGAGAATGTAAACAAGTCACAACCACTACAACAGTATGCACCAGTCCTGGCCGCAAGCAGATGCAAGCAAAACGGCAAATGAACAGAGGCAACAAGGTCAGAGAACCATGCAACAATGTGCACAGTTCAGAAAGGCAATACACAAGATCTCAATGTAACACAGTGGCAACCATAAGATGCAGACCAACCAGAAGTTCAAGTGCACAACAAAACCAACAAAGAATGGCCAGACCCAAGACTGTAGTGTGCAACTCAGTTTCAAAAGAATCAAAGTATGCCACAATAAAGACAGTAAAATGAACAATGCATAGAAGGCTGAAGTGAAGCATGTACATGAGTGGACAGGACTACAACACTCAGTAACAACATGAACCAGTGATATATATGCAAACAAAACAATACCACTGCAGATACAAATAGTGAACATGCAACCAGACCACAAAGACTCAAGTCTTAAATATGAAACAAGGTGCACAAGTCCAGCTACAAGTTACAGACATAACAGGTGAAGCATCACCAGAGACACAACAGATGCACATGGATGTCACAACAGATAATGATGCAAGTGTCGACCAAATACAAATACAAGCACCAAGTATACATGAAGCAATGGTCAAGTGAAGTCCAGGCCAAACCAACCAGAAGTTCAAAGTAGTAGGGTACATGAAGCAAACAACAACACGAATGCAAGTGCAGACGATAGCTACTCATTGTAACTCAGTAATACAAGGCAAACTGACAACAACAAACATGAATACAACTCGATGCAACAGTCACAAATCAAGTACATGAAGATGGCAACCCACAGTATTCACAACAAACAACTCAGTAACCAGAAGCAACAATATGTACAGTGATATGCAGCAAAGTAAACAACACTTTGAATAAAATCGAGCATGAGTACAGTTTGAACAAAATCCAGAAGAGCAGTGTAAAAAAAAAATTCAAAATGGCCGAAGTCATCAGGTAAAAGAAATTGAACTCACGATTTAAAGTCAGAGCCTTAGCAATAAAGCAATTCACAGAGCCATGTAACCAAGTCAAAGCCAGTGATAACCAAACGTCTCAAATGCAAGGCATAGAATCAAGTCGTAAAAATATACGAATGTGACAAAGTCAAATTTCACAAATTAAAGCCGTGGTCATCACGAAATTGATTCAAAACCATGTCAACCAAGCAAGCATCAATTATACGAGATTGACAAAGTCAAATAAATCATCAGCATCAAAATATAATCGAACGGTCGAACAACTTATTTGACAAATTCAAATAAGTTTATACGAACGAAGATAAAGGAGTTCGAACGCATATTTAACCCAGATCATCATCGGCATAAAGGATCTGAGTTCGAATACAAAAATCGAAAAGTAACGAAGCATAAATTCTTACCAGAAGCAAGAATCGAACTCATCGAAGTAGCCAGTGAGAGCAACAAGAATCAATCGAGCAAGGCAACTCTTGATCAACCAGAGAATCGATCAGATCTATAGGCACTTCGAAAAAGCTCTAATTTGTAAAAAGGGAAGAAGAACGAACAAAACAGCGGCCGCCATTATGAACGAAAAAGAGACGGGCTGAATTACTAAAGAGGGCCGGGTTTATTCGAACTCTATTTTATTTGGGGTTTTAAAATTATAATAAGGGTTTTATTTTTGAATTAGGGCTATTTTATTTAAATTGTTTTTAAATTGTATTTTTCTTTTAAACCGTTTTTTAATTTTCTAGTCGTGTGACTAGGGGACAAACTACGGTGTGTAGTTTGGGAATTCGCAACTCGGTAGTTGAGTTGTGGTCATGGTTTTGAGCATAGAATTAGATTAGTCAATAGCGGGTATAGCGAGTTTACGTGTGTAAGCGAGGGACTATCTAATTTCTAGTAGAAACCTTGGGGGCAGCACGTAGGCAGGGTTTTGCCGAAGCTGGGTAAATTCTGTGTTGTTCTGTTTTATTCTGTTATTTTATATTCTGCGATATCTGTGCTGCTATTCTGTGATCTGAATTGAAATTAATTTATAAGCTTCTGCGATTAATTTTTATAATTTATACCATCACCCTATTCATCCCCCCTCTAGGGTGAAATCGATCCTACAATCCTTTGGGAGAGTGGCATGGATCCTAAACAGCTCCATAAATTTTGCCGCTAACTCATCAAACCTGGAGATCGATCGCAGGGGAAGTCTGGTGAACCACGTGGTAGTAGTTTCGGATAGGGTTATTGGGAAGCATCTGCATTTGGTCGCATAATTTTCCCTAGCCGAGTCCATCATCCACTCATATCTCATTATGTGCTATCAGGGATCGGTCTTCCCTTCATAAGCTGGAATAGTAGGCATGCTGAATTACCCGGGGTACTCAGCTTGTAGGATGGTGTCTGTGAATGGAGTATGGCTCCTAGATTTGCCCTAATCATCATTGGTTAAGCCATGATTCTCCCTCATCAGTTGCCTGGCCAAAGCTGATAAATCTGGAGTCTGGATGGGCGGTGGCAAGTCGGTATCCATCCTGTGCGATTGCTCCGACTGGTGCCTCCTCGATAGCCAATCTCTCAAGTGCGCTTCTCGAGGACCCGCTTCGCTACAACCCTAGCGAGGTGGTGGACCAGGTCCTACACCTGCTCTAGATCCTGATTTTCTACTCGAGGTTAGGAGCAACTCCCCAGGTGCAGGTGAGTGGCCACGGTTCCAGGTGAGGAATCTGGACCATTTCTGTTCGTTTGCTCTTGGCGAGTTGTAATCAATTGCTCTATTGCACTAGTTTGTGCCGTTTCAATCCTATGGCGTCTATGCTTGGGGTATTCATATGACGAAGCAGAGTGGTCGGATGATTAGTAGGAAGTAGGGCTTCATCTAGCGTTCTGACACTGTTGCTAAGCGATCTAGGTCATCAGGTTGGCGTTTGTTTGAATTTTCTCGTTAAGTTGTCTCTTACTTTCCACAAGCTCCCTCATCGGCACATTGAACTCTGCCTTGGTGAAAGCTTCTAGTTGGTTTGGGATGGTGGCAGGCTCTGCGCCTACATTAGCTTGTTGATTGCTGGGTCCCACTTACTGGACACTGGCGGTGTCATTAGCATCCATGCTGTGGGAGGCGGATTTGGTACGTGTTCTTACCATCTTAGAGTCATCCGTAAGAACTCTAAGTAGAATCTGTGAACTCTTGAGAATGAACTCGGATCTCCTTCGGGGGATTTCCTCAATCCAGTAGCAATAAAGTAGATGGTAACACCCTGAGAATGCACCTTCTTAGTGAAAGCACCAAAATGTTAGCACCAAAATTGGTCACTAACATCCTTGAATAGAATTGTGTAGAGAGACTAATGAAGAAAGTAAATTAAAATAGAGAAGTAACACGGTTGAACGCAAAAGGAACAACAAAAAACGAGAACACCATATTTATAGTGGTTTAGCGTAATTGCCTACATCCACTTTGAATATAATATTTACTACTTTTCCAATCACTTGAGTATAGATACAATCCGTAAACAAACAACTTGAATACAGGTTTGAACAGAAAAGAGGTGAGTACAGAAAATGATAGAGTATCCTCAGAATTCTCGAAAAAAGGTCCCTTCAACTGTACCTCTGCCCCTCTATTTATAGACGAAGATAGGCTGGACCCCTATGCAAGCTCATGACCAAGGTAGCTCGGCCCATAGCTGTAGGTTAGGTAGGCCGAACCAATCATGATGATACATTACCACCGATCCACCTGTGTCGATCCAGGGGTTATCTTGTCGCTGACTCCAAGCAGGCCCTCAAGGAACTCAGAGCAAGCGGTGGTGTGGCTCGAAGCAAAGAAATGCTGGTCGCATCACTTTGTTATAGACCAAATTACTTATCAACCTTCTTAAAGTGCACTGACCAATGTATTCCGATCCACACATGCCAAACCATTAAGGCCGACCTACAGGTGACGAACCACATCCAACCCACCCACCTTAGCTTTCCTACCATGACCGAATGATACTTGCTAACCTACTTGGACATATCATCCTGACCGAACGATACATGCTGACCTATCTAGACCGACCCACACATGATCTTCCTTTATTGACTGAGCTACCCATGCCGACCATACGTGCCGAACCATATATGGCAATCCTTCTAAGGTCGAGCCACAGGTGCCAAACCATGTTTAAAGGCCAATCCACTTAAATATATTGGGCCACTCAAACATGCTGAAACATGCATGTAGGCCGAACCACTCACATACCAACTAATCGAGTTGCACCGAACCCTTATACATCCATATCTCTTCTGGTTCGAATCCCGTCTAGGCCCAACCATAGCCTCTGCAACCATCGCTTTGTAGCCGGGCCAGGTAGCCAGGTAACATTTCCCCCCAAGGTGCATTGTGTGAATCAACATGACATGCTTTGAATTAGCTAGTAATTCCTGCTTTTAGAGGGTAGGCCATCCCGAATGGTAACCGACTATCACTTTTCATTGGTCTTTGACGAAGCTTCATGTTGTCTAAACGTACTAGATTAGTCTCAAAGAGGCTCTCGAATTCCGGCCTTAGCTTTTCAAAAGCTAACTGTATTTAGCCTCTCGAAGGCTGAACTACAATGGGTTTCATAAACTCATGCTTTCACATTCTTCTGGTAATATCCATCTCTTTATCACGTCACCTCCCTCCATTACCATCATATATGTACACAATCATGTATACACATTTTACTTCATTATGATCGTATTTATTTTCTATCTATTATTATTACATAAACATGCATTTGTTTATATCTTTTATTATTTTATTTATATTTTTTACTTTTTTAAAACAAAGGGTGGATCGGCGTACAAAGACCGATCCACAAGGTCGGTTTATCTTGGCAACGGTCAGCGTGCCTACTTGTCGATCCAGTGATGCAGGGTGACCGGGTCCATAGGAGAATGCCTGTTTGTATCCACCTTCGCTATATATAAACTGTTATCCCACCTTTTAGCAAGGCTATGGCACAAAAAGATTAACTAGAAACCAAAGACAGATCATCCTCGATGATCAGTTGCACACAGATCTGCTATGGATGCTAGTAAATTTTGCCTGAGTCCACATCAGGCTACAATTGATACAACATGACAAATGAAGCTATGGAAGCCAACATTTCAAATTTCAAGTCAGTCGGAGCTCATTCAAGATATTGATCGATCAAAATTGAGTCGCTTCAAGTTGTTTGGGGTTTGCTTTGAGTTTTCCTAAGCTTTACTTCGGGTTTCTAAGCAAAATGCTTCGAGTCAGAGATAGGTCTGCTTCGGTTCTTGGATAGATTAACGTGTTTATAGGCTGGTTCGAGTCATCACAACAATTGCTTCGAGTCACCAGAGGATCTACTTTGGGTCAAGGAGGTGGCTACTTCGGGTATGAGCCATGAATCGATCAGCAACCAAGGTCCCATAAATTTCGTATCCATGTTATTCGTATCCATCAAGTTTGCACTTGTTTCTTTCGTATCGATTGGATAAAGACATCTTCCAGGTCGATCAAGGTTGTTCACTTCGTATCGAAATATGTTTCATATCGATCATCCGGATGATTGATACAAAACCCAACCCTTTCCATGGATACAAAGTAGCCCATGGATTTCTACTTCGTATCGATGACGTTGGTGTATATGTCGTATCGATCAACCGGATGATCGATATGAAACTATCACTTTCCATCGATATGAAGCCAATGTCAGGTGATCGATACAAAGAGTGCGTGCCATTCATCAATACGAAAAAATATTTGGATCGATACGAAGAGCATAACACCCGATGGATACGAAGGAAGAAGAAGTCAACGTAGCACAAAAGATGGATCTACCCTAGCTTATCGCTCCATGTCACCATCGTCCGATCGATACAAATGAGATTGATGCGAACTGCATCGATACAAGCTCGACAATGCCTTACAAACACAAACTTGCATCAATCCTAACTCAAAATCTACAGTTCAAAGTGCTACCAAATTTTCATAGGAGCATGCGTACAACCTCAGGAATGTTCATGATCGATCTTGGATCGATTGGGAAAGATGTGGATCGATACAAATCTAATTCGTATCTATCAAGGATCGAGTGGAAACGACCAGGGATCGATCACGTGGGCCCACCCATTTAGAGAAGAGTCTGCCGAGATCTGAGCGAGATATTTGCAGCCTACACCTATAAATAGTAGTCCAAGAGCTTCATAAAAGGGATCATTCTGGTTCTTCTACGTCGCACAAAACTCCATTGTAACTTGATTATTATCATCTATATTCTTGTAACCAGTGAGTGATAATCAATAAAACAGCAAATCTTCAAAGTAGACGTATGCTTCACTACCGAACCACTATAAATCGTGTGTTTCTACTGCTGTCCTTTTCAATTTTGAGTGCTCTTCACATTTATATTCTCTACATGCTTGCTATAGGTGATCTATGATTGTAAACGGGTGCTTTTATCGACACTTGGGTGTTTGTGACCAATTTTGGCGCAAACATTTTGATGCTTTCACTGAGAACGCTAACATTAAAGGATTCCACAACTTGGACTTTGGATCTGAAAGATTTAAGACTTGGATCTGGAAAGCTATGTCACAGCAATCAACAAGGAGACGAAGAGCAGAAAGAAGTCAACATGAAGGAAGCCAGGAAGCATCCTCAAAAGCTAATCAGACTTCATCCTTCATCACCAGAGACGAGATGGAGATGATGATGGAATCCATGTAGGAAGGAATGCTGAAAAGGCAAGAAGAGATGATACAGAACCTACCCCAGCAGATTAGACAAGCCAGAGTGAAAAATCAAGGAAGCGCAACTATAGGAAGCACTGGAAACAGGGATCAAGAGCATGGCGCAACCAGGATTCAGAATAGAGCAGGACCATTAGCAGTAGTCCATGAGATAGGGGGCATGCCTACGGAGCATATAGATCTAATCCCTAGCAGGATACTAGGCAAAGCTGTGCAACACTACGTTGACAGAGGAATGGATGCTCTTCCAGGAGAGTAGATCTCAGGATTCCCTCGTGAACTCGGGGGGCAAATCAGAGGCATTTGACAAGGACCCCACTTGATGATAGTGATAGATTGGTGGAGATGGTAAGATGAGCCATGAGAGGCGGGTTAGTGAATAGAGATCTGGAAGATGTTAACAGGAGCACTTTCTCTCCCGTAACTAGGCAGGCTAGGAACCCACCAGAATTCAAGCTACCAACACGGAAGATGTACGATGGAAGGACCGATCCTCCCGTTCATCTGACAGGGTATATGAGGCATATGGAAGTAGTGGGGGCATCAGAGGAAGTCATGGCCTGGTGTTTTCCCATTGCATTTGACAGACATATCAACACCATGGTTCAGGCAATTGAAGAGCGGCTCCAATGAAAATGGACCGAGTTGACCGAAAAGTTCATGGGGCAGTTCAGAGTTCACGTTTCAAGACCCAAGAATGTGACGAGTATGACAACACTGAAGCAAAGAATCTGGGAATCTTTGAGGAGTTTTCTAACACGATTCAATGCAGCAGCAGCATCGGTTGATTGACCCGACCCATCCGTGGTTTTGATGGATGTTGTATCTGGCATAGCTGATGGCATAGAATTCAAGAACTCATTGACGAGGGATCCACCCATGGGTCTAGAACAGTTTTACATGAGACAGAAAGGTTTTTACAACAAAAAGGTGCAGATGCTGAGAGAGAGGAAGGAGAGAAAGTTGATGTTTATAAAATAAAAAGGGGAGACCCGCCTAGAAAAGATTTAGGCAAAGATAAAGGGAAACGAAAGGTAGATAATAACGGCAATGAACCAAAACAGCCGCGGAAGGAACCAGGATTCACCTCTTACATGGAGTTAAACGAGACTTTGGAACGAATTTATCAAGACACAAGGGCGTAGATTCCCTAACAAAGGCCAATAAGGAGGGATCCGACCAACAATGAGAGGAAGTCAGACAAGTACTGCTTATTCCACGAACTAATCGACCATAGTACAAATGATTGCAGGCACTTAAGGGATGAGATAGAAGGGCATAACCGAAACGACATGCTATTACAATATGTGAGAAGGCGAGCAGCAATAGTGGAGCAAGAATGACCACCATCTGCATCAACCGGGGACAGCTCAGGATCAAGGCATCAGCTTGTCATAAACTGATTGAAATAATGATGAATAAGTCGCAAATTCCACACCAGTGCAGCTAAGTTTATTACACATGTACAGGATCACGAATTGTCCTCAGGCATGCTCTGAGACGACTATCAACCACATCAGTGTAATTTTTTGCACTTTGACATATCTGACTTGCTTTTGTTTTCTATTTTTTGCATCTGGGTTTGATTTAGTTGGACATTTTGGTTGTAAGTCTCATTTTGAATGTAAATCTGATATTTGTAATTCCATAGCGACTAAGTGACTTACACATGTACGAGATCGCGAACGGTCCTCAGGCATGCTCTGAGATGGCGATAAACCGCCATAACAAACAATTCAGAAACTCACTCGAACATGAAATCTGACATTAATGATACTAAGTCCTCCCTGGCACACATAACTCGCCTCGAATGGCACCCGACCATGAACGGTCACAACTCGCCTCGAATAGCACCCGATCGCGAACGGTCACCTTTCGCCTCAAATGGCACCTGACCTCGAATGGTCATAATTTGCCTCGAACGGCACTCGACCACATACGATCATCATTCGCCACGAACGGTACCCGACCTCGAACGGTCACATACAACCCCAAACGGCATATGATCTTGTACGATCGCCATTCGTGGTCGGGTAAGATTGTCAATCTCTTTACATGTCATAAAGAGAATATGAACATCCAGCTTATGGCATTACCAAACACACCTTCTTATCGCAAGGTATGTTTTGGGGGCAAGTTTTACCCGCTTTTAGAAAGGCTATGACACCAACATATTAACTGGAAACCAAAGATAAATCGTCCCCAAAGATCGGTTGCATACAGGTCGGCTATGGATGCTAGTAAATTTTCCCTGAGTAAGGATCGTGCTACAATTGATACCACATGACAAGCGAAGCTACGAAAGCCAACGTTTCAAATTTCAAGTCAATCGGAGCTCGTGTGCTTAAGATATTGGTCGATCAAAATCGAGTCGCTTCAAGTTATTTGGGGTTTTCTTCGAGTTGTCCCAAGCTTTACTTCGGTTTTCCAAGCAAAATGCTTCGAGTCAGAGATGGGTCTGCTTCGGGTCTTGGACAGATTAACGTGTTTACAAGCTGCTTCAAATCACCACAACACTTGCTTCAAATCACTAGAGGGTCTACTTTGGGTCAAGGAGGTGGCTACTTCGGGTCAGAGCCATGAATCGATCAGCAACAAGGTCCCCATCAATTTCGTATCCATGCTATTCTTATCCATCAAGTTTGCATTCGTTCCTTTCGTATCTATCGGACAAACGCATCTCCCCGGCCGATCAAGGTTGTTCACTTAGTACCAATATATGTTTCGTATCGATCATCCGGATGATCAATACGAAACCCAACCCTTTCCATGGATACGAAGTAGCCCATGGATTTCTACTTCGTATTGATCATATTGGTGTATATTTCGTATCGATCAACTGGGTGATCGATATGAAACTATCACCTTCCATCGATATGAAGCCAATGCCAGGTGATCGATACGAAGAGTGCATGCCATGCATCGATATGAAAAAAGATTTGGATCGATACGAAGAGCACAGCACCTGATGGATACGAAGGAAGAAGCAGTCAACGCGGCATAAAAGATGGATTTACCCTGGCCTATCGCTCCACACCACCAACATTTGATCGATACAAAGGAGATCGATGCGAACGGCATCGATACGAGCTCGACATTCCCTTATAAAAACAAACTTGCATCGATCATAACTCAAAATCTTCAAGTCCAAACGCTACCAAATTTTCACAGGAGCTTGCGTACAACCTCAGGAATGTTCATGATCGATCTTGACTCGATTGGGCAAGATTTGGATCGATATGAATCTCATTCGTATCGATCATGGATCGAGTCGAAACGACCAGGGATCAATCACGTAGGCCCACCCATGTGAGAGAAGGAATCAACCGAGATCTGAACAAGATATTTGCAGCCTACACCTATAAATAGCATTCTAAGAGCTTAAGAAAAGGGATCCTTCTGGTTCTTCTATGTTGTTACTCTTCATAACTCCATTATATCCTGATTATTATCAACTATACTCTTGTAACCAGCGAGTGATAATCAATAAAACAACAACTCTTCAAAGTGGATGTAGGATACAACGCCGAACCACTATAAATCGTGTGTTTCTACTGCTTTCCTTTTCAATTTTGAGTGCTCTTCACATTTATATTCTCTACATGCTTGCAATCGGTGATCTGTGATTGTAAACGGGTGCTTTCATCGACATTTGGGTGTTTTGACCAACTTTGGCGCAAACATAAACCTCGGCCTTTGCTCCTTTTTCTTCTTCTTACTTTTACTCCACTCTCACATAACATAACAATGCTTCATACTCGGCTTTGTTGTTTGTAGCGGGGAAATCAAGTTTCAAAACATAACAAATCGATCGTTTATAGGGATTTACAAGATAACGCCAACCCCAGAACAATGGTTATTGGATGCTCCATCGGTATATAGCTTCCATCGAACAGCGGGAACAACATCACTTCCACTTGACTCGTTTGATATGGTGAACTCTGTAATGAAATCTGCTAGCACTTGCCCTTGGATAGCCCTCCGTGGCAGGTAAGTGATGTTAAACTGTCTCGGCTCAATGTTCCATTTGAGTAGCCTTTCAAAAGTCTCCGGTCGTTGGAGCACCTACTGCAAAGGTTGATCGGTATAAATACAGACCGGATGTGCCTGGAAATACGGACGGAGCTTGCATGATGCAATTACTAAGCAGTAGGCCAGCTTCTCAATCTTAGAAGAATTTCTCTCTGCTCCCGTTAAACGCTTACAAACAAAGTACACCGACTTTTGGATTCGGTCCTCCTCAGTAACCGGAGCTGCACTGATGGCATGCTGGGATACGACCAAGTAAACATATAACTCCTCAAGGCCTACGGGCTTTGACCGAACTAGGGGCCTCTCCAAGTGTCTCACTAGAGCTCGGAACGCATCCTCACATTTCGACGTCCATTCAAAACTTTGTTTCCCTTTCCTTATCCCATCAAAGAAAGGAATACACTTATCGGTTGCTGTGGATATAAATCCACTCAATGAAGCAACTTTTCCATTCAAGCTTTGTACTTGCTTTATAGTTCTAGTGCTTGTATGTCTTGAATATCTTGACTCTTTTCTAGGTTGGCTTCGATTCCCTGCGCATTAACAACGAAACCCAAAAACTAAAGGAACATTCAGTGGAGTGAATTTCATTCCATAAAATTTGAGTATATCAAACATCTCTACTAAGTCTCGAATGCGGTTATTTGATCGTCGTTACTTTACGAGCATATCATCCACATAGACCTCCATCGTTCTACTAATTTGGTCTTTAAACATCCGATTCACCAAATGCTGATAAGTTGCCCCTGCATTCTTTAACCCGAAAGGCATCATTACATAACAGTACAATTCAACGTCCGTGACAAAACTGATATGCTCCTGATCCAGAATGTACATCGAGATCTGATTGTATCCCAAATACGCATCCATAAATGATAGTAATTCGCGCCCTGCTGTCGAGTCGACCAGCTGATCAATTCTGGGCAAAGGAAAACTATCCTTAGGGCATGCATTGTTCAGGTCCAAGTAATCAACATAGGTCCTCCACTTCCCATTTGCCTTCGTCACCCGTACGGGATTAGATATCCATTCAGGATAAATGGCATCGCGAACGAACCCATTAGCTTTGAGTTTATCCACCTCCTCCTTGAGAGCAGCGGACCTCTCCGGGTCCATGCCTCTCCTCTTTTGTTCACTGGCACATACTTCGGGTCAACGTTTAAAATATGACTTGCGATGGCGGGAGAAATCCCACATATATCAGAATAGGTCCAAGTGAAAATATCTAGATTCGCTCGGAGGAAATCAGCAAGATCCTCTATCTTTGAGGGGTTGAGCTGTGATCCAATCTTAAGCACCCGTGACGGGTCATCATGGCTGACTGGAATGTCGATCATCAGTTCAGCCGGTGTTGCCTTGGCCTCCTTGGGTTCTTCATCGTCATCTCTCGGATCTATGTTTCTATAGATCCGACTGTGTTGCCCAAGCCAAGGCTCAAGCGCTACTTGACAATCTTCAGCAACACGGATGCGGACAGGATTGTCCACACTCTTGCCCTTCTCTCTTCGCTGGGCCTCTCTCAATTCAGCCACATAATGAGAACGGCCAATTGCTTGATTTCTATGCACTACACCAACCCCTCTGTCCGTTGGAAATTTCAAGGTCAAACACCACAGGGCCAAAGCTGCCCTAAACTCCGTCAGGACCGGTCGGCCTAGAAAAACATTATACAGGGAATCAACATCCAAAACAATGAACGGTAGAATCCGCACCCTCCTGCGTTCGTCTTCTCCTAATTCAGTTGGCAATTCAATAAAACCCATTGCATTAGTAATCGCACCATTAAAGCCATGAATGCGGGCTTTAGATGGTTTAACATCCTTCGCCTCCATCTTCATTTTGTCATAGGCCTTTTTGAAGATAATATTAATAGAACTCCCACAATAAATCAGTATCCTTCTCATAAGCACCGATCCAATCATAGTTGAGATAACCGTCGGGTCAATGGTAGGTGCCTCTACCTGATCGGCATCCTGGCTCTTGAATATTATATCATCCGTCATCATTCGCTGCTATTTTGCGGAGTCCCGTCTTCTGTATTCGAGCAACACTTGAAATATGCATGCTTATAGGAACTAGCATAGCGTTCATTTCTTGCCAACTCTTGTCTACCGAATGAGGTCCACTGATTACCATGTTTATGACCAACCTTCCTCCGGTCTTAGCGGGCCCCTCAAGTTGATGTAAAGCTTGTCTATGATTGGGGTTGGACATCCCTTGTCCGCCTTTCTATGGATTCTTAACAAACCGCTGTAACGTCTTTTGGCGAATCAGCTTCTCTATAGCATCATAGAGGAGTCTACACTCTTCAGTATTATGCCCGTAGGTCTCATGAAACCGATAGTACTTTATAGTCTGCTTTTGTTCCTCGGTGGATTCCTTTGGGTGCGGCTTAGGTATTGGAATGTATTACAAATTGATAGATAAACATTCTCCAAAGATGTATTCAGAGGAGTATTTTCTCTATAGGTTAGGATTCTCGGTTCCACTTTCCCACTTCCCTCTTTCATCCGGAATTTCCTCCTCCAGATCTTTAGAATGCTCCGGCTTATTCTGAACATTGACTTGCACTTTGCCAGAGTTTTCGCCAGATTGCTTTACTGCAATGTTGCTTTGCATCACTTACTACGCATCGGTGCACCACTTCGTCTTGACCACTTGGCTTCTTCCCTTATCAAGGATTGCTTTGCTTTTGAATAAAAGCATTCCAGGATAGTCTGTGGTTTGCCTGCCAACCAATCACCAAACTCTAAGTCCAGATCTACTGCTCACATCACGGCCATACGGATGGCATGGTCATTCAGATTGTTGACTTCGGTAGCAAAAACATGAAATCTTTGCTAATAATCCTTCAAGAACTCCCCCGGAACCTTGATCATATTGGACAAAGGCATCATATACTTTGGGAGAGTGGCATGGATCCTAAACTGCTCTATAAATTTTGCCGCTCACTCATCAAACCTAGAGATCGGTCGCGGGGGAAGTATGGCGAACAACATGGTAGTGATTTTAGATAGGGTTATTGGGAAGCATCTGCATTTGGTCGCATAATTTTCCCTAGCCGAGTCCATCATCCACTCGTATTGCATTATGTAATGTTGGGAATTGATCTTCCCTTCACAAGCTGGAATAGTAGGCATGCTGGATTTTCGGTGGTACTCTGCTTGTAGGATGGTATCTATAAACGGAGTATGGCTCCTAGATATGCCCTAATCATCATTGGTTAATCCTTGATTCTCCCTCATTAGTTGCCTGACCATAGCTGATAAATTCCGAGTTTGGATGGAAGGTGGCAACTCTGTATCCGTCCTACATGATTGCTCTGACTAGTGCCTCCTCGTTAGGCGATCTCTCAAGTGCATGTCTCGAGGACCCGCTTCGCTACGACCATGGTGAGGCGGTGGACCAGCTTCCACACGTGCTCCAAATCCTATGTTTCCAACTCCGGGTCGGGAGCGACTCCCCTGGTGCAGATGAGGGGCCACGTTTCAGGTAAGAGATCTGGATCATTTCTATTGGTTTGCTCTTGGCGAGTCGTAACCAATTGCTCTGTTGCACCGTTTGTTCCATTTCAATCCTACAGCGTCTATGCCTAGGCATTCAATTGACGAAGCAGAGCTATCGAACGATGAGTAGGAAGCAGGGCTTCCTCCAGCGTTCTAACGCTACTATTGAGCTATCTGGGTGATCAGGTTGGCGTTTGTTTGAATTTGTTCGTTAAACTGTCTCCTACTTTCCACGAGCTCCCTCATCAGCTCATTGAACTCTACCCCGGTGATACTTTTGGTTGGTTTGGGATGGTGGCGGGCTCTACACCTGAACTAGCTTGTTGACTGCTGGATCCCACTTGCTGGAAACTGGCGGTCTCATTAGCATCCGCGTTGTGGGAGGCGGATCTGGTACGTGGTATTGCCTTCATAGAGTCATCCGTAGGAACGCTGAGTAGAATCTATGAACTCTTGAGAATAAACTCGGATCTCCTTCGAGGGATTTCCTTAATCCAGTTGCAACAAAGTAGATCCTAATAGCAAGAGAATGCACCTTCTCAGTGAAAGCACCAAAATGTTAGCACCAAAATTGGTCACTAACACCCTTGAATAGAATTGTGTAGAGAGATTAATGAAGAAAGTAAATTAAAATAGAGAAGTAACACAATTGAATGTAAAAGGAACATTAAAAAACAAAAACACTAGATTTGCAGTTGTTTAGCATAATTGCCTACATCCACTTTGAATATAATAGTTATTACTTTTCTAATCACTTGAGTACAGATACAATCCGTAAATAAAAAACTTGTATACAAGTTTGAACAGAAAAGAAGCGAGTACAGAAAATAGCAGAGCATCCCGAGATTCTACAAAAAAGGTCCCTTCAACTGTACCTCTGCCCCTCTATTTATAGACGAAGATAGGTCGAACCCTCTATGCAATCCCATGACCAAGGTAGCTTGGCCCATAGCTGTAAGTTAGGTAGACCGAACTAGTCATGCCAATCACTACCACTGATCCACCTGTGTCGATCCAGGGGTTGTCTCATCGCTGACTTGAAGTAGGACCTCAAGGAATCAGAGCAAGCGGTGGTGTGACTCGAAACAAAGAAATGCTGGTTGCATCACTTTGTTGTAGACCAAATAACTTGTCAACCTTCTTAAAGTGCACCGACACAGGTATGCCGGTCCACACGTGACAAACCATTAAGGCTAACCCACAGGTGCCGAACCACATCCGAATGACCCACCTTAGCTTTCCTACCATGACCGAACGATACTTGCCGACCTACTTTGACTTATCATCCCTAACCGAACGATACATGCTGACCCATCTAGATGGACCCATGCATGATCTTCCTTCCTTGACCGAGCTACCCATGCTGACCCATAAGTGTCGAACCATATATGTCAATCCTTCTAAAGTCGATCCTTAGGTGTCGAACTTCATTTAAAGGCCAATCCACTTAAATATACCGAGCTACTCAAATATGTCGAACCATGCATGTAGGCCGAACCACTCACATAACAAACTAATCGAATTACACCGAACCCTTATACCTCCATATCTCTTCTGGTTCGAATCCCGTCTATGCTCAACCATAGATTTTGCAACTATCGCTTTGTAGCCGGGCTAAGTAGCCGGTTAACAATAGCTGGAAGATGGATCAATTAAAACATGGACAAAATTGGTGGATAGGTTCCTGATACAGTTTCGAGTTCGCATCAAAAGGCCGAAGAATGCGATGACACTAACGTTAGTTAAGCAGAGGACGGATGAATCGCTCAGGACTTTTTTAACTCGGTTTAATGTAGTAGTTGCTTCAGTGGATCGGCCAGATCCATCAGTGGTTCTGATGGCAGGAGTGTCAGGAGTGAGGGATAATTCGAATTTCAGAGTATCATTGATACGGGACCCACCAATGGTTCTCGAGGAATTCGTTCACGAAGTTGAAAGATTTCTTCGACAAGAGGATGCATGTTTAGATATGAGGTCAAAGGAAGTAAACATAGTTAAGGATGGAGAATCGTCCAGTGAAAGCTCGGGTAAAGACAAGGTAAAGGAAAAAGGAAGCGCTGGGGAGAATCAAAATTCTCCACTTATATATGACTGAAAGAGACATTGGAACAGATATACTTGGATACTCGGGATCACCTTCCTTATCGAAGGCTGGCAAGGAGGGAACCCTCAGAACCTGAAAGGGCATCGGGAAGACACTGTATCTTTCACAACCTGGACGGCCATGATACTAACAGCTGCAAGAATCTGAAGGATATAATCAAGGAGCATGTAAGGAATGGTCAATTGTGGAAATATGTCAAAACTCGAAATGTTGCAGTGGAATCGGAGCGGCCACTGCCTACCTTGAACGACAATGGTGCAAGGCCCAGGAATGGTGGTTAGTTGGTCATCAACTAATCGTGATGGTTTGGAATAAGTAGCAAACTCTAGGCAGATGGCTAAGTCACTTACTCATGTATGAGGACGGAGACGACGCTAGGCATGCTCTGACATGAAGATAAACCGTGACGCTTTGATTTGTGAAACTCGTTTTCTCTTTTTGGCTTGGACACTTGTTTTTTATAGCTTGGTTTTGAAGGTTGGTTTGAACTCCTGGTTTTGTTTGTTTTATGATTTGGATTCTAGTTTGGACGTTTGTCTTTTGGTTTGGACTTTTAATATGGATTTCTGGTTTTTTGGTTTGAATCTGGATTTCGAATTGGATTTTGATTAACTTTTTATCTTGTTTTTGGCTAAAAGGTTGTCGGGTATGGATTATGCTCGCCAAGGCTCTGGAGAGACTAGGATTCGTCCTAGGAATTAGGCCCCATAATATCTATTGGTTACTATTTCAGGTCATCGAGTATGCACTATGCTCAGCAAGGGTCTGGAGCGACTACGATTCGGCTTAGGACTTAAGCCATGGCATTACTCAACGTTCAGGGACACTGAACCGAGAACACCAAGGCCTTGATTACGCTGGGTAAGAACACAGAGAGGTTACGAATTTGGATATTGGCTGAGAACAGCTAAGGATTTGAGCATGGACCCAGAGCAGTCTGGAATTTGGATATCGACCCGAGAGGTCATGAATTCGATTATTGGGTATGGATGGATTAAAGCTCGGCTATTAGATTCAGATTTTAGCTTTGGATTTGGACCTGGCGAGGTCCTAAATATAGAGTTTAGGACCCGGTGAGGCGACTCTGGATTTGGACCCGGCAACGTCCTCGATTTGGATTACCGGAACCGAAGAGGTCCAGACATGAATTAAATGATCTGGAGAGATCGAAGACTTGAGATGGTTTTAGAATTGGATAATGACTCAGAACATTCATGGAGTAGACTATCGTATTTGGATGGAATTGCTTGATAAGGAATGAAACACAAACTTCGGATATTAGATTTGAGACTATTCAAAACACACGTTCCAATAGCAAGGCACGTTTTGGAAGGCAAATGTTAACCCACCTTTTGGCAAGGCCGTAGACATGCGGATTTGACTAATTCGACTACTCATTTGTTGAGACTGGAATACGATGAGTTTGAGTCAATTGGATGGATAGACGGTCAATCACGGATGATAAATATGATTATGAAGCCGGGGTTCGGCATAGTTGATGGACAAAAGACGTGGAATACTCAAAATATGAGTTTCGACAAAAGTCAAGGTGATCCTCGATATTTGGAGTTTGCTTTGAGTTGCTTGTGGGTCGGCTTCGAGTTTTGAAAAAGTTTGCTTTGGGTCATTTGGACAGCCACTTCGAGTCATAGTGGATCGGTATGATTTTTAGGGGTAGCTGTAACTCCAGGTCGTCAAGGACATTTACTCGGGTCGGGACCGAGCTCCTGGGTCAGTGTTGTGAAGGCATCAGATCAGTAGGAAGCTTGGTCGGTCATGTTGGAGTGGATTGGCGTTCTGGAGTGATGAGTGGATCGACATTTATGGGTCGACTAAGAATAGTCAGGGTTATATTTGAGGGGGTCGGCATTGGCATGATGCTTCGAGTCGGCTATATATATGCTTCGGGTCGGCTACCTTCAAGCTTTGGGTCGATATGTCAAGCAAAAAGTGGTCGGTGTTTAATGGAAGGAGGATCGGCACTTGGTTGCTCCGAGTCCAAACATGTTTTGCTTCGAGTCATGGGTGATCGTGCTTCGGGCCAATGCTGTGTTCACTTTGGGTCAACAAAACTCCAACAGAAGATCAATCGTAGTGGTGGATTTTGGATCGGCTATGGTGTTGATGGGCCCGGACCACTCAAGAAGCTCAAAAACTCGGGTTTTGCCTATAAATACAACATGCATGGCTTCAGAAAAAGGGATCTTCATTTTGTTTCCCTTCTTCTTCTCAATTAAGGCTGCTCTGCCTTTATTGTTTTAAAAACTCTAGATTGTAACTATAATTGATTCTCATATTAGTAGAAAGAAAATTTATAGAGTGGACATAGATCAGACTCAGCCGAACCACTCTAAATCCTCTGTTATTATTGCTTTCTTTTTAATTTTTACTATTCTTCATATTTATACTCTTTACATACACTCTATCTTAAATCTATAACTATGATTTGGTGCTTTTCTCTGAACTTGGGTGTTAGTGACCAAATTTGGCGCGAATAAAAATAAGTTTGTGAAATTTTCAGAATTGAGCAACGGGAGTTGCACCATTGTGTCTGTGGTAATTTTTGTCAATTTCCATATATAATTTGTCAAAATCAGAGTTAGTATGAAGAAGATACGCAAGAAATAAGAAATGGACGAAAAATGAAAAAAAGAAGGTTAGGTCGACCTTAGGGTCGACACCTAATATGCATAGGCCGACCTATAGGTCGACCTCCAACGTATATAGGTCGACCCTAATGCATTTTAGGTCGACCCGCTTGTGCCAGTGGATGTAAATTCATCTAGATTCGAGCATATAATGTGTTTTCCAATTTTTTCAAATCATGTGCATTCGTGCTTCCATCCGAAGGTTCCAAGCGAGCCTATGATGTGGTTGCACCAGATTTAATCTTCAAATCCAAAGGTCTGAGATTCCTAAGTCAAACTATAAATAAGACCCTATGCCTAGCTATTTTTCTCATTCAGATTTTCTTCCAATTGGGTTCATTGCCAAAGGTTGAACCCTAAAAAGAAATTTTTTCTAGAGAGAAGATCTTTTTGATAAAAATATTCTACACCCCAGAAGTGGATCCGGGAAGTCCAAGGGTTAAAGCTAAGGACCAAGTGAGTGTTTTGCAATTATTTTAGATTATTAAGTAATTTAAATAATAGGGTTCTCAATAATTGTTTTTTTCTACAATTTTGAGACAGTTTTTATATAAGTTATTTATAGTTAACTTTTAAGTAAGTTTCAGAAGTTCTTTTCAATCCATTTTATTCAGTGGTTTTTATGTAGCTATTTTATTCAGTTGTTTACAATTATTTATAGTTATTTACATTTGTTTACTGTTATTTACATCTGTTTTAAGTTGGAATTTAGCCTGTAAATGTTAGTTTCTTTTTATAGAGACTTGATCCTTTTTTACGCGAATAAATTAAAAAAAAAGAAGAATTCGCTAATACAGATTAAAATAAATAACACTAAATTTACAAAAATCAGATGTAAAAAGAAGAAAAACTGAAATGAAAATAGAGATGGATCGAAATAGGCAAATTCAAGATAGTTGCAAGTATAATTATAACAAGTGGTTATAACTAAAAAGAGAAAACAGAAGATTAATAGCTGCAAGAACAATTATAACACAGGTTATAATTAGAAAGAAAGAAATAACAGAAGAGGATTACTTTAAATCTTACACTAAGTTAATAAGCAAACACAGAAGAAGGGCCCGTACCCAACAACATTCCCTTTTAGTCAGGAACTGATGGTCTCACAATAGTTAGGTGAAGCTGGGACACGCTTATGCTAATCAGGGTAGATAAGGGGCCAATAGATAGAAGCTCAAATCTGGGGATTTGGGCAAGGGATGCAAAGTAGAATTTGTTTGTTAAGACGAGTACCAGCAACATTCCCTTTAAAACTAGGACTAATGGTCTCACAACGCTTAGGTGAGGATGAAGCATCCCTTTTAGTCAGGAACCGATGGTCTCACAACACTTAGGTGAGGTTGGGCTGCATCCATTTCAAACTAGGACTGATGGTCTCACAACAGGTTAGGTGAGGTTGGGCATGTTTATGCTGATTAAGGTAAATAAGAGGTCACAAGAGGGGGCGACAGTTAGCGTGTACGGGCGATGACCGAGCATGCGGCATTGATCAGAGCAAATTATTCACTACTGTGTTTCAAGCGCTAAAAAGGCGTCTTTTACCGTGGGACCAATAGGAATGGACCAGCTCGCAGTGGCACAACAGAGATAGAAGACCAATCAAAGGGTAGAATTAGGATTTCAACCTAATCAAGATAATAGTTGAGATAGGATTAGGGTTTCAGCCTAATCACAGCAGTTTAAGGAAAGTGCAAATAATCAAATC
Organism: Allium cepa; assembly: GCA_030765085.1. NCBI lineage: Eukaryota > Viridiplantae > Streptophyta > Magnoliopsida > Asparagales > Amaryllidaceae > Allium > Allium cepa. The sequence continues at coordinate 958,065,501 of CM060935.1, forward strand.
CATCAAACAATCAAAGCAAGAAATCCAACCGAATCAGAAACAGTATTTTATCCGAATTTTATCTTTTCTGCATTTTCCTTTCAAGCTAAAATTATTGCTTAGTCTATTATCTTTACCTTGCTTAGAAATGCTAGTAATACTTTCGCTCACCGGACTTATAGTCTGACCCGCTCCTTTATTTCCCCCTTTTCACCCCAATAGGTCATCATAGTTGAGTTGATTCAGGTTGCTTGGAGATTCATTCTCAGAGATTTCTCTATTCAGATGTATTCTTTTGCTTTTCATATGTTTCATTTTGGCTTTTGATAGATTTGGCACTTGCGAGAGGGATTACTGTTATTGTTACTTTTGTACTCTGATTATGCGAGACTGAGATGTATTTTCATGAGACATGAGATATTTTGAGTTCTTGAGACATGTTATGTTTTTATAACTTATTTTGAAATGAAGTTACATTTTGAATGTCGAATTATTATTTAAATGTTTCCGCTATTTTTACTTATTTGTCTTGTGAACCTTAATCTCTATGATTCTTTAGTTGTACCTATAATGCACCATATCCTTTGGTGTGCACTTTTTGGGTATACTAAGGGGTGTGGGGTGTTTCACTTGGTATCGGAGCCTAAGGTTACAGGATTCCTAAAAAACCTTTTTTAAAAGTAAATTAATTTTCAAAAGTAACATATCTTTAAAAGTATTTTTTCAAAAAAAAACTCTTATTATAGAAATAGTTTTCAAGAATAAAAGAGTTTTTATGAAAATTCTCCGTCAAAGTCCAGTTCAACCTTCTTTCAATTCTTTCGAGCCTAAATTTTCTTTTCTTTGCATAAAATGGCGGACGCCCCAAATCTTCCAAAGGCTGTCCAAGCCGCTGCCTGATTCCCTAGATACCACCAAGCTACGACACCAAAGGTGCGAGGGCAAGCGCCCAATATAGCACCAGTGGGTGGAGATCCCATTAATCCACCTGCAGCAAACAATTTTTCTAAGCTATGCAAGGACTTTGCTAGTCTAGGAGGCAGAACGTTTTCTGCCATGGAGGATTTCGCAGAGGCACAAACTTGGTTGAGAAGTACGGATCAGATATTTGTTCTGTTAGGATTGGAGGACAATAGAGAGTTTAGCTTGCATCTTTGCAGCTGAAGGGAGAAGTTCATTAGTTTGAAGTAAGGGAGTCTTGCGGTGAAAGAGTATATAAATCAGTTTAATGAGTTATCATGGTTTGGAACGGAACTTGTTAATACACTACATAAGAAGGCCGCCAAGTTTGCTAAGGGTTTGAACCAGCCCCTCCAAGGGTTGGCATTGACACATGTACCAGTAACATATGAATCACTTGTGTAAATAGCTCTCATGTCAGATGTTGTTAAGGAAGGAGAGCTTAAGGAGGTTCCTAAATCAGAAAACTTTAAGAAGCAGCAATGAAAGAATAAGGTGGATAAGGATAAGAAGAAAAGAGGAGGACCTTAGAAGGGACAGATCAAGAAAGGCGAGAAATGTCATAGTTGTGGATTGGTTAGGCAATTCACAAGGGACTGTAAGAAGGACATGATGAAAGGGAGGTATTTTAACTGTGGGCGGCCTGGTTACCTTAGTAGAGATTGTGTAACGACCCGTAAATTTCCGATAATTAAAATAGCTAATTTAATAAGATTTCGTGATTTAGTGTTAGAAAAAATTTGTAATTCATTTGGAATAATAATAACTAGAATGAAATGCAACAAAATTTATCTAAGTTAAGTGTTTATTAATTGAATGAAATCCCAAATCAATTGAAATAAGATGTAGTCGAAGGTAATTGAATGAATTTGTATTGTATAGGTAATTGTGACGCTTGTTTGTAAATAATAAACTTATAAGTAATTAAAAGTCAACAGTGATAATTATTTAAGTTACCTATTCATTTAGTTAGTCGAACTGAATTTGTGAACCAATTGCAATTGAAATGAAAGTATATATATTAGTTGAGTGCATTATCTCTAACTGCAGTTAAATAATAACGTGGAATTCATCTAATGTAATATAGTAAATCGTCTGATAATGAAATTTTTATTTAAAAATCCAATATTGAAATCCGTCAAATATTGAACAATTAAATTGTTTAAAATTTAATATTTGGAATTTATTGAATAATTGAATAAAGGGAATTGAATAATTGTTTTAATGAAAATGGTTGTTCTATAATTTGAATGTGTTAAATTTTATAAGTTCGTTTCGAATATTTCAAAAGATACTGATTTAAGAATAATAAAATTGTTTAAATTTAATAATTACAAATGTTTGAATAATTAAATTCCGAATTGGATATGATTAATTGGATATTGAAATTTAATATATGAAAATAGAGTGAATATTTGAAATTTGATTTAATATGATTCAATTTGGTTTCCAAAGTGAATGTAAGTTATATTTCGATTTTAATAGAGTTATAAGATTTTAAAATTGGGATTTATTGGATAAATTGAATAACGGGTTTAATATGATTAAAAATGATTTGTAAAATTTTATTTTATCATATTAGAGTTATAGTGATGTTATAGAACTTTTAAAACTAAATTTAAAATTTATTTGTGAAAATTGAATATTTTAATATTTAATTAGCGACTGAAAAATAGCCAATTTTTGAACAGTCTCAGAATTGGACGAAACTTGTTCCATTGGATCCGTAATAATTTGTTATTATCGGATTTCAATTTTCGTAGCAATCGGAGTTGTCGTTTGACCATGGCAGCTCGAAACGCATCGAAATTGTTTTAATATTAATTTAACGAGTTAAAATAGTCATTTTTCAAATAGTCTCGGATTTCGACGAAACCAGTTTCATCGGATCCGTAAAGTGATATTATTGTAAGATTTAAAATTTTGTGTAAATCGGATTTACCGTTTGTCCGAGACGAGCCAAAACGCATAGAAATTCGTTTAATCGGTTTAATTTAAATTTGATCGTTTATTTCCGTAACTCGCACATACGATCGAATTAGCTTCCGAAACCTATTCCATTGTGTCCGGAACGCGGGATAAACCCTAGAAACGCCGGTCACCGCGCGCAAATCGGAGTTCGGAAAACCCGGGATGAATAGAGTTCGTCGTTTTTCTAAAGGCAACTCATTATTTTCTTTTTCCAAAAAAAAAAAAAAACTAGACCTAGGGTTACAACGCAGCCGCCACTTCCTGCAGTTAATGGCCGAAAATCAATCCCCTTCCTCCCTCATTTTCTTCAAATCCGTTCAAAATTTCAAAAAGTTTTCAACTACAATATTGTAGATCGCGATGTGATCTATCAGTTCAACGGTCAAGATCATATTTAACGAAGCGGATTGACGTGAAACCTCGTGCAAAGGTGGGCCGGTCGGCCACGTTTTCGAGCCTCCATGCTCGACCGAGTTCATCGTCCCCTTGGCCGTGGGTGGCGCACGTGGAGGCGGAGGTGGCGGCGCTCCCTGATCGACGAAAAGACGAACGTTGGGGTCGAAAATTTCCAACCCTAGTTCGCGATATGGGTTTTCTTGCGCGTGGAAATTACTGGAGAACGAGCGCGTGAAGAAGGAGAAGAAGAACGGCCGTGATCTGCAGAATGAATGGCCGTGATTAAGGTTGTAAAATAGTAAGGAAAATGTTAATTTAAATTTTATTAAATTCGTATTAACTTTTAGATATCATAACTTGTTGATGCGAGGTCCGTTTTGGACGAAACGAAGTGCGTTGGGTTCGTATGGACGAGCACTACGCAATGGAGCTGGATTGGAATCGTTTGGAGCTAGAGAAAATTTTGGGTTAAATCGAACGTCGTTCGATTTGATTTAAAATCATAAAAATCAAGGTGAGTGTTTTATAACGCTCACACCGTACTAAATATTTTTATGCTAGTTAAATTGACATTATGAAGTGATATGAATTTTATTTGTCGTTGTTTGATATAAATTTAATTGTCATATAGCTTGTTATTCGAATTAACCATTGAAAAATTTAATTGACAGTTAAATTGAAACCGAAATTGAATTGCGATTTACTTACCTGACATCGATAACTATGAAATTGCCATGAATTGTATTGCTTATTGGATGATGTATTTTGATGGATGCTATTGGTTGATAATTGAATGTTTGGATGTTTATTTGCTTATATAGATCCTGTTATGCATACATATGATACTGTGATTTAATTTAAGTAATATATACTCATCCCTGACATCTAATTGAAATAAATAACTACTTGGCCATAGGATAGAAAATTATATACGGACACCGAATTGGCTAAACTAATAATATATAATAATTTTTAAATCGTCGATTTGAAATTTATTTAAATGTTTGATGTGAAAGTTATAAATAGAAATCGAATTTATAAAAATCGAATTTATCGAAAATGTGAGTTGGAATGTTGAAATAAATTTTGGTTAAAGGGATTTTGTTAAATAATTTAAGTTGAGACTTTGAGGTTTGAAATTGGATATGATTGGATTTCGAAAATTAATTGTTTGAAGGTTTAACCTTGATTCGGGCTTTGAATATTATTAAGTAAAAGTGATATAAAAATGATATTTTGAAATCGAGCTTGGAATTGAATCATATTTGAAATTGGAATTTAGACTTGAATATTGATGGAAAATTTGTTAAGTGTTATAAATGGATATTTTGAAATCCAGCTCCAAATCGATAAAAAATTGAAATTGAATAAATTGAAGGTGAATGTAGAATTGAATTGATTTGAAGTTAAAGTTGACGTTGTTTTGAATTGAAATCGAAATTGAATCGGTAAAATGGAAATTGAAATTGATTGGAATTGGGAAGTTGTAATTGAAATGGATTGGTTTTGAAGCTGTTTTAATTTGTTTTCCAAATTACTCTGTTATATAAACCATTTTGAATACTTAAACTATTTTAATCTATTTTTAATCTACTTAACCCAATTTAAATTATTTTAAACTAATTTATCTATTTTAAATCCATTTCAAGATTTTAATTATTTTTAACTATTTTAATTATTTAAACTACTTTTAAACTACTTAAAACTATTTTCTAAAAATTTCAAGCTGGTTAATAAGGTGGAATGTTTATGTTTAAATCTTGAATTTAAATACGAATTGGGTTAAATGAAGTTGCAACATAAAATTTAAATTCGGAATGATTTTGAAACCGAAATAAGATATTGAGACGCAAAATGATTTTTGAAAAGGAACCTTATATTTTGAATGGCTATGTCGATATTTGAAATGGATTTGATTTTGAAGTGAATATGACATTTGATATCAATCATGAATCGATTCGAAATGTAAAAGAGCCAACGGTGTAATAATACGTAGTTATTAAAGAGACCGGGATCGGATATGGACATACTCTCTGTCGATACCGAAAACCACTTTAATAACTATTATACGCGGAGTGTTGATCCAGAATGAAGTGGATGGTTTGGTGAACGCGTTGACTGAAGAAAGAGAACGATATTGGATGACCCCTGACATGACTAAAACAGGAGCCGCGCCGGGCCATTGAGGTTCGCCACCTCTAGCGGACACACTTCTTCGATACCATATCTATTACATTTGTGATGCGATTTGGGTGCACCCCTTGATTTGGGAGTGTTGTTTCGCGGTGTTGGGGTAGCTGCTGGCTATGCCCAACATCAGTCCGGATCACGCAACTACTAGTATCCTAGTTGGTATTGCCTCATGTACCTTGTCATACTGATTATCCTATTCGCGACCACTACGTTTTGATTTGTACCTTGAGTATATGGATTGCCCTCTGGTGACTTCCGGTTTTGGGGAAACTACGGTCTTGTATATGCTTTTGGGAATATAAAAATGTGTTAAGGGGGATTATGGTAACGCCTTAACGCTATTTTGATACTTTATATTACTGATAGACATTATCTACTTAGCGTACATTACTATATAGTAGATAGTTTAACGGATCCTTAGGAGATGGAAAATCCCGTAACATCTCTTGAGTTATTGCACGCACGTCGACACTGGATATGAGATGTCAAACCCCGTAAACATCTCTGACGCCGTTACACTCATATTTATTTCCGATTGATTTAACTTTTATAAGGATATTTAGTCCTGACTCGAGTGTTTTGTCTTTTCATTACGCTCGGGTCAGACCTGAGTTTTCAGATTTTGAAGATCTATTCCGGAGGACGAAGACGAAGATTTGGTATACTATTACTATTATTATCTTTGCATCATGATGTCTGCTGCATTATTTAATTGTTCTGTTGTATATGTATAACTCTGATAAATGTTGTATAATAATAATCAAATGTATTCATTTCAAATGTATTCATTTAATTAACAGCTTCATGAACTGTTATTTTATTATTATACTTTAGCCTTCCGCTGTGAGATTCTGTGTTGTTTCATTTCCTTTATTTCCCTTCCTTTTCTTTTCTTAATTACCCCAATAACTATCTGCCCTTTTAATGGTTTGGATTCGACATGGGTATTTGATCGTCGGTTTAAACTGTCCAAAAAGGCCGGTCGTTATAGTTGGTATCAGAGCTTTGGTTTAGCGATAAACCTTGGCTCTAGTGGGGAATAACTCATTGAAATAGAGGTAAACTATATGAATGAGTTGAGTGTATATGAGAGAGCGTACTTGTTAGTGATATAAAATGTTTTATATTGTGTCGGTTGTTTTGTTGAGTGGCTTATGGATTCTGGTCAGTACGAGTAATTAACGTCATTGATAGGGATCTCTAAACACTTAAACAGAACAATTCGACATAGTATTGTTTTGAAATTGGGTAAATGAAATAATTTTGCCCTAATTATATTTTGTATATAAAGAAAATTCTTCAGAAATTAGTGTGACTTATCTAGCTTACCTGGCTGTTAGGAATAAAAATATTGGTTATTATCACTAATTGGATATTGTAATTTGATAACTAAGTTGAATTACAAAAGAACAGTAATAAAATACTTGTGGAATGTTTTAAGAAAGAAATTCCTATAATTTGAAGAAAATATAAAACACTTGTGAAATCTTATAAGAATATTTTATAAAGGTGACTTATGAATTAAAATAGATTTAAATTGGAAAATATTGAATTATGTCCCGGAGGTTTTAAAATGGTTTTCCAAGCTTTGAAGAAATATATATTAATATTAGTTGGAAATTGTTTATGGAAATATTTTGAAAGGGTTTTAAAAGAAGGAATGAATTAAGTACTCCTCTCTTATGTCGCTGGAAAATAATTTCGGTGATGACTGCGCAGCATCATCGATGTTCATTTTCGAGTCTCAAAGTGGGGGAGACCTCTAAGAAGCTTTGTTTTCTTCGAAATTATTTTGGGCAAAATGGGTTTTGGTTTAAACTCCAAAGGTTTGATTTGATATATTTAAAAGGATATAAGTGTATATGTTTATTTCAAATGATTTGAAAAGAACCGGGCATTTAAATTTCTAAGTGCTGTTAATTAATAATTTTCAAATTATTTGAATGAAATGTGAATAACCAGAAATTATAAAATAAGAGGATTAAGATATCTAATCTATTGTTTGGAAAAACTTTAAAGTTAAAAGGCAAAGAGAATCTAAACAAAGTAAATTGTGAACATTCTAAATTGGTAAAATAAAATTCTATAAATTTGTATAAAACCAAAAATTACATTCTGATAACATAAAACAAGACTTACCAAATATTAAAAAAATTAAAATGATGTTTTGGGATATGTAATGAGATGTTGTAAAAATAAACAGAACCGGAAAGTAATTAAAAATATACAAGTAAGGAAAACTCAAAAGGAATTAAAATGTATATAAATGAAAAATTAGGTTGTGATAAAAATGTTATAACTTAAATATTACTTGAAACGATGAATGGATAAATGGAACAAGTAAGTGAACTTAAGAAAGATGATAAATGAATCGAATTATATTTTTGTAAATTGGTTATAGAAAATAAATATAAATTGCATAGAAAAAAAATATATAATAATAATTGAATTTGTAACCTTTAAGATAATTGTAAACTAAGAAAAATCATTTATGAGAGGTTAGACTTTTATAGGATGATTAATAAACTAAAGTGCCGGTTAATAAAATGTTCCACAAATGAATTCGTTATTTACTGAAAGTATGAAAATGAAATAAATGTAACAATGGAATTTCTTATAGCTAAGAATAAATTGGAAAATGAAATTGAATTTAATTAAATTATATAGAATGTTTAAAATGAACATGAGTAAGCAAATTCTATGATATGATGTTAAGAAAAGATAATGTTGAAGAATATGCTATGTAAAGAAATGTATTTATTAACTAAATAATGGATTGTGAATAATAAATGGTAAGTAAAATGAAAGTCAATAAAATAATTTAGTATAGATAAATTGGATAGAAATCTATTGGAAGGTAATACGTGGGATTGTACGTATATTATTTTATTCGCATAACGATTTGATCCAAATTCGAGCACAAAATTTCGAGATGATTTATATCGATCCAATTTAGGATTTTTCACTCGATTTCTGACGACGAACCCTAGATATGGATTTTTAATTTGATTCTGGAATTCTCTATCATAGTATATGGCTATGCAAGGAGAGAAACAGTTTCCAATCAAGGAACCAAATCTGAGTCCGCACTAGAGAGTCGGGTGAACGATACTAGTTTGGAAGTGAAATTGTGTGATCGAATAAGGGATTAGATTGATATTGCTCACGGATGATATATGTACGGCTTACAGAATTAGTTAAGCTAATATTGAAAATTGAAGATGCCAAATATAAAATGATTCTTTTAAATTGTATAATTGGAATTGAAGGAGATAAACCAAATTGAATGTAAAATTTATAATTTGGTTATGTTGGGTATGATTCGGTTGTTATATGATTGTTAGTGGATTGCATATAATTCATTAAATGTTATTGAATTTGAAAGCTATAAATCACTGAAATCAAATTGGAAGTTAAATGAATTTAAATAAAATTTAATTTGATTCAAATTGGAAGTGAACTAATGCAAATATAAATTAGTGAATGTTAACAAAATGAATTGAGAATGAATGTTAGAAAATCCAATGTTAATGAGTCAACTGTGATTAAAAATTGGAAACCAAGTCAATAAATATTAATGAGAAGTGAATTTATATTGATTGGTTATGGATTTGTTGGATGATAGTTGATTGATGGTTGCATTTGTTGTTTTGTTGCATTTGCTATGTTGGCACATGTAGTTGTTATGTTGCTATATTGTGTATATTGATATTATTTTCATATATGCATGTTTCTCATGGTTTGTTGAGTGTTTAGTAGGTGCGGATTGCGCTTGCTTCGCATTCGGAGCTCGCTTTCACGCTATATTATTCGTATATGCTCGCTAATAAAAATATAAGGTACATGTTTATTTTATCATTGGATTTGGTGATTTTTGATGAGCCACTTGGCTTTTGGATTTTTTTTGTTTGTTTGGGGCCCGTAGAGGCGTTTTGTAGTTGTACCGATCGAGCCGCGCAAAGGAGACTCTGCCGAAATTTTTCGTAAATCCGGGTGTTAGAAAAATTTTCAAGTTTTAAAATTTTTATAACTTGTTTTGATAACTAACTTTAAATTTAGAAAGCCGTTGGAATAACTTAGTGGAAGCGTAGTTATAACTTTATAAATGGAATTTCATTGTTTTATAAGTTAATAACTTTGAATGAAATATATCTAATGCGAATTCTATACTTAGTTCTTTTCCCTTCTTTTTCCTTTTCGGGGACGAAAAGTTTTGAGTGGGGGAGAGTGTAACGACCCGTAAATTTCCGATAATTAAAATAGCTAATTTAATAAGATTTCGTGATTTAGTGTTAGAAAAAATTTGTAATTCATTTGGAATAATAATAACTAGAATGAAATGCAACAAAATTTATCTAAGTTAAGTGTTTATTAATTGAATGAAATCCCAAATCAATTGAAATAAGATGTAGTCGAAGGTAATTGAATGAATTTGTATTGTATAGGTAATTGTGACGCTTGTTTGTAAATAATAAACTTATAAGTAATTAAAAGTCAACAGTGATAATTATTTAAGTTACCTATTCATTTAGTTAGTCGAACTGAATTTGTGAACCAATTGCAATTGAAATGAAAGTATATATATTAGTTGAGTGCATTATCTCTAACTGCAGTTAAATAATAACGTGGAATTCATCTAATGTAATATAGTAAATCGTCTGATAATGAAATTTTTATTTAAAAATCCAATATTGAAATCCGTCAAATATTGAACAATTAAATTGTTTAAAATTTAATATTTGGAATTTATTGAATAATTGAATAAAGGGAATTGAATAATTGTTTTAATGAAAATGGTTGTTCTATAATTTGAATGTGTTAAATTTTATAAGTTCGTTTCGAATATTTCAAAAGATACTGATTTAAGAATAATAAAATTGTTTAAATTTAATAATTACAAATGTTTGAATAATTAAATTCCGAATTGGATATGATTAATTGGATATTGAAATTTAATATATGAAAATAGAGTGAATATTTGAAATTTGATTTAATATGATTCAATTTGGTTTCCAAAGTGAATGTAAGTTATATTTCGATTTTAATAGAGTTATAAGATTTTAAAATTGGGATTTATTGGATAAATTGAATAACGGGTTTAATATGATTAAAAATGATTTGTAAAATTTTATTTTATCATATTAGAGTTATAGTGATGTTATAGAACTTTTAAAACTAAATTTAAAATTTATTTGTGAAAATTGAATATTTTAATATTTAATTAGCGACTGAAAAATAGCCAATTTTTGAACAGTCTCAGAATTGGACGAAACTTGTTCCATTGGATCCGTAATAATTTGTTATTATCGGATTTCAATTTTCGTAGCAATCGGAGTTGTCGTTTGACCATGGCAGCTCGAAACGCATCGAAATTGTTTTAATATTAATTTAACGAGTTAAAATAGTCATTTTTCAAATAGTCTCGGATTTCGACGAAACCAGTTTCATCGGATCCGTAAAGTGATATTATTGTAAGATTTAAAATTTTGTGTAAATCGGATTTACCGTTTGTCCGAGACGAGCCAAAACGCATAGAAATTCGTTTAATCGGTTTAATTTAAATTTGATCGTTTATTTCCGTAACTCGCACATACGATCGAATTAGCTTCCGAAACCTATTCCATTGTGTCCGGAACGCGGGATAAACCCTAGAAACGCCGGTCACCGCGCGCAAATCGGAGTTCGGAAAACCCGGGATGAATAGAGTTCGTCGTTTTTCTAAAGGCAACTCATTATTTTCTTTTTCCAAAAAAAAAAAAAAACTAGACCTAGGGTTACAACGCAGCCGCCACTTCCTGCAGTTAATGGCCGAAAATCAATCCCCTTCCTCCCTCATTTTCTTCAAATCCGTTCAAAATTTCAAAAAGTTTTCAACTACAATATTGTAGATCGCGATGTGATCTATCAGTTCAACGGTCAAGATCATATTTAACGAAGCGGATTGACGTGAAACCTCGTGCAAAGGTGGGCCGGTCGGCCACGTTTTCGAGCCTCCATGCTCGACCGAGTTCATCGTCCCCTTGGCCGTGGGTGGCGCACGTGGAGGCGGAGGTGGCGGCGCTCCCTGATCGACGAAAAGACGAACGTTGGGGTCGAAAATTTCCAACCCTAGTTCGCGATATGGGTTTTCTTGCGCGTGGAAATTACTGGAGAACGAGCGCGTGAAGAAGGAGAAGAAGAACGGCCGTGATCTGCAGAATGAATGGCCGTGATTAAGGTTGTAAAATAGTAAGGAAAATGTTAATTTAAATTTTATTAAATTCGTATTAACTTTTAGATATCATAACTTGTTGATGCGAGGTCCGTTTTGGACGAAACGAAGTGCGTTGGGTTCGTATGGACGAGCACTACGCAATGGAGCTGGATTGGAATCGTTTGGAGCTAGAGAAAATTTTGGGTTAAATCGAACGTCGTTCGATTTGATTTAAAATCATAAAAATCAAGGTGAGTGTTTTATAACGCTCACACCGTACTAAATATTTTTATGCTAGTTAAATTGACATTATGAAGTGATATGAATTTTATTTGTCGTTGTTTGATATAAATTTAATTGTCATATAGCTTGTTATTCGAATTAACCATTGAAAAATTTAATTGACAGTTAAATTGAAACCGAAATTGAATTGCGATTTACTTACCTGACATCGATAACTATGAAATTGCCATGAATTGTATTGCTTATTGGATGATGTATTTTGATGGATGCTATTGGTTGATAATTGAATGTTTGGATGTTTATTTGCTTATATAGATCCTGTTATGCATACATATGATACTGTGATTTAATTTAAGTAATATATACTCATCCCTGACATCTAATTGAAATAAATAACTACTTGGCCATAGGATAGAAAATTATATACGGACACCGAATTGGCTAAACTAATAATATATAATAATTTTTAAATCGTCGATTTGAAATTTATTTAAATGTTTGATGTGAAAGTTATAAATAGAAATCGAATTTATAAAAATCGAATTTATCGAAAATGTGAGTTGGAATGTTGAAATAAATTTTGGTTAAAGGGATTTTGTTAAATAATTTAAGTTGAGACTTTGAGGTTTGAAATTGGATATGATTGGATTTCGAAAATTAATTGTTTGAAGGTTTAACCTTGATTCGGGCTTTGAATATTATTAAGTAAAAGTGATATAAAAATGATATTTTGAAATCGAGCTTGGAATTGAATCATATTTGAAATTGGAATTTAGACTTGAATATTGATGGAAAATTTGTTAAGTGTTATAAATGGATATTTTGAAATCCAGCTCCAAATCGATAAAAAATTGAAATTGAATAAATTGAAGGTGAATGTAGAATTGAATTGATTTGAAGTTAAAGTTGACGTTGTTTTGAATTGAAATCGAAATTGAATCGGTAAAATGGAAATTGAAATTGATTGGAATTGGGAAGTTGTAATTGAAATGGATTGGTTTTGAAGCTGTTTTAATTTGTTTTCCAAATTACTCTGTTATATAAACCATTTTGAATACTTAAACTATTTTAATCTATTTTTAATCTACTTAACCCAATTTAAATTATTTTAAACTAATTTATCTATTTTAAATCCATTTCAAGATTTTAATTATTTTTAACTATTTTAATTATTTAAACTACTTTTAAACTACTTAAAACTATTTTCTAAAAATTTCAAGCTGGTTAATAAGGTGGAATGTTTATGTTTAAATCTTGAATTTAAATACGAATTGGGTTAAATGAAGTTGCAACATAAAATTTAAATTCGGAATGATTTTGAAACCGAAATAAGATATTGAGACGCAAAATGATTTTTGAAAAGGAACCTTATATTTTGAATGGCTATGTCGATATTTGAAATGGATTTGATTTTGAAGTGAATATGACATTTGATATCAATCATGAATCGATTCGAAATGTAAAAGAGCCAACGGTGTAATAATACGTAGTTATTAAAGAGACCGGGATCGGATATGGACATACTCTCTGTCGATACCGAAAACCACTTTAATAACTATTATACGCGGAGTGTTGATCCAGAATGAAGTGGATGGTTTGGTGAACGCGTTGACTGAAGAAAGAGAACGATATTGGATGACCCCTGACATGACTAAAACAGGAGCCGCGCCGGGCCATTGAGGTTCGCCACCTCTAGCGGACACACTTCTTCGATACCATATCTATTACATTTGTGATGCGATTTGGGTGCACCCCTTGATTTGGGAGTGTTGTTTCGCGGTGTTGGGGTAGCTGCTGGCTATGCCCAACATCAGTCCGGATCACGCAACTACTAGTATCCTAGTTGGTATTGCCTCATGTACCTTGTCATACTGATTATCCTATTCGCGACCACTACGTTTTGATTTGTACCTTGAGTATATGGATTGCCCTCTGGTGACTTCCGGTTTTGGGGAAACTACGGTCTTGTATATGCTTTTGGGAATATAAAAATGTGTTAAGGGGGATTATGGTAACGCCTTAACGCTATTTTGATACTTTATATTACTGATAGACATTATCTACTTAGCGTACATTACTATATAGTAGATAGTTTAACGGATCCTTAGGAGATGGAAAATCCCGTAACATCTCTTGAGTTATTGCACGCACGTCGACACTGGATATGAGATGTCAAACCCCGTAAACATCTCTGACGCCGTTACACTCATATTTATTTCCGATTGATTTAACTTTTATAAGGATATTTAGTCCTGACTCGAGTGTTTTGTCTTTTCATTACGCTCGGGTCAGACCTGAGTTTTCAGATTTTGAAGATCTATTCCGGAGGACGAAGACGAAGATTTGGTATACTATTACTATTATTATCTTTGCATCATGATGTCTGCTGCATTATTTAATTGTTCTGTTGTATATGTATAACTCTGATAAATGTTGTATAATAATAATCAAATGTATTCATTTCAAATGTATTCATTTAATTAACAGCTTCATGAACTGTTATTTTATTATTATACTTTAGCCTTCCGCTGTGAGATTCTGTGTTGTTTCATTTCCTTTATTTCCCTTCCTTTTCTTTTCTTAATTACCCCAATAACTATCTGCCCTTTTAATGGTTTGGATTCGACATGGGTATTTGATCGTCGGTTTAAACTGTCCAAAAAGGCCGGTCGTTATAGATTGTCCTCAGAGGACAAGGTAGAGAACAGGCGCACTTACAGTGCAAGTACATGCTTTGGATGCAGCACCTTCTACTAGTGGACCTAAACGAGGTAGGAAAGTCTCTGTAGAAGGTTTGATCTCTATTTAAAAAATTTCTATTCGGACTCTTTTTGACTCTGGGGCATCCCATTCTTTCATTTTTAGTTCCTTAATTGATTATATGTACTTATATATTTCTCTAGCAGTAGACCCTACAGTTGTTTCAAACCTCATAGGAGGATCGACACATTTATCCATGATTTGTAGGGTTTGAAATTTTTTATACTAGGTGTAGAGTTTAATTGTGACGCCTATATACAGGGATTTTCGGGATATGAGTTGATTTCGAGGATGGACTAGTTATCCACTTATGGATCAATATTAGACTACGAGAGGAGAGTTGTCAGATTAGAGACATGTAGAAGAAGGACTCTAGAGGTTTCTTCTGACCCACAAGGGTCCGTCATGTTGAGCTTCCTTTATTCCCTTGATTCATCACTAGGAGAGTTAGATTCTATTCCAGTCGTTAGAGATTTCCCCGACGTTTTTGAGGAGGATAGGGGACTACTCCATAAGAGAGAGATCGACTTTAGGTTCTATCTAAATGACAATGCTAATGTAGTGGCATTCCCCATGAGACATATGGCTCCTACGGAGAGGAAGGTGTTAAGTAAGCAAATTGGTGAGTTATTGGAGAAAGGGTTCACCAGAAAGAGCATATGTGTATGTGGAGCGCCAATCGACTTTACTATAAAGATAGACGGTTCCCTTTGACTTTGCATAGACTATAGAGAGTTGAATAAGCTCATTAAGAAGAACTATTAACCACTTCCTTGGATAGATGATCTTTTTGATCGGTTGGTTGGCTCTTCAGTATTTTCTTAGCTTGATTTAGCTATTGGATTTCATTAGCTTAGGGTCACTGACGATAGCATCGATAGGACAACATTTAGGTCAACCGATGGATTCTTTGAGTGATTGGTTATGCCATTTGGGCTGATCAATGCCTCAGGCTATTTTGTAGATTCGATGAGCCTTGTTTTTCGAGATGTCCTAAATAATTTCATAGTAATATTTATGGACGACATTCTGGTGTTTTCCAAGTGTATGGAAGAGCATGCTGTTCATCTTGAGGAGGTTCTTCGCACACATTGTGTTCATTAGTTGAAAGCAAAGTTCTCGAAGTGTCACTTTTGGCGTAAGGAGGTGCATTTCTTGGGGCATGTAGTCTCAAGAGAGGGTTTAGTTGTGGATCCCGTTAATATAGTAGCAATAAAAGATTGGAAGACCCCCAAGAATGTTACTGAAATTAGAAGTTTCCTAGGTTTGGCTGGTTATTATAGGATGTTTATCAGAGATTTTGCTAAGAGTTCACCTTTTAAGGTTAAGCCTACCCTCATAGATCAGATTGACTCAATGCAGTTAGAGGATTCAGAGCTTGTGGATATTCTAGATAGGATTAGCAATGGAGAGGTCTTTAGACTTATCCAACGTAATTCCATCAATAGTAAAGGGTGGCTAAGTAGAGATGGAAGACTTTATGTCCCCCGCACTAGTGATTTGACGAGAACAGTTCTAGAAGAAGCACACCATTCTTGAACGACTATTCATCCTTTTAGTGATAAGATGTATAGGGACATGAAGAGAGTGTTTTATTGGAGCGCATAAAGAAAGATGTGATAGACTTTGTAACAAGTGTCTTTTGAGTCAAAGAGTTAAGGTGCAGCAGAAGAAGCCCAGTGGATTGCTTCAACCAATGGATGCACCCAAACGGAAGTAGGATAGTGTTTCAATGGACTTCATAGATGGTTTACCTCGATCTAGGAAGGAGAATACTAGTGTTTGGGTGATTGTAGATCGTTTGACTTAGAGCGCCCACTTCATTTCGGTCAAGAGTAAGAGGACGACGCCTTATTTGGCATCCTTGTATGTTCGTGAGATAGTCCGACTTCATGGAGTTCCCTCTAGCATAGTGAGCGATTAAAACTCTATCTTTACTAGCGAGTTTTGGAGAAGCTTGCAAGAGATTTTAGGGACGCAGCTTAGATTAAGTAAGGCCTATCACCCTAGACAGATGGCCAAACG
The DNA here is from genome assembly GCA_030765085.1 of Allium cepa. Classification (NCBI taxonomy): domain Eukaryota; kingdom Viridiplantae; phylum Streptophyta; class Magnoliopsida; order Asparagales; family Amaryllidaceae; genus Allium; species Allium cepa. The sequence continues at coordinate 958,082,221 of CM060935.1, forward strand.
GAGAGAGTTAATAGAGTTCTTAAGGATTTATTGAGGATGTGCATTCTTGATTTTGGAGGAACTTGGAAGGAGCACCTTCCTTTAGTGGAGTTCACATATAATGATAGTTTTCAGGATAGCATTGGGATGGTACCTTTTGAAGCTCTTTATGGAAGACCGTGCAAATCACCTTCGTGTTGGTTGGAATCTACAGAAGGATCGCTACTAGGTCCTGACATGGTTAGAGAGACTTCGGAAAGGATTGATTTGATTAGAAGGAGAATGAAGATGACCTAAGATAGATAGAAATACTATGTAGATAAGAGGAGAAGGGATATTGAGTTCGAGGTAGGAGATTTGGTTTTCATTAAGGTGTCTCCACTAAGAAAGGTAGTGAGGTTTGGATCAAGTGGGAAACTTGCTTCCATATTCGTAGGACCATTCCCATTATGGAAAGGGTAGGAAAGATGGCGTATCGAATAAAGTTACCGGAGAGGCTTGCGGGAGTTCATGATGTTTTTCATGTTTCACACTTGAGAAAGTGCTTGCACGATTCATCGAAGGTAATAGAACCTAATCAACTTCAGGAAACTGAAGTGGAGAGGGAACATCGGTTCGTTGCATTCCTACCAAGATCGTTGGATGTGATATCAAGAAGCTTAGCAAGAAGGAAGTCCCTTTGGTGAAGGTGCGGTGTGGAGATAGTACTGAGGATGCTACATGGTAGGCTGAGGAGAAAATACGTACCTCTTATCTGCATCTCTTCGATAGTATGTTTTGAATTTCCTATTTCCATCTTTAGTTTTGAATTGGTTCTTTCCTCTAGTATCCTTTGGGAGGGTAGATCCTAGAATTTGACCTATGGATGGTAGGACTAAATGTAAACATGTTACTAGAACATGTTATGTATGATGGATGCTAGTGATTGCAAGTGTTCACTAGTGGATGCATATATATACACTAGGCTAGCTCAACTTACAAAAGCCACTCCTGACACCACTACTTCGCTTACCGCAACAATCACCATTGAAAGCTATACCCCAGAGGATCCAGCCTTCATTCCTTCAGCGATCCCACCTAGCTAGCCTAGCTCCACTTACAGAAGCACTGGAGGAAGGGGAAATTGACAAATCTTTTCCGAAGGAAACTTCACCCACATGAGGTTTATGCTTAACATCTCTAGTCTTTTAGAAGGTCTAGATTTCTCTTACACAGATCACTAGTTTAATCATTATGTTTATTGTTTTATAGATCAATATCCTCTATTACTACCCCTTACACTAGATATTTTCGTTTTAGGCCTTAGTGCTTCCATGAAAAATGTAACGACTTGCACCTTAATGGGCCCAAATTTCGAGTAAATCGAAACCCAAGTTCATTAGGGCACATATTGTTGGTTTTGTTAACCTGCAACAAACTAGGCTATCAGAGAATGAACGCACAACAGAATGATAAAAACTAATAAAACATATATACCGACTAAGGCTACTACCTTAGAAATAATACTATTCCTTTAATATATGTCGCCTTGTCAATGTCTAGCATGAATAAGAAGGCTTCTCCATCAACCATTCCCATCTTGTACCGGTAGCTTGTCCCTTTAATATATCATGTGTGTTGTAATAAGGAGGGGGTCAAAATAACATTTAGTGACTGGTAAATTACATACTTTGTCCATAATACGGGTTTATGCCGATTGATTTCTGTTTAAGTGTTATGTCTACTATTTATGGAATTATCTATTCAATTCCACTAGCGCATACAATATATGAAAATTTCTTTGAGGTATAAATATATGTGCTTATATATAAGCGTTGTACCACCCAAAAGGAAACCCAAGCCAGTTAATACTTGTTAAATAAGGAGGCGGCAGACCCAACGATCGTTTAATACCTCAACCCAAAATGGGCCTCCATAACATAATTGTTAGTTAACCAGCCCTGGCTACGAAGGCTGATGACCCATAGATATAACTTTCTAATCTAATTAGTTGTATCGCTAATGCATATCAAAGATTTTTTTATGGGTTAACTAGCCCATCATCAACAAACAAAGAATTAATTAATCTTTGAGATCTTTGCATATCCCATATGGATTCTACACTAATAGAAAGAAAAATTCATTAAGGCATAACCTAAGTCTTCGCTAACAACAACTTGGGACTACTTATAGTCTAAGCATATATGTTAGTCCTACTACTAAATACCAGTTTACCAACAACACTAGCATAGTCCACCGACCCCTACAACTAAAATCTCGTTTAGACTTACCAAACACATTTCAAGGAAATTGTCCACTCTAGTTACTTAATAACTCTTAATAGAAATGTAGTAGACCTCATTTCCCAATTAGGCATGTCATAGGTTGTTTGAGACTTCTTATATTGAGAGGAGGCAGACCCAATGACCATTTAATACCTTCCACTCTGAAGTAAACCCTTTGACATCCCTAAAGGAACTGAGCCATTTAATACTTTAAATCTATGGCAAAACTTAGTAAAATTTCCTCTACCTATATGCAAATGTGTATCCCTTCCGCAAGGGTCCTATGGTTGGAGATGCCCTGCCAGCAATACATATACATAATACTGGTAGCCTCTTGGTGAAAGACAGTCTTCTTTTTTGAAACTCTACTGATCTCGCATCCAAACCTATACTAAACTAAGTCATCAATCCTAAACCTAAATATTGGGCTAGGCCAATTAATTCATGCTCGTCCTAAACGAATTATTAAGGCCATATAAGTAATTATTGCAAACCTCTTCCTATTCATAAGCTTATTTCATATATTCCTCATTTCCCTTTTATACCACTTAAACGTCATTTATCTCTTTACCTCAAATTAATTATCCTTCAAAAATAGTCACTGCTATTCAAATTGAACAACCACTAGTGGCATTTATTTATTTATTTATTTCAAATCTAGCTTATTATTCCTATTCTATTTTCTCTATAATGTCATGTTTAATTCTGTAATTAATCCCCTTAAATATAATTTATAAGCCCAATAAATTTATGTAACTCCCTATCAATTAAGCATTTATTCCCATTAATCTTACAATCCTTATTCATAAATGTTGGAATTACTACCTCTTTTTATTGCAACCTTATAATCCCATGATTTACTATGTTATTAATATTTAATCATCCTAGTTGTAACTAATATGGGTACCGACGTATATTTCTTTATTATGATTTATTATTTACATGATAAACATATACATACACATATATGTATATGTATTTAATTAATAAGCATGGTTATACATAATACACATACCTATTTTTGTCTCGCTAATTCTGTGCCTGAGAATTTCAGAATGTACACTTATATGTACATTCCATAAAGAACATTCATTTCTGCATTTTAATATACTAGAGATATCCTCTCCAAATAGGATTGCTGATGTTACTTTCCATAAAATACCTAAAAATAGGACTTTTTCTCCATTTCAAATTGTAAGGAATCATCTCTTTTCATTTCTATTGGAATAGACAGTGCAAATTGCAAAGAAGAACATTCGTACTTTACATATCTCTTCCCTTTAAGTATATTCCTTATTATTCCAAATGACGCTCTTTTTATATACAGTGATAAAGTTAGATAGTTAATGGAATTTAATTTGGAAATGGATATAATAAAATTATAGCCTCAAAACTCCAAATAAATTAAAACATAAATATTTACATTCAAAGTCAAATTAGAGCATTCCAAATGATTGCTAACAAATATACAACCTAATTAGCATAAATATGGAACAAACTCACAATCTAATCAACATCATACTCTAAAATTTTAGGGGAATAATTTTCAAAATTTCTAGACTAGGATGTATATACCGTTTCATCACATATACATAACTTACAAATATGCAGGTGAGATTTCAATTAATAAATTCATTTTAAGCCTACAATTCAACAGATCTTGCATAGACATAATAATCAAATAAAGTTCAATGATATAAATTTCAATATTATATATAAATCATATAATTCTCACTCACCTTCCTAGCTTTTCAAATCTCCTAAATCTGAATCCATTCTTTTAATTGACTCCTTTTCTCGTTCCATTCCAAATATATATATATATATAAATGATGTATACATACCCATTGGAATTATAGATTTGAGATGAGATTTGAGTAAAGGGGAATTTTAGATTTATAACTACAAGAATTATCATTTTTGCAGAATCAATTCACTCCTTCTCTTCTTCTCTTTTTTTCCACCTTTCTCAAATATATATATATGTGTGTGTGTGTGTGTGTGTGTGTGTAAATACATACATAAATACATACATAATATAGTATTTTATAATTTATAGAAACAGTGGAGAAGGGAAAATGGTAGACCTTCGATGCTCTGTTTAGAAAGTACAAGAAGAAAATTGAGGAGCTTAGGCGCTCGAATCAATTTTATCAGTTAGATTTATATTTATTAAATCTAGGCCATTTGGCTGAGATTTAATCCTAGCCATGGCTACTTAAATCGATCGACTGCTTCTAAAAGGCAGTCGACCTCTAATGGTCGAGTAGCCTAAGGAGAGGGGTCGATTAGTGGGTCCATGCGTTTATTATAATTTATTTCCTTGTTAATTATGTTTGATCTAAAACTTCAAATGCTTATAATTTCTTCATTGAACTTCGATCGCAAAACTTTATATATGAAAGTAGCTTAAAAAAATTGCCACGAACATAATTGTGCAAGTTTCTTGGCCAAATTCTGACGTTTGACCAAATTCCGACGTTTGTCCAATTTTGCAATTAGTGTACAACCAATTAGTGTAAAACCATAATGGTTCCACGAATATAGCACATAACAATTCTAAACTATCCAACCAATTAGTGTACAACCAATTTTGCAACTAATCTTATATAAGTGCATGGTGTATCACAACATATATGATATATATGCTAAATAGTTCTAAATGTACACCTTCTATATAAATACATTCCATAAAACAAATTCGAAAATATGATGTACATAACCTACATATGCTGGCAGTTCTATATGTATGCAAGTTTTCAAAAATCTTGGTTTCCACACAACAAATTCCTCACTCCAACTAATAGAAGTAAGGTTCAACCAATGTTGCATCTAATCCCTACCACTCAATACCTAACATACCATTTCTAACATCCAAAATTTTGAAAATCTAGTTTTCCTAAATCTATACCCTTATGTAGGATAAGGAATCTAGATGGAGAATTTTATATTTCCACCCTTCTTTTGGATACAAAATTCGTTGCATAGAACCTTCTCTTTTTCCCTTATTTTCCTAAGTTTTCCAAGAATAATTCACGTAAGTAGGTTTTTTTTAAATCTTAAGATCAGACTATCTTAAAAGTAAGTTTTGATTACTATCAACAAGGTATGGAAATAGAAATTCCAAATCTAAAACAACTTTTTCTCTTGTAGCTATGTTTTGTATACTATCACCTCTTGCCGGACAGCAACATTCATATTTACTAATACATCGACCCTCCCTACACTAGGTATATGGCACTTGGAAATTGGAATTTTGTTATTTTCCATTAAAAATATTTTCTCGTTTCAATCAAACTTGCAAAATAGTTTGAAATTTTAAATCTTTCAAAAGCATTTAAACACTATTTTTTCCAAAGAAATTGTACACAAATTTTCAAAAGCATTTGAACATAATTTTTCAAAAGCATTTGGACATAATTTTTCCAAATATTTTCCTTTACATCTTTTAAAACAAACCAATCCACATCATAACGTAACCGGGGTTCACTCAATGAGTTAATGCATATGATAGACCCTAGCAATGTGCAGTTGTTATTATATTTTGAAAGCCTTTTCTTTTATTCAAAACAACAAACAACGCACAAGCATATTTATAAATTTTAGCTTTTAAAGTATAGGATAGCGACCCGTGGTTTTACAACAGCCCTTCCCTGTTCTTTGCTTGTTAAATTTTATTTTTTCACAAAATTATGAAGTATGTTGGATCAAAGCATTCTTTATTTCTCGTTGCTGATTTATTTTATAAACTTCTAGCCTTGATTACATTTATTGCTAGCTAAGTGTTCTTATGATATTTCCTTATTTATATTGTTTCCCAATTTATACTGCTATCAAAACTCATGCAAAAAATCAACATAACAATAAAGTACGTACATATCTCATATCATATCGTATGTTTTTTTTTAATGCCCTAAAAATACAACTAGCAATTACAATCTAAATATTCTAAAAGAAACAATTGCCGAAAAATTTCCTTTAACATTAATTGGTATTAATGATGTTGTAGCCTATCACTTTTTACAGAATTAAGATGGACATTTATAGTATGTTATTCTAATATAATACACATGTTTTTACTTACCTCCATGGCTTCTAACAAATAAAGTCCATCCATTACTTCGACTATTACACTCGATTATAGGATAAACTGTGCATTCCCATACTATATTGGGTAAGAAATATAAATTATGTACATTTAGAATAACTGGTTAAAAAAATGGCTTGGTAGAATAAATTTCTTACCACCTATATTTTCTTCTTTAATCTTGAGTCAATCAACATCCTTTATGTATGTTTTCCATCTCATTAGCCTCTTCTTTAATCATTCCACTATCTTCTTTCAATCAAAATCTCTTGATAGTATTATCAAACTTTTGTATTTATTTCATTTATCCTTGATCTTTCATGCGAGCCTAACTTAGGACTTATAAAAGTCTATTTTAATATCATTCCCCATTCATTTGATGATTCTTTTAATGACTTTCACACATGTTTAATCAAACATTCCTAGGTCCATACCAATATTCCTTATATTCAATGGGGATTCACTATTTCTATCCAAAAGCGTTCATAGCTATTTTATTCATAGCTTTAAAATAGCTTTAACTTTTACCCCATCTTACCTAGGTGTCCATCCTTATCTACTCCATATCAAAATTAGTTTGGTTTTCATCACTCTACATAAAATTAAAACTTCATAGTCATGAAGTGCTTAATCCAAAACTTTTATTTTTGAAAATATAAACTTAGATGCATTTTAATGACTCTCTATAACAGAGACTTACTTCCTTAAAAATAGGATTTCAACTCAAAATACTTATTTACATCCAAAAACACAATTGTCATACCAAACCATTTGTCAAAAACCTCTTCTATAACTTTAAGCAATGAAAACTAGAATTGTTTACATCAATATTGGTACAAACACCCGATAGGTTGTGTAGAGAATAAAAGTGAAGAAAAAGTAAATGAAAATGAGTAAAGACAATATACACAAGGTTTATAGTGGTTTGGCTAATCATTGCCTACGTCCACCTGAGATTTTATTGATATTTTTTTGTTTCACAACTGCTGTTCTTGTACTTCAGTATCACTCGGTAGCCAATTACAAGAAATAAATTCAAAGTTGTTTCAGAGTCAAAAGATCCCCAAAATGAAGCACCCAAGCTCTATTTATAGTTGTAGCTCATCAAAACTCCAGCATATTCATTCCACTTTCTCCATGATCTCCTAATAGTTGCTCAAGCGAAAATTTGGCCAGCTCAGCAACATGGATCGATCCGTAAAACTTGGTTATGGATGGCCCTAGCCACTTTGAGATGAACTGAAATATTAATAGATTGATGTTTCTCCACTTGTTTACGTGGCTATAAGCCTGCTTCTTAACCAATAGGATGGATCAGCAGGGGAGCAAATTCGCTAATTCCTAGTGCATAAGCAATTCGATATCATGGGACATGCGAATGATCTAAGGAACTTGCATTAGTAATTTGGCATCAATGCTAGATAACATGCAAAAAAAATTGGTGTTATTTGGAAGGGTTTCTATTGATCAAAACCGGTCTATTGGAGGATCGATACAGATCCATTTAATTGTGGAATTGAGCCTTGAGTTTGTCCTATAATCTTAATGGTACTTTGTTTCCTAGACTCTACGGCTATCTCTCCAAGCCTTCTGCCTCGGTAGCTTTCAAGTGTTATCCGTTAAACCATTCCAGATATTGATTGGTCAAAAGGCTGGGTAACATTTGCCCCCTCACCAAAGTGCATCCTGTTGTCCATACAATGTACTTGGATCAAAAAAAGATGGGCTTGCCACATCAGATTCCAATCCACGCTCCAAATAGTTGTTATCCTTTTTGGCACCTTTTCGAAGAAATGTCTGTCTCTAGTCACTCGTCATAATGCTTCATTAGCATTTGGCATTATAAAACTAGAGTGTGTTCTTATAATCGGCCATCTCAAGCTGGATAATTTCAGTCTAATTCTTTTTTTGGATTACTCAAGTTTGTAATTTTCCTTTGTTTGGCTTTAGATATTGAATCTAGAGCACGGACACACAAGTGCTTTGATTTTCCATCAAACTTCGTTTTCAAGTACACACTGGACGTATATATACATATACGCTTATATATATTTCATTTTACATCTTCTATTTTCTGAAGCTGATCGCTCGGTTCCAATTTATAGGCATGAATCGGTACCGATCCTGTAACGATCCAAATTTTTGACTCCGAAAATCCCAGATTGTTAGAGAAAAGAAGAAGAAAGAAATAGAAGAAGAAAATAAACAAACTCCGATTCTCACATTCACAGCGGATAAAATATAATATCAAATAATAGCAGTTACACAAAGAAAACTGTATTTGTTAATTTACATCAATACATCGGAGTTACAACCATTACACAAACACTGGACAGTTAAAATTTAACTTGTCCCAGAAATACAAACAATAATACACATAGCGGGATATTCCATACGTCCTGCCATCCAACTCGCCTCCTGAGCTCCAGAACGTCCTCACCTGAAAATCTGTAATACTCGGTCTGATCCGAGCATTACATCAAAGTAACACCCGAGTCAGGTTGGAAACCAGCGTGAGTAAACCCATATAATATGAAATACTAAACTATAACACACGTGAATATCAGGGTAACTCGTACCCTTTACGAGTTCTTATAGGCAATCATTTATCACACACAACAGTTTTTTGGTTAAATGTCCATGTTACTCAATTCATTCCATTCCGTCCTGTATAATTTCACATTTCCAATTTATAAAGAATTCTGTTTACTAATCGAAGTAGTTTCGGGTATTTACTGATACCCGACCCCGGTCTCTTCGAGTCCCATGCCATCTTAACCCAAGTTATTCAAATGAAATGCAGTTTAAATTTAAAATATAGGATATCACTTTACACAGCAATTCATCTCGATAGATAATCGTATTACCACTATTCAACCCAATCATATCACAAAGCTTTTCGTATTAGAAATATCAAATAATCCAAGGCATTCAATATCATTCAATCACTCATAAGCAAGATTGACTACTTCCCAATTAATTTAATTAATCTCTAACTAAATTAATAACTAACTTTAATCACTTAGATTACCTTTAATTAACATTAATTAATTACAAATCAATTAATTGATCATCTCTAAATTATCCATCTTAATTAATCACCCTTGATTAACTATCCCTTAATTATATTAAGTAATTAACCCTTAGTTAATTGTACAAATTAATTAACCTTTACCCATTCATATTAATTACATTTATCCCTAATTAATTACTCAAATTAATTATTCTATAACCACTTACATTGATAAATTATCCTTTAATTAATCACACTCTTTAATTAACTAACCCTTAATTAATTTCCTTAATTAATAGATCCTTAATTAATCAATCCTTTAATTAATTACATTAAGTAATCAATCCTTAATTAATTCCATTAAGTAATACCCTTTTAATTACTTTTATCAAGTAATTATCCCATTGGTTAATTATCCTCAATTAATTAACCTTTGATTATTAACTAATTTAATTTAACCCTTAATTACTAATTAAATTAATTAACTCTTAACAAAATAATCCTTTAATTACTTACATTAAGTAATTATCATTTATGTAGTTAATATTTAATTACTTACATTAATTAATTCCTAATTTCCAATTAATCTCTAATTAATTTATAACCCTTAATTATTAAATAATTAAGCCTAATCATTAATTAATTAATTTCCCTTTTATTACTTCATTAATTTAATTAATCATTAATTACCAAAATTTTAAATAACTTTAAAGAATAAGTCATTTATCTAAATTAACTTCTTAATTATCATTTAAATTCTTAAATAAACCTTGAAATTAATTATCATTAGCTTATTTGCTTAAGACCGTATGTTTATTAAATGATAAAACAATACATCTTCTTAATTTCTACTTAATTACATTATTAATCATGTTTTAAATAAACTTAAGAATTAACTTACTAAAGTAAAAATAATTTATACAACTGTAATTAATCAAATATTGAAAAAAGCTTATTCTTTTCTTGAAAGAATAGTTAGGAGAATTATTAAAAACTTGATTATGTTAACTTTAAATAACATGCTAACATTCTAACCTTTATTCGAGACAAACAGAATTTTCCCGAAGTACTTCCAATATTTCCCCACATAAACCCGAGCAAGCCTCTAATACAAACTCGAGACAGTCCTAAATTTCTCGACCTTTCTCTTATTCCCTTCTTCTACTCTATTCTAATTCATGTTTTTCTCCCCTCCTCAAATTCCAGCCGTGCACAATCATGCGCATGTGCACACGATCATATCCCTCTGAACCTCGCCGCTGATCCCTACCCCTGACCTTCCACGACCCTACTATCACACTCATCACCTTGAAAACACTACATGAGCCTTCATTCGAAAACTCGAGTCCCAAACCGAGCAGAACGAACATCGCCACCAAAAATCCCCTCGGCGAGCCACCACCGTGGTCCAACTTCCACCAAATCTCACAGATACATTCACCATCATTCATTTCTCCTTCCCACCTAGGACCGCACTCCTCTCTTTCCCCCTTCACCTAACGGTTACCTAGAAATCGAACTCCTCCCAAACTACCCTTAAACACTAGATTCACCACCACCAGTCAATCCCGCCAATAGAAAAATCAAGCAACATTTTTTCCCTCTCGCCTACTCCCTCGCCATCTCCGGCAGCGGTCCCGTCCACCCAAACCATACCGATCATCACAAAATGGCAGAAACCCACATCATGTTCAACTCGCAATTCCTCCCTAATTACTTATCTAAAAATCATAATTTTTACACCAAAATTCATCAATTTGTGCTACGTATCGGATTATATAATCAAAATTGAAATAAGCCTAATCGATTTCCAACCCATTTTGATTTCCACTGTTATTTTAAAAAAAAATGGTAATTGCTAAATATAAATCCTTACATCCATTTTTAGAATCGATATTACATTGTTATAAACATTTTGCATTTAAAAATCAAATCCTAAAAAAAATTGCATAAAGAGAATTTGAAATTTAGTAGTTCTTGAGTCTGTAGTTTTATGAACAAAGTTAAATATATTGACAAACATATATATATCCGCAAACATATAATGCAATTCAATCTATATCCTGTTTAAATCCTCCATGAAATCCATACTTACATCATTTCTTTCCAGATCTAACACATGCATTACAATATTCACCCATGTTAAGCTTTTAAAAGAAATATGTTTACTCACCTGGAATCTGATGAACAGAGCTTGAAACAGTTTTGCATCTTAAAAAATACTTGAATGCCTCTTTGATTTAAAAACTGAATGCTATGATCTTTGGTAACTTGTTGTTGAGATGATTAATTTTGCTAGTTGAGATGATCTTGCTTGCTGATGATTTAGGTTGAAATATAGTTGATTGCTTGATTATTTGAGGTAGTTGAAAATATATATAGGCTTTTGTTTTCTAGTTTGTATTTTGTTTTACAGATTTTTATTTCTCTTTGCTTTTGAAAATTTGAGGATAGAAAAAGAAATGAAGAGAAGAGAAAGATGTATATATAGATTTAATTATGATCTTAAAAATATAAAAGAAAATAAAAAAAATTTGTGACACATGTTAAACTTCCTAACATTTGTCATTAATATGTGTTAATATTCTTCCATTTGTTAAAATATACACATTTAACTAACATATGTCATTATGCATGACTTTATCTATTTTATTTTAAAAAAACTTTTGTATTTAATTTTCTAATAAATAAATACTTTTCTTAACTTATATAAATAAAACATTTTAAATAAAATAATATAAACCACTATATTCTAAATAAAATTATATATGATAAAAATTTAAAATCCAAATATTTTAGGATATTTATCTATTGAATTTCCAATTCAAATTCAAATTCAATTTAAAATCAACACAAATATATATTTATATTTTAAACAAACGCAAATTCAATTTGTAAATGATAATTCTATTTAAAATTTGTTTTTATTTTTATATATAAACAATACTTATTTTAAAAGAATATTTTGTAATTATATTAGGAGATTATCAAATAAATATTTGTCCAGATATAAATATTTATTATCAGATTTATTCATTCAATCTATAAGTCAGTATTTTCAATAGCTAAATCAGATAATTATCCAATTATCTGATGCCTAAAAATTCAGGTTATCACATTCCTTCCCGCTTTGAATCTTTTCGTCCTCGAAAAAGAAAGAAACCGGAATTTTAATTAATAACTTAAAACTAGATAAATTTATCCTTTGATCATTTTTTAAAACTTTTAAAATCCAAAAAATATTATAAAATAGTTTTTATAAAAATACTTTTTATAACTCGATGTCTCAACAAGTCCATCTTTGTTCTTACAGAAATTCGGTCATACGTTGATCAGGCATAGGACTGAAAATCTATAAGTACGTAGCAGACCCATTTTCAACACCCAGTGAAAATACTTAGGAAAACATTTTATTGAAAATATAGAAAACATTTTTGAAATAGTGGAAACATCTTTGGTGAGAATGCTCTGGAAATCATCACCCCCATCCATGGTCGCAGTTAAGCCGATGGTTACGTTGCCATCCCGGCAAAATCCATAGATAACTGTAAGCCTCCATGCCCCTCGATTACAGCATTGAACCCGCTATAGATCACAGGTACATCTGGGGTTACGTTGCTATCACAGCAAAAACTCATATAACTGTAGGCTTCAGCGCTCTCGAATTTCGCTGCCAAAAGAATGAAACTTCTCCACTCCCACATAGGTCGCAGACTACATCAGTCAAGTCCCAATGTAGACTTAGGCTCTCACGGCCTCTCGACTTTTGCTCTTTCTTCATAGATCGTAGTCTACCGTGTTACGTTGCCATAACGGCAAAATCAAATGTAGACCGTTGGCTCGCAGCAGCACACACGACTTCCGCTAAGGTCCGTAGTAGAACGTAGTGACATCGAGCTACACTGTCATCACAGCATAACCCAAGTGTCTCTGTAGGCTTAAGCGCCCTCGACTTTCACTACTCACTACACATAATCCTCAGGAACTTAGTTTGTCCATACTTCCTCACATGATTAACTTTAGAACCCCCCTTAGGGCTCAAGGCAGTACCACCCTGTGGCACTCTTGAGAAGTTCATTTCAAGGGAGTGCCTTTTTCTCCAGAGCCAATCTCAAAAAACTTTATAGTATATAATTATAGCATCTTTCAAATCATACTCTTTATGATTTACATCAAGATCACCATTACACAAAATCGATAGTTCCAAACTTGGCTTTCCAAATTTCCAAAATTTGATTTTTCCAAAATCAAAAGCCTTTCAACATCCATAGGTTCTAAAAACCTTTTCCTAAATCATTCTCATAAGATCCTTTATATATATACATAATCTTGGAAATCTTTGGATCACTTTATGCTTGTATAAATTCCTTTTTATACTTTAAATACTTTTCAAAAACCATTTTCTTCTGGCAAAAGATTCAACAAGGGGAGTTTATCATATATAACAAAGATATATAACTTTGTTTATTCCAAACCAAATATTCAAATTTGATTACCCTTTTATAAAGTTATTAACCATATTACTTTTCTATAAAATGAGTTCTAATCAGAAAAATATGCAACTCCCATTTTATTTCATCATTCATTTTCAAAATATACCTTTCCATTTCAAAAATCATTTTACAGTTCTTATCCACAAATTTCAATATCAATTTCATTCAAACCCGTACGATGTACTCATATCATCCATATGCAATTTTAATCTGATCGCTTACTCGGTCACATAATTTCTCTTTCGAACTAGTATCATCCACTCGACTTCCTAGTGCGGACTCAGATCTGGTTTCATGATCAGAAACCATCATTCTCCTTGCATAGCCATAACTATGATAGAGAATATCCAAAACCAATCAAAAATCCGTGTCCAGGTTCGCCGTCGAAAATCGAGTGAAAAATCCCAACTCGGATCGATATACTATCTCGAAATTCTGTGCTCGAATATGGATCAAATCATTATACCAATGGAATAATATATGTACATCCTACGTATTTATTTTCACTGATTACTAGCTAAATCAATTCTCTTTTAATTCACCTTCACTTTAATTCTATTCACTTATTCACAATTGCTTCCATTTCCTATTGAGTTATTACTTTAATTATAAATAGTTTATACTCTGACCAACTTAAATCTAAAAATAGCTTGAAAAAGTTTTAAAATATATGAGTAGTTGAAAAATAGCTATTATTTATAAAATAGTTGTAGAATATTTAAGTAATTTTAAAATAGTTGTAAAGTAGTTAAATAATTGTAAAATAGTTGGATAGTTGCAAAATAATTGTAAAATAGTAATTAGTTTGTAAGTAATTGTAAAATAGTGATTAGTTTGCAAAATAGATGTAAATTAGAAATTAGTTTTCAAAATAATTGTAAAAAAAGTATAAGAAAGTTTTGTTTTAAAAAGAAAGGTTATATAGTAAATAGTTAGGAAAATAGATTTAAAACGGAATATATTAAAACAATTTATTTGAAAAAAATAGTTCAGAGTCAAAATGTTCAATTCCCAATCTCCATTTCCAATCAATTTCTCATCCCATTAAATTAATTCATTTCAATTCAATTTGAATTAACTTCAATTCCTTTTCCAAATTGAAATCAATTCCCATTTGAATTTTATACTTATCTATCTTCAAATACAATTCCAATTAATACAAATCAAATTCAATTTGAACTAATTCAATTTAAATTCCAATTTTAAACCATCTCGAATTATATAAATTCGAGTTAAATTTTAATGTTGATTTAATCCCTTAAATCAAAACCTTTATTTTTAAATCAACAACCTAAATCTTTAAACAAGTTTAATTTTTGAGCCCAAATTTCAAAATTCCATTTTTAATTACTTTAAATTTTTGAAAAACCACCTTTGGTTTTAATTTAAAACAAATTGCTTTAAAATTTTCAAACAACTTTTGTTTGAAACAGGACCCTTTCATTTAAATAATACTATTTATTATTTCTTTTAGCACTTTGCAACAACCTCCAAATTTCTGGACTTAAATCACAATTTAAATTATCTTCAATTACAATTTATAAGTCATACTCACCTAAATGTTTACTTCCCTAAACATTTCACTTTTGCTTAATCATTAACAAACATTTCATTATTATCTTATTCTGAAAACACTTCTAAAAATCCAGGATTTTTAATTTCAGTTTGGATCCATTTATCTTATTTATATAGTTTATATTATCCAATTCCTATTTGGTTGTATTTCGATTACCACTTGATTCTTATTATTATTTTTAATTCAAATAATACAATAGCCAATTACCTTAATATTAAAAAAACTATTTCTTTGTTTATATCAAAATATAATCTTATATAAGAATCATTTATTGTTAAAACCATTTTAAAACCTTTATATAGGAAAATAAAAAGTACGCTCTCTTATATATATACACACTCCAGACCTTATCCTTAATGAGTAAACCCACCAGAGCCAAGGTTCTCGCTTGACATGGCTCTGATACCAAATGTAACAACCCAAAATTTTCGACTCCGAAAATCCCAGATTGTTAGAGAAAAGAAGAAGAAAGAGATAGAAGAAGAACAGAAACAAACTCAGATTCTCACATTCGCATCAGATAAAATATACTATCAAATAATATCAGTTATACAAAGAAAACTGTATTTGTTAATTTACATCAATGCATTAGAGTTACAACCATAACACAAATACTGGACAGTTAAAATTTAACTGGTACCAGAAATACAAACAATAATATACACAGCGGAATACTCCATACGTCCTGCCATCCAGCTCGCCTCCTGAGCTCCAGAACGTCCTCACCTGAAAATATGTAATACTCGGTCTGACCCGAGCATTACTTTAAAGTAACACCCGGGTCAGGCCGGAAACCAACATGAGTAAACCCATATAATATGAAATACTAAACTATAACATATGTGAATATCAGGGTAACTCGTACCCTTTACGAGTTCTTATAGTCAACCATTTATCACACACAACATTTTTCAGGTTAAATGTCCATGTTACTCAATTCATTCCATTCAAGCCTGTATAATTTCATATTTCTAATTTATAAAGAATTTATTTACTAATCGAAGTGGTTTCGGGTATTTACTGATACCCGACCTCGGTCTCTTCGAGTCCCATGTCATCTTAACCTAAGTTATTCAAATGAAATACAGTTCAAATTTAAAATACAGGATGTCACTTTACATAGCAATTCATCTCGATAGATAACCATATTACCATTATTCAACCCAATCATATCACAAAACGTTTCATATCAGAAATATCAAATAATCCAAGGCATTCAATATCATTCAATCATTCATAAGCAAGATTTACTACTTCCCAATTAATTTAGTTAATCTCTAATTAAATTAATAACTAACTTTAATCACTTAGATTATCTTTACTTAACATTAATTAACTACAAATCAATTGATTGATCATCTCTCAATTATCCATCTTACTACGATAGCATGATGTTTACTCGCAACGTACTACGATAGCATGATGTTTCCCGACTCCTGTTTAACGGTGGAATTTCTATCGAAATAAAAAATCATCGAAAAAATTTGAAATAAAAAAACCGCAAGCGCACGACGTACTATCGTAGTACGTTGCGAGTACAGGTCGATCCACAGGGAGTTATTTTAGATTTTAAAAATCAATTCAATCAAATTAGACCAAAGTGAGAGGAAATTGTTTACTACAAAAAAGAAGCTAAACCTAGAATTAAATTGCGATTTAAAAACTATTAGACTAGAGAACAATTTAAAGGCAAATCCACTCTCATATATTTGTGTAACAACCCTAGATTTTGCTTATATTTTTAATTTGACTTTATTTTTGTATTAAGTTATTTAAATTTTTGTTATTTCAAACATTTCATTTTTAAATATAAATGTTGATTATTAAGAGATTTGTAGTTCAAACTAGTATAATTTGAATATTTTACTTTAAAGTGAATTTCTGGTCAAACTGGTCAAACTTTGACTTTTAAATTTCAAATTTAAATATTTTAATTCTTGATTTTATCTTTTATTATGAAAATATATTTAATATCATGAATACTGCTTTTCATTTCGTTGAAATTGGATTTAAATTGCGAAAGTTATACCCTTTACAATATTGTGTGTATATATGGTTATTTAACAATATTCTTTGTTTTAATTTATATAAATGATATTTTTACTTGATATATCTTATTCTAATTTGTGTATTTATGTTATATTATGTATATTTTGACTTTTAAATATTTTTAAAGTGATGTTTGAATTTTTCCAAAGCTTATTGAATTTATTTTCTATTTTAAAGCCTAGTTTCTATTTTCTTTGCTATTTTCCTCATTTAAATCTTATTTAATTAAAATTTATTTATTTATTTTGTGAAGGCATGTTTATTTTGTGTTTTTATCTTTATTTCTAAACATTTTCCAAGTCTATATAATTTTTTCAAAATTTATTCTGTTTATTTTCAAATTTGCTTGACTAGTTTGCATTTTCTAAGCTATTTTCTTATTTTTACCTTACATAATTAATAATTAATTATTTATATTTTATATTTTGTTGCATTTTCGAAATATTAACTGAAATTATGATTTTTCTCAGTAATTTAAACTTATATAAATAAATAAAGGTAATGTGAAAAGGTTTTGACTTTTGGTTTCCAATGGCTCTTTATCTCCTACCTTTTCACATTTCAACCTTACTTTTCATTCAATTGGCCACATCTCCTCATTTCTATAGCCGCCTATTTTTTTTCATTCACGTAAAACATTTCTCTTCCCATCTAAAAAAATTTCGACCTCCATCAACTACATGTGTTTGGTAAAAAAAAATTCATTTTCCATTGTTTTTCTTCTTGTTTTTCTACTTGTTTATGTTGATTGTACTTGCCTTCTCTTCTACTTTAGGTTCGGCCCTACCACTCCAGCTACCAGGCCGCCTCCTCCACCACCTGACCCACCCACCACCTCCTCTCCAGTCCCAAGCCACCGGCCGTGCCCAATAGTTGATCAAACTCCACCTAAATCTACACAAACTTCACCTATATGCACCATAGCCAACACCTATGCCTTCATCACATTCAACCACCCCTTGGTCGCCGCCTACAACACCTCCACCACCCATGAATGACCTGAAACCCACTGCCACACCATCCTCCATCCCACTACAGACCTGGCCATGGCTGTCATTCCTTAGGCCGTGACCTTAATTGCATGGAATTCATGTTATTTTGAGTTGTAGTTGTAATCCATGCACATATATCCTTGCATCAACTTTGCACCATCTTTTCCTATGCTAGGCCGACCTCTTATGAACCCAAACCAGATCCTAGTCCTTGCTTTGGCCGTGCAAACCTGACCTATATCTGAAGCATAGGTGGTAGAAGGCAAGTGCAAGTGGTTTCGAGATGATTTATGCATCCATCTCTAACATTGTTTAATTGTATATTTGAGTTTAAAAACTTATGTCTTTTGAATTGTTTTGTTTATATATACAAGGCAATTATATTTGGCTATCCACTCTCAAAACGTATTCGAGTTTTCGTGCCTTTGTAGAGTCTATGTTGTGTGCTTGGACGGCTATCTCTAGCTTTGAACATGTGAGTTAATCTCACTAGACTAATATGTACCTATATAGTTGATAAAATGACATCTCTTAAATCTGTAATGCATATCATCCTGTTATAATTGCTATACTATTATCATATGCTATTCACGCTTGTTATTACACCTGTTATATCATATGTCACTATTATTATATGTTATTATGTTATTTTTACCAGTTATCACCATTGCCAGTTTCCTTGTAGACTAGAATCACTATGGGTTGAAACGATACATACCCGAACGGACTTTAAAATAGGGGAAAATCGTTATGGGCTGAAATGATAGGCTTGACCGGTTTTCAAATTATTTCATTTACTTGGGACTGCGGGTTTGAAATGATAAAACCCTGATTTTCTTTGTAAATTACGGGTTGAAATGATATATTACCCGTATCACTTTACCTAGTGTAGAAAATTATATACAGGCCCGTAGTTAAAATAAATTTTTCTAAAATTTTAAAATATTTTAGTAATGTAAATATTATAATATTTTGATTTAAAACTTAACTAAAATTAATTTTTGTAAGTATTATTGATTTTCTGGAAATTGATAGGTTAAATAAATTACGGAAAAGTTAGAAAATTTGAATGTAAGTTATTTTGGAAATTTTGATTTAAATGTAATTGGAAATTAAATTAAATATGAAATTATGATAAATTTATGATAATTTTAATTTAAAATTAATTTATAGTGATTTTAGAATATATTAATGATTTTTGAATAAAATTAAATTGTGAAATGAATGATTATTTAAGTTGAAATTTTGAAATATAACCAAAATAGGAATTTATGAAATTGGCTTAAAAGTGAATTTTAAGTTAAGTAAATAAAATTAAAATTAAGTTATATTTTGAAACTGTAAATTTAAATGTTAAGTTGAAATTTAATTCAATGAATTTAAAATTGAATGTTGAAATTTAATAAGTGAATTATGATTAAATCTTGATTTTTGAATGGAAATTTAACTTTATAAAATCATGAACTTAAGGAAAATTAAATGATGTTTATAAAGGAGAAAATATATGATTTTATAAGTTAAAAATGTCTTAATAAAAATATAATTGGTTGTGAAATTATATTGAATATTTAAAGTTAATTAACTGCATTTTTGAAATGTTATTAATTGTAATGTAAATGATATTATAGCATTTGCAAATGATGTAGTTGATGATAACGAACTAAAAAAAACTAAATTTAAAGGCTATTATAGCAATTTTTGTAAGTGCTATAATTGTTTAATTTACTAAGTTTATTTGAAATTTAAGTAAACCCTATTACAGCATTTTAAAATGCTGTCTTTTGTTAAATTGAACTGTTTTGAATGTAACTTTCCGTAGCGTTTTCTAAATGCCACGAAAAGTGAATTTTCTCCATTTTGATAAACTTAAGTGAATAAATGAACTTTGAAAGTTGGAAATTTAATAATTTAATTATTAAATATAATAACTTCATTTTTATATGATTTAAAATGAAGTAATTTGTTTTGAAATATAAACTATTTTGAAATGTGTGTTAAAATGGTATTTTAAATAAAATGAATGTGGTTTTGAAAAGATATGATATTTTGATATATTAAAATGATTTGAAATGTGGTTTTTAAAAGATATGATATTTGATATATAAAAATGATTTGAAATGAATGTGGTTTTGAAAAGATATAATATTTTTGATATATTAAAATGATTTAAAATGAAGTTGGAAAGATATGATATTTTGATATATTAAAATGGTTTTAAATGAAGTTTTGGAAAGATATAATATTTTTGATATATTAAAATGATTTGAAATGAAGCTTTGGAAAGATATGATATTTTGATATATAATAACATGATTTGAAATGAAGTTTTGGAAAGATATTTTTTGATATATTGAAATGATTTAACAGGAAGTTTTGGAAAGATGTGATTCTTTTGAAATGGGGAATTAATTTAATCTTTATTTTGATAAAGATTTGGATTTGAAATGATATTCTGTTTTGAAGTATAAATACCATTTTAAATTATAACAATGTGTTATAATAACGATTGGTTGGCAAAGAGACCGGGATCGGATATCTGGCATACTCTTTGTCGATACCGAAAACCACTTTGACAACCATGTACGCGGTGGAGATTCCAGAATGAAGTAGGATGGTGGCGACGTTCTTGAGGTATATTACGTGAACCCAACTCGCGTCAGTTGGCATAAGGTGGCTAAAACAGGAGCGATCTCGGGCCAAGTGAGGTCATTCCTCCGATCGGACACATTCCTTCGATACTATACTCTTACTTGTGATTGATTAGATGGCCATCCTTCGATTTGGTTTGGAGTGTGTTTCGAGGTGGGCGTATGTGGCTGCTGCGTTACCACCAGCCCATGTGCGTAATTGGTATATCTACCTTGGCATTGCCTTGTGTGCCGTGTCACCTACCATACCGTGCCTTTACTACGAGTTTGTTTTTCTCTCGTAGCCCTTGTGGTATCCTCTGACAGTCACACGGTGTGGAGATGTCATGATATTGGATGGACTGCTGGGACTATTATGTGTGATGGGTGATATGGGTAGCCTGGAACTCTATTTAAAAGTTAGTTTATTTTACTGTCGACATTATTATAATAGCGCAATATTAATACATAGTAAATAGTTTAACGGATCCTTAAAGAATGGGCGGTCCCAGGCATCCTTTAAGTTACTTGTACCTTATTACAGTTCACTTGAGTTGGTTTACATTATATAAGTATATATTGTCCTGACTCGAGTGTTTGTATTTTTTATACGCTTGGGTCAGCCTGAGTTATTCACAGATTTGGATTCCACTTTCTGGAGATTGGAATCGCTGGAGGTCATCTTCTTATCTAGTTTTATCTATTCCAGTTCTGTGGTTCTATTCAGCTTGTACTTGGTTATCATCTTGAGACTTCTGTTGTACTTTATTTATTCTATTGTATTTTATTTAACTCTGATATATTTTCATAGTAGCTTCATGAACTACTATCTCTTTTACTTCCGCTGCATTTCTTACCCTGTGTCTGTGTTCTGTGATTTTTATTTACTGTATGTCCTGAGATTTGCCAAATTTTATTTACAACGCGGTATTTTGAGCAATTCAATTCCGGCATGAGTGTCTACCTATACACTTAATGGATGCGAATGGTTGAAAATATCGAGTTATTACAGTTGGTATCAGAGCTTCGGTAGCTCTAGGCAAAACTCAGCATATATGGTAAATGTATTTACAGAATCACTTTCATTCGAGTTTAAATCTCTTCCTTTTTTACTCGATCCCTTTGAATTTTGGAACATTCCCTGCGGTTCCAAAATCCATTCGTTCCCCTCACTATTCATCTTCTTTTGATTATGGAGTATCCCATAACTCCACTTGAATGAACTTTATAGTGAATTGGCGGTCTCGCCAATATTCTAATGACTTGTAAAGGGGTGAAAATCCTTTACAATTTGCATCGATTCACCAGAGATTTATATATATCGTTGGTTTAGATGCTAATATCTTTTGTTGTTCCAAACTCTATCTCTTGAAATCGAATGTAGATTTACTCCAGTCAACCCACATCGATCTTTTCCTTTAAGTCACGGCTGACCCGGTTCAGATTGGCCGCGACTTATTTAAGCTTATCCATCCCACTACTCTGTTTAACCATCTTGTCTTTTGTTTCTAAACTATCTCTAAACATTTTGAATTGTACTTGTAAATCTATGTTTTGTTTTATATGTTGTGTTGTTTTAGTTGTTGATGTTGATTTAGGTTTTCGATCGATTCTTTTGATCAACGCTATCAATAGGATTTCTAAAACACTTCGACAGAACAAACTGACACAATATTATTTTAAATTTGTTAATGAAATAAATTTTGATATATAAGTAAATTTATAGAACTTAATAAATTGATTATTTGAAACGATAATGCTTGATTTATCATTTATAGTTCTATAAATAAATTTATAAATAGTTGTTATAAATTGATTTGGGAACTGAAATGAATTTAAATCAAGAATTTGAGAATTTAATTTCCGATGGTTTCAAACCTTGTGTTTTCAAGTTTTAAAAGGACATATCATTTAAAGCATTTTCGAATAAGAAATTTATTTCCAAAGAATTTTAGAGTTTAAAGAAATTAGTGCTCTTCTCTTTGTCATTGGAAAATAATTTCGGTGATGACCGCGGCATCATCGACATTCATTTTCGAGTTTTGAAGTGAAGAGACCGTTCTGTAGTCTTGCTACAACTTTGTTTTGGGAAATCTAATTGATTTGAATTTTTAAAATTTGATTTGATTATATTATATATAGATATATGATTTAAATTTGATTTGACATATTATGTACATATATTTATTTATCTCTAAATGGTTTGAAGGGAATCAAAAATTTATTCTTAAGTTTTACCTTAAAGAATAATTCCAGTTATAAAAAGAAAATCAAAAATTTTGAATAAATAATTCAAACTTGAGATGAGGAAATTAGAAAGTTTAATTGTATAATACAATTGCATTCAAATATAACTTGCCTTAATTTCATAAGTTAATAATGTAATTGGATAATATACAATATAAAAAGACTATATAAATAAAATTTGAGTGGTTATAATAAATATTATACAATTAAATTTTGTTATAAAAAGATTAATAGAGGTAAATATAATAAAAGAGTAAATTGAATAATTTACAATATAAATGATGTTAAAGGAAATAAGAATAAGTTAAAACAATTATAATAATGTAAGTATATTTAACATAGGTGATAAAATATATTGAGAGGAATAAATTTAATTTTAATTAGGAATAAAGAAGAATTAAATTTATTAAGTACATTATGAGTATAATAATGATTTTTCAAATCCATGATTTTTGGAAATGTTAGTTTAAGAAAATTGGATGATAAGATAATGAAATTAGAGATATTTAAGATTTATTTAACTTGTGTAAAAAAAATTAATTATCAATTTAAGTTGAAACCATGGAAATTTCAAATCTATTATCTTATTTTGTTTTTTAACTAATTATCTTATTTGTTTTCAAATTGTTTTTAGTTGTCCTTATTTTTCCTCATCTTGCTATAGACTGGTATAGGCATCTATTTATAATCTTTCTGTTCAGAAATCTTTCTATAATCTTTGATAACATTTTAATCTGAGCACTGCTTTCCATCCACGGATCGTCGGTCAAGCGGAAAGAGTAAATCAGATTCTAGAGGATCTTTTTATGCTTGTGTTCCTCCATCTGGAGAATCTTGTGAAGATCATCTCCATCTTGTTAAACTTTCCAATAACAACAGTTATCAGGGATAATTCCAATCTTCTTGTCATTTTCTCTTAATCT
The DNA here is from genome assembly GCA_030765085.1 of Allium cepa. Classification (NCBI taxonomy): domain Eukaryota; kingdom Viridiplantae; phylum Streptophyta; class Magnoliopsida; order Asparagales; family Amaryllidaceae; genus Allium; species Allium cepa. The sequence continues at coordinate 958,106,471 of CM060935.1, forward strand.
TATTTCACTCTATCTTTTTCTGTGTTTTCCCGTACCTCATTCCTTTTCGGGGATGAAAAGTTTTGAGTGGGGGAGAGTGTAACAACCCTAGATTTTTCTTATATTTTTAAATTGAATTTATTTTTATTTTAAGTTATTTTAAATTTTTTATTTCAAACATTTCATTTTAAATATAAATGTTGATTATTAAGTGATTTATAGTTCAAACTAGTATAATTTGAATATTTTACTATAAAGTGAATTTCTGGTCAAACTGGTCAAACCTTGACTTTTAAATTTTAAATTTAAATATTTGAATTCTTGAATTTTATCTTTGATTATGAAAATAGATTTAATATCATGAATACTGCTTTTCGTTTTGTTGAGATTGGATTTAAATTGCGAAAGTTATACCCTTTACAATATTGTGTGTATATATGGTTATTTAACAATATTTTTTGTTTTAATTTATATAAATGATATTTTTACTGGATATATCTTATTATAATTTGTATATTTATGTTATATTATGTATATTTTGAATTTTAAATATTTTTGAAGTGATGTTTGAATTTTTTCAAAGCTTATTGAATTTATTTTCTATTTTAAAGCCTAGTTTCTATTTTCTTTGCTATTTTCCTCATTTAAATTTTATTTAATTAAAATTTATTTATTTTGTGAAGGAATGTTTATTTTGTGTTTTTATCTTTATTTTTAAATATTTTCCAAGTCTATATAATTTTTCCAAAATTTATTCTGTTTATTTTCAAATTTGCTTGACTAGTTTGCATTTTCCAAGCTATTTTCTTATTTTTATCTTACATAATTAATAATTATTTATTTATATTTATATTTTGTTGCATTTTCGAAATCTTTACTGAAATTATGATTTTTCTTAGTAGTTTAAACTTATATAAATAAATAAAGGTAATGTGAAAAGGTTTTGACTTTTGCTTTCCAATGGCTCTTTATCTCCCACCTTTTCACATTTCAACCTTACTTTTCATTCAATTGGCCACATCTCCTCATTTCTTCAGCCGTCTATTTTTTTTCTCATTCACGTAAAATATTTCTCTTCCCATCTGAAAAAAATTTCGGCCTCCATCATCTCCATGTGTTTGGTAATTTTTTTTTCTTTTTCCATTGTTTTTCTTCTTGTTTTTCTACTTGTTTATGTTGATTGTACTTGCCTTCTCTTCTACTTCTGGTTCGGCCCCACCACTCCAGCCACCATGGCCGTCTCCTCCACCACCTGAACCTCCCACCACCTCCTCTCCATCCCCAAGCCACTGGTCGTGCCCAATAGTTGATCAAACTCAACCTAAATCTACACAAACTTCGCCTATATGCACCATAGCCAACACCTATGCCTTCATCACCTTCAACCACCCCTTGGCCGCCACCTACTCCACCTCCACCACACATGGATGACCTGAAACCCACTGCCACACCATACTCCATCCCACTATAGACCTAGCCATGGCTGTCCTTCCTTAGGCCGTGACCTTAGTTGCATGGAATTCATGTTATTTTGCCTTGTAGTTGTAATCCATGCACATATATCCTTGCATCAGCTTTGCACCATCTTTTCCTATGCTAGGCCGACCTCTTATGAACCTAAACTAGATCCTAGTCCTTGCTTTGGCCATGCAAACCTGACCTATATCTGAAGCATAGGTGGTAGAAGGCAAGTGCAAGTGGTTTGGAGATGATTTATGCATTTATCTCTAACATTGTTTAATTGTATATTTGAGTTTAAAAACTTATGTCTTTTGAATTGTTTTGTTTATATGTATACAAGATAATTATATTTGGCTCTCCACTCTCAAATCGTATTCAAGTTGTCGTGCCTTCGTAGAGTCTATGTTGTGTGCTTGGACAGCTATCTCTAGCTTTGAACATGTGAGTTAATCTCACCAGACTAATATGTACCTATGTAGTTGATAAACTGACATCTCTTGAATCTGTAATGCATATCATCCTGTTATAATTGCTATACTATTATTATATGCTATTCACGCCTGTTATTACACCTGTTATATCATATGTCATTGTTATTATATGTTATTCTGTTATTTATATCAGTTATCACCATTGCCAGTTCTCTGTAGACTAGAATCACTATGGGTTGAAACGATGCATACCCGAGCGGACTTTAAAATAGGGGAAAATCGTTATGGGCTGAAATGATAGGCCTGAGCGGTTTTTAAATTATTTCATTTACTTAGGACTGCGGGTTTGAAATGATAAAACCCGGATTTTCTTTGTAAATTACGGGTTGAAATGATATATTACCCGTATCACTTTACCTAGCGTAGAAAATTATATACAGGCCCGTAGTTAAAATAAATTTTTCTAAAATTTTTAAAATATTTTATTAATGTAAATATTACAATATTTTGATTTAAAACTTAATTAAAATTAATTTTTGTAAAGTATTATTGATTTTCTGGAAATTTATAAGTTAAATAAATTACGGAAAAGTTAGAAAATTTGAATGTAAGTTATTTTGGAAATTTTGATTTAATTATAATTGGAAATTAAATTAAATATTAAATTATGATAAATTTATGATAATTTGAATTTAAAATGAATTTATAGTGATTTTATAATATATTAATGATTTTTGAATAAAGTTAAATTGTGAAATGAATGATTACTTAAGTTGAAATTTTGAAATATAACCAAAATAGGAATTTATGAATTTGGCTTAAAAGTGAATTTTAAGTTAAGTAAATAAAATTAAAATTAAGTTGTATTTTGAAATTATAAACTTAAATGTTAAGTTGAAATTTAATTCAATGAATTTAAAATTGAATGTTGAAATTTAATAAGTGAATTATTATTAAATCTTGATTTTTGAATGGAAATTTAACTTTATAAAATCAGGAACTTAAGGAAAATTAAATGATGTTTATAAAGGTGAAAATTTATGATTTTATAAGTTAATTTTTTTTAATAAAAATATAATTGGTTGTGAAATTATATTGAATATTTGAAGTTAATTAACTGCATTTTTGAAATGCTTGTAATGTAAATGATATTACATCATTTGTAAATGCTGTAGTTGATGATAATGAATTAAAAAAAAACTAAATTGAATTAAAGGGTATTACAGCAATTTTTGTAAGTGCTATAATTGTTTAATTTACTAAGTTTATTTGAAATTTAAGTAAACCTTATTATAGCATTTTAAATGCTGTCTTTTGTTAAATTGAACTGTTTTGAATGTAACTTTCCGTAGGGTTTTCTAACTGCCACGAAAAGTGAATTTTCGCTGTTTTGATAAACTTAAGTGAATAAATGAAGTTTGAAAGTTGAAAATTTTGGAAATTTAATAATTTAATTATTAAATATAATAACTTCATTTTTTATGATTTAAAATGAAGTAATTTGTTTTGAAATATAAACTATTTTGAAATGTGTGTTGAAATGGTATTTTAAGTTAAATGAATGTGGTTTTGAAAAGATATGATATTTTGATATGTTAAAATGATTTGAAATGTGGTTTTGAAAAGATACGATATTTGATATATTAAAATGATTTGAAATGAATGTGGTTTTGAAAAGATATAATATTTTTGATATATTAAAATGATTTGAAATGAAGTTGGAAAGATATAATATTTTGATATATTAAAATGATTTGAAATGAAGTTTTGGAAATATATAATATTTTTGATATATTAAAATGATTTGAGATGAAGCTTTGGAAAGATATGATATTTTGATATATAATAACATGATTTGAAATGAAATTTTAGAAAGATATATATATATATATATATATATATATATATATATATATATTTTGATATATTGAAATGATTTGACAGGAAGTTTTGGAAAGATGTGATGTTTTTGAAATGGTTTGGAATTAATTTAATCTTTATTTTGATAAAGATTTGGATTTGAAATGATATTCTGTTTTGAAGTATAAATACCATTTTAAATTATAACTACGGGTTATAATAAGGATTGGTTGGCAAAGAGACCAGGATTAGATATCTGGCGTACTCTCTGTCGATACCCAAAACCACTTTGACAACCGTGTACGCGGTGGAGATTCCAGAATGAAGTAGGATGGTGGCGACGTTCTTGAGGTATATTACGTGAACCCAACTCCCGTGAGTTGGCATAAGGTGGCTAAAACAGGAGCGACCTTGGGCCAAGTGAGGTCATTCCTCCGATTGGACACATTCCTTCGATACTATACTCTTACTTGTGATTGATTAGATGGCCATCCTTCGATTTTGGTTTGGAGTGTGTTTCGAGGTGGGCGTATGTGGCTGCTGCGTTACCACCAGCCCGTGGGCGTAATTGATATATCTACCCTGGCATTGCCTTGTGTGTCGTGTCACCTACCATACCGAGCCTTTACTACGAGTTTGTTTTTCTCCCGTAGCCCGTGTGGTATCCTCTGACAGTCACCAGGTGTGGAGATGTCCTGATATTGGATGGACTGCTGGGACTATTATGTGTGAAGGGTGATATGGTAGCCTAGAACGCTATTTAAAAGTAAGTTTATTTTACTGTAGACATTATCATAATAGCGCAATATTACTACATAGTAAATAGTTTAACGGATTCTTAGAGGATGGGTGGTCCCAGGCATCCTTTAAATTACTTGTACCTTATTACAGTTCACTTGAGTTGGTTTACATTATATAAGTATATATTGTTCTGACTCGAGTGTTTGTATTTTATTTACGCTCGGGTCAGCCTGAGTTATTCACAGATTTGGATTACACTTTCTGGAGATTGGAATCGCTGGAGGTCATCTGCTTATCTAGTTTTATCTATTCCAGTTCTGTTGTTCTATTCAGCTTGTACTTGGTTATCATCTTGAGACTTCTGTTGTACTTTATTTATTCTGTTGTATTTTATTTAACTCTGATATATTTTCATAGTTGCTTCATGAACTACTATCTCTTTTACTTCCGCTGCATTTCTTACTCTGTGTCTGTGTTCTGTAATTTTTATTTATTGTATGTCCTGAGATTTGTCAAATTTTATTTACAACGCGGTATTTTGAGCAATTCAATTCCAGCATGAGTGTCTACCTATACACTTACAATAGATGCGAATGGTTGAAAATATCGGGTTGTTACAATTTGTAAATCAACAAACAAATAATTTATGATCTCTAGCTTTGATGTTAAGTGAAATAATTGTTGTATTTATCATAAGTATGGTTTATTTATGTTATTATTAACATAACTCAAACCATCAAACTATAATACAAAAAATAAACCACTTATCAGTTCTCGTGAAAATGAAGCCAAAGAAAAACCTATTTTAAATATGATCTATTTACTATTGTAACTAGTAATAGATCATCAAATTTCATTTTTACTTTCATTTCAAAATCAAAAATTAATTAGCAAATGACGATGTAAATTGTGTTTATGTTGAATAAGAATAGCTCATTTGCATAAGCAATATAAGCTATCAAACCCACTTGTATAAACTTACATCAAAATTTACTTTCATGAAGCACAAGCTAAAGGGATAATAAATCATAAAAATGTTGACATTACATAATATTTGAGAGCTTCATTACTCTAAATTGAAGGAGTTTAGCTACTTATTTGTGTTATCAAATCAACACATGTAAGTTTCAACATTGGAAAGCAAAGAAAAGTAGAAATTTAACAAAGGAAATGAGATTAACTACTTGCATGAAATAGTATCAAACTAATTGCATGAATGTAAATCTAAGATATGAACATAAAAAGAAAGAGAGCATAGAAATAAACATTAACATGAAAGCAAAGAAAAGCATGTAGAAAAGAAAAGAGATAGAGGCTTGGATACCATTTTTATTTCATGCAACGTTGAGCTTACAATTTGATTGCTTAATTTCCTAAGTAAAATGAAAAAGCTGAAGATATTTACATGTACATAAGAGGGCTATTTATACATTCATAAAACCCTAATATAATTTTTAGGGTGCTTCCTAAAATAACCATTAGGAAGTGTGGCCCCAAGTAACCATTAGCCACTAATTAATCCCTCATTAAATGTGCAAGAGGCTTTAACCTCCACTTAGCCGTGCATTAGCATCTAATTGTAGATTTAGGTAAGTGGGTGGGGTCCTCCATGATCATGGTCTTGAATTATTTCCCTCTTCTTTAATTTGTATTCATTTATGCATGCATGCATCTTCATAAAATCCTCTTCTATATGCATCAAATTCCTATAAAAATCATCGAAAAATGTCCAAGTAAAAATTCTCAAATTGACACATGCACAAAAAATGACCATTTTTCTCCTGAATGAAGATGAATATATGATAATTTGACAACAATTGAATTTTGGTTTTAAACATGTTAAAAGCCCAAATATGATATTTGTTCAAGTAAAAAGAGAAAAAATATGGATGTGTGTGTATATATATACACATTTACATGCACGTAAAATACCCCCACACTTTCTTTTCATTCGTCCTCGAGTAAAGGAAAGCTAAGATAAATCCATTTTCGTAGGGAGCATGATTGCATTGAGCGTATACAACAAGCCATTAAACCTCTGGGTGTCCGCAATAGGACGAGTGTTGTCTCGTGAGGGTTTTTAGTGGATACTACCGACAAAATCCAAATGCAAAGTGAAAATATTTACAAAGTGCAAGATTTATTTACAATAGGATGAATGCAAGTTTCTGAAAGTATTTACAAATGAAAGATTTACTTTTAAATAGACACAAATAAGTTAAATATAAGTTTTAGTTATTATCTTGAAAATTTAAGTCATTTACTCGTCAAAATTTCCAACAAAAACTAAGTTGTCATATCAAATAGACTATAGTTTGGCTATTTGTTTCGGTTGATAACACAACGTAATTATGAAATCGATTCTTAGTTGATTATCAAAGTTTGTCAAAGTGGTATTCTCATTTCTTTTCAATAACAAGTTAAATCACATAAGTAAAAATAATGCTTAGATTTCAATTGCTTACTCTCTCTTATTTGAATTTTTATTGATATTAACAATATTTACGTATACCTAACTCAGGTAAACTGAGGCCAGATATATTATCCATGCACTGGCTTGCGGACTGATGTGAGGTGAATACAAAGCATGGTGAGTGGAGACACAAGTGTGAACACTTATCGACTGTAGGCGTTAATAAAATGAATTTTTATATACATACTCCTAACTCAAGTAAACTGAGGCAGATATACCGATCATGCACTACCTTTGGGCTTACATGAGAAGGGTACAGAACATGGCGAATGAACACACGAGTGTGAACACATGACTCTAGGTGTTAAAAATATATACATATATACAAAAGTTTTTTTTTTTATACTTTTTTTGTTTTTTTAAGAAATAGAGATTTTTTCAAAATCATCTTAGCACCATTTAACTTAAAAGATAAAATTATTATATCCTTTACTTTAAATTTACCATTTTTTTAAACAAAGATTTTCAATTAGAACATACTTCATAACTAACACATATGAACCATCATATATACTAGTTAAACCATTGTTATGTGTAATCAAACTTCATTTTTATTTTTTTTAAGACAAATAATTTTCAAAAATTTCAATTTATTGACCAAAACCTATACTTATCCCACAGCGTTTCTTCAAAAAAAGATCAAAATGCTAAAAAGAAAAAGTTTTTTGACATTTTGAAATTTTGAGATGCTTTTAAGTTAAAAGAGAATGAAAATTCAAAAATGGCATGAAACTTTGAAAAAATGAAAATGAGACCATAACAATCCCAATTTTTAATTTAATTTAAATTGATAACTAAAATAAATTTTTGAATAAATTTGTAAATTAATTTGAATTTTTCAAGTTTAAATAGGATATTTGTTTATTTGGATATTGATTATAAAATTTAATTAGTGTTTTGAATTTGTATATTTAAAAATTCTAAAAATAAATAGAAAGGTTATTTAAATTTAAAAGTTTATACATATATGTATATTTCGTATATGAGTAAAATTGTAGATATATTGAGATTGAATTTAAATTTATTCAAGAGATGTGTGTGTATATAAATGGACAAAAAAATTGGTTATATTTCAAGTTTAAATTGAAATCTGAATTTAAATTTAAAATAAATGTTCTAAAAAATTTGTGACATTTAAAAATATTAAGGAACAATGTATATGATGAAATATTGGTTAAAAATCTTTTAACATTGTATATGTACATACACACATACAAATTAATAAAGAGATGTGTTCATTTATAAAATAAATATGATATAAAAAAATTTACAAACATTCTTTTGTCTTTGAAAATTTTAAATGTAAACATATACATAAGGAAGTAAAGAAGTAAACATCACATGGGTATATCATGATGATTTCTTACAAATGGCCTTCAATACAATTAACTGAATAAAATAATAGAAATAAAATTTTTTAAAAAACTTTCCATCTCCCCATATGCAATCATATTTACTTTCACCAAATCTGAACAAATCAGTAACAAAAGATTTGGCATTTCAAAACTACAACACCAAAGAAAGAAAGAAAAAAGTAGAAAGAAAGTTGGCAGAACCAAGTTATTCTCAGTTCAAAAAGATTTTCAAACTGAAACATCTTAAAATTTGGAAACTTTAAAACCATCTGGGAGCTTCAACAAATTCAGCTGCAATACAAACCAAATATGGATTAAAATCAAATCCGGAAGCATGCAAGTTCAAAGCAAATTCAGATAGAAGGCAAAAGGCTTTCACTTAGAATAGGCTTCAGTTTTGTCAAGTGCAATTTCTCTGAAAATAAATAAAGGCAAGTGAATTTTTTTTAAAAGGATTTGAATTCGAAGTTGTAAATCAGTAATGAAGCAAAGATTTAAACTATTATATTCATCAGTTCAGGAAACAAATCAAGGTCAAATCTTTAGAACCCTTTATGGTTTCAACTGCAGGAAAAAGGTTCTCTGTATATAACAAGAATTCAAAACTGTAAGTAAAATTAAAATTTGTTATTATTGCTGAATCAATTAAACAAATACAAGAGTGAATTAGCAAAGATTTTTAATTTCAAATTCCAGGCTTTCATCCTTCATTTGAAACTGTCAGGATCTTGTTCTCTGTTTCCTCTTTATCTCTGCTGCAACTCCAAGGTGAGCAAACCACATTTTTAAAATCTTAAATTTGGTTTAAATATTGATCTACATGTGATGATCTTGGATGGAATATATCTGCAAATATATATGTGTAAATTTATGGATGCATGCTTGTGTGTATTTGTAGAGTAGTCTCTGTTAGCAACAGGTTAACAGGAAAGAAAAAAATTAAGAAATTTTTGTCTTAGAATCTAAAAAGTTTTAGCGGGGATTCTTGAACTAAATGCGATTGAATTTACCTGATTCAAGTTTTAAAACTATTTGGAAGCATCAAATACAAATAGCATTACTAGAAATCAGGAAATACAATGAAAAAAACTAAAAACATCCAAAATTCAATTAGTACGACTTATCGATTGGATTATATATTCTGAATCGCCTTCGAAAATGATAATTTTAGAAAGTTATATCAGAATTTTTAACTTGTTAAATCGTGGGAAAGAGAGAGTTGAGCAGAATTGTTGTTTTCTTCAAAATCTGGCGATCACGGTGATCAAGGGTCTCGAAATTGATGTGGTAGGTGGCTGATGGGTTGGTGGTTGTCAGAAAAATTGTGGGTAAATTTATTATTTGTCGTGGTGGCTGTGCAAGGTTAGTGTGGGGTTTTAAGTCAGATTAGTAACAGATTGGGTTCTCGTGATTGCTGCGTGGTCGTGAATGGATCGAGTGCCACCGCACCAATGCCAAACGAGGCGTCGAACATTGTGGATGGTTCGTGTGTATTCGCGTGATCTACGATGGCCTGGGGTGATGGCGCCGGGAAATTTCCTGATGATGCTTCGCTGGATTTATTTGGTCGAGATGACTCGATCTCGTTTTCAAATTTGATTCGAGTTTATGGGTGTTTGGATGGCTTGGGGCGATTGAAGGTGACTAGTCGGCGATGGTTTTGGAGACCGGAGCTCCGGCATCTGAGGGTACACGTGCACGACCTCTGGCGTGTATCAATATCACGTTGGGAACGAAGGGTTTTGTTTTCTCGAAGTTGTGTTCAGGAAGGAGGGTTGCTAGCTGTAGTTTTTGCTCGAGTGAAATAGCGTGAGTACTGGGTAAACACTTCGAAAATTTAAAAGTTTGGAAATTTTTGGCACACGGGTAGATTTTGATAAAACTCAAAGAAAATGGGTTTTCGTCTCGGGGTGAACTCTGGGATGGCTCAGGTTTTGATTTGGTATAGAAGCAGTATTAAAATTTTAAGGAAAAATCAATTTATTTCAAACAAGTTTTGTTAAACCCAACTTCCTTCTTATATTAAATGTTATCTAAGCTATGAGAATTAGTTAAGTATGATTTTTAAATAAATGGTGTTTAATTAACTAAGTTTTAGAATGTTTTTTTTATAAATATGGCTTTTATTTTTAAAGTTTATTTTAAATAAACTTAATGATATTCCAAGAAGTTAATAATAAGGATGTTTTATAATTGTTAATTAACTTTTCAAGGTTAAGTTAAATTTTATTTGTTAAAGGAAATTGGTTACTTGAAGTTAATTATTTAATAGTAATTAAGGTAAATGAATTAATAATTTAACTTTGATTAATCAAGTAATTAATGAATAATTAATTAAAATAATTACTTAGTGAAAGTAATTAAGAATGGATAATTAATGGTTAAAGATTGATTAATCAAGTTAATTAATTTAAGAATAATTAATTAAAGGTTAATTCATAAAGGTGATTAAGAAATGATAATTAATTAAGGAATAATAAATTTATTAATTAATCAAGGGTTTTTTAATTAAAGTAATTAATTAAGGAATAATTTATTAAGATTTAATTAATTACAATTAATGGTTAATTAATTAAGATAATTAATAAAAGAAACGATTAATTTATAAAGGTGGTTAAGACTTAATCAATTGTAATTAATGATAATTAATCATTGATTAATGGTTACTAATGAAAGTAATTATGTGAGTGATAAATTTAAAACCACACGATTTATTCACCTTAATCAAAGATGTTTGATTGTTATTGAATGTTGTGTGATGGATTGACATATTTGATATCTGATGTGATGCTATATAATGCTCTTTGCCTAGCTGTTATATCTGTGATGAATATACTGTTGTATGAATATGAATACCCTTTGACCCGTAGAATGATATTTGAATTTCGATGCGACAGGGAGTCGGATTCCAGTTGGTTATCCGAAACCCACATCGAATCATAATGATAAATCTTTGTGATTGATAATTTATTTTATCTATGAATCTGTGAATAAAGATAAATGTTATGGGATATATCGCTTATTGATATGATTGAATCTATGATGATGATGTTGTGCACTATTGTGTTAAACCCCTGGACCACACTTATACACACACAAATATGGGTTGCACGGGGAAATTGATTAAGTCACAGATTTTTGAAATAGTTTCCGAAATTTTGAATCCAAAATAGTTTTGGAATTAAAATTGAAAGCTTTGAAAATGTGTTCCAAAAATAAAGGTTATTTTGAATAACTTAATTAAGTTTTGAAATTTAATATTGATTTAAATTTGAATTCAAATTTGAAACATAATCCTATTTATGATTTAAAAACGTTATACAACTTTATTTGGGTTTTAAAACATTTCAAAAGTGTTGTTTTTGGGAATTTGAATTTAACCCAAAGATTTTAACTTGTATAAAAAATGAAATCGGATGAAACGAAAACTGTTTGTTTTCAAATAATAAAAGCTTCCACATAAGAAATAAACATCCAATTTTTGTTAAAAGGATTTCAAGTCTAAAATGGAAAATGGTTTTCCTAGTTATGAATAAATCTTTGGAAACACGTTTGAAAGCTATAAGTTAAATCTTTAATTTAAAGATTTAAATGAGTTAATCCAAATTGAAATGGAAATTGTTTGAAATCTATGAATGGATCTTTGTCGAAGGGGGTGAACTTTGTGAAATGAATCTTTTTGTTTACAGACTGAAATGGTAAACTGTTTAACCATCTGAAAGAAAAGCTTTGGATTTTTAAGTTGTGACATAAATGAAATCCCATATCCATATGTTTTTAAATATTGCGCTCACTATTCGGTTTAGCCAGGAGAGGACCTTGTTTCATATAACCCATTCCGAATAGTGATACGACGTTATGGATTGCATTTGAAGACCGGTGTTGAAGACCGGGAGTCAACGAGAACGAAAGGATAACCTTTTGATTGACTCTGCACTGAGTTGCTCCGGTATAGAGTTCTCCATATATGATGGGAAGTCCGATCGTAATTGTGGATGCCCGGATTGCAAGGCTTCTTCCTTTATTGGACGAAGTGCCTTCGGTTCTGTTCAAACTGGAACAGACTTGTATGGTAGTATGTCCTACATTACACTTTGAGATATTAAACTGATCTCTATCAAATACATTCCAGCTTGGTGGCGGAGAATTTATTCTCTTAGCTTAACACCCTTCTTTGAGACGTACGAGCTCAGAGGTTATGTAGTTGATATTTATCAGTGATATATTCCCAATTTGGTAGTGTGGCATGCTGAGTGTTGCCATGTATCATTTGTTGATCAAAGCATGGCTTTTGTATAAAGCGTAGCTTTGGGGACGAGATTGCATCAGGACCTCACACCCCGGAAATGGTCGAAACAGGAAAGATGCAGTAAGGTTACGAGGGTCGCGCCCTTTAGGGAGTGTCATTCCCTTTTGGAAAAGGGTGGTATCATGGTATGGAGCCCAGATACTTACTCATACGGATACTGTAGATCTATTACTTTGTAATTGTTTTGTGGTTTAGAGGCACCTTGGATAAAGGTCCCAAAGGACCGAGGGATGGCATGCTCGAGTAGTAGTTGCCTAGTTACAGAGGTAACCCGGCCTTGTGTTGGCAGAGATCCGGTTAGGTTATCGGGACGTCCCACCAGAGGCGATCCCATGGACAGTAGGAAGTTCCTTACCCTGACCATTTGTTGGAAATCCAATCAAAACAATACGGGCTCTGTACGGTTTTAGTTGTATAACCTGCCATGGAATGTGGCGGTAACCTGCTATTGAACATGGTAGCTATAGTAGGCATACGATACTGGTCGTATGTTGGCTAGGATTTATATTATACTTTCGAATGGTTTTCCTACACTATGCACTAGTAATAATATCAAAGAAATTTTTCTCGTATTAAGCATTTTTGACTATCATAAGGAGAAATCTCCTCCAATTCTGTGTTTGCATTGTGTGTGTGGCGAGAGGCCTTATGGTAGTTTCATTTTCCAAAAAGCATTGCGGATTTATTTTAAATTCTTTTGTTGTTTGCTTTAAAAGATAAACTGTTTTTGTTTTCTCATACCAGTCCCACGAATGACCTAGAGTTTATTGTTCATTTCCTAAACTCTGGGTGCCCACAATTTTCCCACACGGGTAGTCTAGATTGGGTTTTTCAAATAGTTAGGTTTAGTAGATTATCTAGAGCTATTTCAGTCTTTGGACCACGACTGCACTTGCTTATTTTTGTGCATCGTTATGGGAAGTTCGAGCTATTTCTGGATTGGTTCCTTAGAGATGGAGATTACCGATACTGGAGTCCTTTCTTGAAGACCATATTGGAGATTTCGTTCCGCTGTTGGTGTTATCTTTTCTTTCCGCTGCTATTGTCTTGTATCATATCTCTGATGTATATTGATATTCATTGTATCATTCAGTTATTGTATCAAATGTTGTATATATATTATTCTTTTTCTTCCACTGTATTGTTATACTTAATGTGTTATAAGCTCCACCGAACCAGATTCGACGTTTGGATATAGGGCATTAGAATACGAGTGTCGTATTCGGTGCCGATTTCGAAGGACGAGTTAGGGTCGTTTCATTTGGTTTTAGATCTGAAGGTTAAAACTTTAGCTCAGGAGTATAACACATTAAGTAACTCATTAGAGATTGGATGAAGTATATCTGGAATGAGTATATCACTAAGATATCTATTCGAATGCCTCAGTAAATTCCCTTACTATCCACTGATAGTGAGTATGATTGCAAGAAGAGGACGAGATAGGGAACAAGGGAGTACCACTACAAATGGTCAATACCTTGTAACAGTGGAAACAACTTTCTTCTCAATCTCCTTTGATTCGATTTCCAAATTATTTTGATTGCTTCGTGACAGCTCCAGAAAGAAGTTTCAGTGTGATGGTCGCCCTATGAATCGTTGTAGAAAAATCCTTACTTCGCGTCTTCATCGGTTTCTTATCAGTCTTTTCGATCTAAACCTTAATGAATTTGAAATTTGAAATTGAAAATTTTAAATAAATTGGAAAATTTTAAATTGAGTAAAACTGGTTAACAAATATAAAGCTAAATTTGAATTGCATCGATAAAACGATAGCGATTAAAACTAGATTTTGAATCCATATCTTGTGTTTGAGAATTATGGAAGATTAAATCTATCTTTCTATTCTCTGGGATCCGATATATTCTATGAATGATTATTCGAACTAATCAATGCCCTTGCATATTCGTAGACCGGTGAACCCGAGTATCTTGGGAAATAATTGTATGAGTCTGTTCTCATATTGTTGGTATTCTGGTTTGATAGACCGAATGCAGAATAAATATTTCGGTCTAATTTGATCAATCATTTCTTTATCTATCATCTTTTCTTTCTCGTCTTCCTTGCAAATTTCGGGGACGAAATTTTTTTTAAGGGGGGAATTTGCAACGGTCGCAATTTTTAATTTAATTTAAATTGATAACTAAAATAAATTTTTGAATAAAATTGTAAATTGATTTGAATTTTTCAAATTTAAATAGGATATTTGTTTATTTGGATATTGATTTTAATATTTAATTAAAGTTTTGAATTTGTATATTTAAAAATCTTATAAATAAAAAAAAGTTATTTAAATTTAAATTTTTATACATATATGTATATTTCATATATGAGGAAAATTGTAGATATATTGAGATTGAATTTAAACTTATTCAAGTGATGTGTGTATATATATATACATGGACAAAAAAATTGGTTATATTTCAAGGTTGAATTGAAATCTGAATTAAATTTAAAATAAATGTTCTAAAAAATTTGTGGCATTTAAAAATATTAAGGAATAATGTATATGATGAAATATTGGTTAAAATTCTTTTAACATTGTATATGTATATGCGTACATATAAATGTATAAAGAAGTGTGTTCATTTATAAAATAAATATGATATAAAAAAATTTATAAACAACCTTTTGTCTTTGAAAATTTTAAATGTAAACATATACATAAGGAAGTAAAGAAGTAAACATCACATGGGAATATCATGATGATTTCTTACGAATGGCCTTCAATACAAGTAATTGAATAAAATAATAGAAATAATTTTTTTTAAACTTTCCATCTCCCCATATGCAATCATATTTACTCTCACCAAATCTGAACAAATCAGTAACAAAAGATTTGGCGTTTCAAAACTACAACACCAAAGACAGAAAGAAAAAAGTAGAAAGAAAGTTGGCAGAACCAAGTTATTCTCAGTTCAAAAAGATTTTCAAACTGAAACATCTTAAAATCTGGAAACTTTAAAACCGTCTAGGAGCTTCAACAAATTCAGCTGCAATACAAACCAAATATGGATTAAAATCAAATTTGGAAGCATGCAAGTTCAAAGCAAATTTAGATAGAATGCAAAACGCTTTCACCTGGAATAGGCTTCAGTTTTGTCAAGTGCAGTTTCTCTGAAAATAAGTAAAGGCAAGTGATTTTGTTTTAAAAGGATTTGAATTCAAATTTGTAAATCAGTAATGAAGCAAAGATTTAAACTATTATATTTATCAGTTCAGGAAACAAATCAAGATCAAATCTTTAGAACCCTTTCCGATTTCAACTATAGGAAAAAGGTTCTCTGTGTATAACAAGAATTCAAAACTGTAAGTAAAACTAAAATTTGTTGTTATCGATGAATCAAGTGAACAAATACAAGAGTGAATAAGCAAAGATATTTTAATTTTAAATTCCAGGCTTTCATCCTTTATTTGAAAATGTCAGGATCTTGTTCTCTATTTCCTCTTTGTCTCTGCTGCAACTCCAAGGTGAGCAAACCACATTTTTGAAATCTTAAATTTGGTTTAAATATTGATCTGCATGTGATGATCTTGGATGGAATATATTTACAAATATATATGTGTAAATTTATGGATGCATGTTTGTGTATATTTGTAGAGTAGTCTTTGTTAGCAACTAGTTAACAGGAAAGAACAAAAGTTTAAGAAAATATTTATCTTAGAATCTAAAAAGTTTTAGCCGGGGATTTTTGAACCAAATGTGATTGAATTTACCTGATTCAGGTTTTAAAACTATTTGGAAGCATCAAATACAAATAGCATTACTGGACATCAAAAAATACAGTGAAAAAAACTAAAAACATCCAAAATTCAATTAGTATGACTTCTCGACTGGATTATATAATCTGAACCGCCTTCGAAAATGATGATTTTAGAAAGTTATATCAGAATTTTTAACATGTTAAATCGTAAGAAAGAGAGAGTTGAACATAATTGTTGTTTTCTTCAAAATCTGGCGATCATGGTGATCAGGGTTCTCAAAATTGATGTGGTAGGTGGATGATGGGTTGGTGGTTGTTCGAAAAATCGTGGGTAAATTTATTATTTGTCATGGTGGCCGTGCAAGGTTAGTATAAGGTTTTAAGTCGGGTTAGTAATAGGTTGGGTTCTCGTGATTGCTGCGTGGTCGTAGATGCATTGAGCGCCACTGCACCAGTGCCAAACGAGGCGTCGAACATTGTGGAAGGTTCGTGTGTATTCGCGCGATCTTCGATGGCCTGAGGTGATGGCGACGGGCAATTTCCTGATGATGCTTCGCTGGGTTTATTTGGTCGAGACGACTCGATCTCATTTTCAAATTTGATTCGAGTTTATGGGTGTTTGGATGGCTTGGGGCGATCGAAGGTGACTGTCGGCGATGGTTTTGAAGACCGAAGCTCCGGCATCTGAGGGTACACGTGCACGACCTCTGGCGTGTATCAGTATCGCGTTGGGAACGAAGGGTTTTGTTTTCTCGAAGTTGTCTTCAGGAAGGAGGGTTGCTGGCTGTAGTTTTTGCTCGAGTGAAATAGCGTGAGTACTGGGTAAACACTTAGAAAATTTTAAGTTTGGAAATTTTTTGGCACACGGGTAGATTTTGACAAAACTCGAAGAAAATGGGTTTTCGTCTCGGGTTGAACTCGGGGATGGCTCAGGTTTTGATTTGGTATAGAAGCAGTATTAAAATTTTAAGGAAAAATCAATTTACTTCAAGCAAGTTTTGTTAAACCCAATTTCCTTCTTATATTAAATGTTATCTAAGCTGTGGGAATTAGTTAATAAGGATTTTTAAGTAAATGGTTTTTAATTCACTAAGTTTAGAATGTTTTTTTTAAACATAGCTTTTATTTTTAAAGTTTATTTTAAATAAACTTAATGATATTCCAAGAAGTTAATAATAAGGATGTTTTATAATTGTTAATTAACTTTTCAAGGTTAAGTTAAATTTTATTTGTTAAAGGAAATTAGTTACTTGAAGTCAATTATTTAATAGTAATTAAGGTAAATGAGTTAATAATTTAAGTTTGATTAATCTAGTAATTAATGAATAATTAATTAAAATAATTACTTAGTGAAAGTAATTAAGAATGGATAATTAATGGTTTAAAGATTGATTAATATAGTATTTAAAGGTTAATTAATTTAAGAATAATTAATTAAAGGTCAATTCACAAAGGTGATTAAGAAATGATTATTAATTAAGGAATAATAAATTTATTAAGTAATCTAGGGTTTATTAATTAAAGTAATTAATTAAGGAATAATTTATTAAGATTTAATTAATTACAATTAATGGTTAATTAATTACGATAATTAATAAGAGAAGTGATTAATTTATAAAGGTGGTTAAGACTTAATAAATTGTAATTAATGATAATTAATCATTGATTAAAGATTACTAATGAAAGTAGTTATGTGAGTGATAAATTTAAAACCACACGATTTATTCGCCTTAATCAAAGATGTTTGATTGTTATTGAATGTTGTGTGATGGATTGACATATTTGATATGTGATGTGATGCTATGTAATGCTCTATGCTGAGCTGTTATATCTGTGATGAATATACTATTGTATGAATTTGAAAACCCTTTGACCCATAGAACGATATTTGAATTTCGATGCGACAAGGAGTCGGATTCCAGTTGGTTATCCGAAACCCACATCGAATCATAATGATAAATCTTTGTGATTGATAATTTATTTTATCTATGAATTTGTGAATAAAGATAAGCATTATGGGATATATCGCTTATTGATATGATTGAATCTGTGATGATGATGTTGTGCACTATTGTGTTGAACCCCTGGACCACACTTATACAAACACAAATATGGGTTGCACGGGGAAATTGGTTAAGTCACGGATTTTTGAAATAGTTTCTGAAATTTTGAATCCAAAATAGTTTTGGAATTAAAATTGAAAGATTTTGAAAATGAGTTCAAAAAATAAAGGTTATTTTGAATAACTTAATTAAGTTTTGAAATTTAATAATTTGATTTGAATTTGAATTCAAATTTGAAACTTAATCATATTTATGATTTAAAAAGGTTATATAAGTTTATTTGGGTTTTAAAACATATAAAAATTGTTGTTTTTGGGAATTTGAATTTAACCCAAGGATTTTAACTTGTATAAAAAATGAAATCGGATTTTTTCCGAAACGAAAACCATTTGTTTTCAAATAATAAAAGCTTTCACATAAGAAATAAACGTCCAATTTATGTTAAAAGGATCTCAAGTCTAAAATGGAAAATGGTTTTCCTAGTTATGAATAAATCTATGGAAACAGGTTTGAAAGCTATAAGTTAAATCTTCAATTTAAAGATTTAAACGAGTTAATCCAAATTGAAATGGAAATTGTTTAAAATCTATGAATGGATCTTTATGGAACGGGGTGAACTTTGTGAAATGAATCTTTTTGTTTAAAGATTGAAATGGTAAATTGTTTAACCATTTGAAAGAAAAGCTTTGGATTTTTAAGTTGTGACTTATCTGAAATCCTATATCCATATGTTTTTAAATATTGCGCTCACTATTCGTTTAGCCGGAAGAGGAACTTGTGTCGTATAACCCATTCCGAATAGTGATACGACGTTATGGATTGCATTTGAAGACTGGTGTATAAGACGGGGTGTCTTCGAGAACGATAGGATAACCTGTCGATTGACTCTACACTGAGTTGCTCCGGTATAGAGTTCTCCATATGTGGTGGGAAGTCCGATCGTAATTGTAGATGCCCGGATTGCAAGGGCTTCTTCCTTTATTGGACGAAGTACCTTCGGTTCTGTTCGAACTTGGAACAGACATATATGGTTGTATGTCCGACATTACACTTTGAGATATTAAACTGATCTCTATCAAATACATTTCTGCCTGGTGGCGGAGAATTTATTCTCTTAGCTTAACACCATTCTTTGAGACGTACGAGCTCAGAGGTTATGTAGTTGATATTGATCAGTGATATATTCCCAATTTGGTAGTGTGGCACGCTGAGTGTTTCCGTGTATCATTTGTTGATAAAAGCATGGCTTTTGTATAAAGCGTAGCTTTGTGTACGAGACTGAATCAGGACCTCACACCCCGAAAATGGTTGAAACAGGAAAGATGCGGTAAGGTTATGAGGGTCACGCCCTTTAGGGTGTGTCATTCCCTTCTGGAAAAGGGTGGTATCATGGTATGGAGCCCAGATAATTACTCATGTGGATACTGCAGATCTATTACTTTGTGATTGCTTTGTGGTTTAGAGGAGCCTCGGATAAAGGTCCCAAAGGACCGGGGGATGGCATGCTCGAGTAGTAGTTACCTAGTTACAGAGGTAATCCGGCCTTGTGTTGGAAGAGATCCGGTTAGGTTCTCCGGACGTCCCGCCAGAGGCTATCCCATGGACAGTAGGAAGTTCCTTAGTCTGACCATTTGTTGGAAATCCAATCAAAACAATACGTGCCCTGTACGGTTTTAGTTGTATAACCTGCCATGGAATGTGGTGGTAACCTGCTATTGAACATGGTAGCTGTAGTAGGCATATGATACTAGTCGTATATTGGCTAGGATTTATATTATACTTTCGAATGGTTTTCCTACACTATGCACTAGTAATAATATCAAAGAAATTTTTCTCGTATTAAGCATTTTTGACTATCATAAGGAGAAATCTCCTCCAATTCTACGTTTGCATTGTGTGTGTGGCAGGAGGCCTTATTGTAGTTTCATTTTCCAAAAAGCATTGCGGATTTATTTTAAATTCTTTTGTTGTTTGTTTTAAAAGATAAATTGGTTTTTTTGCTCTTACCTGTCCCACGACTGACCTGGAGTTTATTATTCCTTTCCTAAACTGTGTGTGCCCACAATTTTCCCTCACGGGCAGTCTAGAGTTGGGTTTTTCAGATAGTCAGGTTTAGTAGATTATCTAGAGCTAGTTCAGTCTTTGGATCATGACTGCACTTGCTTATCTTTGTGCATCGTTATTGGAAGTTCGAGCTATTTATGCATTGGTGCCTTAGAGATGGAGATTACCGATACTGGAGTCCTTTCTTGAAGACCATATTGGAGATTTCGTTCCGCTGCTGGTGTTATCTTTTCTTTCCGTTGTTATTGTCTTGTATCAAATCTCTGATGTATGTTGATATTCATTGTATCATTCGGTTATTGTATCAAACGTTATATATATATTATTCTTTTTCTTCTTGTGTTGTTATACTTAATGTGTTATAGGCTCCGGCGAACCAGATTCGACGTTTGGATCTACGTCATTGGAATACGAGTGTCGTATTCGGTGCCGATTTTCGTAGGTCGAGTCAAGGTCATTTCATATACAACCCCCCCCCCCCACACACACACTTAATTTTGACCGTCCCCACAGTTAATGCATGCTATAATGAATGTAACAGGAAAATAATGTACATATTTACAAAAGTGAGTTAATATTCTTACTAGACGTAACTTGACTCATGAAGGATCATGAGCTCCTCCTCTTGATTACTGGGCAATTCCAAGAAAGGTTTCAAACGATGACCATTGACTTTGAAAATTGATCCATCCTTGGGGTTTTCTATTTCCACGGCACCATGTGGAAAAATAGTTCATACCACAAATGGTCCGGTCCATCTTGATTTAAGTTTCCCAAGGAATAAATGAAGTCATGAGTCGTATAAAAGAACTTTTTGGTTAGGCGAAAATGTTTTCCTTAGGATTGACTTATCATGAAAAACTTTGGTTCTTTCTTTGTAAATTATATCATTTTCATATGCATTGTTCCTAAGTTCTTCTAGTTCGTTAAGTTGTAGTTTTCGGTTTTGCCAGCTTTCCCAGGATCAATTTTTAAGTTCTTTATTGCCCACAACGCTTTGTGTTCGAATTCAATGGGTAAATGGAAAGCTTTAACGTAAACTAAACGAAATTGGGACATCCCAAGGTTAGTTTTAAAAGCAGTACGGTAAGCCCAAAGCACGTCGGTCAATTTCTTTGACCAATCTTTTCATTTTTTTACAATATTATTCTCCAAAATTTGTTTGATTTGTCAATTTGAAACTTTTACTTGTCCACAAGTTTGAGGATGATACGGAGTGGATAAATTCTGGATTATCAAGTATTTTTTCATTAAAGTTTTGAAAGATCGATTGCAAAAATAGGTTCCGTTATCACTGATTATTATGCGAGGTGTGTCGAACATAGAATAGATGTTTTCTTTAAGAAATTTCACAATAATTGTATGGTCGTTGGTTTTGCAAGGAATGGCTTCGACCCATTTCGAGACATAATCGACAGTGAGAAGGATATACAAGTTTTCAAAAGAACTAGGAAAAGGTCCCATAAATTCTATACCCCATGTTGAATCATGAGTTTAGTATCATGAAAAAAGCTAAAACGATCCGTGATGAGACTATTTGATCAAGCGATAAAAAGAGAATGAGATATGCAAGCTATTAAACTACAAAGGAGATGAGACTACAAATCTAAGTATAATATGATTATTTACTAAAGTTTTTAGTCTTAGATATGGTTTATAATTGTTAAAATCTATACTCAAGTAGTGTGCACATACTCAAAGTAGTTTTAAAGTTCAAATTTTTTAAATATGTGCAAACTATGCACTGACGACCAGGTCAGTCGACTGACCGAAAACAACCAGTCGACTGAACCTGTTCAGTGCACAGGTATGCACCATTTTAAACTATTTTTGAATATTCAGTTGACTGGTCAATTTTTATCAGGCGACTGATTAGTTCTAATGGTTATTTTTCCTAAAGAGTCACTTCTAATTGCAAAGAGTTTCAATCTAAATTGAAGAGACATGGCTGCACCTTTTGTGAAACTTTTTGCGAATAGTTGTAACTATTTGTTCATTATATAAACGCGTTAGAATCACTTCTCAAATTACTAAATTTTATTTTGATTTCTTGCTATATTCTCTACTACCTATCTCTACAATCTAAAAGCAATCATAATCTATATATTGCTTGAATCTTCGAACTAATTAATATATTCTTCGATTCTAAGCAATATCCTCCTTTCATATCTTCAAACACACAATATACACTTGAGATTTTGATTATAGGAAGGGTGTACTATTAAAGACATATCCGTGTTATTTAGAACAACGACTATTTACTTGTACCAGTAAAAGTCCTGTTCGGTTGTTCAGGTAGTAAAAGTCCTCTTCGGCTGTTTGAGGTGGAGAAATCATGTTCGGCTGATCAGGTATTGTATACCTATTTCTCTGGGTTAAGAAAGGTGTTTAAAGAGTTTAAATCTAGAGTGTAGTCTAGGACTGGATGTAGAACGGGAAGTTCAAACTAGTATAAAAAGTCCTCGTGTGCTTATTTCATTTAGTTTATTACTATTATCTATTATCTAGTTTATATTTCCACACTAATATAATATTCCATATTACACGATCCTAAGTGATAACTAGCCACACAGCTTACACACCTTCATTTGGTATCGGAGAAAGGACATCCTATAATCGTAACACAGTTATTTGATATATTTAGTAATATGGAAAGTAACACCAACTCTAGCATTAACATAAACACTAGTTTCACTAAAGGACAGTCAACTACACGATCAACACTATTTAATGGTCTTAACTATAATTACTGGTCTACTAGAATGAGAATATATATGCAAGCTAATGGTTTTGAAACCTGGAATATTACCCAAAAAGATGTACCATGCCAATAGAAGATTTTTCAACTTTGACTGCTATACAAAAAACTGATGCTACTTCGAATGCTTAAGTTATGAACATGTTATTCTATGCATTAGATAAAAATGAGTTTAATAAGGTCAGTATGTGTACAACTGCTTATGATATATGGAGAACTCTAAAAGTAACTCATGAAGAAACTAACAAAGTCAAACAAAGAAAAATCTCTATGTTGAAAAATCAGTTCCAGAACTTCAAAATGAAACCAATTGAAATTATAAATGACATATACTCTAGATTTCAAGATATATATCACTCACTATTAGCACAAGAACAATTTTTTTATTGTGATATTGTTACAAAAATCCTCAATTCTTTAACGGACAATTGGGAATGAAAAGTCGTAGCAATTGAAGAAGGTAATGATTTATCAACCATGAAGCCGAAAGAATTGATAGGAAATCTAATGTCATATGAAGTGAATTTGCAGGCAAAGAAAGTTCAAGCACAAAACAAGAAGAACCTAGCATTTCAAGTAGAAAAAGATGATTTAGATTTATATGAAGAGGATATGGCACTTATTTCTAAAAATATCAATTTTTTTTGAAATTAAAAAAGAATAACAAATTCAAGTGTTACAAAAACAACTCCAACAACAACAATAATAGCAGTAAACCATCATCCTTTGTTATGGAATGTTATGAATGTCATAAAAAGGGTCATATGAAGAAAGATTGTACAGAGAAAAAGAAAAACAAATTCAAGAAGGACAAATTCAAGAAGAAAGCATTTATAGTAACGTGAGATGATTCAAATTCTTCATCATCATCAGATGGTGACAACAACAGTGACACAGTGCAAACAAATGTATGTTTAATGGCTACAAATGATGATGTAAGTGAATTAAGTTTTGAAGATCTAATTGAAATTAATTCAGATCTAGTAGACTTAGCAAAACAAATTAAAAAGAAAAATAAGGAGTTACAAGAAAAACTGAATAGATCTAAATTAGAAGTTTGTATGCTAAGAGATGAAAAGAAAATTCTAGAAGAACTTAAAATGACTCAAGAATCTAATTCTAATTTAACATCTCAACCTTTTATGATAACTCAAGAATTATAAAATCAAAAAAATAAAAATGATGATTTATCAATAGAGATTAATGATTTAAAATCTAACATTAAAGTATTAGAGTTAGAAAATTCTGGTCTCAAAACCTAGTTAGAAGATATTAATAAAAATATTTCTAACTTCAATAAAGGACGAGAGAATCTTTCTACAATAATAGAAAATTATCAGCCTACTTCAAATAAAATAGGACTAGGATATAAGAAAATTGAAAATCCAAAGAAATCTAGAAAATTTAAAAATAAGATTAAAATCAAAATTAAGAAAGATATTAAGAAGACAGTTTCTAAAGATATTAAAATATTAAGATATGTATTCCTAAAACAAATAACAATTTAATTAGAAATAGACATATTAAAACATTTATGGAAACTATTCATAAAAATAAGAATTATATTTATAAAGGGAATTCTGAACTCGCTTGGGTTTGGTTTCCTAAGATCTAACTCTTAGGACTCAAAAGAAAAGTGGGTACCAACTTAATCTTTATTTTTTGCAGGTACCACTTAAAAAGAGAGGAAAATGAATCTTAGACAGCGGTTGCTCAAAACACATGATTGGTAATAATGACATGTTGACTAACATTGTCTACTCAAATGGAGGATTGGCCACTTTTGGAGATAATTAAAAAGGTTATATCATTGGAAAAGGTGATGTGAGAAATAATGGTATCTCTTACTTACCTCTCATTTCTGATGTTTTTATAGTTAAAAACTTTCTAGTATCGTTTATTTTCTTCGATGTTGATGGGCTTGTACAAATAGCCCGTTAGAATTTGAAAAAATTTGTTTGTTTGTGATTGTTATTTAATATGTTTTTAGTTCACAGTGCTTATGTAATAGCATATTATATGGCTGTTCATTTCCTTTTTGTCGATGAAAAAGGGGGGAAAATTTGTATGACTAACCAATTTTTGCAGGATTAGATATGTCGCCACATATTTAGGGGGAGAAATAGATAACTTCCGGTATATAATTCTTGATACATAGCATCGTCAAAAACAGGTTGTCATTGTTCAGAAAGGGGGAGAATGTTGGATCATAAGTTTTGATTCATGACAAAAAGCTTAAATAATCAGTGATGAGACTATACAGTCAAGCAACAAAAAGAGAATGAGATATGCAAGCCATTAAACTACAAAGGAGATGATACTACAAATCTAAGTATAGTATGATTATTTACTGAAGTTTTTAGTCTTATATATGGTTTATAATTGTTAAAATCTATCCTTAAGTAGTTTGCACATACTCAAAGTAGTTTTAAAATTCAAATTTTTTAAATATGGGCAAACTATGCACTGATGACCAGGTCAGTCGATTGATCGAAAACAACCAGTCGACCGAACCTTTTTAGTGCATAAATATGCATTATTTTACACTATTTTTGAATATTCATTTGACTGGTCGATTTTGCTCAGTAGATTGACCGGTTCTAACGGCTATTTTTTCGGAAGAGTCACTTCTAATTGTGAAGAGTTTCGATCCAAATTAAAGAGATATGCCTGCATCTTTTGATTGAAATATTTTGTGAAGAGTTTTAACTATTTGTTCACTATATAAGCACATTAGAATCACTTCTCAAATTACTAAATTTTATTTTGATTTCTTGCTATATTCTCTACTATTTATCTCTGTAATCTAAAACCATAAACTATATATTGCTTGAATCTCCGAACTAATTAATATACTCTTCGATTCTAAGCAATATCTCCCTTTTATATCTTCACACACACAATATATACTTAAGGATTTGATTATAGGAAGGGTGCATTATTAAAGACATATCCTTTTTATTCACAACACGAGCGTCAACTATTTACTTGTACCGGTAGAAGTCCTATTCGGTTTTTCAGGCAGTAAAAGTCCTCTTTGGCTGTTTGAAGCGGAAAAATCCTGTTTGGTTGCTCATGTGTTGTGTACCTATTCCTCAGGGTTAAGAGAGGGGTTTATAGAGTTTAAATCCAGAGTGTAGTTTGGGACTGGACGTAGAACGCAAAGTTCAATCCAGTATAAAAAGTCCTAGTATGCTTATTTCATTTACTTAATCGCTATTATCTATTACAAGTTTATATTTATGCACTATTACAATATTCCATATTACACTATTCTAGGTGTTAAATAGCTACACAACTTACACGCCTTCACCCCAAACATAAAAGATTTCGATCGTAAGAATGGGGTTTAGAGGCATCATAATTCATCCAAGCATTTGACATCGATCGCAAGTTTTACAAAATGCAAATGAGTCTTTGAAAAGAAAAGGCCATTAGAAACCACACTGAAGCACCTTTTCCACAGCTTTTCGAGGACCGAAATGTCCACTGCATGCTTGATCATGGAAAAACAAAAGAACACTCCTGATCTTATTATCTGGAATGCAATATCGGATGATTTGGTTAGGATAATATTTGAACAAATATGGATCGTCCCAATAGAAATATTTCAGTCGGGACATGAATTTGCATTTGTCCTGTTCGGACCAAGATGAGGGAGTTTCTTTAGTGACTAAGTAGTTCACTATATCAGTGTACCATGGATCGATAGAAATTGAAAGGAGTTGTTCATCGGGAAAGTTTTCATTAATTGGCAAAGAAGTTGATGCGTTCGAAAGACTAGATAAGTGATCGGTTATGACATTATCAGATATTATTTTGTCTTTGATTTTAAGGTCAAACTCTTGTAATAAAAGGATCCGACAAAACAAGCGAGATTTAGCGTCCTTTTTAGCGAAGAGATATCAAAGTGTAGAATGGTCCTTGTACATAGTGATCTGTGAACCTGTCAAGTAAGGTCAAAACTTTTCGAGTGCAAAAACGACAGCTAGAAGGCCTTTTTCGATTTTTGTGTAGTTGACTTGAGCGTCGTTCAAAGTTATACTCGCATAGTAAATGACATGAAGGATTTTGTTGATGCATTGTCCTAAGACAGCACCAACCGCAAAGTTAGAAGTGTCATACATTATTTCGAAAGAAAGATCCCAATTGGGTGCGCAAATGATTGGAGCAGAAATGAGTTCCTTCTTAAGACGTTCGAAAGAAGAGATACAGTTAGAGTTAAAATCGAATGGAACGTCTTTTTCGAGAAGGGTCATCAAAGGACGAGCGATTTCGCTTAAGTCTTTCGCAAAGCGTCGATAAAAATCAGCGTGTCCTAGAAATGATCGAATGTCCTTAATAGATTTGAGAATGGGTAGGTTTGCAATTACATTGATTTTCGCTTTATCTACCTCAATGCCTTTATTTGAGATGATATGTGCAAGGACTATGCCTTTGTTTGACCATAAAGTGGCATTTTTCCTAATTCAAAGTCAAAGTTCTTCTTTACATCGATTTAGAACCAACTCGAGATGATGTAAACATTGGGAAAAAGAATAGCCAAAGATAGAGAAATCATCCATAAGACTTCTAGATAGCGTTCAATCATGTCGGAAAAAATGCCTACCATGCATCGTTGGAAAGTTGCAGGAGCGTTACAAAGTCCAAATGGCATATGTCAATAAGCAAAGATACCGAATGGGCATGTGAAAGTCTTTTTCTCTTGATCTTCGAGAACGATAGGAATTTGGTTATAGCCGGAATAACTGTCATGGAAGGAGTAGAATTCGTGGCCGGCTAAATATTCGAGCATTTGGTCAATGAAAGGAAAAAGGAAGTGATCTTTATGTGTTGCGACATTTAGCTTTCGATAGTCAATGAAAACACGCCAACCCGTTTGAGTATGATTTGGAAAATTTTCATTTGAATCGTTCTTGACAAGGTTAGCCTAGATTTTTTCGGCTCAACGTGAATTGGGCTAACCCATGAACTATCATAGATTGGGTAAATGATTCTGTTTTCAAGAAGTTTAAGAATTTCATCACGCACCACATCTTTCATTTTTGGATTAAGACTTTGTTGCACGTCATGCATAGGCTTGGCATCATCGATTAAATGGATGCGATGTTAAACAAGAGCGGGACTAATTCCCTTTATATCGGAGATGGACCAACCCATCTCTTCCTTGTTTTTCGAAAGAATAGAGAGAAGAGAAGTTTCATGGTAAAAAGAGAGAGAGAGAGAGTTGCAGAAATTATGATGGGCAACGTTTCGTTATCACCCAAGTATGCGTACTTAAGGTGATCGGGAAGTGGTTGAGGTCCAACTTTAGGAGTTTTTCGATCAAAGAATTGTGTTGAGATTCGGGCTCAACTGAAAGCGATTCAAAAAAAAGAGTGCATTCAATCTCGTTGGGAATATCGTGAAATAATTTTTCATACTCGGCCTCGTGTTCATCGTTAAGATCAAGTGCTTCGTTTTCAAAGTTTTGGTGAATGGTACTAAATTCCAACGTTTGGTCATGAGGTTCATTTGATAGGCTTTCAAGATTGAAAATTTTGAGTTCCAAAGTCATGCTTTCAAAAGAGTTTTCATCGATCTGTTACGACAAATTATTAAGGCATTTGAGGTGGCTAAGAATGGTCAGCCTTAAACCAATGGGATTTGACTCGTGGGATTTGTCATGGGTTGTGTTTCGAGAACGATAAAATCAACGAATATGAATTGTCCTACTCGAATGAGCACGTCGTCGATTTCTCCCACGGGCTTCTTAATGGAATGATTGGCGAATTGAAGCATAAGTTTTATGGGTTTGATCTCACCTAAGCCTAATTTTCCGTACACGGAGTATGAAATCAAGTTGACACTCATGCCTAAGTCTATCAAACATTTTTTAATTGTCTTGTCTTCAATTGTATACGAAATCGTAGGGTAGCCAGGATCTTTGTATTTAACGGGCATGGATTGGGACAAGACTTCACTCAAACTAGCTGCTAAGAAGACTTTTTAGGGAACTTGAGTGTGTCGCTTTGGTTGCACAATTCCTTAAGAAATTTCACGTACATGGGGACTTGCTGAACGATGTCAAGAAGGGGGATATTAACTTTCACTTGTTTAAAAATTTCCAACATCTTTTCCATTTGGTCCGAGTGTTTCTTGGGTCGAAGACAATGTAGAAATGGAACATGATACTCGACAGGCGGGTCTGCTCGAGTAGAAGAAGAATAATTTTGATTGGCATTTGATTCAACGTTTGGCTCCATGTTCTGTTCAGATTCGTTCGTTGCTTTAGAAGTGTCGAGTGAAGTTTCCGGTAAATCGTTTGGGTTAATGACTTGATTATCGATTTGTTTACCGAAACATAAAGTTATGATAGCATTTAATTGGGTGACGTTGCTATCTTAAACAACATGGGGTTGATCTGAATTTGCGTTTTTATTTTTGGGATTTGGAATTGGCTGGCTTAGGAATGTTCCACGTTCGCGTTCACTTACAAACATGGCTAATTAACTCATTTGCATTTCGAGTTTTGCAATTGATTGGTTTGTGTTTTGCATATATGAGGTCAATAAATTTTGCAAATTGTTGTTTGATTGAAGGCTTTGAGTAGTTTCTTTAGCCACTATTTCAAGAATCTTCTCAAGTGAAGTTAAACACTTATCATCTTGGGGAAGGTGAGTAGCATTTGGTTGAAAATTTGATTATTGCGGTTGATTATGAGACGGACCCGCAAAATTTGGTTGAAAATTATTGGGCTGAAAGGGGAGATTCGAAGCACTATTTGAGAATGCTTGAAAATTGGGACGAATCATATTTACGTTGGGATTGTTTTGGTTGCATGCAAAATTCGGATGATTTCTCCAACCAGGGTTGTACATTGGAGAAAACGGGTCGTTTTTGGCTTTATTGAAAGAATTGATTTGTTCGATAGAATTGGGACACTAATCGGTTATATGATTTGGATCGTTGCATATATAACGCATCCGTTAGGAAGCTTGGTTCATTTGACTCGATGAGAAAATGTTATCGAATTTTTAATCATTGCGTCGATCTTAGCTTTCAAAGAAAAAGATGATCCTATCGAGCGTTCATTGGATCGTGAGTAAATTGATTTTTCATTTGAACGTTCTCATTGGGACGACTTTTCAGCGAGGTTTTCAAGAAATTGCCAAGCATCATCGTGACGTTGGGCAGGAACGTTGCCTTAGCACATTGACTCGAGCAAGGTTCGGGAGCTGTTTTCGAGTCCATCGTATAAGATTTGGCAAATCGTCCATTTTTCAAAGTTATGTTGTGAACATTTTTTCAAAAGCTCTTTGAATCTTTCAAAATATTTTCCAAATCGTTCTCCCTTGAATTGATGAAAATTTACAATTTTGTCTCGATTCTACTCGTTTTTTCCAAGGGGCAGAACTTTTTCAAGAAAGCTTTTACGAATACTCCCTAAGTTTTAATCGAGTTCGATGGTAAGCTGTACATACATTTTTCCACATAATCCGTAGGAGCGAATGGGATTAATCGAAGTTTGATTCCGTCATCGGAATTTTTTTGAAGTTTAATGGTTGCACAAACTTGTACGAATTTAGTCAAAAAGCTATATGGATTATCATGCTCGAATTGCCAAATTTCGGAAGTGTGGCAATATGGTTCGATATAATTTTGAAATGGTTACCCGTATGGGCAGGTAACATGATGCAAGATGGAATAGAAACTTTATGATGAAAGATTCTATCCATAAGAGTTCTAGGGGCGTTCTCGTTCGCCATTTCAAGAGGATAGTCTATTTGAATTAAACGACTAGTTATTGTGTCACGAGTCCAACAATTTTTTTATTGTGTCACGAGTCCAAGCACTCATGCACAAGTGAAAGTCGAGAAGAGAAAAAACTTAGAAACGAGTTCAAAAAATGAAACAAGATTTGGAAAACGAAGTGAAAAAAAATTTGTTTTTTTTTCAAGGAAGAAAAATATTTACTACGTGAAATTTATTTTCAAAAGAGAAGTTTGATTTTTTTTTTTGGGCTTTTCAATTTTTTATATGTTTTTGTTTTTGTAATTTTTTTTTGAATTTTCAAATATTTACCAAAAAGATTTTTTTTTTAGAAAATGGAACTTTGAATTTTGTTTTTGAATTTTCAATTTTTTTCCTATTTGAAAAGATTTTATGTATTTTTTTTATTTTAGTTTTTAATTGAAAATTTTCAAAAGATAGGGAAAATGATTTTTTTTGGATTAAAAACTAAGTTAAGTAAATTGTACAATTTTTTTTTTGGATTTTGGATTTTATTTTGACCTTTTTCTTGTTTTTTTAAGTATGCATGAACTAATGCAACTAAATGAATGCAAATGACTTAATTATAGTTTTCTGTCCCTAGTAGTTCTTAACCCAAAATTGCGTAATCACACTTTGTCTTAAATCAACAAAAATATTTCTCAGCCAGGTAACAGGTAAGGGTTATCAGCGCACCATGAATCATCGTAGCAATGCAACCGAAGGTTTAAGTACCTTTAGAGGAACAACCAGTATACTATTTACAAATCACCGTAATTTTTATAACTGGTTATTACTCTGCCACATCCCAGACACCAAGAAATAAAATTCTTCAAAGAAAACAATTATGAAGATAGAATTAAGCCCTAAGTGAGCTCGCGACACCCTTAAGTCGAATATCTAACCTTTTTTGTTAGTCATATTCTACGATGAAATGCGTTTGTAGGCTAAGAAAAGGGTGATAAAATCCCTCACCTTTTGTGAATTGGGGTATTGCCCTTAGAAAAGGAAATAAGATGAGATGAATATAAAGCAAAAATTAGACATGATTTTTCAATGCGACTAAAATGAAGTTTGTTTTTTTTTGGATTTTGAATTTTTTTGTATACAAATGCAAATTCAAGCAACCAACAATGCAATTCAAATAAAAACAAGGGAAAATGCACGATACCAGAGCTTGCAAATTTATTAGCAATTTATTTTTTAAGCAACGAATTTTTTTTAAAGCAAGTTAGCAATTTTTGGCGAGCAATTCCTTGTAACTTTCCGCTTTAGTCACCTGAAAATACAAACAAGATATATATGCAGTTTTTTTATATCAAAGAAGAAACTAGAACAAATCAAAATAAAAGAAAACAAATAAACTTATTATTTGAAAATAAAAGAAACTAAAAGAAATCTAAACTAAATTAAACTTGTTCTTATTATATATATATATATATATAAATTAGTTTTGAAATAAACGAAAATTAAATTAAGAAAAGAAGAGAAAACAAATATAAAAAAAATATTAAACCCAGCCCAAACCCAAAAAAAAGTTACAATTTACCTAAGTGCTCTTTTTTTAAGAAAAGAAACCCACATCCCAGTTAAACACTTCCCAATCCTCTGTTCTATAAGGGCATCTTCAGTCGTTGCATTCAACGCTGAATTTGCGAAAAAAATTCTCCAATGGTAAAATTAAGGGTCAATATTAAGCTTAATGTTCAGGATTCGATTCAGAATGCTGAACTGGGCTTGGGCGCCCATTTAATGGGAGCTCAAGCCCTGGCGCCCATTTTATGGGCACCCAAGCCCCCCTCTCTCTGCTTCCCGCTTCGTCTTTCAATGGTTATAACCGGCCCCTATTTTTGAATTCCAACAGCTAAAAACGGTCATATTTTGACCCCAACGGCTATAAACGGTCATATTTAAGATTACAACAGCTATAAACGGTCATATTTATGATTTCATTACATATATCGGAATATTATTCAGACTGTAATACACACATCTCTTCTTCAATTACAATTCTATTCTCAATTCCATAATATTGAAAGTATGTCTCATCCGTTTCAATCATGTACCGAAGCGATGAATATGGATAGCTGGGATTTTGATTCTCAGCCCTTTCAAAATGTTCATCCCTAAACTGCCCCCTCTATCGTTACATTCTTCTGCTCCATGACCTGGCGATGAAGATAAGGATTTGTGTTATATTTACTATCATTTTTCTAACGACTCGGTAAAGGGGAACAACCAAAGTGGAGAGGCGTTTTGGGCAAAAGTCACAACTGCATAAAATCAAAAACATTTTGAAAAGACGAGGTCAATGTCTACAATCACGGATCTTTTAGGGAAGATTAATCGACAAACACAATTCTACGAGTCGTAGATCCATAAAATAAGAACAGCAAATTCAAGTGGAATGGGTGGCGAAGCTGAATTGGTAGCGTTTTGAAAAATATGATTTTTAATTTACATTCATTTCTGATCACTTTGTTAATATTATTTTGTGTTTCTGTTTTTGTAGAAGAGAATGGCGAACGATCAATTCTTGAAATTATTTCCAAGAGAAAATGGTATAAAGAAACTCCACTACTATCAGTTTGCAAACTGCTATGACTTGCTTGTTAGTCAACAAAAATGGAGCTCAAACACCGTAAAAAGCTTAAGAGATGTCCAGATGAAGTCGAAGGGGAAGAAAAAAAAGTCGATCTAATTACAATTCTAGCCCAGGCAATTCTTCTCATATGGACTCAAATGTATGCCCAGATAACGAAGACGAAGAAGAAGTACCCGCATTTGATAGACGGTAGACCGATGGGGGTAACGAGCAGCTAAGATGAAAATTGCTGTTCAATCTCAAATCGATTCTCGTTTAGCCTTAATGCATGAAAAACATGCGAGAGAAAATGCAGAACGTCAAAGAGGAAGTGCAGAAAAGCTTGCCGTGTTAAAAGAATTGACTGAGATTGAGAAGGGTCGGTTTGAGCTAGAGAGGCAATGCCAAGAGACCTTAGTAATGGAAAAGGATGCCGCCGGAATGGACCCAATTACAATGCAATATTGGATGGAGTACAAACAACGCATTGTTGAGAGTAGATCT
This sequence comes from Allium cepa, assembly GCA_030765085.1. NCBI lineage: Eukaryota > Viridiplantae > Streptophyta > Magnoliopsida > Asparagales > Amaryllidaceae > Allium > Allium cepa. Next base: position 958,140,506 of record CM060935.1, read on the forward strand.
GAAACAAAACATATGTAGTTGACGTATTAATGTGATATTTTTAGTTATTGCAGTTTAAATATCCATGTACCTTCAGTTCATATTATCAATCATGTGTTACTTTCAGTTTTACAATATTCAATGGTATATCATTTTTTTCGATGCATTATGTAGATATCAGTATAGATTTACTTCATCAAACATAAATGATATTACAAACATAAAAATTGAAGCATTCTACACTTCATTACAGAAATTAAAAAGGCAAACATATGTAATTAAACAAAGATCCACCATCCCCAACTGCTGATTTCCATGAGAATTCCAAATATTCTCCATTAAATCCATTTGGAGTCTATTATGAATAGCTGTATTACGATATGCTTCATGATGATCGTCATGAATTTCGTACTGTCCTATATTTCGTAACGTGGCTGTGCGAAACAATTCGAGGGGTTGTCTTGCCCCTCATACTCGAAATCGGGATAATCCATACCGCATTCATCTTCAATGATCATGCTATGTAGAATTATACAACGGAACATAATTGTAGCCATTTTTGATCTCTTCCATAATCTACATGGATTGCTGACCATTGCAAACCTTGCTTGAAGGACCCCAAACGCCCTTTCTACGTCCTTCCTTTGTCCTTCCTGCATTGCAGCAAATTATTTCTGTTTTGCCGTCATTGGGTTTGCAAATGTCTTTACAATCGTACTCCATTAGGGATAAATTCCATCTCCTAAAAAGTATCCATGCTCATATATGTAATGATCAAGAGTAAATAATACGGGAGTTGACTTACCTTGCGCCAAATCATTAAACAAATGAGACCGTTCGACGGCGTTTAAGTCATTAAGAGAACCTGGCATTCAAAAGAAAGCATGCCAAATCCAGAAATCATGAGAGGCAACTGCTTCTAAGATTATAGTTGGTTTTTTCTTTGCCGTTATATGCTCCATTGAAAGCTTTTGGACAGTTCTTCTACTCCCAATGCATATAATCTAGACCTCCAAGCATTCTAGGCCAAGCTTTGCTTTCATCCATTTCATACAAGCGCGTTACATCTGCCTCGTTTGGATAACGAAGATACTCCATCCCATAAATGTCCACAACTGACTGACAAAAGTGATCTAGGTTTTCCAATGTCGTACTCTCTGCAATACGATATGCATCGTTAAGGGCATTGGCGGGTGTACCGTATGCTAACATCTTCAAAGTTGCGGTCATCTTTTGATGCCCACTCAAACCTTGTTTTTTGCAGTGTCCTTCTTGTAAACAAAATAATTATTATTCTGTTGAATACTTTCGAGAATTCTTATAAATAATGGATGACTCATTCTGAATCGTCGTCTAAACATCTCTGGACCGTAAGTTGGATCACGGGTAAAGTAATCTTGCATAAGTGTTTTTTGAAATGCTTGCTAGTTACGGTTGATATATTTCCGACCCACAACGGAACCACCATGTTTTCCAGAAGTTGTTACGTATGCTTCACGGTATATCTCCATCAGTTGCTCCTCCTCTTGTTGATGCGCTAATGCATATGCTTCTTCTTCAGAGTCACTATCGCATAACAATATAGCTTTTAGTAAATTTCTAGACATTGTTTGATATTTGAGGATAGTTGTTTGATATTTGAATGTTTTGTTAGACTAAATTGTGGTGAACAATTATGAGATCCATATGGTTATATATATATATATGACTAATTCTTGAGTGGAGAGAAGGGGGGTCAGTGTGCAGTCAAATCACGAACTGTAGCCACGTTCATTTGCCGGTCAAGAATCTCTGCTTTATTGAGTGGAGAGAAGGGGGTCGGTGTGCGGTCAAATCACGTACTGTATCCATGTTCATTTACCGGTCAAGAATATCTTCTTTCTTGAGTGGAGAGAAGGTGGATCAGTGTGCGATCAAATCACGTACTGTAGCCACGTTCATTTGCCAGTCAAGAATATCTGCTTTGTTGAGTGGAGAGAAGGTGGATCAGTGATGCAGCACACCATGATAAGTCGCCTACCTTAAGTCGCATGCCTTAAGTCGCATTTATATAAGTCACTCAGTTATGCCGCATTTCTTAAGTCGCCTGCCATAAGTCGCATTTCTATAAGTCACTCAGTTATGCCACATTGTTCTCTTATGTCGCATGAAGTTGTGCTATCTTCTTAAGTCGTATGCTGATTTCTTATGTCGTATGTTGTTAAGTCGTGTAATGTTGTAACTCGTATGTTGTTAAGTCGTGTGATGTCGTAACTTGTATGTTGTTAAGTCGTGTGATGTTGTAACTCGTATGTGTTAGGTCGTGGGTCGTCTGATGTTAAGTCGTATGTGATAGGTCGTGAGTCGTATGGTGTTAAGTCGCATGTATGTGTTGTAATATCCTATAAATAGGGGTGTGTTGTCATTTGTAAGGGGGTTGATTTGAAATAAAAACTATGTGTGAGCTTTGGCCACCATTGTTGGAAGTTGAGTGTGATCTCCTTCTTCTTTCGGTATTCGGGTTATTCGTGAGCGAATCAACGAATTTGAAGCCAATTCTCGGTATCACTTACGAGTGATCAACGATCAAATTGTAGATCTTTCTACATGGAATCTTGCGAGATCAACGGGTTAGAGATAGCTAGATTCCAGCATCATCACGATCAACGAACTGAGCATTTATCGTTCTGTCGGTTTATTTCACACGAAATCATCATTTCGTGAGGAAGATCTTGGATAGGTTGTGACAGTTTGGTATCTAAACTCTTCGAGCTTAGTCAAAGCTGCGTCAATTGGTATTAGAGCCAAATCAGAGACGGAAACAAGATTGTTTAATGATCATGCCTCCGAGACGTGCTAATCGCTATCATAATGTTGAAGATTTCTATAGAAGACAAGAAGCTGAGAAGATGGAGCAGCGTATCAATGAAAAGTTCGATGAGGGTATTGAAAAATTGGAGAAATTGATGAAAGACATGAATCGAAATCAAAGGAGAACGTCACCAGTTTCGAACCAGGGTGGAAACAGGGTTTCACCATCGGTTTCGGAAGAAAGGAGGATGTCACCCCAGTCTTATCGAGATAGGAGAGAATCATCAGTTTCAATGATCCGAGACCACCATGGGTACCGTAATGAAGAGGGAAGAACTCAATGTGGGTTCGAAAATGAACCATATCGTGATGCTGAAAGACAGGGTAGAAGGGACATGCGTGATCGTAGGGACGTAAATGGTCAGGATCGATATCGAAATACATCTGATTTTGAGGAAGATGGCGATGGAGGTAGCATTCATTATCGAAATAGAGGCCAAGTGCGAAATCAATATCTGGATTTAGAAAATGATCGTAAACGGGAGTCAGGTATGAGGATGGAAATTCCAGAATTCAAAGGTGGTATGTAAGCAGAAGAATTTCTTGATTGGTTGTCGAATGTTGAAGAAATTTTGAAATTCAAGGATGTGCCTGAGAATCGCAGAGTCCAATTAGTTGCTTCAAAACTAAGGGGAAGAGCTATGGCTTGGTGGAAACAAACTAAACTAACTCGGGAAATAATGGGAAAATCAAAAGTTGTCACTTGGGAGAAGATGAGAAAGATGATGAAAGCGACTTTCTTGCCGTACAATTATCAATCTCTTATGTATCAGCGTTTGTAGAATTTGAGACAAGAGACGAAGACAGTGAATGACTATGCAGATGAATTCTATCAATTGATTGCAAGGAATGATTTTATAGAAACCGAGGAACAGCTAACGGCTAGATATATTGGAGGGTTACGAATGCAAATTCAAGACACGGTTAATATGTTTAATCTAATGTTTGTTGCTGAAGCACATCAGAAAGCTCTAGCTTGGGAGAAACAAGGGAGATGAGGAATTGGTGTGTTTGCGGGTTCTAACAACCAGAATAAGGGTGCTAGTAGCAGTGCTAATGTTTCCAAGGTAGTCAATAAACCAATAGTCAATGAAGCCACTAAAGCAAAGGTCAATAACAGTATCAAGTGCTATAATTGTCAGGTGTTTGGCCATAAAAGTAATGAATGTACAAAGACAAAGAAGAGAGCATTAGTTGTAGAGGAATGTGAGTATGAGGATGTGGAAGCTGAAATTGATTATTTTCAACCATCGAAGTTTGAGGAAGATGAAGAAGTTGTGTCAGGAGACGAAGGGTGTAACTTGATGATAAGGAGGCCTTGTTTAGTGCCAAAACATGAGAATGATTCTAGTTTGCTGAGAAGCAATATCTTTCAGTCTACATGTACTATCTTGGGAAAGGTTTGTTGATTTTTTATTGATGCGGGAAGCTGTGATAACATTATTTCTGAAGAAGCCCTCAAGAAGTTAGGGTTGAAGACTGAAAAACACCCTAGACCTTATAAACTGGCATGGCTAAAGAAAGATGGAGAAGTGGTAGTGGGAAAACGAGCATTTGTTACATTTTCTATTGGGAAGAAGTACAAAGATGATATATGGTGTGATGTTGTCGATATGGATGTGTGTCATCTACTATTGGGAAGACCATGGCAATATGATCGAGCTGTACAACATAATGGTCGCACCAACAACTACAGTTTCATGTTCGAAGGTACCCAAGTTACCTCAGTTCCTAAGAAGCGTGAACAAAGTGAAAGCAAGTCAGAGAAGAAAGTGGAATCAACTAGTCTATTATCTACGAGAGAATTTGTTAAAGAAGTGAAAGATAGTGCTGAATTGTTTATGTTGATTGGATATGAAACAAGTGAAGATCTTGAAATTCCTGCGGAGGTTAGATCGGTGTTAAATGAATTTGAAGATATCTTTCCTGAGGATTTAACCAAGGAATTACCGCCGCTGTGGGATATACAACATCAAATTGATCTAGTGCTAGGTGTTGTTTTACCGCATAGGCCGCATTATCGTATGAGTCCAAAGGAGCATGAAGAGTTGAGGAGACAGGTTGAGGAGTCGCTTAAGCAAGGGCGTGTCCGAGAGAGTTTCAGTCCTTGTGCTGTACCGGCTCTGTTAGTACCGAAGAAAGATGGTTCATGGAGAATGTGTACAGACAGCAGGGCACTCAACAAAATAACTGTCAGATACAGATTTCCTATGCCAAGACTTGATGATCTATTGGATCAACTCAGCGGGTCTGTAATCTTTTCTAAGATCGACCTTAAGAGTGGTTATCATCAGATTCGCATAAGACCGGGTGATGAATGGAAGACAACATTCAAGACTCGGAAAGGATTATATGAATGGCTGGTCATGCCATTTGGTCTATCTAATGCACCATGCACATTTCTGAGGGAGATGAATCAAATTTTCAGACCTTACATTGGGAAGTTTGTTGTAGTCTACTTTAATGATATCTTGATATATAGTGATAGCACAGAGGAGCACATTCAACACTTGCAAAAGGTGTTAACTATTCTTCGTCATGAACAGTTCTATGCAGCGATGAAGAAATGTGTGTTCATGACGCCAAGTGTTTTATTTCTGGGTTATGTCGTGCCTAAGGAAGGGATACAAGTGGACCAGAGTAAAGTAGCCGCAATCAGAAATTGGGCATAGACCATAACTATAATAGAAATCAGAAGTTTCCATGGGTTAACTTCATTTTATCGAAGATTTATACCGCACTTTAGTAGTGTAATGGCTCCTATTACCGATTGCATGAAAGGAAAGTAGTTTTCATGGACGAAAGAGGCAGGATCTGCTTTTGAATAAATCAAGGAACTTTTAACCTCAGCATCGATTCTAGCGTTGCCAGATTTTCAGCTACTATTTGAGTTACATACAGATGCGTCCAAAGTTGGAATCAAAGGAGTGTTGAGTCAAAAGGGACGTCCAATTGCCTATTTCAGTGAAAAACTTTCTGGAGCAAAAATGAGTTACAGTACTTATGATGTGGAGTTTTATGCTATTGTGCAGGCCATGAAGCATTAGAGACATTACTTGTTCCAAAAAGAATTTGTTTTGTATACAGATCATGAAGCATTGAAACATTTACAAGGGCAGAATAAAATTTCAACTAGGCACGCATTGTGGATAGCTTATTACAGCAATTTACATTCATCATAAAGCACAAGTCTGGAGTAACTAATCGCGTTGCCGATGCATTGAGTCAGAGGAATAATTTACTAACAACCATGCGAATAGAGGCGATGGGTTTTTACTTACTTCCAGATCTTCTTACTTCAGATTTATATTTTTTCGAAATCCTAGACAAAGTCAAGTAGGGAAACATGGCTGGATATATGATGGTTGAAGGTTTTCTATTCAAAGGAAATCAGTTGTGTATTCCAGATTGTAGTCGACGAATGAAAATCATCAAAGAATTACATAAAGAAGGACACATAGCCCGCGACCGTACTATGCAGTTGATCTCAAAGTCTTTTTTTAGCCTTCAATGAGGAAGGAGGTTGAAAAGTTCGTTTAGAGGTGCCATATTTGTCAAGTTTCAAAGGGGACCGCAGCAAATGCAGGTTTATATATGCCATTGCCTATACCTACTAAACCATGGGTGGATGTTAGTATGGACTTTGTATTGGGCTTACCGAGGACGCAACATGGCAATGATTCTATCTTAGTGGTTGATCGGTTTTCAAAAATGGTACATTTTATCGCATGCAAGAAGACTGCAGATGCAGTTAATGTCACACAGTTATACTTCAGAGAGATCTATCATCTTCATGGGTTGCCTGAATCTATTATATATGATGGAGACACTCATTTTCTGAGTCATTTTTGGATGAGTCTATGGAGAATGGTCGGGACAAAGATGAAATTTAGTAGTGCTTATCATCCACAGACGGACGGACAGACAGAAGTTGTGAATAGATCCCTAGGTAATCTATTGAGATGCCTCGTGAATTACAATTTGAAGAGTTGGGATTCCAAGCTGTGTCAAGCTGAGTTCGCACAAAACCATGCAGTTAATCGTAGCACTAGGTTCAGTCCATTCCAGGACGTTTACTCAACAATCCCTAAGGGGCCATTGGATTTATCTATTGTACCACGGCAGAAAGGAGTGATCAAACGAGCTAGTGATTTTGTGAATGAATTGCAAGAGTGCCACAAGGTTGTGCAGGAACGATTGCTTAAGGCAAATGAGAAATATAAGAAATCCGTGGATGTTAAACGACGAAATGTTGAGTTCAAAGAAGGAGATTTTGTATATGCATTATTGACTAAGGATCGATTTCTTATTGGTAATTACAACAAACTAGCTGCTAGAAAGATTGGCCCTTTGGAAATCGTAAAAAAGATTAATGAGAATGCTTATCAATTAAAATTGCCGGATCATATCCATATTGCCGACGTTTTCAACGTCAAACACTTGATTCCATATCATGAGAATAAGTATGTCGAAGAAGAGGAAAGTGTAAATTCGGGGCCGAATTCTTTTCATCCAGGGGAGGATGATGCAACGCACCATGATAAGTCGCCTACATTAAGTCGCATGCCTTAAGTCGCATTTCTATAAGTCACTCAGCTATGCTGCATTTCTTAAGTCGCCTGCTTTAAGTCGCATTTCTATAAGTCTCAGTTATGCTACATTGTTCTCTTATTCGCATGAAGCTGTGCTATCTTCTTAAGTCGTATGCTAATTTCTTATGTCGTATGTTGTCAAGTCGTGTGATGTTGTAACTCGTATGTTGTTAAGTCGTGTGATGTCGTAACTCGTATGTTGTTAAGTCGTGTGATGTTGTAACTCGTATGTGGTTAAGTCGTGTGATGTTGTAACTCGTATGTGTTAGGTCGTGAGTTGTCTGATGTTAAGTCGTATGTGATAGGTCGTGAGTCGTATGGTGTTAAGTCGCATGTGTGTGTTGTAAAATCCTATAAATAGGTGTGTGTTGTCATTTGTAAGGGAGTTTATTTTGAAATAAAAATTGTGTGTGAGCTTTGGCCATCATTGTTGGAAGTTGAGTGCGATCTCCTTCTTCTTTCCATCTTCGGGTTATTCGTGAGCGAATCAACGAATTTGAAGCCAATTCTCGGTATCACTTACGAGTGATCAATGATCGAATTGTAGATCTCTCAACACGGCATCTTGCGAGATCAACGGGTTGGAGATAGCTAGATTCCGGCATCATCACGATCAACGGAACTGAGCATTTATCGTTCTATCGATTTATTTGACATGAAATAATCATTTCGTGAGGAAGATCCTAGATAGGTTGTGACAGTTTGGTATCAAAACTGTTCGAGCCTAGTCAAAGCTGCGTCAATCAGTGTGCGGTCAAATCTCGTACTGTAGCCACGTTCATTTGCCGATCAAGATTCTCTGCTTTGTTGAGTGGAGAGAAGGTGTGTTAGTGTGCGGCCGAATCACGTACTGTAGCCACGTTCATTTTTCGGTCAAGATTCTATGCTTTGTTGAGTGGAGAGAAGGAACATCCATTATATAAATTCACAAATCATTATCTGTTTAAATCATTTAAAAACCTAACATTGTTCAAACTACATTGTCCAACATGACATTTACATCTCATGAATTGAAGTTGCTTATGCAGTACTACATTCAAACCGATGAGATGCGCGATAATCAGGAATCAATGATAATTAATTTTTGGGACACTCTGGCTGAACTCTACAACAATGACGTGGGCTCTCAAGTCAGACGTACGGCTCAAGAGGTCAAGACATCATACGGAAACTTTACTAAGGCATGCACGCGTTACATAAAGATTATTAATGAGGTAATATCGGAAAATGTGTTTGAGACCACACGTTTGACTTATGACGGTCGATACAATTTAAAATATCGCACTCCCTTCATTGCCCATGATGCGTACTTCATACGCCAAAATTGGCTAGAAAGATTTGGACGGCCTTAAGATAACAGTATTGCTAGTTGGTTATGTAACGTTTGATAATGTGTCGAGAGCTTTCAGAATTGTCTTTTCAAATGATAATGTCTGTTGTTTTGTCAAAGAAAATGGCCATATGTAATGTTTGTTTATATATGCTCTTGTGTATTATTTGTTATCAGATCAAAAAGTAGTGGTAGCACAAGTGTAATGTTTGTTTATATATGCTCTTTCTGATTTACTTATTCATCATTCATAATCATCTTCTTCCTCACTCACAACAATAAATTCTTCATCGCAATGCCTTCTTGGCTTTCTTCTATCGATTCAGATGCAGGTTACGTGCCTACGGAAAGTCCACATACTGATGAGGATTGGCTTATCGATTATCAAGAACAACACTATGAAGATGTCCGCGATCAGTTTCAAAACCTTGAGCAGCTGAGACTTCAGGAAGTGGTTGAACCACCATACGAACAACATGTTGTTCATATGGCATATGAACAACTTGAGAACCAGGTTTAAGTAGTTCAACCTTCTACTGAGCAAGAAGTTGAATCGCATCCAGTTTGTTGTCAGTGCGGGTATGAAGTTGAAGTTGTAGTACGTGCGGATGGAGAAAATAGTGGTCGTCGAATCCAACTATGTCAATTCTGGCCGAATGGTTGCAATTACGCGGAATGGTTGGATGATCCTTTATGTCCAAAGGGCATAACCTATGCAAATAAACTAGAACAGGAGATAAGACGTCTTAGAAATTCTTTACAGGAGTTGCAGTTTAATCGTCACATCTAGTTTCTACATATTTGTGGTCTATTATTACTATGTCGTTTTTTATCAGTGTTCTATGTTCGTATATGTCGCTGGTAGTTTTTTATGTCACTAGTAGGTTTTTATAAGTTTTCTATCTACTGTCACTATTAGTTTTTTTTTATGTTTATATGTAACTAGTTGGTGCTTATAAGTATACACAAACATGTAGAATTCACATTATACACCAACATATATAATTCATAGTATACATAGACATATAGAATTCACATTATACACCAACATGTATAATTCACAGTATACACCGACATATAGAATTCACAGTATGCTCGAGCATTATAATCCAAAATCCAAGAAAGTGAAAGTATATAAACATAAATAATATATAGTAGACTCAAACATTGACATAAGTACATAAGCTATAGGAACTGCAACATATAATAAAATGTCTACTACGCATAAACTAAAAGGTATACAACTAAAGGGATGCAACGTCGTCATCGTCAGCATCATCACCATCATGCCCATCATCATCATCATCTCCGTTGTCGTCATCATCATCATCATCATCCCCATCACCATCATCATCCCTATCACCATCATCATCTCCATCATCATCATCGTCATCCCCATCACCATCATCCCCCTCGTCCTCATCATCCCCATCGTCCTCATCTAAACTACCAACATCATACCCACTAGGAACAACATCACCTCCGCCTTGTGATCCGAAAGGCTCATGTACAGCAAGTCTAACTGATAGCTGATCAATCTGCTCCTCTAGCATCTGTGTATGCTGCATGTACATATCATGCATGGTGTGTGTATGTGCAAGAGTCATATCGCGAAACACACCAAGTGAAACTCTGGCCTAGTCCAATCTAGCAGCATACTACATAAAGATGAATTTGACATAGTAAGAAACTAAGCATAAAATAAAGGGAAAATAACAATAAACAACAAACATACCTCATACGGAGGATATAACCCGACTGGAGGCACACCAGGATAGTCGGGTTGATATGGAAAGACTAAAGGCTGCTCAATCAAAGTACATGTCACGTCATATGCTCTAAAAGTAGTATCAGGCTCCAACTGCATGGGAGTCTGGGAGAACTGTGATGGAATCGGGTCAAATGAAATCTGCGGTACCCGAACTCTACCGGTTGCCAGATGAGGTCCTATATGATCAGAGTTGACCCCACGAACATAATCTGGTACGATGAATCTTTGGGGTGCTACTCTAACCTAATAAGCATCATAATCCCTATTGATGAAGAAAGTAATACTATCCACCCATCCAGCTTGATGTAGAGCATCTAAGTACTGATCGCCAATCACCCTATGTCTACCAAGCATGTCCTCGCAAGATAAAGGACCATATGGTATACGACGATCACCCGTAATCTGATAAGCACATCTCTCTCCCAAATACCACATAGGCATAAATGCAGGTGTATGAAAAGCAACCCTACGTCTAAATAGTGAATATGAAACCATCAAGGGATGGTCGTCCACTAGAAGACCTGCATCTGCTAGATGAGTCCAATGTGAGGCCCAAGGAGTCCGAATGATGTTACCTCGACTACGCATATCAAGTTGTGACCTATCCTCAATCAAGTCATGCCGTACACTAAGGGGACATGATGTACGTACTGCATAGTCTCCCATCGTCTCATCCTAGGGAAGTAATGCTCAACAGCCTGACTATCCATGTCTTGGATGCGGGGATGCATATTTGACGTGTACTCGTAGTACCATAACGACAAAATATACCAAAAATCATACATTTGCCTGACATCGCCAAGCGCAAATGAATCTAGAGAGGTATATAGGGTGCCTAATATCGTTGTGCCCCAGTCAATAGTATGTAGCTAGTCTAATATGGCAAGAGATGCTTAATAGCCTAGTCTAATCGTACCTTTTTGGTTCGAAAAAAAGGTCGAACCAAACAAGTACAAAAAAAATTCTCTAGTATCTGCATCCATCATATCGGCTCTAGCTATATAACTGGTGATGTACCGTTGCGGGTAAGTCAACTTAACAGAACAATTAGTGACACAGGTAACATCTATCAGTGGTAAAAAAATAGTAAACAGATTGGGCGACTCATATTAATCATTAAATGAAAAAGGTCGAAGACCAATCGTCCAATCTCAATTCCAGTAAATATGTAGAAATCAACTGGGGTGATACCAAGCTCAAAATTTGAAAAATGAAACGTATGCGTGGTGGGGCACCACCTCTTAGCTAATGCCTGAATGAGAGGTCGATCAAAGGACTGAGCAGGCCTAATCGACAAAAAAGACCAAAAGGACTAGCCTGTAGCCTCTCAATAATAGGACTGGGAATATAATTATAAAACTGGGTAATGCACTTAACCCAACTACCCCCACAGTGAATGTAATGGTCCTATAGATAATTTATGAATTTTTGATGGAGTAAGGGTTATTTAATATGAGTATGTAATGTACATAATAAAGTAACCAGTTATTATAATTTTCAATTTATACCTGTATAGTCGTCAAAGCGGTTTCGGCTATATGCCGATAACCATTTGGCAGCTCGTGTAATACACGTAGATCGTCTGGTGAAACTCTAGGTGGTGGCGGAACGTGTAATGGTCCAGCTTGCTCCGCTGGATGTCTGTGAACCGTTCTTCGGGAGATTTTGGTTGGACGCGGCGGCATTTCGTTTAGATTATCTAATTTAAAAAAAATGAAATGAAAATGAGAGTAGAAAGTGAGGAGGGGAGGGGAGGCGGGGGCTTTTGTGGGGGTGGAGTTTAGGCGCCCATTTTATGGGCGCCTGACCACTGGGAGCCCACCCCAGGTTAAGGGCTGAATATTCAGCCCTTAACCCACTGGAGATGCTCTAAATAAGAACGAGACTAAAAATCGACTTCAACAAAGAAACAGAAAGAGGCCACAAATTTATATATATATATATATATATATATATATATATATATCGCGAAATCAAAATCAAGATCTAAAAGCAAAATCAAGCGTTTGTTGTGAAGTTCAGGTTGCTCGGTTGTGATTTTCTGTGATTTGGGGCGGTTTGGTTGCCCAGTTGTGGTTGTTTGGTTGCTCGTGTCGATCGATTAAACGTATTTTGGAGGTCAAGGATTTGAGTTTGCGGCAATTTCTGGTTTTTGTGATTGGTCTAAAGGTTGTTGGTGGTTACTGGAAGTTGCGGCGATTTGGGGGGTAAGTGGTATTCGAAACTTGGGTTAGGAGATGGCATCGAAGTCGAGGCTGTTGTACTGGTGAGATGAGGAGTATTCGATGAAGTCGAGGCTGTTGTACTTGTTTGAGGGTGGGTTGTTGCGGATTTTGGGGTTGCGAGGGGGTTTCGGATATTGAGATAAGGTTTGAGATGTCAAATTCGATTTTGGTTCTTGCGATTAGGGAGTGTCAGTTGTTTGACTATGGTTGTTGAAGTGTAGAGAGTCTGTCGGGTTGAAGGAATGTGGTAAGTGATGTGTTGTTGTTCGTTAAGTGGTGGTTGTTGTTTTCAGTGAATGGAGGAGTTGCTGCAGAGATGGTATATTAAGTTGCTGCTACAGTTTTTGTTGGGATTTAGGCAGTTTTGAGGAGGAGTTGTGTCGTTGCGGATGTGATGTAGGCAGATGCGGGATTTCACAGTTAGAAGCAATGTCAGAGTCAGTTGTAGTGTGCAGGGGTTGATGGTGAACACAAGTTGATGGTTTAAGGCTGTGGTTTGGTGAGTGATGGTTTAAGGGGATAGAAGTGATAATGCAGGAAGGTGGATGGTTTTGGTTTATGAAATGCTTGAGTGCATGGTCGGTGCTTGGATATGAAGTAGTTTTGTGATGGTTCGAAGTATGATCGAAAGTGGTCTAGTTGCAGTGTTTTTGGCAGTTGTGGTGAGGATTGGTATGATATGGTGAAGGGTGTGTAGTATATTTGTGTTTGATGAAGCAATGGGGGATTAAGGGACAGGGATGTGTTGTTGATTAGCAACGAGGCTATTGGTGGTTAGTTTTGTTGATTGGAGATAATGTAGAATGTGGTGTAGAGGGGGGAGGCAGTTGTAAAATTATTGAAATGTGAAATGATTGTGTGGTATGTAGTGCATAGTGGAAATGGCAGTGAGAAGTGGTGGGCTCTGGTTTGCTGCTTGGTTGCTGTGAGCGATATGTAGTGAGAACTTTAGGCTGGTGGTAAAATGGAGACAGAGGTAGTAGATGAATGTTGGGGGATTTTTTGATTTATATGCAGGGTAGTTGAACAGTAGTTGTGGTTGTAGATTTTGGCTATAGGGGTTTTGGCAATGTGAATGTAGTGGAATTTAAGAAGCTAGCACTCAGGGATGTGCACAGAATATTGGATATGCACAGTAACGAAAGTAGTGATGATTTCAGGGATTGTGCAATTTGTTTATGGTCAGTGGGATGTAGAAATTTAGTTGTATGGGTGGGTGGTCAGGTTTGAAGTAGAAAGGAGTGGTGGTTACTTGATAACAGAGGGTCTATAGCAATGCAGTGGTCAGAGAGACTGTTGTGATGCTAAATAGTAAGGAGTGAAATTTGTAAGGCAATGTGAAAGTGAGATTGTAAATGTAAAATTAAATGTGAAATTGCAAAAATTGTAAATATAGTTCAAAATGAAACAAAAAATACATAATTTTTTTGAAATTGTGAATGTGTTTTTTTTTAAATGCAAATGCATAACAACTATACAAACAACAAGCACAAATCAAAATGCAAACAAAAATAACACAACTCAGTTTTTTTTAAATGCAACACACACGGAAATTAAAACACACAAAAATCAAAAAAATAATTCAAAGAATAGAAAATCAAAATCAAAACTATTTCCCGGCAACGAGCCAAAAACTTGTTTAACGGCGGAATTTCTATCGAATTAGAAAACCGTCTAAAAGTTTCGTAATAAAAATAACCGCAAGCGCACGACGTACTATCGTAGTACGTGTAGAGTATGTGTCGATCCGCAGGGAATTGTTTTTGATTTTAAAACTCAATTCAATCAAATTAGACCGAAGTGAGAGGAAATTGTTAACTGCAAAAATGAAGCTAAAAGTAGAATTAAAATGTGATTTAAAAACTATTAGACTGGAGATCATTTTAGAGGCAAATCCACTCTAATATTTTTGTAAATCAACAAACGAATAATTTATGATCTCTTGTTCTGATATTAAGTGAAATAAATGATATATTTATCATAATTATGGTTTTTTTATGTTAACAATTAACATAACTCAAACCATCAAACTATAATAAAACAAATAAACCACTTATTAATTCTTATAAAAATGAAGCCAAAGAAAAAGCTATTTTAAGTATGATCTATTTCCTATTGTAAATAGTAATATAGATCATCAAATTTCATTTTTACTTTCATTTCAAATCAAAAATTAATTAGCAAATGATGATGTAGATTGTGTTTATGTTGAATAAGAATTGCTCATTTGCATATGCAATATAAGCTATCAAACCCACTTGTATAAACTTACATCAAAACTCACTTGCATGAAGCATAAGATGAAGAGATCATAAATCATAAAAATGATGAAATTACATAATGTTTGAGAGCTTCATTACCCATAAATTGAAGAGGTTTAGCTACTCATTTGTTTTATCAAATCAACACATGTAAGTATCAACACTGGAAAGCAAAGAAAAGTAGAAATTAAGCAAAGGAAATGAGATTAACTGCTTGCATGAAATAACATCAAACTAATTGCATGAATGTAAACCTAAGTATGAAAATAAAAATAAAGAGAGCATAGAAATAAACATTAATATGAAAGCAAAGAAAAGCATGAAGAAAAGAAAAGAGAAAGAGGCTTGGAAGCCATTTTTATTTCATATAACATTGAGCTTATAATTTGATTGCTTAATTTCCTAAGTAAAATGAAAAAGTAGAAGATATTTACCTGTACATAAGAGGCTATTTATACATGAATAAAACCCTAATACAATTTTTAGGGTGCTTCCCAAAATGCCCTTTAGGAAGTGTGGCCATCAAGTAACCATTAGCCACTAATTAATCCCTCGTTAAATATGCAAAAAGCTTTAACCTCCACTTAGTTGTCCATTAGCATCTAATTGTAGATTTATGTAAGTAGGTGGGGTCCTCCATGATCACGTTCTTGAATTATTTCCCTCTTCTTTCCTTTGTATTCATTTGTGCATGCATGTATCTTCATAAAAGCCTCATCCATATGCATCAAATTCCTATAAAAATCATCAAAAAAAGGTCAAAGTAAAAATTCTCAAATTGAAACATGCATAAAAAAAGGACCATTTCCCCTTAAATGAAGATGAATATATGATGATTTGCAATCAATTGAATTTTGGTTTTAAACATGTCAAAGTGCCCAAATATGATATTTATTTTAGTAAAAAGAGATAAAATATGGACGTATATATTCATCCGCACAGTTATGCTTTCCTCTATAATTCGTTCATTGCACTTGCTCCCCATTTCGATAATATTCCCAGCAACCAAGAGATTCGATATTTGTTCATCTTTAAGCATCACAAAGAAAGTCCTTCCCTCCTCTTTCTTGAGCCTTCCAAAGGTTATTGGATCATAGTCGTCACTTGGTATAAATTCAGTTATTTTAAGGAGGAACTTTTTTGTTCATTGTCCTCCCAAGTTTGCTAAATATTGGATATCTCCACGTAAGCTCCATACTAGCCTTTATCATTCAGTTCTGCATCCATAACTTTGTCAATTCTAAATTTCTTGTTTTTTCTTTGCAGCTGTACCGCACAAGCCCTCCAATGCAACATTGGAAGAGACTGTTAGATAACTCCATCTAATTTTGGAGGAGGTGAAATAAGCCAAGATGTTGCTCGACGATGAAAATTTACGTTCTTATAACGTGTTAGAATCTAATCGCAGTGTTGGTGCTACTGCGAAATATGGTAACGAAGACGATGACAATTCATCATCAAAAGGTGATAGAGATCACTTGTCGATGGCCCCAGTTCAAAATTCGTTGATCGTGGCTGGCCATGTATAAGAGCACATCGAGTGGGTGAAATCAAGGATGAAGGTGAAAGAGCAGCAGAACATGGCGAAGAGGTGAAGGTGACCATGATCAGCAACCTCTTCGGAGAAAAAATCCTTAAAATTAAGCTTCATAAAAAGAGGGCTCCTGCCCCATCTCCGCCAGCTATGTCTTTGTTTGAGACTCTTATACAAACTTCGAAGGATCCCTTTGCTGCCTAAGGCCAATTCTAGATAAAATTGACTCTTTTAGCCTTGCTGATATGAGTATTAGGGATGTTGGATCCCTTACTCATTTTCAAGAGGATATGCCTTCTACCAAAGTATGGAAGATTACCCCTATGAGCAAAATCCAAACCCACAGTTCGACGAGGAGCATTACAACACTTGCACGCATGCACAAATGCACTGCACTCTGCATAGCTCATGAAGTGCTCTTGTAATGTCAAAGTTGATTTACCTTCATTTTACTTGCAGTTTCACAGAGAGATGTGGATTATGCGAGTATTTCTAGGATCAGAAGGGCTATCAGCCGAAGCGCAAACCAATTGCGCAACCTCGCATGCCCAGTCAGGAATTTGATTCTAATCGGTGTTCAAGCCATGAATGTGGGGGTTGAGAGAAAGGCTATAGGCCACATAATTCTTCGTCTAAGCATCATTTAAATCCAAATCTCCCATATCCATAGGTTCAGAGAGGAATTATAGTCATCAAGACGATCGTCCATGCGATGACACATCTCATGCTTCTCTCTACCAAGCAGCCATCGTTGTCCCAGACTTCTCTGCGGTCTCAGCTTCCATCAAAATCTACTGCATCTAATTCTTCCCAATGAAAACATGATAAAATGCCTATCAAGAAGCCGGTAGAGCAGCCTTTCAGAAGAATGACTGATCGCTTCAAATCCATAGATTACCGAATTATAATGTCATTCCCGAAGGCCAATTTTAAAGCCTGCAAACTTGTTCTCAATCTAAAGGACATCTCATATGAAGTCAAGAGTCAGATGGTAGCATATGTTGGGGATGTATACAATCAGTACTTCACCTCAAGGAGTCTAGCCTAGGTAATATCAGAATACTCCAAGAACTTAAAGGTCAAGATCCTGGGAATGAAACTCATAGCAAATCAAAATGACAAGTTCGTTGCTCATCTAGACGAAGAAGTTGCTGAATTAAAGAAGGCCAAATAGGATGTTGATCAAAAGGTTAGGGATTGGAAGACTACGATCGAGCAATAAAAGAAAGAATCACATGACCGAAGTGGAGTTTATTCACTACAGGAATCATGATTTGACCGAGGAAGCAAGAGCGCTCAAAGCACGGCTTGAATGTGAGAGGGAAGAGAAAGATGAGGCTTTTTAGACTACACAAAGTTATTATGAATTATTGCTTGGTGCTCGCAATGAGGGGGATAATGCGCGCAAGGAAAGAGATGATGTGCCAGACAAGGCTAAAAGAGTGGACGAGTCGGTGGCTTCCATAAAAAGACGGATCAAGGATTTTTTTTTTGATCCATTCATTACCAACGACAACCTCAATGTTCGTAAATTTGAGACCTAGCCTAGCTCGGTAAAGTTTATCCTTGCACCTTGGCAATGGGATGGGAGAAAATCATGCAGGCAGAGCTAGAGAATGAGATTTTAAGTGCAGAAGTGATCGATGCACTAAGAGAAGGCGAACTTATCTTGCATCCTAAATTAGCTAATATAGTTCGAAGAGATCAAGTTGAAGCCTCCGACACCACTCCCAAGAATGTCAAGACAGGTCTTACTCCCATGACACTAGCTACTTCTGTCATTCGTCACACCCTGAGTATAATCTGAATGCATCGCAACTTCTTAAAACTACTGGGAAATTCAAATGGCATGCCTGCCTACATGGAACCTCTATCTAGCAGAGGTATATCACTAACCTCACCATTATTTGAGAACGCACATATGACACTGGTCGATGTCATTAATCTCTCCTTTCATCTATCTCAAATTGTAAGTCAACCTAGGACATCAACTCTTCCCAAACAAAGCTCCTAACAAGGGAAAATTGCAAATGACGATTCAACTTCAAGCATTTCGATCAGTGATACTATCGGTCCTAGTGCGTAGAAGATCCAAGCAATGGATGAAGAAGGTACTGGAGTTTCTTGAGTTTTCGATGGACGAGGAAGTTTTTAATGATGGTGATTTCGAGGCCTATCAAAAAGCCCAATATGGAGGAGATCCACGATGAACAAGTCTATGACACCAACAAAATCAAGTAAGAATCAACTAACTTTTTTCCTCCTCCATTATCCATTGCTCTACCCGACGACCCTATTTTTGTTCCGGTCATGATTTCCATCGACGGAAGCACTCATAGCATGCCCTTCACTTTATCACATAGCACTCCAATAAAGGGACAAGGAAGTGGGGGCAAGGATATAAGAGGAAGAATGAAGGATGTTGTAGATAGTCTTATAATGATGGGAAGAAAGGAAAGAAGCACAAGCCGAAGAAATGATCGTTTATCTCCTTTATGTTTTCTGTTGAATAGAAGTGCTTAAGCACTTTTGGTTTTTCTCCCAAACCGGTGTTGTGTGGACTCGGTGCGCTTTTACTTCTTAGCTGGAATGTCAATAACCCTTGTACTTATTTTTGATATGAATAACTTTTTTTGTTCAAGTCTTGTATGAATATGTTTAAGCGTTTAATAAGTGCGCTCTACATTCAAAGTGTCCGCGATCCACTTATCCTTGCTTTCAACGAACCAAGACTTTAGTCTGCTTCATTACTTGTGATCTAAGAATAATCCCCAGATTGTACATCCTCATGCGACCATTTTTAGCTTTAGAACTTAGCTAAATTCCAATTACTTAAAAGGTTGTCTTAAAATTCATTTCAAGGATGTTTCACAGGCAATTGTGCCTTTTTCGAGCATTATCCGCAGTAATTCACCTTCATATGTCTCTTTGGACATCCTTCTTCAAAATGCACATGCTGACCATGCCAAACTTTAGCGTCAGTTGGAGTTAACCACTTAATCATAGTGGTTTAAACATCCTCATCCTGGATGTTAACCTTTGAGCATGTTAAACTCTAGGCATTGATCGAAGCTTATGAATATGATCTCGCCTCTCTCCGGGCCCTGACCTTTTGTCTTACCTACTCCAAGCAAGATATAGATGCTTTACCAAACTTTGGAAATGAGCTACAAAGGTGAACTGTTTCATTCGTCCTTTAAGAATTTATTCTTTCCCTCAAGTTCTGGGTTAAAGAGTTGCTTATTGTCTATCATTGGACACAAAAATATAGTTGAACTTCATGCATCCAATCATAGACTATGGAAGTCTAGTCGGCACCAACCTTTAGGTACCTACACACCTACACTTTGCATATGTAAGTTTATTCAAATATAACACCATCCATAGTGTAGAATTGAATACAGATAGATTTATAAGCTTTGGAAGTCATTCCTTTTACAAAACGTTAGAAATGAAAGATTATGTCTAGTTACATGGCTTTGATTAAGTATGTACAAATTTACATTCAAGTGAAATAACATCATAAGTTACACTATTCCATGCCCGTGGGAGTGGGATCTCGTCCATTGTTGCTAACTTGAACATGCTATCTCCAAGTTTTTGCACGATTGCGTATGGACCTTCCCAAGTTGGGCCCAAGTTCCCTAGACCTGAGAAGATTCGTTTGAAGATGAGGTCATCGATTCCAATGGTCCTAATTCTAATCTTGGTATTATAATATCGGGCGACTAGATTTCAATGTGCAATTGCCCTCAACTCAGCTTCATCGTGCCTCTTATACATCATGCCGAGGGACTCCAGCAAGAGTTCCTCATTCAGTTGGGGATTATAGCGAGTCACTTAATAAGAAGGTACTTCAAGTTCAACCAGGATTATAGCCTTTGATCATAAGCTAAGGAGAATGGAGAGTGGCTAGTTATTAACTTGTGTGTTATCGATCATCCTAAAGCGCTAATGGTAATTCATCGACCCACTTGCCCTTAGCCTTCTCTAATAGCTTTTCAAAATGGATTTGATAATTTTGTTTACTACTTCAACAAGTCCATTCACTTGAAAGTGTTCTACTGCAGCAAATCTCTTTTTAGTACTGTATCTGGGGCAGAAGTCCTTAAACACGATACTGTCGAACCGGGCCCCATTGTAGGAAATGATCATTCTTGGGATCCAAAAACGATAGATGTTGTTTCTAACGGCGAAGTTGATTAATTTCTTATGGTGATTTTAGAAAAAGGCTCTGCCTCAACACATTTAGTGGAGTAATCAACTACGACATTGGCGTATTTTGTGCAACCTTTAGATATCAACAATTTGCCAATGATATCGATTCTCCATACTGCAAATTGCATGGTCTGACCATCTGAGTTACCTCTATTTGTAGGGCTCTCTGTGTCTTGGTGAATCTTTGGCACTTATCACACTTTTTGGTGTAATCAACTGGGTCTTGGTTGACGGTCGACCAGAAATACTTATACTAAAGGATCTTCTTTGCTAGGGTTTTCTCTCTGGTGTAGTTACCACGGGTACCTTCATGAACTTCCTTCAGGACTTGCTTGGCCTCACTATTGGCAGCATACCAAAGCATATGGCTGAGAATCCTTTCCTGTAAAGTACCCTCTCTTGGATAATAAATCTAACAGCTTTACAAAGTAGTTAACATCATTCGTTATTTTGTCTGGAAGGATTCCTCTCTTTAGATAGTATTTTATCGAAGTCATCAGTGACTCCTTCATAGGTTCAGCCTCCAAGATCCAATCGATATCCATATGTTCGATGCTCGAAGCTGACATTATTTTCACTGAAACCAAGCCCATGAATTGTGCAACTTTGGAACTAGCTAAGTTAGCTAATAAATATGCATTTAAATTTTCATCTCTAGGAATATGCATTATTGTGTAATACTTAATATCATTAAGCAACTCAAGGGCTTGGTTTAGATAAGGAGCAAGCCTTGCTCCTTTCACCTAAAACTCCATCTGCACTTGACATACAGCTTTTTGGGAATCACAATAGATCTGCAAAGTTTTAACTCCTAGTTCCTTAACAATCTTAGTCCTACTATCAAGGCCTCTTACCCCGCTTCTTTTTTTGTTGTGGGAAAGTTGAGTTTCATGGAATAACAAATTGGATGTTCCTCGGGAGCCTCTAGCTTGAATCCAGCCCTGGAACAATGTTTATTAGACGCATCATCCGTGTACATTTTCCACTCAGCATTATGTTTTCCACTGCTCTTTAGAGTATCATCTCACATAGTGCATTCAACAATGAAGTCTGCCAAAGATCGACCTTAGATGGCTCTCCGAGGGTGATAGTCGATGTCATACCGGCTCAATTTAATATTCCATTTCAACAACCTTCCAGAGGTCTTGGGTCATTGCAATACCTGTTTTAAAGGTTTGTCGGACAAAACTTTGATTGAATGAGCATAAAAATTGGGGCGGATCTTCCTTGAAGTGATTAGCAGATAGTAAGCAAGCTTTTTCGGCTATGGATAGTTTCTTTCCGCTCTTTTCAACTGCTTACTAATGTAGTACACTGGTCGCGGGATCGAGATTCTTCATGCACGAGCGTGGCACTCAAAGCATGCACCAACACTGTAAGATAGAAAAAAAAGTCCACGTATCTAAAGGTTTTGACAAAACGGGATGTCTCTTTAAGTGATCCACCAGAGCATGGAATGCGTCTATACGTTCTTGCATCCAAGCGAAGTTCATTTTCCCTTTTTGATTACATCAAATAAAGTTATATATTTGTTTATGGCTTTGGAGATGAATCGACTCAGGGCGGTGATCTTCCCATTCAAGCTTTCGACGTCTTTAATTGTCTCCGAGGCTTGATGTTCCTCGGAGCTTTGATCTTCTCCGGATTAGCTTCAATTCCATACGAATTCACGATGAAGCCTAAGAAATTCCTTAACGCTAAGCCAAATAAGCATTTCAAGGGATTGAGCTTCATCGCGTATTTTCAGAGAATAATGAACATCTCATCCAAGTCATCAATGTGATTCCCTAATCACCGTGACTTCACAAGCATATCATCCAAATATACCTTCATCGAGCATCTAATATGATCTTTAAACATCATATTCACCTGTCATTGGTAGGTTGCTCCAGCGTACTTTAATTCAAATAGCATAATAAAATAGTAGTACTATCTCAGATCGGTTATGAAGCTGGTGTGTTCTTGGTTGGGCACATGCATCGGGATTTGATTATATCCAAAGTATGCATCCATAAATGATAGCAACTCATGTTCAACCATTGAATCCACCAGCTGTTCAATTCTAGGGAGTGGGAAACTGTCCTACGGGCACATCTTATTCAAGTCAGGAAAGTCAACGTATGTCCTCCACTTCCCATTTGGCTTTTTCATCAAAACTGGATTCGAAACCCATTTCGGGTATAGGGCATCATGGAAGCAGCCGATATCCTTCGACTTCTCCACTTCTTCTTTAAGTGCAGCAGATCTCTCCGAACATAGGCTGTGGCATGTCTATTTCATAGGCTGTGGCATGTGTTTCCCAAACCACGGCTCACGCGGTGGTTTCTATGCATCTAATGCCTTTATCTAAAGAGTCATCTCTATACCATTTCCTTTCTCTCTCCTTCAAGTCTCTTTTGATTCGGCGATGTAGCACTCGCAGCTAAGCCCTTGATACCCATGAACTATCACCACATCATTCTCAGTTAGTAATTTCATTGTTAAATACTAGGAAGCGATGGCCGCTCTGAATTCAGCAACGGCCAATCGGCTCAAAAAAGCATTACAGGTAGATTAAATATCCAACACAACAGAAAGCACGACTAGCACTCTCTTGCATCCATGATCTCCACGAACCATTGGTAGATCCATGCGTCCAACTTGCTCCCTAGCCATCCCATTAAATACTAGGTCCGAGATTTACATGGGCTTAAGTCCTTTGTCTCCAGAAGCATCTGGTCATAAGATCTTTTAAACAGAATGTGGACCAAACTCGCACAGTCAACCAAAACCTTTCTCACTATGGCAGGTCCGATCGCTGCCGAATAACTAGAGGATCAATAGTCAAAGCCTCTACCCCATTAAAATCTCTATCAAGGAAAATGATATCATCTATCACACTTCTAAGTCGCTTTTCCAAAGTAAAGTCTTCAATAGTAAAACAACTCTCATTCACTTTATGTTTTAAAGCGCCAACATAATGCTCCATCTCGTTCCAACTCTTCTCAGTCGTATGCAGTCCATCGATTATAGTATTGACCATAGATATTTCTTAAATCAGCACTGGGCTCAGCTTGCCCCCATTGGGATGTCAACCCATGAGGGTTAAAATTTCCTCGAGTATCATCCTATGGGGTTTCATAAATTGCTGCAACTTCTTTCTATGAATCAGTTCCTCAATCACATCATGTAAATGTCTGCATTCATTGGTGTTACGGTCATGTGTCTCATAACATATGTCGAACTTACCATATATTTTTTCTTCTCAACTGACTCCCTTAGAGCCGGCTTCCTATACTACTCAATACCGTGAGTTGCTAAATAGATATTCTCTACTAGTTCTTAGGAATCCTGGGATAATTCTTATTATCTGGCTTTTTCTTCCTAACATCACTATCATTATGCTTCTGACTATCATTCTTGTCATCCACAATTATACCAACATTCCCAAAACTCCCTCCAGACCACTTTACCATAATATTGCTTTGTATCACATCGGTTGAATGCCTAGCATTATCCCTTCACGGATGAACACATTCCTATTCCAGGTATAATAATTGATTAGCCTTTCTGTAAAAGATATTTATCCTTGACGAGGGTTTCATTTCCAACCATCTTCCAAAGTCAGTATCAAGATGAATTCCTCTTATCAATGGCATAATGTCCTCCTGAGCATTGCCTACTTTCACTTTTGTAGTGTGAAATCTATGTAAACATCCTTCAAAGTCTCCCCTACTCCCTAGAAGAGATTAGAAGGTTACATCACATCTTTTGAACGTGTTGTATGCATGTAGAATTTCTCTATGAACTTTCGCACCAATTGATCAAAGTATGATATGGATCTTGGCAACAACCGAGTGAACCACATCATTGCTACCTCCTCTAGGAATATCAGGGAACGACAATAATTAACGGCATCAGTAGCCTTGGACGAATCCATATGTTAATCATGCTTCATCAAATGTTTCTTTCAATCCATCTTTCCATTATAAGACGACATCGTTGGCATCACAAACCTGTAGGATTATTCCTTGAGTAAGGTGTCTTCCGTAAAATGATTCTGTCTTAGGAAGGAACCTCACTCATCATTCATCCGGTGTTGACTCTCGGTTATCAGTCTCCTGACCATTTCAATCAAATTTGGTTTCGATGGGCTTATTGAATGACGGTGAATAATAATCTGCCCCCAGCGTTTTGTCCGGCAAATGCTTTCTGTTAGTCTTATGATATTTGAGTTTCTTTGATTCTAGTGGAACCGTTCATTCAGTAGTCCCTTGCATATAATCATTCCGCTGCAGATTTGCAGTACCCGCCTATGTCCCAACATTTGACCATCGAAAGCACGCCCAAAAGCCAAATAGCAGCATCACCCGGGAGTCAGCACTAAGACCTAAGCTTGATGGATTGGTATCGAACCTTATTATGGTTTGGCACTGATCCATAGGCCTTGTTCATGGCTCTTCTCGCCTTCTGTTTTGACTTCCTAGTTTCCTTCCTTAGTTTCGTTTACTTTCTATCCCTCTACCTTTGCTCCAACGACGAAGAACTATCAAACTCCAAATTAGACGACGCTCTATCTCCTATGCTTCTCCTATGACTACTGGTTAGCTGATTTAACAAGTCTAGACTTCATTTCATCTTGCATTCAACTCATTGCATATTTCCTATAGCTTGTCTTCCATCGGTCTCATCATGCGGTCCACCTCAACTTTGAAGACCACATCAGTTGGGTTTTGAACAAACGTAGAGGTTGGCCATGCAACCTCACAAACTTGCTAAAGATCATTCTCCTCAACATCTTCATCAGCATGTGAAGTGATAGAACGATTTTCCTAGAGGCCATTGTAGAGAGCTCTCGTATAGATTCTTAAGAATCTGTATAGTTAAAAATTCAAAAAAACAAAGGAAACTGGATTTATTTCTTGGATTTAGAAAATTAAATAGTAGATGAAGGATCCAAACTGGCCTGAGAAGGTGAAAGCACCAAATGTGTATCATCAAAATTGGCACAGAACCCAATAGATTGTGTAAAGAATAAAAGTGATGAAAAAATAAATGAAAATTAGAAAAAACAGTACATCCAAGGTTTATAGTGGTTTGGCTAATCTTTTCTTAAGTTTACTTGTGATTTTATTGATAATATTTCTGTTTTAGAATTTTTGTTCTTATCATTTGGTACCACTCGGTAGCAAATTATAAGAAATAAATGCAAAGTTATCTGAGAGCCAAAATTTCCCCAAAATGAAGCCTCCTAATCCCTGTTTATAGCTGTAGGCTATCGAGAAGAGCTCTGGCACATTCATCCCCACTTTCTCCATGATCTTTAGGAAGTTGCTCGATCGAAAACGTGGCCAACTCAGCAACATGGATCGATCGATATTGATCCATGGCCATGATCGATACCAATCCATAAAACTTGGTTACGGATCGCTCTAGCCTCCTTGAGATGAATTGAAATATCGATAGCTTGATGTTTCTCCACTTATTTGCATGGCTATAAGCTTACTTCTTGGCCAATAGGATGGATCAACAGAAGAGTAAAATTGCTAGTTCCTTATGCGTGAGCTATTCGATATCACGAGACATGCAAATAATCTAAAGAACTTTAATAGGGCATTTAGCATCAATACTAGGTAGCATGGAAAAATTGTTTAATTTGGATGAGTTTTTATCGACCGATACCAATCCATTGGATTAATCGGTACCCATCCATCTAATTGTGGAACGAGGCCTTGAAACTTTCATGTTGGCTTTAACTTTGTCCTATGATCTTAATGATACTTTGTTTCCTGGACATTATGGCTATCTCTTTTGGCCTTCTGCCTCGATAAATAACCAAGTAATATCCAGAATGTTTTAATGGATAAAACTTGAAAGCTATCAAGGCGAAGGCCCAAAAAGATAGCCGTAGAGTCTAAAAAATAAAGTACCTACGATAACTTCCATTCTATTATTTTCTTACCACTCATGCTATTTTCACTTTCAACCTTAATGAGATTCTAATAGCCCATGAGGGTGATTTCTAAAAGATATTTAAAATTACTACACATATTTAAGGAAATTATTGTTTTCCTTCTATATTATTTCTAGTTAGACTACTACCCTGTTTAAATATAAATTCTAAATAATATTTCTATTTAAAATTTCTTTTATCGAAATTGCCCCTAAATAGCTTCTCCTTACATATGTCTTTTCCTCTTTTATTGTTTTCCACATCGACTCATTATAGTAGATTCATCTACAGCTTTAGCCATTGGGATTTTCCTCTTTAACATAAAAAGAGATATGCATAAATCTACTTCAATTGTTTTTCTGTTTATCTTCCTTATACATAGGAATATTTTTCCTATCTTCATTATCAGACATATTAATCTTCCATTCTCTTTAGCTCATTTAAATCAGGTACCATTTCCACTTATCCATCCTTAAAAAGAATTTAGAAAACAAACTTTTAAATTTTAAAAGAGGAAAAATCAAGCCAAACATATGCTCTCTTTCCCATTCATTTCAAAAATGAAAAATCCCTTTACCAAAAACCCTTGATAATTTTCTACCCAACCAATTTTAAACTTCACTAAGAATCTCTAAGTTGCCCTTTAAAACTTTCAAATTTTCTTGCTTTTTTGAAAATACAACTTTTCAAAGGTAGGGTCCTTTTATTTTAAATAAATTCTCTTTAAAAATATTCAAAAAATTTCAAGGATTTTTCAGAAATCTTTTTGTTGAACTCTTTCACATAGGGTCAAATTCAGAAATCAACTTTAACTATCTGTTCTTTTAAAATTTTCTTCCTTTTGGTTTACTCTTAACCTCTTATGAAGATTAATACACACCTTCTTACAGAAACTTACTCAATCCTTTTTCATACCATACTTTAGGAAGCTTACAACATATAAGTTCTTCCTTCCCATGTATCTGGCTAAAATGTATATCTTAATAGGCTATCTATCGAAATCCATAGTCTTAAGGAATCCTAGGCCAAACAATGGAATGAAGTATCATCCCGCCTCCGGGATACTCCTATATGTCATATGCATGCTCTTCTCAGTCCATTCCTTATGGTGTAGCATTTACCCCATCAGGTAATACGAGTGACCCGTCAGTTTAACTCTGTTTGTTATTCCAACTCACGGTTGCCTCGTCTATCTTTCAAAATATGGTTGCAACTACTTCTATTGTCGAAATTCATAGAGCTTGGTGTATAATATATATAGTATTATAGGTAAAAATACAAATGTGTTCACTTAGCGTATCCTAATTCCTATGGTTGACCAACTTATGCTCTGATACCAAATGCAATAACCCAAGCCTTAATGGGCATGAATTTTGACTAAATAGAAACTCAAATCCATTAGAGCACACATCATGTTGTTAATAACCTGTACTAAACTTAAATATATCAAATAAAGAACTCACGGCGGAATCGTAAAATATAATAAAAGGGGAATTTTTACCATAAGACCTTCTTTAAACAAACAATAAAGTTTAAGGACATGGCTTTAAAAAAATTATTTTCCAGGACAAAATTTTTTATACGTGACATCGGCCCATTAATCCATTACTTCATGTCTTCCTTCTGGTCCTTTTTTGGTTTCTTTTCAACCATTTTTAGTGCGCCAAACGAAATCGAAAACAAGGGTTTAGAATACAAACAATCAATTTCTCTTTTCAAAATCTCAGTTAAATCGATTACAAATTATTTTTTCACGATCGATTGAGTTTTGTGTCGCATTTCAATTACAAGGACTTCTACTTCATCGATTTAAGCCTCATCAATTTCAGCTAAAACTGAAATACTTTCGACGAACGATCTTTGGAAACAGCTCAAATACATTCGGCGAACGATCTGTCGAATCAACAAGTAAGCTCTCTTTAATTTTCATGCAAACATATTAGTTAAATATACTTATTTCTTAGTAAACCCTAGTTAAATATACCCAACATTTATTGCATATTATTGATGCTGATGACAGTTTTTGTAATGGATTTAAAGTATTTTAGCGCTTTTATGATTTAATATAATTGATAGATGTTTAATCAAGCATATGTAAATATTCAGTGACAGATGATACTAAATCCTAAAGTTCTTTACTTGAATATGTTATAGTTTAGCTGTTAAAAAGGTAAATGCATCTATCTTTTAATGTAAAAGATTTAAATTACATGCTGAACCCTACATATATTTAATAATTACTGATATTTGTTATGTCTGTTTGTTAAATAGTGATACATGTTAAACATGTTTCTTTTTTAGTAATGATTTAAAATTATTACATAACATATGAACCAAATTTAAAGCATACTTAAAATGATAAAAGCATTTATGTTTTTATACAGACAATTTAATAACATAATTAACTATAACTGAATTCTCTTATTCACTTTGAATATTAAAAGATATGCAATGAAATTTCATAGTTATTCATTTATTGCTTTTTAATACAAAAATATAACTCTTCATTATTACTAACATATTAATACACATGATAATATTCATGCAGCATATAAATGAAGACTAGATATGCGAACCAAAAGTTGTTATAGAACAAGCAGCATGCATCTTTATAAACAATGGAGGAAAACAGTGCATAAACATAGGACCGTGTTAATTCTCTTTATTATGTGACCTAGCGACTCAGCGACTTAGCGACTTAAAGGATGAAGCGACTTAGCGACTTAAAGGGTAAAGCGACTTAGCGACTTAAAGGGTAAAGCGACTTAGCGACTTAAGGAATAAGCGACCTAGCTGCTAAGAGAGTGGGACGAACTAACTGCTTACAGGAAGCCAAGACTCAACGACCTAAGTACTTCATGACCTAAGGAGATAAAGCGGCAGCGACCTAGTGGTTTCATTACATGCTTTAAGTCGCTCACGACTTAGCACTTATCGAACCTTGCCGCTCTCCGTTAGGTCGCTGGAATCTACTAGCTAGTTCAGATGGCCAGGTGCGAACCATTTAGGTCATAACTCAAATCCCCTTAGCTCGCTGGCGAGTTACGACTGATGTTAGGTCGTATCCTTCGACTTACGACTTATCATAAGTCGCTCACGACTTAAGGCCTGTCCGAAAACTCCTATAAATACCGTGTGAGCTCCAACGTTCGGTGGATCTTTTTGGCTCATTCTCGAAGCGCCAATACTCTGCCATTTTCTCAACTCGAACAGCACTTCAAGCACTCCAAACACCAAAGGCATTACGACAAACTTCAAGAGAAAATCTACATC
This sequence comes from Allium cepa, assembly GCA_030765085.1. NCBI lineage: Eukaryota > Viridiplantae > Streptophyta > Magnoliopsida > Asparagales > Amaryllidaceae > Allium > Allium cepa. Next base: position 958,170,471 of record CM060935.1, read on the forward strand.
ATTCGACATGGATTCGAAAGATTATTCTACATCGAAGTTTGAACTACTAGTCTAAAGTGTGTTGTAATTGAAGAAAGTTGTATAAGTTGTATTTGAATCAGCAATAAAGAGAATTAAAGTGGACGTAGGCTTGACTATAAGTCGAACCACTATAAAAATTGTGTCTTCTACTGTCTTTCTGATATTTTCCTGCTTATTTCTGATTCCCGTATCAACGGGTGGTGCTTTTACACTTGCTTTACTTGCATCGGGGTGTTAGCGTCAGATATTTACATTAACATTTTTGGTTCTTTCACTGAGAGCCCAACTCAGGATACTGTCATGTAGCTTCACAGAAATTTGTGGAAAGGATCTCTCTAGAAACCAGACGTTTGTCAGAAATAATGGCCCCCGGAAGAAAGCACAAGGCTGTCAGATCCGAAGATGTTCGCGAGACTACTGCCACTTCTCCTCCTTTAAGTCAAACAACTCCAACTGTTGGAGTAACGCGAGCAGAATTGGATGCTGCGGTTTCTGGGCTATATCAGCAGATGGAAGCCCAAAACAATCTCATGTTGGAAAGGTTGACACTTTGTTTGGGGCTAACCGTCAACCGGTAAATAACGAACCAAACTTTGCTGATAATGTTCGTGATGTGGAAGAAAGAGATGTTCGTCAAAGGGCAGCTGGCCCGGTTAAAGGCACACCTCCCCAAGTTGGAGGATCGGGACAACAGCCAACTATCCATGAAAGCCTGTCAAGGCAAACTTATGAAAAGATGGCCAATGCCTGTCCTGCTGAGCCCCTTAATGATGATGAATATTTCTCAAGGATGGTTTGACAAATCATGAAGGAAAGTATGCAAAGGGAGGAAGACGAAAAAGAATGGGGCTTTGCTCCAAGCAAGACTCCATTCACTGAAAGGATTTTGAAAGCAGAATTTCCTAGGAAGTTTGTTCCTCCTACCATACCGGCTTATAAGGGAACGAGTGATCCTAATAAGTTTCTGTATAAGTATGATTGGCACATGATGGGTGCCAGAGCCTCTGATGAAATCAAATGCCGGTATTTTTCGGTATACCTGGAAGGAGTTGCTCTACTTTGGTTCACAAAGCTGCCGGTCCGATCGATAGACCAATTTTCTGATTTGACTCATAAATTCAAGGAACAGTTTCGATTGTATGCATCAAAGGCAAAGGATATAATGTCGCTCTCCAGCCTAGAACAAAATCCTGAAGAATCTATAAGATCATTCTTGAATCGCTTTAACATAGCTCCGGCCGAGATGGATAACACAGAGCCACGCATGATTCTGACATACTTGATGAGGGCAATTGATAAATCAAGTGAATTTGGAAGGTGGTTGAAAATGAAAGAACCCAGTTCGCTTGACAAGTTTTATAAGAAAGCCGACGAATTCATGCGCTTGGAAAGCCTCCAAGAACCGGCTACGATGGTATCGACAGGGGATGGAAATAGTAATGCTATTCTGAATAAGAAGGAATCTGGCAATCAGAAGAGGGGGAACGATGGCCAGAAGAAGCAAGGAGATACAAAGAAAGGTCGTCCCTTCAACTTCACCCCTCTGACGATACCCCGGAAAAATCTACTTTGCGAACAAAGACACGGTCGAATTCCCCGCACCAGCTAAGCAAAGAGTTAATAGGACAGCTGAGAAGAATGGAAGGTTTTGCCAGTTCCATAACCAACCCGGGCATGATACTAACGAGTGTCGTCACTTGAAGGAGGTAATTGAGGAACTATTGAAGGAAAACAAGCTCCAGCAATATGTAAAAAGGAACAAGAATGGACCAACTCCGTCAACCCAAGGACAACAGGTTCCTGTTCATCGTCCTAGCTCATGTGAAAAGGCGGCAGCTCATGAATCAGAGAGGCCTGTTATAAATGTGGTTACAGAGGGCCGTCACCCAGCTGGCAGGAGTTGGGGTGAGATGGAAAGATACGCCCGTGCTTTAAAGTATGCACCGGCAGATGAAAGTGTTTTTGTGTTAGAAGATGCTGCACCCCTGAAGTAGCAGAAAACTTTTAATGATGACATTATATTCAGTTCTAGGGATTCAATGGGTGTTGAAGCTCCTACCATTGATCCTTTGGTCATCTCCGCTGGCATTGGGCCAGTGTAACGACCCAGAATTTTTGATAACTTGAATTTGAATATTTAATTTATTTTTAATATTAATAAGTGGAATTTTTAAGTCGAATAATTTATTTTTCGAATATTGGGTTTAATGGGATAATTAAATCGATGATTTAATAGTGAAATTCCAAAAATAATTAAATATTGGGTTAAATATGATTGAAAATGATTTGGAAAATTTTATTTTATCATATTAAAGTTATAGAAATATTTTGGAACTTGTAAAACTGAATTTGGAGTAAATTTGTAAAAATTGAATATTTTAATATTTAATTATCGACTGAAAAATAGCCAATTTTTGAACAGTCTCGGAATTGAACGAAACGAGTTTCATTGTATCCGTAATAGTTAGTTATTATCGGATTTCAATTTTCGTAGCAATCGGAGTTGTCGTTTGACCGTGGCAGCTCGAAACGCATCGATATCGTTTTAATTTTAATTCGGCGAGTTAAAATAGCCATTTTTCAAACGGTCTCGGATTTCGACGAAACCAGTTTCATCGGATCCGTAATGTGATATTATTGCAAGATTTCAAATTTCAAGTCGATCGGATTTGTCGTTTGTCCGGTACAAGCCAAAACGCCTAGAAATCGTTTAAATCGGTTTAAATTTAAATCGAGCGTTTATTACCGTATCTCACACATATGATGGAATTAGCTTCCGAAACTTGTTCCATTGTGTCCGGAATGTGGAAAAACCTTAGAATCGCCTGTCGGAACGCGTCGTTTGGAGTTCGTTTGCAAAAGTGTTAAATTGGAGATTTTATTATTAAAATAATAATAATAGTTGTTTATAAATGCAATTATCTCTAAACCCTAGCCAAGATAAAGGAGCCGGCCCTAATAAATTCGATGGCCAGAAAATGTCGCCCTTCCACCTCAAATCCACACCAATCCGTCGACATTTTCCACGAACTTTCTAAACGGAAATCGAAGAGCACGCTGTGAACTACAACTTCAACGGTCGAGATCGAAATTGGAGCAACGAGCAGTGGGCGAGGGGCCCGCGTTCTCTGGAGGCTGCGCACGCAACCCAGGGAGGAGGAGAGGGCCGAGCTCCACTCCAGGGCAGCCGAGCATGGCTCTCACGTAGGCGGAGGTGGTGGCGCTCCCTGATCGACGAATAGGCAAACGTTGTGGTCGAATAATTTAACCCTAGATTTGAAGGATTGGGTTCATTTTTCACGTTAATAGCCTGGTGCGTGTGCGTTGATCAGGGAAGAAGGGCGCAGGTGGGGGCCACGTGCGTTGAGGGGTGAGGTTTCCTTTTATTTTATTTTATTTTTAATTCAAAATTCAAATCGTGTAATGTTTAAAACGTGATAACTTTTGCATGCGAGGTCGGATTCGGACGAGATTTTTTGCGTTGGAATCGTATTCGTGTGCTCTTCGCAATGCAGCTGGTTTGGAGTCGATTGGAGCTCGTGTGAATTTCGGGTAAAATTAAACGTTCGTTTAATTTTATTCGAAACGAACGCGAAAAACGGAAATAAAATCAAGGTGAGAACTCCTCACTCAATCGAAAGGTTTTGTTTAAAATTTTGAATAGTTAATATTGATTGTTGATTGCTGATTGATTGTGTTAGTAGATATAGTAGGATATATACTATATATAGCGATATATATATATTGGCATATGTATATATCGGATTTGATTTCCCGCCTCGTATAGCGGATGAGACCCTATTGCGCCGTTATTAAGCGGATATTTTATAAAATCCCATATACCGCGATATTCCACCTTGAAGTGGAATTGGTATTGTGCTAACGTCTGTGGTTGCAGGGTAACAGGTTGGAGGGATCCAACTGGATTCCTCACATATTTATTTGTTTATAAATCTTATGTTGATTGTTGATAATCATATTGATATATGACACTTATTCCCGTGATTGACCATTCAATGTCGTTGCATCATCGGATTCTAATTTTTAAATTAAAAATAACGGTTTTGAATTTAAAAGGGGTTTTAAATCGATTTTTCAAAGAATAAGGGTTATTAAAATTTTGAATTGATTAAATTTTAAAATAAATAGATGGATAAAATTTTCATGTTTTAAAAATTTATATTTTTGTAAAATATAACTTAAAAGAAATTTTTAACAATAATAGGTTTTTATAAAATAGTTAAATTTGGTTTTTGGGAAGTTATTATTATTAATGGTTTATATAAAGGATTTTATAAATGGATGTTTTTAAATAAAAATTATTGAAGTTATAGGATAAATTTATAAAGTGTTAAGTTGATGTATAACATGAATTTCACTAGGATTTATAGATTAATAAATGTGAAATTTATAAAACGAACGGTTATTGGAAAATTTTAAGTTTATAAGTTATTAACTTATAGAAATGGATTTGGGCATTAAAAAGGGGAATTTTATAGAAATTGTTAATAAATGAAGATTTCATTAGTTGAAATTATTATAAGCCATAAAGAAATCTTGTAAGTGATAAGATTTTAAATTGGTGAAGTTCAAAAGAACGATTTGGGTAAATAGATAATATTTTAAATATTTAACTTATAATATTGATTTTAGTATATAATCGAGTTATGTAAATCGAATTGGACTATTAAAAGGAGATTTCTAAAACGAAGTTTCATAAATAGAAATGGGATGTATGGACATTGTTATAAATCCGAAAAATCAATTTAATTTGATAAATTGAATATGGAATTTGTTAAAGGGGTTGTATTCACTATTTTTGAACGGTGAATGTATTATTTTATTAAATGAACGTGTTTTTGGAAAAGAACGTTCTAAATGGAATTTAAAACTAATTAAAGACGTTTTAAGATATGTTAAGTATCGAAATCATAGATTTCAACATTGATTGTTGAAATAGACGATTTCGAGAAATAGAAGGGAATATTTTGAATAGTAGTGGATTTATGTATCCATTTTTTTATTTATTTCAAATCCATATACTAGTGTTTTTGGGTTGTCGTAACGATGTTTTACGCAACATTCGTTTTTAACCCAAATAAATGTGAATAAAGGAATGTTTTCTTAAAGAGAATGGAATAAATACTTAACTGTGATTTAAGTATATGGAATATTTTCAAATCGTTGAAAATAAATAAATTTGTGAATTACTTATTTTTTTTAAATAAGCATGGGAATGGTTTTCTAATATGAAATGGAACCGTTTTTGTGAATTCACCTTTAAGGTAATTGAAAGCAAATAACTTGAAATCGATTTGGGAATCGTATGCTAGTAGATGCTTGGAATTTAAATCCACCTTGGAATTTATATATATATGAAGGGAAATTTGTTTAAAAATAAATATTGATTTATTTTGAAGTATGAAAATGAATTTACGGATTTGGGACGTAAATTTAAATTAAATCGGTAAAGACTTATTTGATGATTTGAAATTTGTTTTCAAAGGGTATAAAGGATGAAAAGTAATTTGAAATTAGTTTTCAAATGGTTAAGGTGATTTGAAATTAGTTTTCAAATGGTTAAGGTGATTTGAAATTAGTTTTCAAATGGTTAAGGTGATTTGAAATTAGTTTTCAAATGGTTAAGGTGATTTGAAATTAGTTTTCAAATGGTTAAGGTGATTTGAAATTAGTTTTCAAATGGTTAAGGTGATTTGAAATTGGTTTGCAAATGGTTAATGTAATTTGAAAATTGGTTTTCAAATGGTAAAGGTAAATTGAAAATTGGTTTTTCAATTGGTTAAGTGTGGAAAATTTTATCGTGAAGTGGTTTTGGTAAAGCAAATAAATTGGGCAATTATTTGGAAATTGTGTATATATATCTTGTAAAGATATTTTGGGACTTAATAATTTTGGAAAAATTATTTGGAATCTGATGATGTGGCGCATCTTTATTGATAGTTAAATAACCGACTATCAATATTTACCCTTGGATGGTATTGATTGTGTTTGTTTGGAATTGAATGCACACTTATTTTTAAAATAAGCGCTCGCTATTCGGTTTAGCCGGGAGAGGACCTTTGTGTCATATATCCCATTCCGAATATGCGATACGTCGTTTGGATTGCATTTGAAGACCGGTGTTGAAGACCGGGTATTTGTGAAAACGATAGGATGACCTATCGATTGTCTCCGCATCGTTAGCTACGATATGGAGATTTCCTTTGTGATGGGAAATTTTATCGGGATTGTGAATACCCGGATTGCAAGGGCTTCTTTGGAAGTGCCTTCGGTTCTGTTCGAACCCGGAACAGACTTGTATGGTTACGTGTCTGACATTACATTTTGAGAGATAGAGCAGATTTCTTTCAAATACATTTCTGTTGGTGGCGGAGAATTTATTCTCTTAGCTTAACACCCTTCTCTGAGACGTACGAGCTCAGAGGTTATGTAGTTGAAGGTTATCAGCGATATTTCCCAATCTGGTAATGTGGCATGCTGAGTGCTGCTGTGTGATGATCATTGGTTGGTCATTTGTGATATGATCATTTGTTTGATCATTTATCTTTGTGATTATTGCTTTGGTCATCTGTGGACCCGAAGCATGGCTTTGTTACACAAAGCGTAGCTTTGTGGACGAGATTTCGTCAGGACCTCACTCCCCGGAAATGGTCGAAACAGGAATATGCGGCAAGGTTATGAGGGTCGCGCCCTTTAGGGTATGTCATTTCCTTCTGGTAAAGGGTGGTATCATGGTATGGAGCCCAGATACTTACTCATGTTGATACACTATACCTATTACTGTGTGGTGTTGTTGTTGCGAGCGCTCGGATAAAGGTCCCAAAGGACCGGGGGATGGCATATTCGTGTAGTAGTTACCTAGTTACAGAGGTAACCCGGCCTTGTGTTGGCAGAGATCTAACCGTAACGTTAGTTCTCGGGACGTCCCGCCAGAGGCGATCCCATGTGGCAGTAGGAAGTTCCTTAGCCTGACCATTTGTTGGAAATCCATTCATCCAATACGCGCCCTGTACGGTTTTAGTTGTAGAACCTGCCATTTAACATGGCAGCTATAGTAGGCATAGTATCATGGTACCTATGCTGGCTAGGATTTATATTATACTTTCGAAATATTTTCCACTATGCACTAGTAATAATATCAAAGAATTTTTCTCGTAGTAAGCATGTTTGACTATCATAAGGAGAAATCTCCCCCATGTGTGCGTTTGCATTGTGTGTGTGCCGGGAGGCCTTATGGTAGTTTCATTTTCCAAAAGCATTGCGGATTTCAAAATTTAAATTTTCTTGTTGCTTGTTTAAAGATAAACTGTTTTGAGTTCTCACACCAGTCCCATGACTGACCTGGAGTTTATTGTTCCTTTCCTAAACTCTGGGTGCCCACTATTTTCCACACGGGCAGTCTAGAGTTAGGTTATCAGGTTATTCTGGATTCGGGAGTTGCTGTGCAGATCTGGAGGCGAGCCAGATAGCGTAGTCTATTATCTATTGTATATAGTATTTCTTTCCGCTGTTGTTGTCGTACACTCTGATTGATGTAATGTAATGTGATGTAATGTATAAAATGTATAGTTCTTTTGTTTTAATGAATATTCATTTATCTATTATATGTTGTTCCGCTGCGACTGTGAGATTCTGTTATTGTTTCTCGTTCTGTTACTTGTTTTTCTGTTTTCTCTTCTCTTTCTTTTCTTTCTTCTTCTACCTCTTTCTTCTTCTAAAACCCTAACGGTTCGATTTTTCGGCAACGAAAAATCTCGATCGTTACATTTGGTATCAGAGCATATGGTTAAGCGACAACCTGCTCTGTTGGGTGTTACTCATTAGAGATAGAGTCAGCAGTACTCTAGAATGAGTGTGAGTGTAATAATAGATATGAGTGCGTATTTGTTAGTGAATATAAAATTGTTTTATATTGTGATGATTGGTTTGTTGAGTGGTATATGAACCTTCGTCGGCGCAGCCTCGAAAACTGAATCGAAGGGGTTCCTAAACACTTGAATAGAACAATTCGACACAATATTGTTTTAAATTGGGTAAATGAAATAATTTTACCTCGATTATATTTTATATATAAAAAGAAAATAATTTTTCAGGAATTATTGAAGTGTGTATATAATTGATTGCTTGGTTGTTGTAAATGATATATACATATAAAATAATTAAAAGTTGTTTGAATAAGCTAATAAAAGCAACTATTGTAAAAAGAATAATGGTATAAACCAATGAATCATAAGATGGAATTATAATTAATAATGAGTTACAATTGTAAGATAATCATGTATGTATATAAGAAGTAAAATTATATAAAAGGTTTATAAAAGTGATTTATGAATAGAAAGGAAATTTTTGAAAGAATATTTAGCATTGATTTCACTATTGTCACTGGGAAATAATAAGGGTGATGACTGCAGCATCATCAGTATCATTTTCGAGTTTCTATGTGATGGATTTGCTACAAAAATGAATTAAAAATTGAAGTTTTGTTGTAATAAACCAATTTGAAATTAAAATTCAATTTGAAATTGATAAATATAAGTGAAAAAGGTTTTGGACTTATAATAAATGTTGGAAGTTGAATAATAAATTGTATAACTTATAGTATGGAAGATGTAAGTGAAACCAGTTATTGAAGTGGTTAAACAATTAAGTTAAGTAAAATGGAATATGAATTTGAATATTGATATGAATTTGACTTAAGTAAAAGTTAAATAGGATTTACTTTGGAATTTAAAATCCGAATTGAATTGATAAGTAAAACTTAAGTTTGATTAACAAATGATGTTTAAATGGAATAACTTAAGTGAAGTTGAATAAAAAATCGATCTTTGCATCAAAGTTAAATAATCAAGTGAATTAAATGATGTAAATAAAGTTGAAATGGAATATAACTTAAGGAATATTGAAAGAATTGATGTTAATATCAAAGTAAGTGAATAAAGTGAGTAAATGAAATTGTTAAAAAGGTGAACTTAAGTTATATAAATGAAATTCAATTTTATTTGTAAAAAAGAACTAGCAATTGAGTTAAAGCATGAATTGAATGTTAATCAATAGAATATGAATAAGTTGATATGAAATGATGCATGCAAGTGTAAATTCATTTGAAAATAGTTCAATAGTAGAATGAAAATCAAGTGAATGTTAAACCAATTGGAATTAAAACAGTTGAACCAAATTGAATTTAAGTAAAACGAATAAAATTTGGTTGTATTGGATGTGCATTGGTTGTTATTTGCTTGTTGGTTGGTTGTATGTAAATTCATTAAGTGTTAATGAAATTGAATTAGTAAAATTTGAAAGCTATGTAATTGAATTCAAATGAAAATTGGAATGCAAAGTTGAATGAAAATGAATATGCAACTTTAATAGTAAGCTAAAAGTGGTATAAGAAGCATGTATTGGAAATTTTATAACTGAATTGGCAAATTGGTTTGAATATTATAATTAGATATTATGCTAGCAGGATATACAGGTTATAAAGGAATTGGGATTTTGATTTCAAAGTTAAAAAAAAAAAAAAAAATTTGTAACGCTCGACAAAAAGGTACGTATTTCACTTTTAGTATGAGAATTGATGATTTCCTTCTCCAGCCACTTGGCTTTCTCTTTTCTTTTTGATTCTGAGGGGCCGTAGTGCCGTTTTGTAGTCGTACCGATCTAGCCGCGCAAAGGAGACTCTGGCGAAATTTTTCAAAAATTTAGGGAGTTAGAGAAATTTTGAGAAATTTTGAAAGTTTGAAATTTGAATTTAAATTTAAATTTGAATTTGTTAAGCAAACAAAGTTGTTTGAAACCTAAAATTGAGTTTGGAAAGCTAATTGAAATGATAGTAGATCTTTAATAAAAAGATTTGTTTGAAAAGTTGATAAAACTGATTAGCTTTGGAAAAATAATAAACGGATTAGGATCGTTCTCCTTAACTTGCAATTTCGAGGACGAAATTCTTTTAAGGGGGGAAGATTGTAACGACCCAGAATTTTTGATAACTTGAATTTGAATATTTAATTTATTTTTAATATTAATAAGTGGAATTTTTAAGTCGAATAATTTATTTTTCGAATATTGGGTTTAATGGGATAATTAAATCGATGATTTAATAGTGAAATTCCAAAAATAATTAAATATTGGGTTAAATATGATTGAAAATGATTTGGAAAATTTTATTTTATCATATTAAAGTTATAGAAATATTTTGGAACTTGTAAAACTGAATTTGGAGTAAATTTGTAAAAATTGAATATTTTAATATTTAATTATCGACTGAAAAATAGCCAATTTTTGAACAGTCTCGGAATTGAACGAAACGAGTTTCATTGTATCCGTAATAGTTAGTTATTATCGGATTTCAATTTTCGTAGCAATCGGAGTTGTCGTTTGACCGTGGCAGCTCGAAACGCATCGATATCGTTTTAATTTTAATTCGGCGAGTTAAAATAGCCATTTTTCAAACGGTCTCGGATTTCGACGAAACCAGTTTCATCGGATCCGTAATGTGATATTATTGCAAGATTTCAAATTTCAAGTCGATCGGATTTGTCGTTTGTCCGGTACAAGCCAAAACGCCTAGAAATCGTTTAAATCGGTTTAAATTTAAATCGAGCGTTTATTACCGTATCTCACACATATGATGGAATTAGCTTCCGAAACTTGTTCCATTGTGTCCGGAATGTGGAAAAACCTTAGAATCGCCTGTCGGAACGCGTCGTTTGGAGTTCGTTTGCAAAAGTGTTAAATTGGAGATTTTATTATTAAAATAATAATAATAGTTGTTTATAAATGCAATTATCTCTAAACCCTAGCCAAGATAAAGGAGCCGGCCCTAATAAATTCGATGGCCAGAAAATGTCGCCCTTCCACCTCAAATCCACACCAATCCGTCGACATTTTCCACGAACTTTCTAAACGGAAATCGAAGAGCACGCTGTGAACTACAACTTCAACGGTCGAGATCGAAATTGGAGCAACGAGCAGTGGGCGAGGGGCCCGCGTTCTCTGGAGGCTGCGCACGCAACCCAGGGAGGAGGAGAGGGCCGAGCTCCACTCCAGGGCAGCCGAGCATGGCTCTCACGTAGGCGGAGGTGGTGGCGCTCCCTGATCGACGAATAGGCAAACGTTGTGGTCGAATAATTTAACCCTAGATTTGAAGGATTGGGTTCATTTTTCACGTTAATAGCCTGGTGCGTGTGCGTTGATCAGGGAAGAAGGGCGCAGGTGGGGGCCACGTGCGTTGAGGGGTGAGGTTTCCTTTTATTTTATTTTATTTTTAATTCAAAATTCAAATCGTGTAATGTTTAAAACGTGATAACTTTTGCATGCGAGGTCGGATTCGGACGAGATTTTTTGCGTTGGAATCGTATTCGTGTGCTCTTCGCAATGCAGCTGGTTTGGAGTCGATTGGAGCTCGTGTGAATTTCGGGTAAAATTAAACGTTCGTTTAATTTTATTCGAAACGAACGCGAAAAACGGAAATAAAATCAAGGTGAGAACTCCTCACTCAATCGAAAGGTTTTGTTTAAAATTTTGAATAGTTAATATTGATTGTTGATTGCTGATTGATTGTGTTAGTAGATATAGTAGGATATATACTATATATAGCGATATATATATATTGGCATATGTATATATCGGATTTGATTTCCCGCCTCGTATAGCGGATGAGACCCTATTGCGCCGTTATTAAGCGGATATTTTATAAAATCCCATATACCGCGATATTCCACCTTGAAGTGGAATTGGTATTGTGCTAACGTCTGTGGTTGCAGGGTAACAGGTTGGAGGGATCCAACTGGATTCCTCACATATTTATTTGTTTATAAATCTTATGTTGATTGTTGATAATCATATTGATATATGACACTTATTCCCGTGATTGACCATTCAATGTCGTTGCATCATCGGATTCTAATTTTTAAATTAAAAATAACGGTTTTGAATTTAAAAGGGGTTTTAAATCGATTTTTCAAAGAATAAGGGTTATTAAAATTTTGAATTGATTAAATTTTAAAATAAATAGATGGATAAAATTTTCATGTTTTAAAAATTTATATTTTTGTAAAATATAACTTAAAAGAAATTTTTAACAATAATAGGTTTTTATAAAATAGTTAAATTTGGTTTTTGGGAAGTTATTATTATTAATGGTTTATATAAAGGATTTTATAAATGGATGTTTTTAAATAAAAATTATTGAAGTTATAGGATAAATTTATAAAGTGTTAAGTTGATGTATAACATGAATTTCACTAGGATTTATAGATTAATAAATGTGAAATTTATAAAACGAACGGTTATTGGAAAATTTTAAGTTTATAAGTTATTAACTTATAGAAATGGATTTGGGCATTAAAAAGGGGAATTTTATAGAAATTGTTAATAAATGAAGATTTCATTAGTTGAAATTATTATAAGCCATAAAGAAATCTTGTAAGTGATAAGATTTTAAATTGGTGAAGTTCAAAAGAACGATTTGGGTAAATAGATAATATTTTAAATATTTAACTTATAATATTGATTTTAGTATATAATCGAGTTATGTAAATCGAATTGGACTAATAAAAGGAGATTTCTAAAACGAAGTTTCATAAATAGAAATGGGATGTATGGACATTGTTATAAATCCGAAAAATCAATTTAATTTGATAAATTGAATATGGAATTTGTTAAAGGGGTTGTATTCACTATTTTTGAACGGTGAATGTATTATTTTATTAAATGAACGTGTTTTTGGAAAAGAACGTTCTAAATGGAATTTAAAACTAATTAAAGACGTTTTAAGATATGTTAAGTATCGAAATCATAGATTTCAACATTGATTGTTGAAATAGACGATTTCGAGAAATAGAAGGGAATATTTTGAATAGTAGTGGATTTATGTATCCATTTTTTTATTTATTTCAAATCCATATACTAGTGTTTTTGGGTTGTCGTAACGATGTTTTACGCAACATTCGTTTTTAACCCAAATAAATGTGAATAAAGGAATGTTTTCTTAAAGAGAATGGAATAAATACTTAACTGTGATTTAAGTATATGGAATATTTTCAAATCGTTGAAAATAAATAAATTTGTGAATTACTTATTTTTTTTAAATAAGCATGGGAATGGTTTTCTAATATGAAATGGAACCGTTTTTGTGAATTCACCTTTAAGGTAATTGAAAGCAAATAACTTGAAATCGATTTGGGAATCGTATGCTAGTAGATGCTTGGAATTTAAATCCACCTTGGAATTTATATATATATGAAGGGAAATTTGTTTAAAAATAAATATTGATTTATTTTGAAGTATGAAAATGAATTTACGGATTTGGGACGTAAATTTAAATTAAATCGGTAAAGACTTATTTGATGATTTGAAATTTGTTTTCAAAGGGTATAAAGGATGAAAAGTAATTTGAAATTAGTTTTCAAATGGTTAAGGTGATTTGAAATTAGTTTTCAAATGGTTAAGGTGATTTGAAATTAGTTTTCAAATGGTTAAGGTGATTTGAAATTAGTTTTCAAATGGTTAAGGTGATTTGAAATTAGTTTTCAAATGGTTAAGGTGATTTGAAATTAGTTTTCAAATGGTTAAGGTGATTTGAAATTGGTTTGCAAATGGTTAATGTAATTTGAAAATTGGTTTTCAAATGGTAAAGGTAAATTGAAAATTGGTTTTTCAATTGGTTAAGTGTGGAAAATTTTATCGTGAAGTGGTTTTGGTAAAGCAAATAAATTGGGCAATTATTTGGAAATTGTGTATATATATCTTGTAAAGATATTTTGGGACTTAATAATTTTGGAAAAATTATTTGGAATCTGATGATGTGGCGCATCTTTATTGATAGTTAAATAACCGACTATCAATATTTACCCTTGGATGGTATTGATTGTGTTTGTTTGGAATTGAATGCACACTTATTTTTAAAATAAGCGCTCGCTATTCGGTTTAGCCGGGAGAGGACCTTTGTGTCATATATCCCATTCCGAATATGCGATACGTCGTTTGGATTGCATTTGAAGACCGGTGTTGAAGACCGGGTATTTGTGAAAACGATAGGATGACCTATCGATTGTCTCCGCATCGTTAGCTACGATATGGAGATTTCCTTTGTGATGGGAAATTTTATCGGGATTGTGAATACCCGGATTGCAAGGGCTTCTTTGGAAGTGCCTTCGGTTCTGTTCGAACCCGGAACAGACTTGTATGGTTACGTGTCTGACATTACATTTTGAGAGATAGAGCAGATTTCTTTCAAATACATTTCTGTTGGTGGCGGAGAATTTATTCTCTTAGCTTAACACCCTTCTCTGAGACGTACGAGCTCAGAGGTTATGTAGTTGAAGGTTATCAGCGATATTTCCCAATCTGGTAATGTGGCATGCTGAGTGCTGCTGTGTGATGATCATTGGTTGGTCATTTGTGATATGATCATTTGTTTGATCATTTATCTTTGTGATTATTGCTTTGGTCATCTGTGGACCCGAAGCATGGCTTTGTTACACAAAGCGTAGCTTTGTGGACGAGATTTCGTCAGGACCTCACTCCCCGGAAATGGTCGAAACAGGAATATGCGGCAAGGTTATGAGGGTCGCGCCCTTTAGGGTATGTCATTTCCTTCTGGTAAAGGGTGGTATCATGGTATGGAGCCCAGATACTTACTCATGTTGATACACTATACCTATTACTGTGTGGTGTTGTTGTTGCGAGCGCTCGGATAAAGGTCCCAAAGGACCGGGGGATGGCATATTCGTGTAGTAGTTACCTAGTTACAGAGGTAACCCGGCCTTGTGTTGGCAGAGATCTAACCGTAACGTTAGTTCTCGGGACGTCCCGCCAGAGGCGATCCCATGTGGCAGTAGGAAGTTCCTTAGCCTGACCATTTGTTGGAAATCCATTCATCCAATACGCGCCCTGTACGGTTTTAGTTGTAGAACCTGCCATTTAACATGGCAGCTATAGTAGGCATAGTATCATGGTACCTATGCTGGCTAGGATTTATATTATACTTTCGAAATATTTTCCACTATGCACTAGTAATAATATCAAAGAATTTTTCTCGTAGTAAGCATGTTTGACTATCATAAGGAGAAATCTCCCCCATGTGTGCGTTTGCATTGTGTGTGTGCCGGGAGGCCTTATGGTAGTTTCATTTTCCAAAAGCATTGCGGATTTCAAAATTTAAATTTTCTTGTTGCTTGTTTAAAGATAAACTGTTTTGAGTTCTCACACCAGTCCCATGACTGACCTGGAGTTTATTGTTCCTTTCCTAAACTCTGGGTGCCCACTATTTTCCACACGGGCAGTCTAGAGTTAGGTTATCAGGTTATTCTGGATTCGGGAGTTGCTGTGCAGATCTGGAGGCGAGCCAGATAGCGTAGTCTATTATCTATTGTATATAGTATTTCTTTCCGCTGTTGTTGTCGTACACTCTGATTGATGTAATGTAATGTGATGTAATGTATAAAATGTATAGTTCTTTTGTTTTAATGAATATTCATTTATCTATTATATGTTGTTCCGCTGCGACTGTGAGATTCTGTTATTGTTTCTCGTTCTGTTACTTGTTTTTCTGTTTTCTCTTCTCTTTCTTTTCTTTCTTCTTCTACCTCTTTCTTCTTCTAAAACCCTAACGGTTCGATTTTTCGGCAACGAAAAATCTCGATCGTTACAGCCAGCTACTGTGAAAAGAGTTATGGTTGACTGTGGAGCTTCGTGCAACATTCTCTTCAAGAAGACTTTTGATCAGATGAAGATTCCAATGGCTGACGTTAAGCTTCATCACTAAAGATTGCTGGTTTTACTGGGGAGCCGAAACAGCCAATTGGGACTATCGATTTGTTCGTAGAGCTTGGAGAGGGGCAGAGAAAAGTGGCTTGAAAACAGACCTTTGTTATTGTTGAAGAATTTTCTACCTACAATGCCTTCCTAGGTCGACCAACTCTGGCAGCATTCAAAGTTATTCTTGCCCCATGGCGCCTGACCATAAAATTCCCCACAGATAATGGAGTCGGTGTGGTGAAAGGGGATCAGAATGCTGGGCGAGAATGTTATCTTACAAAATTGCGTGAAACGAGGAAGAGAGAAATGGAAAAAGATGCGGTGGCCCCAGTCCGCATGAAAGGATCAACCTTGTAGCAATTACAGGATGGACCCTGTATAGGCGAACATAGCGGTGCACGAAGAGAGATGGATCCCAGGAAAGCCAGTGCAGGGGAGAACTGAGTGGTACCAGTTGAAGTGACAGTGCCGGTACCTGTTGACCCGAAAGACCCGAACAAAGTGTTGAATGTGGGTTCGTAGCTTAGTGCAACGGTTCAAAGTGTTTTGATATCATTTTTGAAAGCAAATCTGGATGTATTCGCTTGGACTCATGCTGATATGTGTGGAATATCTCCAGAAATTGCAGTGCATACCTTGAATATTGATCCAAAGTTTGCACCGATAAAGCAGAAAAGAAGAACTCAAGGTCCTGAAAGGTCAGCAGCATTGAAAGAAGATGTTGATCGGCTTATGGAGAATGGTTTTATCAGGGAATCTACTTATCCGAATTGGGTCTCAAATCCTGTATTGGTTAAAAAAAGCTAATGGAAAATGGAGAGTGTGCATTGACTTTTCAGATCTAAACAAAGCCTGCCCCAAAGACTGCTTCCCGTTATCCAGGATTGACCAGATGGTGGATGGAACGGCGGGGCATGAATTGCTATCTTTTATGGATGCCTACTCCGGATATAACCAGATCATGATGCATGAGCCAGATCAGGAGGACACGAGCTTTATCACCGATATTGGTCTTTACTGCTACAGAGTCATGCCTTTCGGACTTAAGAATGCGGGGGAAACTTACCAAAGACTTGTTAATGCCATGTTTAAACCGCAGATTGGCAAGACTATGGAAGTTTATGTCGATGATATGCCGGTAAAATCAAAGAAAGCAGTGGACCACATGGATCACTTGGCAGAGATGTTCTCAATCCTCCGAAAGTATGGTATGAAGCTTAATCCTTTGAAGTGTTCATTTGGGGTAGAATCTGGAAAGTTTTTGGGTTTCATTGTGAGTGAAAGGGGCATTGAAGCTAATCCTGCTCAGATAACTGCCTTAAGAGAAGTCAAAGCTCCTAGAACGAAGAAGGAATTGCAAAGTCTCAATGGAAAAGTTGCTGCCTTGAGTCGGTTCATTTCCAAAGCTACTGATAAATGCATTCCATTCTTTGATGCTTTAAAGAAAGGAAGAAAAAACTTTGACTAGACTCCTGAATGCCAGAAAGCTTTCGATGAGCTGATTCGTCATATGGAAACGCCTCCTATACTTTCTAAGCCTGACAATGGTGAAGATCTTTTTGTATATTTGGCAATCTCGTCTCATGCCCTCAGTGCAGCTTTGGTGCGGGAGGATGCGAAAATTCAGCGCCCGGTCTACTACATCAGCAAGAGATTCACTGGGGCAGAATTGAACTATTCAAAGTTGGAAAAGCTCGCTTATTGTCTACTGATTGCATCAAGAAAACTGAGGCCATATTTCCAACCTCATCCCATCAAAGTCCTCACTGATCAGCCCTTGAAGCAAGTCCTATTTCGTCCTGAGACTTCGGGTCGTCTTTTGAAGTGGAATATTAAGCTCAGTCAATATGACATCACTTATCATCCCCAAAAAGCAATCAATGGACAAGCTTTGGCAGACTTCATCGCAGAATGTATAGACAAAGGTGATAGTGAGGAGGTGGTAACCGATAATTCCCCAATTCTATGGAAATTGTATGTTGATGGCGCAAGAAACAATTACTGTTCCGGGGCTGGGGTTGTGCTTGAAACCCCTGAAGGACGGTCACTGTGTTATGCATTAAGATTAGAATTTCCATCGACTAATAATGAGGCAGAATATGAAGCCCTCATTGCTGGCCTGAAGATTGCTAAAGAACTGAACATCAAGGCAATGCAGATCTTCAGTGATTCACAGCTTATTGTGTGTCAAGTCAGGAAAGAGTTTCAAACCAAAGGAGGAAATCTGCCCGCTTACTTGTCAAGAGCCTGGGAGCTTCTCGAGAACCTGGACCATTATACGATAAACCATATACCTCAGGAAGAAAACATGAAGGCAGATTCCCTCGCAAAGTATGCAAGCACTGGTGAAGCTCAATTATTGGGATTAGCTCCTGTGGAAGTCCTGTCAACTCCAAGCATTGATGAAATGGATATTGACTGGATCGTGACTATATCACAGGAGCGAGAATCATGGATGACACCGATATTGGAATACCTGCGCGACGGCTCTCTACCAGAAAACTCAAGAGAACGGCAGAAGTTGTTAAGAAAAGCATCTAGATTTGTAATTCAAGATGGCCGATTGTATAGGTGGGGATTCTTAATGCCATTACTCCGATGTGTGACCAAGGAAGAAGCTGAGACAATTCTAACTGAGGTACATAGAGGAGAGTGTGGAGACCATTCAGGAGGTCAAAATTTAGCAAAGAAAATTCTCCGTTATGGATATTTTTGGCAAGATATTAATCGTGATGCCGCGAGTTACGCCCGGAAATGCGACCGATGCTAGAGATTTGCGAAAATCCCAAGAGCACCTTCCACTGAGATAACACAGATGGCCAGTCCGTGGCCATTTGCTATTTGGGGAATAGATCTCATCGGGCCTTTGCCAACTGCAAAATCCGAAATCAGATATGCTATAGTTGATGTTGATTATTTTACTAAATGGGCTGAATTTGAACTCTTAACTACTATTACCTCTAAGAAAATGATAAACTTTGTAACCAAGAGTATCATTTGCAGGTATGGTGTGCCTCTAAAGATAATCAGGGACAATGGAACCCAATTTGAAAGCAAAGAGTTCCAAGATTTTTGCAAGAAATTCAAGATCCAGAAAAGCTTCTCAGTAGTGGCTCATCCGCTGGCAAACGGGCAAGTGGAAGCAGTGAATAAAATTATCAAGTCAACCATCAAAAAGCAGCTAGAAAAGGCAAAATGTGGTTGGGTTGTTAAGCTGCCACTAGCACTATGGGCATACAGAACTACCCACAAAACTGCGACTGGACACACACCATTTTCATTGCCATATGGATCGGAAGCAATGATTACAGTGGAAACAGAAGTCCCTTTGCACATAAGAATCCATTTCAATCAAACCGAAAATGAAAAGCTGCAACTTGAAGCCCTTGACTTCCTTGATGAAAAAAGGGAAGAAGCTGAGCTCAGAATTGTGGCTCATCAGCAAAGAATAGCCAGGCACTTTAATTCCAAAGTTCGCCGACGCAGCTTTGAAGTTGGGGATCTAATCTTAAGAAGAATTATGACACCTACAGGTGTGCTTGGACCAAACTAGGAAGGGCCGTATGTTATAGGCCAAAAACTTCTTGATGGCACATTCAAACTTGTAACTGTCGAAGGAGACCCAATTCCAAGAGCTTGGAACAACAATCATTTGCGCCCATATTTTACTTAAAGGCTTTAATGAAATATTGTAAAAGAATGATGAATGTATGATTCTTGTATTCAAAGCCGTTGTAAAGCCAGTGCAAGTGAATAATAAGAACTATAAGCGGATGTAGGCCCAGCTCTTGGCCGAACCACTATAAATCTTGTGTTCTTTACTATTATAAACTGCTTTGTTTTATTTCGACATATAAAATACGTCAATTGTGTTACTAAAATGTCGATTTAATAATGCAGGCCATAAAAACAAAGCTTACCCATCGCAAGACCAGGCAATCCCCGACATCACCCAACAAGCAAACGCTAAGCCATTCAAAATTTCCGTATTCAAATCCTACGGAAGAAGTGCTTCAAACAAAAAGCTAGTGATTTTGCTGGAAGTGGGCCCTTTCTAACCAACTGTGGATGTTTGTACAAGCGAACATCTAGTTAAATAGCTTGTATCTGCCACCACCAACTCGCTTAACTATGAAGTATATTTCTTTGGATAAAGGAAATTGTTGGCAACTAAAAGGGAAGTGTATTTGGAAAAGATAACGGGGATCTCCGATATGAATAGATGGCAAAGAGACATGGACAAGAAAGCATCAGACAACAAAAGACCTCTTCGGAGGCACAAGCCCTCTTCGGAGGCACAACTCTTCGGAGGATAAAGACCTCAAACGGGGCATGCCAGAAGACTTTCTCAACAAAAAAGATTGGTATGGAATGACCGAAAGCACCTTCCCGACTGGAAGGCAAGGCGCTTGTTCACTACCTGAGAAAGTTTGCGCAGACAAGCGTCCAAGTAACTTACGTCCGTCCCGTGAATCCATACGTTGAACAGAGGCACCTTCCTAAGTGGAAGGCAAGGCGCTTGTTCACTAGTTGAGACAATCTGCACAAATAAGTGTCCAAGTAACTTGCGTCCGCCCCGTGAATCTAGCCAACCATGAGGAAGAAACTTCCAGGCATACTTGGAGGCACGCATTCCACCGAGATTTGAAATAAAACTTCACAAGTGCTGGAATGTGAAAAGCCCTCTTCGGAGGCCCATTTCACCATAGTTGAAATGCTAAAAGACCTTGAGTGGGCCTCGCCAGAAAAAGAGAGTTCTTTCTCGACAGAAAGTTGCGGACTGATCGGTGGCACAGAACACTTGTGTCCTCCCCGTGAATCCATCCAACTAAGAGAAAGAAACTCCAAACTTTCAGGCAAAAGCCCTACTCAGAGGCACACATTTCACCGTGATCTGAAATAAAACTTCACACGAGTCGAAATGTGAAAAGCCCGCTTCCCAGCGAACAGGAAAAAGATAAAAGCCTCTCCCAAGAGGCAGAAACAAAAAGACCTCTTTCCAGAGGCACAATCAAACAAAAAGACCTCTTCCCAGAGGCGCAACCAAACAAAAAGACCTCTTCCCAGAGGCACAATCAAATAAAAAACTCTCTTCGGAGGCTCAAGCAGGTTGAAGCCCTTTTTCGGAAGGCCCACTGTACTATGAAGTAAAATTCACTTGCCAAAGAAAAAGTGACTTTTTTCAAAAAATGAAGTGTAAAAACATCGCAACAAAAAAAAACTCCTCCAATATGAAGTGCATTCTACTAAATTAGAAAGATATTTCCTTAAAACGGAAATATTATCCTATAAAGTACGAATGCAAACTTCCTTCAAAATGGAAGAAATGTTCTCTAAAGAAAGAGCACAAGTCTTCTCAAAACAGAAGAGTTGTTCTCCGAAACTTTGCCAATGTGAAAGAGATTGTAATAAATCATGGTATGGGGGCAATACAATATAGTCATCATTAAAATGAAAACAATGCTCAAGAAACATACCATAGGTTTACTGCAACTTCACATGAAGAGGATAAAGAAACTTGCATGAAAACAGAAAATAAAAGTGTTCTCAAATACAGACAGAAATTTGTATAAGTAAAAGAACCATTTTATTCCATACTATGAGAGTTTTATACATATGCAGGTTTCAAAGTAAAAGAAAGCGGGGACTGGTACCCGCACAATCTCCAGTCAACACAAGCTTATATACAAGCAAAAAGAAAAAAGCGAGATAAAAAGCACAGGACCAAAGCCATCATTTATTCTTCCCTCCACCTTTTGAGCCTGCACCTGGCCGGATGACCAACTTCCTGTGCCGGCTTGAAAGAGTAGGAGAAGAACGAGAAGGGGGGACGATCGGACTTGTTTCTGCTTTTTCCTCGCCAGCTGAAGCTTCTTTCTTCTTTAAGACTCCGCATTTCCCCCTTTTCTTAGGAGAAGACCCGCTTCCTGGAGTAAAAATGTGGCCAACGGCATATCGTCGGAGCCAGTTAGTTTCGGAGTCTTTTCACCCTCCTCAGTTTTTTCTCCCCTATGTTCTTGAGAAGCGATGGGATCGTACAAGTCTTGGAGAGCTTCTATTTGCTCCTCTTGTGATCCCGGTTGAGAGGCAGAAGGAGGAGTGACTTGCAGGGACGGGGAAGGAATAACTGGAGGAGGGGAGTCTGAACAATGCTCCGCACTTTCTCTACAGAAGAAAAGAAGTTAAAGTCAGTAAAGAGAGGAGATAAAGGCTCGTTGAGATTTAGGAAATAGTCGAGAAGCTCATCAAATTCATACGAAGCAAATGAGAAGTTTACTTGGGCAAGATCAGCGTTAAGGTTGCCTGGAGAAGTTGGCTTTCTAACGTCAATTTCATAAGCTTGTGCTTCAGTGCTTTCTTCGCCTTCATCTCCACCCTGTGCACTTGTAATTTCAGTTATGACTTTAGCCGTGGGTAGAGAATGGGAACCGGAGCCCATGATATCTATGTCGGTCAAAGTCGAAGGAGGGACAAGGGCAATTAAAGGTGATTCTTTCTCCGGATACTCCCCTCCCATCGTTTCGGCACGTACTTTAGTAAGCTGCTCCTTTCCTCTGGTAAGAGCAGCACGAGCTTCGTCATCAAAGTAATGTGCCTCAAGTTCATCTTCGGAATAACCGCCACCTCTGAGCATATCCAGTACAGCCTCCCACACTTCAGCTAAAGTGATTGCATACTTAGGCCACAAAAATGCATGGCTGCCATGCCCCAAGGCGCTTTGACGTAAAAATCAAACAGAGTAGAGCTGATGTTGGCTTTTGTCTCTTCATGAGATTGTTCAGCAGCTTTCTTTCCATCCATGGCCTCATCACGTTCTTTCTCAGTCTTTGATAATTGAGCTTTCAGCCTCACGATTTCTAAGTCCTGCGAGTTAGCTTTCTCCTGTAACTCTACAAAGTCAGCACTATATTTTTCCACCGTCTTCTGTGTAGCTTCAAGTCGGGTTTCGACATACCGTTGAGCGGCATGAGCATCTCGAACTTGCTTCTGAAGCACTTCTTCCTTTTGAGTATAAGAGGTGGAAGAAGTGGCGAGTTCGTGCTTAAGTTTCTCGACTTCCGCCTCAAGCTTTTCATTATACTTGGCAATGTTTTTCATCTCGGTGTTGTGCTGATCAAGAATTTTTGCTATTCAGACTTGTCGTTCTCCATCGTCGCATAGCTTTAAGGTTGGCCCGGTTCACCCTCTGAAGCTCATCGACGAGCTTTTGCCACCTTGACATCCTCTCAATATCAAGTTTAACAGTGTCAAGATTTTGTAGCATGGCCTCTTTGTCGATGGGAACCAAGTCAAGGTCGAAGCGGACTCCCTTTAAGCACCAATGCGGGAGCCGACTTTGAAGGGTTGGCGGACCTCTTTCAACTTGATACGAGGGTCTGCCGAGAAGTGTCTGAATGTCGGCTCCTTCAAGGGCAGGAGACTTTGAAGGAATTTTAAGAGAAGTGAGAGCAGCAGCTTTTTCTAAAGTTGCAGATGCGGTCTTTTCATCAAGCCTGGCCCGCTTGCTTGGGTCTCCGATGTCATGACTCTTTCCTCTATCGTCATAAGTTTTTCTTTTATGAGATTCATCGCCTCTGCGAGAAGAGTCATGTTGCTCATCCCTTCTTCCATACCTTTCTTCATACACTCTTCTTTCTTGAGCCTTTCGAGCAGCTCTCTCTTCATCAGTTTCCCTATGGGTGGGAAGATAGCGCCTATAATCATACTGACCACGCCTTCCGTATTGTTGGAAGTCGTCATAATAGGAACCGCTGCGCCTCATTGGAGAACCTGAAAATGAGAAAGAGGCAAAACTTGAAAATCCTAGAAGTAAAAGTGCATATAGGTACATATAATTGCTGAAAAATCCTAAGTTTGTGTAACGTGCAGACTACGCGCGTTAAACTACGAACCACTCCTCGGTTGCGAAGAAATGATGGGTTTAGTAGCTAACTTCAACTCTTGTGTCGACGGAATCTGTTGCAAAATAGAAGTTGCCTCAACTACTGAAGAGGAAACCCTAGTGGTAACAGGATCATCTTTAAAGAGCTCCTGTGAGGTGATAAACAGGTCGCTCAACCCTTCAAAAGTATCATCCCCTCTCTGCTTGGCAGCACTTGTTTTCCCGGCTTCTCCATCACCGGACTTCCCTGAATGTTGGGGAGATTCTCGAGGCTCTTCTTCTTCAATGACCGGATAAATTGCAAATTTACCAGATGACCCCGCGACATCAATAGAAGTAGAGCACTTCACCAGAGAAGCCTCAGGAGCAGGATCTTTCAGTGTTGGCTCCTCAACAGAAACTGGGGCATTCGGTGCCTCGGCCGGAGAATTAGTAACTTCGTAAGGCTGAGTAGAGTGGGAAGGGTGTAAGAGTCCGAACCGATGAAGGAACTCGTCTCTTAGCAAAAACTTGATACTTCTCTCCTCAGCCGCCACAGCGTTAAGCCTCTCAAAAGTCTCTTGTGGCTTAGATCTCTACAAGGAGGAGGAAGGACTGCAAAAGTAGAGAACGATGTTAACATTAGCAATTTGGATCTCGCAAAGCTTAGAAAAGGAAAGAATGGGGATAAGTAAGCTTACCCCCACTCTCCAGATAGCGTAAAATCCCTGGAGTTAACAGACAAAGAAGAACTGGTTTAGGAAACCATGAGCACTATCAGAGAGATCAGTGATAAGCTTGCGTTTTCTGGCGCTCCTCACATATATAATGGAAGGATGGTCTTTGTTTCTCGCAAATGTGCATAAATAGCAGATTTCTTCAAAGCTTGGGAGGTGGTCAAGCATCCTTTTGAAGAGAACGCATAATCCCATCAAAATGGAATAGCCGTTGGGGTGCAATTGAAAAGGAGAAATAGCCAATCGGCGAAGGAGTTGTTGGAGAAAATTGTTGAAAGGAGGAATGGCTCCACAGAGGCACATTTGGCGGTTAACGGAAACAAACCCGAAGGGAGGACTGTCTGGAAATCATTTGGCCCAGGAAGAATATCATCTGCTTGTACAATCCCAAATTGGGCGCGTAACTGGTTGAACACCCGGTAACTCAGGGTAGTCGGAGTTCTTTCTGGTGGGTTGACCAGTGGACCAGCCATCGGGAGGACCTCTGCAGTTTGTACTGCTTCTCCCTCTTGACAAGAAGACATTCTACACAAGGAAGTGGGTTTTAAATATGAAGGTGCACGTTTCCTAGATGTGTGAAGTGTTGTGTAAAATTAATAAAGCGGTAAGTAAATGTAACTGAAATTAAACTAATGAACATGTGTCAATTGTAAAATTTCGAGACTTGTCGCTCTAAGTCCAAGTACAAGTGCAGTATTAATGCAAACAAATCTTTTACCGACTAATATGTCATTCGATGTGGGCGATCAATGACAGTATACTCCCCCTAGTTTTCGGCAAATGTTGTATTTAACAGGTTATTAGCGTCAAAATTTGGTATAATCTGTTAAGCAAGCATAGCAAAGTCATGCGAGTTATCTCGACGGTTCCAAGTTCAAATTAAAAGGCTTCAAGTCAAGGCAGTGAGGAGTTGTTCAAGTCCTAGGTCGTTCACGACCTAACAGATTGCTAAGTCGTAAGTGAGTTAAGCCGCAAGAAGTTTCTCGGCAGCACAAAATTCATCCAAGTCCTAGCTCGGCCGCGACCTAAATCCTAAGTCGCAAATATGATGAGTCGCAAGTGATTTATGTCGCAAGAAAAACAAGGCATGGTTGTGCGCATCCAAGACTTAGGTCGCTCGCATGATCTAAGGTTTAAGTCCTAGGTCGTCAAGATACTAACACGACCTAAGAAGTTAAGTCATGTGCAATTTAAGTCGCGGGCTCTAAAGTCTTTTAAGCACATTAGGTCGCTAAGTCTCTTAAGTTGTTCGGATTTGTTGGGTCGCATCTAGTGAAACTAGGCAGCTTGGACCATCTCCTGTTTGCATCTTCCTAACTCGCTAACTTCCTCTCAACCCAATAACTCCTACCTCCTAACCCGTTAACCCGTTAGCCTCTCCACCAACAAAAATCCATTATTTATCCATTTCACCAATTCACCCACACTGATTCGAATCGCTCCAACTCTATCATAAATCCAACACGCTGTTATGCTCTCATGAGTCGCAATAGCAGCATAACTAATGGCAATCAACATCAATCGCAACTAGACTCAAAAGCTAAGCGAGGCGTACGAAGTTGATTTGGGGTCAGAGGGTAGAGATTCGTAGTTCAGCGATAATCATGATTGAGCAGGAAGCAAATTTACTTACGCGATGAAATATTAAGGATAATCGGTGATTGATTGGCTCGAAATTATCTTTGGGAAGCTCGAGAAATCGCTAATGGCGGCTTAGAGTGATGGAGCAGGTAAAGTGAAGAAGGAACGGGTTAAGCAATTTATATGAAAGGAAGGCATACCGTCACACGACCTAGCAACCGTTTGAGTCGCTTACAACCTAGGGAACTAAGTCGAAGCACACGACCTACGACCTAGGCGTGTACTTCGAGGGGCAAATGTTAATTCCCTTTATTATGTGACCTAGTGACTCAGCGACTTAGCGACTTAAAGGATGAAGCTACTTAGCGACTTGAAGGATGAAGCGACTTAGCGACTTGAAGGATGAAGCGACTTAGCGACTTGAAGGGTAAAGCGACTTAGCGACTTAAGGAATAAGCGATCGAGCTGCTAACAGAGTGGGACGACCTAACTGCTTACAGGAAGCCACGACTCAACGACCTAAGTACTTCATGACCTAAGGAGATAAAGTGGCAGCGACCTAGTGGTTTCATTACCTGCTTTAAGTCGCTCACGACTTAGCACTTATCGAACCTTGCCACTCTCCGTTAGGTTGCTGGAATCTACTAGCTAGTTTAGATGGCCAGGTGCGAACCAGTTAGGTCGTAACTTAAATCCCCTTAGCTCGCTGGCGAGTTACGACTCATGTTAGGTCGTATCCTTCGACTTACGACTTATCTTAAGTCGCTCACGACTTAAGGCCTGTCCGAAAACTCCTATAAATACCGTGTGAGCTCCAGCGTTTGGGGGTTCTTTTTGGCTCATTCTCGAAGTGCCAATACTCTGCCATTTTCTCAACTCGAACAGCACTTCAAGCATTCCAAACATCAAAGGCATTACGACAAACTTCAAGAGATAATCTACATCAATCGACATGGATTCAGAAGATTATTCTACATTGAAGTTTGAACTACTAGTCTAAAGTGTGTTGTGATGAAGAAAGTTGTATAAGTTGTATTTGAATCAGCAATAAAGAGAATTAAAGTGGACGTAGGCTTGACTATAAGCCGAACCACTATAAAAACTGTGTCTTCTACTGTCTTTCTGATATTTTCCTGCTTATTTCTGATTCCCGTATCAAGGGGTGGTGCTTTCACACTTGCTTTACTTGCATCGGGGTGTTAGCGTCAGATTTTTACGTTAACAGACCGTTATCCAGTCCATTTTTCGAGGAGCACGATCAAAACATAGCTTTATCTCTAACTCCGTTGGTAACTTTTTTTCATTCGTTATCTATACTGTAATATTTAGTTTAGAAGTTGTGATATCCCGAAATTCTAGACATCTATAATTAATAAATTAACTGGATTTAATTAGTTGAAATACTGATTTATAAGTTAAATAAACAATTCTGATAATATATATATATATATATATATATATATATATATATATATATATCTGAATAAGTATTGGTTTGTTAATCCTCCTAGTATATTTATTTAAATTGGCAAAACTGATATTTTCACATGATAATAATAATGTGTTAGTTTGAATTAATATATATATATATATATATATATATATATATATATATATATATAAAATCTAATATTTGAATTTAAAATTTGAATCTTTAAAGTTAATTATTTTAAATTAGTTGGATATAAAATATATATATAAATATATGAATGAGTTTTTATTTAAAAAGAATTTGTTTTCCTTAAAAAGAATTTATTTTTATTTTTATTTTATTTTTCTTTATAAATTAAGATAGTGTTTATTGAATTATTAAATAATACAAAAGGGTTTATATTAACATTTTAAAATGGATTAAATATATTTTTATTTTATTTTATTCAAATTATAATTGGTTTATACTTTATTTCCTTTTAAAGATTTTATTTCTATATAAATTTAGAAAGCATTCATTAATTTATAAATGTATTTATAAAATAGGAAAAAATAAATTTAAAAAGCTTTTAATGTCTTTTAAAAATAATACAAAATGAATAATTACAAGTGTTGATTAATGAAGCTTTTAAGTATACATGTAAGTTAAGTAGTTATGGATAATGACAAGTGTTAGTAATTGAAACAAGTGACGAGATTTATCTTTATTTTTCTTTAATTCCAAATAAGTTCTAAATCACATTTTATAAACCTATCTCTTCTTTTTCCCATCTTTTTCTGCTTCATTTCTAATGATACTCTATATTTTAAACTATCTTCAAATCAGATAATTCTTTAGAATCAAATCTAAAACCAAGTTCAAATAATCACCTCCTCAAACCCAAAATTCAGCCTTGTAGAACAGTTTTAAACCCGAGATTTACAAGCAATTCTGTTATCACTTCCTCAAATAAAAGCCAAAGCTCTGTAATCTTTTTAAAACTATAACCTTCTCAATATCAAACTGTAATTTCCTCAAGCATGCAACCTGGAAGAACAACATTAAGCAAATCAAATAGGTTTCAGTTTTGCGCAAAGACAATTCAGATTAGAGTTCTTTGTTTTCTATTCAATATGTAAAAGGTGAGTAGAAAATCTAACTCTTGATTTATTTGTTGCTGAAGATGAATGTATTTAGATAGGTGCTGTGGAAAATTGGTTGCATGGATGAAATTTTAGCCTGCATGCTTAAAACATGCAAATATAAGTGGTGCATGTTTGTTATGTTTGATTTATTCTGTTCCAGGTTACAGAATTTTAGAGCAAGTAAATAAATTCAAATTTCTCTTTAACTGATCTCTGATAGTCTTTGATTTTCAAGAAAATAGGATTGTTTGAACACAAATTAAGATCTTGAAAAAAACTTATTTAAGTAAAACAAGTTTTATCACTGTAAAACAAGGAATTTACAGTAGAAATTTAAGATTTGTTAAAATTCAAGAACCATAATTCCAGTTTCACTTATATGATCTTAATCATCATCAAAATCCATGAATTTTAAGAATTTCATCACAATTATTAGTTTAGAATTGGGTTTGAATTTTGGGGTTGATCGGTAAAGTAAGTTTGAGCAAATTCGGGTGATCGCAGCGATATGGATTTTCCACTAAAGCTAGCTAAAGGATCGGAGATCTGAAAAAAAATGTCAGGTGAATTTATTTTTCACCGTGGCAACGGCGTTTGGTCAAACTAGGGTTTAGACCTAGGTTTGAGATGGGGTTGTTTCCATGGCTAGTGTGGCGTCGTTGTTGGATCGAGCATGATCGGACGTGGGGGAAAGGCTAGAGGAGGGTCAGATGAAGTTAGGATCTTGGTGGTGTGAATGATGGAGGTCGGAGTTGTCGTCGGCAAGCTAAGTTTGGTCGAGGAAGTGAGTTCCAGATGGGTTCCTATATACCCAATTTTATTCTCGAGTTTGTTTCTGATCTCAGGTGTTTGGGATCGATGGGGATGTTCGTCGATATCTTGCTAGTGGCCTCGTCATGTACCGGAGTTGGTCGTGGTTCTTGTGCACGTGCACCAATATCAGTGTATCTGGGTGTTTATAGTTTGGGTAGAGGGAGCTTTGGGAAGAAGGGTTTCAACTCGGGATTTATCTCGTGCGAATGAGGAAAGACTCGAAGCTGTTGGGTTTGATGAATGTCACGGAACGTACTCGAGAAAAGGAGTGGAAGGACTCGAGTGTGGCATCGATTATTTGAGATGGGACCGTGCTCCATCATTTTGGGCTTCGGCCTGTTTTATAAATTAAGAATTTAAATTATAGGGTATGGATGTAGTCTTTTACCAAGGTTAAAAAAAAGTAAAATATTTGGATTAAACTTTCCAAATGCTTTTGTCGAACAGGTTAATCAAAGAAATTATTTTAAAACTAAATTTTCCATGAATCTTTAAATTAGTTTATCTGATAAGGAAATGTAAATCAAGTTTAAACGAAGTATTAAGCAAGCTTTAAATGAATTTCCAAAGTTATAATGTTTCAAGTTGTTTGCAATAAGTGATTATTTAATAAGTTAGATCTTATATGCTTTAAGATGAATTAAAATTGTGATTAAATGGAGTACAAATTATTTAATGAATTAAGGATGGTTAATTTAAGTAATCAGGGTATGACTAATTAATTAAAGGTTAATTAATTTGTGGAATCAATTTAAGGATTGATTATTTATGGATTTATTAATTTAGGTATTAATTAGAAGTTAATCAAAGAATGTGATTTATGAAAGGATAACTAATCAATAATAGAATAATTAATTAGGGTAGTTAATTAAGGAATTAATTACCCGATGTAATTAATTAAGTTGATATGGTTAATTTTATTCAATTAATTAAGTTTAATTAATTAAAGGTAATCATTAGGTGATTGGGTTAAGTATAATTATATAAGGTGATTAATAAGAAATAAATACTTAGTGAAGTAATTAGTGGAAAGTTCTCGGATATAATTAAAAGGAGATTACTTGTTGGGGATAATTAAAAGATAATTACTCGGTGGAGGAAATTAAGTGATAATTACTTAGTGTAATTAATTCAGGATTGATTAATTAAAGAAATTAATTAAGGAGTATGATTAATTTAAGAATAATTGACCAATAGTGATTATAAGTTAATTAATTTGAGTAATTAATTAAGGATCAATGTAAGCAATATGGAGGGGTAAAGGTTAATTAATTTGTGAAATTAATTAAGAATTAATTACTTAATATAATTGAATAATAATTAATCCAAGGTGATTAATTAAGATAAATAATGAAGGAATGATCGGTTAATTGACTTGAAATAAATTAATCTAAGTGGTTGAGATTAGTAATTCAATCAGGCTTAAGTAAAATTAAATTTATATGTAATTAATCTTTGCTTATGGGTGATTGAATGGTTTTTGATGATTTGAATGAGTTGATATCTCAGTTATGAAATGTTGTGCAGTTCATTCGGATAACTTGGGTTAGGATGACATGAGACTCGAAGAGGCCGGAGTCGGGTATTAATAAATACTCGAAACCACTTCGATTCTTTATAAATTAATATGTGAAATCAACAGATTGGTATGGAATGATTTAAATGAATTTGACCGTTAATCTAAGTTCTGATACTTATGTATTGATGTGTGATATCAGTGATGTCTCTAGCAAATTGTGAATTTGTAAATTGATACGAGTACCCCGGGTTTATGTTAGTTGTATGCTTTTTTCATTCATGTAAGATGGGTTTACTCACGCTGGTTTCCAGCCTGACCCGGGTGTTACTTTGATGTAATGCTCGGGTCAGACCGAGTATTACAGATTTTCAGGAAGGGACGTTCTAGAGCTCAGGAGGCGAGCTGGATGGCTGGAACGTATGGAGTATTTACCGCTCTGATATATTTGTGTATAATTAGGATATGTTGCTTAAAACTGTCCAGTGATTAGTAATGGTTGTAACTCTGATGTATAAATATAAGTGTATTGATACAGTTCTTCTTTTGTAAACTGTTATTATGTGATATTATATTTTGATCCGCTGCGAATGTGAGGTTTCTATGTCTTGTTCCTGTTTCTTCTTCTTTCTCTTTCATTTTCTTTTCTAACTATCTGGAATTTTCGGGATCGAAATTTCTGGGTCGTTACAGATGTTCATTTCGTATATGTATGTATTATATTTAAAATTACATTCCATTAAATATGGAAAGCATAACAAAAGTCTGATATATGATAAAAGAACTAAAAAAGATAAAACATGCTATCTTTTTATAAAAATTCATGCAAACAATCAATGTTAACAAAAAATACCTAATCATATTCGCTATAAAGATTACTTAACAATTAAATTGCCGTATCCTAGACAACACTAAAAGTTGTATGACACTGCTATATTCAAACTGCTGTATGAAACAACAATTGTTCATTGATATAAAATATCTTAATCCCAAAAAAATAAAAAAACAATTAAAAAGATAAAGCATATTATCTTTTCATTCAAATTTTTGTGCAGCATGATATTTTTTTGATGAACTTGTTACTTTTATCTCCCAATTGAATATATGATTTTCATTAATGTAGGATCAGATTGAATCAAGAGAGGAAAACACAGATGTTTATAAAAAAGAAGACTTGACAAATAAAACTTCAAACATAATCTGTTATACAACTGTGAAGAAGAAAAAGAACAATTTCACGAGAACTAACTTAAGGAACTACCGATTTTGATGATGTCCATCTGTATGAAATTAAAAAAATAGCCAAAAAGCAGAGAAGTCAGTAGTACATTGTACATATAGATGTAATTTCGATGCACTCTATAAAGTCCTGTCAGTCATAAAGGAGAAAAATATTATTTCACCTGAAGCAACGGCTTACATAGAAAAAACACCATTCAAAAACTTCTTCAATGTTTTTCTTAGAGATTCAATAGCACGACAAGGCTTAAGAAAAAGTGCTTCGAATTTAGATGACATCGGTACTTCTTTTGATGTAAAAGAAAATGCTTTCAGAACTGGAAACAAATTTCTGAAAATATGTCCTGTAGAAGTCAGTCTCATATTCGGAATGCCATTAGCTTGAGATGACTTATTTCCTATACTAGCTTCTAACAAAGCCTAAGCTATGGAAAGTTTCTCCAATTTTCAAGAAGAAAAACAGCCAAAAAACAGTAACAAAAAGATTGAATACAATGTTAGAAGAAGAAAAAAGGAATGAAGATTTAGTGAAGTTGTATTATTATCGCTGGTTATAACTTTCGTTTTTCCAAACAACCAAAGCTATATGCAATGAGGTTTCTTGCTGAAGTTGTTAAATTTAAAAAAATTGAACTTAATCTCCTGGCCACGTGCAATATGTGAACATGTTTTGAAAAATGTTCAAAAGTATCATGCTGATCCAAGAAGTACACCAAACTGTACTATGGTGTTACTAGTATTCTTTCATAATTTAACTAAATATAAATATATTTAAATTTATGTATATTACAAATGTATAAATTTATTTACCTTTTTCTTGTAGTACTATTTTTGTGAACGAACACAAATAATTGATGGAAAGGAAAATTTGCAAGCTAAAATCCCCAGAATGAGAAAATGGGATTTATCAAAACTGAAAGATTTGGATCTCACTAAAGTTAACAATGACAAGGTATGCTAGTTTTTTTTTACTATATAATTTTTAGTTTCTAATTTCTAACTTGCGTTGAAATTTGTTTGTGATGAAAAATGTTAGATAATTGTCAAAATAACACTATATCAGATAATGTTTCTTTACATGAACATGCAAAAGTGGGTTTCAATGACTCTAACACTCATGAGAATGATACAAAACTGACCACTGATGTAAAAAAAAAAATTCTTTTGTATATGACCTACTGACATGGTTCAGACTATCAATAAATATGCATGCTTGTCCAAAGATCTCAACCAGTTGAGTTCCGATTCAATGCTTAACAAAGATCCACCTCCTGAACCTCAAAAATTTGATGCACCAATTCCTAAAACAGCAGAAGAAGTGAAAGTAATCGAATACATAAATGATTAACGTATGTTGGTTAATGAATTTATAGAAAAAGGGAAACATGTAATATCATAAATTACACCACAAATACAAGATAAAGGAAAAGCAACAAAAATTCCATACTTTGTTCCCAATTGGTTCAGGCGAATGTAAAATATAAGAAGAAATATGTAAAATGTTATATGTGTTTAGGGTCTTCGAGTCTCATCAGCTTTCGTTAATAAGCCTATTTGAGACTAAATTAAGTAGAAAGGGTATTCAAATATTCGTGACTAAGTTCCTCACTAATTGGCAGTTTTTACATAATAATGACATGGGGACTAAGTGACCAATATTGATCATCGTTGATGCTACCGTTTGGGATTTAGTCATCTCATATAAAAGTTTTTAACAAATAACTGTAATTAGAAATAAAATTTTTTATTTGAATTGGGATGAATTCAAATTTGTTTGGGATGAATTCACTAATAAATCTGAACTAAACTTATAATTTGAATTGGGACTGTCTAGAATTCTATTGCAACAATGAACCTAAATTTGTGTGTTGGTTTGGATTGTAATTCACCTTTTCAGTTTTGACTCTGTCTGATTGTGTAGAATAGTTGGTCTGACTGTTTTGATTTGTTTTTATATTTGGAAAGTACATCTCATCAGCTTTGTTTGGATTAGGCATATATGAATCATTCCCTTCATGTAACTGGTTATTTGTCATGGAATTTTTCTTTCTCTATTAAACAAATAAAAAAGATAAAAACATTTATCTTTTTTTTTACAGCCTGAGTATGTCATGCTTACTTAAACTTATGCTTCTAACTTGTCTAGTACTTGAATGACATTACATGTGCAAGCTTAACTTTAAATATTTTCCTTGCAGATTTAAAAAATCTAATGTAACAAAAGAAGAGAAAGAATTTCTTTCAAATAAAATAAAAGCTATTTAGGTGGAGGAAGATCAAACCAAGAAAAGAAAATTAGATAAGCATTAGGAAGTCAAAAGTCTGAAAAAACATGCCAAAGGATGTGCTAGTGCATAAAGGAGCTAGAGCCAAAAGTTACCTTTTCGATTAGTGAGATGAAAAATGTTGCGGAACTATTAAAGGAAAATAGACGTTTAAGAGAAATGGCTGAAAATAGAATCCAGAATCTTGAAATGATGCTCCAGAAGTTGGAAAATTTAGAAGAGCATGATGTGAAGGAAATGAATGATTTGTAGGTAAAAACTAAAGCTGAAAAAGGTAAGAAAAAAAAAGAGAAACTGTCGGTATAATTCACATAAACAGTTATGCTAATTTTCTAACTTTTGATATAATGCAAACTCAAGAGTTCATACTAGAGGAGCAGACACAAGATAGTTCAAAATTTGACAATTTGAAAGTATCTGCTCAAGAAACTGCTCCCGAAAATCCTATTATTGTTGAAGATGTTGTCCTTAAAGAACCAAAAAAAAGAAGGAGCTAGGGAATGTTGAAAAATGTCCACTCCTCAAATATCTTAGTGAAGAACAGAAAGAAATTGTCAATTTTTTTTTTCAAAATTATTAAAGGAAACAAGTAAGTAACTAAACTACTTTTCACTCAATTTACTTAAATATAGATTTATTCTAATATGATATTGTTTATGGTACAATATGTTAACAGCATATAACTCAAATAAAGCTTTTTATTTCAGCATCGAAATCTGATGATTTACAAATAAAAAAAAAACTAAAAAAACTAAAAAAGATAAATTAATTTATCATTATCTTTTCATACAAACTTCTACAAAGGTTGTTATTTTCTTTTATTAACAAGTAAATAGAAATAACATAGTACGTAATAATCTTAATTTCTTCTGTTAACAACCATCAAATTTTTCAGTGATGAAGCATTTACTTGTGATGATGGAAACTTCATCACCATCACAAAAAATACGATTGAAGAACTTCTCTATGGAGAATATATTTCTGGTCAAGTAAGTAGAAAAAACTATACTTTGCTTCATTATAGATTCTATATTTAATCCATATTCTTTTTGAAATGTAGGTTATCGATTTGTTTTGGTTCAGAAAAACAAAGTTATTAGAACAAAGTTCTAGCATTATCAACGTGAAAACGCTAATGATAGTAAGTGAACTATAATGTCAAATAAAAAATTTATTTATAAGATGAATTTTCCAAAAAAATTTTAATAAAAATTGCAACAGACGGAAGCATGGAAAATATTAAAAGAGATATGTTTAATCCTTTTATTAAACAAACACTTCTAAATCCGTCATGTTGCAATATATTATTTCCTATACGTGGCAATGAACATTAGAGCTTGCTAGAACTAGTAGTTGAATCATGTACGTGGAACCATTACAATTCTCTACACTTGACCACAAGATCTAAGACCTTAAGAAGTGGACATTCAAAGTTTGCTATTACTGTAGTAAGTAAAAAGACACATAAAGTAAAAAAGATAAATAGATTTATCTCTATTCTAAAAAAATTATATTTCTTTTGGTAGAAAGCATCAGTAAACAACATTGATAAAAAGCCACAAGACGCAGGGCAGAAAACAATTATAGGAAAGTCTACATTGCTTAAAAATGTTGACTGTGCCCAACAAAGTAATCGGTAATTTTGAAGATTGTGGAGATTTTTGTACAAAATGCATGTTACACGATAACTAGCTACCCACATATTGCCAAATAGATACTATTATTTATTTACATACCGTTACTTAGATAAACACACTACTAAATACAATTCATTATAAGAATGAAGAAAAGATAATCTATTTTGTCATTATGTTCAAATTACTAAAATTAAGAAATTCAGATTCGACTAAGGAGTTTTCATAATGATGTTCATACAAAAGATTGCACAAGGAATGGAGACTACGTCAAAAATCACTCTTGAACAACTCAATGCATTTAGAGCGCAAATATCTACATAAATCCTCTCTAATGGACCATATTGCTGGATAGTTGAAATTTTTTGCAGCTCGGCTTCAGCTATAAAAAAGGCGAACTGAGAATGATAAGAACAATTTGTTTGATGTCTGATAGTCTTTTTATCATGCATTTTTTAAAAATTTATTACAATATCCAAAATTATATTGTTCATGATAGATTTTAGGCAGTATATTTGAATTTACCGATGAATTTGATGATGAATTTGTAATGGCTGATGTTATCTAGCAAGTAATTACACAACCGATGCTAATTTGATGATGAAATTCTGATCACTGATCATGAATTTGCAATAGCTAATTTATTTCTAATGCTCTGCTAAGAAAGATAAAAGTACTTATCTTTTATTGATAATATTCTACTGTCATAGAATAATAGGTTATTAACAGTATGTTGTATCAGTCTTTTATAGTGTGCACCGTTTTTATGTCTCCCAGATTTATATGTATAGCAATATTCACTTTATTTCATGTACTGTTTAACATTGTGTATTTCCCTATGTCTGGAGCGTTGGAGGCAGTTCAGTGATAAGCTTGGGTTACTACTTAAGTGCCATAATCTGAAAATGTCTGCAAAAGCTACATGGTCCAATTGTACTACCTGTCACTAAATCACTCTTATTTTGATGATCTATCCTTTCAGAGTTGTAAGAGTTTACTATGTATGTGTCACATTGACGAAGCACATGATATGCCTGGTTAATAACCAAAGAAGAGTATGTTGTTTTTCACCTTTCATAGATAATATTAGTTTTTCAGATAGAGTTTTGAAACACTGATACTATTGTTTATATTCATCATTTCAGTTTGTAGATTAAACCATTAATTTACACAATTAACGATATTTGAAATCATCTATTTATCATATTATGTGATAATGTCATTAATTGACTTTATTCAGTACGACATACTATCAATAAAGCATTTATCTTTTTAACATAAAAGCATTTATCTGAGATTTATTCTCTTTACATCAGTCACAAACAAACCATTTTTTCCAACTCATGGTTTGCTACGGATAATATTCAAAATATTTGTAAATATATACACACTACTGAAAACTTATTTAGGCTCTTATTGTAACCTGATGCCTTATAATAACATTTGGTAGTCCATACACCAACAAAATCTAGTAATTAATCACACACACCAACAAAATCAAAATACAAAACAAAGGCTGTATAGCAGAACAAAAAGAAGATATATGAATTTATATTTTTCCCAAAACTAACAACAATGTATACCAAATAACAATTAAACATAAAAATTGTTTACAACCAAAATTAATCAGAAGCATATCAGCATCAATTCAAGATACCCAATTATTTAAATATTCAACTCGAAATATTCAAAGAACAATCAATCAAATATATTGGATTAAAACACTCTACTCGACTATTAAAAGAACACCGCCTTCTATTATGTCCTAGTTTTTTACACTTTCCACATCTGTTTTTCTTAGCACGGAAATCAACCCCTTCAATCCTATTCATCCTAGGCCCACCAGCTCTACGAATAGGCTTAGAAGGAAGAACAATAGATGAATCTCCAGCTTAAATTGATTCCTTATCAAAAGTTGAAATACGATTGATCACATGTGAATACAAAGCTCGATAATACTCAATAGTAAAGTAATGCTCAATAAAATCATAAACAGAATTTCTGGTTAAACAAATACACTTCAAAGCAAGTGCACAAGGAAAACCAGTCACTTTCCATTGATTGCAACTAAATATGCGATTTTAAGATCAACTTTTTGCGACGTTGGAGAATGAACTTCAAAAATATACCGACAAAATTTCGAAAATGTGATGAATTTATCAAGTATAAAAAATCAACAGAGTAAAGCAAAAAATGTAAGCAGTGATATGCTCTAAAAATTTACATAACCATAACAGAAAATAAAACTGATAATTTTAGCATCAAAATAATTATTGGGAAAATCATTGTCAAAAAATCCTAATATACTTTGTAGTTCACTTGCATATTCTGCCATTAAACTATAGCAACAAACAATTTCATAAAGAAATGCATTGATTTAGCAATTCCCATATTCATACAATCTTGTGTTCAACATCACAAGTTGAATGAAAATACCAACTGATGAAACAAACGTAAGAAATGATGACAAAAACCACATTTAACACAAATACGGCAAAAATGATTGTAAAGATATCCTAATTGACATTCCGTCATAATATTCTAGCAACAAACACTTTCACCTATAAACAATCTCACATATGAGAATACTAAGTTGAATAAATAAACTATTGGAGTTAATCATAGCAACAAAAAAAATGTAGGGAAAATGATTGTTGAAATATCCTAACATACATATGCAATCAAACTGCCGATTCTGCCATTATATTATAACATACATATGGCACGTAAGCCTCAATGTATGTGCAGAAAATTGTGTTAGAAAACGAAACGAATTCTTTAATGCAAAAATAACATGCAACAACAAAATCAAAACATAATACATAGGGTATATAGCAGATTGAAAAATAGATAAATACATTTATCTTTTTCAGAAACTGTGAGCAACATGTAAAAAAATACAAACAAACACCTAGAAGATTTAGAAACACTCCATCCAAATCCTTCTTCCTTCAATTTCAATAAACGTGCTTCCATTTTTGGATAAAACACACTCCGCTTGGATGCCTCTTCTTTTCGATTAGACATTTGCATCATAATCTTAACCCGAATACCATCAAGATATAAAGTGACAGGTAGATTTTTTTCATCCAAAATCCAAGAGTTAAAACTTTCAGCTACATTAGACTTATTTTCACCATATCTTTTCCCAGGAAAATATAAATCAGCCCATTGGTCATATGGCTTATCATTTAAATATTCAATAGCTTTTTCAAACTCATAACAATTGGAAGCTAAAGCACAACGTTCTAGTACATGAGCCACCCATAAACCCCTTCCACTTTTCACAATACTAGCAATATTATTTTGCATATGATGCAAACAATAAGAACGATAACTATTTGGAAATTTTTTAGGAATACATAAGAGAAAACCCCAATGTCTATCACTTAAAAAAGTCTATGGTCCTATTACAACTAAGATCATTCTTTAAGTGAGTCAAAAACCAACTCCAACACTGTTCATTTTCCTTAGGAACAAGAGCCATTTCCAATGGAAAAAACCTAAAATGAAAAAACAGCAAAATAAATTAACTGTTAATCCACACACCAACAATAAATTACAGCAGCACAACTATCTAACCCAAATTTATAACAATAAATTACAACATATTTTATTAACTAGAATAATAAATTAAAGCAGCACAACTATCAAGCCCAAATTTATGACAAGGAAAGCATTAAAACACTATAAAGTATAACCCATATACATTAAAAACAAGAAAAGATAACAAACGTACCTTGATTCCCAGTTTTTGCAGTGGCTGCCATCAAAATACCACTTCAAACTTTCAAAAATGTTGCATCTAAAAACTCCATAGGACGACAATAATAAAATTGAAAGATACATGCCTCCCAACAAACAAAAACTCTCTCAAATTGATTAGTATCCCGATCCACTTCCATACTTGAGTAACTATTCGGATTATTTCTTTCCATTGCCTTCAAATACCAAACAAAATTATAAGATTTCTTTTCATCGCCATAAATATCATTCATAGCCATTTTCTTACCTTATAAGCAAAATAATAGCTTAAATATACATCATAATCTCTTTTAAAACTTTTCATAATATCCTTCATTTTTCTTTTTGGCTCATCGCGAATTCGATTAATAATCAAACTTTTCACAAGATCACTATTAATAATTGGACTACTAATCGATTGAAATCCACCACCACAAGAATGACTTAAATGAATATTTTTAACAAGAAACTGGTCCAATTGCTTCAATTTGTAAGAAGCATGAATCCAAAAAGGATAACCATCTATAGCACATCGAATTATCAATCGTTCCTTACAATTCTTAATATATTGTACTTTAAACCCACTCTTCAAACAATAAGCACTAACTGTTCGACGAAATCCAAACGCAGAATCAAATTGTTGACCAACCCTAGTAAAAAATTCCAAGGTTGAATTCTTTTTCATCAGCTCATGTAAATCCCTTTCTTGTGTAAAACTAGACTGTAAATCCTTAGCATACTTTAACATATTACTACTTGATTCTCCAACAAGTGAAATAGATTTACTACTTTCACCAACAACATTATCCATGGAATTATTCTTCAACCTTACAAAAAAACACCAAATATTCTTCCTTTTTAAACCAAGATAAGCATAATATAGCTTGAAGATCTCTATTTGTTTCAACAAAGGTGGTCTTTCTCGAATATAAAAAATATCGAAGCATAATGGAGTAAAATTATTCCATTCCTCACAAAACTTATTCCTAACACAAGAAATAGAAGCATATAGTCCAAAACGAGCACTAAAACAATTCTTATTAAAATCAAACACAACCATAACAGATGAATAACATCCGCAATTAAAGATGTAAACAAATAAATATGTTTATGAAAATGTTTGAAAACATCTAATCTTAATTAATAATTAATTACATAACATACCACATGACATATCCTTTTTAGCCCACTTTTCAAAAAAGTTAAAACCATTTATCTTTTTCAGAACTCAAAATTGCAATGTTATCTATTTAACACATTCACCAAGAACTAAAGAAGAAGCATTGTCGACAATAAATGTCAGAACTAAATAAGAAAGCAACAACTAATAATCAGTAAAAATAATCAACCTTATCTGTACACTGTTTTGAACAAAAATACAAATTCATTTATCACTTAATACCATACCATAATAACACAAGTTGAGGAATTATTATCACAACCAACAAAAATAGGTACCTTAAAAAATACCTTTCATCACCACGATCCATTAACTGATCTCTTGATCATTGATTTTTAGAGCTTATTATTCCACCAACAATATCCAATCGTGCATGAAACCAATACAATATGATAAAACCTCCAGA
Source organism: Allium cepa (assembly GCA_030765085.1). Taxonomy (NCBI): domain Eukaryota; kingdom Viridiplantae; phylum Streptophyta; class Magnoliopsida; order Asparagales; family Amaryllidaceae; genus Allium; species Allium cepa. The sequence continues at coordinate 958,211,824 of CM060935.1, forward strand.
TCGAGTAGATAGAATCACCTCGCCTAACCAAATTGAGAAAATTGCTTAAAGTAATCAAAAAAATAACCTCGCCTGATCAAATTAGAAAGATCTCCTTATCGATTAAGAAATTCACAAGTCGGTTTAATTTGATAAAATGGCTGGTCGTATTTTTTGTCCTGCAAAATAAACCCTTCAAACCCGTTACCTAGAAAATAATTGGGCCCGACTTATAGGCCTTCCCGCTAATTTCCACATAATGAAACATATATAACGACTAAGGTTACTACCTCAGAATCAATATTATTCCTTAGATATTTAGTTGCCTTGTGAGTGCCAAGCATGAATGAGAAGATTTCTCTATCTATTGTTCTCGTCTTGCACTAATAGTTTGTCCCTCTAAATCTATCCTGTGGGTTGTAGTAAGGAGGGGGTCAGAACAATGTTCTAGTGACTGGTAAATTACATACTATTTCCGTAACACTGGTTGTGCTGATTGATTTCTATTTAAGTGTTATGTCTACTATTCATAGAATTATCTATTCAATTCCACTAGCGCGTATAATATGTCCCAACTTCTCCAAGGTATAACTATATATATGCTTATATATAAGCATTGTACTACCCAAAAGGAAATGTCGATCATTTAATACTTCTTAAATAGGAAGGCGATAGACCCAATTTCCATTTACTACCGCAATCCTGAAGTGGGCCCTCCGCAACATAATTTCTAGTCCACCAGCCCTAGCTACGAAGACTAGTGACCCCTAGATACGACTTTCTAATTTAATTAGTTTTATTACTAATGTATCTCAAAGACTTATCTAAGGGTTAACTAGACCACCTATTATACAAAACAATTTATTAAACTTTGAGGTCTTTGCGTATCCCATACATATTCTATGTAGTAGGAAGCAAAATTCTCTAGGGTATAACCCTAGTCCTTGCTAACGGCTGCTTGGGACTGTTGGTAGTCAAAGCCTATATGTTAGTCCTACTTCTAACTACCAGTTGACTAACAACACTGACATAGCCCACCGACCCCCACAGCTGAAATCCCATTTAGATTTACCTAATATTAGTCATGGAAAATTCTTACAATAGTTACTTAATACCTCATGTTAGAAATGAAGCAGACCCAATTTCCCTATTAGGCATTGTCATAATTTATTTAAGACTTCTTATATGGAGAGGAGGCAAACCCAAAGGCAATTTGATATCTTCTACTCTAAAGTAAACCCCTTGACATACCTAAAGGAACTAAGCCATTTAATACTTCAAATGAGGTGAACCCTTGGTATTTTCCTCCACCTGCACATGAATGCATATCTCTTCCTTATGAGTGCTATGGTTGGAGACATCCCACATCAGTAGTACGTTTACACAACCGCTGGTAGCTTATATTTAAAAGGAAGACTTCTGTTTTGTAACTCTGTTGACCTCCAACCCAACCCATATTAAACCAAGTAATTAATCCTAAACTTAATTTTGGGCATTAGTTCACACTCGTCCTAAACAAATTATTAGGGACATATAATTTCCACCATGAAAATTATATTACCTTCAAAGTTTATTTATTAGCATTCGTTTATTTATTACAAACCTATTCATATTTATATGCTTATTTCGTATATTCACCATTTTCCTTTTATACCGCTTCATTGTCATTTACCTCTTTACCACGAATTACTTGTCCTTCATAAATAGTCAATACTATTTAGATTGGACAATCATTAATGATATTTATTTATTTTAAATTTAACTTATTGTTCCTATTCTGTTTCATCCATAATGTCATGGTTAATTATGCAATTAATCCCTTAAAACACATTTATATGCCCTTTTTTAATTCTATAACTCCCTATTATTTACGCATTTATTGCCTATTAATATTACATTCTTTACTCATAAGTGTTAGAGTTACTACCTCTTTTTCATTGCAATCTTTTAATCCAATGATTTAATATGTTATTTATTGTAACTAATACAAATAACGACACACACACACACATATATTATGATTTATTATTTACCTTATATACATATTTAATTAATACGTGCGATTATGCGTTATATACATGTATGTGGGTGTGTGTAATTATATATCTATTTATAACTTGCTTATTCCAACACCTAGGAAATTCAAAATGTACACTTATATGTATATTCTATAATGAACATTTGTTTCCACATTTTTATATGTTAGCACTATTCTTTCTAAAAAGGATCACCATTATAACTTTCCATAAACCATCTAAAAATGGGACTATTGCTCCATTTGAAATTACAAGGAATTATTCATTTTTATTTCTATTGGAATATACAATGCAAACGACAAAGAAGGATATGTGTGTTTTACACATTTCTTTCATTTAAGTATATTCCTTAATAGTCCAATGGATGCATTTTTTATACATAGTTATGAAGTTTGACAGTTTATGGAAATTTACAGAAAATAGAGACAACTAAATTGTACCCATAATGCTCTCAATAAAATAAAACATAGAAATTTAGATCTCAAGTCAAATTAGTCCATTTTAAATAAATGCTACACAAATTTACAACCAAATTAATATAAATCTAGAACAAATTTACAATCTTACTTACGCCATACTTTAAATTTTTAAGGGAATAGTTTCCAATTTTTTTGGATTAGGGTGTATATACCATTTCATCACAAATATATAACTTACATAACAAGTAGGCGAGATTTCAATTAAATACATTCATTTTAAGCCTACAATTCAATAGATCTTGCATTGGAATAATAATCAAATAAAGTTCAATGATATAATTTCAATGCTATATATATATATATATATGTATATATATATCATATATTTTTCACTCTTCTTCCTAGCTTTCCAAAACTCCTAAATCTGAAACCATTCCTTCGATTGACCGTTTTTTGTTTCAATCCAAAAATATGCATAAATGATATATACATACCCATTAGAATTATAGGTCTGAGAGGAGATTCTTGTAAAGGGGAAATTTACGTTTATAACTATAAGGCTTATCTTTCTTGCAGAATCGATTCACTCCTTCTCTTTTTCTCTTTTATTTTCCGCCCTTCACTAATTTGTATACTGTTAACAAAAAATCTTATTAACGCCTCAAAGTGAAAATAGGATTGTGAGTGACCCCTTTGAAACCACCTTTCGAATTAGTTAAGGTAATCTAAGACTCCTTTGAAACCGCCTTCCAAATCAGTTTCCGCATAAAATTTTCCACCTTTTGATATTCAAAAATGAATCTTGGTCGTCCATTTAAATCTGATCGAATGACTTTCCTTACATTTTCTTTGCTAATGAATCACGCTTCTTTTTTCTCCCTTTTCATTTACCTGCGATTAAAAACCTTGAAGCAAGAATTAGAAATTTCAACATCTTACTAAATTCTTAATTTTAGGAGACGTGAGTTCAAATTTAAGGTAAAAATATCCATCATTTTACATTACAGATCAATTTTTCACAATTAATTTAAATTAAAAATTCTTAGGGTTTGAGTTTACGTTACTATCTTAAATTTTGATTTAAGTTTATCGTTTGCATGAAATGATTTTTGGATTCATTCGCTATGTTGATTTCGATTGATTCATGGTATCAATTTAGGATTTAAGCTTAGATTTGCTAAATTTGTGGTTTTTGTTGTTGTAGAATGCAAAACCAGGCTCGAATTCAATTATGCTCAATTTTAATCAGTCCCAGAGGATTTTTTTTTAGGTTAAAATTTAACGTCCCTCCCTATGAATTTAATTAAGAAAAATATACTTTTTGTTACAGTCAAAAACCTTATCCAACCTTCCGACTTGATCAAAACCAACAAAATTGAGACAAGCTTAACCGTTTACACGCTTTCAAAATTCTACCTTGCCCTCAATTTATTCGAAACCCATTATAGTCGAAAGGAATATAACTATCTTTCTCAATGTAGACATTATCAAAACATCTTAAGGCCCTTTTGTTTGTATTGAAATTACTTTGCTGCAAGTCTTTCGACTTCTAAGAGTATGGCGTTTCGGCAATGTTCTTATTTTGAAGTAGAATAAAATTTGTGGGTTTCAACATTGTTGAAAGGTAAATTTGAGTTGATTGCAGGATGTTGTTAATGGTTTTGACAATGTTTATATCCAAGATAGTATTGTGTGAATAGATGAACTTATTAATAATAATAAATTTCCTTCGAGCTTTTGACATTGTCGAAGGGTGTGTTCAGGTGCCTATATTCCATCCTCAATTTCAACACTGCCGAAAGCTCAATGAATTTAATAATTCTCATTAACTTCAACCCCCTTTTGAAGGCACGAAACCTTATGCTTCGTTAAATATTTTAGCCTTTGCAATTAGCTTTTGGCACCTTCGAATGGCGTTAATAGTGAAATGAATTACAACTTCAATGAAATTATTTCTCCTAGAAGGATCATGGGTTTAAAAAGAGCTTCTTAGAAATTAGAAAAGGATATAGCTTTAGAACTAGAATCTTCTCCAAAAAAGACTGAAGCGGTATTAAGACATTCCCTTGTATCTTCTCAAAACGAAGTAGATGCAGTCCTTAATGACTTCTAAATTATAGGAGCAGAAGCTATTCCTCCTAGCGACAGTGACACTAAACAAAATCATCCCCATGGATATTCCCTTTATACCACCATCCTCATTTAGCATGGAGGTTTCAATCCATTTTTTGAGTTCTTGTCAAGATTTCTGAGTCACCTCTACATAGCACATTCAATTATCACTAAATGTATATACATATCTCATCTCCTTAGAGCTCATGGCATTAGAGTCGGGAATTCCTCCTCTAATCGCTGAAGTTCTTAATTACTTTGTGTGTTTAGTCAAGGTTAGCAATTTGAAAAGCCAAATTTTCTAGGCTAATCCTCATAAGGAGTTAGTTTTCGAGGGAGAAAACAAGTTCGAAGATTGGGAGACACAATTCTTTTATGTCAAATGTTTTCCAAGTATTATTGGAGCTTTCTCTTCTACTCATAAGTAAATCGTTACCATTTTTTATTAAATTATTTTCTTTTGTTGAATTATGTTTTCTTATTAGGCCCTGCTCTTATGAAACTTGTTGATGAAGGCAAGAGAATTGTGAAGCTGTTAACCGTTGCCTCGAACAGTATCGATAATAAGCTTACGTTGCTGACCCCCAGCATCCTTTAGAAATATTCTCTCCTTCCAAATGGGCAAAGAATTCTCAGACAACCCCCTTTTGTCCAATATACTTCCAAAAGAAAACGCATCTCACCGTTTGTAACTTATTGTTACATTACTCTTTAGATTGCTTTGCTAATATATGATTTTGGGTTTTAACAGCTGCTCCTTTGTTTGAAATATCCACAAGAGATCCACTCCCTCTACCTTTTGAATCTAGTGCTTTAGCTTCGACCCATGCGATTGCCATGTCGAGGATGATTGATAAAAGAAAATTGAGAAAAGTGACTACTTCAGGTCCTTCTTCCAAGAAAATTAAAATCGTTGATGTCCATTCTTCTCTTCCTTCAAAAGAGTGTGAACCTATTAATGTAGTCAAAGCTCTAGAAGGTCCTTCTCTTGATGCCACTGCTGACCAACCCAGAATAATTTTTCCAAAGGACGACTGCATGTCTCACATAGTTGTATCCAATTCTTCCATCATTATTGAGAAGATGCAAAAGTATTTAGGCACTTAAAATCCCTCTTAGGAGTTAAACCCCTCTAGACCCCCCCCCCTTACGGTTTCTCTTAATGATTTTAAGAAGACTGTGCAATCAATTATGAACCCACCATCATTCACTTCTATTCAATCGCCTTCCTTTCTACCCGATCCTACAAGTTATTATTGATCCCTCGTTGAAGAATAACTTCTGGTATGTTCCATACTACCTGATTTTTTTATTTACATTTTATATTGAACCTTGACTTACGTTTTACTTTTCCTTTTAGATCTCTAAAATTTGGTACTCCCTCCAAGAAAATGTTTCAAAGTCTTTCGATGGGACATCTAATGTCAAAGAAGAAGTCTCAACTCTAAGTAACCGTATTACTTCCCTCACCGCTGCTAAAGATAACACAGTGAGGGAACAAGAAAGAATAAGCACTTTTCTTATTCAAGCGAAATATATAATTTCTGAGGAGAGGAAGGCCAAACAAATCTTAGCCGATGAGGTTTTGGCTTTAAAATAACAATGAAAGAGTCGGAGGATGAAAAGGCTAGGATATGTGCTAAACATGTTTCTATCAATAAGAGATGTGCATTTTTCAAAAAGAATTTGGAGAAGAAAAAGAATTGTTTAACCATGGCCATCAAGACCATTTCCAAGGTTAAGCAAATGGTGTCTCAATTTCTGAACATTTATTTGAATGAAATAATTGTAAATTTTTATGAAGATGCACTCATGCTAGCTTACTCTGATAATATAGAGAAGTGCCTAGATTTAAGCTTTCCCTCACTGATCTTGTATTGGTTAAAAGATACATGGGAAAAATCAAGGAAATGGAGTAAGGGATTGAGGTCCCTGACAAAGAAGAAATTGATGCCTCAAAGCTCCTGTCTTTCAAAGTCCATTCAGCAGAAGGAGATTCTAATTTAGACGAGGAAGGAGACGATGAGGATGATGAAGCATTATTGAAGAAGGCGGCTACGACGATGACAATGATAATGACGATAGCCCTGATAATGATGATAGAGGTCAATGTTTTGGCGATAATAGGGGCGATCATGAAGATTCTCATGGAAGGACTGATGTGGATACTTCTAAGGCTTCAGATAAAGTCATCCTTAATCTCTGTTCCCGTGAAGACGGTCAAATAAATTTTTGGAACCCTTTGATCTTCATGAAAAAACATAGATATTGATGCTGGAGAGCAAGAGGATAAAAAGCGGACCCTTTAAACTTCAATCCCTATTTCTCAAGTGTGGAATTCTTTATCAAAATGGCTTCCTCTTCCAAGATAACATTGGCTAATATCTTTCCATTTTAGATAAGGAAGTCCATTCATCTTTATAAAACAAGGCTTGAAAGAAAATAGGCAGAAATAAATAGCTTGTTTAGGAAGTTAGACAAACAATTAAAAGAACATAATGCACTCTCTGATAAGTATTATAAGCTTAATAAAAGTGATGCAATATTAGCATCTTTTAAAGATCGGGAAGCGGGCCCTCGATTGAGAAGGGCGTGCCTTTGTTATGACAAGCTCTTAGAAGAGAACGGAAATGATAGCACTCTTTTGGATTTTGATCAAGGACAAAGATCCTTGTAGACTTCCTATATAAAGCTTATTGTAGGCATCTAACTACAGATTTTTCATATTTGGGTGATTTAGTAGGGGTCTACTTAGATATCTATCAGAGGTACCTAGACGAATTTGGATCCTGAAACATCCCACACCCCTTAGTATACCCAAAAGGATGCACCAGAAGGTGTAGTGCATTGTAGGTATAGCTAAAACTTACAGCTAAGGTTCATAGTGAAAAGTAGATAAAAATAGCGGAAAACTGTTGAAATGATAACTTATTTAAAACCAAACTTCAAAAATACTTTATAAACCCAATAAGTCGAAAAATACCAAATACATAGGATGCCTTAAAATGCCAAAACATGTCCAATGAAAATCAAAACCTTGGTCTCATAAAATCAGAGTTCATACTATCCCTCAAAAGTGCCAATACATCAAATGAACTAAAAACTGAAAATGAAGAAGAGAAATATATATTGAAATCTCTGCACTGAAGTCTTCCAAAATCTACAATCTACCGTTCTTGCCCCTGCTGGCCTATGGGGGAAAGGGCAAAATAGAGGAGTCGGTCAGACTAAAAGTCTTGTGAATGATAGCACTTACTAGTATTTTTAAGCAAAGTAAATATAAGGGATGCTCATGTTACCTATTGCTCCACATATTGGACCATTTATTTGTCACTACTCCAACATAAGTGTGCCGTCATCTCACTTTAGGATAATGTGAGACATTTTGTCTATAGAAATCATAGGGAATGTTGTTGGTACAGGCACGTTATCCAAACAATATCTAGTCGCGCCCCTTGTCCAAATCCCTATGATTTGAACTTCTATTATTTGACCATTTATTTACCACTACTCCAGCATAAGTATACCCTCATCTCACTTCAGGCAAATGTGAGACACCATAAATCTAATAGGGAATGTTGTTTGTATAGGTGTAACTTTCATCTTTGCTTATTAACTTAGAATAAATTGTTTGAATAAGCCTCTACGGTTATCCTTGCCATCTTTGCTTGTTAATTTATTTCTAAGTCTAAAAATAAGCTTCTTTCCTATTCTTATTCTTATTATAACGTACATTATAATATTTCTTATTAACTTATCCAAAGGTCTAAGTATAAAAATAAGCCACTTTTACCGTTTACTCTTTTTAGTCATAATTACAAGTTATAACTATGCCAATATCTTAAATTCAGTCCAACTCCAAGTTATTACAATTTTCTCATTTTGCATATTATTCTGCATAATTTCAGTATTCCTATTATTTAATCCATATTTACTTTTTATTCTATTCTATTCCATTAGCGTAAAAAGGAAAAATAGAAAGAAACTGACAATTGTAGAAGAAAATTCCAATTGTAGAAAGATGTAAATAAAAACGTAAATAATAGTAAATAATCACAAATACTGTAAATAAATGTAAATAAATGGAAAAGCTATAAGTAACAGTAATTAACTATAAATAACTTAAAAGAATAGCTAAAAGGAAATAGACTGAAAATAAATTTAAAACTGAAAATAAACTGGTAAAAAGGTTATTACAAAATCATAGAAAATCTACAACTATTGGAAACCCCATTATTTTAAATTACTTAAAAGTCTAAAATAATTACTAATCACTCACCTTTTGTCCTTAACTCTTCCCTTGGTCTTTCCGGATCCACTTGGGGTTATTAAATATTTTAATTTAAAACGATTCTCTTCTTGGAAAATCATTCCTTTTAGGATCCTTCTTGAAAAGGTGAACCCAAATGGAGAAATTCTAGAATGAGAAAAATAGCTAGGTCTAGGGTCTTATTTATAGAGGTAGAAGTGGATCTCAGATCGTTGGATTTTGAGATTGAATATGGTGCAACCATGTCACAGGCTGGATATGAGCCTTCGGATGGTAGCACGGAAGAACCAGATAGGAGAAAAAAATGCAAATGAGGTGTTTGAATCGTATCAAACGAAAGAATTAAATTCTTTCACTCAATAACGTAGGGGGGTCAACATTATTGTCGACTGCCCCCTTGCTAGTTCATTGACCGGTCGACCTAGGTGGTGGGTGGTCGACCTAAGTGTCAGCCTCCCTATGTATTTTTTTCTTTTCTTGTTTTCTGTTTTATTTCGCATCTCCTTCATAGTAGCTCGGTTTCGGACGTTCTACGTATGGAAATTGACCAGAAATTACCACGAACACAATGGTGCAACTCATGTGGCTCAATTCTGATAATTTCATAAAGTTGTTTTATCATTTAATTAATTATTATAGCTTAAATTTCGAGTTGTAACATTCTCCCCTCCCTAAGGGATTTCGTCCCTGAAATCTCTAAGGATAGGAGAATGAAATAAATGTTTTCATCTAATGTCTACAACCAACTACTCAATCGTCATTCGTTGCATCCATTGTCCTTAGATTTTTCAAATGCGATTTATGATACTTCTGCCATTAGTATAGTGTCAATGCCCCTGACTAATGCAAAAGACTAGGCGGTCCACTGATTCAGTTAACCTCCTTTTAATGCAATCATGTCTGTGCCATGCATCCAAATGAATGCAATTTCTAATAATAAATGAAAGTTCTATATGCGTGCTACAATCATCATCCAGATGCAACAATCATATGATAATCATCCATTTCTAGCAACCAAGAAAAATAAATTGAAAATGCACACACATCCATATACATATGCACAAGTGTCCTAGTTAGGCCGATCCCTAAAGGATAATGGTGCCTATTATAAGCATATGCATCCATTAGCATTACTTGCAACCACTAGCATCCATCATACATAACATGTTCTAATAACGTTTTTACATTAAATCCTACCATCCATAGGTTAAATCCTAAGTTCACCCTCTCAAAGGATAATAAAGGAAAGAACATATTCAAAACTAAAGATGGAAATAGGAAATTCTAAAACATACTATCGAAAAGATGAGGATAGGAAATATGAATCTTTTCTTCAGCTTCCCAAGTAGCTTTGCAACATCATCTCTCCACTGCACCTTTACTAATAGAACTATTTTTTCCTTAGTCGCTTGTTGTCTCATCTAATAATCTTCGTAGGGATACGACGAACTGATGCTTCCCTTTCTACTTCCACCTCCTATAACTGACTAGGCTCCACAGCCTCCGTTGAGTCATGTAAGCACTTTCCTAAGTGCGAAAAATGGAAAACGTCGTGCGCTCCTACGAGCCTTTCTGGTAGCTTTACTTGATATGCCATCTTCCCTACTCTCTCTATGATAGGGAATGATCCTACAAATCTAGGGTATAACTTTCCATTCGATCCAAAACTTACCACCTTCCTTAGCGGGGATACCTTAATAAAAACTAAGTCTCCAACCTCAAACTCAATGTCTCTCCTCCACTTGTCCGCATAAGATTTACGCCTACCTTGGGTTGTCTTCATCCTCCTTCGAATCAAATCCACCTTCTCTGAGGTCTCCCTAACCATATCAGGCCCAATTAGCAACTTATCCATAGACTCTACCCAATATGACGGTGACTTGCAAGGTCTCCCATATAAAGCCTCAAATGGTGACATCCCAATGCTTCCTTGGAACCTGTTATTATAGGAAAACTCCACCAATGGAAGATGCTCTTCCCACATTCCTCCAAAGTTTACAATGCACAACCGCAACAAATCATCAAGCACTCTATCAACTCTCTCCATTGCGCCATCCATCTGAGGGTGCTAGGCCATACTCAATCTAAGCTGCGTTCCTAAAGCCTCTTGTAAGCTTCTCCAAAACTCGCTATCAAAAATAGGGTCTAAATCGCTCACTATATGCTAGAGAGAATTCCATGAAGTCGGACTATCTTACAAAAATATAAGGATGAAATAAGATACCATCCTCTTACTCTTAACCGGAATGAAGTGGATGCTCTTGGTCAAATGATCTACAATCACCCAAATGCTAGTATTCCCCTTCCTAGAACGAGGTAAACCATGTATGAAATCCATTGATATACTCTCCCACATCCATTCGGGTACATTCAATGGCTGAAGTAATCCACCGGGATTCTATTGCTCCGCCTTAACCCTTTGGCATACAAGACACTTAACTAAAAACTTCGCCACATCGTTCTTTATGCCACTCCAATAAAACATCCTCTTCATGTCCCTATGCATCTTATCACTGCCCGGATGAATAGTAATACGAGAATGGTGTGCTTCCTCTAGAACTGCTCTCAACAAATCACTAACGCGAGGAACACAAAACCTTCCATCTCTCTTAAACCACCCTTTGCTAACAATGAAATAACTTTGCAGATGTCCAGAGACCTCTCCTCGGCTAATCCTATCCATAATACCCATAAGCTCCGAATCCTCTCGCTGCCTCGAGCAAATCTAATCTGTAACGGTAGGCCTTACCTCGAGCGCTGCTAGAAATTTAGGGTTAACGTTCGTAGAAGGCTTAAAATCAAAAGTGGAGATAAACTCTAGGCTCCTCCACTCTACGAACAAAGGATTAAGGGTTGCTTTCTTCCTACTCAGCGCATCCGCAACCACATTTCCCTTCCCAGAGGTACAAGCTATCTCAAAATTGTGTGACGCCAAAATGTCCATCCATCGCTGCTATCTCAAGTTCAAATCCTTCTACAAGAATAGGTACTTCAATGACTTATCGTCAGTAAAAAGCTCGAACCTTTGTCTAACAAGTAATGCCTCTAAGACTTGAGTGTAAAAACTATAGCAGCCAAATCCAAATCATGGGTAGGGAAGTTCTTCTCATGCGTCCTCAATTGCCTACTTCAATAACATACTACGCTCTCTTCTTTCATCAACACCGCTCCTATACCCATCCTACATGCATCGCTGTGTACTGTAAAAGGCTCAGCTCCATCGGGTAAAACTAACACTGGTGCACTTGTAAAGGCTCTCTTAAGCTTCATAAAGGAATCCTCACAATCCACATCCCACATGAATGCTTTATTCTTCTTGGTGAGGAGAATAAGTGGTGTTGAAATCTTAGCAGTCTCTAATGAACTTCCTATAATAACCAGCCAATCCTAAGAAGCTTCTAACTTCGATAACGTTCTTGGAGGACTTTCAATCTTACACTGCCATCACCTTAGCAGGGTCAACTGCTAAGCCCTCACTCGAGACTATGTGCCCTAAGTAACATACCTCCTCTCACTAAAAGTGACACATTAAAAACTTTTCCCTTAACTGATGACTACGAAGTGTGCGAAGTACCTCCTCTAAATTAATAGCATGCTCCTCCATATTCTTGGAAAACACCAAAATGTCATCCACGAATACTACCATGAACTTATTTAGGACGTTTCTAAAAACACAGCTCATCAAATCCACAAAATAGGCTGGGCCATTGGTTATCCGATAAGGCATAGCCAACCACTCAAAGAATCCATCGGGTGTCCTAAATGCGGTCTTATCAATGCTATCATCAATGACCCTAAGCCGATGGAATCCAGTGGCTAAATCAAGCTGAGAGAATACTATAGAGGCAACTAACTGGTCAAAAAGATCATCTATCCTAGGAAGCGGATAACGGTTCTTCTTTGTGAGCTTATTTAATTCTCTGTAGTTTATGCAGAGTCGAAGAGAACCATCCTCCTAAGTAGTAAAGACGACTGGTGCTCCCCACTCCGATATTCTCCTTCTAATGGAACCTTTCCCTAAAAGTTCACGGAATTGCTTTCTTAATTCCTTCCTCTCCTTAGGTGCCATGTGCCTCATGGGTAATGCTACCGGCTTAGCATTATTAGTCAAATAAATCATGAAGTCAATCTCTCTCTTAGGGGGTAACCCCCTAACCACTTCAAAGACGTTCGAAAAATCTCTAACGACAAGAACTGAATCTAACTCCGCTAATGATGAATGGAGGGAATAAAGGAAACTCAACATAACTGACCCTTGTGGGACGCAAGAAACCTCGGGAGTCCTACCGTTGCATATCTTTAGTCTAACGACTCTCCACTCACGGTCTAATATTGCTCCATATGTGGATAGCCAATCCATCCCCAAGATCATCCCTACACCGAGAATCCTAATACATAGGCATCACAATCAAACTCTATGCCCAGGATAAAATTTTTAAACCTCTACAAACCATAGATAAATGTGTCGATCCTCCTATAGGGTTTGAAACAACAATGGGGTCTACTACTAAAGAGATGTCTAAGTGCAAATAATCTACTAGAGAACTAGAGATGAAAGAGCGTGATGCTCCATAATCGAAAAGAGCCCGAATGGGAATATTGAAAATAGAAATCAAACCTTCCATTGTGACTTTCCTACCTCTCTCTCGAACACTGCTGGACGGCGCTACATCTATTGCCTAAATCTGGCTACCGATGTACTCACTCCTTGCACCGTTCTCTAGGGATAATTCCTACTCATGTGACCGGGCTATCTGCAAGTATAGCACTTTCCCTTTATCTTCTCCATTTTGCAATCCTTGGAGATATGACCAACAATCCCATAACTTTGGCACTTCACTTCTTTCTTGATTTATTCCTGAGGGCATCCGCCCATCTTTTTCTCCTTGTTGTTCTTCCACCATTTCTTCTTAGGGACTTCCGACTTAACAAATTCCTTAGACTCCCCCTCTCTAGCTGCATCAGATATAAGCACCATCTCCATCAAAGACTCATAATTAGCTCCCATCAGCACGTGAGTCAATAAAAACCCTTGAAGGGGCTGATTTAATCCCTTCGCAAACTTCATAGCCTTCTTGTGCGGTGTTTTCATCAACTCCATCCAAAACCACAACAATTCATTAAATTGATTGATGTACTCCTTCATAGACAAACTCCCTTGCTTCCAGTTAATAAACCGTTCCAACTGAACACTCTCCTCTGCTTGAGATAAAACTTCCTATCTCTCCTGGAATCCATTCCAAATAACTCTCTTCCTTCCAACTCAACAACCTCCCACCACTAAGAAGCATTATCTTCCTACTGCCAAGATGCTAGCTGAACACGCTACTGATCATCCAATCCCAATAGCCTGAATAACCTCTTCGTGTTCCTTAGCCAAACCCGTGCCTCCATAAAAGTCTCCATACCAGAAAAAGTCTTTTCACCTGAATTCGAAAAATCCTTACAAAGCTTGGAGAAATTAACTGTTGCATGTGGGTTGATGGGACTCTCACCTGATGGTGCTGGATTGGACGCTTGCCCTTGCACCTCTAGAGTCATGGCTCGTAGATACCTAAGAAACCAGCCTGGGACTGAAACACCCTCGGGAAGATTAGGGCATCAACCATACTAGGCAAAGAAAAAAAGAATTTAGGAAAGATTCGAAGGGAGATTGTACTGGACTTTAGGGGATTTTCATAAAAACTCTTCTATACTTGAAAGCTATTTCTAAGAGTTCCTTTTTGAAAAATTCTTTTAAAACAAGTTATTTAAAAAATACTTTACTTTGAAAATAAATTTTTGAGAATCCTATAACCATAGGCACTGATACCGAATAAAACATCTCATACCCCTTAGTATACCCAAAAGGACACACTAAAAGGTGTGGTGCATTGTAGGTACAACTAAAACTTGCAAAGACTAAGATTCATAAGACAAAATAGATAAAAACAACAAAAAACTATTGAAAAAATGACTTATTTATAACCAAACTTCATAATTACTTTATAAATCCAATTAGTAAAAAAATACCAAATACATAGGATGTCACAAAATGCCAAAACATGTCTCACGAAAATCAAAACCTCGGCCTCATAAAAATCAGCGTACAAACTATCCCTCAAAAGTGCCAATATATCAAATGAACTAAAAACTAAAAATTAAGAAGAGACATACATAATGAAATCTCTGCACTGAAGTCTCCTAAAATCTGCAATCTACCATCCTTGCCCTTGCTGGCCAATGGGGGGAAGGGGAAAATAGAGGAGTCAGTCAGACTAAATGTCTTGTGAATGATAGTAATTACTAGTATTTTTAAGCAAAGTAAATATAATAGACGTTGCAACAGTTCTAGTTACAGAAGGAAATAATGGAAATAGAAGGAAAGGTAAAATTGGAAATAAATATGATTTAATTATGACTTAGGTTTATCCGCTTGGACAACTTCAATTGTTTGCACTTGTCCTTGATAGCTGCTTTGATAGGCTGAAATCCTGATCCTAATTTAATTAGGCTAAAGTCCTAATTCTACCCATTGATCGGCCTTCTATTAATGTGTCATCTTCGGATCGGTCACCTATAGCTCTCTTCATACAAGACTATGGACCAGACCTTATAGGCCCTTACACAGAAAACACCCACTAAGTGCATGGAACTCATAACGGTTACTGAGCACCGATTGGAAGCCGCACGTGTGACCACCACTATGCTCGTGTTACCTATTGCTCCACCTGTTGGACTATGTATTTACCACCGCTCCAGCATAAGCGTGCCCTCGTTTCACTTCAGGCCAATGTGAGACATTGTGTCTATAGAAATCATAGGGAGTGCTATTGGTATAGGCATGTCATCCAAACAATATCTAGTTGCGCCCCTTGTCCCATTCCCCATGATTTGAACTTCTATTATTTGACCATTTATTTACCACTACTCCTGCATAAGCATACCCTCATCTCACTTCAGGCTAATGTGAGACACTATAAATCTAATAGGGAATGTTGTTGGTACAGGTCCTACTTTCATCTTTGCTTGTTAACTTAGAATAAATTATTTACATAAGCCTTTGTGGTTATCCTTGTTATCTTTTCTTATTAATTTATTTCTATGTCTAAAAATAAGTCTCTTTCCTGTTCTTTTTCTTATTATAATCTACGTTATAATATTGCTTATTAACTTAACCCAAGGTCTAAGAATAAAAATAAGCCATTTTTACCATTTACTCTTTTTTAGTCATAATTACAAGTTATAACTAGGCCAATATCTTAAATTCAATCCAATTCCAATTTATTACAGTTTTCTCATTTTACATCTTATTCTCTGTACTTTTAATGTTTTTATTATTTAATCCATATTTGAGTTTTAATCTATTCCATTCCATTCGCGTAAAAAGGAAAAATAAAAAGAAACTGACAATTACAAAAGAAAATCCCAATCGTAGAAAAGATGTAAATAAAATGTAAATAACAATAATAATCATAAATACTGTAAACAACTATAAATAAATGTAAAATCTATAATTAACAATAATTAACTACAAATAACTGATAAGAATAGCTTAAAGGAAATAGACTGAAAATAAATTTAGAACTGAAAATAAACTGGTAAACAGGTTATTCCAAAATCGTAGAAAAGCTACAACTATTGAAAACTCCATTAGTTTAAGTTATTTAAATTCTAAAATAATTACTAATCACTCACCTGTGATCCTCAGCTCTTCCCTTGGTCTTCCTGGATCCACTTAGGGTTATTAAATTTTTTTATTTTACAACGATTCTCTTCTCGGAAAATCATTCCTTTTAGGGTCCTTCCTGAAAAGGTGAACCCAAATGGAGAAAATCTAGAATGAGAAAAATAGCTAGGCCTAGAGTCTTATTTATAGGGGTAGAAGTGGATCTCAGACCATTGGATTTAGAGATTGAATATGGCGCAGCCACGTCATCTGAATAGAAGCCTTCATATGGAAGCATGGACGGACCAAATGGGAGAAAAGAATGTAAATGAGGTATTCGAATCGTATCAAAAGAAAGAATTAAATTCTTTCGCTCAATAACGTAGGCGGGTCAACACTACTATCAAACGCCCCTTGTAAGGTCAACCGACCGGTCGACCTATGTGACGACCCACCTTTCATTCCACAGAATGATGCATCTCAATAAGAAAAGAAATAGGTAGAAATAGAAAAGATAGAAAGAAAGAACAACATCAGAATCTCACAGCGGTAACAGAACAAAATATAATATTTCACATATCCATTACATTGTCTTATACATCAGAGTACACACAGTAATACAACATCGTTACATTAGACAGTTATAAAGGCCTGTCTAACCATTACATCCAAAATACAACAGCCAAATGACACAACACAATGGAATGATATAGATAGATACGTCTGGACTGCATCTCCAAGATTCCAAAATATTTGTCAAGCCAAACCTGATCACTTGGCTACTCATAAAAATTTGAGTACCCAAGAGTTTAAGAAAACAGAAATAAACATCGGGTCAAACATGGGTCTATTGTAAGTAAACGGGTTAAAGTTGTTTAACTTTAAAATCATTTGGAAACAAAGGTATCATGTAAGACTTCCCACACATAAACATGGGTAAGTTTTTACCTTACGCTAACAAAACATTTGAATGGAAATCTGGTTATATTATAATAGGGTCTAGGGTTTTCAAATAAATATTCACATAGCCGAAATTGTTACGTTCATTAAATTCCAGCATACTAGCCACAATGTGGGTTATACAATCAAATCCGAGGGCACTTATTAGAGATTGGATTCCATACAATGGCATGGCTACTGGAGTACAGCCCATCGCAGTACGTGGCCTAGATCAACGTTGTAAAGGCCCGCAAATCCGTACCCCTTTGAACTGACAAAATCCCACAACAATTCTGTCCAAAGTGGCACAAAAGAACGAGTCTTCAGGTATAAAGAAGAAAGAGGTAAAAGAAGAAAAGAAAACAACATCAGAGTCTCACAATCGCAGTGGAAAAAAATATAATATATAATAACAGCTTTTAAATACAATGAAATTTGTACTGTTATACATACATACATACATACCATCATTAGGGTACAATAACATCCATACAGAGACAACTCAATACTTGTTCCTACACAACGGAAATAATAGTCAAATACGGAAGTACGCTCTGCCATCCAGCTCGTCTCTTGAGCTCCTTAGCTTTTAACCTGATTCTGTTGAACTCGGTCTGACCGAGCATCATATAAAACAGCACCCGAGTCAGTCTAGAAAACCAGCGTGAGAAAATCACACTCAATTGGATCATTATATTCTCAAAAATCCTTTGAAAAACAAAAGTATCTCGTAAGACCACGTCACAAATAAGCATGTCGTGTTTTTACCTTACGATAGCCAAAACATTTTTTTATCAAATTCGTCTGATATTATAATAGTGTCTATAGAAAGTAAAACAGAATCTGGCCGAAATGCTTGCATCTCATGTTTCAGCAATAGTTGGGCATAATCAAACCATACATGCGCTTATTGGAGATTGGATTCCATACAATGGCAGGGCTACCGAAGTACCGCTCGTCATAGTACCTGGTCCAGATCAGAGCACCGAGGATCACTCCCGGCCTCCTACATCATAAGGCCGGAACCATCCCTTACTGGACAATCCCGAACAAGATAACTCCGCGGTAGGCGTGACCAACCGCTCACTAAGCCGAAGTAAAGGGACATCTAGACAGGGGTATATCTCGTCCTGCTTGGGTGCAACCCACCTAAACTTGCTGCACCTCCCCTATTTTAGCCATTCCTGGTTGATGAGGCTTGAGGCTATGCGTTACCTTTCAAGAACGAGTCCCACTTAGAATGCTCATCGTCCCCCTGACGATGTTCTGAAAGAATTCGTCCATACAAGTTGCCCGGGGTCTGGACAAACCGAATCACCGTCTTCATCAACTTCGCGGTCTTCATTCGTTAGCATTCAAACTGGATCGAAGTGGTTTTCAGATTTACCTGGACTCTTCGAAACGATCAGCGCGTTGGCCAATATTGATAGTTTGTTATTTAACTATCAAATATAATCATCCACAAACAACCATCAAGTCTTAAATAATTTTCATAAAATTATTTATCTCAAATATCTGCTTAAAATATTATCTTCATATTTCAACACCTTGAAATTAGATTCAATTTCCTCTATTTCTCGTGGAACCATTTAAGTCTTTGCCGACCACTTATAATATTTTCCCATTTCATTAGTTTCTCAAAACTTGGAAAATATTTCTTTATCTCCTATTTCTTTCTTCAAAAATCATTTACAATTTCATTTGTAAAATTTTCCAAACTTATTTCTCATGAATCCTATAGATACCAGGATCCCCTAGTTGATTTCCATTTATATTTCCAAAGCCATTTAGCTTATTAAAAATTCAAGTTTCACTCTTGCTCTTCTTGTGAACTTTATCTCTCCTCAAAATTCACTTATCTTATACTTGGAATTTTATTCAAGTTCTCATAACCCTCTATAAAATCTTTCCCTGAGAATCTTATTCAAATTAATTTCACTTGCTTTCCTTCTCAAGAGAATTTATAATTGGATTTTCAAAATATTTTTGAAAACATCTTGACTTATAAAATAAGAATAATGGGTTTATTTTCAAGTAATGGTTTAAGGTAAAATTAAATATAAATATTAAAATCATATTCAGTTATTGACAAATTTACAAAGCTGATTTAGAAAACTAGAATTTATTTTAATAAATACTAAGCATTAAAATAACTATTCTGTAATATTCTAAATCTAGAAAATAGTTCTATACAAATTTTATAGTATAATAATTTTAAAAATATTCCCTTTAAAACAAATTTATATTTTAGAAAATCTAATATCTACCCATAAATTACTCTTGATTTCTATCTCAACGACCATATTCTTATTTTTTTCACCTTTAAAAATATTCTACTATTTCCTTTCAAAACCAATTTCACAACTCAATATAAATTCTCGCCATGTCTTATCTCTTTACATATCCACTGATACCTTCCCATCTCCTTTATAAACCCCTTTTATAAATTTATAACCCCTTGAGTTTTCCATTTATTTATAAAACAATTTTATTCAAAAATCCTATCTTTATAATTTCATTCTTCAGTACAATTCCATATTGTTCCTTAATAAAATCTTATTTCATATCTTAATAAAGTTCTTTTATTTCTTAATAAAATTTCGCTTTACTTCAAATCCACTCATTGATTCTAATATTTCTTTGAGTCTTTTTTACATAATTTAATTTTTCCCAAACTCAACCTTAATCAATCTAAGTATATTCAAGTTGATAAATATACTTTTTATTTTACTTTATTCTCAATAGAAGTAAATCCTAATACTAAATAAATATTCTTTTAATTTAAGTTTCATTTTAACTTCCTTCAATTAAATTATTTATGGTATTTAAAAATTACCAAATTCCAATATCCATGTTATTTAACACTTAATAATTCAATTTGCATACAAATCCATATCAATTCATCCATCCGGTCATATAACAATGTATATATAATAAGTAAATATCTTTGAGGAATCCTGTTGGATCCCTCCAACCTGTTTTCCCTGCACCCACGGATGTTAGCACAAAATAAAATACCAATTCCACTTCAAGGTTGAATATCGCAGTATATGGGTTTATATAATATCATCCAGTGAATAAATTATTATAAATCAATCAAACTTATTATAAATCAATCAAACACTTCCAATGATTTAAACTTAACTTTGAAATTTAATCTATGGCATCCAAATGTGTGAGAAAATCTCACCTTTGCTTTTAAGTTTCAATCCTTTCCAATCTCGACCCGATTTCTCGACTTTTGACCTTATACAAACAATTATATGAATTTATTAATATTCGAACTAATCGAATGATTAATTACCATTTAATATATTTGTTATTTAACTCTAATAATTTAATTTTAACTGGTGATAAAATTTAAAAAAATAATTAATTTTTAAACTAATTCTCCTTAAAAAAAATCTTTTAGTAACTAAAATAATTAAACACGTTAATTAAACAAGTTAATCACTATAACTCATTATTTTAAAATAAACTAGCAATATTTAAAATGTAAAGATGTATATTTATTTTATTTTTGAAACTACACATATATATACTTATAAAAATAAATAATAGAATTTCAAGGATCTAATTTTAT
This sequence comes from Allium cepa, assembly GCA_030765085.1. Taxonomy (NCBI): domain Eukaryota; kingdom Viridiplantae; phylum Streptophyta; class Magnoliopsida; order Asparagales; family Amaryllidaceae; genus Allium; species Allium cepa. Next base: position 958,232,810 of record CM060935.1, read on the forward strand.
ATAGACTTTCCGATACTTTAAAATTCATATTTACTTCTAAAAATCCTATATATACACATCTTTACTATTTCACTTATATGTATATATTTATTTAAATGATAAACCGAATTATCTTCATTTTGCTCTATATATTCATATATATATATATATATATATATATATATATATAAATCTTAAATTTGAAGAGTAAAAAGTTATATATATATATCCCTTACTGTAAAATTCATATACTGCTTTATTTTTATTTTTGTTATTTTTTTTTTCCTCTATACATGTTCAAATCTAAACTGAAATGAATAAACTATAAATATATACCTTCACAGGCCCACGCGCAAAACCCTCGATCTCGATGCTACCCCGACCCACCGACGTCGCTGCTTGCCTCGACAAATCCTCCCTATTTGCTCTGTCTCTCGATCTTCCTACGACGCGCACGTCTCCATCAGATCCCATGCGAAGCCGCACCTCCCAATCATATGCCATCGCCACGAACGAGCCGACCAGCGATGCGCTTGTGACGCGACCGCGCTTCTCCTTCGTCAAAAACAATTGCGCTGTCCCATGCGATCTCACCATCGCGACCATCAACTCGCGAGCAGCTTGAACACGATTCAATTTCGCTCGACCCCCTATTCGATTCGAGCCTGCTTCCAAGTCGCGAAAACGTCGCACCCTTTTTTTCCGATGATTTGACTTTGAAAACGAAAGGTTGCGGCCATTATATGAGGAGTGAATTTAATTTTGAGATAAGGTAGAAGGCTTGGGGTATAAAACGAATGTGGCTGCGTGTTGAGGAAGATTGATTTATTTATTTTATATCGAATTTCTTGTTAGAGAATAAATAAAATGGATGACGTGATTCATGCATGCTCAAATTAACAAGCTACAGTGCTCTGAAAATTTTTTGAAGTGAAAGGAAACTTGACTGGTCAAACCCTTTATATAATATTATTTTAAACTTTAAATTTAAATCTTCTCGAATTACGCAAATTTAAAATCTTGACCCCCTATCGGTACGTGCCGCTCAGCGTCTATAATGTTATACACCTATTTCGAACTCATTGAAAAAGGTTTCGAGTTCTAATTCGATCGTATAGAGAAGATAGCTTTTTGGATTGACCATTAAAATTAATTCAATTAATTATTTTCTACGCGTTTATATATCGTACGATCACACGATAGCTCCGAAAGCTATGAAATTTGAAATCCGATAATAATTCAATATTACAGATCCAATGGAACAGGTTTCGTCGAATTCTGCGACTGTGCCTCAGAAGGCTATATTTTTAAAATATTAATTTAAACGATATATTTTTAAAATTGAACAAATCGTTTCCTAATTCAATTTTAACACTTTTATTACCTTTATTATTATCAATATAGATTTTACAAGTCTTTAAAGTATTTTTAACAAGCTTATAACTCCGAATTTTATATTTTACCCAATATCCAATTACTACTTAAATAATTAATTTATTCAATAGATTGCTATATTTAAATTCTGAATCCTTTTTAATAAATAAAACCAAACCTTTCAAATTAAAAATCAATTCATAGTTCAAATTAAATATTTAAATTCATTTTAAATATCCTAAATTAACCGTTATAAAAATCCGGGTCATTACATTCCTCCCTCCTTAAAAGAATTTCATCCCCGAAATTACTAACACAGAAGAATGCCCAAACCCACTAACTTTTTAAAAGTTACCTAGTTAGACTTGTTATTCCCCATCCTAATCTTTTCCTTTTCCCAAACAGTTAATTTCCAATTCTAACTTCAAAATCCTTTATTCCAATTCCAATTTTAAATCGTTTTGTCTTTAGTAAAAATAATTTCCAAAAAGTTCAAAAAGTTTCTAACTCCCAAAATTTCTGAAATTTTTTGGCAGAGTTTCCTTTGTACGGAGGAACATTTACAATTTTACAAGAGAGATATATATGTATACATCAACCCACACTGTCGGAAAAACAAAAAAACGAGCAATAGTTCACATTTCCTATGTAGACGTACTTTTATTTAGCATTTTTAAGCAAGCGGCTTATTTATTTAGCGATCTGTGCAACCAAAATCCAGCCAAATGACCCTAGGTACCTATACTTACTCAATTTAAACATATAAGATACATATCTTTGAAATTTACAACATTTCACTTGTATAAGAAACTACAACACATCTATACTAAAAGTGATGCATTCTAGATAACTTCCATAAGCAATTTGTATGGTTTCCAAACCTAGTTCAATTGCTTTTAACCGATTCATATGCCATTTGCATTCAACTTAAGTGATTTACAACTCACTTTCTTATCTTCAATTCATTTTTATGTCCATACAACTCATATTCATTTCAAGTGATTCCGAAATCCACTTTATTTATTTCTATTAATCCATCAGATTTTTATTTAATCTTGTTTACAACAAACGGCAATCAATTTTTATGCAATTCGATGAGATTTATGCAAATAAACTATCATTTGAGCTCATAACCATTTTAAATTGAGTCTAACTCAATTTACATCAGTTTCATTTTTATTTTAACTTATTCATCACCATATACATTATTTTATTTAACATGTTTGCGTAGGTTTCATTCGAAACCACTTTATTCAGCTTGGAAACACCCCATTACGTAACCATTAACATATTTACTTAAGCTGAGCTTCTATTCAATTATTTGCTTAAGTTATTTATTTTCTTCAACTTATTTCAATCCCATAACCCAAGTTTATTTTCCTTGTAAACAATCTCCATTTTAAATAGTTGATTTGATTATTATTTTTTTTCAAATCCATTGCACCTGCTAATTTAATTCAATTTACTTATCATTTTAAAGTCCATTCCATTTTAATTTATTTACAAACCATACATTTGCATTTTATTCCATCTCCGCATTGGTTCCTTTCAAACTATTTTATTAAGCTCAATACTTCCATGTTTATAAATTAATAACCATTTCCCAAATTAAATTCACCCAAGTTTTCATTTAGTGGGCTTCCACCCTTACTCGAAGCCAAGCTTCTATTGTTTTTAACTTAAGTTAATTTACTTATTTCAACTTCATACTTAAGTTCGTTTCCATTTTAATTTGATTCTCATCTAATCAAATTTCATTTAATTCAATTAGCCATTCTCATAATCCATTTAAATTTTAAATTTCCATACCCAATTCATCTGAATTTATTTTACTATTAACAAGGTCATGTTTAACTTATTTATACCCGAATTGCACTTATTTGCAACTCAAATCATCGCTATTTTAATCCCACTAGCTCGTTTCCAATTTACAATTCAATATTTGATTTTATCTTCAAAAATCACTTTATTACTTTACTTGGATTCCTATTTTATAATTTAAGATTGGATTTTTATTTTATTCACCAAAATGTCAAACAATTCTATTTTGGGTTTTCTTTTACTCTTTTAGATTTGTAAGTCACACGCTTATTGATGCTCACACTTCCATTCATTTACAATCAATCTCATTCACATTCTACTTTTAACTCGAGATTATATATTTTCAATTAATCAAGTATATCCTTATTTCAATCCTTTTAACCTTTATGGGAAATTTTCAATTTATACACCCCAATACAATTCTTATTTAACTTACTTTTACTTATAGAAGTAAGAATTTAATTCCACTCAATAATATCTATAACTCGGCTGAATTTTATTTCAATTCAATTTGTTTAGCTTAACTTCCGTTAAATCGAGCATCATTCTATTTTCTTTAATCTACCAATTCACTTGGATTTTATTAAATAAGAACTTATTTTCACTTAAACTTAATTCAAATTCAAACATTAAACTTAGCGTAAGATAATTTCAACCCAGTTTACACTACAAGAAAAACTATTTTTAGTTGCATTAATTGGTGGCGTTTTAAATTTTGTGCAATTGTTGGTAATTTTACAATATAAAAATAAACAAAGAAACGCGGCTAATTCTCCCGCCGGTAATTCGTGGAATTTTTTGCTAAAGTTTTTTGTGGCCGCTCAAATTTCCTTTACCACCTTTTCTTCTTCTCAAACTACTCCACTTAAAAAATACTATTCGTCTCTTCCAATTTACTCCACAAGCCCTAATTTTCCTAATTCAAAAGCTGCAACAGAACTAAAATAAAGCAAACGCGATTTTAAAAGCAGAATTCCAAGTTTCCCGAATCAAAATCCCAATTACCAAAATCAAAACCCCCAACCGAGACTTCGAACTAGATTTAGGTGATTGTGGAATGAATGCGGAGGTGGTGGAGGTGATTTCAAGTGGAGCGGTGGTGGATCAATTCGAGGAGACGCTGCTGTAAGAGACGAAGGCGAGTTTGAGTTTGAGATTTCGAACAGCTGAAGTTGCGAATTTCAGGTGTGTGTCTGCCTTTTCTTGCTTTTATTTTATTGTGTCAAATATTTTTTATCAGTACATTGCAAATTAGGTGGATTCAAAATTTCATCGAAGAAAAATTGCTTATGTGGATTAGTCCGATATCTACATCTCTCTCATAATCTCTATCTCTCCGTGCTACACAGCAGGTAATTCGAATTTTGAAAAAAATAGTAGTTTTATTGATGAACTTTTTTTGTATTTTCATTTTGATTTAGTTTATCAGTTGATGAAACTAGTTTGTTGTTTGGGTTTGACGAAATCTTAATTTGTTGCAACCTGGCTGATTTCAGTTTGATAAAGTTTTATGTTTGATTTTAGATTTTAGTCCGCAAAAACATGATTGGAATTAATTATAACTTTTATTGGCATACTTTAGTTTGATTGTCCTATGGAAGGATTTACCAAACACGGATGGGTATGTTGTTATTGTCTAACTCCAGGAAACAATTACAAGTTGCGGTATACATTTCACTGATGAGAAGCATACTCTTCTTTTAATCTTAACACACAAATAATCCATTAAGGATCTGTCATTGTATCAAATGCAAGTTTTTCAGCTTGATTTTTCGAATACTCAACAATTTACTAAGAGAGATCTTCTTTGTTTTCTGTATATGATTTTTCAAGAACACATTCAGTTACTTATCAATTCAAATATTCAAAAAATAAAATAAAATGCAACACTCCTTACATAAAATATTTTATCATATTATTGCTGGCTAATTGTAAGTTCTAATCTTAGCATAACAAAAGCCTAGTGATTTTATTAATCACCTAATTTTGATAGTGTTTTTATTAATACAGTGCATGAACTAATAATTTGATGCTCAATGTTTCACTATGTCCGTAACGCTGTAACACGGAGTAAGTTGTAGACCAGTTTGCTACTTGATTTGTCTTACATATACCGATGTTCTATATTGTCTTATAGTAGATCGTGTGCATTCTTTGACGAGTATCTTATTTTACATCTCCTCCCCTTGTTGTCGCTTATACTCTTGCTAGAACTATAACTATTTTTATCAAATGTTTTTTGCCACATCTCCAACATTAATACAAAATTGACTTAGATGATGGTGTAAACAATTTTTAATGCTGTTAAAATTTTATCAGCAAATCCTATACGCGTGATGGCTTTTGGAGCAATTGATGTTAATCACAAGGATGAAATTTACAACGGAAAGGTTAAAATTACATTTTTTGAATTGTCAAATAGATTGTTGAAATCAAACATTTTGCAACATCTCTTCTGGTGGAGTGCAAAATTAAAAGATTTCATGATATGAAAGCTAAAATTCATTACTCTTGCATTCAAGCAATTTGCAGTACTTGATTCTCACTGATGGAAAGTATGAATCAGGTGCTTGACGTAATCGACAACGCATACGTGATTGCTGAGTTTGATAATGGTTCACGAGGAATGCTTGATCTGTGCATGTTTGCGGAAGGCAGTAAAAATGAACAAGAAATTTGTGTAGTTGGCGACACTGGCGAGGTAATATTTGGAAAATATTTGCACATAGCTTGTTTATAACATGTTTTTTAAGAGGACAACATAGCGCATATATCCAAATCTACACCCTAATTGCAAGGTAATATTTGGAAAATATCTGTGCAGACTAGACATATGCACACGACGCTTCAATGCACTCACTAACACAGTCTATATCTAAATCTACACCCTTACACACACAGTCCCAAACACATGAGAGTTTATATTTTTTTTAGGTATATATAGTGGAGAGAGTTGCATTCAAGTACTCCTCCCTTGTTTTCATTTTAATGCACTATTTTGATTTTGGATGTCATATTTCAGCTAGTTTGTTGTAACATACTCTGTTAATCCATTGTCTTACTGGGACTTGTATGTGGGTAACATATGCATACATCCATTTATATGTATTTAAGAGTGTGGTCCTGTTGCTCTGGTGTGTATACACTTGTTTCTGTTGAATAATTGCTGTCACTTTTGTGGTGTTCATGTCTGCAATTGTTTCCCTTCATGTCTATTGAATAAACAAAGGTAACCCTATAAATCAAATTCACAGTTGTGTATGTGTGTTGTGTGTGTGTACACACGTCTGTATGTAAGTATGTATATGTATATATATGTTCATGTGTGAGTGAACTTAATTTTGGAAAATGTGTCTTTGTCTCATGTTCATGGTGGAGGAAGGAGGAATATGCACAGCTGTTCTGTGAGGTCGATTTTGGGGTTTGATGGGAGACTTATGGATTTCGTGTGGTCGCGATCTTAGTTGGAAGGAGCAGTGGTAGTTGGTCAGTTTGAAGGAGGAGTGTTGGGGTTGTGGAGTGAATGAAGCTGTAGTGATATAGTGTAGTTTTGGGTATGGTCGTCTTGTTTTGAGGAAAGTTGATCTGTTGTTGTAGGGGGATGCCTGATTGTCTGGAATTTGAGACAGCACATAGTTGAAGGGTTGTTTGATTGCAGTTTTGTAAAGCGGTGGTGAATGTAGTTGTAATGAATATGGAACAGATTCTGGTGGAGGAGGTCAGGGAGCAACTATTTTATGCTGTGGTTTGGAATGGGCTGGTTGTAGTAGAGCAGTGGTGAACAATTGTGGAGAGTTTTAGGTTGCAACTGTTTGTTAGAGGGGACTGAAGTGGAAGAAGCAATGGCAGTGTTTAGGGACTGTTATGAAGTTTGTGGTTACGGGTTGTAGCGTAGTGATGTGGGTGTGAACAGAGAAGTTGTGGTGCACAGTCAGGCTTATGTGGGTATTGTTGTGAGTAAAACAGAGGGATGCAATGTTGAAGCGAGTAAGTAAGGTGGCAGGGGATTTGTAGGAGTGAAGCAATATTGTTCAGGTATGAGGCAAGAACAGCGTGTTGCAGTTTGATTCCTGCAGTGATGCTTGAGTGGTGAAGGATGTTATTTGTGAGAAGGCGACTATGTATATGATGGCTGTAACTTATGCTAAAAACGGCAGAGTTTATGAAATGGAGAGGTTGTATATGTCTGATGGTCAATGTGGTTGGTTATGGAGGTGATTTGAATGGGAGGGAAGTAGTTGTTGTGGAGTGAAAATTGTGGCAATGTTGCTGAACATGTAGGGAACAATAGCGGGTGGAAGGTGTTTGTCTATGCAATATAGTTGAGCAGTGCTAGTTTCCGTAGTAGTTGATGAAGTAGGGAAGATGTATGTATGGTGGTAGTGGAAGATGTTGGTTGAGCAAGGTGATGATATGTGATCAAGGGGATATCAGAACTGTGGGCACAGTGGTGAGGGAGGCAGAACAAACAATTGTAGATTTTTTTTTTGTAATTTGTAAACAAAAAATGATAATGTAAATGCAACTGTAAAACTGTAAATGCAATTAGAAATGAAAAGAATTTTTAAAACTTTTAAAACTTTTAAATTAACTTTTAAAACATAAAAATCAAAGCTTATAATTTAATTTATTTAAAACTTAAAACATGTAAAATAAATTAACTTTTAAAAATTAAATTCAAAATTAAATTAACTTTTAAAAGTTTAAACTTAAAACTTTAAATTAACTTTAAGTTTACTTTAAGTTAACTCTAATTTGAACTTAACTTTAATTTTAAACTTTAAATTAACTTTAATTTTAAATATACTTAGAACTTTAAATTAAATTAGATTTAAAACTTAAAATTTTAGTACCTTCAACTAAACTGTTAACTAATTGTTTTACTGTTAACTAATTGCTTTACATATTATGCATTAAATTACAATTTACAAAAGTATTATGAATTTATGTGCTTACATTGTCATTTTTTTCTTGCTCAGGTTGTTGGATTCACCATTCTATCAAAAGAGGGTTCGTAAGTGTGCAAAATTGATTCCTACTATTTAAGCTCAAGAAAGGACTTTATTTCATTTGTTTTATAACTTTGATAATTTATATGACATCATTTATAGTAGGATGTACTTGTATAATGTTGTAGATGTTTGATCTCATATTTGAAGTCCTACCAGTCAATGTAATTGTTTGACTATCTGTTGTGCTTTCACTTGTGTAGGCATCATAATTTTGAAGAGAGAAAATTTGGACTTGATGATGCTAGCTTTCACTTGTGTATGCAACAAAAAATTATGGGTAATCAAACGTTTTGTTAGCACTAGTTAGATATAATATTTATTAGTACCCGATGTGTAAATTTGTATACAAATGGTTATTGTATGTGAGTTATGTCATTTTGTCGAAAAACTATTGTATTGGAATGGTTATGGATATTTTATTTGACTATATGGTTAATGTGTTTTTTTAATTTATTTGAATATGATGATTATGTGAGTGATTGTTGATTGATATAATAGAATCAAAATAGACCATTAACAAGGAATAATAGCATGAAAAAATGTTGTAAAATAATAAACAACTTTTAGCAGCGTTTCAAAAACGCTACCGAAATATATATAGTGGCGTTGAGTAATGCAACCGTAAAACAGGGGTAGAGTTGGAAATTCTATTAGTAGCGCCAAAAAATCTTTTGGTGGCATGTTTTAAACGCTACAAAAAGATTTATGGTGGCGTTTGAAAAACGCTGCCAAAAATGCATTTATAGTGGCGTTAAAAAAAATGCAACAAAAATTCATGGATTTTTAATCGCATGTTTTCTTGCGGCGTTTATCAAAACGCCACCGAAAGTTTTTGTAGCGTTTTTTGAGCGCCACAAAAAATAAAATTTCTTGTAGTGTTAATTTCTATTAAATTTCCCAGTCCAGTTTATTCACGTTCTAAATTTTATTTACTCCACCAATTTATTTATATGATTATTATCTTCATCACCATTAATTAAATTCCAAAAATTAAATTTTCAACTTAATCCAAGTTAAATCCCCATTTTTTGACTTCATTTTCAAATTTTAACTCCAAAATCCAATCTCATACTTTCCTTGGTTATATAAGCCATTCTAAATCTTTATAATCTTATTTGTCTATAATTCTATCATCCAAACACTTTAATTATATATAATAATCTGCAGAAAATTATTTCCTTTTATATCAAAAAATATATTTTTGGGTAAAATTATTTCATTTACCCGCTTTCGAAAACAATATTGTGTCGAATTGTTCTATTCAAGTGTTTAGAAATCCCTTCGGCACAATTGTGCAGACTGTGCTGACGAAGGTTCATATGCCACTCAATAAATCAATCAACACAATATAAAACCATTTTATATTCACTAACAAATACGCGCTCATATCTATTAATACGCTCATACTAATTCTAGAGTGCTACTGACTCTATCTTTAATGAGTAATCCCCACCAGAGCCAAGGTTCTCGCTTAACCTTTCAGCTCAGATACCAACTGTAAAGGCCCGCAAATCCGTACCCCTTTGGATTGACAAAATCCCACAACAATTCTGTCCAAAGTGGCACAAAAGAACGAGTCTTAGAGTATAAAGAAGAAAGAGGTAGAAGAAGAAAAGAAAACAACATCAGAGTCTCACAATCGCAGCGGAACAAAATATAATATATAATAACAGCTTTTAAATACAAAGAAATCTGTACTGTTATACATACATACCATCATTATGGTACAATAACATCCACACAGAGACAACTCAATACTTGTCCCTACACAGTGAAAATAATAGTCAAATATGGAAGTACGCTCTGTCATCCAGCTCGTATCCTGAGCTTCTTAGCTTTTAAACTGATCCTGTTGAACTCGGTCTGACCCGAGCATCATATAAAACAACACCCGAGTCGGTCTGGAAACCAGCGTGAGAAAATCATACTCAATTGGATTATTATATTTTCAAAAATCCTTTGAAAAACAAAAGGATCTCATAAGACCACGTCACAAATAAACATGTAGGGTTTTTACGTTACGATAACCAAAACATTTTTTATCAAATTCATCTGATGTTATAATAGTGTCTATAGAAAGAAAAATAGAATCTAGCTGAAATGCTTGCATCTCACGTTTCAGCAATAGTTGGGCACAATCAAAACCGTACAGGCGCTTATTGGAGATTGGATTCCATACAATGGCAGGGCTACCGGGGTACCGCCGGTCACAATACTGGTCTAGATCAGGGTACCGAGGATCAATCCCGACCCCCTACAACACAAGGCCGGAACCATCCCTTACTGGACAGTCCCGAACATGATAACCCCACGGTTGGCGCGACCAACCGCTCACTAGGCCAAAATAAAGGGACATCTAGACAGGGGTATATCTCATCCTGCTTGGATGCTACACACCTAACCTTGCTGCACCTTCCCTGTTTTAGCCATTCCCGGTTGACGAGGCTTGAGGGTATCCGTTACCTTTCAAGAACGAGTCCCACTTAGAATGCTCATCGTCCCCCTGACGATGTTCTGAAAGCATTCGTCCATACAATTTGCCCTGGGTCTGGACAAACTGAATCACCATCTTCATCATCTTCATGGTCTTCATTCATTATCGTTCAAATCGGATCGAAGTGGTTTTCGGATTTACCCGGACTCTTCGAAACGATCAGTGCATTAGCCAATATTGATTGTCAGTTATTTAACTATCAAATATAATCATCCACAAACAACCATCAAGTCTTAAATAATTTTCCTCAAATTATTTATCTCAAATATCTGCTTAAGATATTATCTTCATATTACAACACCTTGAAATTAGATTCAATTTCCTCTATTTCTCGTGCAACCATTTAAGTCTTTGCTGACCACTTATAATATTTTCCCACTTCATTAGTTTCTCAAAACTTGGAAAATATTTCTTTATCTCCTATTTTTTTCTTCAAAAATCATTTACAATTTCATTTGTAAAATTTCCCAAACTTATTGCTCATGAATACTATAGATACCAGGATCCCCTAGTTGATTTCCGTTTATATTTCCAAATCCATTTAGCTTATTAGAAATTCAGGTTTCACTCTTGCTCTTCTTGTGAACTTTATCTCTCCTCGAAATTCACTTATCTTATACTTGGAATTTTATTCAAGTTCTCATAACCCTCTATAAAATCTTTCCCTGAGAATCTTATACAAATTAATTTCACTTGCTTTCCTTCTGTAGAGAATTTGTAATTGGATTTTCAAAATATTTTTGAAAACATCCTTACTTATAAAATAAGAATAATGGATTTATTTTCAAGTTATGGTTTAAGGTAAAATTAAATATAAATATTAAAATCATATCCAGTTATTGACAAATTTACAAAGCTGATTTAGAAAACTAGAATTTATTTTAATAAATACTAAGCATTAAAATAACTATTCTGGAATATTCTAAATCTAGAAAATAGTTCTATACAAACTATATAGTATAGTAATTTTAAAAATATTCCCTTTAAAACAAATTTATAATTTAGAAAATCCAATATCTACCCATAAATTACTCTTGATTTCTATCTCAACGACCATATTCTTATTTTTTTCACCTTTTAAAATATTCTACTATTTCCTTTCAAAACCAATTTCACAACTCATTATAAGTTCTTGCCATGTCTTATCTCTTTACATATCCACTGATACCTTCCTATCTCATTTATAAACCCCGTTTATAAATTTATCACCCATGAGTTTTCCATTTATTTATAAAACAATTTTATTCAAAAATCCTATCTTTATAATTTCATTCTTCAATACAATTCCATATTGTTCCTTAATAAATCCTATTTCATATCTTAATAAAGTTCTTTATTTCTTAATAAAATTTCGCTTTACTTCAAATCCACTCATTGATTCTAATATTTCTTTGAGTCTTTTATACATAGTTTAATTTTTCCCAAACTCAACCTTGACCAATTTAAGTATATTCAAGGTGATAAATATACTTTTTATTTTACTTTGTTCTCAACAGAAGTAAATCCAAATCCTAAATAAATATTCTTTTAATTTAAGTTTCATTTTAACTTCCTTCAATTAAATTATTTATGGTATTTAGAAATTACCAAATTCCAATTTCCATGTTATTTAACACTTAATAATTCAATTCGCATACAAATCCATATCAATTCATCCATCCTGTCATATGAAAACGTATGTATACTAAATAAATATCTTTGAGGAATCATGTTGGATCCCTCCAACCTGTTTTCCGTGCACCCACGGATGTTAGCATAAAATTAAATACCAATTCCACTTCAACGTGACATATCGCAGTATATGGGTTTATATAATATCATCTAAAGAATAAATTATTATAAATCAATCAAACACATCCAATGATTTAAATTTAACGTTTAAATTTAATCTATGGCATCCAAATGTGTGAGAAAATCTCACCTTTGCTTTTAAGTTGCAATCCTTTCCAATCTCGACCCGATTTCTTGACTTTTGACCTTATATAAACAATTATATGAATTTATTAATATTTGAACTAATCGAATGATTAATTACCGTTTAATAAATTTATTCTTTAACACTAATAATTTAATTTTAACTGGTGATAAAATTTAAACAAATAATTAATTTTTAAACTAATTCTCCTTTAAAAAAGTCTTTTAGTAACTAAAATAATTAAACAAGTTAATTAAACAGGTTAATCACTATAATTCATTATTTTAAAATAAACTAGCAATATTTAAAATGTAGAGATGTATATTTATTTTATTTTTAAAACTACACATATATATACTTATAAAAATAAATAATATAATTTCAAAGATCTAATTTTATATAGACTTTCAGATATTTTAAAATTCATATTTACTTCTAAAAATCTTATATATACACATCTTTACTATTTCACTTATATGTATATATTTATTTAAATGATAAACAGAATTATCTTCACTTTGCTGTATATATTCATATATATATATATATATATATATATATATATATATATATATAAATCTTAAATTGGAATAGTAAAAAGTTATAGTTATATATATATATATATATATATATCCCTTACTGCAAAAATCAGATACTGCTTTATTTTTATTTTTGTTATTTTTTTTCCTCTGTACATGTTCAAATTTAAACTGAAATGAATAAATTGTAAATATATACCTTCACAGACCCACGCACAAAACCCTCGATCTCGATGCTACCCCGACCCACTGACCTTGCTGCTTGCCTCGACAACTCCTCCCTGTTTGCTCTGTCTCTTGAACTTCCAACCTCGTACACGTCTCCATCAGATCCCACGCGAAGCCACGCCTTCCAATCATATGCCACCGCCATGAACGAGCCGACCAACGACGCGCTTGTAACGCGACCACCCTTCTCCTTTGTCGAACACAACCGCGCTGCCCCACGCAATCTCACCATCGCAGCCATCAACTCGCGAGTAGCTCGAACGCGATTCGATTTTGCTCGTCCCCCCTATTCGATTCGAGCCTGCTTCCAAGTCGCGAAAACGTCGTGCCCTTTTTTTCGACGATTTCATTTCGAAAACGAAAGGTTGCGGCCATTATATGAGGAGTGAATTAAATTTCGAGATAAGGTAGAATGCTCGGGGTATAAAACGAATGTGGCTGTCTATTGAGGAAGATTGATTTATTTATTTTGTATCGAATGTCTTGTTAGAGAAAAATAAATAAATAAATAAAAATGATGGACGTGATTCATGCGTGCTCAAATTAACAAGCTACAGTGCTCTGAAAAATTTTTGAAGTGAAAGGAAACTTGACTGGTCAAACCCTATGTATAATATTATTTTAAACTTTAAATTTGAATCTTCTTGAATTACGCAAATTCAAATTCTTGACCGCCATTGATACGTGCCGCTCGGCGTCTTTAATGTTATACACATATTCCGAACTCAATGAAAAAGGTTTTGAGTCCTAATTCGATCGTATAGAGAAGGTAGCTTTTTGGATTGACTATTAAAATTAATTCAATTAATTATTTTCTAGGCGTTTATATATCGTACGATTACATGATAGCTCCGAAAGCTACGAAATTTGAAATCCGATAATAACTCAATATTACGAATCCAGTGGAACTGGTTTCGCCGAATTCCGAGACTGTGCCTCGGAAGGCTATATTTTTAAAATATTAATTTAAACGATATATTTTTAAAACTGAACAAATCATTTCCAAATTTGATTTTAACACTTTTATTACCTTTATTATTATCAATATAGATTTTACAAGTCTTTAAAGTATTTTTAACAAGCTTTTAACTCCGGATTTTATATTTTACCCAATATCCAATTACTACTTAAATAATTAATTTATTCAATAGATTGCTATATTTAAATTTTGTATCCTTTTTAATAAATAAAACCAAACCTTTCATATTAAAAACCAATTCATAATTCAAAGTAAATATTTAAGTTCATTTTAAATATCCCAAATTAACCGTTATAAGAATCGGGGTTGTTACAAACGTACCGAAGATCCACCCTAAATCCCCTACAATACAAGGTCGGAACCATCCCTTACTGGATAGCACCGAACAAGACAACCCCATAATAGTGGCCAACAACTGCCCATACAGCCGAAATAAAAAGGGACCTCTAGACAGAGTTAAATCTAGTCCTACTTGGGTGCTACCGACTTTACCTTGCTGCACCTCCCTTGTTTTAGCCATTCCCGGTTGATGAGGTTTAAGGCTATGATTACCTTTACAAGAACACATCTTGGAATGCTCATCGTCCTCCATTGACGATGGTCTGATAGCATTTAATCCACACAAGTTTGTTCCGGGTTCGAACGAAACCTAAGGCATTATCTCGTTACACTCATTTTGAAATCACCCTCAGAGTTAACGACAATAACCATTGCACTCTGAAACTCCATCTCGATCTTCACTTTGAGATGTCACGACCTGACGTTTAACTTGTATCGATGTGGTTTTCGGACAATCAAACTTGATATTCGATCTCGGTCTCATCGGAATCCAAACGTATCTTAAAGGTCAAGTTGTTTAAGATTAAACAATTCAATTCAAAACATTGAGTTCACACAGCATTATTCACAGATAATAACATACATCTATCACAGATATATTCAATATCCCATCACAGAATATCACAGATGATCATCGAATAGATATCAACCAATCCAGACATTCTACTCAAAACAATCATCCATAAGCAAGAATCTTTAATCCATATTATAATTAATTTAATTAAATCGAATTAAATTAATTATTTAAGAATTAATCGCTTAACCTTGCTTAATCAATCATTAATTAATTACAATCATTTAATTAATTACAATCATTTAATTAATTAATCACTTCTTAATTAACCTTCGAACCAATTAATTAATATTTAATTAATTAATTAATTAATTATCTTTAACTATTAATTAATAATCATAGTTATTAATTAATAAAACTTAATTATAAATTAATTAATCCTTAATTACTAGTTAATCAATCCTTAATTATCAGTTAATTAATCCTTAATTAACAATTAATTAATTTCAAATTATAAATTAATTGATCTTAATTACTTAATTAATTATCCATAATTAATTAACCTTAATTACTTGATTAATCTATTCTTAATTATTAATTAATTAATCACTAATTACTTAATTAATTACTTCCTAATCATTGATTAATTAATCTTTAATTATCCAATTAATTAACCACTAATTATAAATTAATTAATCTTATTTTCTTAATTAATTAATAATTAACTAAAAATTAAATAATCCTTAATTAACTAAATAAACCCTTATAAATTAATGAAACTTATATTTATTAATTAAATTAGTTAATTATACTTAAATTAAATTAATCTTTAATCATTAAAATCTTAATTAACATTCAAGATAAATCCATTACTTTAATTCCCTAACATAATACATGATTTAAAAACATTTCGTTCTTTTTAATTTGTACTTAATTACTTTTAAAAATTTAAGTTTTTAAATACTTAAGCGTGTCTCAAATTTAAATTAACAAAACAAAAAACTTCTTTAATCAAAATAGTTTAAAACATTTATCATATAATAGTTCAAACCAGTTTTTAATTTAAATTTTAAAACTAACTTAACAAAAACCTTTAAAAACGTGTTCAAACTTTGCTTCGGGTTCGACCCGACCTTGGATCGAGTGCTGACTCGTGTTCTCACCTTCTTCCCTTTCTCTTTTTTTGTTTAAGTTTAAAAACAGGAAAGCAACCCTCACGAACACAAGATCCAACCCGAGACAAACTCCTTCCCACTCGAGCATCAACCCGAGTAAAAAAAACTTCTTCGTTCCCGCCCCTAACTTGTGTGCACAGACCATCCAGTGCACATGCACATGCCGTCGGCGACACTCCGACACCTTCGACCCCTATCGCCAAGTCAACTACGACATCCTCAATCCACCGAGCTACACAACAACCTCGATCGAACACCAAAATCAAAATCGAGCTTCCTGTCGAAAACTGGAAACCCATCCTCATCAGAAACCAGCCTCGACAAGGCCATTCCGACCACCGAAACCATCGTAACTTCGCCAACTTCTTCGTCCATGACTCTAGTACAATCTCTCCACGTCTTTCATGGCTCGATGCTTTGAGGACGGCGAACCATCACAAAACTTGACCTCGACTCAACTAGGTTTTAAAACCCTAGTTTCAACCACTACCGACGCCTTGACCACTGATCACCTCCTTTGCCATTTTCCTGACCTTCCCAGTCGGTAACCAAGCTTCGACGAAAACCACGACGTCCAAAGATCACCCGGTCACCGGAATTTGTTTAAAATCACAATTCTGGTCATTAGCGAAATGCTGCTTCAAACCCAAACAAAAATTCATGATTTTTATTTTAAAAATCAATTTTCCACAGACGATTCAAGTTGCGTACTTGAGTCAACAAATTAAACTGTTTGATTTTTATCATTTAAAAAAAAAAATCTGCTGTTTTACCTAATTTCAAGAGATATTCAAACCTATTTTGCTTGAATATAATTTTAAACTATATTTTATGTTTAAACAATCATATTTTGTTTGAATCACAAAGCCAAACCATGATTAGTCAAAGAGTTTAGAATTTTTGAACTGTTTCTAAGCTCTGTAATATGGAAACAGAGAAGAACAAGCAATACATACATGTATAGATCAAACAATATTCATATATATAGAGATTACAATATAAACACATGTAGGCAAAAATTTATCTTTGAAATCCACATGCAACATATTTTACTTCCTTAAGCCTTTTTAATTAAAAGTTTACACACCAGAATGATGTGTAGAGATTAAAAATTGTAATGTTAGGCTTTGCAAACTGGAAAACTTTAATTTGCTAATCCTTGAAACTAAAACTGGAATTGCTGGAAATCTTCTTAAAACTAAAATGTACATTGAGATGCTTTAAGCTTAGAACCAGAAGTGTTCTTGTTAGCTAAGTTGATCTGAGGTTTCAGATTTCAGATTTGAGATTAACTAGCTAGAAAGAGTTGTCTTTTGTTTGGTATGTGAATTGATTTTACGTTTGAAAAATTGTTCTTATAGGTTTTGTTACTTAAGTTTCTTTGTTTTGAAATGAGAAAAAAGTAGAAAAGAAAAGAGATATGTTTATAAAGGATTAATTTTTGATTTACTAAAAATTAAAGGAAATAAAATGAAATATGTGACACTTGTAAAAAAAATAAACATAGGTAATTTAGGCTTGTTAATCCAATTACACATGTTATTTAGAGGTTTCGTAGCTCAACACTTGTCATTAAGTAATTTTAATTATTTTTAAATGTTTTTAAATGTTAATAAAAAGCCTTTGAATTTATTTACTAATTAATAAGTATTTTCTAAATATATATATATAACCCTTTTTAAAGAAAATAAAATAAAAACCAATCATTCAAAATAAAATCATATATAATGTATTTTTAAATCCAAAATATATTTAAGATATACTTCTTTGAAATTTCAAATTTAAATCCAAATTCAAATTTAAATTCAAATCCAAGTCCAATTTAAAAATCCAATTCAAATAGATACATACATACATACATACATACATACATACATACATACATATATATATATATATATATATATATATATTTTAAACAAACCCAAATTCAATTAATAATTCCATTTAAAAATTTATTTATTTATATTTTGAAAAACACATTTATTATTATTATTGTTTGAAGATAACAATTTTGCCAATTTTAATTAATTTATAAATGAGATTATCACATAAAAAATTTCTTGAAATTTTCGGGATATCACATTCCTCCCCCCTTAAAAGAATTTCTTCCCCGAAATGTAAACAAAAGATAATCCAAAAGTTTATTTTATTTCAACAATTCAAGCATACATATCATCCATACATTAGCAACCAATAAACAATTCATTCGTACAACATCACTAGCTATCCGGACACAATTCCAAATAAGCCTTCCTAAAACTATCTATAGTCTCCCAGGTATAGTCTCTGGGATCCTCGCTCTATAGGACCTTGACAAGCTTCACCACCTTGCTTCTGAGTTGCCTCTCATCTTAATCGACGATCTGGACAGGGTGCCTGACAGTAGATAAGTCCGGCTCAACCACTACGTCTTCTTGTACAGCTGGCTCCATAACAAGAGATGGATCGTGCTTCTCAGATGAGATATGTGAAAAACATTGTGAATTCCAGCCATCTGATCTGGCAACTCAATCCTGTAAGCTACAGCACCAATCCTCTCATGTACTCGAAACGGACCAATCTACCTTGGGGCAAGTTTTCTCGTCTTTACAAATCTTATTGCTCCTTTAATCGCGGAAACTTTGACAAAGACTAAATCTCCAATCTCAAATTCTAATTGTCTTCGTCTCTTATCCGCATATTTCTTCTGATGGTCCTGAGTAGCTTTCGTTCTCTTCTTGATAAGCTCAACTTTCGCAGATGCTTCACGGATCAAATCTGGACTAAACATAAGTCGATCTCCTGACTCGACCCAACAGGATGGGGATCTACATGGTCTTCCATATAAAGATTCATAGGGAGCCATCTTAATACTTGCCTGGTAACTGTTGTTGTAAGAGAATTCCACTAAATGTAGATGGTCTTCCCAATATCCACCAAAATCCAATACACAAGCCCTTAACATATCTTCTAGAATTTGGTTAATCCTTTCCGTCTGCCCATCTGTCTGGGGATGATATGCTGTACTCAAACTTAAACTTTTACCCATAGCTGATTTCAAAGCCTCCCAGAACTTGCTGGTGAAGATAGGATCACGATCACTAACTATACTGACTGGAACACCATGCAATCTGACAATCTCTCTCAAGAAAATCTCTGCCAAAGAAGCTGTAGTAGGAGTTGCCTTAACCGGAATAAAATGGACGCTCTTAGTTAACCTGTCAACAACTACCCATATTCCTTCGTTTCCCTTCTTGGTTCTAGGCAAACCGTGGATGAAATCCATCGAAATCATTTCCCACTTCCACTTCGGGACTTCTAAAGGCTGCAATGATCCGGTTGTCTTCTGTTGATCTCCTTTAACTTGCTGGCAGATCGCACAATTATTGACAAGAGCATCTACATCCTTCTTCATACCCTTCCAACAGAAGACTCTCTTCATATCCTTATACATTTTAGAGATTCCCGGGTGAATACTCAATCTGGAGCAATGACACTTAGATAAGAATTCTTACTTTAAATCCTTGAAATTAGGGACACAAATCCTTCTGTTGATTTATAATGTTCCTTGGTCATCAATCTCAAAACTGGCACACTGACCATTTT
The DNA here is from genome assembly GCA_030765085.1 of Allium cepa. NCBI lineage: Eukaryota > Viridiplantae > Streptophyta > Magnoliopsida > Asparagales > Amaryllidaceae > Allium > Allium cepa. Next base: position 958,252,767 of record CM060935.1, read on the forward strand.
TAACTCTCCCGATGATTCCTCTTAATCTACTATCTGATCCTTGCTTAATTATGATTCTTTCCTGGAGAGATGGAATAATTTCCAAAAGAGACAGAACTTCATTCCTACTTAGAGCATCTGCCACAACATTCGCCTTTCCCAAAGTATACTGGATACCCAAATCATACAATGCCAAAAACTCAACCCAACGCTGCTGCCTCGGATTAAGATCCATCTAAGAGAAAAGGTACTTCAGTGGTTTGTAATCCATGAATAATTCGACTTCTCTCCCAAAAGATAGTGTCTCCAGATCAAAATGGCTAACAACTCTAGATCATGCATAGCATAGTTCCTTTCACGAGGCTTCGATTGCCGACTCGTTTACGCATTTACTCTTCCATTTTGCATCAGAACAGCACCCAACCCAACTATACAAACATCTATATAGACCTCAAACTTACTCTTGCCATACGGAATAGCCAACACAAGAGCACTTGTCAGCTTTGCTTTCAGATTCTAGAAAGCTTCCTCACATTCAGGGGTCCATTTGAACTTTGCTCCTTTCCATGGCAGCTTAGTTAGGTGCGAAGTGATCTTGGAATAATCCATGATAAACTTCCTATAGTAGCCATCTTAACCTAGAAAACTGTGGACTTTAGACGGTGTCTGCGGCTGCTTCCACTCCAGAATAGTCGCTACCTTGGCTAGATCTACAGAAATGCCCTCTCCAGAAACAATGTGGCCCAAAATTTGACTTTCGATTTCCAAATATGGCATTTCAAAAACTTAGCCTTCAGAACATGCTACCTCATAGTCTCTAACATTATCCCCAAATGCTGCTTGTGCTCTTCTTCAGACTTATAGTAGACAAGAATATCATCAATGAACACCAGAACAAACTTATTCAACACATCCCTAAAAACTCGGTTCATCGGGTCAACAAAGTAGGCAGGAGCATTGGTTAGCCCGAAAGGCATAACCAACCACTCATAGAAACAACTGGGCCTCCTAAACATAGTCAAGGTGATAATGTACTCAGCTACCCTTAACTGATGGATACCCGGTGTTGAATCCAGTTGGAAGAAAACAAAAGCTCCATGCATGTGGTGAAAGAGATCATCAATACGAGGCAAAGGATACTTATTTCGAATGGTCACTTTGTTCAACTCTCGATAATCAACACAGAACCTTAGAGACCCATCCGACTTGGTGACGAACATTGCAGCAGAATCCTAACAAGAAAAACTAGGCCTAATCTATCCCTTCTCCAAAAGATCCTGAGTCTGCTTAACTAACTCCTCCCTCTCTCTAGGAGCCATCCTCCTACAAGGCTGAATCACCTGTATCGTTCCCGGAATCAAATCAATGCGAAACTCTATCTCCCGGTGTGGAGGTAATCACTTGACTTCCTCGAATACGTCTGCAAAATCTTAGACCACTTCGATATCTTCAACCTCCTCTTGAGAAGTCTCAACTCCATGTAAAAGACTACTCAAGTGAATTCCAGAATTATCACACATCACTCTCGCAATCTTACCTAGATCAGTTTCCAACGAAACTGTTCTCTCATCACAATACAGGACAGCCTTATACTTATCAAGCCAATCGATTCCCAATATAAGGTCAAACCCCTTAAAATCCAACACATAAGGGTCACATGAAAAACTATGGGACATGTAGGAAATTCTTAGATCCTTACAGATCATATCTAACTTGGTTACTCCTCATATAGGATTAGATACAAAGATGGGACAGTCAATAGTACTAGGGGTAAGAAGGAACTTCTCTACTGATTCCAAAGAAATAAAACTAAGAAAGGCACCTGAATCAAATAAAACTTTAATATATTTGCCATCTAAAGTAATGTACCTTCCAATGCTCCTTTTCCTTTAGAAGAAGTTGATGGTGCACCCTCTGAAGCAAACACCTTATTCTGCGGAGCTTTATGAAGTAGCAGGCAAGCTCTCACCATATTGCCCCGTTGGTGACAGTTGAAGCAAAATGATTTCTGAACCATTGCTGATCCTGGTCAATTCTGACACGGCTGCTACTGCTGCTGAGTTCTACCCTGAGGACAATGATTAGTTAAATGCCCAACTTGCTGACAATTATAACATTTTTGAGGCCCGTTGTTGCTTTCGGGTTTCCTCTTGTTTTGCTTCTTCCAATTTGGATTTAACTTTCTCTTATTTGGTTTGGAAGAATTCCCTCCGGATGCTGCTACAGATGCCACTAGTTTCTTATTCATCAAATCCCCATATCTCAGAGCCATATCAATCAACTCTACAAAAGATCCCTTCAAATGCGCTGTCATCATTTCGTGAAACTCTGGCCTCAATCCTTGCACAATCATTTCATTCTTTTTTTAGGGGAGTGTTTATGAGTCCTGGACAATAAGGAGATAGTTCATCAAATTTGGTCATATATTCTACTATAGACATGCTTCCCTGCTTCAAATCCAGAAAATCTCGGTACAGATGTGTTTTCCTTGTGTTAGCATGAATTGTTCCTCAAACAACTCCTTAAATCTACTCCACGAAATGTTGTCTTCTGAGATATTTGCTGTTACTGCATCCCACCAAGCTGCACTACCTTCGTGCAGTTGCCATGAAGCCATCACCCTTTTCTTCTCATCAGACAAATCCAAACTCTAAAAGATGCGCTCGCATGAGCGTAGCAAAGCCTAGAACTCAACTGTAGCCTCTGATCCTTTAAATGGTCTTCCTCCAAGGTTGGTGAAATCCTTACATAAAGCAGCAAAACTAACCCGAGGCGGTGCTGGATTAACAGCCTCGTTATCAGTTTGGCCTCTTCTATCATTGGTCGACGTGCTTCCTACTACTCTGCCTCCTGCCTCTTGAACTCATTTTGGCTACCTAGACAGGTAACACAACAAATTTAGATAGGAATATAGTTATATAAAATTACAAATACACACTCTCAAGATAGATACTACTCTAGAGCCTAGGTATTTCTCAATCTACGCTCTGATACCAACTGTGATGACCCGCCATTCATTCCACAGAAAGACGCATCATCAATAAGAAAAGAAATAGGTAGAAATAGAAAAGATAGAAAGAAAGAACAACAACATCAGAATCTCACAGCGGAAACGGAAAAAAATATAATATTTCACATATCCATCACATAGTCTTATGCATCAGAATACACACAGTAATACAACATCATTACATTAGATGGTTATAAAGGCATGTCTAACCATTACATCCAAAATACACCAGCCAAACGAAACAACACAGCGGAATGATATAGATAGATACGTCTGGACTCCAGCACCAAGCTTTTAAAATATTTGTCAAGCCAAACCTGATCACTTGGCTACTCATAAAAATTTGAGTACCCAAGAGTTTAAGAAAACAGGAATAAACTCCGGGTCAAACATAGGTCTGGTGTGAGTAAACAGGTTAAAGTTGTTTAACTTTAAAATCATTTGGAAACAAAGGTATCACATAAGACTTCCCATACATAAACATGGGTAAGTTTTTACCTTACGCTAACCAAACATTTGATAGGAAATCTGGTTATATTATAATAGGGTCTAAGGTTTTCAAATAAATATTCACATAGTCGAAATTGTTACATTCATTAAATTCCAGCATACTAGCCACAATATGGGTTGTACAATCAAATCAAGCGCACTTATTGGAGATTGGATTCCATACAATGGCAAGGCTACTGGGGTACCTCTTGTCACAGTACATGGCCTAGATCAACATCTGAGGATCCACCCAAAATCCTGTGCAAAACAAGGCCAGAACCATCCCTTACTGGACATTCTCGAATAGGACGACCCAGCAGTTGTGGCCAACAACTGTCCACACAATCGAAATAAAAAGGGACCTCTAGACAGGGGTAAATCTCATCCTACTTGGGTGCTACCCACTTAACCTTACTGCACCTCACCTGTTTTGGTCATTTTCGGTTGATGAGGCTTGAGGCTACGATTACCTTTACAAGAACACATTTTGGAATGCTCATCGTCCTCCATTGACGATGGTCTACTAGCATTCAATCCATACAAGTTCGTTCCGAGTTCGAACGAAACCGAAGGCATTATCTCATTACACAAATTTTGGAATCACCCTCAGAGTTAACACAATAACCCTTGCACTCTGAAACTCCCTCTCGATCTTTACTTTGAGATGTCATGACCTGATGCTTAACTTGGATCGATGTGGTTTCAGATAATGAAACTTGATATCTGATCTCGGTCTCATCGAAATCCAAACGTATCTTAAAGGTCAAGTTGTATAAGGTTAAGCAATTCAATTCAACTTAAAACATTTAATTCATACAGCATTATTCACAATAATAACAAACATCTACCACATATATATTCAATATCTCATCACAAAATATCACATATTATCATCCAATAGATATCAACCAATCCAGACATTCTACTCAAATAATCATCCATAAGCAAGAATCTTCAATCCATATTATAATTAATTTAATTAATTCGAATTTAATTAATTACTTAAGAATTAATCACTTAACCTTGCTTAATCAATCATTAATTACTTACAATCATTTAATTAATTACAATCATTTAATTAATTAATAACTTCTTAATTAACCATAAAATCAATTAATTAATCTTTAATTAATTAATTAATCTTTAATTAATTAATTAATCTTTAATTAATTAATTAATTATATTTAACTATTAATTAATAATCTTAATTGTTAATTAATAAACTTAATTATAAATTAATTAATCCTTAAATACTGGTTAATCAATCCTTAATTATTCGTTAATTAGTCCTTAATTAACAATAAATTAATTTCAAATTATAAATTAATTTATCTTAATTACTTAATTAATTATCCATAATTAATTAACCTTAATTACTTGATTAATCTATTCGTAATTATTAATTAACTAATCACTAATTACTTAATTAATTAGTTTCTAATCATTGATTAATTAATCTTTAATTATCCAATTAATTAACCTCAAATTATAAATTAATTAATCTTATTTTCTTAATTAATTAATAATTAATTAACAATTAATTAATCCTTAATTAATTAACTAAACGTTTATAAATTAATAAAACTTATATTTATTAATAAATTAGTTAATTATACTTAAATTAAATTAATCATTAATCATTAAAATCTTAATTAACTTTCAAGATAAATCCATTACCTTAATTCCCTAACTTTAATTAATACATGATTTAAAAAATTCAATCTTTTTAATTTATACTTAATTTCTTTTAAAATTTTAATTTTTTAAATACTAAAACATTTCTTAAATTTAAATTAACAAAACATAAAACTTCTTTAATCAAAATAGTTTAAAACATTTATCGTATAATAGTTCAAACCAGTTTTTAATTTAAATTTTAAAACTAACTTTTCAAAACCTTTAAAAACATGTTCAAACTTTGCTTCGAGTTCGACCCGACCTTAGCTTGAGTGCTAACTCGAGTTCTCACCTTCTTCCTATTCTCTTTTTTTTGCTTATGTTTAAAAACAGGAAAGGCAATGCTCATGAACACGAGCTCCAACCCGAGACAAACTCCTTCCCACTCGAGCATCAACCCGAGTAAAAAAAAACTTCTTCGTTCCCGCCCAAACTTGTGTTCACAGACCATCCGGTGCACATGCACATGCCGCCGACGACACTCCGGTACCTTTTACCCCTATCGCCAAGTCGACTACGACGTCCTCAATCCATCGAACTACACAGCAACCTCGGTCGAACACAAAATCAAATTCGAGCTTCCAGTCGAAAAATGGAAACCCATCCTCATCAGATACCAGCCTTGACAAGGCCATTCCGACCACCGAAACCACCATAACTTTGCCAACTTCTTCATCCATGACTCTAGTACAATCTCTCCATGTCTTACCTGGCTCGATGCTCCGAGGACGGTGAACCATCCCAAAACTTGACCTCGACTCAACTGGGTTTTAAAACCCTAGTTTCAACCACTACCGATGCCACGACCAATAATCACCTCCTTTTCCATTTTTCCCGACCTTCCCAGTCGACAACCAAGCTTCGATGAAAAACACGACGTCCAAAGATCACCCAATCACCTGAATTCGCTTAAAATCACAATTCCAGTCATCACCGAAATGCTGCTTCAAACCCAAACAAAAACTCATGATTTTTATTTTAAAAATCAAGTTTTCCAGAGACAATTCAAGTTGCATACTTTAATCAACAAATTAAATTGTTTGATTTTTATCATTTTAAAAAAAAATCTACTTTTTTACTCAATTTCAAGAGATATTCAAAACTATTTTGTTTGAATCACAAAGCCAAACCATGATTACACAAAGAGTTTAGAATTTTTGAATTGTTTCTATGCTCTGTAATCTAGAAACAGAGAAGAACAAATAATACATACATGTGCATATCAAACAATATTAATATATATTGAGATTACATTTCTATAAACACATGCAGGCAAAAATTTTGTCTCTAGAATTCACATCCAACAGATTTTACTTTCTTAAGCCTTTATAATTAAAAGTTTACTCACCAGAATGATGTGCAGAGATTAAAAATTGTGATGTTAGACTTTGCAAACTGAAAAACTTTAATTTGCTGATCCTTGAAACTGGAATTGCTGGAAATCTTCATAAATAAAATGCTATGTCGTGATGCTTTAAGCTTTGAATCAGAAGTGTTTTTGTTAGCTTAGTTGATCTAAGGTTGCAGATTTCAGATTTGAGATTAACTGGCTAGAAAGATTTGTCTTTTGTTTGGTATGTGAATTGATTTCAGGCCTGAAAAATTGTTCTTATAGGTTTTGTTACTTAAGTTTCTTTGTTTTGAAATGAGTAAAAAAATAGAAAAGGAAAGAGGTATGTTTAAATAAGGTTAATTTTGGATTTACTAAAAATTAAAGGAAATAAAATAAACCATGTGACACTTGTAAAAAAAATAAACATTTGTCATTTAGGCTTGTTAATCCAATTACACAAGTTATTTAGAGATATTTTTAAATGTTAATAAAATGCCTTTGAATTTATTTACTAATTAATAAGTATTTTCTAAATATATATATAAATAAAACCCTTTTTAAAGAAAATGAAATAAAAACCAATCATTCAAAATAAAATCATATATAATGTATTTTTAAGTCCAAAATATATTTATGATATACTTCTTTTAAATTTCAAATTTAAATCCATATTCAAATTTAAATTCAAATCCAAATCCAATTTAAAAATCCAATTCAAATAAATACATATATATTTTAAACAAACCCAAATTCAATTAATAATTCCATTTAAAATTTATTTATTCATATTTTAAAAAACACATTTATTATTATTATTGTTTGAAGATAACAATTTTACCAATTTTAATTAATTTATAAAAGAGATTATCACATAAAATTTTGCTTGAAATTTCCAGGATATCACAATCTAGGTAGTGGGATGGTCGACCTAGGTGCCGACCTCCATACATATATACATACATACATACATACATACATACATACATACATATATATATATATATATATATATATATATATTCTTTTCTTGTTTTCGCTTTTATTTCCATTCTCCTTCTTGCTAGCTCAGATTCTCACGTTCTATATATGAAAATTGACCTAAAAATTACCTCGGACGCAATGGTGCAACGCTCGTGGCTCAATTCAATTTTGATAATTTCACAAAGTTATTTTATCGTTTAATTAATTCGTTAAATAATTACTATAGCTTAAATTTTGGGTTGTTACAGATTTGATCCTCATACGAGGGCTTATTGGAATTTATCGCAAGTCAACTCAATTCCTCGCATACTGCCTTTAGAAAAAATCGAATATTATAGGGATAAATTCATTTTCGAGTTATTTAATAAATCAACCTTGTATGAACAAGATGAAAATTTGTAATCATTTAATCAGATTAATTTTTAAATTTTCTGTATTAGTTTTCTTTTATACTTAGTCGTATTTTATTACGTTATTACAGAGTAAATGTCTCTTAAGCAGCCTTGTTTCTAGGGATTACTTAGGCATTAAATTAAGTAGAGATTACTTAGAAAAGGCCTCACTCTTGAAATCCTCAAGATTGCAATATATTATTTTCTTAGAGATTTGTAGAAGCTTTATAAGCAACATCCCTGCCATCGCTTTGATTTTATCGGCGAAGAAAAGGAGAAACTACTTATGGAAATTCGTGCATATCATATAAAATTAATTTCAGGTCTTGATAGTCCTCCAAGAATGGAATTATAGAAAATATCCCCCAGATATTACCTTAGAGAGATATAATACCACTTTTGAATCATCCATCACTCTTTCAGCTAACTCTTTGAATAAGGTTAAAAAATGTTGTTTATCGACTTTAAGTGTGACGGGCTAAGCAAGTATTTGGCCATATCACTGATATTGTGCCCTTTATTTTATTTCCTTTTGAGTTACTACTATTGTAATGAAAGAAATTTGTTCTTTGGGTTCTAATTTGTTTTTATGTTTATTTGAATTGGAATTAAAGTTAGATATCACACCACTCTCACTAGATCCATTATCATTTAACCAGTATTAGAGATAAGTTAGTGGGAGATATTGAAAAGAGAAACCTAATTGAAGATCCATTTTCCAACCTACTTCAAGGTAATACTGAAGCGTTGGAATGACGTAGGAAATTTTTACTTCAAAAGGTGATTATTAGAGACCTTAATAATCAAATCACTAGTCTCGAAGCGGATATCAAGAGTAAAGATGAAACAGTTTCCCAGTTGAAATGACAAATTATAACCTTTCGATCGACTTTGATCATAAAATGTGTAAGCTTTTCCAATAGATAAGCGATATGGGGATAAAGTTAAAAGATAGTCAATCTCATCGTAAATCCTTTAGACTTTACCATGGGAAGCGACATTCCAAATATCGACAAGGTCTTAGTCTTTAGCTATTCAAAAATTCCTTGCTAAAAAAACCATCCCGAGATTTAGGCGAGAAGGCGGTAGGTGAATGGTGCAGAAAGGTTAAATTTGAAATGATGAGATACTTTGATGATCAACGGAAAGTGAGGTATTCGCAATGCATCAATGAATATGTAGCCAAAATCCAAAGACTTGAACATGAAAAATATCTTCTTCAAAAGCATAACGCCAATTTAGCAAAACTAAACAAAACCCTTAAATGTGCTAACAACACTTTCATTACGCTTTAAAGAACCATATTAAATCTATTGATAATGCTAAGGTTATTAAGAAGAAGGAAAAGAAGCTCGAAGAAATTCTTTGCATAGCGATTCACCATACAGTTAATTTTTAATTGTTGAGAAATTAGGCAAGGTTGTTCAAGATTTTGAATGTATACAATAAGGCCATATTATATTATTGTAAGTAATTTTGTTATTTATGTAAATTATGCAAATATCACCTTGTTTGTTGTCCTTTCCTAATGTTGTTTCTGAATTTTCCTCTTGATAGCTTTGACTAGGTTTTCTTTTGTGTTTGTTGAATCACCTAGTCTTCCTCATCAATCTTGTTTCCCTATAAAGTATGAAGTGGCAACATTCCTTACCATTAGTTTGAAGTTTATGCAAAAATATGTTCATTAGTTTACTTATAACATTATTGGAAAAATATTAGAATTTCTGATAATAAAATTATAGAATTCTAATTTAGGGAAAATGGAAACTAATAAGCTATTATCTTTAGATAATAGCAGAAAATCCATAGTTGGAAATAATATTGGACCGAAAATTCTCGTCAGGCAATAATAGAAGTCCCCATGTCCAGCTTTGGTCAATATCAGAGAAGTTCAGAATTTCAGCTCTAGCTGCATTAATAGAAGACCAAAAATCTGATTACAGAAATAATAGAGGACCAAAAGTTTAGATCTAGCATTAATTATGGAAGTTCATAAATACCCTTTTGGAAATAATAATAAAAGATCTAAAACTCATATTTCTATAATGATTCGATGAGTGAAGTCCAGAAGTTAATAACTGTAGACTCGAGACCCAGATTCGGGTACTGATAAAGATCTAGAAATTATTATTTGAAAGTTAGTAGAAGAGCAGAAGTCCATAACTGTAGACTAGAAATAACATGAAACCCAAAATCAAGGTTCGGGTATTAGTGAGTGAAGTCCGGAAATCATCTTTTAGAAATTGGCCAAAGTCCACAAATTCATAGTCTAGGAAATATCATCTGTAAGTAGTAGAAAACTAGAAATCTGTTACTATCTTTAAACATGAATTGTTCGAATCTTTTACTTTGTGTCCCCTCTTTACTTTATGATTCTTTCGACATGTACCATCCTTTACGCTTTGTATTATTGCTGTTGTTTTGTATTCACTTCTCAAATTCGAACGTCTTAGTTTTTTGTTGTCCGATGCACTTGGTTAGATTATCCATAAGCAAGACCTAAGGACTTACCCGACCTCCCTTCAGGAAGCACTCCAATCTGGCCTTATAGGCGGGACATAAGGTTTGTTCGATGCCTTAACTAGGCTATAGCATGGTGGGATCAAGGGCTTACTCCGTCCTTCCTCTAGAAGGTACTTAGCGAGGCCTTATAGGTGAGACGAAGGCCGATGCCTTAACTTGGCCATAGTGTGGCACGTTCAAGGGCTTACTCCATCCACCTTTCAAGGGACACCTTGTTCGGTCATTCATGACGTGATCAAGGGCTTGCAAATACTCTAACCTAGCTATAGCATGGCATGAATAAAGGTTTACTCTGACCTCCATTCAGGAGATGCTTTGACATGGCCAACTCGGTGCGGACAAAGGCTTATAACCGTTTAAGGTAGTTTCCAAGTTTTAGGAGAATTCTACTCCCGACCATATTGATTATTATTAGAAAAGAGGTGCTTTATTGAATTCAACTAGGATTGCTTTACAAATCTATTGATTTTTCCATGTCTAAAAAAAGATGATAATCATTCCTTCGAGAGCTCTACATTAATTGATTTCGTGCCCATTCATCATATTACAGTGATAGTATGATCCTCCCATATTCCTTTCACGTTTGATATTTATCTTTTTGGATGGCTAGTAGTTGAGTTCGTCCCTATGTAGATGTCCACAATTGATTAGTCAAGTTGCACTCTTTAGGGAGTCTTGACTTGAAGCTTGTCCTTTGAGGTTGATTTCTAGCCTTTTTATTACTTGATTCGGGAAATTCATTCTAAGTGACCTATTTACTTTTTAAAACCTTTTGAAGCTCATATGTAGGTAATGATCCACTTGTTTCTGGATGCCATTTTTTAGGAGAGGTGTAATAATCAGCCATCATTCCTTCTTCAAAGACTGTTCCTTTTGCATAGCACTGGATAGCCTTCTTTATGTGAACAAGGAAATTATCACCTTTACATATTGTTTCCCCTAAAGGAAAGATGGTTGTAGGGAAAATATGGAAAGGCTTCAATTGTTTGGATCATAAGATTCATCACTCTTCTTTTTCATGACTCTTAATGCTTCCAATCTTAACATATGTTCTTTATATAGCCTTGAATCTTCAAGAAGAGCTTTCAACTTGGTTGCTTTCGGCCAGGTCAAATGTTTAAAGTAACGGTTTTAAACCTTTTGACATAGTCAAAAGGTTGCTGCTATTTTAACACTATTTTGTTTTAAAACTTTTCGACATAGTCGAAGGGTTACTGCCGATTTATAGATGTTTTGTTTTGAATCTTTCGACAAAGACGGAAGGTTTTCTTGTTTTAAAAACTAACTGATTCTCCATGCTTGCGAAAGGAAGCTTTTGCCTTATGTGATTCACCCTTGTTTTATAAATTGAAGTAAAATCCAAAGCTTTCAAAAGAGTTGTTTTAAAGGAAATGTTTAAAGCTTTCAAAAAAGAGCTTTCGACTGAGTTACAAGGTTGCTTCCAATGGTTTCGAAAGGTTTGTTTAAGTGAAAGACTTCAAAAGGTTTTAGTTGAATGACTTCAAAAAGTTTAAGTGAATGGTTTCGGAAGGTTTATATTGAATGGTTTCAAAAGGCTTATATTTAATGGATTCAAAAGGTTTATATTGAATAGTTTTGAAAGATTTGTTTGTTGAACGATTTTGAAAGGTTTGATCTAATGATTTCTAAAGGTTTATACTGAATTGTTTTGAAAGGTTTTTTTTAATGATTTTGAAAGGTTTAGTTCAATGGATAAGAAAGGTTTAAATGGAAGGTTTTCCAAGGTTTTCCTAAGGCAATGTTTTAAAGTGATTTTTATAAAGGATGTCCAAAGTTTTATAGCTTTTGAAAGGTTTGCCTTTCGATGGTTTTGAAAGGTTGGAGAATAATTTTGAAAGGTTTAATGTTTGATTTTGAAAGAGAGGATTTCAAAAGTTTAGAAGGAGGTTCTTTCAAATGGCTGAATGTTTTCATCAACTAAATTACGGGTAAAGATACATACATACATACATACATACATACATACATATATGACATGGTGATATGATTTTGAGTAAAGTATAAAGTTATATACTTTTCCTTGTTTAAGTTTGATTTAAAGGTTTTAAATCATTTTGAAAATGTTTTCAAGGAAAATTATGGAAGGGGATCCTTAAGTGAAGATGACTCAAATATTAGAAAACCAGAAGGGACTCGTATGGGGATGCGCCCTATACTTTAGCTAATAGCCCCAACTAAGTGTTGTCTAAAATTCCATGTGTGGGGCTCTGTCACAGGTAGAATAAATTATGGTTACACACCCAAAGGAATATATGTTTGTATAAAGATAGGTTATTGTTGATCCCGAAAAACCATTATGATCGAGAAGACCTGGAAGATGTTTAAGTTAGGGACAGACCATCCAGAAGTGAAGTATTTAACAAATAGTTAAGGACAGACCGTCCAGATGGGAAATGTTTAACAAATAGTTAAGGATAGATAATCCAGAAGAAAAATATCTAATAGGTGTTAGGTTAATTTTGATTATATTATCTGATAGGCTCGAGTTATCCAAAGGCTAAAAGTTATCTAAACAAAACTTGTGTGTTTGAATAGATAGTTCATTATTACCTGATATTTACGTATGTTTACATGATGATTGCTTTACATATTTAACCATTGTAGATGCAGGAGGACAGAATATAGTTTTGTGAGAAGTTTTCCAAAGATATTTTTAAAAGGATGTTAGTGAGGGGAAACCCGTTCTGCTAACCAGCGTGGTCTCACTTAACATAATTACTCTGATAAGTATAGGATTTGTAGTTCTTGTTATATTTTGATGGATTTTCCACTATGTTGTTTGTATTATGTCTATTATGACCATATGACTCTGATCAACCAAGGGTATGACTCTGATCAACCAAGGGGTATCTTCATATACCGCTCGTGGCATAATTTGTAATAATTATATTTGATCTATGCCTGGGAACGATTTGGGGATTGTGTGTTGTGAACATGAAACATTTGATTTTGAAACGTAATGAAGTAAATGTGGTTTTTTGAAATCTATGTCTTGTTTCATATTCAAGTGCTTTCGATATTAGTGATACCATTAACATAGCTGTATTTAGTCGCTGAAAGCTAACACTATTGATGATTGAAGCATCTGTAGCACTTTTTTTAGGCCTCTAGATAGGGGATGTTATAGCTTGGTATAAGAACATGGTTTAAGAAATACTTTAGCTAAAAATGATCTTTGAAAACATAATCCTTAGAAATTAGAGTTAAGTTCGAGGTATGGGATAACGTTATAGTAACATACTTGTATTTGCTATATATATATATATATATGCTATATCTCTAGACTCATATCTTAGTTAGGCAATTCATTTGTATCTCACAAGGTTTGAATATAGATATGGAAGGAAAAAGTGGTAGAGTAAATCTTGGAGGAGATAGCACCACCACTAATGGAAATGCCCGACCAAATACTATGAGAGTTCTCGGTTAGGCACAAGCTGAAACTATTAGTGTAGGAGTTCCCCGAATGGACATGGGCGCAATGCACCATTTCTTTGTAAATATGATGCAAGCTGGAATAGCAACCGAAGTTGTCGGAGGTAATGTTGCTGAAGGTGAAGCTCAGGAAGTTCCAATAGTCAATCAGTATGCTAACTTGAGTAGGGATTACATCAGGCTTGGAGGGAAGTCATTTATTGGTACTGAAGATGCAATAGAGTTGGAAAATTGGCTACTACATTGCGAGAGTTTTTGCTGATAGGATTGAATGTTGCACAGAAGTAGCGGTTGGCTTCGAGGCAGCTGCAGGGAGGTGCTCTATTCTAGTGGAATACTATTACTGATGCTGGAGTTGATGAGAAAACCATAACTTGGGAGGAGTTCAGGAGAAGGTTTTTAGAAAGACTTATGGCTGTAATGGCACAGTCGTTGTTGATGATGAAGTTTGTAGAGTTGGAACAAGGAGATATGTCCGTCTTTGAGTATGCGAGGAAGTTTGAGTAGTTAGCCTGATACGGGTACGCTTTGGTAGGCATCGTGATCAGGAGGAATGAAAATTTTATAAAGGGATTGGGGCCAGAGTTGATAAGTGCCACTTTGCCACATTTGAGAGATGCCAATGATGCAGTGGTTGAAATGGAATTAAGGCAAGAAGAGGCGTTGGCTTGCTTGAGGAAGAAGATGAAGGAGGCTTAGATGGGACAGGGCCAGAAAAGATATTTTTCTAGAAAAAGAATACTCAGAAATAGGGAGCACAGAAGAAAGGAAAGGCTGAAGCAATTTTCTATAGATGCGACAAGAAGGGACACTATGCTAATGAGTGTTGAACCGATAAAGGAAAAGGAAAAGAGGCTAGTGGAAAGAAGAATGTTAGATGTTTTAATTATGAACAGATCGGTCATTACACGAACAAGTGCCCAGAGCCTACAAGAGAAGGTAGGGGCAAGTTTATGCTTTGGTGCCTACAACCTCAAGGCTAGTTGTGCAGGACAAAGGGAAGGCTGTTTTGGGAGGCTCGTTGTAGATTCATGGTATGTCTATTAGCATTCTATTAGATACAAGAGCATCTCATTCTTTTATTTCTCGTGTTTGGTAGATATATTTAACCTAGAACCCTCATACTTATTTACTTCCTTAAGGGTTGCAAATCCGATAGGAGGGTAGGCAATGCTTGGGATGAGGTCTGACCATTTAGAATTTGATTTGCTAGGCCATAATTTTGATTGTTGTTTACATGTGTTTGACTTTGGAGGATTTGAGATTATCCTTGGGATGGATTGGTTAAGTGTAAAGACCCGTAAATTTCGATAATTAAATTTGTTAATTTAATAAGATTTTGTTAGTTTAATATTGAAAGAAATAAAAATTTGGAATTTAATAATGAAATGAATACTAAAACGAAATGTAACAATGTTAAGGTAAGTTAATTTTTAACAACTTTAATGACCTTCCAACCAATTGAAATAATGTGAGTATTATACTTGGGTGTATATTGAATATAAGAATACAAGTGTGAACATTGAATCAATTAATGAGATAATATATGATTAATAGTAATTGAAGTAAATCAGTGTTAGGTATGTAATTGTAACATTTGGATATAAATAATAGACTTATTAATGTGAATAGAAGATAATTGGTGGTTTATGAATGAAGAATTAAAGGCAATAATGTTAATATAAGTTAACTATTAACAACATAAATGAAATCGATATTATATAAGAATTGTAACATTTGTTTGTGAATAATAAATGCATAAGTGTAAGTAAAAGTTATGGTAATGATTATTATAAGTTACCTGTTTATTTGGTCTATTAAATTAAAATGGAAAATCAAAATTTCAATTTAATGAGATTAAATACTACGTTAATTGAAATTAGATGAAACTGGAATTTATTAATGCACTAAGGTATAAACCATGATAACTATACCATATGATGAAATTGATTGAATAATAAATGGAAAGCAAATAAAATGGAATTGTTGGAAATTTAATTTATAATCAATAAATATATTGAAATTGAAATCTAAAACTTTGAAATTGGTGAAATATGTAACATAAAATTTATATGGAAATTTGTTATAAAGAGTTATAATTACTAAGTAAGCAAAATGATAGTAGTGGTAAATAACTAAAATTAGAATTAAAAGTGATTTAATTAATTTAATATTAATTTATTTAATTAATTGAAATATATCCATTTTAACCACTGTCTCGGATTTTGACGTAACCAGTTTCATCAGATCAGTAACAATGAATTATTGTAGGATTTCAAATTTCGTAGCGATCAGACTTATCGTTTGATCATACGGACTCGAAACGCCTATAAATCAACTTAATTGAAATCAATTGAAATCAATTTGAAATAAGCTAATTTTAACATAAGTTCTTCATACGATGGAATTAATGCTTGAAACTGGATCCATGGTGTTTAGAAATATTGAAAACATCCACTTTGATATATGGGATGACCCATTTTTGTTCTCGAGACTGAACGGGTTTTTTAGATCATTTTTCGTTGTACAAAGGAATCTTGTCCATCCATTCTATTTTTAGCTTTGTCTATCAATAGACCGTTATAAACCCTAGCCACTCCTTTTTTTCATTTGTTTGTACGTATGTTTCAGCCTACTCCTCCTTCTCAATGGCAGACAAACCAACAAACTTCTCAATTCAGTTTCAAATTCTAATTCGAATCAAAATCCCAAACTCCACAAACTATATCAAATTATATATCTATTTAAAGCTCTCGGCGACCACAAGTCAAATATGTGATTCGTTTTTTGTTTTAGATCATGGTTTAGCCGGTATTGCTCGAAACAGTCACGGTCGTTCGCTGATCGACAATCAATTCGACTGATCGACGAATCAATAGTATAGTATTGTGGAGGAGACCGAGTGGAGTTCTTTGGTGTAATTGGTTAGTTGATTCAACGGATAGATCGAATGGATTAATTCGATTACAGTTTTGTGACAACTGATGGCGGCTGCGTTCCCAACGATCAGAGATGGTGGCTTTGGCGTTCGCAGGCGTGGTATAGGGAGAGGGAGCATCTTACGGCGGTCGGCGTTGTGGCAGTGGCTAGAGGCGCGTGGCATCGGTGGTCAACATGGTCGAATTGCGTGCGAACTGAGATGGATTGTAGTGCTTTAGGTTTTACTGTAGCACGTTCCTCATGGTTACGTTGCAGTTTTGGTTAAGGTGTTTTTTTTATTTAGTTAAATTTCAATTTCAACACGTTCTAATCGCAATAATTTTTACATACGAGGTCCGATTCACGCGTGGTTTGATCCGCTGGGATCGTAAAGAAGTTTTGGAAATTTTGACACTGGTTTGGATGAATTCTGAGAATATTCAAATTTTGGGCTTATTTTGGATTTAAATTCGATTTAAATTCAAAGGTGAGAGTTTTAACCCACTCACAACGTCTAAAATTTCTTATGTTTACTGAATTAAATTTATAATGTAATTGAAAATTTATTTATGGCAGTTTGGTATATTTTAATCATTATCTCAGTTAATTTGATTTTATTTGAATTAAATCTTTATTTAATTTATTATTGAATATAAATTGCTAGTTAAATACCCTGATTGATTTGGACGATGATTGTGATGGATGTTTGATTGTTGATATTGGATGAATGGATGTTGTATTTTATATCGTCATAAACTGCAAGTTCACTATGGGTTGAACTGATACATATCCGAATGATCTATAAATTAAGGAAAAATCGTTATGATTGAAATGATAAACTCGAGCGGTTTTATGGATGTTGTTCATTTCGAGATTGCGGTTTGAAATGATATATAACCATAAAATTTTAAATTGCGGATTGAAATGATAAATATCTGTATCACTTGACACTAGGGTAAAGAATTGTATACGGACATCGGATTGGTTAAATTAAATGATTTTAAAATCCTAAATTTTTGAATTTAATTAAATGATACGTTAAATAAAATTTAATTTATATAAATTGAAGTACTATTGGAAAATCAAGTTTTATGTTGAAATGGGCATTAGTTTAAAAGGAATCGCTTTAAGAATTAAATCGAAAGTTAAACTTTTAAGTATAAATGAAATTCTATTGAAATTGAGCTATTGAATTTGTTTTGAAATATAACTTTGAAACATTTTGAAATTGGAGTAATTCGAATTGATATTCGAACATGGATTGAAACAAGATGAAATTCAATAGTTTATTGAAATTTAAATAAATTGAAAGGTTTGGAATTTGGTTTGTTGATTTGGAAAGTGAAACGGCCCAAATGTGTTGAAATGCAATGAAATAATTTAATTTGATATTAATTCCAAATTCATATTTTAATATAAACTGTTTTAAAATATATTATTTTAAAATTTATAATTATTAAGATTTTTAAATTTATTAAACTATTTGACCAATATTAATTCCATAAATTATAGTAATCTATTTTAAATCTATTTAATCTATTTTAATTATATTTAATATAATTTAAATTTATGTAACTATCTTAAATCAATTAAATAGTATTTCTAATTTATAATCTAACCATTCTAGAGTATTATAACTATTTATAACTATTTTAACTATTTATAACTATTTATAACTATCTAAGCCATTTTCTAAAATTTAAGACGAAGTAAAGTGGATGTGGTCATATCCAATTCATTGGTTTAAAAGAGAATATAGTTATACGATGTTATAACCTAAGTTGGGATTTAAATGCTGTATTTAATTGAATATGATGATTTTGATGTAAGGACTTAACCTATTTGGAAGTATGATTTTTCGAAAGAAATTATGATTTCGGAAATGATATGATTTAAAAAGGTGAATATGATTTCGAAAGTATTATGGTTTTTAGAATATGATATTTTGGTATAATTTGTGAATTGACTTTTGAAACGCAAAAGAACCATCCGTTGTGTAATAAGGGATTGGTTGTTAGAGAGACCGAGATCGGATATTGTCATACTCTCTGCCAATACCGAAAACCACTTTAACATCTGTGTACGCGATGATGATTCCAGTATGAAGTAGGATGGTTGGTGACGATCCTATATGAGGTATATACGTGCACCTGACTCCCATGAGTTAGCTTATGTGGCTAAAATAGGAGCAATTGACGGGCCAAGTAAGGTCATTCCTCAAATCGGGAACACCCCATCAATACTATATTCCGACTTTGTGATTTATTTAGTGGCCACCCCCGATTTTTATTTGGGAGTGTGTTCCAACGTGGGAGGTAGTAGCTGTTATGCGTTACAGCCACTACCTGTCCATAAGTGTAATTGGTATATCTACCCTGGCATTGCCTAGTTGTGCCGTGTCACCTACCCTAGTGCGCCTTCTACGAGTTTGTTTTATACCATACTTATGGAGTGCCCTTTGATGACGTCTCGTACGGGAGGAATTACGGTCCTGTATAGACAATGGGAATATATAAAATGTGTTAAGGGGGATATGGATAATGCCTTAACGCTATTTTAATAGTTTACTTTACTATAGACATTATTATAATTGCGTATAGTACTACATAGGAGATAGTTTAACTGATCCTTAGGAGGTGTGAATCCTGAGCATTTCTTAAGTTACTGCACTCACTTTAGATACTGGATAGGAGATGTCAAACCCCGTAACATCTTTGACGCCGTTCCACTCATATTTATTTACCACTGATTTAACTTACATAAGATCTTTTAATTCTGACTCTAGTGTTTTGTCTTTTCAATTCGCTCGGGTCAGCCTGAGCATTTCAGGATTTGATGACCCTATTTCTGAAGGACAAAGACAAAGATTTTATTATTATTATTTACTATATTATTCTACTGCATCACACTATTCCGTTGCATTGTTATTTATTTATCTTTGATATGTGTAACTCTGATTCTGTGTTGTATAAGTATAGTCAACTGTTTTCGAAACAGTTTTATGAACTCTTATTTGATTATTATATTTTTTCATTCCGCTGCAAGAATATGTTTTGTTTTTTCCCTCTACTTTTTCTTATTTACCCCAATAACAATCGGTCCTTCTGTATGGTTTGAGTTGGCGTGTGTGTGTGCTTAAACTGTCCAAAAAGACGGTATGTTATAGTTGGTATTAGAGCTTTGGTTTAGCGAAAACTTAGCTTTGTGGGATCCGACTCTTTACTAATAGGGTAGTAATACCCTATGATGAGTCGCTGAGATTATATATATGAGATCATATTTGTTAGTGTTATAAAAAGGTTTTGATATTGTTTTAATTAGTTCCGTTTTGTATTTATAAATTTTGATTGGTGCATTGGATGCTATGACATCGATAGAGATTTCTAAACACTTAATAGGACTGACCGATACAATAATTGCTTTAAAACATAGGTAAATGAAATAATTTTGCCTATTGTATGTTTTTATATATAAAATAATGATTTATAAAGGATATATTTGGTTATAATATATTTGTTTGTTAGGTAGTGAAATTTATAAATAGTGGTTGGATTAAGATTGAAAATAAAATAAATGAAATTTGGAAATTTAGAACTTAAGTTCTGGGATTTCTGAAAATCTCTTTCGAATAATTTTGGAATATAATAATAATATTAGTTAGAAGTATTTTTGACATAAATATTTCAATATAATTTGAATAAAAGAAATTTTGAAAAGAAATAAGTTCTGTACTCCCCTCTCTGTCGCTGGAAAATAATTTCGGTGATGAGTGCGCGCATCATCGACGTTCATTTTCAAGTTTAAAGTGGGAAGACCGTCTAGTAATTTTACTGCACAATTGTTTGATAAATTAGTCAAGCTTCTAAACATGATGAGTATAAAATCTTTGAGTGTGTATATATATATATATATATATATATTACTTTTAAATGATTTAAAATGAAACCTGGTCGTTTAGTTCAAAAGTTTCTATAAATTAGAAATTAAAATTATTGTACTGAATGAAATTTTAACTATTTAACAATTGGAACTTATAAAATGAAAATAAGAGGTTTGATGCTAGGAGATTAATTAAATAAATAAGAAATTGAAATTTTCAAACTATAAATAAAAATAAAATGAAAATAAGAAATGGTAATTCTTGAACATTTGTTAACTGAATATATATGAGAAACTTGGGTAATATTTAATTGCATTCTAAAAGACATATATAACTTACCAAAAAGTAAAAGTTGTAATGTTTAGTAAGAACCTGTAATGGAAAATTTTACAAGTAAAACTGATGTAATGGAAGTGCTCAATGAATTACTTTTATAAATAAGAATTTTATATTATAGTTGTTATAAACTTAAGTTATAATTGAAATGTTACTATAATAAAATATGATAGAAAGTAAGTATTGTAAGCAGACTATTGTAAACTTAAGTTACTGAATTGATATGCTAAGGAATTGAATTGAACATGAATACTAAATAGATGAATGAATAAATATAATGCAATAAAAATAAATTGACAGGATATGAATAAATGAACATGAATTTTTGTAAGTAATAAACGAAAATAAATGAAATAACCACTGAATGAATGAATGGGAAAAAAATTTGTAAGAAATAAATGTAAAATTAAAGAAAGTAATCACTGAATGAATGAAAAAAAATGAACAACAAATCTTGTGAAAATAAACTAATAAGAATAAACTTAAATAATGTTAGAATCTGTTGTTTGTTTGGTTTATGGATTATTTGGGAAATAATACTTCTAATTGTTTGGATGTATGAATAATCTATTGAGTTTTATTTAAGACTATTGAGTAAATGGTATACTTAGTAGTTATTTGTCATTCTAAGTGATTAAAAGTGTCTTAACCCGAACAAACTATTTGTTTTGGTTGATATGGATGGATAATTGATTTGTATTGATTTCATATGTTGATTGTATGCTGTGGTTGCTAGTGATTGTTGTTTTATATTGATTTGTTTGTTAGTGGTTGAAACAACGTTAAACATTTCATTTTATGTAATTATTAACCTCTTTGGATTATATAAGTGAAATACAGGTTATGGAAGTAATTCTACTGCTTTTGGTTTCATAAGTAAGCGTTATTTGCCCGACAAATAGGTACGTTCTTGGATTACGGTTTCCTAGCGATACTATATTATATTTTTCCCCTGTTAGGATTTATTATTTTGGAAAATAAATGAGATATTATCATATTTTGATATTGTTATTTCTCCTGGCCCCTCCGTACAAAGGAGTCTCTGTCGAAATTTTTCGTGAATTTTGGACTTAGAAAATTTTATGAAATATTTTCTAAACTTTTATTAACTTGAGTATATAAAGGATTTAAGTGTTATAAATTGATATATTTTATTTAAATTATTTAATTTTGTATATTTATTTATTATATAGTTAATATTTTTGAATAAGATATATTGATTACTTAATTCTTTCTTTTCCCTTCTTTTTCCTTTTCGGGGACGAAAAGTTTAAGTGAGGGAGAGTGTAACGACCCGTAAATTTTGATAAATAAATTTGTTAATTTAATAAGATTTTGTTAATTTAATATTGAAAGAAATAAAAATTTGTAATTTAATAATGAAATGAATACTAAAATGAAATGTAATAATGTTAAGGTAAGTTAATTTTTAACAACTTTAATGACCTTCCAACCAATTGAAATAATGTGAATATAATACTTGGGTGTAAATTAAATATAAGAATACAAGTGTGAATATTGAATCAAGTAGTGAGATAATATATGTTTAATAGTAATTGAAGTAAATCGGTGTTACGTACGTAATTGTAACATTTGGATATAAATAATAGACTTATTAATGTGAATAAAAGTTAATTGGTGGTTTATGAATGAAATAATAATTAGTATTAAAGGTAATAATGTTAATATAAGTTGACTATTTACAACTTGAATGAAATCGGTATTATATAAGAATTGTAACATTTGTTTGTGAATAATAAATGCATAAGTGTATTAAAAGTTATGGTAACGATTGTTATAAGTTACCTGTTTATTTGGTCTATTAAATTAAAATGGAAAATCAAATTTTGCAATTTAATGAGAGTAAAAACTACGTTAATTGAAATTAGATGAAATTGGAATTTATTAATGCACTAAGGTATAAACCATGATAATTATACCACAAGATGAAACTGATTGCTGTGTAGTTAAGCCCCGCTATTACCCCGCTATAACCCCGCAATATCTCATAGCGGATTTCTACCACAACGATTTTTCCATTTAGCCCAAAAATATAGCCTTTCCACTTTAATCCCCGCCATTTCCGCTATATCCCGTTATTCCCGCTATATTTTGCTATTTCCGCTATATCTTCTTTAATAAAATGAATTAAAAAATTGCATTTACACATTATAAAAATTATGAAACTAATTTATTTGATTTAATTTTTAATATATTTTCAGAAATGAAAATACTCTAATATTCTACTAAATTCAATTATGTTATATAACAGTTTTACGTTTATTTAAAGTATATTCGCACATGTTCTTTTGTTTAAAATCATTGATGTATTAATTATAATTCAATTGAATGATAATTTTTCATTTAATTACCATTTATATATTTGTAAAAACATTAAGTACGAGTTTTATATGCTATTTTAGAGCTATCCGCTATATCCTACTATATCCTCGCTGTATCCCCCCTATGACTTTTTGCACCTCCACCGCATTGAATCTGCCAAGCGATTTAACTACACAGACTGATTGAATAATAAATGGAAAGCAAATAAATTGAATTATTGGAAATTTAATTTATAATCTCTAAATATATTGAAATTGAAATTTAAAACTTTTAAATTGGTTAAATATGTAACATTAAATTTATATGGAAATTTGTTATAAAGAGTTATAAATTACTAAGTAAGCCAAAATGATAAGAGTTGTAAATAATTAAAATTTGAATTGAAAATGATTTAATTAATTTAATATTAGTTTATTTAATTAACCAAAATATAGCCATTTTGGCCACTATCTCGGATTTGGACGAAACGGGTTTCATCGGATCCGTAATAGTGAATTATTATAGGATTTCAAGTTTCGTAGCGATCGGACTTGTCGTTTGATCGTACGGACTCGAAATGCCTATAAATCAACTTAATTGAAATCAATTGAAATCAATTTGAAATAAGCTGATTTTAACATAACTTCTTTATACGATGGAATTAGGACTTGAAACCGGTTCCATTGGATTTAGAAATATTGAAAGCGTCTATTTTGATATATGGGATGATCCATTTTCGTTCCGGAGACAGAACGGGCTTTTTAGATCATTTATCGTTCAACATGTAAAGCAATCTTGTCCATCCATTCTATTTTCAGCTTTGTCTATAAATAGCCCGTTATAAACCCTAACCACTCCTCATTTTCATTTGTCTGAACGTACATTTCAGCCTACTCCTTCTTTTCAACGGTAGGCAAACCAAACAAACTTCGCAATTCGGTTTCAAAATAAAATTCGAATCAAAATTTCAAACACCACAAACTATATCAAATTATATATCGATTTGAAGCTCTCGACGAGCGTAAATCAAATATGTGATTTGTTTTTCATTTTGGATCATGGTTTAGCCGGTATTGCCCGAAACAGTCACGGCCGTTCGTTGATCGGCGATCAACTTCGACTGATCGACGAATCAATAATACAGTATTGTGGAGGGGACCGAGTGGAGTTCATTGGTGTAATTGGTTCGTCGATTCAACGGTCGGATCGAATGAATTAATACAATTATGGTTTTGTGACAACTGGCGGCGGCTGCATTCCCAGTGATCAGAGATAGTGGCTCTGGCCTTCGCAGGCGCGGTACGGGGAAAGGGAACATCTGACGGCGGTTGGCTTTGTGGCAGTGGCCGGAGACGCATTGCATCGATGGTCAACGGAGTCAAATTGCGCACAAACTGAGATAGGTTGTGCTGCTTTAGGTTTTTCTGTAGCATGGTCCTCGTGGTGACGTGGCAGTTTTGGTGAGGGTATTTTTTTATTTAGTTAAATTTCAATTTGAACACGTTCTAATTGCAATAATTTTTAGATACGAGGTCTGATTCACCTGCGGTTTGATCCACTGGGATCGTATCAAAATTTCGGACATTTTGACGCTGGTTTGGATGATTTCTGAGACTGTTCAAATTTTGGACTTATTTTGGATTTAAATTCGATTTAAATTCAAAGGTAAATGTTTTAAACCACTCATAACTCATAAAATTTCTTATGTTCGTTAAATTAAATTTATGATGTGATTAAAAATTAATTATTGCTATTTGGTATATTTTAATCGTCATCTCGGTTAATTTGAATTTATTTGAATTAGATCGTTATTTAATTTATTATTGAATATAAATTGCCAGTTAAAAACCCTTTATTGATTACCAGTTCCATATTGATATTTATTGATTGATTTGGACGATGATTGTGATGGATGTTTGATTGTTGATATTGGATAAATGGATGTTGTATTTTATATCCTCATAAATTGCAAGTTCACTATGGGTTGAAATAATACATACCAAAATGATCTATAGATTAGGGAAAAATTGTTATGAGTTGAAATGATAGGATCGAGCGATTTTATGGATGTTATTTATTTCGGGATTGCGGCTTGAAATGATATATTACCGTGAAATTTTAAATTGCGGATTGAAATGATAAATATCCGTATCACTTGACCCTAGGGTAGAGAATTATATACGGACACCGGATTGGTTAAATTAAATGATTTTAAAATCCTATAATTTTGAATTTAATTAAATGATATTTTGAAATAAAATTTAATTTATATAAATTGAAGTACTATTGGAAAATCAAGTTTTATGTTGAAATGGGCATTGGTTTAAATGGAATCACTTTAGAATTAAATCGAAAGTTAAACTTTTAAGTATAAATGAAATTCAATCGAAATTGAGCTATTGAATTTGTTCTGGAATATAACTTGGAAACATTTTGAAATTGGAGTAATTCAAACTAATATTCGAACTTGGATTGAAACGAGATGAAATTCAGTAGTTTATTGAAATTTTAAAAAATTGAAAGGTTTGGAATTTGGTTTGTTGATTTGGAAAGTGAAATGGCCCAAATGTGTTGAAATGCAATGAAATAGTTTAATTTGATATTAATTCCAAATTTATATTTTAATATAAATTGTTTTAAAATATATTAGTTTAAATTTTCTAATTACTAAGATTTTTAAATTCATTAAACTATTTGGCTAATATTTACTACATAAACTATAGTAATCTATTTTAAAGCTATTTAATATACTTTAATTATATTTAGTCTATTTTAAATTTATTTAACTATCTTAAATCAATTAAACAGTATTTCTAATCTATAATCTAACTAATCTAGAGTATTTTAACCATTTATAACTATTTTAACTATTTTTAACTATTTAAGCTATTTTCTAAAATTCTAGACGAAGTAAAGTGGAAGTGGTTATATCCAATTCATTGGTTTAAAAGAGAATACAATTAAACGATGTTATAACCTAAGTTGGGATTTAAATGCTGTATTTAATTGAACATGATGATTTTGACGTAAGGACTTAACCTATTTGGAAGTATGATTTTTCAAAAGAAATTATGATTTCGGAAATGATATGATTTAAAAAGGTGAATATGATATCGAAAGTATTATGGTTTTGAGAATATGATATTTTGGTATATATTGTGAATTGACTTTTGAAATGCAAAAGAACCATCCGGTGTGTAATAAGCGATTGGTTGTTAAAGAGACCGGGATCAGATGTTGTCATTCTGTCTACCAATACCGAAAACCACTTTAACAACTATGTCCGTGGTGGAGATTCCAGAATGAAGTAGAATGCTTGGCGACGATCCTATATGAGGTATATACATGGACCTGACTCCCATGAATTAGCTTAAGGTGGCTAAAACATGAGCAATTGACGGGCCAAGTGAGTTCATTCCTCTGATCAAGCACACTCCATCGATACTATATTCCGACTTTGTGATTTATTTGGTGGTCACCCACAATTATTATTCGGTAGTGTGTTTCGAGGTGGGCGGTAGCAACTGCTATGCGTTACCACCAGTCCAGAAGTGTAATTGGTATATCTACCCTGGCATTTCCTAGTTGTGCCATGTCACCTACCCTAGCGCGCCTTCTACGAGTTTGTTTTGTACCATACGGATGGAATGCCCTCTGACGATGTCTAATGCGAGCGGGATTATGGTACTGTATAGACTGTGGGAATATATAAAATGTGTTAAGGGGGATATGGGTAACGCCTTAAAGTGGTTTTAATAGTTTACTTTACTGTAGAATTATTATAATAGCGTATATTACTACATAGTAGATAGTTTAGCGGATCCTTAGGAGGTGTGAATCCCGAGCATCTCTTAAGTTACTGCACTCACGTTATACACTGAATAGGAGATGTTAAACCCTGTAAACATCTCTGGCGCCAATCCTCTCATATTTATTTATCGTTGATTAAACTTATATAAGATCTCTTAGTTCTGACTTGAGTGTTTTGTCTTTTCAATTCGCTCGGGTCAGCCTTAGCATTTGAGGATTTGAAGACCTTATTTCTGGAGGACGATGACGAAGATTTTATTATTATTTACTATATTATTCCACTGCATCACACTATTCCGCTGCATTGTTATTTATTTATCTCTGATATGTGTAACTCTGATTCTGTGTTGTATAAGTATAGTCAAATGTTTAGTAAACAACTTCATGAACTGTTATTTGATTATTATATTTTATCATTCCGCTGCAAGATTCTATTTTGTTTTTTTCTTTTTGCTTTTTCTTATTTACCCCAATAACAATCAGCCCTTCTGTATGGTTTGAGTTGGCACATGTGTCTGCTTAAACTTTCCAAAATGGCAAGATGTTACATAAAGTAAATACTACGTTAGGATATTTTACCATGATAGGAGAATATCACTTAATCACCCGAATTGTAGTGATCGGATAGTTTATACCATAGAAAACCCTAGTTGTGAAGTGAATGCATTACTGGGTATTATGGAGTTGGAGGATGAGTTACATCGACTCTTTGTAGTTAAAGAATTTGCTGATGTATTTGAGCCGGTAGATGGATAGCCACCGAAGCGAGCCATAGGTTTTCAGATTGGTTAGGTACTCGGAGCAGAGCCGGTGAGTAGGCTTCCGAGCATGATGACACCCGCTGAGATGAGAGAGTTGAAGGTGTAGCTGGTGGATTTGGAAGGCAAGAGTTCTATCCAACCAAGTAGTTCACCATGGGGCCTGCCGTAGTGTTTGCGAAGAAGTCGGACGGATTGTTGAGGCTATATATCAATTATCATAAGCTGAATGAGAAGATGATAAAGAACCGATATCCATTGCTGAGAATTGATGATTTATTTGATCAGTTACGTGGAAGGTATTCTCTCAGCTAGATTTGGTAATGATATTTCATCAGCTTAGAGTGGCAGAAGATAGCATTCCTTTGATGGCATTTAGGGCAAGATATGGATCGTATGAATGGTTAGTTATGTCGTTCAGACTAACTATTGCGTCGACATTCTTTGTCAATCTGATGAATAGAATTTTCTGAGAGAACTAAGATAGATTTGTGTTGGTGTTCATAGATGACATTTTGATGTACTCTAAGGATGAGAAGGAGCATGAAGTTCATCTTAGAGTTGTGCTCGAATGGTTGAGGGAGCATCAGTTGAAGGCTAAGTTTTCGAAGTGTCATTTTTGGAAGAAGAAAGTGAAGTTCCTTGGTTATATCTTCTTAGAGAAAGGATAGTTTGTAGATCTGACTATGATTAAGGCGGTGAATAATTGGAAGAGACCCAAGACGATGACCAAGATAAGAGCTTTCTTGGATTGACTGTATATTATCGGAGGTTTAAAAAGGATTTTTCATCGATAGCTGCACCAATGTTTAAGCTTATGCAAAAAGATGTAAAGTTTGCATGGAATGATAAGTGTGTGGAAGAATTTCAGAGCTTGAAACACTTATTGACCCATGACCAGTGTTAGTGGTTTTGGAAGGGAATCAAGATTTGGTTGTTTATAGTAATCCATGTGGAGCTAGATTGGGAGCCATGTAGATGCAAAGAGATAAAGTGATTGTTTATGCTTCTAGACAACTCAGGTAACATGAAGTCAGGTATCCAACGCATGATTTGGAGTTAGCTGCCGTTATATTGGCTTTGAAGGTATGGAGGCATTATCTTTTGGGAGAGCGATTTGAGCTTTATACTGATCATAAGTCATTGAAGTACTTGTTCTCTCAGAAGGAGTTGAACATAAGGTAGCAAAGATGGCTGGAGTTTATTACTGCTTATGGCTTTGGAATTGAATACACACCTAGAAAAGGAAATAAGGTGGCAGATTCACTCAGCCGAAAACATCAGAATGCATTATTGGCTATGATAGCCGAATGGAAAGATTTGGAAGCATTATCAGCTTGTAGTGTGCAGTTCAGATCCGAGGTAGGTTCAAGTGCAGGAAGTGCTATGTTGTCTTGTTTAGAATTTGGACCAGTAATGATTGAGAAGATAGTTTCAAAACAAGAGGAGGACCCGGTTTTGATTGAATAGATTAGAAGGTTGAGGAAAGGAATGGAGGGCGATGACCTAAAGGATTTTAGTCTTGACCAAAATGGGTGGTTGAGGAAGAAAGGAAGATTGTGTGTTCCAAATGTTGGAAACATGAGGAAGTTTTGGATGAGTGCCATCATTCGAAGTTCACTATCCATCTAGGAGGAATGAAAATGTATCAAGATATGAAGAGAAATTTCTTCTGGAAAGGTATGAAATAGGACATTGTTTTTTGTGTTAAGCGGTGCTTGAATTGCCAACAAGTAAAGGCTGAACACCAGAAGTATAGTGGATTGCTTCAACTATTTGAAGTTCCATTGTAGAAATGGGATTCCATATTTATGGATTTTATTGATGGGTTTCCAAGGTCTAGTAGAGGAAATGAAAGCATTGGGTCATAGTAGATAAACTGACTAAGAGTGCCCGTTTCATTCCGATAAAGTCAACTAGGACGACACCTATTTTGGCGAAGTTATTTATGAAGAATGTAGTTAGACTGCATGGGATTCCTAGTAATATTGTTAGTGATAGGGATTCTTTGTTTACTAGTGAGTACTGGAAAAGCGTACAAGAGGCATTAGGAACCAAGCTCAATATGAGTACCACTTACCATCTACAAACTGATGGGAAAACGGAAAGAGTTAACAATATGTTGGAAGATTTGTTAAGGTTTTGTGTATTGGATTTCAAGGGAGCATGGGAGGACCATTTTCATCTAGTCGAGTTTTCGTATAACAACAGTTATCGGACTAGTATTGGGATGGCACCGTTTGAAGCTTTGTATGGAAGACCATACAAATCTCCTGTATGTTGGTTAGAGACCGAGGATAGATTGGTTCTTGGTTCGGATTTGGTGAAGGAAGCTGCAAAGAAGATTGAGTAGATCCAAGTTAGGATTAAGGAAGCTCAATCTAGGATGAAAAGTTATGTTGATAGAACAAGGAAAGATTTGTAATTTTCTATCGGAGGCTATGTGTTTATTAAGGTTTGACTGATGAAGGTTGTGATGAGATTCGAGAAGTCCGGGAAGTTAACACCTAGATTCGTTGGACCTTTCCGTATTGTTGAGAGGATCGGGAAACTTGATTATAAAGTAGAGTTACCAAGTAGTTTGGTTGGAGTTCATGATGTTTTCCATGTTTCTCATCTTAGGAAATGTGTTGAGACCCGACGACTCCATAGCACCTAAAGTGTTAGAAGATTTAGTAGCAGAACCAAATTCGACCATTGTTAGAAAACCGATTCAGATTGTGGCTAGAGGTGAGAAGAAGTTAAGGAAGAAGACAGTCAAGTTAGTAAAGGTACAATGGAGTGACGATGCGAGATACTATACATGGGAGATGGAGAGCTGGATTAGAGACCCTTACCCTGATCTGTTTGATGGTATGTTCTACCTTTGATTGATTTGTGCGTAACTTATCGTAATTTTGAGGAAGAAATTATTTGAGCTGGGGAGTTTGTAAGACCCCATAATTTTATAACATTATTTAGAATAATTAATTAGGTAATTAAATAAATAATGTGGAGATTAATAAGTTAATGATTGATTAGCTAAGGGTAGACATGCCATGTTAATGTGCAAATGAAAACGAAATAATCTAAGCTAGTGTATTAGGATATGAGAAGGGCAATATGGAAAATGGGTGGAGTTATACCCTAAACCCTTAGGAGGTAGAATGCTCACGTTCATTTCATTTTACTTAAACCAAAAATGCTAAGGCCGGTCACCATTATCATTCTCAAGAAGAAGAGTAAAGCTAGGATTCAAGGGAAGGGAAACATTTAACTAAATCAGCATCAAATCTCACATCTATAATCTTAATGCTAAGGTGAATAATTATTACATCCCAATTTCTTTTAGTTTTCGGTTGTAAGATTAGACCCGAAATGATTTTGCAAGTATATGCCATGTTTTGATGAATAATATTATATATATATATATATATATATATATATATATATATATATTTGTTGACGAATTATAAATGTTCATGTTAGTTATATGATATTTTTGACATGAAACCCCTATTTAATGACATCCAAATGCCTTGAAAATTTTAATATCGGTCAGAAATGATATTTTAGAAATGGGTTTCAATTTCCATAATTTTTTGAATTAATATGGATTGTATATTAATTTTTTAGTGAAGGAAATTATTTAGGGTTATAAATTATTTTCGGCTAAAATAATAATTTTTTTTTATATGTTAGGCAACATATTAAAATAAATTTTATGAGATTTTTCCAAATTTTGCCTAAGTGTTTTGATGAATATATAAAATAATTTAAGGTATGATGCTTAATTGTTTTATATTAAGTTAGGAAGAAAGGGTATTTCATAAAATAAAATGGTTATTTAATTTTAAAATTAACGGCAGCACATTTCCAAAAATAATTGTTTACCAATGACAATTTGATAAACAAAGACAGGTTAGTTGAAAAGATTTCCTTTTTAAGTTAAAAACAAAGAAATCACATTTTTTAAATGATTCAGCCTTTATGGCAACAAACCTTCCGACAAGGTCAAGAGGCTCAAAGTTTTTGACAAGGTCAAACCAATGCGTATGGTATTAAGCTACTTGGTATGTAATGAATTGGACAGAGTCGAAGGGTTCTAAGTCGAAGTGTTGATGGCCAAAGAGGTTGGGGTATATTTGTTTTATAAACTAAAAGCTTTCACCTGCTTTGCTTTTGAATAAGATCTTTCAACTTGGTTGCTTTCGACTTAGGTCAAATGTTTAAAGTAACGGTTTTAAACCTTTTGACTTAGTTAGAAGGCTACTGCTGTTTCAACAATATTCTGTTCTAAAACCTTTCGACATAGTCGAGGAGTCACCGCCGCATTATAAATGTTTTGTTTTGAACCTTTCGACAAATACGAAAGATTTA
The DNA here is from genome assembly GCA_030765085.1 of Allium cepa. NCBI lineage: Eukaryota > Viridiplantae > Streptophyta > Magnoliopsida > Asparagales > Amaryllidaceae > Allium > Allium cepa. Next base: position 958,284,991 of record CM060935.1, read on the forward strand.
CTTATTTTAAAAAAATTACCTCTTCTCCATGCTTTCGAAAGGAAGCTTTCGACTTAGGTGATTCACCCTTGTTTTATAAATTGAAATAAACCCAAAGCTTTCGAAAGAGTTGTTTTAAAGGATGTGTTTAAAGCTTTTGAAGCAGATCTTTCGACTAAGTCGAAAGGTTGCTTCTAATGATTTGAAAAGGTTTTAGTTAAATGAATTCAAGAAGTTTAAGTGAATGGTCTCGAAAGGTTTACATTAAATGGATTTAAAGGTTTATATGGAATAGTTTTGAAAGATTTGTTTATTGAACGATTTCGATTGGTTTGAATCCAATGATTTCGAAATGTTTATATTGAAAGGATTTGAATGACTTGTTTTGAATGATTTCGAAAGGTTTAGTTCGAAGGATTTGAAAGGCTTAAATGGAAGGTTTTCCATGTTTTTTCTAAGGCAATGTTTGAAAGTATTTTTAAGAAGGATATCTAAAGTTTTATAGCTTTCGAAAGGTTTTCATTTCAATGGTTTCGTAAGGTTAGAATAATAGTTTCAAAAGTTTAATGTTTGATTTTGAAAGAGAGGATTTCAATAGTTTAGAAAGAGGTTCTTTCAAATGGTTGAATGTTTTCATCAACTAAATATTGAGTAAAGAATATACATATGACATGATGATATGGTTTTGAGTAAAGTATAAAGATTATATACTTTTCCATCTTAAGTTTGATTTAAAGTTCTTAATTCATTTTGATAATGTTTTCAAGGAAAATTATGGCAGGGGATCCTTAAGTGAAAATGACTCAGATATAAGAAAACCAGATGGGACTATATGGGGTCGCACCCTACATATTAGTTAATTGCCCCAGCTAATTGTTGTCCAAAATTCCAATGTATAGGGCTTTGTCACAGGTAGACTAAAATTATGGTTACACATTGAAAGGAATATATGTTTGTGTACATATAGGTTATTGGTGAGCTCGAAAAACCATTAGGATCGGGAAGACCTAGGAGATGATTATGTTAGGGACATACCATCCAGAAGTGAAGTATTTAACAAATAGTTAAGGATAGACTGTCCAAATGGGAAATATTTAACAAATAGTTAAGGATAGATAACCCAAAAGAAGAATATCTAATAGGTGTTAGCTTAATTTTGATTATATTGTCTGGTAGACCCAAGACATCCATAGGTTAAAAGTTATCCATACGAAACTTGTATGTTTGAACAAATAGTTCATTATTACCTGATATTTATGTATGTTTACATAATGATTGCATTACAGTATCTAACCATTGTGGATGTAGTAGCATAACATATGGCTTTATGAGAAGTTTTGCAAAAGATATATTTTAAAAGAATGTTAGGGAGGGAAACCATTCCGCTAAGCGGCGTGGTATCACTTAATATAATTATTTCAGGATGTATAATACTATACTCACCAGGCTTTACGTGTGACTCAAAGTTTATGTTTTCCCCATAAACTCTCAGGTGCTCAAAATTGATTTGAGTAGGCTGAGGGGTTAAGGTTCTTTTTCAGTTTTAGAATGCTGACGAATAAGCTACCAGAGGTATGTCAGATGCAATGGATAGTTACTTAGGATTTGCAGTTCTTGTTATATTTTGTTGGATTTTCCGCTGTGTTGTTTGTATTAGGTCTATTATGACCATATGACTCTGATCGACCAAGGGGGTATCTTCATATACCTCTCCTGGCGTATTTTTTAATAATTATATTTGATCTGTACCTAGGAACGCTTTGGGGATTATGTGTTGTGAATGTGAAACATTTGATTTTGAAATGTAATGAAGTAAATGTGGTTTTTTGAAATCTGTGGTTTGTTTCATATTCAAGTGCTCTTGATATTAGTGATATCATTAACATAGCCGTATTTAGTCATCGAAAGCTAATACTATAGATGAATGTAGCATTTGTAGCCCTTTTGTGCCTATAGATAGGGGATGTTACACAGAACCTGTTGTTTCAAAAAGGTTTAACTGAAGTGAATTGGTAGCGTTATCCCCTTTCGACCTCTTCGTAAGTCCATTGCTCATCTAATATTTTCCAAAAGCATCACTTCAACTCTTTCGAAAAGTCCTACTATTTCTATCGTTCTTCATAAATCCTTTCTCTGTATTCTTTTATGCTTCGATAAAGTTGGAGTGATTTCTAATGATAACATATATATTATATATATAATATAGTATTTTGCAAATTCTATAAATAGTGGAGAAGGGAAAAAGGTAGAGCTCCGTTGCTATGTTTAGAAAACATGAGAAGAAAAGTGACAAACTAAGCCTTTATTTATAGATTCTTGAATCAATCCAATATGTTAGATTTATATTTATTAAATATAGGCCGTTGGGTCGAGGTTCAAGCCAAGCCGCCACTACTTCAACTGGTCGAATGCTTCTAATAGGTACTTGATCGCTAGTGCTCGGCTAACCCAAGGAGGTTGGTTGAGTGTTAAGTGCATGCATTAATTATTACTTATTTCCTTTAATTCTTTTTAATTATTTTTGATTTGAAAACTTCAAATGCTTATAATTTCTTTATTTTAACTTTGATCGTAAAACTTTATATATGAAAGTTGCTTAGAAAATTGTTGTGAACATAATGATGCAGGTTTTGTAGTCAAATTGCAATGTTTGCTCAAATTACGTTGTTGAGCCTTAACAATTATTTATAAATTACCATTTATTTAATGGGGTATTACAGCAACATCGATCGTCATCACCACAATGCTTACTCCTCATCTACTGCCAACAGCTCTGGCGCTGATACTTATTCCTAGAAAATAGGATTCATGTAAATCCTAAAGGATATTGAAGCTTCCCTCAACGATAGTGTGACAATAATTCTATAAAGGGGACTTGAAACCCTTCTAATGTCAGAGAAACAGGTGATCAATAATTCCAAGTTCTATAGTGTTACGCTTGAAACTGGCATGAAAAAGGCTTCTCCTCCATTGTTTCATCTCTTCCAAGTTTGAGCGTCGACATTAAGCCTCCAAGTGATCCTACAAAGTCCTCTCTACACCTGCATCCAACTTATCCCCTTAGTCCATGGAAGACTCTTACTTCCTATGTCTACATTTGACCTTGTTTATCATTGAACATGTCACATTTAGTTGAAAACGAGGGCATTATATGGCTTATATGTTCATGTATGAACATCAACATAATATAATAATGCATCTACAAAAATTCAATTCTACACCAACTCCTATATCTTGGAATCAGGGTATTGGATGCCCATCTTCGAGCATTTTTCCTTAACCCTGCCTATCTTCAAGTGTTTGTCAAAGAAAAGATTTATAAGGCCGAATTGTTGGATCAACCCTAGTACGATTATACTTTAGCGACCAGATTATGGGTTAAAGGAGTGCATCAGTATCTATCTTTAAGTAACTAGACATCCCGATTTTTAAAACATGATGTCCAAATGTGTCACTTATCTTGCAACATAATGTTAGAATTTAAAGAATACGGTTCCATTCATTTAAAAATTCAACTTTATATATGAAGAAAAGGATGGCGATCATCGTCTTATTACATCAATTCCTAACATATAAGATGTCTTATATACAAAAATAGGAAATTAAATGAGATATCATCATAAGTGCTCACTACTCCAGTCCCATGGAATTATCATCCCATCTGTTGTTGACTGCTTGAAAGTTCCATCTCTAAGCTTGTGTAATAATATAGTGACCTCGTCGATTAGAACCAAGTGCCCTCATACTCGAAAACAACCATTTCAAGACGAGGTCGGCTATCTCAAAGGTGCATTTTTGGACCTTAGCATTGAACTGCTTTGCAACTCTTATTAGATCAACATCTATCCTCAGGTCATCCTCTTCTTACTTCTTTTCAAACAAGCCAAAGGAATCTAGCAAGGGTTCCTCATTCATATTAGGATAAAAGTTCTATCTTCAATGAGAATAGATTTTAGCTTTGCTTGGAATCGTGGCCTTGGTTCTGATACAGAAGCAATGTGGTCAGTTGTAGACTTATGGGTTGTCCGATAAGCCCACAAAGCTAATGATAACTCATCCACCAATTCGTTCTTGGTTCTTTTCAACCTCCTCTTGATAATGGATTTGACGATCTTGTTCGCAGCCTCTACTAATCCATTCACTTACGATTGTGCTATTACTGAGAAGCTCCTATCAATTTAGCACCGAACATAGAATTCATTGAACACAGGCACTCTCGAATTGAGTTTTGTTATTAGTGATTATCTTCTAAGGAAGTTCAAACTTACACAAAATTTTCTCCAATACAAAGTTAGTCTCTTTCTTCAAAGTGATTGTTGTAAGCAGTTCTGCTTTAGCCCACTTTATGAAGTAGTTCATAAGCACTATAACATAATTTGCTCCGCCTCTAGATGTTAGGAGTCCACCAATGATATTTATTCCCTATATTGCAAATGACCAAGGGCTAACTATTTTTGTAAGGTGGTTGGAAGGAACTCTCCATATTTTCGCAAACCTCTAGCACTTATCACATTTCCTATAGTATTCACTGCATTTCAATTGACAGTCAGTCAGAAATATCCATAGCGAAGAATCTTCTTTCCTAAAGTTTGCCCCTGGTATGATCTCCATGGCTTCCACCATGTACATGTCCAAGGTCTTTATGACACATCTTACTAAGGGCGTTGAGAAACCTCTCATATATATCACTCATTCTTGCATAATGAACCGAGGTACTTGATGCGAGAGCTTCTGTCCTTAGTTTCTTCCATTTAAGAGAGTTGTAATATACCTAATTTTTGATAACATTATTCAAAAAATTTAATTAGATAAATTAAATAGCATAACGATGATAAAAGGATAGAGATTTGAATAAATCATATATGGTCGTGCTTAATAATAAAATAAATGGGCTTAAATTTGTTTATAATTTAATTACTTTGCATGTGGGCATATTAGTAAATAGCCATATCTTCTCATACACGGCTACATACTTCTCATTCTTATCCATTCACATTCATTTTTCTCAACGCAAAAACAAATGTAAAACCCTAAGAGCCAACCATTTTCAAAGAGGAAGAATTTGATTTATAGCTAGGAAGGATTAGTCAACAATAAGTCTCAAATTCCTTATCATGTTTAAGGTGACTAATAATTCATTCCATCTCCAATTTGTTTTTATAATCATATGTTTTCAAATTTAAGATTAAATTCATTTTATGATGTTTTGGATGATGATATGCTTGGCTTATTATATGTTTGATTTAAAACCAAGTCATTTATATATATGAAATTGCACTATTTTAAGGTAAGATAGATTGTTATTGGATTTAGAATACCATGGAAAAATTATATGTTAGGTAAAACATGATTTTTGATATGGGTTTAATTTTTCATAATTTTCCAAGTTATGGAGAATTTATTATGAATTTCTAAAGGAGAATATGCTATATTTGGGTTCAAAATTTATTTTGGTTATTTCTAGAAGGAAATGGGTCTAAAATTTCAATATATTAGATTACATGATGAAATAGAATTTCTATAATTTTTGGGGATTTTTCCCAATTAATTTACTTAGGAAAATAAGTTATTCTAAAAGAGGGATTTATTTTTAATGTAGGTTTTGCTTAATGGAAGGGCTCGGACGTTAATTTTCATTTGATTTTGATCTGCTAAATGTAGTAGTTATTTTGTAAAGTATTTGAAATTTTTTATGGCAACCAATTAAAACATTACACATAAGTAGGTTAGCTAAAGCATTACTAAAAATGAGCATGATTTAAACCTTTAACTCAGAAAAGTTAGTTCCCCCTAAAATAGCAGTACCTTTCGACCCCATTGACTTCACTCTATCTCAGTTGAAACCATCTCAACCGAAACCCACATAGCCGAAACCCACATAATCGAAACCATGCACAAGGTACCACTTAGATGGTATGTAGTGGATTGGGGGAACGGCTGAAGAAATGGTGTCGAAGGAAATGCTGGGTCAAAACCCGATTTGGTTTTAAAAATTAAATATTTTGCTATGTTTTGTTAGGGCCTTCGACCTAGTTGAAACATAAATTTTCAAAAAGAGTTTTATAAATAGATTTCGAAGAAGGTTGCTGTATTGTAATTAAAATATTAGCTTTGGAAGGGGTACCTGTATCTTTAAATAAGTGCTTTCGAAAGCAGTGGTTCCAACCAAGTCGAAACCTAGCTGCTATTGTACCTTCCGAGTGTATCGAAGCCATCAACACTTTCGAAGGGTTGTCTTTGTTTTAACTTTAGCTGGGCTACTTCCTAAAGGTTTTCAAAAGGGATTGAGGGTTCTGAAGGCAATAGGGTCTAAAGGGGGTTTCGACACCACCCTTTGAAGTTTTAACTTAAATGTTTCGAGCATACAAACAGGTGCACACCTTCTACTTTTCCTCAAACAATTCTATAAGGGGTTTCGAATGAGATACTTTCGTATATAACCACTTTGACCCAAAGGATGTTTTAAAGAGTAAAACCTAATGTTTTCGAAAGGGATACTTTCATTAGTTTTGAAGCCATTTCCCAAAGATTATTAAGTTAGGCTTCGATGAATTCGAAAGGTATATAGTTAGTGTTTTGAAAAGACGTTTTCTTTGCTTTTGAGGGAGGTCATCCGGTGATTTCAAAAGTAGTGTTTTAAGGTTTCAAAACAAATAACCCACTCTCATTTTAAAAAGGAAATACCATGGCATAAATAAAGATTTTTGAAAGTATTACTTCTTCATATATTTATTCACATTGTAATTAACCTATAACAGTAGTTGGGGGAAGGCAGAATAACTAGCTAGGTTGACCCAGCAGTGAATATATCTTATGAAATGATAAAATCTTAATTTAAGATATTGGTAAGGGCCAATTGGTTCACAGTAAGCACATGAAAACTATGTAAAGGGAATATTGGCAGGGACTAATAGATTCATAGTTAGCCCATGAAAACTATGATTTGATATTGGTTGAGGCTAATAGGTTTATAGTTAGTCCATGAAAATTATATCCGGATTAAGATCTTAATAGTTAGTCAATAGGTTCCGAGTTAGCCCAAGAAAACTTGGACAGTAGAAAAGATATTAGAATTATCAGTAGGTTCTTAGTGATCCTATGAAAACAATGAAATTGGACAGATGATCCATAAATATTTAACAGGGTAATAGTAACCCTAGAAACTATAATTAAGACAGATAGTCAGAATGAAGGGGGATGGGCAATCCAGATTTGATTTACTTCTTGTGAATATCACTATAATGTTTTGAAATACTGTTTATTAACCATTGAGGATGCAGGTGCATAGTGAACGGTTTTATAAATTTTTTAGGATACTAATGAGTGAAAAAACCGTTCTACGAAGTGGCGTGGCCCTCATTAGGTATCTAAATGATTTGAGATGGTTGATTATTATTCATAGCGGGCTTTATGCCTGACTCGAAGTTTTTATTTTCCCTTAAACTCTCGGGTAGTCAATTGATTTTGAGTAGTTTGAGATTTAATGTTTCCAGTTGTTTTTTTAGATGAATAAAGCTTCCGAAGATGTGCAGGTAGCAAACTTGTTATTAGAGTTCTATTATTTCGGCTGTGTGTTTTGTTTGTAAAGGCAAATTTGTTTAAGTGCCTTATATATACTCCGATCTATCAAGGGAGCATCTTCATATGTCACTCTAAGCATGTTTTGTATTAATTATATGTTATTTGAACGTGGTCTGCATACTGGGATTATGTAATTAATTTGGAATATTTTGAAATGGAATGTGTAATTTTTTTGTTGTTTAAAATTTTTCCACATTCATATGTTTATGTGTATCATTTTATCTAACACTATCGTATTTGGTCAATGAGGATTAATATCTACGGATGACTGCAACATCCGTAGCTATTAGTTTTCGGCCTCTAATTAGGGGGATGTTACAAGAGTCCACTTTAGCAAGTATTCTCTAATTAGAGTCATCCACGACTCTTTCTCGACATCAAAGATCTAATCCACATCCATTTCGTGAATGCTTTGAGTCATCAAAACCTCTACTAGTAGAATTCTCAACAGTTGTTTTCCCTAGTAACACTTCATAAAATCAACCGTAAATCAACAAATTGGATAAATTAATTTAAATGAGGTAAGTTTAAAATGAAAATTTTGTAAAATGGGTATTTGACCATGAAATATATGTTATAATGACCCATATTTTACGTATCGGAGAATCGTAAAATATTTTTATTCAATTCGTATACGGTCGTATTATTCTATAATTTTGGAATATGACTCATAGGAATATTTTACGCACCTACGATTTTTCGGAATTTTAGATTAGTATCGACTATGCATTTTGGAGATGACCAGAAGGAGGTTTTTGAGCAATTTCTGGTGGCCGAAAGATCTAGGGTGGTCTGGAACTTGGCTTGAGGTGGTTGGGAAGTGGTCAAGGTCGGGAAAAATGGCGGATGATTTTATTCACCATCGTGGCGTCGGCGGTGGGTCATCACAGTTTTCAATGTGACCATTTTGACCCAGAAAATCTTGTTCGAACTATAACATTTGACAATAGTTGAATTAGTGGTCTTAAACTAGTTCCATTACCTTAGGATGATGGTTTCTCATTCCGTTTAGTGGTCATAATAGAATAATCGACTTATGATTAGAAAGTTATGTCTATTTTAAGTTTTGGAAGCTGGTGTTAGGATTAGTTAGTAATTAATTAAGCCCATTAGTCTGATTAGAAAAAACTATACACAGAGAGCCGGAGAGTCAAGTTAAACTTTCCCACTCATTCTAAACTGGGTCTAAACCCTAATCAATTCTAGGTCCATTCTAATTTCATCCAAAATTACTCTCTAGATCAAACTGGATTTCGGATTATATACTAGATCCTCAATTAGAAGCTAGAGATCATTAGATTATTGATTTAGAGTGTTTTATTATGCTATTCGGATTAGATCTACACACAAATAGATTGGATTTGATGATTGATGAGTGGTTTATGACTTCTCACTATACTATACATGTTTGTATGATAGAATTATAGGGTTTAAGATGTTTTGAATTGATTTTTAGCCATAAAAACCTTTTCTAACTTAAATGACATGTTAGTCCATGAGTATCACATAGATTGATTAGAAACCACCTTGATTTATGTTCTTATATTCATGCTATATGTTGATCTATGATAGAAAATGACTTTTTTTATCTTATTCTAATGAATTAGATGTTAGAAGGATGAAATTGCTTATAATGACATGTTTGTATGTTGAGATTTGATAGTGTTCATTAGCGTTGTACATGCATAGAAAGATAGGTCAGAGAATAAGCAAATCGAAAGCTAAGTTAGTCAGAATTCGCCGAAACTTGGTTGATGTGCTCTAAAGTATGATGAAAAAACACATGATGAATCGCAACTCAAATGTAGCTAAGTACACATCTTGACATCGAGTTATGTCTATTACTCGGTACCGAGTTGTGGGGAAGCATTCTATGAGTCAATGGTCGATATGGATGGATAGAGCATAGCTAGTTGAGGTGTTCTATACCAAAGATGCAAGAGATTTGGCCATGGGTTGAGTTTACCACTAAGTTATCTATTAAACTAGAAGAAGGAGATTTGGATTGAATGTGTGTTATCAAGGAGGGATAAGTCGAGCTCCAAGGCCTAGGAAGGGGAGTACTAGAGACATGAAAGAAGAAGTATCCACTAGTTGGCTAAGTGTATAACTCAGCATCCAGCTATAGCTATAACTCGGCCTGAGTTATCGTGGTTTATAATATGGAGTTGGAATATATAGGGACTGTTGTTCAGGTTCTATGGATCGTGCTGGAGGAGTTAGCTTATTCATATTATATAGGATGACGATATAACAGTATGATGAAAAGCTATGGTATTTGGATGTTGGCTCGTGTTGGGAGTTGGTTCCGAAGATGGTGACTTGTAAAGGAGGGAGCCATATGATTGGGGAATGTGGAAGGGTTTCTTATGAATAATGGAAATTGGATTGAGCAAGATGGGCTTGGTATCCAAATGGAACAAAGGTGGGCTCTGGTACATGTGCTAAGGAATCGTAGATGCTCGAAGAGATTTCAGCTGTACTCGAAGTAGGGGTATTGTAAGTAGGGATGCCCATGGGTCAATTGATGGATCTATATACCTTGGACCTATAGCTTTGGTTCTAGTATCCAGCTTTCGGCTACAAGACACGTATCCAGCTTTAGGTTGTGAGATATTAGAGTACAACAGAGAATTGAGATTTCCATTAGTCTTTGGCTTGGGGGCTATATGATTTGTCATATATTCATGGCGTAACAAGCGATAGTTAGGATTGTTGATGGATGCTATGGATTCTTTGGTTGTTTACTTTAGTAGGCTATCAATCATAGGTATCATGGGAAGTAGGTATTGGAGATAGGAATACCTAGAATACTGATATTCTTTTTTTGGTTTGTGGTATATCTTTATGATATTGTATAGTAGCATATTATAGTGTTATATGCTAACTCTTTGCTTATAGGGATAGGTTCGATATGGTTCATGCACTCTTGTTCTTTACTATATTTACCTTTATAGTAGTTTAAGACTCATTTACTGCTCATAATAACTATAGTCTGACTCGAGGTTTTACGCTTTTCTTCTTATTATCTTGGGTTCTCTTAAATGAGTAGAGTGAATAATAGGTCTAGATGACGCAGCTGTTGTTCGAAGGACGAGCTAGGAGGAGCTATCTCGTTCTATATCCCTATATGTATTTTTATGCTTTTTCTGATGAGCTATATTGTAGAGCATGTGGTAGCGATTCCTTATTTCTATTTGTTGAAATAATTTATTTAAGTTTACTTCTGTTGTATAAATTCTACCACATTTGATGTATAACTTTATGGATCTATTGCTTTGATGATGATTTGTTCACATAGTTGTTATTGTCTTTTTTTTATATCTATATATTATATTTTTCTATGCATTGTGAGATATAGTAGGTTATATGCTATATTGATTTATTTCAACCTTGATGATCGCCCTATACCACTCGGGCACGATAATAGTACGCTATTTATATACTATTAGTGCCGGTAGTATAGGGCGGTCTTTACATTTGGTATCATTGCTTTAGCTACACGGTTAATTGGAGTTGATAGCATGGTCTAGTATAGATAGGGAAGATGTTATCGCCTTAGACTGGATCGAGAGTATATATGTGTATGAGAGAGTGCGTACATGTTATAAGTTTGGTTTTTAGTATACTAATATATTATGTAGTATAAGCCACATGCACAAGCGCACTATGGACACGGTTTTCTTTATAAGAGACTGATCATCCTTATTACGGATAAGAATGAGCCGACATAGAAGGAAAACTATGAGGAATTCTTCTCCAGGAGTAGAGGAAGGAGCGGGATCAGGAGCTGCTACGCCTCACGTTCAAACCATGTTTAGTGCTATGATGGCTAATATGATGAGGAATGCTCTTAGAGTGATGATAGATGGAGGTGCTCTCTTGCATGCACCTAGGGTTGATTTCACCATGCTGAACAAATATTATTCTACCCTTGGAGGGAAGTCATTTTATGGAAAGGAGTCCGCCATAGAATTGCAAGATTAGTTGGATACTTGAGAGCGTATCTTCGGTGATACGGAGTTGGAAGATGCTATGAAGAGAAAGTTAGCTTTAAGACAACTACAGGGCCTAGCGGTGAATTGGTGGAATGTTATTACTATTTCTACTCAATAGGATGGTACAATTGGGATCAGTTTAAGGCAAGGTTCAAGGAGAAGCTTATTTCGGCTACTCATAAGTCGGTTCTGGTTAGGGAACTTTCTAATCTCAAGCAAGGAGGGATGTTAGTTTCTAAGTTTTTGATAGAATTTGATGCTTTGTCTATGTATGGGACGTCGTTCATCGAAAATCCATTGAGGAACAATGATAGTTCATCATTGGGTTAGATGACTAACTTGGAAAAAAGTCAGTAGACCATATCAAAGAGCCTTTTGAGAAGCTTATAGAGAAGGCACTTCACCATGAAAGTTTATACCCTAAGGCTAAGAATGATACTAATTCTACCGAGGAGGAGGAGCCAAAGCCGCTGCAATGCAGTGAAGGCAAAAAGAAGTTGAACGAAAACAGAAAGTTGTCCTAGGGAAAAGGAGGTAAGGAGAAGTGTAAATGGAAAGCTACTTGCTTTGGATACAATGAAATGGGTCATTTGATTAAAAATTGCAAGGCAAGTGCGAAGAGGAAATGTTCCAACTATGACCAGCCTGGGCATTTGAAGAATAATTGTTTAGAACAGATGAAAGATAAGTAGGTGATGAAAAGGTATGCTTTGGATGCAGTCCCAACTTCTTCAGGTGCTCCCTCAGCGAAGGAGAAGGGGAGTGGAGTCATCATTCAAAGTATGCTTTCTATTGATGTTGTTCCTGTTCGATTTTTATTTAATACTGATACTTCCATTTAATTATTTGTAGTGACCTGTAGATGGATTGGGATTAGAACTCAAGATAGTTGACCAACCTTTGATTGTAACAAACCCTACTGGTGTTCCTACCAACCTTTGCATGACTTTTCATAGTCTAGTTTTATCAAGTCATGGATCTTCTTTGGATTGTGATTACTTTGTTTTGAATTTGTAGGGTTGGGGATTATCTTAGGAATGTACCGGCTTAGGAAGTATGATGCCGTAGTAGATTGCGAAAGGCTACTGGTGATAATTAGAGATGTAGATGGGTGGACGGTAGTGATTAGCTGCCTACCAGAGGATGGAGTGATGGTTAGCTTTCTGTATTCACTTCTGGTTCTATTTGATGTGTTGTTATTTGTTCCTATCACTGGAGAGTACCCGGATGTTTTTTAAGGAAGTGATTGGATTGCCGCCACACAGAGAGATCGAGTTTCGAAAAGACTTAGTAAAGGAAGCCAGACCGATAGTTATTCCTTTTAGGTGTATGGCACCCAAAGAGCAGAAGGAATTGGAAGAGCAAATAAATAACCTATTTAGGAAACAGTTCATTCTAAGAAGCATATCTGATAGGGTTGCACCTATTGTATTCATAACTAAGGCGGATGGCTCTTTGATGTTGTGTGTGGATTATCATGAGCTAAATAAAGTTATGAAGAAAAATAAGTATCCGCTCCCACGTATTGATGACTTGTTTGATTAGCTACATAGTGTGAATTTGTTCTCCTAAATGGATTTGGTGACGAGAATTCACCATTTGAAGGTAGCGAAGGAGAGTGTGAAAATTACTGCATTTCATATGCCATCAAGTTTCCATGAGTTGTTAGTAATGTCGTTTGGATTGACCAACGCTCCGACATACTTTGTAGATCTCATAAATATGATTTTAAGAGACCAAGTGAATAAGTTCATGCTTGTGTTCGTGGATGATATTCTGACTATTTCATAAATAAAAAGGAACACAAGACGCAATTGAGGATTGTGCTTGAGATATTGAGGGGGCATAAAAGTTGAGAGCGAAGTTATCTAAGCATCATTTCTGGATAGAAGAAGTGAGGTTCTTAGGTTATGTTGTGTCGGGACAAGGTACAGTAGGAGTGGATCCTACGAAAGTAACTGTGGTCCAAGATTGGAATCAGCCCAAGAATGCTACGATGTGAGGAGTTTCTTGGAATTGGCGGGATACAATAGACGCTTCATCAAGGACTTCTCAAAGATAGTGGCATCGTTGACTAATTTGATGAATAAGAATTCGACTTTTTCTTTGGACGCAAGGTGTGAGCATGAGTTTGTGAATTTGAAAGAGAGGTTGATGAGTGCACTAATGTTGACCATTCCAAGCGGAAATGAAGAGCTAACGGTATACACTAATGCATGTCTACTGGGTTGGTTGTGGTATTAATGATTAAGAGAAATATTTCACTTTTTCTAGTTGATAGCTAAAGCCACATGAAAGGAATTACCCAACTCATGATTTGGAATTGGCGTTAGTTGTTTTTTCTTTAAAGATATGGAGGTATTGTCTATTGGGAGAGCCATTTGAGCTGTTTACAGACCACTTGAAGTAGCTTTCTCTCAGAAGGATCTCAACCTTCGACAGCAACAAGGTTGGAGTTCTTAGCCTCTTATGATTTAGGTACTTCCTACACTCCTGGAAAAGGGAACGCAGTCGCAGATGCACTGAGTAGAAGACATTCTGGGTTAGGAGCAATGTTAATGGAATGGAAGCAGGTAAAATATATTGCTGGATTTGATTTCAGGACTCATTGCGAGCTAAAACCTGAAAACCCGTATCGATTAGACCTACTATAATTGAAAGGATCGGTACTAGTTGGAAGCGAAATGCTAAGCTAGTATAGACCATAGCAAGGATAAAATAAGGGGTAGAATCTAAAGATATGAAGCAAAATGAACTCGACCAAGAAGTTGGCTTCATAAAGATGGGAGGCCGTTTGTTCCCTGTGTTGATGGATTGTGAGATGAAGTGCTAAGAGAGTGTCATCATTTCAGATTGGCTATTCATCCCAGTGGTAACATGATGTACTGAGATACGAAGCGAACCTGTTATTGAGAAGGCAAGAAGAGTGATGTTGGGGCATTCATCTCCAAGTGTATGAACTACCAATTGGTAAAAGATGAGTAAAAGAAACCTAGTGTATTATTGCAACCATTAGAGATTCCGGAATGGAAATGGGAGCAATTATCGATGGATTTTATTAATGGATTATCGAGGACTAGAGCAAATTACGATGACATATTGGTCATAGTTGGTCGGTTGACCAAGAGTGCAAGTCAAGTAGATTAGCATCCAAGCTGGCCGAGTTGTATGTAAATTGGATAGTATGATTTCACGGTTTTCAAAGAGCATTGTGAGCAATCGAGATTCGTTGTTCACTAGTGGGTTTTGGAAGAGCTTACAAGTGGCATTAAGGACAGAGCTACGTCGTAGTATAGCTTATCACCAGCAAATGGATGGACTGGACGATAGAGTAAATCGTATATTGGAAGACCTCTTACAAGCATGCATTATAGACTTTAATGGGTCATGGAATGATCATTTGCATTTGGTGTAATTTGCATACAGCAGTAGTTATCGGTCAAGTATTATTATGGGTCCATAAGAATCATTGTATGGAAGACTATGTAACACTCCTTCATGTTGGTGGGAAGCGGGAGAGAAATCGATACCTGGACCAAAGATGACTAGAAAGATATAAGAGAAGATTGAGACCATTAAGCAATGAATGAAAGCTAGTCAGGATTAGCATAAGAGCTATGAGGATAAAGGATGAAGAAATTTAGAGTTTTTTTTATCGAAGATATAATATTATTGAAGGTTTTTCCTCTAAAGAATATATTTCATTTCGGTAGAAAAGGAAAGTTGGAATGGAGATTCGTAGGTCCTTTTTCGATGGTTGAGAGAATTAGGAAGCTAGCATATAGGGTTGACTTACCATAGAAGATGGTGGGCGTGCATTATACCTTTCAGGTCTCTTATCTACAGAAGTTTGTGCATGACTCGGGCTTGGTAATTACACAAGATCGGCTAGAAGATGTAGAGGTAGAACAAGATGTTTCTCAATCTCATAGGCCGCTTCATACTGTCATGTACGAAACAACTTAAGATAAAGACGATGAAGTTAGTAAAATTACAGTGGAGTGGAAGTGATGATGATTGTATGTGGAAGATGGAGGAGAGCATGAAGACTAGGTGTTCAGAGCTCTCTGAATGGTAAGACCTAACATTTATCGTATCTACTTTCACCATTGTATATTAGGTTTGATAGAATAGTATTCTGCATGCTAGGATAAATTCACCTACACTATTGATTGCGTGGCTATTTGTTTGAGATGTGTAATGGTTGCTTATGGTTGTTAGGCATGCGGTATAACTATGGCAGCTAATATTTTGGCCTTTTGTGGATTTCGGGGGCAATATTCCTAAAGGAGGTGAATGTAACGACCCATACTTCACGTATAGGATGATCGTAAAATATTTTTATTTAATTTGCATAAGGTCGTATGATTCTATAAATTTTGGATATGAATTGTAGGGATATTTTACACATTTATGATTTTTTTTTTCAAATTTCTATGTGACCATTCTTACCTTGAAAATCTTGTTTAGGCTATAACATTTACAGGAGTTGAATTAGGGTCTCAATCCAATTTCATTGCTACAGAATTATGGTTTTCCATTCCGTAGATTGGTCATAATAGAAAAATTGACTTATAGTTAAAAAATTACGCCTTCTTTAAATTTTGGAAGCTACTGGCCAGGATTGATGTGTATTTAATTAAGCCCAATAGTGAGCCCA
This sequence comes from Allium cepa, assembly GCA_030765085.1. Classification (NCBI taxonomy): domain Eukaryota; kingdom Viridiplantae; phylum Streptophyta; class Magnoliopsida; order Asparagales; family Amaryllidaceae; genus Allium; species Allium cepa. Next base: position 958,301,209 of record CM060935.1, read on the forward strand.
TTAATCTAATTAGAGAACACTATAAATAGAAGGCTGTGGAGTCAAATTAAAACATTTCTCTCTCATTTTAAATTATTCTATATCCTAATTAATGCTATATCTATCCTTATTTAATCCAAATCACCTAAATTGCTCTTTAGATCAAACTAGATTGCGAATTAGAGTTTAGATCCTCAATTAGATGCTAGAGATCATTAAATTGCTTGGTTTGGAGTGCTTTGCTTCATTGTTTAGATTAGATGTATACGCAATAGATTGGATTTTATAACTGATGAGTGGTTTATGCCTCACTATACTATACATGTTTATATGGTAAAATTATAGAATTTAACATATCTAAAAAAAATTTGGCAATAAAAACATTTTCTAACTTTAATGACACGTTAATCCACGCATATGATATTGGATGAATAAAACCACCTTGATTTAGGTTTATATATTTATGTTATATGTGGATGTATTTTAGAAATTGACTTGTTTGTCTTATTCCAATGAATTTCCTGTTAGAATGGACGAAATTGCTTTTTATGACATGTTTTTATATTGTGATTTGATAGTGTTAATTAGTGTTGTGAATGCATAGAAAGATAGGTCGGCGAATTGAGCAAATCGGAAGCTAAGCGGGTCGAAATTTGACAAAACTTGTTAGATGTGCTCTGGAATATGGTGGTAAGACACATGATGAATCGCAGCTCAAATAAAGCTAAGTTCATAACTCAGCACCGAATTATGTCTACAACTCAGTACTGGGTTATGGGAAGGAGGCAATGAATCAGTGGTCGGCATGGATGGATAGAGCATGGCTAAATGAGGTATTCTATATCAAAGATGCAAGAGATTTACGGGTTATCAAGGAGGGATGAGTCGGGATCTAAGGCACCAGAAGGGGAGTACTAGAAACATGAAGGAGGAATTACCTATTAGTTGGTTAAGTGTATAACTCGACACCGAGTTAAACCTTTGGTTCGGTACCGAGTTATCATGGTGCATGATATGGAATTAGAACTTTTAAGGACTGTTGTTGAGGTTCTATAGATCGTGTTGGAGGTGTTAGCTCATTCCTATCAGGTTGGATGACGATATAACAACATGATGAAATCAATAGTCTTCGGATGTTGGCTTGTTTTGGGAGTAGGTTCTAAAGATGGTGGCTCGTAAAGGAGGGAGCCATATTAGGGATGTGGTAAGGTTGCTCATGAATAATAGAAACTAGATTGAGAAGGAAGGGTTCGGTATCCAAATGGATCAAAAGTGTGCTCGGTTATATGTGCTAAGGAATCATTGATCTCCAGAGAGTTTTCAGTTGTACTTGAAATAGGGGTATTATAATTAGGGACGCCCATGGGTCAATTGAGGGACCTGTATACCTTGGACATGTAGCTTTGGGTCTAACGTCTAACTTTGGGCTACGAGATAAGTATCCAACTTTAGGCTACAAGAAATGAGAGTACAACAAGGAATTGGAATTTCCATTTGTCCCTGGCTTGGGAGTCATATGAGTTATCATATATTCAGGGCTCAAGGAGCGATAGTTAGGATTGTTGATGGATGATATGGATGCTTTAGATGTCTTCTTTAGTAGGCTATCACTCATAACTAACATGGGAAGTAGGTATTAAAGATAGGAATACTTGAAAAATTGATATCTTTTATTTGGTTTATGGTATATCTTTATGATATTGTAGAGTAACATATTATAGTGTTATATGCTAACTCTTTGGTTGCAAGGATAGGTCGGGTATGGTTCGTGTACTCATGTTCTTGCCATATTTAACTGTATAGTACTTTGAGACTCATTCAACGGTCACACTAGACTATAGTATGACTTGAGGTTTTATGCATTGCTTCTTATTATCTCGGGTACTCTTGAATGAGTAGAGTAGATAATAGGTCTAGGTGATGTAGTTGCTATTCGAAGGATGAGCTAGATGGAACTGTTATCCCGCCTTTTAGCAAGGCCGAGATATCAAGGAACTGATAGAAAAACTAAGGATCATTCGTTCCAGATATCGAGTACGCACTGATTCATTATGGATATTGATGAAATTTTTCCGAGTCCGGATCAGGCTATAATCAGCAAAGACACGACAAGCGAAGCCTTGAAAGCTAGCATTCCAAATTTCAGGTCAATCCGAGTTCGTATGCTCAAGTTATGATCGGTGCAAGTTGAAAGGAAAAGCCATGTTTTCGCATCCATCAGTGAGACATATTTTGTATCCATCAACTTTGCACCGATCGGTCTCGTATTCATCAAGAAGCCTCGGTTTGCACTGATCAAGTTCGTATTCATCGTCGTAGCGTGCATTTCGTATCGATCGGTTAGATCCTGTTTCGTATCCATCCAGTCGGGCACAGCTCGTATCCATAGTTGAGCCTCTATTCGAATCCTCCATCTTCGTATCGATCAGGGCTACAATACCCTCGTATCAATTTATCTTAAATCCGTTAGTGCACACTCATTTGCATCCAACAGTAAGTGATTACTCGAAACCATCAGGTTCTCTTAGTTCGAATCCATCAGGCAATTACCCTTCGATCCATCGGATGACCTTGCTTTGCATCCATCAGCCGATGACTACTTTGTACCCGTTAGGGGCTCTTGTTCGAATCCACATCCAATGGCTTGTTCGTGTCCATCAAGTCAAATGAGCCTGGATTGACGCAACGGTCATCGATGCAAACGAGGCGTGTTTCATGGATGCGACATGGTCAACTCGAAGAAAACAGTGGATCGATGAGAGGAATGCGCCCCACATCACCGCGTCATCACGTGCATGATTGATTCGAAGCTAATCGACTCGAAGCTATGGTTCGAACCAGACAGCCATCCGAGAAACTCAATCTCGTATCAATCATAACTCGAGATCCACCGATCCAAATGCTACGAAATTTTCGCAGAAGACTGCATGCAAGCTAAAGATTATTCTCACCAAGTTTCACCTCCATCGGACACAATCTCCATCGATATGAATTGAGTTCGTATTGATCATGAAACTCTCCGGGATCAATTGCGTGGGCCCCGTCACATGCCAAAAGAGTTTCTCGAAGTTAGAGCGAAATATCAGCCTCCTACGCCTATAAATAGAGCCTCAGAACCTACAGAAAAGGGATCTTTTTGATTCAAAAGTGTCCAAACTCTGCCGGATCAAGATTTGCATCATGTTCTTGCCGTTGAATTCGAATTCCAAGCTATAGTTTATTGATATTTGCTGTAATCGTGTGTAATTGTTGAAAGAGAATCAATAAAGTCATAAAAACTTCATAGTGGACGTAGGCAATACGCCGAACCACTCTAAATTGCTTATTTGTGCATTTTACATTCTGTCTATCGGATTTTTTATTAGATAATCTTCATTTTAAATTTATATTCTTTACTTTTATCTCTTCAAAAACTTCCAAAGAATGTTGTGCCCATTTTTGGTACAAACACTTTGGTGCTTTTACTGAGAAAACCCAGATTTTTCTCCTGCTCCTTGGATCTGCTGTTGAAATCGGATTGCATAAATCTAGACAGAAGATCCAGATCTTTGATTTAGAATCCACCCATCACATTTAGATTTGCATAAAATATAGGAAGAGACTTCATAATTCACAATGGTTAGCACAAGGACCACCTCCAATGCTGTCAATCAAGAAGGCCGAGATAGACAGAATCCCATGCAAATACCTCCATCCACCTAAGATGCTACAGGACCCTCAGAACCATCAGGCCCAGTTACCAGACAAGAATTCCAGTTGGTGCATCAGGAACTGACCCAGAGTCGGCAACAACTAACAGAGAAACTACGTGCTAATGCCAAACTGACTAGCTAGCTAAACCGCCAGAAGCGTACAAGGTCTAGAAGAGATCAAGTTTCTCGATCCTCCACAGAAAGTTCTGCCTCGTCTGGCTACGACCGCAGATCCGTCCGTCCTCGACCAGATGAAGGTTACGCACAGGCTGCCGGGCATCTGCCCACATTGACCGTTGGGCAGCTGAGAGTTGGCCCATCGGCCAGCTTCCATACTGGACCCTCCTCCCGGGGAGGAACCGTTCCTCAACACACCACCGATAACAGTGCCACTACTGCCACGGTTGAAACAGGAATTGATGCCCGGAATCAACATGGACGTACTCCTAAACCTTACGTCCCAGAAGACGTTGAGCCAAGGAGGCGAGATATGGACCGTCTACAGCGCCCGGTCCAACCTCGCAATGTTGAACCCGACCACACCTTGGCCCAACGTGCGCAGACCGCTCCAATGCCAGACCTTCCAACCATGATATGTCAAATGATCCGTGAAAGTCAGGGTCTCACCAACGATGAATGGGGAATCTCCCGGAGTCATACCCCTTTCACGGACGAGATTCTCTATGCTAAACCCCCTCGGCGATTCAGGAAGCCGAATCTACCCATGTATGAAGGAAACTACGACCCGAACCAACATATTTTGAAATATGAATGGTCAATGAGCGCAGCAAGGGCTGACGACGTAGTGAAATGCTGAAGCTTCCTGATTTCCTTGGGGAGCATCGCTACTATGTGGTTCACCCTATTGCCGCCCCGGTCCATTTCGTCCTTTGACCAGTTGGCCACTAAATTTGTTGAGCAATTCCACATGCACGTCGCGAGGCAAAGGACGTTAACACCCTGTCTAATGTCACTCAAGCTCCTGGAGAGACACTCCGGCGTTATCTAGAAAGATTCCATGCTAAGTGTGCAGAAATCAGCAATCCGAACGATAATTCCATTCTCATGGCTTTAACTAAGGGGATTGACCCCGATTCTAAATTCGGCAACTGGTTGGCCAGAAAACCGCCAGCATCATTGGACCGTTTCTATGCCAAGGCGTCTCAATACCTAAGAAGGGAAGATGCGAAATAGTCTAGAAAGCAAGATGACGCAGGACCGGGCAGGGAAAGGATCCAGAGTAATGTTGCGGTCAAACAGTCCGGTGAAAGCTCCGGAAAAGTTCAGTTGAACATCTAAAACAAACAAACTCAGCGAAGGGAGAACGTGAATCAAAATAGAAAGCGAGATCAAAATCGCGGCCCACAGCGCAAAAATCCTATGTTTGATAACTACACTCCTCTGAATACATCACTGGAGAACGTGTATTTACAAACTTGTAATGCCATTCATTATAAAAAACCTTCACCAAAACCGTCGTCGGAGAGGCAAATCCAAACGGGAAAATTTTGTAGGTTCCACGAAAGCTACGGCCACAATACGAATGAATGTCGTCATTTGCAAGATCTCGTGGAGAAGCTGATTAGAGAGAGGAAGCTAGAACAATTTGTATGGGCACCGCAGCCTGGAGTAGCGGGCCCATCAAATCAGAATAATACGCCTGATCGGGCGAGACAGGAGGAACCCGTCCATACCGATGGTAGATTGGCAATAATGCTATTAGTGGCGCTCTCGCTCTGTCAAGAGCCTGGAACGACGAGGATCTTCGTCACTACGACACATGCAGGCTTTATCTATTTAGCCTATAAATCTCTTGCAATATGTTTTTGCATTTTTTGAGTTTGAATTTGTAATAAGGCATTAACTTTGCCATGTTTTTCCATTCCGGCAATAAATTGTCATCTCTTCAACTTAGAGCTATGATTCGCTAAATGCGACATTCAACTATCATGATGCATGAAGAGATAAGTTCTATCATACGATGGAATTTATTCAAATAGAGAGTAACTGTGATACGACCGGACACTCACTACGTGCAAGCCAAGCTCAGGGGCGAGCCATCACATTAAAGGCTAAACTGGACTGACACACAAGAGTTCTGTAACTAACTCCAAATTCCCAAAGCACGAATTGGAGTATAAACATCAACTCTAGGTTCCTAGAGTGTGAACCAAAGTATAAACACTAACTCCAAACTTGCAGAGTGTGAGTTGGAGTATAAAACGTATAAATGCGGCTTCGAAGATGTTCGGCCTATCCACCTAACGACTTCGACCATATCCTAAACAAGTTTGAGGAGGATGGATCCATCCATCTAACAACCTCGCATGTTGACTCAAGGTGGATGCGCATCGACCATCCATGATCTTGACAATTCCATTGTTCCTAAAGCGCGAACACAATCCAAACGGCCCAAAAAAACGCGACTGACCGTTTGTCGGCCGACTCCAAACTCCCAAAGTGCGAATTGGAGTATAAAACTCAAAATGCGGTTTCGAAGAGGGTGGATCCGTTTACCTAACGACTTCGGCCGTATCCTAACCAAGTTAGAGGAGGATGGAGCAGTCCATCTAACGACCTCGCTTGTTAACTTAGGGTGGATGTCATCCGACCAACCACGATCCCGATAATTTCCCAAAGTGTGAACGACCTCCTAACAAGCCTAAATTGATGTGACTAACTATCAGTCGTCTAACTCCAAATTCCCAGAGTGCGAGTTGGAGTATAAACATCAACTCTAGGTTCCCGGAGTGCGAACCGGAGTATAAACACTAACTCCAAATTCCCAGAGTACGAATTGGAGTATAAAAATCAACTCTAGGTTCCTGGAGTGTGAATCGGAGTATAAACACTAACTCTAAATTCCCAAAGTGCGAATTGGAGTATAAATACTAAGTCAAAGTTCTCGGAGCGCGAACTGTGTTACAAACATCGATAGTTTTCGGATTCCCAGTGCGAACCAGATTATCAATTAGAAGTAACTCTAAGTCCTCAGAGTGTGGATATGTGCTTAAAGGACTTCAACATGTGCGAATGATCGCCTAAATTCGAGTGCTGATCCCCGAAGCATGGATGTGACTATTTATAAGTAAACAAGCGTGATTCAACCGCTCAATTCTCGCTTATTTTAGCATCGGTCCGATGACGCAAAAAACCCGAAGGGGTAGAAACAATATGTGGTCACTAGCTGATCTTTATAACTTATCCCCTAGACTGGGGGAAAAGCTCAAGTGTTAATAGTTGACCGAAGCAGTACAACGTCCAAGTCCGACTCGGTCCCCAGTTACGACTTGTGTTCGCGATTTTCAGACTTGGCAAATAAAACAAACTCAACTCAAAGGCTGAAACTTCACAAGTACACCGAACTGAAATTCAAATACTGCAATACTTAAGCATGAAAGGAATGAAAATTGAAGCCAAGAAACAAGTTTTCATTTCAACTGATTGTATGTTAAGATTCATATACAAGTTATTCCAAAAAAATTCTACTAATAGGGGGCCGAGCCTGCATCTATACACGACCTATGAAAGAAAGATAAAAGTACGTTCCTAACTACCAAAAATGCGCCAAAGAGGGCTTATCTAATTTTTCTCCTTTAGATTTCTCTTCGACACGGAACCTCCGAAACCGCTAACGGTTTTTCGCTTCGAACCCTTACCCTTGGCAGATCATCCCGTGACGAAGGCGTGAAATCGACGTCCTCCCCCGAACTTGAACCTAAAGGAATACTCTCTTCGGGAGGGGTTGGAGGAGTCGGTTCTACAACCGGTGGTGGAATGGGCATGCTAGTATCGACGAGTGTGCCCCTAGGAGATATCACCCTAAGTGGAGTTAGGCCAACCGCCATCGTTCCACTACCAGAACTATCGCCATGAGCCACCGCCTCCATCTCTGCGTTGATTTCAGCTAGTATCTCTGCTTCACAAGCAGCACGGGCTTCACTAGGGGTAGAGGTGGTCTGTATCGAAGCACTAGAGATAGGCAAAAATCCACTAAGGACGAACGGTAAGTCCGCAAAGGGGTTGCTCTATCGGCCCAGGAGCTCGTTCATCATCTGCTCATCAAAAGAAAGTGAGCTCCCCTGTGTTACTTCAATAGGCACGGCCGTGGTCGTAGTGATCACCTCGGTGATAATAGCCTCATGCATTTGTTTTGATTCCTATAGAGGCACTGCTGATGTAGCTTTAGTCATTGGACAAGGAAAAAGAAAAGGTTATTAGTACACGCTTTAATGCAAGTACTTCATTTCAAACACATACGAGAATTGCTCAAAGTGCCTTCCTCAGTTTGCCTCGTTGTTGGCTGAACGGCTTCAGAAGTGTACTCCTTTATGGGGGATAAACGTGGCCGCTCAGGATCGTAAGCTGGTACAGGCTGAGGTTCAACCATGGAAGTAGGTTCAGATCGAGACGGAGTAATGGTCTCAGAACTTGTGGCGTGATGCTCAACACCTGATCCTTCCCAGTTACCTGGCGCTGGGTGCCAAGCTTTTCTTTGGCATGTGATATTGTGGAGTCATAGAGAACTTTCTTTTCATCGTCATTTAATATGCAGTTCTCTAGCTCAAACTCATCAAACACTTCCCCAGATGTGCTGCCTTTTCTTCCTTAACCAATAAGCTCCAAGCGTTGTAGAGATGAGTTGAGTAATCATCGAGCCAAGACAGATCTTTATGCCTCAACACGTTCGCACTGTAAGTGACAAGGAGCTACTCTACATCCGCCTGTCGGACCTTCTCATTGACCTCAGCCTCTATCACGTGAGCTTATTCCAACGCCGCATCTCTCTCCCTCTGAAGCACCACTGATTGATCGCACGCTTCTTGTGCGAAAATATTAGCGGCATCTCTCTCTTTCATGATATTCGAGATCTTGGCCTTAAGCTCATTCAGCTCTTGTAGGGCTGAATCCCGCTAAGTGGTTACGATGGTGTTCATGTGGCCCATGTCTTCCACCGTGGCGTAATGCTCCCGTTTCATTCTGTCCATCGCCGCATGGGCCTCGTCGGTCTTCCTAAGAGCTTCAATCTCAGATTTGCGAGAAGACTCGGCCTCATTACTGAGCGCTTGGATGATCCGGTCTTTCTGGCCGAGTTCTTTCTCCAGCCTTTCAATCGTGGCTGCTCGATCGAATGCTTGGTCGAAGGCCTCCATCGATGCTTTTTTCACAGTTTTCGACCACTCCTGACACTGGAATAATATATCCACGACATAATCATGCACTGTAGTTTCGGCCAACGCCGAGATCCTTTTTAAGCGTGGAGGAAAGACGAACCCATCAAAACAAATGTCCAGAAAATCCTTTCTCAACTGAGCGAGCCTAATCGCTCCTTCCCCTCTGGGCTCGATGAGGGCCTGTGCAGTAGTGGAGGGGTCTCCAACTTCAGTTCTACGTTGAGATTCTAGCCTTGATGATTGGGAAGATGGTTTGTGCCACGGAGCTTCTGAAGGTCGTGAAACATGAACTGGCGACGGTACCGGAGCTCTGGGAGGTGGCGTATGAGAACGAGACCGACGCCTATACCCCTTATTTCTGTCAGACCGCTCCTGACAAGAGTACCCCTGATCATATTCTCTGTCTCCCTCTCTCCTACGCGATTCATAGTATGACGAAAATTGGCATTTTCTGCGTAGACTACCAAGCATTGAGCCTTGACCGAACATGGTATCTGCAAAGAAAAACGGGGACAAAACGCTAGTAATCTTTCACAGTGGGTGTTTTATAGTCAGAAATCGTGTAGTGCCGTGAAGTGTAAATATATGTGCAACCCCCCGACCAACCGGATGTGTCGACCATGCTAGTAGGCAGAAACTCGCTTAAAACTAAGGCATGTTGGAGTTCATCCAATCTGGCATCATGCTACATGGACACGTCGTCCAAAATTGGAAGATCGGCGAGCCCTTCGTATAGATTTTCCATTCGTGGGGAAGACACCTTCGAAATTCTAATTCCGGAGGCGGGCCGGGGCGTGACCAGAGATTTCCATCTCCTCATTTTGGATTGCTTAAAGACGGTTGCCTTTCCTTTTCTCTTCTCTTCATAATCCTAGGTTGCATCCGCAGGCCCGGCCAAAGGTTCATCATTAGTATGGGTTCTTTCAGAATCAGCTTCCTCAACTATGACGACTCTGGGCTACTTACGCTTAACTCGTTCCCTCAAGATAGTCCTTAGTGCACCGTCGAGCCTTATACTTTGTCGTCACTCAATTAGCCCAAGAATCCTAAGGTTCCTATCCGTCAAGACCAAGTCGATGTTCCTCTCTTCACTTGGGACTTCTTGGAGAAACCGAACTATCTCCTTGTAATATCCTCCTTCGAGTCGCTGAATTATCGCTGTAAAGAAAAAGGCATATGAGTTTGGTTTCATCTATAACTATCTTATCAATTACTCGAGAAGATGGCAATACTCACGTCTAAATAGTCGTCGACTGGCGAATCCTGGGGGGCATCTGACATAGAACCACTCCGTCTTAAAGTAGCTCAGCCTAGTCCAAGACCCCGTGGCTACTTGACAATTTCTCACTGCCTCCAGGAACGTAAAGGATGGGATATCCGTCCGACTTTTGAAGTTGAATAAGTATCTGATCTCTGTCGGGAGCGGCGGTTGATAAAGATACTCCATGAATAAAATGAACAAGCTGTTCAACAGAGCGTATCCATTAGGGTGTAGCTGTAATGGAGAGATCCCCAGAAAAGACAGCACTTCTCTTATATATTGATTGAACGAGGGGAGCATCCCAGCTGCGCACGCGTGGCGATTGAATGCAGTATACCCCTCCGTTGGATTATGCGGTCTGTCGTTTGGTCCAGGCAATAGTACGTCATCCATCGACAGACCGTGTCTCAAGCATATTCTCCCTAGCATATCTTCCGAAATGTTGGACGGAACAGAGTCTGGAGGACTATTGATAAAAGATGCATCAGGTGCTTCGTCCGGGGATGGATGGATGACTTCGGCCTCGATGTTCGGTATTTCGAGTATGGGAGGAATTAAACTCTGAGTTTCCTGTGGCTGCGAGCTCGGAGTTTCCATAACTAGCTAACTCACGAGAAATCATCATTAGACGACAAAAAGCCTGTGTGTTCCCCTCGTGTAAAGTGTGTGTTGTGTAGTGCAGTGCTATGCATTACTTGAAAAGATTTTGTAGAGTTAAAGAAAAAACGCCCAAATGACGGGACTCCGAAATTCAGATTGGAGTTACCGTCATCGCTGACCCTCACAAACGTGCCATCCAGATGTTAGCAATCGATTCGAATCGCGATTTTTTGTCATTTCGTTAAGTTGAAAGTTCCATCGACGAGCTCCGAAAGACAGTCAAGTATGCAGTTTAACAGTCAAGTCCAGATATGCGAGAATGAAGCTTTTTGGAATCATGCTATCAAGAGCTCAAAATTTCATATCCACCATGGGATGAGTTCGAACCGATCACGGGAAGCTTATTCGTATCCATCAAGATTCGAATTTCGTATCGATCAACAGGAGCACATTTCGAATCAATCATCAACGTTTGAGCTCATATCGATCAAGATAAGTAGCTTTGAATCGATCCTCGGTGTTCAGGTTCATATCAATCAGGAAGGCCTCGGCTTCCCATCGATCACATTCGAGTCAATATTTTTCGTATCGATCATGAGAGTATGTTTCGAATCGATCTAAAGCTGAGGGTTTCGCACCGAACGCTTGCCTAATTTTCACATCGATCATTACAGATCGACACGATTTACCACCACCTCATCGATTCGAACTGCATCATTTCCTTTAAAAAATCCCTGGGATCGATATGAACTCTAAGATAAAACATTATTGTCTCCATCGATTCGACGCAAGCGCCCTAGATCGACACGAAGCAAGGATCAGACCTTTCTCCTCCACACTCCTTCTCCAACCTACACGAGCATCGCCATAGCCACTCTCGACCAAGCTTTGACCCAGATCTGGCCTTAGCACTTGCCAACGTTGATAATCGGCCAAAAATGGAATGGATCTGATGTTCGAAATCCCTCGCTTGAATTTAGTCGCAGTCAATTAATTACCTAGATTAAAATCAAATTCGAAGGATTAAAAGACTGTATTTGGTCGATTCGAAAGCAATGTGTTCTCAAGCTTAGGTATCGATACGAATGCAAGGAGTAAAGAAGACAGCAGTAAAAAGTAAAAAGTGAAAAATGGCCAAAGTCCTAAGTATTTATATGGATCCTAGGAAGAAAGAAGGGCGATTCGCCTCCCTGTCAACATGACCGGTCACTACAGGTCAACCCTCAGATTGAGTCGAACGGGCGAGGTCGAATCCATCAGCCCGAGCTTCTGTCGATTCAAAATGATCAGTAGATCCATCGATTCGAAGTATGCGATGAAGATAGCTCTGGAGACAATTGCGTTCCATCGATTCAAAATCTTTAATCCCATCGACGAGTTTACAGTCATGATCCATCATTGCGAACTGTTCTGTTCGAATCCATCGGTCCCATCGATACGAACGTAAATTTCGAATCCATCAAAGCACATACACATCGATGCGAAGTATCCATATCACATCCACCGAATGCAAAGTCCATCAATGCAAACGCAACCTTTCAGACTTCTATATCGATTCAGGAGAGGATCGATACGAAGGAGGATCCAAAGACAACCATGAAGCATTGTCACAACTCGAGCTTCACGTCGGTTCAGGAGAGAATCGATACGGAATTCGATACAAGAAGACTGACAACGAATCGTGAACATATACACATCTAATGGCTACCATGCAACAATCATTTACACCAACGCAAGATAACAACCTTCAACAAAGAAGCAATAACTATTCAGAATGAAGACTGCAGCTTTTCAAAGCACATCATGTTACCATAAGACGTACTTTGGGGGGGAAATGTTATCCTGCCTTTTTGCAAGGCCGAGATATCAAGGAACGGATTGAAAAAAACTAAGGATCATTCGTCCCGGATATCGAGTACGCACTGGTCCGTTATGGATATCGATGAAATTTGTCCGAGCCCGGATCAGGCTATAATCAAAAAAGACATGACAATCGAAGCCGCGAAAGCCAGCATTCCAAATTTCTGGTCAATCCGAGTTCGTATGCTTAAGTTATGATCGGTGCAAGTTGAAAGGAAAAGCCAAGTTTTCGTTTCCATCAGTGAGCCATATTTCATATCCATCAACTTTGCACCGATCGGTCTCGTATCCATCAAGAAGCCTTGATTCGCACCGATCAAGTTCGTATCCATCAGCAGAGCATGCATTTCATAACATCGGCTAGATCCTGTTTTGTATCTATCCAGCCGGGCACAACTCGTATCCATGGTTGAGACTCTATTCGAATCCACCGTCTTCGCATCGATCATGACTACAATACCCTCGTATCCATCTGTCTCGAATCCGTTAGTGCACAATCTTGCAACCATCAGTAAGTGATTACTCAAAACCATCAGGTTCTGTTAGTTCGAATCCATAAGGCAACAACCCTTCGTATCCATCGGATGACCTTGCTTCGCATCCATCAGCCGATGACTACTTCGTACCCGTTAGGTTATCTTGTTCGAATCCACGTCCAATGGCTTGTTCGTGTCCATCAAATCAAATGAGCTTGGATTGACGCAATGGTCATCAGTGCAAAGGAGGCGAGATTCATGGATGCGACACGGACATCTCGGAGCAAACAGTGGATCGATGCGAGGAATGCACCCCACGTCGCCGTATCATCACGTGCACGATCGATTCGAAGCTAATCGACTCGAAGCTATGGATTCAAACTAGACAACCATCCGAGAAAATCAATCTCGTAACGATCATAACTCAAGATCCACCGATCCAAATGCTACGAAATTTTCACAGAAGACTACGTGCAAGCTAAAGATTATTATCACCAAGTTTCACCTCCATCGGAAGCAATCTCAACCGATACGAATTGAGTTCGTATCAATCATGAAACGAGTCAAAACTCTCCAAGATCGATCGCGTGGGCCTCCTCACTTGCCAGAAGGAGTTTCCCGAAGTTTGAGCGAAATATCAGCCTCCTACGCCTATAAATAGAGCCTCAGAACCTACGGAAAAGGGATCTTTTTGATTCAAAAGCGCCCAGTCTCTGCCAGATCGAGATTTGCATCCTATTCTTGCCGTTGAATTTGAAGTCCAAGCTGTAATTTACTGTTATTCACTGTAATCTCGTGTAATCGTTGAAAGAGAATCAACAAAGTCATAAAAACTTCATAGTGGACGTAGGCAATACGCCGAACCACTCTAAATTGCTTGTCTGTGCATTTACATTTCTGTCTGTCAGAGTTTTTGTTAGATAATCTTCATTTTAAATTTATATTCTTCACTTTTATCTCTTCAAAAACTTCTGAAGAGTGTTGTGCCCATTTTTGGTACAAACAGGAGTTAACTCGTATTATATACATATATTGATTTATACGCTTTTCTGTTAAGCAATGCTGTGGTGCCCATGGCAGTGCTTGCTTATTTCTATTTGTTTAAATAGTTTATTTGAGTTTACTTCTATTGTATAAGGTCTACTACATTTGATGTATAACTTTATAGATCTATTGCTCCGATGATTATTTTTTCACATAGTTATTACTATCTTTTCTTTTATATCCGTGACACTATATTTTGTCCATGTTCTATGAGATATAACAGGTTATATGCTATATTGATTTACTTCAACATTAATGATCATCTTATATCAACCGGGCATGACAGTGCACTATTTATATATTATTGGTGCCAGGATAGGGCAGTCATCACGTATGTCGTTGCATTCGTGGTATTTTTTGATCAATTTCAATATATAATATGTTGAAAACGGAGCTCAATTTAGGGAGTCATAGACATTTGAAGTTTCGAGTTTAAATTGATTTAAATAGAATTCAAATTCAAATAAATAATAAACTCCTAAATTTAAAATTAAAATTTTAATACTAATTATACTTGGGTTAAGTAAACGTTGAAATTAACATTAATGTTAAATTATAATTATGGGACAAAATAAAATTTAATCAATGACAATCAAAATGTACCTAAATTAAGCGGATTGGTCAACCCCTTAGGTGTTCACCAATGGGTGCAGGTGATCAAATGGTAAAGCTCAACGGCCGCTATGGCTTGTGCAATATTTAACGTCTGGATTTAAATTAGACAGTTCTAGTTCATTCCAACCACTATAAATAAGAGCCTACTCATCTCACTTTTATTAAGAAAATAATTTAGAAACGCTAACAAAACTCTATTCGTTCATCTATTCATTAGGTTTAAGTAAGAATTCCTATGTATATATTCTTTTTTATTGTTTATTTTCAAAACTTATCCTCCTTCAAACCTTTAATTTTCTGAATCTAACATATATACAAATCCTCTGTTGTATATATAAAAAAGAAGAGGTCTGAATGAGATTATTGAGGCATGTCAAATCCAATAAGGAGGCAAAGCTAAGGACCTACTATGAGTAGAAATCTTATTTTTTTTTCTAATTTAGGGAATGAAGAGTGCAATTTGAATCTAATATATGACTTGGGGAGATGGATTATGAAAACATCACATTAGAAATCCCTAAAATTTCCCCTAAGCGAAATGTCAATTCTTAAGTTGGAACCTTAATTGTTTTGTATTAAAATAATGAAGTCGGTAAGGATTTTGCAATTTCTGTATTTTACCTCATATTCCACTTCTTATTCCTTTTCTTTGAATCAGGTTAAGGAATTTGACTAAGTAATTGTGTGCAAAGTACGAATTCTTACTCATAGTTTGCACCATATATTTCTACAAATTGAATAGAAATTCCCTTGTCTAATTTTATATATACAAAGTTGAAAATTGCATAAAGTTAATTAAATTGCAAGATTCCGTTATTATTGATTTTTTTTTTCATTTTTTTACTATAAGATAAGTTGGATTTGGATTCTAAGTATAAGTTTACTGAGTTGATTTTGGAATATCAGCTTTATGGTATATGTTATTGTTGAAATGAGACTTGTATAATTTCGGAAGATTTGACATAAAAAGGTTAGTTATGGCTTAATCTTCGCATGCATAGAAATCAATAAATGCGTATTTATATATGTAAACTAGCATAAATAACTTACAATTATATTGTATTAATGGTGTAGTTAATTAGGTCAATAATTATCAATTAGATCCCCTTTAGGAAAGTAACAAACTATAGAGGCAAAATAGAAGGATTTCTTATAAGGCTTAAATAATTAATACGGCGAGATGTGTGATAATATGCTTAGAGAGTATTATGAAATATGACTAGTTATAGGGATGCGAGGTCAGCCAAAAGCATAGAGAAGCCTGCCTAGCTATTATGTCGATTTTGGTGCTGATATGAAACATTGCCTATAAAAAGTAACTATGGATAATGTGAGGTTAGTCTCGATTCTATAAGTAAATCTTTCGAGCCAATCTGCCTACCAGTTCTTACGAATAATCGGACTAATGTGAGACATCGCTATGCGGTATGGGTCATAATATGAAGGATCTATTTAGAAGATTGAAGGTATTAAGTGGTTGTTTGAGGGTCTTCCACTTTTCCTTATATGAAGTATTAAATGGTGGGGATTGGGTTGTGGCACGATTGAGGATATCTTAGAGAGTTTTGCTTCATTTGAAATATTAAGTGTTCAAAGAGATTTTCATGCAATGTCACCTAGATAGATACCTATGTGGAATCTGCCTTGAAAATAGGTATTAAATGATGGGGCTTACCTTAATTGAGGTCTTAAATGTTCAAAGTTTGCATGTCTTCCAATAAAAGGTATTAAGTGGCTTGGGTATAATATCTCGATTTGGTAGATATTGATAATGATGATTATGGAATTGGATAATACGAAGGACTTACTTTGAGGATTTAAGTCACTAAATGGTTGTTTAAGGGCCTGCCTCTTTCTCTTATATGGAGTATTAAATTGCTTTGAATATCAAAAGACGTATCCTTATTTAAATTATATAGCCCAAGTACTGACATAAAACGACTTGAGATTTCTATTCATCGAACATTATTTTTCTAACTCCCTCTTCATTACAACACAAATTTTGAAAGGAGACGATGATCAAGATGGAGATAACGATGGAAGAAGCTTGCGGCGGTAGTCTATTTATCTATTTATGTTATATTCTGATGTACCCATTTGAAGATGACAATGTATTTTGAACATGATTATGCAACGGTTTTTGTCAGCATTATGTTATAGTTTTGTGACATTCAGAATTTTTAGTAAAATGGGTATTGTTTATGTTATTATATTTTATCTTTTGTTATGAGTTCTGAATGAATAGATAAATAGCTCTATATTGTTCATTTTACCAACCAACAGCCAACTTTGGAATGAACCTAAGTTTCAATTGACCTTTTCTGCATCAAAATTTAGGCCTATTTCGGGGTGGGTTGTTACATTTGATAACAGAGCCTGGGTTATTCGATAAATCGGGAAAAGCATACGTATAAGTGGCGTATTTGTTGTTTTTGAAAATATTTTCCGAAAAACCACATACTATATACAAACATACACATATTCACACACATTAGGAAAAAATTTCTTTTATTATATAATACTATCTTAGAAAGTTATAACTAAAAGCTCAACCAACAGATAGTTAATATGGCTAATAATCAATCTTCTTTTGAGTCTAGGAACTCTGCCCGATGAAAATCCATTATTCGAGGGATGTCCAAATGGTTTAAACAATACCACAGACAAATAGGTTAAGTCCCTGTTCCTTAAGTTGCACCGACGTCACCTGCTATCTCGCCTGGCAATGCGGCTCTCTATTCCATTGACTTTCCCAAGATATGTAAAGACTTTCTTAATATAGGAAGAAGTGTATATTCTAGAATAGAGGATTTTGTGGAGTCGAAGGCATGGATAAATGACTACTAGGAGATATTTCGGGAGCATAGTTGGGAGGATTAGTTGAAGGGGAAAATGGCAGCTTTGTACCTCAAGGGAGAAGCCTAGATTGGTGGAATATTGTGGCGGAGAAGAATGTTGGTAAGATTTTCACTTGGGATGAATTCAAGCATAGATTTGAGCCAAGGTTTATTTCAAGGACAGAAGTGAGTTTAGAATTGAAGAGGTTCATACAGTTTAGACAGGGAGACTCCACTTTAAGGGAGTATGTTAGTAAGTTTACAAAGTTGGCTGAGTTTGGGACGAGGTTGATTGATATGCCTATGAAAAAGGCCATAAAATTTAAAGGGCCTAACTCCCCACTTAGAAAGTTTTTGTTAATCCAAGTGCCCGCTGGGGCTACATACGAGACGTTAGTTGAGAAGGCTTTTCTACAAATGGGTTAGTAGGAAAGAAAAAGAGGTAAAGAAGAAGAATATGGGACTTATTCTACATCAAACTAAGAAAGGGAACTTTTGGGCAAATAAGAAGTCAAAAGGAAAGTTCAAGAAAGAGGGTAAGTTATGTAAGAGATGCCAAATGAAGGGTCATATAGCTAAAGATTGTAGGGTGAGTCTGATGGTAGAAGCTTTTAAGGATATCACTGCCACGAGGAAGGGTGCTTCAAGAACTAATGTCCAAAGATAGTGAAAGAAGGGCCGAGTGGATATGCCTACTCCATTGAAGCTATTTATGTTTCGAGTAAAACACCCTCTAAAGACGAATGGAAATCAGCATTGGAAGGTATAACTCTTATTTCTGGGGCTACAATTTGTATCCTATTTGATTTCGAAGCATCGCATTCCATTATAGCTAGAAATTTAGCCAACTACTTAAATCTTCAAATCCAATTTGTTACCAGCCCAATAGTAGTCTCTAATCCTATTTGGAGTTGATGCATCTCTCTTTAATTTGCAAACACCTAGTTGTGGACATACGTGATGTTGATTTCGTATGTGATGCGTATGTTCTAAATTTTAAGGATTACAGACTTATCTTAGGAATGGACTATTTACCATACTACGGGGAAATTTTAGATTGTGATAGGAGGGTTGTACAAATAAAAAGTTGTAGAGGACGAGACTTAGAGGTCCACTATGCAGCCCAAGACTCCGTCGAATTAAGTTATTTGTACTCATTGAGCCTACCACATAATGAGCTTTCATCTATACATATAGTCTGAGAATTGCCCGGTGTCTTTGAGAATGTCTTGGGTCTCCCACCCTAAAGGGAGATCGAGTTTAGAATTGATTTAAAGAAGGAAGCTAGACCTGTCGCTCTGCCATTAAGACACAGGGCCCTTAAAGGAAGACATAAGTTGGAAAAACAAATCTTGAAGCTGTTGTAGAAATAATTCATCTGATGGAGTATTTTGGAATGGGGAGCCCTTATTGTTTTTGCCACTAAGGCAGCCAGATCATTGAGACTACGCATCGACTATAGGGAGCTTAACAAGTTGACAAGGAAGAATATGTATCCATTACCTAGGATAGATGACTCGTTTAATCGACTTATATGAGCCAAGGACTTCACTCAATTAGACTTGGCAAATAGATTTCATCAGTTGAAGATCATAGGGGACAGCAAGTTAAGGACCACATTCCACATACTAGTTAGACTCTGTACGTTGGAAGTTAAGGACCACATTCCACATACTAGTTGGAATCGATACGTTGGTAACCTATAGTTTGTCATAGTATCTGTTGATGATATCTTTATGTTATGCAAGAGTGAAAGAAATCATAATAATCACTTAAGGGTGATACTAGGGAATTAAAGGAGGCACCCACTAAAAGCCAAATTTTCAAAATTCCACTTTTGGAAGGAGGTAAGGTTTCTTGGAACATCGTTTCTGAGCATGGATTAGTGTTGGACCCCATAAAAGTGGAAGTTATTCAAGAGTGGAAGGTTGCAACGAGTGAAACGAAAGTTAGGAGTTTTCTTGGGTTAGCTGGTTAT
Organism: Allium cepa; assembly: GCA_030765085.1. Lineage (NCBI taxonomy): Eukaryota > Viridiplantae > Streptophyta > Magnoliopsida > Asparagales > Amaryllidaceae > Allium > Allium cepa. The sequence continues at coordinate 958,320,725 of CM060935.1, forward strand.
TATACAAAGTTCATAAAGAACATTGCAAAAATAGAAGTCCCTTTAACACGCTTGACTAAAAAGAATATTGTCTTTAATTCGGATGATAAATGTAATGAAGCATTTGATAAACTTAAGAAACTTTTGACAAGTGCATATGTGCTTACCATTCCTGATGAGATAAAGCCTTTACAGTTTTTACAGATGCATACAGCACATGATTGGGAGTAGTTCTCATGCAAAAAGGAAGGGTAGTAGCTTATGTTATTAGGCAACTGAAGGACCATAAGAATTGGTGCCTAGTTCACGACATGGAGTTGGCATCTGTTATCTTCGCCTTGAAGATGTGGATGCACTATCTTTTGGGAAAAAGATTTGAATTTTTTACCCACCATAAATCTCTCAAATACCTATTTTTTCAAAAATATTTAAATCTTAGGTACCAAAGATGGATGGAGTATATAGCATTATTTTACTTGGGTATATATTATACCCATGGAAAAAGGAACATCTTCGCTGACGCCCTCGGTTGAAGGCACACAACCTTAGATGCTATATATGAATGGAGGAAGTTGGAGTTCCTCTCAAGTTTCAACTTCCAACCGCCAACAGAAACCGATCCAAGGCTTTTTACCAATGATGAAGGTTTAGTAGGTTTTGATGGAGCGCATTAGGCACGAGCAAAAGAGGGATTAAAAGATAGTAGAGATTCTTGATAAGTTGAGAAGGGGAGAATATTTTCCCCATGTCAACATATTTGAAGTTGGTGAGAAGGGATGTTTAAGAAGGGATGGATGCCATTATGTCCCAATGATTAACAATATGTTGAAGGAAGTTCTTGCAAAGTGTCACCACTCAAAGATGATCATTCACCACGGAGGAGAAAACATGTATAGGGATATGAAGAGAATATTCTTTTGGCCAGGAATGGAGAAGAGGGCAGTTGATTTTATTGTTAGGTATTTGTTATGTCAATGAATGAAGACTAAGCAATAAAAACCTTAAGGATCATTGTTACCATTGGAGATTCCAACTTTGAAACGGGAGCACATTTCGATGCACTTCATAGAAGGATTTCCTAAAAGTTAGAGAGGAAATGAAGCTATTTGGTTCGTAGTAGAAAGACTTACTAAGAGTGCCTATTTTATTCTTATTAGGGACAATAGGACCGCAAAGTCTCTAGCACAGATTTATATTATGGAGTTGGTTTGACTACATGGAATTCCAATGAGCATTGTTAATGATACATAGCCAAAACTCACTAGTGAGTTTTGGAAGAGTTTGCAGGCAGCTTTGGGAACTTAGTTGAATCTCAGCACTACATACCACCCATAAACCAATGGTAAAAATGAAAAGGTTAATAGAATCTTGGAAGACCTGTTGAGGGCTTGCATTATGGACTTTAAGTGATACTAGGAGCAACACCTTCCTTTGGTTGAGTTCGAGTGTAATAATAGTTACCAAGCAATGATTGGTATGACCTATTTTGAGGCGCTTTATGAGAGGCCGTGTAAATCGTCAAATTGTTGATATGAAAATACCGATAAAATTATGCTCGAACAAGATTTGATACATGGTACTTCGAAAAAAGTAGAGTTGATCAGGCAATGTATGAAGGCAGTGCAAGACTGCCAGATATTCTATGCTGACAAAGGAAGGAAAGAGTTGGAGTTTGAGGTTGGAAACTCGGTATTTATCAAAGTCCCTCCTCTTTGAAAAGTCATAAGGTTTGGTAAGTTAAGGAAATTGGCACCAAGATTTGTTGGACCTTTCCAAGTGTTAGAAAGGATAAGAAAACTTTATTATTGCATGGAGCTACCAGATAGACTGGTAGGAGTCCACGATGTTTTTCACATTTCACATTTGAGGAAATGCCTTCATGACACGGCCATTGTGGTAGAGCCTGATTAATTAAGGAATATTGAGATGTAACCAATAGCTTCCCATGTTGCCACAAATATTATGGAGCATAGAACTACGAAACCCATAACAAAGAAATCAAGCCGGTCGGAGTAGAATGGGGAGATAACAAGGAAGAATGCACATAGAAAACTAAAGAAAAGATGAGGATCTCTCATCTTGAGCTTTCCAGTGGTAAAATTCTCTCTCCAAAACTAGGTTTTGGGTTGCACTGTGGTTGCTAGATTGGATGGTAGGAGATGATTGCTACATTTTTCACTATCACTTTGAACTCATGTTGAAATCTTCATGCATGTTTAGGGTGTTTGCATACATAGTTATATGTCATGATCACACACTTACGCTAGGATTGAGTTCACTTATAGTATGTCTGCAGTACATAATCACATTCCTCTTTTGTTTGAGTAGATTGTGGTGTAGATAACTTCATTGTATAACATGAATTTTTATTGTGCGTTACACTATTCGCCCCTTGAAAAGACAACGGGGATGAAATCCATTTGAGGGGGAGAATGTAACACACCATAAAATCAATCATAAATAAACAAATTGGATAATGGAGCTCAAACGAGGAAGTTATGGACAATTGATGTTTCGGGGTTAAATTAATTTAAAAAGAATTCAAATTCAAATAAATAATAAATTCCTAAATTTTAAATTCAAAAGTTAACAATGCTTATACTTGGGGTTAAGTAAACTTGAAATTAACGTTAATGTGAAATTATAATCAAGGAAGAAAATAATAATAAATCAACAACGATCAAAACATTCCCAAAATAAGGGGATCGACCGACCCCTAACCTATGACCAGTCAACCACTAGTGGGCGAAGACTATAGAGCAATGAACCTCAGTGGTAGTTAGGGTTTGTGCAATATTTAACAACTGGATTTTTATTTTTTAAACCGACTTAAATATGACGGCTCTGGTGCAATACAACCACTATAAATAAAAGCCTAGTCCCCTCATAGTCTATTGATAAGATAATTGGATTTGGATTCTGAGTATAAGTCTATTGATTTGATTTTGGAATACTAGATTTATAGTATATGTTATTGTGGAAATGAGACTTGTATAATTTTGTTAGATTTGACATTTAAAATAGTATAAGGCATAATCTCTACACGCATAGGAACCAATAAATGTGTATTTATATACGCAAACTAACGTAAATAATGTACAATTACAACATATTAATGGTGTAGTTAATTAGGTTAATAATTAGCATGTATATCCCCTTTAGGATACTAATTAATTGTAGAGGTGAAAGAAGAAGGATTTCTATAAAGCCTAAATAATTAGTACGGTGAGATGTGTGATAATATGCTTAGAGAGTGTCATGAAATATGCACAAGTTATAGGGATGCGAGGTTGGTCAAAAGCACAAAGAAGTCTGCCCAGCTAATTTAGCTACCAATAGTGTGACTTTGAGGCTGATGTAAGACATCACCTAAAATAAGTAACAACAGATGATACGAGGTTAGTACCAATTTTATAGGTTAAATCTATCCAGCTTTTCTGGATACCAATTCCTACGAATAGTCGGACTAATGTGAGCGTCTTCCTGGGTGTACGGGTCATAATACGAAGGACATGCTTCAGGGATAAGAGGTATTAAGTGATTGTTTAAGGGACCATGTATTTACTTATATGAAGTATTAAATGGTTGGTATTGGGTTTAAGTGCGGTTGAGTATATCTCAGAAAGGTCCACTTCAATTGAAGTATTAGGTGTCTAAATAGTTTTTATGCAATGTCAGCTAGATGGATACATATGTGGAGTCCGGCCTAGGAATAAGTATTAAATAGTGGAGCCTACCTTAATTGAGGTCTTAAATGGTCACAGTCTGCTTATTTTCCATTAGAAGGTATTAAATGGCTTGGGTTATATCACTCGGATTTGCAAATATTAATAATGATGGGTATGGGATTGGATAATACCAAGGACCTGCTTTGAGAGTTGAAGGTATTAAGTGGTTGTTTGAGGGCCCGTGTCTTTCCCTTATATGAAGTATTAAATGGTTTTGAAAATTTTTTAAATGCAAAAGACATATCCTTACTTAAATTATCCTTCCCAAGTATTGATATAGAAAGGCTTGGGATTTCTATTTATCGGAAATTGTTGTTTTGACTCCCTCCTCATTACAACATAATTAGGGAAGGAGACAATGATCAAGATAAAGATGGTGATGAGAGAAGTTTTTGGCGGTAGTCTATTTATCTATTTATGTTTATTTATGTTGTACCTATTTGAAGATGAAAATCTATTTTTGAACATGATTATGTAATGGTTATTGTTGACATAATGTTATGGTTTTGCGACATTTGTAATTTTTAATAAAATAGGCACTGTCTATGCTATTATATTTTATCCTTCCCTTATAAGTTTTGAATAAATAGATAAATAACTTTCTATTGTTCTTCTTACCAACCAACAGCCACCTTAGGAATGGGTCTGAGTTTCGATGGGCCTTTTCTAAGTACGGATTTAGGCCTGTTTGGAGGTGGGTTGTTACGTACCCAAAGCTGGCATGCTTGGCTAGTGAATTTACTTCCATAATTTATTCCCTTGGGATATGCAATATTATGTAATGCTCGATATCATCCAGTAGTTCCAACACCTTTGATGAGTAAGGGGCAAGTCTTGCTCCCTTGGCTTGAAATTCCTTTTACACCTAACAAAACAACAAGGGGAGCCACTAAATATATGTAATGTCTTAACTCGAAGTTCCTTTTCTATCTTGAGTCCTACAACAAATGGTTCATATTTCACTTCATTGTTTGTTGCTTGAAACTCTAGCCTCAAAGCATAGCATATCCTCTGCCCTTTAGGGGTTACGAGAATTGCTCTTTCCCTATAATCATATTAATTGGAAGCTCCATCAACAAATTACTTCCATTGGGATAGTTGGAGCAAATCTTCTTCCACTTCATCCTCCAGGATGGTGAATTCAACAATGAAACCTCCCAACGCATGTCCGTGAATTGCCATATTATAATGGTAAGATATATCATACTGGCTCAACCCGATATCCCACTTCACTAATCTTCTTGATGTCTCAAGCGGGTGTAGAACTTGTCTATGTAGTTGATCAATCAATACCTTGATCAAATGAGCCTAGAAGCAATATTCAGCTTCCTCGATGTGATCAACAAATAGTATGCCAATTTTTTTGACTCTGGTTAGTTTTCTCTACTTTGATGATCAATTTTCTAATGTAGTAAAATGGTCTTTGGACCTTGCACTCCTTAAGAACTAGTGCTGCACTTAGTGCATAAGTAGATACTGCTAATAAATGAATAGATCTCCTTCCAGAGGCTTTGATAGAGTCGGCGGTCTCTTATGTGGTCTAATGGATTCTGGAAAGCATTCGAATATTATTTTGTCCATATAAACTTTCCTTTCTCGTTTTTTGAGGGCATCAAAAAATGGTATACAATCAGTTACCTTTGAGATGAATCGATCCAACATGAAGATTTTATGATTCATGCTCTATATTTCCTTCCTCGTCATCAAAGTGAAAATCAATCTCAATGCTTCAACTTGCATCGGCTTAGCTTCAATGCCACTTAGAGTTCATGATGAAACCAAAAACTTTCTCGATGTGACTATGAAAGAAAACTTCAATGGATTCAACTTCTTTCCATACTTTTGAAGCACACTGAACATCTCTAATTGGTCGGCCACATGACCTTAGATCATTGTGACTTTGTGAGCATATCATCCACATAGACTTCCACTTTCTATCCAATCTAATCTTTAGACATTCTATTAACTAACTACAAGTAAGTAGCTCCAACCTTCTTTTAATCGAACGACATGACCCACCAGCAATACAGCTCTAAATTTGTGATAAAACTCGTAAGCTCTTGATTTTGGACATGCATCGCAATTGGATTGAATTTGAAGTATGCATCCATAAAAGATAATAGTTCATATTTGAACATACCATCCCTTAGTTGATCAATCCTCGAAATAAAGAACTAGTCCTTCGAGCATGCTTTATTTGAGTTAGGGTAATCAATACATGTCTTCCATTTTCCACTCGCCTTCTTGACCAACATTGAATTCGACACCCATTGCGGGTATAGCTCATTATGGACGTAACCATTTGCCTTTAGCTAATTCACTTCTCATTTTAATGTAGCGGATCACTCCAGTTCCATGCTCAGCCTTTTCTGTTTCATGGAAGGGTAATTTGGGTTCATATTTAGTATATGGCATACAACTTTAGGATGTTTTCCACAAATATTAGAATGTTTCAAAGATAATGCACCCGTATTTGCTTAGAGAAACGCTGCCCACTCCTTTCTCATCTTCAAGCTGAGTTGAGATCCAATCTTGAAAGCCATCATGGGATCATTGCCATCCATCGGAACATCAATCGCTAGCTCTATCAGGACCGCCCTCGCCTCCTTAGGCCCATTTCATGGGTCCATAGATTTATGAAATTTGTTGTTGGACTCGAGCAACGGCTTGGACGGTAATTGCTATGCTTTCTAGGATTTGATGCAAAGTGACTTCTTTGCATTCTTCTCTTTCACTCATCGCTTCGCCTCTTTAAGCTCTACGATGCAGAACTCTTGACTTGTGCTTTGGTTACCTTATATTGTACCTAATCTATTCCTCGTAAGAAACTTCATCACTAGACACCTTGAAGCAAGTGCAATTCAAAAACTGGTAAGGGTTAATCGGCCAAAAAGACATTGCAAATAGAAAATTCATCAACCGCAACAAACAAATATACATGCATAACATTATGATGTCCTTGTTCTAACTTAATTTGTAATTTAGTGCACCCAACAGGATACTTAGCCACTCCGGTAAATCCCTAAATGCAAGATTTACATGACTACAAATCTTTCATAACGAGACATAACTTGTCAAAAGTCTACTTAAACAAAATTTTCGCTGAGCTCCTACAGTCAATAAGGACTTGATGTATTATCGCTACCCCATTCACTGCAGTAATCACCATTGGGTTAAGCATTGGTTTATCAACCCCGTCGGCATCTCCGTTCAAAAACAAAATATCATTATATATGGTCCATGTTGTTTTGTTAAAGTTCCTTCCTTGATGGCTTAAAACATTTCACGAGGAATATGCAACAAAAAGCTACCATAGCACCTTATTGCACTCTAACTCTTTTCCACTGGATGCGGAAATTATAATTATCACAATTTCCCTAGTTGACTGTCTCGATCTCTCTCCGCTTGATCCAGCCTGATTCCCTAGGGATGACTACCCTTAAGGTTGATTACTTGCCTACCTGCCAGCCTATGAGTTGCTGACACACCATTGTAACTTCTTTTTCCTAATGAGATCTTCGATGACATTTGCATCCATTGGTATTGTGTCCATGGCTCGCATGGAAGAGACAATACTTTCTTGAGAGTCTTCCTATTCAATAGCCTCCCTAGTGGTCGGGTTCTTATAACGCTTTATACCCTAAATATTCTGAATGGAATCTATCAATTTCATGCAATCCACTAGGCAAGAATACCGGTATGCATCTTGTAGTCCTTCAACCAGATTTTTGATTCTTTTTCTTAATGTTATTATTCCAAAAATTTACCACAATGTTCCCAACACTATCACCACTCTACTTGAGCACTACATTGCTTTGTATCACACTACTTAGTACTTCCCAACCATTGGTAACCAATCTAGCAGTTACATTTGCCTCTTCCAAGCATAGCAGTTAAGTTGCCTTACGATAGAACTCCTTCAAGGTAGATGGTTGCTTCCTCTTGAGCCATGTAACAAAATAAATCTTCGGATGAACTATGTTCATTACTGCCATCAGCATTATCTCCTTCTTAGGGTCGCTCACCTACCTAGCATTGAACTTCTTTAAAAAAAACCTTTTCAGAGCCTCTCCGGTACTTTGGTGCATACTAGACATTAATATAACATCTTTCAACTAAGCTTAATGGACCTGAAATTAGTCCATAAACTTTCTAACTAACCGATCAAATGTCGAAAGATCCACATCATTTTATCCCTGCTTGGAAAATCGAAAAACATCTACATATGGAAACATACATTGCACGGGCATTATCCATATGGCATCCATACTTTAATATATGTTTTCCAGGGCCTGTCACGGCGTTGTAGCTTGGTATAGTTAGTATTACAAACTTCTTTGGATACCTTGCTTCTAGAATATCTTCACTGAGTGGAGTTCTACTCATCGATGAACCCCATTCTTCATCACATTTTTATGAATCTGGCTCATTAATCTCTTAATCATATCGGCAATAAATTATTCTCTACCGTGGTTGATTGCATGATGATCAACAAAAACGCCCTTGTGTATTCGACTTTTTCAAACAAACTCGACTGGCTACATAATGTTTAGGTTCCCCTATCTCTAAGGAAACCACTCGTCCCAACCTCTCAGCACTTGGTTGGAATCTGTACCCTTCTAGTTGGTTCTATATTGTTGATCTAAATACCACTACCTTGGGTATCTACAGCTTGTCCACCTCTACTAGCATCATCATTCTGTAGGTCCTCTTCCATAATACACCGGTATTTATAGTAGTTAATAATATTTGATATAATTGATAATTTAATTAATTTAAATAAGGAAGAGACAAATGATCAATTTTCTAACTTTGGAATTTGATGATGGGACTTGCACCACTGCAACCGGCTTGTTTTCTTGATTTGCATCATATATTTACCTATTTGATTCAGGGAACATACATATGAGGTATGAGAGAAATAGTGTTAGGGTTTGTTAGGGTTTGGGCTTAGTTTAAATTTTAGGTTTTTGTAACTCAACATACATTTGCCTTGTAACACCATACTTTAGACCTATATCGTTCGACAATATTACAAGAATATTGTCAAGTAATAAAAAGAATAAGGTTGAATAGGAGTGACCACTCGTGTTTATTCCCTTAGGATAACACTATCACACCATCTTACACTCAGAACATAATATAAAGATGTGAATAGTCTTGGCACAAAGCAATAAGCATATTAGCTAATATCCAACAGAACAATACATCATATAATATACAACGCAGAATCACATATCGTAACAGAATATAATGCAGATCAAATATCACTCTATGGTGTGACTCTACAAAAGAAAATACTAGACCCATATATATATATATATATATATATATATACATATATATATATAAACATAGACTATAAAGGGTCTCAAAAAATACATGATGACATAAGTCTACAATACATACAAATATACAACAAGTGTATAGGCCAGAATCGAATAATGCATCCAACATATAAGTAATATAGTATTTAACTTCTTAAGCTATCCTACATCCAAGGCCACGAAGTCCCTATACCTATTAAGTATCGGTCAAACCCGAGTAGTATGAAAATAATAAATGGGTCAAGCTCTCTCTAAATATCATCAAAGGTGAGATTACAATAATGAACACGCATAAACATTAAGGATATAGAACTATCTATATAGTTTGCTACACTAAACATAACAAGTCATTCTTATGATTCATATCATATAGCTAAACTATACCCATCAATGACAAATGTTGAAACCATAATAACCACATCAAAATCATACTAGTCACAAGCATGACAACGAGCAATAGACGAGCATATCATAAGTCAACGACCAAAGATGAGCACTTTGCAAGTCAACAAAATGGCAAGCACATTGCAAGCTATAATAATAGACAAGCACATCACAAGACAATACAATAAACGAGCACATCGCAGGTTAAACAAGGGATAAGCACTTTGCAAGTCAACAAACAAAGACAAGCACTTTGCACGTCAACAAATATTGACGAGCACTTTGCAAGTCAATATAATGGCAAACACATTGCAAGTTACAAAAATAGACATGCACACCATAAGTCAAAACAAAAGTGAGCCTAAAAGAGCGTCGAAGTGGTCATTTCTAATTGATAAATGTAATATGCTCTCAATTAGTAATTAAATGAGTGTCGTCCAATGTCCCATAACCACTTAGAGATACCCACAAATTTACTAAAAGATTGTAAATCCCACTCGAATAAAATTTTCAATCGAATGGGTCCAAGAATTAATCGATAAACTAATACAAATGTTCCATTCCACTTGTATTGATAAATCATTTAATTTGATTTCTCATTCAAGTGAAGTAATAGTTTTATATTGAAATTACATCCTTTGAAAACATTTATATATTGGTCTAATTGACTGTAAAATTACATTATTTGAAACTGTTTAGATATTAGTCTAATAACTATAAAATTGATAGATTTGTAAGTAAGATTTTATTTAGATAATTTACTTTATAAAAGTAATTGAAAGCTATATATGATTTTATAACTTATTTCAAGAATAACACTTCATAAATAACTTTGTATTAAATGGTATAATAAGTCATAAATCCAAATTGGTAGCAATGATTTTATATATATATATATATATATATATAGTAGACATAGTTGTTCAAAATCCATAAACCTGATTAGATTATAAAACAGGCCATAAGTGTCTATATATATATCATCTTTCATAAGACATAAGTTAAGAATTCCACAAAGGTATGATACAAATAGTCATCAGAAATCACAAGAAATGATCCAAAGAAAGCAAAGCAAGGAACTGAGCAAACAAGAGGAATTACCTAGAGCCAAACTAGCTCCAAGTTTCCACCACCGGTTTATTGGTGGATCACCATGATGGTGACTCTTTTTGGAGCCATTTCGCTCAAGGAAATCACCTTGGTTGATACATCATTGCTTTCCAACAATGATACTTCAACTAAGCACTTGAAATGAATACATAAGCATGTATGCACCCATAGCAATGCAAATAATGCATCACAATCATAATTTAAATATCAAGTTCTCAAATTATATAAAGGTGTAACTTTTGGCAAATAAATAATTCATGACTTTAGTAATTGATTCAATTAAAAATTAGCAGTTAAATCTATCTATATGATGATGCAAATAAATTCAGAGAGAGTGGTGAGGGTTACTCACCTAATTCTTATGACCCCTTGGAGAATTCGCAGTTGAAATCTACTTAACTCGTTACTTGAAGCAATCACTAGCATCCAATATTCAAAGAAATACAAAAAGGATCAATACTTGCTTAAATTATAAAATTGTTGATGCTAAAGATAAAGAAAGGATAGAATAACAAACCTTACTTTTCTATAAATTTTCTAGATTTTACCAGTATTTTAAAAACACAAATTTAAAATAGAAATTGAAAACCCTATTTTACTTCTATTTTTATTTTCTGATTTTAAAGTACATATAAGTAAATGCAAATGAGTAGGCAAGCTTCTCTTACTTATTTTAACTTGGATTTTGGGTTTTACCTTATAGCCTAGCAAAACAAACATTCTCATTTTAATTTAATTTACTAAATGGGCTTCACAAAATAATTTTTCTCCAATGCCCAAATAGTAACCCAAAATACATACAAAAAGAATTTCTTAGGTAAGTCTCAACAATGAACACATAGTCCAAAAGTCTATATTCCTCTAAAAAAATTATTTTGAACAAAAAAATTAAACCAAATAAATGTTTCTACCCAATCTTTTAATTCAAAAACTTTAGTAAAAATATTTGAAATGTTTTTATTCTCTTTTCTAAAATAATACAAAATCTCTAGTCTTCTTTAGGAAAACAGGTTTATTCATAAATCCCAAAGTGTCCATTCCATATATTAATTTTCAATATTCTAAAAATTTAGAACTCACATTCCAAAAGAATTCACTATCTTTTATAAAAGAATACCAATTCAGAATTCTCAATTAGTCCTCCACTTAAGTTATTATTTATTTTATTTGAGCGGCTTGAAAATCAATGTTGTACCTACCTCCACCTATTAAAGAAGGCTAGAGGAAATTGTACTTTCTTTTTTTATTTCTTCTTCTTCTCCAAAACTCTTTCTCTCTTCCCTCTTCTCTTGGACAACTTCAGAGTACAGTAACTTCCTCATTTCTTCATGGAATTAGATGAAACCGGTGGCAAATCAAAGGGGACAATGAAGGATACAATTTGGAACAAGAATTCGGACAAGATTCAAAAGTTTGTTCATGTAATAGTCCGAACAGCTAGTAATTTCGTGATTTGGATCAGGGCTTGGGTGAGTGGATCATCTCTACTCGCATATAATGCAATTAATGTGTTAAATCGTCGCTAGGAGTCTTATTAGAGTATAATAATGAATTAATATATTAATTATATGATTGCATTTTAGAGATGATGACAAATTAGAGAAATAGTATATTAATTTCACTGATTATCGAAGTTGGGTTAATCCGAATGATCTTGTATGATTTTAGGCATGAAAATAATGTTAATAATGAAATATAATGTGAAATACATTGAAATAAATGAAATGAATATAAGTTTTATGAAGATCAGAGCAGAAGTTGGCGATATGACAAATAAAAGAAGGATGAAAATGCATAGGAGGTTGAAATCGTGACCTAGACTAGTTCACCATGGCACCACCGGTCTGACTAGTCGATCCGTGGAATTCCCATCGATGGATTGGTGATCGAATACTAGACCAAGTTAAACCTAGACCCATTTGGGTTGGTACAAATCGAAGATAGATATGGAATTGGGAATTCGTGTGACACTTCGGGCTACTTCGAAGGATGCAATATGGTACTATGGTGACATTATGAAATGTATATATTGAATACACATGTGTCTGATATATGTGATATTAGGTGTTTGACTAATTTATCGATGTTTGGATATCGTAATGAATACGCATTATTGGATATTGGATATTTGCACGCCTTATGTGTTACCGAATTGCCGAGTGATTATGTAGTAAATATTTGATATTTAAATTTGTATACCAGGCACGGTTGAGGTAGGGAATAGTTGTTCCGAGGAAATGTGTTGTTCCATCGGTATTTGGAAAGAAAATAACTATTTCGAGGAACCATGTGTATTGTTGTTAGTGATTCAGAAAATGCCTATTTTAGAAAAATAGTTGTTCCTTAAGTAATATCGTATTAGTCATTTTTGGACATTAATGTTTTGTAATATTGTGAATTTTGGTACGCTCTAATGATTGAGTGTATATTTTTGTATATTGCAAGATGAAATGGAATATGAGCTAATCGAGTAGTCAACCTAGGTATAGTGTTGGTATTACACTTTGAGTGCAAGTAGGCAGTTTAAAGGTATGTGTATATAGGTTAGAAGATGCTAACAATGTTTTATCAATTTTTTATAGTATATTTGGGATAGATTTTTTCACTCACTCAAATGAATGTTTGACATGATCCTATTTTCCTTTTGAACTATATCACTAGGTTGATGGACCCTGATGGTGTAGTGGACATGGTAGTGAAAACCTAAACTGTATAAATTGTAAATATAACTATAATGTTATATATTTTATATTTCTCTGTATTTTGATTGAGGTTTATTATTCAAATCTCGTCCATAGTACAGAAGAAAATTAGGTTGGTGAAATGATATTTGAGAAGAGCATAATTGGTTGGTTTACGTTTGGAAAATGACTTGAGCATGGATTTTTCAATTATGAAAGGGTAATTAAGTTTGGGATTTTGATTCTAAAGGATATCCCATATTACATTTGATATAAGATTTTAAAAGGATAGGCGTTATGATATGATAGATGAGTAGGTAAAAAATTACTTTCATACGGATGGGCATTAAGATAAAATGCGTTTGCATTATTGGGATGAAAACATGGAATTGTATAGGTATATATTATTTGAAAGATAAAGGATTGAGTAGTGTTGTAACCTATGTACATAAAGGACATTCAAAATATGATTGGTGGTGATAATTGTAAGAGATGTACGCTCTTTGGGAAATTAAAGAAAGGTGGACTGAATGGATGCTAAAGCAAAATAAGGAGGTACACCATGGGTGTGAACTTAAGGGTTTCAAGTCAAATTAAAGAAAGCTTATCTGTGAGATCGAGGAAAAAGTATTATAGTTGCACGCATAGAGGATGTAGAGGCGATTTTATGGAAAATTGAATTTTAATGGTTCAAATGTGACTTGGAAGGATGGACTAGGTAGATTATTTGAAATCATCGCTCGGATTGAAAAGAGACCGTCTATTCATTGAAATTATTTTGGAGTAGAAGACTTAAAGGTAAATGGTTTACGTTGCTTATGAGGTGCACATGGACAATGCATTGCATAATTTGATCCTTTCAGAATTATCACTATATTAGGTAAGTATTTTATTTAGGTTAGTATTCCAATTTGATTTAGGATTTCTATTTCAATAATTGAATTGGTTGAACAGAATAGGATTTATCATGTTTGGATGCTTGTTTGTTTGTATGTCGTAGAACATAGGGTGAAATGTTTGTATAGTTTAGGAGGTGATAATTTGGTTATCAAACTTGCTGGATGTTTGGAGAATTGATATCATAAGCGTAATGTCGCTACTTATGTTATATTCGAAATTGTAATTGACAATATGTTATGATTGCTTGGTTAAGACATTGATCGTTATGGATGTTCTTAGATGAAAGAAGAAAGCATATAGTGATTTAAGCTGTCTGGGTAAGACACTGTCTACTTTGAGTTGCCTTACCTTAGCAACCCAAAGGTGAATCGAAGAAGGTAGTATTGGAATTATTTATTACCATGTATGTACATTTAGTAATGGTATATGAGATTGAATTTTAATTTAGGGCATGATTGCGCTAAAGCTATCCATTGTTATACATCGCAGAATCATTCATTTGAGTTGATAGCATGGATTAGAAAAATAATAAACATGCACATACATTTGAGGTTTGTGTTTCAAAGTGAGGTTGTACCAATAGTTGAGTCTATTAGATTATGTTAGGAAGAACAATTTGGTCAGGAACAATTGGAAAGTGGGGAAGTGATTATGTTGGGAAGAACAATTTGGTCAGGAAGAATAGGAAAGTGGAGGAGTAGATCCGATCTTTTCATTTCAACTCCTTTTCATAGCATTTTCCATTTTAATTGTTTTGTTTAATTAGTTAGTATCTAGGATTAGTTGGATGATTGCTTGGATTCACTATTGTTATCCAGTTATTAATGGGTTGCTTAGTTTGAATAATTGACTTGAATAATTGTTTATTATATATATATATATATATAATGTTATAATCTTGATATGTTTTATTTTCTTCATTATTACGATTGACTAATGCCATATGTTATGCATATGTGATTGGTTGTTGCATACATATAGAATTTACATGTTTACCCCTAAGATGCTTACATACATACATTATATGTGATATTATCTCATTCATGTAGGATGGCCCGAATGATAAATATTTGCATATATATTACTATATGTCATTTACATGCATATCTCGATGCTATGCTATTAGTTTTGTTTTGTAAAGTACATAAGCACCATTGTATGTTTTTATATATGCCGATATAACACACCTACTACAGATATTGATGAATTTGATTCTATATCTTGTATGTTAGGTATGGTTGCTTTGTTTGATTGATTTCTTGTTTTTGTCACAACCCAAATTTCAGTGTTCGAAAATCGACACCCGTACTTCACTTGTACTCGAATGCCGCATATTCAACCGTTGAAATTCTACTCGTACCGGAGCTTATAACACATTAAGTATAACAATACAGCGGAAGAAAACAATGAAATAATATCATTGATATACAACATAGATACAATGTGATATACATCATGATACAAAATATCAGAGACAAGTGTGCAATGCGGAAAAAAGAATATCAATAGAGAAACTCCAAAGAGAACTCTAACATCAAACTGTATCTGCAAATCCATAGCTAAAGCTCCAAAGCTAGAAAGACTCCAAACCAGAAAGTGAGAATCGCCATCCATGCTAAAGTGAATCTATTTGATCCAAATGCGATTTCCAATATCCAGAGATTGAATGCTATTGATTTTACACCTACTATTTGATTATCTGAAAAACCCAACTCTAGACAGCCCGTGTGGAAAATTGTGGGCACCCAGAGTTTAGAAAGGGAACAATAAACTCCGGGTCAGTCATGGGACATGTATGAGCAAACAAAAACAGTTTTATCTTTAAAACAAACAACAAAAGATTTTAAAACATTGAAATCCGCAATGCTTTTTTGAAAATGAAACTGCCATAAGGCCTCCCGCCACACACACAATGCAAGCGCACACTTGAAGGAGATTTCTCCTTATGACAGTCAAAAATGCTTGATATGCGAAAACTATTTGATATTATTATTAGTGCATAGTGCAGAAAATCTTTCGAAAGTATAATATTAATCTTAGCCAGCATACAACCATTATTGTATGCCTACTATAGCTACCATCTAAACAGTGGTGACCAGGATAAGTAAATGGCAGGTTATACAACTAAAACCGTAAAGGGCTCGTATTGGATGATTGGATTTCCAACAAATGGTCAGGCTAAGGAACTTCCTTAAAAATGGAACGCCTCTGGAGGGACGCCCCCATAACCTACCCGGCTCTCTGCCAACACAAGGCCGGTTTCCTCCCTGCCCGGGAGTAACACCTAAAGATATGCCATCCCTGGTCATTTGCGACCTTTATCCGAGAGCTCTCAACCATAACCATAACACAGTAATAGATTTATAGTGTCCACATGAGTTAAGTATCTGGGCTTCATACCATGATGCCACCCTTTTTCAAAAGGAATGGACATACCCTAGGGGCATGACCCCTGCAACCTTTCCGCATCTTTCCTGTTTCGACCATTTCCAGGGAGTGAGGTCTTGATACAGTCTCGTCCACAAAGCTATGCTTTTTCACAAAGCCATGCTTCGATCAACAAACGATCAGCAGCACTTCGTATGCCACATTACCAAATTGGTAATGTATCACTAGTAACCATCAACTACATAACCTCTGAGCACGTACATCTCAGAGAAAGGTGTTAAGCTAAGAGAATAAATCTCCGCCACCAAACAGAAATGTATTTGATAGAAACCGGCTTTACATCTCAAAGTGTAATGTCAGACACACATCCATACAAGTCTGTTTCGGGTTCGAACAGAACCGAAGGCACTTCCAAAGATGCCCTCGCAATCCGGGTATTCACAATCCCGATCGGACTTCCCGTCACTTAGGGAATCTCTATGCCGGCAAAACTCAGTACGGAGACAATCGACGAGTTATCCTTTCATTCTCGAAAATACCCGGTCTTCACCACCGGTCTTCAAATGCTATTCATAACATTGTATCATTACTCGGAATGGGTTATATGACACAAGGTCCTCTCCCAGCTAAACCGAATAATGAGCGCAATGTTTAAAAACATATGGATAATGGGATTTCAGTTAAGTCATAATTTATTATCTAAAACAAATGGTTTAAACAAATTACCTTTTAAAATCTTTTTAACAAAAAGATTCACTTCAAAAAGTTCACCTAGATTTCACAAAGATTCATTCAGAGCTTTTCAAAACAATTTCCTTTTCAAATTGGATTACCTCATCCAATTATTAAACCAAAGACTTAATTTATAGCTTTCAAAACTATTTCTAAAGATCCATTCATAACTTTTCAAAACAATCCCCATTTCAAATCTTTTATATATAAAAGATACACCATTTAAAATCATCTTCGATTTCAAAACAAAGTTTAACAATCTTTCACAAAGATCCATTCATAGTTTTCAAACAATTCACAAATTCATTTCAAACTTGAAATTTTTCGATACAAATTGTAAATCCTTTTTTAAATGAAAGTTGTTATTATTTGAAATCAAATAGTCTTCGTTTCAGAAAAATTCAATTATATTTGCAAGAGTTAAAGCCCTTGAGTTAAATTCAAATTCCCAACTCAATACCTTTAAAATGGTTTAACCCATATATAACTTATATAACATCTTTAAACCATAGTTTCCAAATATATAATTCCATTTCACATTTTGAATTCAAATTTAAATCAAATTATTTAAATTTCAAAACTCAATCAAGTTATTCAAAATAAGTTTTATTTTTGAAACTCCTTTTCGAAAGCTTTCAATTCCAATTCCAAAACTATTTTGGATTCAAAAATTCAATCTTTAAAACCATTTCAAAAATCTGTGACTTAACTAATTTCCTTGTGCACTCCCTATTTGTGTGTGTATGGTGTAGTCTAGGGGATTTACACAATAGTGCAACAACATCAATCTCACAGATTCAAGCATATCAATATCGATAAGCGGTATTTCCTATACCGCTTATCTTACATACACAGATTCACAGATAAATAAAATACATTCATCACAGATAAAATAAATTACATTCATCACATGTTGAATTAAAAACAATTCATATCACAAAGCATCGCACAGCAGAGATATCAAACAATTCAAACATCCATAAGTAAGGTTAATTGATCATCTGACTAGCTGAAACCAGATCAATCACCAATTCAGGTTAATTAATCAATTACAAATTATTTTAATTAATCTTTAATCATTGATTAATTAACCTTTAATAACAAATTAATTAACCCTTAATTATTAATTAATCAACCTTAATTAATAAATTGATTAACCCTTAATCATTAAATAATTAATCTTTAATTATTTAATTATTCTTTAATTAATTACTTACATTAATTAATTACTCCTCAATTAATTATCTTTCTTCACTAAATAAATTAACCTTTAATTAATTATTCTTAATTAATTACAGTAAGTGATTATCCTAATCACTTATATTAATGAATTACAAATTAATTATCACTTCATTAATTAATTATTAATCATAAATTAATTTAGCTCTCAACAAATTAATCAACCTTTAATTTATACTCAATTAAACTCTAATTAAGTAATTATCACTAAATATCAAAATTAATAATCTTTTAAGATAACACATTTATCTCAATTAATTTCATATAGTTTAACTTAACCCTTTTTAGATTAATTGATAATCAAAATCATAATCTCCAGATAAACCATTTTATCTTTAGAATCTTATTTTAAATAGTCTTAAAAATGGATTATCATCAACACACGAGTTAACTTAATACCTTCAAGTTAATTTCAAATCAACAACATTGTTTAGGATAAACCATTAACTCTTAAACTAGATTCTTAATTTAAACTACTAAATTTTTATTTGCAAAAGAAATTTTTACAAAAACAAACTTAAATAATTTTAAGTTAAATAACTATACAACTTTTATTGATCAAAATTTAATTAAACATTTATTATAAAGAAATTTGTTTAAGAATAAAGTTTTAAAACATATTTTATTCAAAATTCAGAACTTGTTTTGTTAAAAGCTTCAGACCCAAGACAGCCCCTGATTAAGCCCGGACCCATCTTCGAGTTCACCCTTCCCATCTTTGCTTCGAGTTTTTCGACCATTTCCATGCGTTTGAACCCGAGACTCCCTCATCTTCCCAAACTACGACCACTCCAACAACCAAATATGCACCGTGCACATGCACGGCGCCGACCTGCTTCTTCGACCGTCTCTACGGTCATTAACAAATCGACCTCGACCTCGACATAACATCACAATTCAGAAATCAAAATTCAAGAGCAATCCGAAATATCGATACTTGATCGAAAGTCTGGAACAACACTCGATAATAATCGTTTCGCCGACGACGAACTAGGTCACCGGAGAACTCGCCATCCATACCAGAGATACATCATGGCCTCCTCGCCACGTTCCCCCACCTACGATCGCCTGAATCGCCTCGATGATGACGAACTTCCCTTTATAACGTTATCGACCATACTGGGTTGTTAAACCCTAAATCTTGTTGCAACTCCATCCATGATGATCAAAAAAATGCCATTCCATTTTTTTCGAAGCTCTTAGCCTACCACCCACCTCCAAAAATACGCACGACAATCCACACAACGCCAATCGCCAAAACTAGACCATATTTTGATATACAATCAATCCTAAAATTCTCAATATCGATCAACTTAAAAATCGCCATATTATTATTAAAATTCATTATTTTTGTAAACGAATTCGATTATATAATCAAAGCATAGAAATTTGGTAATCCAAATTCCGACATTCACTGATTTTATACCGTGATATTCTATTTTCGGGATATTAATTAAATATTTTCACTTGAATAAATTTTCAAAAAGGATGTGACACACATACAAACACTTTTTGTTTACAAATTAAAGCCTAAAAATCATTTAGGTGGATAATTTGAATTTAAAAAAAAAAATCAGATTTTAGGACCTGTAACTCTAAAAACAGAGGTATACACATGTATACAGGCATGCACAGTCTTATATCTCCATATTTATAAACATGCAAACCAAATTCCACCCCATCATTCAAGCACATTTCAAAGAACACCAAGATATACAGGATTAGGATTTTAAAAAGGGAGTTTGCTCACCTGTCATTCAAAAGAAACAGAGCCTAGAAGAAAGAATTCTGGAAATGGTTTGAGTTAAACCCATTTGGAATTAAACTGCTATTGGACTTGCTTGAATTCCTTTCAGGTTGATTTCTGAGTTGATTTTTTTATTGTATCCTTGCTTCAGATTGAAATTTGATTCTTCCATGAATTGATTTGCTTGCTGTCCAGGTTTGCTTGATTTTTTTCTTTTTATCTTTCAGGTCTGTATTCTTTTGCATTTATCTCTGGTTTTGAACTTGCATGCCTTCGATTCAGCTGTTCATGTGCTTTCCGATCTGGTTTGAACTTGAGCTATTTGTTTGATTCAATCTTTAATTGCTTTTGACTTTTGTTTTTCTCTAGATCCTTGTTCCAGATTTGAGATTTTTTCGATTTAAATCTGCCTTTGTACTTCTGGTTTTCAGGTTGATTCTCAGGCTTTTATTTTCTTTGATTCTTTTAGATTTGAAAGCTTTTGATTTCGGGTTTTGTTTTGATTTTCATTTATCATTTGTTTCTATTTTCTAGATTTTGCAGATGCAAGAAAGAAAACTGAGAAGAGAGTATAGGTGCATACATACACAACTTGAATTCTCCTATTATTATTTTTTAAAAATGAAAATAAATAACTTGGACACTTGTCTTCATGCAAGCTAATTTGATTACAAATGTTTTAAATGCATTTTAAATAGTTTACACTTGTTAAAAATTATAAAAATAATGTTTAGATCCTTAACTTAAATTAATTTTATAGACTTATGTTTAAATCCTCTTAGCTTTGTATTTACAAAACATATCTATTTATATTAACATATGTTACAAACTTTTATATATATTTATCTTATGTTTATGATTTATGTTTTAACTCCTTTATATTATTAATCAGCGAATCATATATACTCAAACTATATATTATAAGTGAATCTTTTTAAAAGAAAGTATGTATACTTATTTTGTTTTCAATATTTATATTAATTTAAAGAAAAATAATTTTAAAACTAACTATACTTTAATAAATAAACACACATATTATAAATATAGAATTCAGTTTTAAACAACTTTTTTGAAAATTATTTACATTTAATTCAAAATATAACTTTTCAAAGTATATTTTCATATGTATATAATAATTCCAAGACAAATTTTTTTCAGGTTTAAATCATAGAGTATTCAAATCCAATTTACTTATAGAATATTTATTGTTGAATTTCAATTTCAAAAATCCAATTTACAATCAAATTTATATACATGTATATAAATAAACAACACATATTGTTTATTAGATTTCAAAATTTGCAAATTAATTCACACTTAAATCCAAAATTTTATATTAATTACCAAATAAATTAGGCTTAAAAATCAAGAATGTTACAGTTTGTGTGAATAATTACATGACTTGATAAGATGATAGCTTTATTAGATGTTAGAGTATGTTGCGAATAACGTATAAGTGATACTGAGAGAGAAAGATTGTGTGTATAACTTTCTTTGTCCTTCAGGAATTTCGAGGAAAAAATATTTTTAAGTGGGGAAGAATGTAATAATATTTTTAATAACTAATGAAATTTGACATAATTTATAATTTAATGAATTTGAATGCAAAAAGGGGCTAAATGGTCATATTTTTCAACTTTGGAATTTTAGGATGGGATTTACATCATTCTAATCGGCACTTTTTCTAATTTGAATCATATATATACTTCTTTGATTTGGAGGATAGATGATGGAAATACGGGTGAAATTGTGTCAGAGTTTTATTCGACTTTGGGCTAAGTTTAAAATTTAAGTTTTGAAACTCAATGGACATTGCCTTCCATTTATTTAAGTAAGCACAAAGGAAACTGTAATTTCTTTTTCGTCTCTTCTTCTTATTCAAAACTATTTCTCTCTTTCCCTCTTCTCCTACATAAGTTCAAATTACAATAGTTTCCTCATTCCTCAACGGAATTCAATGAAACAAGCGGTAATCAAAAATGAAGACAATGGCTATGACATGGAATAATAAATAGGACAAAATTCGTAAGTTTGTAGTGGACGATTTTAGGATTTGAATCATAGTTCTGGTGAGTGGATCATCTCTAATCATATATGATACAATTAGGGTGTTAAACCATTGCTTTAGGTTTGATTAAAGTGGAATAACAAATTAATCTATGAAATGCAAGATTAAATTTAAGAGATGATGATAATTAGAGAAATAATATATTAAATTTACTAATTATTAAAGTTGGGTTAATCTGAATGATTCTATATGATTCTAGGCGTGAAAATAATGGTAGTAACAAAGTATACTATGGAGCATATTAAATAATGAAATATACATAACTTATATGAAGATTAAAGAAAAACTGGATGAAATGACGAATGAAAGAAGGAAGAAAACGTGAAGGAGGCAAAACATGTGAATGAGGCAATAATCTTGACCTAGATTGGTGCACTTGTAGAACCACCTGCTTGATCGAGTGGTATTCCCACTGGTGGACCGATGGACAAATTTTGGGCCAGGTTGAACTTAGACAAAGTCGGGCTGGTACGAATCATGATTTTGTATGAGATTTTGGGCTACTTCGGAGGAGGCAATACGATAAGATGGAGATACTGCAAAAATGTATAGATATTGTCGAATATGTGTGTACGATGTGTGTGATATTGGTTATCCGACTGGTTTATCAATGTTGGGATATCTTATTGAGAACATATGATTGTAAATTGGCATGCTTGATGTGCTATTGAATTGTCGAGTGATTCAATTTTGAATATTGGATATTGGAATTTGTATATGAGGCATGATTGATGCAAAGGATAGTTGTTCCCTAGGAATTATATTTCTTTTAATATTCGAAAAGGAAACAGTTATTGTAGGAAAATGGATGCTCCGTTAGTATCATTGTTAGTGATTTAGGAAATAGCTATTCTGAGTAAATGATTATTGCCTCGATAATACCATATTATTCATTTGGGAAATTGTTGTTCCTTTAGGGATGTGAATTTGGTAGACTCTATTGATTAAGTATATATCTGTGTATTGTGTAAGATGAAATGGAATATGACCTTAATCAAGTAGTGAACCTAGGTATAATGTCGATATTACTCTTCAACTGCAAGTATGCAAGTTAAGATATGTTTATAAGTTAGAAGACAATAATGATACAATACCCTTCATTCATAGTATATATGAGATAGATTTGTTTTCACTCACTCGGACATATTTTCATGATCTACTTCTTTTTTCCTTTTATCTATATCACAAGGTTGATGTACCCAGGTGGCGTGGTGGACATGGCGATGAGGACTTTGTGTCAAAAATATTGTATAAATTGTAAATATAAACTATGGTAGTATATTTCTTTGTATTGTGAATAGGATTGGGATTAATTGTACATATTAAACTATGTATTTGAAATCATATTGAATATAAACTGTTTTATATTATATGTCATATCCTTCCACTTTAATGTTTGAAAGCTTATGCTTTGACTCTGCTTTGTTTACTTAATCTTAAAATTCAACCTTCTGTCATTTCCGATCTTCATGATGTTAACTTTGGTTCAAGCGTTGAATCTGAGGGGTTACATCCTCTCTGTTGGACAAATTTAGCATGTCAGCAAACGTCGTGGTTGTAACATCCCTTATCCGGAGGCCTGAAGCTAAGCGCTACAGATGCTACGGTCATCCATAATATTAACTTTCGGTGACCAAACATGGTAATGTTAACGGTATCCACAATATTAGAAGCACTTAAAAATGAAAGAAAACCATCGCAGATTAAAACACTTTTCAGATTACATTTTGAAACAACGTTTCATATCCAAGATACATATTCAATTGATATATATTGCAATAAACAAATGGTTGAATTATTTAATTGTTGAATTACAGTTTGTGTCGTTTCGCATCGTGTTTGTTCGTGCCTTTATCTAGTCTATCCATTTTCGTGCTTCGTAGTCATCTTCTTCAACCACCCAAGGTGAATATTTCATTCATGACTCAATCTATTATGCTATGATAACCAAGTGATAAAATTGTTGTTTATGATAATTTGGATGTTAAATTGTTGATTGTTAGAATTGTTGAAATTAGGATTGTAAATCACTATGCAAGTTAAAAATTTAATATTGTTAGTTCACGACAAACAAGTGTGACACTAAAATTTATTATGTGATGATTGAATTTGGTTGTTAATATAAGTGTATTTGAATATGAAATTGAAATTGATATAGGATAGTCGACAAAATTTAAAATGGACTATATATGTTGAACTTGACCCCTTTAACTGTTAAATCAACCGTCGCGTAGAAATAGCATTAACTACACTTTGAACCATTGTATGTATGATTGATGTAGAAATGTGATAATAGACACCAAGTGAAACCATAAGATAATAATCTTTAATCTACATGAAACGATAGTGTAGATTCTAGGAATAATTATATTAATTTGCATAAATAACAAATGTAAGTTAATACGATTATTTCGGGATTATTTAATAAATTGTTAAATTGTTATGTATGGTTGCTATTGCTTGTTTATTTACTTTGACACCATCCCAGTTATCACACTGCAAGTTCCCTTTGCTATGCTTTGTTTTATATGGAATGATATTGGGTTGAAATGATAAATACCCATTTAAACAACTTGGCCTAGGATAGAAAATAAAAGTAAGAACCCGATTGGTCAACCAAACCATTTTCGAAATCGAAATATATTTTAAATTAAGGAATGAACTTAACAATTTTTTTGGAAATTTAATAACGAACTTAGGGATTTAAGTTGAAATAAATTAACGGATTTAAATTGAAACGGATTAATAACTTACCAAGTTGGATAAAATGAATTGAAAATTTAATTGAAATAAGATTTAGGAGCAAGTAAGTTTAGAATTTAATAAGTTAAAGATTTAAAGATTTGTTAGCTTTAGATTCAAATTCAGGCTTTAATTAAATAGATTTGAGCTTGTTATAAGTTAAATTGAGATTTAGGAAATTTGACTTACTAATTTAATGAATTTAAATTAGGGATAATTTAAATTTAAATGATTTTAAATTTAACGAATTAACCAAATCAGGACATTGCAAATGGAAATAGACTTCTTTGATTAGAAATTTAATTGAATCGGTAAATAAACAAATGAAATTTTGAAAAGGGGAATTTAGTTAATAAAGTTGATTTAATCGAATTTACGATAAAAATGGATATAAACATAAAGTGACATGAATAGAATTTGATTTAATAATTTAAACTAAGTTTAGCATTATATTGAATTCGTTGATTTTGAACTAAATTTAATAAGCGACTTTTAGACCTTATTAAATTGAACTTGAATACTAAATTTTATCGTTAACTCAAAGGTTTGAACTTAAGATCGTATTTGAAATATGTTTTAAAATATCTAAAATAAACTGAATCGTGAATTGTCAAATTTTGGAAGTCAAGTTTGCACCTTGACTTTTGGACTTTGATTTGTTAAAACGTAAATTTAACCGACCATCGGGTAATAAATACGTAGTTATTAAAGAGACCAGGATCGGGAATGGACATACTCTCTGTCGATACCGAAAACCACTTTAATAACTATTATGCGCGAAGTGTTGATCCAGAATGAAGTGGATGGTTTGGTGAACGCGTTGACTGAAGAAAGAGAACGATATTGGATAACCCCTGACATGACTAAAACAGGAGCCGCGCCGGGCCATTGAGGATCGCCACCTCTAGCGGACACGCTTCTTCGATACCATATCTATTACTTGTGTGATTCGATTTGGGTGCACCCTTGATTTGGGAGTGTTGTTTCGCGGTGTTGAGATAGTAGCTACTATGCTCAACATCAGTCCGGATCACGCAACAACTAGTATCCTAGTGTGTATTGCCTCATGTACCTTGTCATACTGATTATCCTATTCGCGACCACTACGTTTTGATTTGTACCTTGAGTACATGGATTTCCCTCTGGTGACTTCCGGTTTTGGGGAAACTACAGTCTTGTATATGCTTTTGGGAATATAAAATGTGTTAAGGGGAATTATGGTAACGCCTTAACGCTATTTTAATATTCTATTTTATTGATTAGACATTACCTACATACCGTATTCTATTGTATATATAGATAGTTTATCGGATCCTTAGAAATGTTATCTTATTCATCTTTGAGTTATGGACTTTATTTCCTGCACTTGATTATCCTGTATAAGATTTTGAGTCCTGACTCGAGTGTTTCTTTTGTATATGCTCGGGTCAGTCTGAAGCTATCCAGTTTGCTGATCAAGGTTGGTTGAAGATGCTGAAGACTTAGTATTTATCTTTATCGGTGTATTTTGATGTCCGTGTCTATTGGACATTTATGTATTTCCTTTCAGTCACCTTTTGTTTAGACATTGTTGTACTATATGTAGTAGCTTCATGAACTGCTATTATGACGATGTATTTCAGCTGCATTATTCTGTGACTGTTCTGTGACTGTGATGTTGTATTGATTCTCATTTACATATATATATTTATAATCCCATAATGATTCGTGTTTTGTATTATTTAAGTTGACATGTGAGGATTATTGTCAATTTAAATGGTCCAAATATACGGGTTGTTACACCTCTCATACGTAGTTACGTTAGCGAGCGTTGGCTAAAATCGATTAACCAACGCTCTGATACCAAATGTGACGACCGCCCATGACTCCTGCACTAAACAAGGAAATAGTGCGCTGAAAAGTGTGCCAGGCTGCCAGGACGATCATCAGGGTAAGGTAAAACAATAAACTCTATCGTATTACTCACAGCGCATGGATAAAATACAATAGAAAGTATACATAGTGTAGCTCTATAGAACCGAATTCTCATCATATAAGCTCATAACAATTTGACACAAACATCTGAATAGTCAATACATCAAGCCTCACTACATAACACTCAGAGAATCATACAAACAGTGGAACATCCAGTACATATAGTAATAAAACAATATGCAAAAGCCTCCAGCTCGTCTTCGTCATCAACAACGTTAGTCACTAAGATCAGCACCTGTCACCTGCTACCTAGTCTGCCCATCCCAACATGGATGAACAGCCCAAGGTAATAAGAGTTAAACACAAAACCTTGAGTCAGACAAAAGTCTTAGCGAGCAGTAAATCAACTATCAAACATACCAAAAGAGTATAAAGGGTGAAAAAAGGAATAGGAACTCAACCATCCCACTCCACCACTTTCTACAGTGATAGCCCCAGACCCATTAAGTAGAAACAACCATAACAAAGCAGACAGTTAAAATAAAGCAATTATCACTCGAGTCAAGGTCGATGTTTTCCAAGTACAAACCCCCAAGGCCTAAAGCAAGATCAGATAAGCACCCACAAAACATCGCTCTTGAGACCGAATGACGATACAACCAAAGCATCCAAGCATCCATGACTTTGGCTATCACTGTTGTCATTGCCTCGATATCATCGTTAATTGAATGACCGGCTCATTCTTTCATCCGTCCGTCAAGGGCTAATGGTAACCCCGGTTCTAGACAGAACTCCGCACGTCGTCGCAGCCCGTGCCTAGGACTATCGAATCTGCCCAGAGTACTTAGCACGTCGTTGCAGCCTGTGCTTGGGACTATCGAATATGCCCAGCGTACTCCTGCTTTGAGCCTGCTAGAACCTTCAATAACAATGAGATCTCAGCCTTCTAGTCATCCTCCTCGACGACTATTTACATATTAGCTCAAGCGCCTCTCGGGCCAACTATTATCCTCAAACTCGAACCATATCACCGAGTTATCAACATGCTTGGGATGATCCCATCTGGATTAAACCAAGGCTATCTCATATCATGCTTTGCTTCATCGCATCATAGCAAAGTCCCATCTCAACATCATGCTTTGCCTCACCGCATCATAGCAAAGTCCCATCTCAACATCATCATCAAATCTATCCATATGAGCTTTATCATCCGCTTCATATGCCACATGCAGCTTTCCTTATTCAAGAGCCTTTCCACTTGGCTTTCGAATCATCTTCGACCAAACTTGTCCAAATCAATCATCAATCAACTAACTTCTAACAATCAATCAAATCAAACATTAATCCAAGTAATCAATCATTCAAACAAGATCTAAATAAACAGTTATAACAATAATGGCAATTTAGTAAATAAAGAGTCCAAATCTAACAAGCATGAATTCTAAGTAATATCTTGATGAATGAACTATCATAGGTTAACATGTAGTAAAATGGATATCAGAACTTTATGAGTTATGGATCTACATGCAGACTTAAGGAAAATGCATGAAATCACTATCTTTAACACACAAACAAGTCACCGATCCAATATACTCCTTTGGGTCCGTGTGAGAGATAACCACCACTCACCGAATCACCTAAACACCACAAAAGCAACTAACTTCAGATCTGGACAGCAAAGGATCTAGCTTGATCCAACAAAACTCTGCTTCAAATGATGAAATCTCTCTTCAATGGATGGAGATCTTCAACTTTGGCTCTTGGATCTTCGATCTTGAATGGATGGAAGCACTAGATTAGAGTAGAGAAAAGAAGTGAAGAAGTGTTGTAGTCGATCTCGCAAAATTGCAGTACTCGTCGCTTCGAAATCCGGATCCCAAAAATGAAGACAGGCACTTCTATTTATAGGCTGGAAATCACTTAAGTCGGCCGTCCCCTTAAGTCGTCCACGACCTAAACCTTGCCGACCTAACGACCTACGACTCAAGACACCACACGACCTACCGACTCATCGCTCCATGGCTCAACGACCTACACATGCGCGCGACCCAATGACTCAAGCCAATACACGACTCAACTATACACGTCCTAACGACCTACCGACTCACGACTCACCGGGACACGACTTACGACCTAAGCCAGTACACAAGAATTCCTTAAGTCGGTCAATTCTATGGGTCAGTTACTACTATAGGTCGGTCTCATCTATGAGTCGTTAACTCCTAAGTCGTCCACTATACTTAGGTAGGTCGAATCCCTAGGTCGGTTACTATCTTAAGCCGTTATTCCTTAAGTCGGCAACTCTTAAGTCGGCTAACTACTAGGTCGCTCCAAATTCTTAACTCGCCCACTGCCTAAGTCGCCCTTCCTCCTTAACTTGGTCCACCCCTTAGGTCGCTAGCTTCCCTAATTCGCTCACACGACCTGACTCTAGATGATTCAAACAATACTAACGACCCAGTGGCATCTATTTAACGATTTATCGACACGTAAAATATTGGTCGTTACATCTTTAATCCTGCTCTCAGTTTCCCAAGTAAAGGCTCTCCTATCGTCGCTCCACCGAACCTCAAATAACCTGATTACCTTGTTTCCTGGCCTCTTCTTGTCTCTCATGACTATACAAACTGGCTTCCTATAACAATAGTCAAGTTCGGTTCTACAACTATGTCCTCTAACATAGTCTGTGTTATAGTAGTCTCCGAATCTCGATTACATTTCCTTAGATGGGCAATATGAAAAACATCTTGGACTCCTATCAGACTATTCTGTAACTTCACTCTATATATGAGTTTCCCGATCCTATCTAGAATAGGAAATGGTCCTACCAATCTCAGTGCCAATTTCCCTAATTTATCGAGTCAAAACCTTTCATCATGATACCTTGATGAAAACATGATCTCTTACTAAAAAAATCTAAGTCCTCCCATCTTCTATCAGCATAACTCTTCTGCCTAGACCGATCTTCCTTCATTCTAGCTTGGGTCAACTCAATCTTCTCTGCATCTTATCTAACTTAATCCGGACCATGAACCAACCTATCCCCAATCTCTAACCAACAAACTAAAGATTTGCATCGCTTTCCATATAAAGCTTCAACGGTGCCATCCATATAATAGCCTGATAACTGTTGTTATATGAAAAATCGACTATGTGTAGATGGTTTTCTCATGATCCTCCAAAGTCTGGTACACAAGCTCTTAAAAAATCTTCCAATACTTTGTTAACTCTTTCCGTTTGCAAATTAGTTTATGGATGGGTAGCTGTACTCATTTTGAGCTTCGTACCCATGTATCATGTATACTCTTCCAGAACTCGCTAGTGAATAAGGAATCTCTATGACTTATGTACTAGGAATTCCATGAAGTCTAACTATATTCTCCATAAACAACTTAGCCAAAATAGGTGTCATCCTGGTTAACCTAACTTGAATGAAATGCGCAATATTTGTTAACTTATCTACTATGACCCATATGCATTCATTTCCTCTGATAGATCCGGGCAACCCTTATATAAAATCCATTAAGATGGAATCCCATTTCCACAATGGGACATTTAAAGGCTGAAGTAGCCCACTTGGTTTCTGATGTTCGGCCATTACCCGTTGATAGTTCAGAAACTGCTTCACCCATAAACCTGCCTCTCTTTTCATAACTTCCCAGAAGAAACTTCTCTTCATATGTTGATACATCTTAGTTCCTCCCGATGAATGGTGAACTTCGAACGATGGCATTCTTCAAGTACATCCTTCCTCATGTTTCCCACATTCAGAACATGTAACCTTCCTTTCTTCCTTAACCACCCATTCTTGTCTAGACTAAAATCTTTCAAGTCATCGCCCTTTGTTCCATCCCTTAACCTTCTTATCCGTTCAACTAATATTGGATTCTCTATTTGCTTAGCAACAAACTTTTTTTATCATCATCGGTCTAACTCCTAAACATGACAACATAGCAGTTTCCTTACTAGATCTTGCTTTAGATCTCCACTGTACTCTACATGTCTTCAACGCTTCTAAATCTTTCAACTCGGCTATCATGGCCAACACTACCATCTGATGATTTCTGCTAAGTGCATCCACAACCTTGTTGCCTTTTCCTGATGTGTACTCAATACCAAAATCATAAGCAACTATAAACTCAAACCACCTCTGCTGTCTCATATTCAATTCCTTTTGATAAAATAAATACTTCAGCGACTTATAATCCGTGTACAACTCGAATCTTTCTCCTAAAAGATAGTGTCTCCACACCTTCAATGCAAAAATCACAGCAGCTAAATCCAAATCGTGAGTTGGGTACCTAACCTCATACAGTCTAAGCTGTTGAGAAGCATAGGAAATTACTTTACTCTTTGCATTAATACAGCTCCTAACCATATTCCACATGCATCTGTATATACTACTAAATCATGATTCCCTTCTGGAACAACTAATATAGGTGCATTGGTCAATAAGTGTTTCAGATTCTGGAATGCCTCCTTACACTCATTAGTCAAAACAAACTTCACATCCTTCCGCATTAGCTTGGTCATCGGCGCTGCTACCTGTGAAAATTCTTTATGAATCTCTAGTAATACCCCACTAATCCAAGAAAACTGTTTATCTCAATTGACGTCTCAGGTCTCTTCCAATTATTCACTACCTTAATCTTAGTCGGATCTACAGACAACCCTTTCTCTGAGAGCACATGACCAAGAAACTTCACTTTCTTCTACAGAAATGACACTTCGAAAACTTCAACTTCAATTGATGCTGCCTCGATGTCTTAAGAACCACTCTAAGTGAAATTCATGCTCTTTCTCATACGTAGAGTATATCAAAAATATCATCTATGAACACCAACATGAACCTACCTAAATGCTCTTGGAAAACTTTGTTCATCAAATCTACAAAGAATAATGGAGAATTAGTTAGTCCGAGCGACACTACTAACCATTCGTATGATCCATATATGGTTCTAGATGTCATCAAAGGAATACTATCCTCCGTCACTCTAAGTTGATGGAACCCTATCGCTAAGTCTAACTAGGAAAATACTTTAGCTCCACTCAACTGGTCGAATATATCATCAATTCTAGGCAAGGAATATTAATTCTTTTTCGTCTTCCCGTTTAACTTATGATAATTGATACATAAGCTTAACAATCCATCTGGCTTCTTGGCAAACATTGCGGCTGTCTCCTAGGCGAACTACTTGGTCTGATGAAATTCTTACTTTCCAAAACCACCAACTGCAGCTTAAACTCCCTCATCGCAGTAGGTTTCGTCCTTCTTAGCGGTCTACTGACCGGTTCTTCTCCTAGTATAAAATCCATCTAAAACTCAATGGCTCCTTTCGACAGCAATCCCACCACAGGTTCAAAGTCATCTATGAATTCTCTAACAATGAAAACTTGACTCAACTCATCTTCTACCTCAACAACACCTAACAAAGCGTTAACCTCATAACTAGGGCTTTCTACGGAGTATACTATCCAATCTCTACAGTCAGGGTGTCTAAGTGATATTATCATATCATGGCAAAATATCCTAGCATCGTATTTACTTAACCAATCCATATCTGAGCCCTACGAAATCAAATACATGAAAAGTGCGAACAAAGGTATGACCTAACAATTCAATCTCTAGATGGTCACACTTTATCCCAAGTGTCGCATACCATCCGATTGGATTTGAGTAACTAAGTATGAGGGTTCTAGGTGAAGGTTATCTACCAAACAATGAGATATAAATGAATGTGATGCACCGCTATCAAATAGAATGCTAACTGATATACCATGAATCATAAGTGTACCTCCCAACATAGCCTTTCCCATTTCCTCTACTGTTGGCCTTGAGGTAGCTGGCTCTAATGCAAACACTTTGCCCTTTCCATCCTTAGCTAATTCTTTACACTAGTTCTTATAATGTCCAATTTGATCGTAGTTGAAGCATATGATATTCTTCTTCCTGATCGTCTTCTTTCGATCACCCTAGCGACATTCATTTGTGAAATGCCCTTTCTTGTCACATTTATAGCAAACACCGCTGCCTTCCCTTTCTTAGAAGCTCCTCCCTTCTGAGCTCCTCTCTTATGGAAAAACTTCCTTTTCTAACTTTACACTACTTGAAACTCCTTTGTCTTATTCCTTTAAGGAAAAAAAGCTTCTCTTTATGTCTCAATGCCATCTCTACAACAACATCACATGGATCCCTAATGTGAGATAACATAGCCCTAATAAGCTCAGGCTTCAACCCCCTGATGAACTTCTCATTCCTCTTAATCACAACATTCACTGTAGCATAACCATATCTCCTCCAACCTTGTTGCATACTCCAGCATGGTCATGTCTCCCTGCTCCAACTCAGTAAACTTCCTGAGTAGAGTGGACTTAGCAATCTCCGACATAAACCCCTCCACGAATCTCCTTTTGAACTCAGCACATGTCATAATCTCCTCATTAACTCTGATTGTAATACTATTCCACCAGTATAGCGTTGCTTCTTGCAACTTCTAGGAGCAAGCCTTCTCTTTACCAATCATTAAGCCCCAGATTAGCGAAAATCCTGTCGTAATGAAGCAACCGGTTCTCCACTTCATTTGCGTCTTCAGTACTAGTAAACAGCTTCCGTCCGAGTCGAGCATAATCTCTACTCAAAACTGCATAATTGTTGACCATTGGAGCTTCCTAATTTCCCCCTCTAACTACTTCAGTTGCAACTCCCGCTTGTATCATGTTGACAATGAACTAATACATTGCTCCCATGTCAACTTGCGGGACTCTAGTACCCGCATATTTGGCTTTTTCCTAACCTGGGTTCCTCTTGGTATTTGGTCTGGCATTTCCATTAGTTGTAGGGCTTCCCTTTGTATCCTTCCTTTTAGCAAGGGCGTGACATCAAAGAATTGACTGGAAATCGAAGATATTCAGTCCCAAAGATCAATTATACACATGTTCCCTAGAATACTGGTGAGTTTTGTCCGAGTCCGGATCGGGCTACAACTGACAAGAGACGACGTGCAAAGCTATGAGAGTTAACATTCCAAATTTCAGGTTAATCGAAGTTCGTATGCTCAAGTTATAGATAGATCAAGTTTCACGAGAAAGGCGCTTATTACGTATCCATCGAGTTCGTGTCCATCAAACCTCAAGCAAAACGTTGCTCGTTCATATCCAAGGAGGGAAGCAGTGTGCATCCATTCCATCAAACAAGACTCATTCGTATCCGCCGAACATTCATCAGTTCGAATCCATCATGCATGCTCCAACTCGTATACATCACCTAGAAGCGCTTCATATCGTTCCCACCTGTGCACGATTCATATTGCTCGGTTCCTCCACAATACATATCGATCGGCCGAAGATCGATACGATCCATACATCACTCGAGCGATACAAAGAGGCCCTCTCCCCCATTTATGAAGCAATCAAGTCGAAGCGATATGAAACTAACGATATGAAGAGATCGATACGAGATAGGGTGTGATTGATGGATACAAATAAAGTCACGTTGGTTGATACAAATGAGACACGATCAAGAGAATGACTTGGTCACTCGGCATGGATCGATCCTAAAAGATAGTGCTATTTCATTGGCCATTACATGCATTTCATAGATACGAAATGGGCGATACGAACGTAATGGTACGAAGCTTGACTGCACATTGAAAACACAAACTTGCATCGATCATATCTCGAAATCTACAAGTCCAAATGCCAGCAAATTTTCACAAGAGCTTGCGTACTAACTCAAGAATGTGCCTGATCGATCTCAGCCTAAAAAGATCATTTCTTGGTCGATACGAATTCCATACATATCGATCATGGATCAAGCCCAAATGTCCGATGATCGATCACGTGGGCCCACCCACGTGAGAGAAGGGTCTTTGGAGCGAGATATTTATTGCCTACGCCTATAAATAGTAACACTAGACCTACAAAAAAGGGACTTTTGGCTTCTCTATATCGATACTTTGCTGAAATTGTGATCATACTTTGATTGTAGTGTTGTAATCCACTTGCAACCAGTGAGTTATAATCAATAAACATCAATATTTTCATAATGGATATAGTACATATGCCGAACCACTCTAAAAGCTGTGTGTTTCTGTGCTTTTTCTTATCTGTCGACTGGTATGTTTGTTAGATCTGCCTCATTTTACATTTACTTTCTTCATTTTATCTCTTCAAACACATGCGAAGAGTGTTGTTCCCAATTTTAGTACAAACATTTAGGTGATTTCACTGAGAGGACCCAGTTTTTCTGCCACTCATTGAATTAACTTCCGATATCGGATTGCAAGAATCCAACGAGGAGATCCATATCTTAAACATAGAAGTTCTTCCACCCTGTTCAAATTTCCACCAAGTTTAGGAGAGAACTTCGCTATTCACCATGGCCGCTACTAAGACTACCTCAACCTCTGCGGATCCAAAAGGACGGGATAGGCAGAACCCCGCACAACTTCCCTTTGCAGACCAGAACGCTGCTAGACCATCGGATCCACAAGGCCCTATCACCAGGGAAGAATTCTATCTACTGATGCAACAGTTGACTCAAAGCCACCAACCGCTCACCCAGAAGCTCCATGCCAACATGAAGTTAACCAACCGTCTGAACCGAGAAAGATGAAGGAGATCCAGAAGGGATCAGGCTTCCTAGTCATCTACTGAAAGTTCAGCTTTCTCAGATTACAATCATAGATCCACCCACCCATGGCTAGATGGATGCTATAAGTAGGCTATCGAACATCATCGCACTTTGAATCCTGGACAAGCGAGAGTTGGTCTGTCAACCAGCCACCAGACCAGACCCTCCTCTCGAGGAGGAACAATTCCTTATCACACTACCAACAACCGCGCTATCGCCGCTGCCATCGAGTTCGAAGTTGGCACTCAAAACCGAATGGATCCGAACCATCGTCGGCATGATTATACTCCTGAGCCTTATGTTCCCGAAGAATTAGAGCCAAGAAGGCGAGGTATGGACCATCGACTGTGCCCGACCCATCCTTGCATTGTGGAACCCAACCACACCTTGGGCCAGCAAGTTTAGAATGTCCATATGCTAGACATCCTGACAATGATTCGCCAGATGATCCGAGAAAGCCAAGACCTCACCAATGACGACTAGGGAATCTCCCGGGGTCATACCCCTTTCACCGATGATATCCTCTACGCCGAACCACCTCGGCAATTCAGAATGCCAAATCTACTAGTTTATGAAGGGAGCTCTGACTCTTGCCGGCACATTTGAAGTATGAATGGTTGATGAATGCCGCATGAGCTGATGATGCGGTCAAATGCTGAAGTTTCCCAATCTCCCTAGGGGATATCGCGACTATGTGGTTTACTCGCTTACCACACTGATTTATTTCATGTTTCAACCAGTTGGCTATAAAGTTTGTTGAGTAATTTCGCATGCATGTCACAAGGCCCAAAGATGTTAATACCTTGTCCAGTGTCACTCAAACTCCTAAAGAGACACGCAGACGTTACCTAGAGAGGTTGCACGCTGCATGCGCTAAGATTAGTAACCTTAATGACAATTTCATTCTAATGGCACTAAATAAGGGAATAGATTCTGATTCCTAATTTGGCAACTGGTTGGCCAAAAAACCCCCTGCATCATTGGACTGTTTCTATTCCAAGGCAGCTCGGTTCTAGAGAAGAGAGGATGTGAAACAGTCTAGGAAAAAAGATGATGCAAGGACTGGTGTGGAAGGAATCCAAAGAAAGTCGCTGCGATACAAACCTGGGAGAGTTCGGGAAAGATGCAGTTAAATATATAAAATAAGCAGAATCAGTAGAAAGGCGATGGTAATCTGGGTAAGAAGCGGGATCACGATCATGGACCACGATGTAGAGCTCCCGTGCTTGACACCTATACTCCTTTAAATACATCCCTGGAAAATATGTATTTACAAACTTGTAATACTATCCAATATAAGAAACCTGCTCCAAAGCAACCGTTAAAGAAACAGATTCAGGCTAAGAAGTTTTGTAGATTTCATGATATATATGGCCACAACATGAATGAGTGTCGTCGTCTATAGGATATTATCGAGAAGTTGATCCGAGAAAGAAAGTTGGAGTGGTTCGTTTGAGCACCGTGGGCTGGAGGTGTGGGCCCATCAAATAAAAATCTAATACCAAATCAGGTTAGACCGAACGAACCCGCGTGACCTGGTGAGAGGTTTGTGATTAATACTGTTAGTGGTGGTCCTCATTCAATGGATTGGAGCTGGAGGGAAATGGAGTCGTATGCCACCTTTATTCGGCATGCAGGCTTCGAATGTTGCAGTAACTTGGACGACGGGGCTCCGGCCAAGCAATAGAAGATGATGTCATACAACGTCGTTTTCCAGGACAGGAATGCGGACAGAGTCGAAGCCCCTACCATTGATCCATTAGTCATTTCAGCTCAGATAGGTCCTACTTGGATGAAGAGGATCTTGGTGGACAGTGGAAGTTCGGTGAACATACACTTTAAGAGAGCCTATGATCAAATGAAGATGGAAGCGAAAGATTTGAAGCCTTGTCAGTCTCATATTCATAGCTTTAATGGAAGTGCAACTATACCCACTGATATGGTGAAGTTACCAATGGAGTCGGGAGTTGGAGAGCACCGGAAAGTCCGAATACTGCATTTTATTGTATTGGATATTGATTCACCGTATAATGCTTTCTTTGGCCGACCTGTCCTAGCTGAGTTCAGGACTGCTATCGCCCCTGAGTGTTTGACTTTGAAATTCCCTACCAACAATGGAGTCGCGTTTGTCCAGGAGGACCAGGTTGCTGAACGGGCCTGTTATGTTGTTGAGCCACGGGAGGCATAGCGAAAAGACAAGGGAAAGGGCGTAGAGGAATCTCTCTGCATCTGCTTTGTAAATAATTGATAGTCAATGCCTGGGACTAGGCCTGGGCACCACAACCGATTCCCAAGAGATCTTGAACCAAGAGATAATGAAATCGAGGATGACATCAAAGACAGTTAGACTTCTCCGGCAGAGCTAACGATCGATGTTCCGATTGATAATGATGACGATTCTACAATGATAAAGATTGGATCTTGGCTAAGTAAATAGATGAAGGGGTAATTGGTTGAATTTCTCCCGACAAACCTCGACTTATTTTCCTGGATGCATTATGACTTGTGTCGGATCTCGCCGGACATCGCAAGCCACACCTTGAATATTGACCCATGGCACGTCCTAATCAAGCAAAAAGGCGTGGTATGGATCCAGAGAGAACTTCCGCCCTAAATGAAGAGGTAGATAAACTCAAGTCGAACGGGTTTATTCGAGATGCGCTATACTCAGAATGGGTATCCAACCCCGTACTTGTCAGGAAACTAGACAGGAAGTGGAGAACTTGCATTGACTACTCAGATTTAAATAAAGCTTTCCCTAAGGACAGTTTTCTTCCTCCCTGCATTGATCAACCTGTAGACTCGACCATGGAACACGAGCACTTTTCTTTCATGGATGCATATTTTGGCTACAATTAGATTCCTATGCACCTATCCGATTAGAAGCATATCAGCTACGTCACCGATCTAGGACTTTACTGCTACAAAGTCATGCCATTTGGACTCAAAAATGCTAGAGCAACTTACCAATAGCTAGTCAATCAAATGTTTGCTAACCTGATCGAAAAAACTATGGAGGTATATGTGGACGACATGCTTGTGAAGTCACAATTCTCCATTAATCATATCAAAGACTTAGATACGATGTTCAATATCCTCCGAGAGTATAGAATGAAGCTCAACCCATTGAAGTGTCACTTTAGGGTCGCATCTGGAATGTTCCTTGGATTTATCGTTAATGCTCGGAGAATCAAAGCCAATCTCGAGAAGATCTGGGCAATTATAAATCTTGAGAATCCAAGGACTGTAAAGCAAGTTCAGAGCCTCAATGGGAAGGTAGCAACGCTGAGCAGATTCATATCAAAATCCACCGAAAAATGCATTCCCTTCTTCGATCTAATCAGGAAAGAGAAACGGAATTTTGAATGGACTACCAAATGTGAAGGTGCATTCCGAGCACTGGCTTAACACTTATCCACACAACCTATTTTTTCAAAGCTTATTGATCATGAAAGATTGTACATCTACTAGGCGATATCATAAAACACGATCAGTGCTGCTTTGATTCTGGAGGAGGATCAGATACAATGGCCAGTCTATTACATTAGCAAATGACCAACCGAAGCAAAGAGAAATTATCCAAAATTAGAGAAGTTAGCTTACTGTCTTTTCATTACCTTGAGGAAGTCGCACCTGTATTTCCAAGCTCATCCTATCACTATCTACTCCGACCACCCGTTACGACAGGTCCTTACGAGGTTTGAGACGTCTTGTAGGTTACTCAAGTGGAATATCGAGTTGAGTCAGTTCGACATTACTTGCACACCAAGGCGGGCTATTCAAGGACAAGTCCCAGTGGACATCACTATTGAATTCACTATCCCAGAGGACTTGCCCGAAGCTAATGAATCTCCCAAAAATATTTTGAAGCTGCACACTAATGGCACATCAAATGACCGCTGCTCAGGCGCTAGAATCGTGCTCGGTACTCCTTAAGGCCGATCTATATAATATGCTTCGAAGTTTGATTTCCGTGTGACTAATAATGAGGCCAAATATGAGGATTCTGGACTTAGGCTCACTAGAGACTTGAAAATTACTACTGTGGAGATTTACTATGATTTATAATTGGTCGTGTGCCATGTTCGAGGGGAATACCAGGCTAGAGACCAGAGACTGGCTGCTTATCTTGCTCGGGTCCAGGAAATATTAAATTAGTTCGATTATTATGCCATCTATTACTTACTCCGAGAACACAATCAGAAGGTCGATTCTTTAGCAAAATTAGCCAGCACTGGTGAGCACAGCAAAATGGTACTCGTTCCCATTGAGATACTATCTTCCCCGAGTATTGATCAAACGGAGACCGACTAGGTACATAAAGTCATACCCGATAAGGAATCATGGATGACTCCGTTCAGGAACTATCTCGAGGGTGAGACCTTGCTAGAACACAGGAGTGAGAAAAGGCAAGTTCTTCGGAAGGCTTAGCGATTCAGTATCCGTAATGAATTCATTTATAGAAGAGGATACTCTGTTCCTTTACTCCGTGTATCGTCCATGATGAAATCAAATGAGTATTACATGATGTGCACGAAGGAGAATGTGGAGATCACACCGGGGGGCAAGTTATTGCTAAGAAAGTACTTCGATATGGTTATTACTGGCCGACTATAAGTCTCCACCAGATTATGGCAGGAAATGTGACAGATGTCAGAATCATGCTCGGATTCCAAGAGCCCCACCTGCTGAAATAACTTAGATTGTCAGTCCATGACCAATTGCAATATGGGCATCGATATTGTTGGATCTCTACCTCTCACGAAAGATGGCACGAAGTATGCCATCATTGTAGTTGATTACTTTACCAAATGGGCGGAAGCCGAGCCGCTTGCTACTATCACAACGAAGAAAGTGATCGATTTTGTGGTACGCAACATTATCTGTCGATTTGGTCTGCCACATGCCATCACCACTGACAACAGAGCCTAATTCGATAGTGCGAGTTCAAGAATTTTTGCAAGAGATTCCATATCCAAAAGAAGTTCTCTGCAGTTGCACACCCTCAAGCAAATGGATAGGTCGAAGCTGTTAAAAAAGTTATAAAGTCCATTTTGAAGAAAAAATTAGAACAGTCCAGGGGAAAATGGGTCGATGAACTTCATACGGCCCTATGGGCATATCGAACAACCCATAAGTCCACGACTGCCCACAGTCCATTTTCACTTTCCTACAGATCAGAAGCCATCAATCCGGTTGAATTAGAAGTACCTTCTTATTGTGTCACTTATTATGATTTAAAGATAAATGCTATATTGCTTGCTGAATCTCTAGACTTACTAGATGAGAAACGTGAAGAGAATGATTTAAAGATATCCATGCACTGAAGTTGAGTCGCCCGATTGTAAAATGCTAAGGTCTGACCCTGAACCTTTAAACCTGGCGATCTCATGCTCAAGAGTATTTACCCAGTCCCTTTGCATATGAGACCTACATGGGAAGGATCGTATGTTATTGAACGAAGACTTGGAGACGACACGTTTAAATTATCGAAGGTTAATGGTCTCACTTTGCCAAGAGCTTGGAATAGTGACAGTCTTCGTTGCTACTACACATAACAGGCTTCATTTTTTCATTCAGTCTACTTTTCATTTGCAATTTGTTTATGCATTTCGAAATTTGAACATGTAACAAAGCAAACGACTATGCCATGCTTTTTTATTTTAGCAATAAAATACAATCAATTCAAGCCAGAGCAGTTGCGACGACCTGACTTTCTACTCCCAGAAAATCGCGTCATCTTGAAGAAAGAAAGGGATAGAAGAAGAAAGAAAGAGAAAGAAGAATACAAACAACATCAGAGAACTCACAGCGGAACGAATAGAATATAATATATCTCATAAAATATTACATAGCATCTTATTTCATCAGAGTACAACTATACAACACATATTAGACAGATTATAAACTTCTGTCTAACTATACAACTCAAGATACAAGTGATACAAACACAATATACACAGCGGAATCAATATATATCTACACGTCGAAGCCTCCTGCTCCATATCTCCTCCAGAATTCGTCAAGCTAACCTGATTCACTTGACTACTCATACATAATATGAGTACCCAAGAGTTTAATAAAACAGAAAATAAACACTCGGGTCAGACAGGGGTCTGGTGTGAGTAAACGGGTTAAAATTGCTTAACTTTAGAAAACCTTTGAAAAGAAAAGGTATCACGTAAGACTTCCCACACATAAACATGGAAAAGTTTTTACCTTACGCTAACCAAAACATTTGATAGGAAATCCAGTGATATTATAATAGTGTCTAGGGTTTTCAAGATAAAATACAGAAATAGCTGGAATGCTTACATCTCACGTTCCAACATAGTTGGGCACAAACAAAACCGTACAGGCACTTATTGGATTTTGGATTCCATACAATGGCAGGGCTACTGGGGTACCGCCCGTCACAGTACGTGGCCTAGATCAACGTACCGAGGAGCCACCCTAACTCCCCTGCAACACAAGGCCGGAACCATCCCTTACTGGACAGTTCCGAACAAGACCACCCCGTGGTTGGCGCGACCAACCACACACTAAGCCGAAATAGAAAGGGACCTCTAGACAGGGATGTATCTTGCTCTCCAGTGGGAGCTACCCACGAAGCCTTGCTGCACCTCCCCTGTTTTAGCCATTCCCGGTTGATGAGGCTTGAGGTTACGATTACCTTTATAGAACACATCACTTAGAATGCTCATCGTCCGCCTGACGATGTGTTGAAAGCATTCAATCCATACAAGTTCGTTCCGGGTTCGAACGAAACCGAAGGCACTATCTCGTTGCACTCAT
This sequence comes from Allium cepa, assembly GCA_030765085.1. NCBI lineage: Eukaryota > Viridiplantae > Streptophyta > Magnoliopsida > Asparagales > Amaryllidaceae > Allium > Allium cepa. The sequence goes on from CM060935.1 coordinate 958,363,091, forward strand.
TATTGGAATCACCCTCAGAGCCAACGACCATAGCCCTTGCACTCTGATTCACCATCTCGAATCTATAAGCACTATTCCGTCAAACTCATTACGGCATCACCCACAGAGTTATACTGACGTATAGCCCTTACACCTCGAGTCTTCACTTGCTCCACTTGGATTAACGACCTAACGTTTAATTGGAATCGATGTGGTTTTCGGATTCCAAATATGGAAACCCGATCCCGGTCTCACCGAAACCAAACGCCATTTTAATGTCCAAGTTGTACTTAAAGGATTTAACAGTTTAAACTTATATTCAGGATGATATATAACCAGATAGATGAATAACATTATCACAACAGATAATCATATCAAACATTCAGCTCATAAACAGTATATCACATAACAGATATATCCAAATCATCCAATATCATTCAATCACTCAATATCAATCAACATTCAATATCAACCAATCATCCAATATCAATCATTCATACAGAATTGATTAACTCTAAATCAATTTAATTAACCTATAATTAAATTAATTACTATCCTTAAACATTTGGATTCCCTTAATCCTACTTCATTGATTTATTACCAATCAAATTCAATTAATCATTTCTAATGATCTTCCTTAATTAATCTTCCCTGATTAATCATCTTTAATTACATTCAAGTAATTATCCTAAACCATATTCAGTAATTAACCCTTTAATTACTATCATTAATTATAATAATTAATGATCCTTTATTAATTAATTAACTATAATTAATTACATTAGAGCTTAATTAATTACAATTAATTAATCACATTTTAATTAATTACTTTTATTAATCACCTTGATTAAATTCATTAATTACATTAACTAATGATCTTTATTAATTAATTAACCTTTAATTAATTAAATAATTAACTTATAATTAATCATCTTATTAATCATAAACAATAATTAACAATTTGTAATTACTTATCTTAATTAATTAACTTCTTAATTAATTAACTTCTAAATTAATTATATTAATCCTTGATTAATTAATCCAATTAATTAATCTTTTAATTACTTCATTAAGTAATTATTAATCAAATTAAATTAACGATTAATCCTTAATTAATTACTTAATTAATTAATTACATTTTAATTAATTACCTTTATTAATTAATATTAAATTAATCTCATTCATTAATTAATTACATTAATTAATTAACTAAAATAAATTAAGTAATTAACTCTTAATCTTTCATAAGTAATTTCTTTAATTACTTTCATTAATAACCCTTAATTAATTTCTTAATTAATTACTTATCAAATAATTAATTCCATCATTAATTAATTCTTAATTCTTTAATTAATTAATTACTTCATAATTAATTAACTTTAAAACAATTATATTAATTAATTCCTTAATTAATTACAACAAGTGATTACCCATTAATCACTTCAACTAAATTACTTCCATAAGTAATTATCATTTCTTAATTTCATTCAATTATTAAACATTAATTACTTCATTAAGTAATTACACTTAATTAATTCTTAATTAAGTGATATTTAAAATTAAATAAATAATTAATCAATTATTTAAAATTAATTAAACAATTAATTAACTTATAATAATTTCCAAATCCTAATTTGATTAAGAGAACATAAATCTTAATTAAACTTTACTTATTAACCATCAAATTAAATATTCAAATCAAAGATAAATTAACCTTATTTATCTTGTAATGAATTAAATCAAATTTTAACATCTTAAACAAATTATCCTATTTGGTTTTCAAAATTATAATGATGATCTTATTTAAAAATAGGAAATTTAGAAAACAAATTCCTAAATTTCAATGCTTTAAAACATTTAAATTATTCTTATTTATTTCCAATATAAATTTTGAAATCTTAAGTTTGAATCATTACTTAACATTTTAAACCTAACTTGATTAAATATTTAAATTCAAAATATCCTTTTAAATTGAACTCCAAATGTAATTAACTTACTTTCAAATAAAATCACTTTAAACAAATTTAAAGTAAAATAAAATAAATACAATTTCAACTTAACTTTAAAAGTTTGATTAACATTTAATTTTAAACAACAAGTTTACATTTTACATTTTAAACTCTTTTTATAAAACTTGTTTATAGTTAAATATCTGATTTCATCGAAATCAGGTTTCAGGTTGAAAACAAACGTTACCCTTGGGCCAGACCCGAGTAAACTTCCTTAATAACTCGAGTCAAACCCGAAGAATACAACCCCTTCCCAAACAAACCACAGAACGATACACGTTCATCCTTACTTCGAGTCGCCCCCAGGTCATACGCGAGTTCCCACCCGAGAAAACTCCATCTTCCCCCGAACCAACTTCCCCAGATCAATGTCGTGCACGGTGCACGTGCCCAACCACGTCCGGCCACCGTTGATCACCCCGACCATCCCCATCGACCACTCGAACACGCGAGACCCAAAATCCCAACCCAGATCCACGAATCACCATGTGAATCGAAAATTCGTACTCGATCACGAAACTGCAGCAACCCACCTTCCACAAAATCACCCACGACCAACATCACATCACCGTTAAGCCGTCGCCGCCCTCACCCTATAATCTCACCTCCATGAACTTCGACATCACCAAAAACGAAGTAACTCGATTCATCATTTACGTCGCGAAAGCCATGACAGTCAAGACCAACCGAACTTGCTTAAAAACCTTAATTTAATCCAATTCGCACAAATCTGACATTAGAAAAATTAATTTGCATTTTTCTACTGTTAAGTATCAATTAACACAGCTTCAATTCGCATATCAAAGCCTATAAATCACTTAATCACATGAATTTAACAAAACCCCCAATTTCACTCAATCCAAAAATTCAATTTCAACTGTAGGTTAGAAATTCTGATTTTTGTTTTAGAATTCATATTATACATTATAGGTGTGGGATATAAATTTTTTTCATCAAATTTTGATCATGATTTTCTTGATATAATTATTGGATTTTACTGCATATCCTACTTCCTGCAATTTTCTTAACTGTTTCACATACATTTTATCTTTAACACTAAACTCATATTGAATCTAACTTCCATATCTCTGCATCACCTTACAGTATTTCCATTTTGAAGTCTATTCAGAAATTTTTGCTTTGAAATACAGAGGTGTTAAAATTTTCTTTTAACAGATTATTTTTACAGTAACTCACCTGCATGCAAACAACTCTCACAACATACAAGTACTAATACTTATAAATTCAAGCTGTAAGATCTTAATACAGGTAAATACAACACAGGCATGATATTAGAATAAGATTCAACTGTTTTTTTTTTTTTTTTTTTTTTTTTAAAAAACATTTACTCACCTTAAATAAATGCAGTGCAGTTTTCTTTTCTCTTTTAATTTTAGCTTCCAGGCACCTAAAATCTGAGTTGAACTTGCATGTTGAACATTCCTCTGCATACCAATCACTCTTGTTGTTTACAGATTTCTTTAACTTGCTGGGTTGATTAAAAGTTGAAGCTTGCAGTTGAAACAGATGTTGATTTCCCCTTTGCATGTTGAAATTGCAGATTGCAAGTTGAACTCAGATGAAATGCAGGTTATAGCTTTGTACAATGCAGATTTTAGTTTCATATTTGCTTTTGATTTTTGCATTTAATTTTCAGGTTTTGGAACTTGATTTCTGATTTTGCCATTATTTAGTTGAGAGGTGGAAACAAGGAATGGAAGTGTTAGAGAAAACTAATTTTTCTTCTAAAAATGTTTATTAAAAATTAATATAAATAAATTGCCACTTGTCTAAAGAATTTACATTTGTCACTTAATTTGTTTAATAGCTTTACATGTGTTAATCTTTTTGCATAATTGTATTTAAAATCTTACTACAAAGATACTTACATCTTATATTTATGTGAATGAGAATTTTATATTTATGAGATGTTTTTATGTTAATAAACTTTTGAATTTTGATACATATACAAGTATAAATATTTTAATTTACTAAATACATAAATACTTATGTATGCATTTAAAAGTCTAAAACATTTATTTTATACATTATAAATTATCAATTGTTTTAATTAAATTTCAAAACAATTCAAACTATAACATATACATACATATATATTATAATTTGGAAACTCATCTTTTATTTTAAACAAAAATATTCTATTCACAATATATAACAACTGTATATATTATAAATAGAATAAAAATTTCATTAGCTTGGAAAAACAATTCTTATCAAATTTTGCTAGATTAAAACTCATTAACCTTTAAAAGATTACATTAGCCAATTTTAAATTAAAATTACAATGAAAATTATCAATCCAATTAAATTATTAACACAGATTATTAAATTGTTATTGCCCAAAATTCCGGGTCGTTACAATCCTCCCCCCTTAAAAGAATTTCGTCCCCGAAATTTAAAACAAAGGTAATTTAATAACCCTTAAAAGATTTTAATTTCAAACAGCAAAGCATTCCTAACAACCAATTACTAACAACCATAGCAATCAATCAAACAAACAAACCTAACTAATTATCCTGACACAAATCAGAATAAATATTCTAACACTACATCGAGTTTCCCAAGTATAAATCATCGGGTGACTCGCTCTACAGAAGCTAAACTAACAAACTACATCACCAATATCCAGAGCTCCTCTCTTCTCTAGATCCATCAATCTGAATAGAACATCAGACTATTTTCAAATCCAGCTTAACATCCAACTCCAACTGAACTACAGATTCAACAACCAATGATGAATCATACACGTATTCCCTCAGAGATACGTGTTACAAAATGAATTCCAGATATCCAAACTGGCAATTCAATCTAACCCAATCAAAACACAGATAAGAAATCTTCAAATGCCATAACACTAACCAACCAATCTTATTCCATATCTGTTCTCTTAACCAGAGAAAATTTAACAACTCTGAAGTCTCTAACTTCAAATACCAAACTCCTTATCTCATATCTGTATAACTTAACAGATAATCCTGGACTGCCAAACTTTTCCTGATCAGCTCAATCAATGCTGATACTTCCAGAAACAACTAGACCAAAACAAACCAGCTTCTGGATCCTATCCAACAGAAAAGCTTTCCAAAACCTGTCGAAATCCAGAACATAAGCTCTATTCCTCAAACAATAGCAAACTGAACTTACTTCCTTCCTTACACAGCTGCTACCTCGCTTCCGCTGCACAACTCTGATTCTGAAATAAATGAGAATACTATTGATGAACACGAATACAAACTTATCCAATATATCCGGGAAACTTTGTCCACCAAATCCATAATAATCTGAGTGACACATCTGACTCAGTCACACAACCTTATATCAGAATCCAATTCAAAACTGGATCTGACCAATCCAAATTCCAAAAATTTTCCGAGCTGCTACACCAACTCTTTACTTCTCCAAGAACCATCCTACTACCAAGCTAACTACCCAAATCGCTTCTGGAACCAAATCAATATGGAACTCAACTCCAGATGCAGACAAACTCTGATCATTTCAATAGCTCCTACTTCCACATGAGAACCCTCATCTCAAACAAAAGATAATTCCCAAATAAGACGCAAGTCACTTTTGCGATCCTACCTAGTTCGAATTCCAAAGAAACTGTCCCCACTTTACCAATTAGAACAGTCTTTAACTTTTCCAAACAAGGTTCACCCTCAAGAAACATTCACCAACTTCCCGGACTACTGCTAGAAGAACCACAAGATTCTTGAACAAAAGGAGAACAAAACACACTGCAGCTTTCAAACTCTATTTCGATGATACGGCAAAGCTAAAAGACCTTCTCGTCAGCACACCGAACACTTCGAGTTGCACTGCTACCATAGCTAACCAAAGACTTCAGATCCCAAAGGCTTTCCGATCCCCAAAACTATCAACAAACCACACAACAGACTTCCGAGATGGCAGACAACTCAAAGAAACTCAGCCTCCAAACCAAGCATCAACATCTCGCTTTCCTTAAGAAATAAAAAAAATGAGACCATGCCGAAGCGAAACAACTCATAGGCCTTAGTCTCATATCCCAAAACAGCCAACCTCTTTGCTAAAGATCCAGACAACTTCTACACAGATGAGTCTTCCCTATGGTAGGTAAAGACTGCTCCTCAACTACTTCTAAAACTGCTTCAAAAGAAAACATCTTCAGAAAATATCCAAGGATACTGCATCTCATCACGCAGTTATCAAGATATAATCATTTACTTCTACACTTCCAAGAGATCCAAACTTCACTTCAAAGATAAACTCCGAATCTTTTAAAAAGATTTCCTTCGGATATCTGATAAATCCTTACTCCAAACTACACACCTTACTCGAGACGGTATTAGGTCTACAGTCTCAACAGACACTTCCAATCTCAACATATGGACCTCATCCATTAGTGGTAGTCATGTTACACACATACCACTACTCCATCTATCTCTAAAACTTATGCTGGAAAATCCGAACAGATAACCCAACAGATTAGGTAGATATAAATATATATATAGTTATATATAAAAAATTACAAGTACGCTCTCTCAAGAAGACACTACTACAGAGCTTAGGCATTCGCTCAACCTAACGCTCCCTAAAGAAAGACACACTTCAGAGCCTAGGTATTCACTCAACCTACTGCTCTGATACCAAGTGCGACGACCCGACTTTCTACTCCCAGAAAATCGCGTCATCTTGAAGAAAGAAAGGGATAGAAGAAGAAAGAAAGAGAAAGAAGAATACAAACAACATCAGAGAACTCACAGCGGAACGAATAGAATAGAATATATCTCATAAAATATTACATAGCATCTTATTTCATCAGAGTACAACTATACAACACATATTAGACAGATTATAAACTTCTGTCTAACTATACAACTCAAGATACAAGTGATACAAACACAATATACACAGCGGAATCAATATATATCTACACGTCGAAGCCTCCTGCTCCATATCTCCTCCAGAATTCGTCAAGCTAACCTGATTCACTTGACTACTCATACATAATATGAGTACCCAAGAGTTTAATAAAACAGAAAATAAACACTCGGGTCAGACAGGGGTCTGGTGTGAGTAAACGGGTTAAAATTGCTTAACTTTAGAAAACCTTTGAAAAGAAAAGGTATCACGTAAGACTTCCCACACATAAACATGGAAAAGTTTTTACCTTACGCTAACCAAAACATTTGATAGGAAATCCAGTGATATTATAATAGTGTCTAGGGTTTTCAAGATAAAATACAGAAATAGCTGGAATGCTTACATCTCACGTTCCAACATAGTTGGGCACAAACAAAACCGTACAGGCACTTATTGGATTTTGGATTCCATACAATGGCAGGGCTACTGGGGTACCGCCCGTCACAGTACGTGGCCTAGATCAACGTACCGAGGAGCCACCCTAACTCCCCTGCAACACAAGGCCGGAACCATCCCTTACTGGACAGTTCCGAACAAGACCACCCCGTGGTTGGCGCGACCAACCACACACTAAGCCGAAATAGAAAGGGACCTCTAGACAGGGATGTATCTTGCTCTCCAGTGGGAGCTACCCACGAAGCCTTGCTGCACCTCCCCTGTTTTAGCCATTCCCGGTTGATGAGGCTTGAGGTTACGATTACCTTTATAGAACACATCACTTAGAATGCTCATCGTCCGCCTGACGATGTGTTGAAAGCATTCAATCCATACAAGTTCGTTCCGGGTTCGAACGAAACCGAAGGCACTATCTCGTTGCACTCATTATTGGAATCACCCTCAGAGCCAACGACCATAGCCCTTGCACTCTGATTCACCATCTCGAATCTATAAGCACTATTCCGTCAAACTCATTACGGCATCACCCACAGAGTTATACTGACGTATAGCCCTTACACCTCGAGTCTTCACTTGCTCCACTTGGATTAACGACCTAACGTTTAATTGGAATCGATGTGGTTTTCGGATTCCAAATATGGAAACCCGATCCCGGTCTCACCGAAACCAAACGCCATTTTAATGTCCAAGTTGTACTTAAAGGATTTAACAGTTTAAACTTATATTCAGGATGATATATAACCAGATAGATGAATAACATTATCACAACAGATAATCATATCAAACATTCAGCTCATAAACAGTATATCACATAACAGATATATCCAAATCATCCAATATCATTCAATCACTCAATATCAATCAACATTCAATATCAACCAATCATCCAATATCAATCATTCATACAGAATTGATTAACTCTAAATCAATTTAATTAACCTATAATTAAATTAATTACTATCCTTAAACATTTGGATTCCCTTAATCCTACTTCATTGATTTATTACCAATCAAATTCAATTAATCATTTCTAATGATCTTCCTTAATTAATCTTCCCTGATTAATCATCTTTAATTACATTCAAGTAATTATCCTAAACCATATTCAGTAATTAACCCTTTAATTACTATCATTAATTATAATAATTAATGATCCTTTATTAATTAATTAACTATAATTAATTACATTAGAGCTTAATTAATTACAATTAATTAATCACATTTTAATTAATTACTTTTATTAATCACCTTGATTAAATTCATTAATTACATTAACTAATGATCTTTATTAATTAATTAACCTTTAATTAATTAAATAATTAACTTATAATTAATCATCTTATTAATCATAAACAATAATTAACAATTTGTAATTACTTATCTTAATTAATTAACTTCTTAATTAATTAACTTCTAAATTAATTATATTAATCCTTGATTAATTAATCCAATTAATTAATCTTTTAATTACTTCATTAAGTAATTATTAATCAAATTAAATTAACGATTAATCCTTAATTAATTACTTAATTAATTAATTACATTTTAATTAATTACCTTTATTAATTAATATTAAATTAATCTCATTCATTAATTAATTACATTAATTAATTAACTAAAATAAATTAAGTAATTAACTCTTAATCTTTCATAAGTAATTTCTTTAATTACTTTCATTAATAACCCTTAATTAATTTCTTAATTAATTACTTATCAAATAATTAATTCCATCATTAATTAATTCTTAATTCTTTAATTAATTAATTACTTCATAATTAATTAACTTTAAAACAATTATATTAATTAATTCCTTAATTAATTACAACAAGTGATTACCCATTAATCACTTCAACTAAATTACTTCCATAAGTAATTATCATTTCTTAATTTCATTCAATTATTAAACATTAATTACTTCATTAAGTAATTACACTTAATTAATTCTTAATTAAGTGATATTTAAAATTAAATAAATAATTAATCAATTATTTAAAATTAATTAAACAATTAATTAACTTATAATAATTTCCAAATCCTAATTTGATTAAGAGAACATAAATCTTAATTAAACTTTACTTATTAACCATCAAATTAAATATTCAAATCAAAGATAAATTAACCTTATTTATCTTGTAATGAATTAAATCAAATTTTAACATCTTAAACAAATTATCCTATTTGGTTTTCAAAATTATAATGATGATCTTATTTAAAAATAGGAAATTTAGAAAACAAATTCCTAAATTTCAATGCTTTAAAACATTTAAATTATTCTTATTTATTTCCAATATAAATTTTGAAATCTTAAGTTTGAATCATTACTTAACATTTTAAACCTAACTTGATTAAATATTTAAATTCAAAATATCCTTTTAAATTGAACTCCAAATGTAATTAACTTACTTTCAAATAAAATCACTTTAAACAAATTTAAAGTAAAATAAAATAAATACAATTTCAACTTAACTTTAAAAGTTTGATTAACATTTAATTTTAAACAACAAGTTTACACTTTACATTTTAAACTCTTTTTATAAAACTTGTTTATAGTTAAATATCTGATTTCATCGAAATCAGGTTTCAGGTTGAAAACAAACGTTACCCTTGGGCCAGACCCGAGTAAACTTCCTTAATAACTCGAGTCAAACCCGAAGAATACAACCCCTTCCCAAACAAACCACAGAACGATACACGTTCATCCTTACTTCGAGTCGCCCCCAGGTCATACGCGAGTTCCCACCCGAGAAAACTCCATCTTCCCCCAAACCAACTTCCCCAGATCAATGTCGTGCACGGTGCACGTGCCCAACCACGTCCGGCCACCGTTGATCACCCCGACCATCCCCATCGACCACTCGAACACGCGAGACCCAAAATCCCAACCCAGATCCACGAATCACCATGTGAATCGAAAATTCGTACTCGATCACGAAACTGCAGCAACCCACCTTCCACAAAATCACCCACGACCAACATCACATCACCGTTAAGCCGTCGCCGCCCTCACCCTATAATCTCACCTCCATGAACTTCGACATCACCAAAAACGAAGTAACTCGATTCATCATTTACGTCGCGAAAGCCATTACAGTCAAGACCAACCGAACTTGCTTAAAAACCTTAATTTAATCCAATTCGCACAAATCTGACATTAGAAAAATTAATTTGCATTTTTCTACTGTTAAGTATCAATTAACACAGCTTCAATTCGCATATCAAAGCCTATAAATCACTTAATCACATGAATTTAACAAAACCCCCAATTTCACTCAATCCAAAAATTCAATTTCAACTGTAGGTTAGAAATTCTGATTTTTGTTTTAGAATTCATATTATACATTATAGGTGTGGGATATAAATTTTTTTCATCAAATTTTGATCATGATTTTCTTGATATAATTATTGGATTTTACTGCATATCCTACTTCCTGCAATTTTCTTAACTGTTTCACATACATTTTATCTTTAACACTAAACTCATATTGAATCTAACTTCCATATCTCTGCATCACCTTACAGTATTTCCATTTTGAAGTCTATTCAGAAATTTTTGCTTTGAAATACAGAGGTGTTAAAATTTTCTTTTAACAGATTATTTTTACAGTAACTCACCTGCATGCAAACAACTCTCACAACATACAAGTACTAATACTTATAAATTCAAGCTGTAAGATCTTAATACAGGTAAATACAACACAGGCATGATATTAGAATAAGATTCAACTGTTTTTTTTTTTAAAAACATTTACTCACCTGAAATAAATGCAGTGCAGTTTTCTTTTCTCTTTTAATTTTAGCTTCCAGGCACCTAAAATCTGAGTTGAACTTGCATGTTGAACATTCCTCTGCATACCAATCACTCTTGTTGTTTACAGATTTCTTTAACTTGCTGGGTTGATTAAAAGTTGAAGCTTGCAGTTGAAACAGATGTTGATTTCCCCTTTGCATGTTGAAATTGCAGATTGCAAGTTGAACTCAGATGAAATGCAGGTTATAGCTTTGTACAATGCAGATTTTAGTTTCATATTTGCTTTTGATTTTTGCATTTAATTTTCAGGTTTTGGAACTTGATTTCTGATTTTGCCATTATTTAGTTGAGAGGTGGAAACAAGGAATGGAAGTGTTAGAGAAAACTAATTTTTCTTCTAAAAATGTTTATTAAAAATTAATATAAATAAATTGCCACTTGTCTAAAGAATTTACATTTGTCACTTAATTTGTTTAATAGCTTTACATGTGTTAATCTTTTTGCATAATTGTATTTAAAATCTTACTACAAAGATACTTACATCTTATATTTATGTGAATGAGAATTTTATATTTATGAGATGTTTTTATGTTAATAAACTTTTGAATTTTGATACATATACAAGTATAAATATTTTAATTTACTAAATACATAAATACTTATGTATGCATTTAAAAGTCTAAAACATTTATTTTATACATTATAAATTATCAATTGTTTTAATTAAATTTCAAAACAATTCAAACTATAACATATACATACATATATATTATAATTTGGAAACTCATCTTTTATTTTAAACAAAAATATTCTATTCACAATATATAACAACTGTATATATTATAAATAGAATAAAAATTTCATTAGCTTGGAAAAACAATTCTTATCAAATTTTGCTAGATTAAAACTCATTAACCTTTAAAAGATTACATTAGCCAATTTTAAATTAAAATTACAATGAAAATTATCAATCCAATTAAATTATTAACACAGATTATTAAATTGTTATTGCCCAAAATTCCGGGTCGTTACAGCAGTGATTCTTAAAATGCGTCATACGACCATCACAATGCATGGAGAGCTAAGTTCCATCCTACAGTGGGACTTATTCATATAGGGAGTGACTATGATATGACCAGTCACTTGCTAAGTGAAACCCTAGCTCGGGGACAAGCCATCACACTGCAGCTAAAAGGATTGATACATGACAATCCTCTGGCTAACTCCGGCCCCCAGAGTGCGAGCTGGAGTATAAACTCAAAAATGAGGGCTCGAAGAGGGTGGATCCATCCACCTAACGACCTCACCCGTGTTTAACCAAAGTCTGAGGAGGATGGATCCATCCATTTAATGACCTCTCTTGTTAACTCAGGGTGGATGTGACCCGACCATCCACAATCCTGATAAATCTATCGTTTGCAGAGTGCGAATGAAATCCTAAAAATCAAAATAGATTTGATCGACCATCTATTCATTAACTCTAAGTCCCCAGAGTGCAGACTGGAGTATAAACTATAATTGGGTGTGACTGACCACCCACAACTAACTCTAAGTCCCTAGAGCGCTGACTAAAATATAAACTTCAATTGGGTGTGAATGACCACCCACAAATCAGCCTAAGTCCCCAGAGTATGGACACAAACCTGATCATTAAAACAATCATGATTGACCTCCCGAAAAGCAAATCAAGTCCCCGAAACATGGACGTAACTTTACACATTAAGCAGACATGATCAATCGCCGACATGCGAGTTCAGCCCCCAATGTGTGGATACGATTGTCACTAAGTGAGCAAGTGTACCCTGACAACTCGAACTCGTCTCTCTGCCACTAAGTTCAAATAGAGTGAAGCTAAAAATGTCGATGGTGAAAAGCAACCACCGTCCGCCACTTCGGCTCATCCCCAAGAGTGGTGGCATGACTCTAACACCAACAACTAATCGAGATAGTACAATGGTGAGGATCGACTTGACATTTGGTTACGACCCAAAGCCATGACTCTGGAACTTAATAATCAAACACAAGTCCGATACACAAACTTGTACTTTGCAAATGTGTCGAAAGAAAACTCGGGTGATGCAACACTTGAACAAATAAACCCGGAGTTGTGCAAAGAACAAAAGGAAATTCTATTTCACTCATCCTTTAAAGGAAAAATAGGTACAAGGAGTCAATGCTAAAATTATCCTACTAGCAAGGGCCGAACCTGCACTTATACATGGCCTACAAGAACGGAAAGAAAGTTCCTATTTATCTACCAAAAAAGGGATGCCAGGATTAATTCCTACTTCTTGGTCTTCTTCTTCTTATGCTTCTTCTCCTTTGGAGTCGACCCACCAGAGCTGCCACTATGATGCCGCTTCAAGCTTTTTCCTTTGTTGGGCCTGTCGTTGGGCGTGGAAGTATTATGGTCTCCTCCTCCAAACTCACTGAAATCAGGACGCTTTTAGAATGCGTGGTTGGAGGGACATGGGCACTTTCCACATGAGAAGAAACAGGGGAAACCTTAGCAATTGTGCCACCCGGAGAGATCATAAGTAAAGGATCCGGGCCAGGTCTTGCCAGTCCACCTCCTATAGTGCTACCCATTGTTGCACCCGCCATCTCAGCATTAATTTCGTCCATTATTGCATCGTCATGAGCTGCTTGAGTTTCGGGTGGCACATTGGCTGTTGGAGCCGAAGAGTTGGCCGCGAGCGCACTTTCACTCATAACAAATGGCAAGTCAGAAAGTGAACCGCTGTGGGTGCCTAGGAGCCATTCATCTTTTTCTCGTTAAAAGTGAAAGCGCTCACATCAAATTCCCTAGCTGTAGTAGTGGTGATGGTCGTCGTCGCCTCTGTTATGATAGCCTCCTGCTCTTGGTTTTGTTCTTGGGGTTGCAGGGGGCATGGTTGTTGCTACTTCTATAACTGAATGGAGAGAAGAGAAAATTTTAGAAATTTCATTTGATAGTACTCCAGACTTTGAATGAGTTCGAGAAGTGTTCAGAATACCTTCCTTAGCTTGGCTTGTGGAAGGGGCAGGAGTTCCTCCTGACATGTCCTCACGAGCTGGAGATAGCTTCGGTTGATTTGGATCATAGGCCGACATAGGTAAAGGATCAACCACAGGAGTAGATTCAAGCTGCATTGACGCAGGAATCTCATAGCTTGTAGCATAATGCTCGACACCGAAGCCCTCTCCAACCTCCAAATGCTGAGTAGCGAGCTTCTCTTTCTCAAATGCAACATTGGAATCATGGATAATTCTCCTCTCTTCCCATTCAACACTCGATTTTCCAGATCAAATTCATCGAGGGATTCAGTGTGATGCTATGCATTCTCATCGGCCAAGAGACGGCACCAGGCACTATGGAAGTGAATTGGATAATCGCTGAGCCAACTCAAGTCATGGTATTTCAGAATATTGACATTGTAAGTGATCAAAGATCTTCAAATCGCTCTCAAGTCTGGCCTCCGCTGCCCTGGCCTCAACCTCAACCCTAATTTTGGCCTCCTGAGCTTCCAACTTCGCCACATCTCGCTTGTTCCAAGCTTCTACGGCTTGGTCACAGGCCTCATGAGCGATCTTATTAGCTTCATCTTTTTCCTTAACGACTTCGTCGTATTTGGCTTTAAGCTCTGCCAGTTCTTGAAGTGCTCTATCTTTTTCAGTAGTGACTATAGCATTCCTGTGGCCCATATCGTCTACTAACCTTAAATGCTCCCGCCTCATCCGCTCTAACTCCTTATTAGCCTCATCCACCTTTTCAGGGCCTCCGTTTTGGAATTCCTTAAGGTGTCATTCTCTTCGGTGATTACTGCGACAATGCGTTCCTTTTAGGCGATGGTTTCTTGAAGCTCTTCAATTTTCTTCGCCCGCTCAAATGCCACAGCTGAAAATTTCTCGGTGGTTTTCTTCTACTCTCGATATTGGCCAAAAGCATGATTGACATGATCATGAATGATTTTTTCTAGTCCATCTGGAAGCACCATCAAATTTGGAGGAAAATGGAAGCTGTCGAAGCATATGTTTGGAAAATCTCTCTTCGGTTGAGCTATCTGAGCGGCTCCCACACCTACCGTCTCTGTAACCGACAAAGTAGCTGCGATAGAGGTGTCTACCCCAGTTATACGATGATGTTCACTAGATCTTGGAATTACCAGAGGCACTAGGTGGCGTGGAGTAGCAAAAGTCTATGTCCCCGAACTAGGAGGTGGCAACGAAACCCTAGGGGGAGGAGAGCATGATCGGGAGTGGCGTCTATCTCGCCTCTCCTTTTATCTTTCTCGTTCTCTCTCTTTCCCTAGATCTCTCTTTGTTGTAATAATCCCTCTCTTAAATAGAATAGTGGTGTTCATAGTTAGAATCATGCCTACGAGGTTCTCTGTAAGAACTGGAAGATTCGCGTGTAGTGCGGAGACTACCAAGCATAAACGGTTTCTTCGACATTGGATCTGCAAAATTAAAAGAAGGGTAAAGTTAGTGGTTTTCGAAGATTAGACAGCTCGTGAATAATGAGTATGTGATGTCGTGACATGTATGCATGTAAGTGTTAACCCCCGACCAACCGGCTATATCGGCCTTGCTCGAAGGAATTGACTCGCCTAGATCTAAAGCACTATGAACCCCTTCCAATCGGTATCTTGGTGGAGGGACACATAATATGGGATTGGAATGTCTGCATGCCCTTCGAAGGGGTTCTCCATGCGTGAGGAAGGAGCCTTCAAAATTATAACACCGGCGACTGGTAAAGACACAACCACGGATTTCCATCTCATAGACTTACGAAGCTTATGAGCAACCGCCTTGCCTTTCCTTTTTCGCTCTGAATGTCGAGGACTATCTGAGGGCCCGGCTACAGGTTCATCTTCAGTGGGCATGTCCTCCTCACCACCCTGCTCAGAAATTACGATTCTGAGTGCTCTACGTCTAGCTTGTCTTGCTGGAGCTGCCCTGAGAGATTCTTCAAGCCCTATGCTCTGATCTCCGTTAATCAACCCAATGTCCCTTATATTTTCATCCATAAGCACCACTTCGATCTCTCTAGACTCGTTCGGCACCTCCTGAAGGATCCTGACGACTTCCCTAAATTGATCGCCTTCAGGTCGAGGAATTGAAGCTTTAAAGGCGAAACAACATTAAACTCGGTATCAATGGAGATTAATAATTAGTTGCTAGAGGAATTGCAACACTTACATCTAAAAAGTCACTGTCCAACGAATCCTGGCGGGCGCCGAACATAGAACCACTTGGTTTTGAAGTAGCTAAGTTTGGTCCAAGTCCTAATCACAATTTGACAGTTTCTGACTCCTTCTAAAAATGTGAAAGAGGGATTATCTCCCTGACTCTTTACGTTGAACAAGAATCTGACTTCGTCTAGAGTCGAGGGCTGAAAATTTTGCTCCGTGAAGACGATAAATTGGCTGTTCAACAAAGCATACCTGTTCGTATGTTACTATGATGGGTCAATCCCTAAATAAGATAAAGTCTCTCGAATATATTGATTGAATGGTGGAAGCATCCCGACTGTGTAGGAAAATCAATTAAAAGCATTGTACTATTCTGAAGGTGTATGTGGCCTATCGTTCGATCCTGGTAGCAGGACATCGTTCAACGATATTCCATGCCGCAAACAAATTCTCCTCAACATATCTTCGGAAACAATGGATGGTATGGAATCTATGGAATCTATGGAATCTTGTGGATTCCCAATGAAGTTTTCTCCTGGTAGCTCATCCGAAGCTGGACTTATGAATTCGGCCGCGATGGCCGGCATCTCTGTTATCAATGGTGGTGGACTTTGAGCTTCCTATAACTTTGAACTCCAGGGTTCTATAGCTAATCAACTCATTAAAAACCATCATTAGGTGACAGTAATCCTACCCCCAGTGTGAAGTGCACGAATGTCTTGTGCAATGCAATGCTGTAAGTTACTTAAGAAAATTCCATAAGATTAGCAAAGTGTTCAAAAGACGAGACTTTAGAATTCAACTGGAGTGGCCATCATCTTTGACTTCATAGTCGTGCCATCTAGATTTTGGTGATCGATCCAAGTTGAGATTTGTTACATATTGCTAAATTACAGTTCTATCGACAAGCTTCGAAGGCCAGTCAAATATGCAGGGAAATAGTAGAGTCCAATATGCAAGGAGAAAGCTCGTCGGAGTCATATGTTCTAATGTACAAGGGGCTTCAAATTTGTCAAGGTTCAACCCGGATCGATCACCGTAACACCAATTCGTATCGGTGAAGGAGGTAATTCGTATCCATCAAATGTGTGAGTTAGGATCAATCATCAAAAATGCATTCGTATCGATCCCCTAATAGGCAATTCGTATCGAGTGGGTACACTCGATTTCATATCGATCACGTACATTACCTTCGTATCGATCAACAGGACCTTCATATCGATCATCTCGAGTCGATACGTAACCCCAGTAGTGATCGATACGAAGATCTCCACTTTCTCGTTACAAAATCCCATTGCCCAAATCGATTCGAACGCTCTTAATCTGAATCGATATGACCCATTCTTCCTCCTTCATCGATATGAAGCAGAGACCAAGCCAATCCTCCATAAGTCCTTCGTATCCCAAGCTTTATCTTCTCAAATGGCTTCGAAGGATCAGCTCTTCGACCCTCGACCTCACTCCGGCCATCCACGGCCCCCACATCACCAGAATTTGAAAAGGAGTCGGCTAGAATGGCTAGAGAGTTCTAGTCTCATGCCTCTAACACGGATTCATAGATTAATTACCTAAATTTAATGATCGAGTTGGGTATTAGAGAGTTTGATTCGATCTGAAATGAAGGATAGTCTTTTTCTGTTCCAAGCGATACGAAGGCGAGGCTAGATGGAAGCAAGAAAGTGAAAAAAGGCTAAGTACCAAGAATATTTATATTAAAGAAATGACCATTCATCTCCCAGTTACCGCTACCGGTCGAATAGTCATTAGAGAGATCGATTTTGGTCATTTCATGTCTAATGGCTCAACTGAGGCGAAGCAAATGCAACATGAGTCTTTCGTATCTGGTAGCCTATTGGTACGAGATAAAAGGCAGAAGGTTATTTGAGCTACTTGAATCGATTCAAAAAACATCGATACGAAGTGCTTTATTCATACCCATTTAATGCAATAGCCGTTCATATCCGTCGGTTCCTATCAACACGAACACCACTAACAAGTCATGATTGGCCTACTCAACTCCATCGATATGATATATATCAGCAAATAATTAATACATATCGATCATCAACGATACGAAGCATATTCTCTAGCTTTTCACAACGATCCCGGAGAGGATCGATATAAAGAGATTCCCAAGAATAGCTATCAAAAGTTGTTACAACTCAAATTTCACATCGATTCAGGAGAGGATCGATACGGAATTCGATAAAAAAACTGACAATGACTCGTGGACATGCAAACGTTAGTAAGAGTAAGGTTAACGCACGTTCGAGCATGATGAACTAACACTCAATTTTCAAAATTCATAGAAATTGAATGCTCATACAGTAACAATTACAACAGTGAACAACAAATTGCTAACACTCAACACTGGGTTAAAACAATGCACTGCGTAATCATTGGCAGTCCATAATTCAGTACTTATATTACCGGAAATCATCCAAAGGTTACATCTTTTGATGAGAAGACAATGACCTTTCATACAATCGGGAAAAAAAATTGGACTAAAGATTGCAAATTTTCAAAGCACGTCATATTCACAGAAGACGTACTTTGAGGGGAAAATGTTATCCCACCTTTTGGCAATGCTGGACACCAACGAATTGACTGGAAACCGAAGATATTCAGTCCCAAAGATCAGTTATACACATGTTCGCTATGGATACTGGTGAGTTTTGTCCAAGCCCGGATCGGGCTACAATTGACAAGACACGACATGCAAAGCTATGAGAGCCAACATTCTGAATTTTAGGTCAATTGAAGTTCGTATGCTCAAGTTATAGGTCGATCAAGTTTCACGAGAAAGGCGCTTATTTCGGATCCATCGAGTTCGTGTCCATCAAACCTCAAGCAAAACATAGCTAGTTCGTATCCATGGAGGGAAGCAATCTGTTTGCATCCATTCCATCAAACAAGCCTCATTCGTAACCACCGAACATCCATCAACTTGAATCCATCATGCATGCTCCGACTCGTGTATATCACCTAGAAGCACTTCATATCGTTCCCACCAGTGCACAATTCGTATTGCTTGGTTCCTCAACAATACGTATCGATCGACCAAAGATTGATATGATCCATACATCCCTCAAGTGATAAGAAGCGGCCCTCTCCCACCGTTACGAAGTGATTAAGCCGAAGCAAACTGAAACTAATGGTACGAAGAGATCAATACAAGATAGGGTGTGATTGATGGATATGAATGAAGTCACGTTGGTTGATACGAACAAGGCACGATCAAGAGAAAGACTAGGTCACACGGCAAGAAAAGTGGATCGATCCTAAAAAATAGCACCAGGTCATTGGCAATCGTGTGCATTTCATCGATATGAAATGAAGCGATACGAAGCTCGACTGCACATTAAAAATACAAACTTGCATCGATCATATCTCAAAATCTACAAGTCCAAATGCCATCAAATTTTCATAGGAGCTTGCGTGCTACCTCAAGAATGTGCCTGATTGATCTATGCTTAAAAAGATCATTTCTCAATCGATAAAAATTCTATATATATCGATCATGGATATAGTCCAAATGTCCAGGGATCGATCATGTGGGCCCACCCACATGAGAGAAGGGGTCTTTCGAGATTGGAGCAAAATATTTGCTGCCTATGCCTATAAATAGTGAGGCTGGACCTACAAAAAAGGAACTTTTAGCTTCTCTACGTCGATACTTTGCCAAAATTGTAATCATACTTTGACTATACTGTTGTAATGCACTTATAACCAGTGAGTTATAATCTATAAACATCAATCTTTTCATAATGGACGTAGGCCATACGCCGAACCACTCTAAAAGTTGTGTTTCTATACTTTTTCTCATCTGTGGACAGGTGTGTTTGTTAGATATACCTCCTTTTACGTTTACTTTCTTTATTTTATCTCTTCAAATTGTGCCCAATATGGTACAAACATCCCCAACCAAGGTTAACTCTTCCACTTCTAGTTTCCATATCTGCATTCAAGCCTTTGTAAGATATAGGAGAGTAACCTAATAGAGATAGGAGAATAGAGCTAAAAATTATACTTATATATAGAAAATACATGTACGTTACTATAACGTCATCCCATACATCGATCTTTTCTCTAAGCCCTTAGGATTATGTTTTCAAAATCATTTTAAGTTTAAAATTTTTCATAAACCTACACTCTGATACCAAGTTGTAGTATCCTCTATTTGGCGGCTCAAAGCTAAGTGCTACAGATGCTACAGTCATCCATAGTATTAACTTCCAGTGACTAAATACGATAATGTTAAAGGTATCCATAATATCAAAAGCACTTGAATATGAAATGAAATCATCATAGTTTAAAACACTTTTTAGATTGTATTTCAAAACAACATTTCATGTCAAAGTTACATAATCCTAAGTGTTTCCTAGGTTCAGATCAAATATAACTATTAGAAAATATGCCAAGAGTGACATATAACAATGCCATCTTGGATGATCAGAGTACTAAATAGTCATATCAGATATAATACAGCACATTGGAAATAAAGCGTAACAACTCCTAAATACCTAACTTCAGCCTTCTGCTCATCTTCGGAAGCTTTATTCATCCACCTACTAAAACCTGTAAATTCTTAACCCTTAGCCTACTCAAATCAATTTTGAGCACCCAAGAGTTTAAGGGGAAACATAAACTTCTATTCAGACATAAAGCCTGGTGTGAATAATAATATACATCTTGGTTATCTGATATTAAGTGAGGCCACACCGCTTAGCGGAACGGGTTTCCCATTATCAATATCCTTTTAAAAACTTCTCTTTTGCAAATCAAAACCTGCCAACAAACTGGTTAAAACAATAATATCAATATCATGTAAGCACATAAATTAGCTAAACAATGGACTATCTTTTTGAACATTATAGATTCATTTGGCTAATTACTAACCTTTGGTTGACTAGGGCCTACCAGACCAAATAAACAAATAGTCTAACTTCTTTTAGATACTCTTCCGAACTACTGTCCATAACTTACTCCTTAGTGTAGAATGATCCTAATGGTTTTGCGGGCTCACCAATAACCTTTCTCTACTTTATATATTCCATTCTGCGTGTAACATTATTTTAGTCTAACCTATGACAAAACCCTACACACTGGAATTTTGGACTAAATAAGCTAGGGACTAATAGTTGTTGTATAGGGTGCAATCTTATACTAGTCCTATCTGGTATTCTAATATTTGAATCATTTTACTTAGGGTCATCTACCCTTAGAATTTTCCATGAAAACATTTCTTTCAAGTTGATTTAACCCTTTAAATCATACTTAAACAAGGAAGATATACTCTATGCTTTACTCAAATCACTTTGCCATGTTATATATACATTATACAAAACATTATTAATGAAAACATTCAAAACCTTTGAAAGTGCCCCTTTTGAAACCATTGAAAGTACCCCCTTTGATATAAGTAAGCTACTTTACTTGCAACCTAGGCCGAAGGCCAAAACATACCTTTCAAAACCATTTACATTTAACCTTTCGAAAACATTAAAATAATCTCTTTTCAAAAGCTTTGTAAGACCATAGACATCCTCCTATCAAAACACTTGAAACAAGTCTTCAAAACCATTGGAAACCAACCATTTAAAGCCTTTCAAAAACATTGGGGAACCACACCTTTAAAACTTTTATCTTAAAACTTTTGAAACATTAAGTTCTTTACATAAATCAAACCATTCAAAAGAATTTGGGTTCAAGTAAAACATGTGGAAAGACATTTCGAAACCATTCAAAACTATTCCTTTCAAAACCTTTGAGTTTAACTTTCGATAGAACAAAGGGTCTTAAAACAACTAAGTCGAAAGCACTCTTTCGAAAGCAATTTCCTAAGTAAAAGAAGTGGAAGTTGTCGAACTGAATCCCTTTGAAAGCATTGGAGAAGCAGCTTAAGTTTTGGAACAAAGAAACCCTTTCAAAGGCATTGCTTCGAAATGTAAGATGCGACAGCAAGGGTTTTTGACCATTTCGAAAGCTTCTTTATAAAACGAAGGTGCAATCTCATTCTTCTTTAAAACAATTTACCCAAGTCGAAGGCATTCTTTTCGAAAGAAAAATAGGCGCATTTCCTTTTAAAAGCAAAGCATGATTTCGACCTCTTCGGAAATTCTATAGAAATCCCCGTTAATCATTTTTAATATGTTTTCTAACTTATTTTAATTTCTGACCCAAAACAATATAACTTAGTCGTATTTAATTTTAAACCCAATTAACTATTTTCTTCACTAGAAAATTAATATTAAATCCATATTAATTTGGAAATTTATGAAATTTGAAAACTATCTCTAAGATGTTATTTCTGACCTTATCCCAAAATCGCAAGGCATTTGGATGTCATCTAATAGGGTTTTCACATTAAAACTCATCATAAAATCCATATAAAATAACATAAATCATCAACAAGCATATATATCCATTTTATTAACAAAAAATGGCATTATACTTTGCAAAATATTCAGATCTGATCTAGAAAACTAAAACATCAAAAATATATTACGCAACCTAATATTCATTTTAGCTTTGTGATTAAGGAGTTAAGATTTGATCTTGGATTTTATTAATCTCCCTCTTGATCTTTAGCTTTGCTTCTTCTAGCTTTGTTTAATGGTGGCCGACCTCTTATATTTTGTTTTTGTTTTGAACGTAAAATGAACATGAGTGAGGATTTAGAGTGTAAGGGTATGACTTATTCCTACTTTTCCCCTTATCTATTTCATTATAGTTTCCCTTTAGTTCATTTGTTTCCTTAGGCATGGCTACCCCTTAGACATACCAATCTTAATCCCTGAACTATCTCATTATTTCATTTAATTAAACTAATTAAATTTCCTAGGTAATGTTAACCAAAATTAGGGTCGTTATATTGGTACTGGGTTGTATTCATCTCTTAGCATCGGGTGGTTTTGATGTTGATTGGCTAACTCCACCATTCATCGCAATTCTCTTCTACTACCCCAGCCCATTTTTCATCAGTTGTTTTCTTGGTCTTCTGTTTCATTTTCTTAAAGAAAAGCTTTCTTTTCTAAAATCAAAATATCATGAATCTCTTCTGCTCCTTCTTTGCCTGCAAGGTTTATTCTGTTGTCTGGATTAGGCCAATGCCGCCAACTGCTCTTGCAAACTCCTCATCAGTTCCATCTGAGTTTTTTTGTTGCTTTGACATCTTCACATTCATATTCAACATCACTTTCTCCTTCTCTGCTTTCATTGCACTTCGGTTGGCTGAGATGAAAACTATGGAAACCAACTAGTAAGTTAATCTCTTCTTTATGGTAGGATCCTTCATTATCCGCTTTGATGATAGCTCTAGAATTAGTGATCTTATCAATTCTAAGAATCATCTCTTCTTAGATCTGATAGTCGATTCTTTCTAGATCCAAATAATAGATATTCACTAAATAAATCCTCGATCTAGCTTTTAGACTTCTTCAAATCCAAAGTGAAAGCACAAATTTACGCCTAAGAATGATCGTTCTCGGTGAAAGTACCAAAAATGTTGCGTCAAAAAGTGGCACAATACCCTATTTAAGTACAAACAAGAATAATCAAGTAAAAACCAAAAATGAACAAAGGAAAGACATGATTTTTAAAGTAGTTCTTCCTCAATCTGATTTCTTACATCCACTATAATCTTTATTTCAATCCGTTCTTCCAACATTGACCAAAAATGCAATAATTTTAGATCTAGAAATAATTAGGACAAAATGACATAGCTTAGTTGCTAAAAATCAGAATAGAATCCAAAAGTCCTTTTTTCATTGCTAAATGTAGTGTGTTTATCGTTGGGATCTTCCTCCAAAGTCATCAGTACGTGTTAGAGTAGGCAAGACGTTAAATCCAAGCTTTGAGGAACAAAAATCATGTCAAAATCAACAATCAATACCCCTTATAGACATAGGTCTTTTCGACCCCAAATGTTGACACTAATACATCCACGATATTCAAATGCCGAGCACCCAAGTGCTTAAAAACAAGGCATTAGAATAAAAGAAAACGTAAAGGAAACAGAACAAGAAAGAAGGACAGAATATCAGAATCTCACATGCAGATCAATAATATATGATTTTTCAAAAGGTCTTTACCAAAAATAAAAATTTGTACACAACATCAATTAGAGTAAACTAATCGATCATCGGCCTGGATAGTTAAAAAACCTTTCCTCAAAAATGTTAATAGATTCAAAACAGTAATGTAGTGGAAATTAAGTATGGTAGGAAATCATCCAGCTCCTCTCCAAGAGCTCTAATGAACCACAACTAAATTTGGAAATATACTCGAGTATTATAAGACAATAACACCTGGACAAGTCTGGTAAACCAGCATGAGAAAACTCAACTCATATGGATTGCTCTATCTATGAAACTCTTAAAAAATAAAGGTATATCATAAGACCATGCCGCCAATAAATATAGATGGACTTTTACATTATGATAACCAACCATTTCTATTATAAAATCTAGTTATATTATAATAATGTTTATGGGGTGAAATATAAATTTTTACATAGTTGTGATGCATGTGAGTGTACATCATAACAATAATAGGTATACAATCACACGCTAAGCTGTATTCGCTAATTGTATACAATTTCCATGTAGATCTTCTGGATCAAACTTGACTCTGATCCACTACACAAGGGTGAGAGATATCCTTCTGAAGCAGCACACATCCTCAATGATTGTTCCATAGGAAACACATAACTGTCCAAATTAGCCAAGTGCATCACTCCCACATGCATATCTCTAAGTAACTCTACAATGGAGTCACATGCACCCTTATGGATTTCTAACCCTTTCTCTACTAATCCTATCTCTAATTAAGTCATATCCACTGTTATGGCTATGTCCAACATTCCAGCAGATGAGTCACCACTAAAATAGATCTCTCACACATGCTTCAATTCGGATAGATCTCAGAACATACATGGATTCCTATACCGCAAAATAGATCATGAACAACTACATGTGTTCAAACACCTCAAACAGATCTCAAATCTCCATATAGATTTCAATGTCATGAACCAATCACGATCCTCTTTCAAATCACAGAAGATGTATATAGTTTTGGTGTGGTTACGGTTTCAAGTCATGTCATATAAGTAAACACCCTGCTTACTGGACGCTCCAAAACCAATCGATGGATTTGTGGTAAACTCAACTCTGAATCTAGAAAATAAACAGACAACACATAAGAGTGGAGATCACCTCCTAATCGTTTAAGCGGATGGATTTCCTTATCATTTGTCAAAGAAGAGAAAAAAGAGTTTATGCATACAATATAGCATCACCAAAGATGACTATAACATATAATTCTCGTGTTTCTTCTAGATATTTCCAGAGTCATATTTTGGTCACTTTCAAAAACAATCAGAACAATCGCATACGTGAAAATAGGTCCCGTATACTATCCATGAGTAAGTAACACAAAAAGCATGAATGAAACATACAAGCACGATCAAGTCATATAAACGAATTCTAGTCCCCTTTTTAATTAACATTCCTTTACTAATTAAAACCTCTCTTATTAGTAAAACCCCTTTTTACTCAATAAACTTCTCTGTTAACGAAACTTCACTTATTAATTAAACTTCACAAGTTTACTAAAACTTCCATATTCATTTCTGAATTTTCAAATAATTCTCAAAAGTATTCATATAATTATCTCAACCGTATAAGTATATTTATTTACAAATCAATTTCAAAGGGCCTAAGACAAATGTTGCTCTAAAATTGTCACTACAAAGCCAAAACCATTACCCTTATGACTATCTCTAAAACATTCTTTTCAAAAGTATATTTACATTCATAAATATAACCAAAAGGGGTTAAAAACGAATGTTATTAACACTTTGTAACAATAAACCCAAAACCATATCATACTTGTTATTATTCCATTATTAAATATCTAAGTATTTTACAAACTCATTTGATAATATTTCACCTCTTTAAAATATTTTTCAAGGGACTAAAAATGAATATTACTAAAAATTGTTTACAAAAAACCCAAAACCTCTGACTTAATCCTTTTCTTTAAAAATCTCTTTTAAAGATCTAATTACTTTTCAAAAGTATAGTTAAATGGGCTAAAACAAATGTTGCCCAAATATCATTAATATAAACAAAAACTCACCTTTAAACTTGCCATTAACTTTGAAGCATTCATTTAAAACTCTAAGTACATCTTCACTTATTAAACAAGGTAATATACCTTTTTAATCAATTTTACAAAAAACATATGTTATCACATAAATATTAGAATCTAAAAACTCCTTTATATTCCTTTACAAATACTAAACTTCCTTTAAAACTTATAAACATACTAAAATACCTTTGTAACGACCTGCCTTTGTGGACATTTTAAGCAAACACACATGTCAGACTTAAACATACAAAAGGGCAGATTGTTATTGGGGTAAATAAGAAAAAGCAGAGAAAAAGAAACAAAACAGAATCTCGCAACGAAATGACGAAATATAATAATCAAATAACAGTTCATGAAGCTGTTTACAAAATATTTGATTATACTTATACAACACCGAATCAGAGTTACATACAACAGAGATAAATAACAATGCAGCAGAACAGTATGGTGTAGTAGGAACAATATAATAAATAATAGTATAAATCTTCATCTTCGTCCTCTAGAAATAAGGTCTTCAACCCTGAAATGCTCAGGCTGACCCGAGCGAATTGAAAAGACAAGAGTCAGAACTAAAAGATCTTATGTAAGTTAAATCAACGGTAAATATGCATGTGACTGCGTCAGAGATGTTTGCAGGGTTTGACATCTCCTATCCAGCATCTTACTTGAGTGCAGTAATTTAAGAGATGTTCGGAATTGCCACCTTTTAAGGATCCGTTAAACTATCTACTATGTAGTACAATACGCTATTATAATATCTCTAAAGTAAAGTAAAAGTATTAAAATGGCATTAAGGCGTTACCCATACCCCCCTTAACATATTTTATATATTCCCATAGTCTATACAGTACGTAAGCTCCTCCATAAACTGAAGTTTTACCCAGAGGGCACCCCATAGGTATGGTACAAAACAAACTCGTAGAAGACGCGCTAGGACATGTAAACACGACACTCGAGGCAATGCCAGAGTAGATATACTACTTGCACCCCCAGACTGGTGGTAACGTATAGCAGCTACTACCGCCAACGTCGGACACACTCCCATATCAAAATCGAGGGGTGGCCACCAAAATCAATCATAAAGTCAAAATATTGTATCAAAGAAATGTGCTCGATAGGAGGAATGACATCACTTGTCCCGGTATAGCTCCTATTTTAGTCACATTTATGCTGAATCACGGGAGTCAGGGTCACGTCATACCTCATACAGAAATCGTTCGCTAAACCATCCTACTTCATTTATGGAATCTCCACTACGTTTACACGGTTGTTAAAGTGGTTTTCGGTATTGGCAGAGAGTATACAATATCCGATCCCGGTCTCTTTAATAACTAAACGCTTATTTCACACCGGATGGTTCTTTTACATTCCAAAAGACAATTCACAATTTATATCAAAATATCATATTCTCAAAGCCATATCACTTTTGAAATTATATTCACTTTCAAATTCTCATCATATTTGAAATCATATCGTTTCCGCAATCATAATTTCTTTCAAAAATAATATTTCCAAATAGGTTAAATCCTTACTTCAAAGTCAGCATGTTCAATTAACTATAACAATTAAATCCCAACTTAGGTTATAACATCATTTAACAGCATTGCTTTTAACCAATGAATTGGAATATAAACACTTCCCTTTTTCTTAGTCTGAAAATTTAGAAATAGTTTAAATAGTTATAAATAATTAAAATAGTTATAAATAGTTAAATGCTTTAAAATAATTTAATTATAGATTAAAGATACTGTTAAATTGATTTAATATAGTTAAATAGATTTAAAAATAGATTTAATATAATTAAAATAGATTAAATATCTTCAAAATAGATTAAATAGATTTAAATTAAATTAAAATGGGTTAATTAGTTTTAAAATAAATTAAATGGTTTAAAATAGGTTAAATGATTTAATATGGTTAATATAGGTTAAAAGAGTTTATTAATTTGAAAATCTTAATAATTTGAAATCTTAAAATAATATATTTTAAACAGTTTATATTAAAATTT
The DNA here is from genome assembly GCA_030765085.1 of Allium cepa. Classification (NCBI taxonomy): domain Eukaryota; kingdom Viridiplantae; phylum Streptophyta; class Magnoliopsida; order Asparagales; family Amaryllidaceae; genus Allium; species Allium cepa. The sequence goes on from CM060935.1 coordinate 958,391,483, forward strand.
GAATTTGAAGTTAACATCAATTTAAACTATTTATTTCTTTTCAGTATATCCGAACCATTTAAATTTCCAAATCAACAAAATTGAATTTCAATCTTTTAATTCCAACTCTCAAATAATTATTAAATTCTATATTACTTTCACCACGTTTGAAATATCAATTTAAATTACTCAATTTCCAATATATTTCAAAGTTATATTTCAACAAATTTCAATATCTGAATTCTGTTAAATTCCATTTATACTTCAAAATTTTCAACTTGAAAATTTAATTGAATTTCTTTAAACAATTCCTTTAAACCAATTCAAATTTCAACATAAACTTGATTTCAATAATAGTTCAGTTTATATAAATCAAATTCTTATTTCAAAATATCATTCAATTAAATTCAAAATTAAGATTCAAAAATCATTAAATTTGACCAATCCAGTGTCGGTATATAATTCTCTACCCCAGGGTCAAGTGATATGGATATTTATCATTTCAATACGCAATTTAAAATTTTACGGTTATGTATTATTTCAAACCGCAATCCCGAATTAATATTAAAAATCCATAAAATCGCTTGAGTCTATCATTTAAACCCATAACAATTTTTCCCTATTGTATAGATCGTTCGGATATGTATCATTTCAACCCATAATGATTTTCCAAATAATAAATAGGGGAACTTGCAGAGTGATAGAATTTCATAAATCAAATATGGCATCGAATCATCCAAAAATAAACATCTATCGCAATCACCATCCAATTCAACCAATAAATATCAGCAATTAACAGATTATTATATATAGAAAATTAACTGGCAATTTAAATTCAATAATAAATTAAATGGAAATTTAATTCAAAATAAATTCAAATTAACAGGAATAGCAGTTTAAAAATATCAAACAGCATAAATAAATTCCTAATCACATCATAAATTTTATTTAGCTAACATAAGAAATTTTAGAAGTTGTGAGTGGGTTAAAACACTCATCTATTGAATTCAAATAGAATTGAAATTCAAAACAATCCTCAAATTTGAATAGTCTCAAAATTCGTCCAAACCAGGGTCAAAATGTTCAAAATTCGATACGATCCCAACGGAACAAACCGCGCGTGAATCGAACCTCGCATGTAAAAGTAAATCGAGTTAGAAGTTATACGATATATTTTTAAACTCAATTGACAAAATTTTAAATAATAATAATAATAATAATAAAATGCTACCACATACCATTTCTTCTCAAGCCTAGGTAACCATACGCGTGTGACATGGAGAACGACACATGCCACTGACGGCCATCGTCGCCTGATCCAAGTGTGCTAGCACATGCGCCACCGCATGCTCTTCCACCGCCCACAATCTTGCCTCGACCGCTGCTACCGTCCATCCAGATAAAGCCAAAAACTGTCGCGACTTCGAGGCCAAGTTCTATCATTTTTGTGAGCATCCAGGTCAAATCCACCGTTCAGAACGTAGAGAATAATGAGATCTACAACTTTCTTTTAGATGTCATCGCGAATCAATGATTGGATGGAGCAATCTAAGAGGGAGAAATTGCACGATTTTCGGCCGTTGAAGAAGAAAGAAGGGCAGCTATATTATTTTTAGGGTTTTGAGAATAAATAAATAATATATTTTCGTTTAGCACGACGTATGTGTATAGTTTGGTCCAGAAACAGTGTGAACTTCAATTTAAGCATGCTAACAGACTATTTTAACATAAAAAGGCCTTCTGAACGCAATGGAACTGATTTCGAGGCCCAATTCCATAATTTTCCTAAGTTACTGTTAAAATGGAATTGGTTTGAAATGACAATAACGCTCCGTAAAGTCTGTTTCATTTCTGAAATGAAAATCGATCATCCCATATATCAAAATAGATGTTTTCGGTGTTTCCAAACTCAATGGAATAGGTTTTAAGTCCAAATTACATCGAATGAAGAAGTTATGTTAAAATCAGCCTATTTCAAATTGTGTTCAATTGATTTCAATAACTTTGATTTCCAGGCATTTTGAGTCCGTACGATCAAATGGTAAGTCCGATCACTATAAAATTTGAAACCTTACAATAATTCACCATTACATATCCAATGAAACTGGTTTTGTCGAAATCCGGGACAGTGGCCAAAATGGCTATTTTCACATTAATTAAATAAATTAATATTATATCAATTATATCACTTTTTTTCAATTCAAATTTAATAATTTACAACCTCTATCATTTTTGATTTCTTAATCATTTACAATAATTTAAAAAAACTTAGATATTAATTCAAAGTTGATTAATTTACCAATTTCTAGTTTAATTTCAATTTCAGTAAATTTAGTAATTATAAATAAAAATTCCAATAAATCCATTTATTAAATTTTCAAATTTTGTTATTCAATTAATTCTCATCTTATGGTATAATTAACCTTGATTTATAGCTTAGTACACTAACATTCTCCAATTTCATCTTAATTCCCATTAAGGTGATATTAAATATTTAATTTCATATAATTGCAACTAATCCAATTGTTATAATTTAAATTCCCATAAATGGATAAATCTTGATTTCCATTCTTTTTGTTCAACCAATTGTCATATTATGAATAAAATTAACATTATGTCCAATTATTACCTTAATTTACATTAACGTAATATTTAGTTAGATTTATTGCAAAGATTTCCAATTAAATTTGATAGCCTAAATAAACAAATAACGTATAATAATTGTCACCATTGACTTTCAACCACATTTAGGTCTATTATTCACAACAAATGTTACGATTGCCTTCATAACACTAATTTTTATTAATTTACCATTAACTATATTATTTCATTTATTAAATAAATATTTACATTTGTTTTCTTATTTCAATTTTATAACCAAGTATAACATCTAAATCACTTCAGCTAATTGGAATTTCATTCGAATTGTCAATGGTTAACTTTAATTAACATTGTTACGTTTCATTTTATGTATTATTTTCATTAATAAATCACAAATTTTTATTTCTTCAACTATTAAATCACAATATCTTATTAAATTAACAATTTTTAGTTATCGAAAATTTACACGTCACTAAAACCTTTAAAAATATATATGTGTGTGTGTGCACACACATATAATAATTTATTTATACCACCAAGATATTTGATAAGACAGTATAAACAATATTACAATATAAAAGCCTTTTATTTCTTAAATAAAATCTTTAACAAATTTTCTAAAACTGTATATGCTAAAAATATACTTTTAAAATATTTATACTACATTTTAAAACATTTATTTAAAATACCCATTAAAGATATTTATTTTATCATTTATTTAAAAACCATAAAAGCCTATCTTATTATTTAAAACCACAAAAACCTATTTTATAGTTTAAAAAAATTACTTTAAAAATGCATAAATGATTATCAGTAGTATATTTAAATTTTGGTATTTTCCAATAATAAGTACACTTATAGTACTCACTAAAACTAGGAAAAAAATCCTAGAATGTCTTCCAAATTTAACTTAAAATCGTCGATTACAATGATTTCAAAGTGCATCCATAACAACCTTTTTGCTTTCAACATTTACAACTTCTGTTTCCTATTTTTGACAATGTATCACAATTTATCTAATTTAACATATGTCAAATATCAGGGTTTTCAAAGAACTTTTGTAGCGACTATATTGCTTCAAACATTTGTAGCATAATTTCTAACTAAAAACAAATAGCAATATCAAACATGTAAACAAGTAGTCCGGGCCACAATGCATGTTATAGATGATTACAAGGGAAATTATACTACACAATAATGTTGTCACTGGTTTTACAAAACAAGGCGGTGTCCAAATGTACTAAGTAGCGTTGTTCGTTATACTATTTATATTTTAATACAACAACAATTATATGCACAACAACTTTACAATAAATTGGTAAGTAAACTCACCTAAGCCCCAATCAATCCCAGGTATAGATAATTCCGCTGAGCGTAATGGTGAATATGATGCCTCGGTTGGACCTTACATGAACAAGATACGATTTTATAAACATTAATTAATTAATTTAATTAAATCTTTAACTACTCAAACTTATTGCTTAATCTTTCTTCCCCTTCATCATGCACACTGACACAGAGATATCCATTCGCACACACATTCCCAATTCGAATTCTCCTTCGATTCTCAACGAATCAGCCTATCATCAACTCTTACGTGCCACTCTTCTAATTCTGTTCTGATGGTCACCTCCTCCAGACACTTGATCCTTACAATCCAATTACGACTCCTCATCTGTTTGCTTTAGCCGAAGTCGCAAATTACTAGAGGTGATTGGAACACCTTTGACCTACTCCATATGACCCTACGCAATGCAAAAAGTCAAACAATACCATACCATACCATCAACCTCCGGCACCCTAAATCAAATCACGATCTGTCTTATCAAAACCCTTGACCAATTCTTGACCGGGCACGCTTGCCGCCATGTCCAACGATAATCCCCGCCACTAGCTATGAGCTCCTCCCTAGGCCGAGCTACAGCCAACCACGACCATTTTATCCCCAGAGATTGCCATTTCCCATACCCTAACTTTGACTATGCCAAAGTACAAAAACACCAAAGTTAATTGTGAAAGTGTATAGGATCGTGTAATATGGAATATAATTAAAACTAAATGTGGAAACAGATGATAATAGCAATGTAAATGGAAATAAGAAAAATAAAAACAAGCACACCAGGAATTTTTATACTGGTTCGAACTTCCCGTTCTACGCCCAGTCCCGGACTCCTTCTGGAATTTCAACTATAATAACCCTCACTTAACCCGGAGGAACATGTATATGCAGTCTGAGCAGCAGAACAGACACTTGAGCAACTGAACAGGATTTTTTCCTTAGCAGCAGAAGAGGACTTCACCAATACAAAATAATATCTGACACTGTGTGTTCTTGATAACACTAATTTGTCACTGATGTTACAAACCTCCTATAATCAAATCCTCAAGTATATGAAATGTATGTGAAGATATGAAACGAAAGTAATGCTAAGAATCAAAGATTATAAAAGTTATTTGTAGATTCAAAGCAGTAAAAACATATGTTCGCTGTTTGAATGCAAATATTAAAGCACAAGAAGAATATTAGAAAGTTAGAATGAAAATCGGTGAATATGAAGTGTTCGGGAGTATGTATATATAGTAGTTGAAGAGTTACCGCCATTGGTGAAGGGTTCTGATGAAGAGGAGCATCTATTTCCATTCAGAGAAGGGTTGCTTCCTTTCGCAGAAGAAGATGTCTTTTTGAAAATATGGCAGTTGGTCTCGGGTCAGTCGACTGGTGGTTCTTGGTCAGTCGACTGACTATGCAAAAGATTTAAAAAATAAATAGTGCATATTGTATATGTACACAGTCAGTCGACTGGATGATCCTAGCCAGTTGATTGGCTGAGTTATTTTTTCACAATATGCTTCTGTTTTGTTTAATTATGAGAAACATGAAGTGCGGACTACTTGAGGATAGATTTTAACAAATTTCTAAGACTCAATCATAAATACTAGATAGTGAGAACATAGATTGAAGGTCTTGATATATACATAGTACTTTGATTATCTCTTTTTGTCGTGAATTCTCTTTCTCTTCTAACTTGCTTTGTCATGAATCAAAAACTAGTGATTCAACATTCTTCTCCTTTTTGATAGATGACAAACTATATAAAAAAAATCCTAGAGAACAAATATAAAAACTCCCCCTGAATATATGATACTTCTTGTACCTACATAAAGATGATTAGGACAATTCTTCTCCCCCTTTGTCATCGACAAAAAGGAGGTATAACAAAAATAATTTCAACATAAAGTGCAAAAATAAATATCAAAGTGAGACTAGTTAGTACAAGTCTCAAAAGATAAATAATTAGCAAGTTTTAATATGTTTAAATTGACAACAAAGTTATAGATAAGTAAATAGTTCATACCATACTCACCCACCAAAAAACCTACTCATCAAGATCCCAATTGTATTCTCTCTCTAGTGCGGGATCCTTTCCTGTTCTACAAGCGCCTTGAGCACCACTGCCTTCTCCACTAGTGTCGCTACTAGTATGCTTCTCTGATGTAGACCATGTAAATTGATGTGCTAGGCGTTTTCCTTGGGCGACAAACGTGGCAGCAGTTGAAGAAGAACATGATAATGCATCCCATAATGTAGAAAAGAAGCCTTTGATTTTATCGAGCTTCTTATCCATTTTCTTGAGTCTAGAATTCAAAATAAGTTGACCGCGAGAGAGAATTTCTATGGATTCACGGGTGCTAGAGGAAGTAGCTAAGTGAGTATCACCTTCTTCTTGTTGCGCCTCCGGTTCTCTAATTGTAGGACCTCCAGATTGTTGTCGTTGAGCCTGTGATGCTTTCAATCTTCTAATGAAGTAATAGGTGGCGGTCGTGTTGGTAGCTTCATAAGACTTATGGTCCTTATATTTATCATTCTGACAGTAGAGAATTCGGAATCCGGTTGATGAACACCCGCATTTAGAAGAAGTCTCATAATATATTCTCCAAAGTAAATAACATGCATATTCCCATGTGTGAAGGTGAGAAATTCATCCATAATATGACGCAACTAATTAATGCGTATATTTCCCCTTGTGGCATAAAGAGCTTTGAAATTTTCCGGATATATTAATTCATATGATCCGGTTCGGGGTAGAATAGACCGCATAAGCGTCTTGTGTAAAATTCTTCTTTAGGACGAAGAAGCTTAGAACGCAATTCAATTATGTCGTCACCATTGAACATATGACTTATTCTATCACTTTTTCTTGGATTGCATTCGACATCATTTAAATCTATTCCTTCATCTGAAGATTGAAGTATATGTGCCATTCTATCAAGGGAAAAGAAAACATGTTGTCCACATACCAAACTCCATACCCAATTATTTGGATTTGATGGTTGTTGGTGGCCAAGATTTAAATTTACGAAGAAAAGTTTTAACATAAGATGATTAATGTTGTGGCGATTTGCATTGTAGTCAAGGAGTGACTCTAATCCACATCTTTGCATTAATTCTTGAAGAGAGTAAGCACCAAAATCAGAATAAACCATGAAGGAGCCTTCAAAAATTCTAGAGTTTTTCATCTTCTCCCATCGTTCGATTGCAGTTACATCATATAGCCAATGAGCAACACGAGCATCAATAAAGGACGAAGAACCTTGTTTTGAGCGTTTTGATTTTGGAGGGACCATTAATTTGGTGCTTTTTGAGGATTTCGTGAAAAAAAAATGGGGGCTAGGGTTTTGGAGGTAGTAAAAACGAAGAAGGTGAATAGATGGTGTAAAAAAGGTTTAAAAAGAAACAACAGAAGCCTTTTTTTGTACAGCCAGTCGGCTGGTCGAGATAGGTCAGTCGACTGGTTGAAAACCTGAGAGTTTCTTACTCTGTAATCAGTCGAGTGACCTATATGACTCAGTCGACTGGTTGACAACCCGAGAGTTTGTGAACCCTGTAAACAGCCGACTGGTTATATATATCAGTCGACTGGCTGAAGACAAGAAATGCAATGAAGCTTAAAACAAAATTTTATTCAAAAAGTATATACATAATCGAAATCCAAGTGAACATAGAACAATAAAACACAAGAAAAGATGATTATTTAGGAGTTTTTGGAGAGCATTCATGTGGTTCAACCGTGGTGTTCTCAACATAAGGTTGCAAAGGAGACCAATAATTTTAGCGTTCCCAAGAGTTTGGAGATGCCGGAGGTTGATGTGGAGTTTTCTCCCATTGATTCCGACCGGATGAATTTGGTTGATGAGATGTTGAAGGTTCAACAAAGTCATGCTTAGATGATTTTCCACAGAATTTAAGGGCAATTGATTCTATAAGGCTAAGGCGACTGGAATTCATCCGTTGTTTATAATACATCTCTCTTTGTAAATTGATTTGCTCCTTTTGATAATGATGGATTTCATCAATTTTTTCTTTTGTTTTTTGAGAAACAAGCAATAATCTTCATGATTTCTTCGTTTTTGGAGAAAATCCAGTGTGATATTGAGCCGTTTCATGTCTAGGAGTAGGAGTTGGCAAGGACGGAGTAGAGCTACTGGAAGTATGATAGCTACTAGAGGATGTTGGTGTAGCAAAAGATAATTTGGAGTTAGAGGAGTCGTGAGAGGCCATTGATAGAAAAAGTGGAAGTTGAAGTTTAGATTTTAAAAAAATATTATAAGGATGATTGAAAAAAATGAAACGAATGTAGATTTATAGAGGGAACTGAGCTGTGTTTGTGTGGTTAGAAAGAGGAAATATCTAATAGCCAGAGAGAAAAAAGAATGGATGAGAACTGTTTTTTAAAAAGAATGGTTATGAGCCCATGAAGTAAAAGACTCAGCAGAAAATAACACATAGCACAACTGGTAAGACATTTGACTACCAATTAGGAGACCCGAGTTCGAGCTCCAGCAACTACACATTTAATATTTTTTGAAAGAAAATTTTCAGAATGATTAAAATCAATCTTCTAGTTGAAACGAGAAACATTCATAGCTCAAATGGAAAGAAGCAATTGTACTATTATAAAGGAGAGGTCATGGGTTCAAGTCTCTCAAGAGTCATAAAAAATAAATTTTATTTTGGTAAAAAAATTGAATGAAAGTTTATATATATATATATATATGTGTGTATGTATATATATATATTATCAAGTCATGTTATGAAAAACTACAAATACAAATAGTGTGTATATATATATATACATAAATTATAAATTTTTATAAGAGACTATTCCAAGTTCTCGTCTTAAATTGATGAAAGTGATTTCATTTAACGGTTTTGTAAAAATATCTGCCAAATGTTTATTAGAGGAAACAAATTATAGATTTATCAAATCCTTTTTAATATTATCACGAAGAAAATGATGACGAATGTCAATGTGTTCGCGAGTGATTAACAGGATTTTTAGATAAATTAATAGCACTAGAATTATTACAGTAAATAGTTGACTTAGATAGATTAAAACCAAAATCTTGTAGTGTTTGTTGCATATAGATAACTTGAGCACATGCTAGAGCTGTAGAAATATATTTCGCTTCACATATGATAATGAAACACAGTTTTGTTTCTTACTAAACCAAGATATAAGAGATCGTCCAATGAAGTGACAAGTCTCATTTGTGATTTTTCTATCTTTTTGGCTTCCTCCAAAATCAGCATCACTATTGGAAACTAATTCAAAAGGACATTCCTTTGGATAGAATAGTCCAAAGTCCTTGGTTTTATTAAGATATCATAGTATGCGTTTCACTACTCGTAAATGTGATTATTTGGGATCTACTTGAAATCGTGCATACAAAAAGACACTCATCATTATATCAGGTCTACTAGGTGTTAAATATAAGAACGATCCAATCATACTTCGATATAATTTTTGGTCAATACTTTTGCCACTTTCTTCTTTATCAAGATGTATGGTTGTACTCATAGGAGTTGGTTTGGTAGAAGTATTTTCCATGCTAAAGCGTTTAATTAGATTGTTACAATACTTTTCTTAATTAATAAAAATACCATTTTCTAGTTGTTTTATTTATAAGCCAAGAAAATAATTTAACCCACCCATATGTGACATTTCAAATTCTCTAGTCATTATTTTATAAAAATCTTGACATAGTCTTTCATTTGTAGATCCAAAAATAATATCATCGACATATTTTTGAACGATTAAAATATCCTGTTTATTTCTTTTAATAAAAAGAGTTTGATCAACCTTTCCAATTTCAAAACCAAAATCTATTAAATATCTTTTAAGACAATCGTACCAAACATGAGGTGCTTGTTTCAAACCGTATAAAGCCTTTTTAAGCTTAGAGACATGGATAGGAAATTGTTCGTGTATGAATAATGGAGGTTGTTCAACATAAACATTTTCTTTTATGCAACCATTTACAAAAGCACTTTTGACATCCATTTGATATTATTTAAAGTTATGAAAGCATGCAAATGCTAGTAAGATTCGTATTGCTTCTAGTTTAGCGACTGGAGCAAACATTTCTTCATAGTCAATTCCTTCTTGATTATATCCTTGAGCAACTAATCTAGCTTTATTTCTAGTAATATTGCCTTGTTCATATGCTTTATTTTTGAAAACCCATTTTGTACCCATAACTAATTTCACTACGCCGTGGAACTAAATCCCAAACGTCATTTCTTTCGAATTTGTTTAACTCTTCTTGCATAGCGATTAACCAATTTTAATCGGTAGATGCTTCTTTAATATTTTTAGGTTCAATATGAGAAAGAAAAGCTACATGACCCATTTGATTTAATTGACTTCTTGTTCTAACAGATGAATTGAGTTCTCCAATAACATTAACAGAAGGATGATCTCTTAATATTCTAGGTGGAGATCTTAATTCATTGTTATTGTGAACAATGTTTTCATTATTTTCAACATTTGAAATTTTTGTGTTTGTGATATTATCATGGAATTCTTCATCATCTCTTATACTTGTGATTTGTTTAAAATTTTCATCGAAACATACATGAAGTGTTTCTTCGATGATATTTGTTCTTTTATTATAAATTTGATAAGCTTTGCTTCGATCCGAATATCCTAAAAAGATTCCTTCATTGGATTTTGGATCGAATTTACCAAACCGATCTTTTGTGTTTAAAACAAAACATTTTGAACAAAAAATTTTAAAAAGAGAAATATTTGGTTTTTGTCCATTAAGAAGTTCACAAGGAGTATTCTTAGTTAATGGTCGAATAGAGGCACGATTCAAAACATAACAAGATGTTGCAACTGCTTCAGCCCAGAAATGTTTTGGTAATGTACTTCCATTTAACGAAGTCTTTGCACATTCTTGTAAGGTTCTATTTTTACGTTCTACAACCCCATTTTGTTGTGGAGTTCTAGGAAACGAAAAATTATGAAATATTCCCTTTTTCTTACAAAAATGTTCAAAGGCTTCATTTTCGAATTCACCTCAATGATCACTTCTTATGTTTTTTATTTTCAAACCCTTAAATTTTGAATTCTTTTGACAAAAGTTTTGAAATTATCAAAGGTATCACTTTTATTTTTCATAAAGATAGTCCAAGTATATCTAGAAAAATCATCAACAATAACAAACGCATATCTACTATGATTAATGGATTGTACGTATGTTGGTTCAAATAAATCCATATGTAGTAATTCAAGTGGTTGTAAAGTTGAAATGACCTTTTTAGATTTAAAAGATGACTTAGTTAACTTTCCTAACTGACATGTATCACAAATATGATCAATTTTAAAATTCATTTTTGGTAGACCTTTCACTAAATCAATTTTAGAGAGCGTGTTTATAGTTTTGAAGTTAATATGACAGAATCGTTTGTGCCATAATCAAGGATCATTTTCTTTGGCTATTAAACACATATCTGAATTATGATTTATTTTCATATTCAGAACATAGATATTTCTGTCTCTATTTCCTTCAAAGATAAGATTTTGATTTTGCTCAAAAATACTACATTTGTTTTCAGAAAAAGTGATTTTGAATCCTTTGTCACACAAATGGCTGATACTAAGTAAATTATGTTTTAAATTTTTGACAATTAAAACATTTGAAATAAGAGGTAAATTTGAAATACAATTATTTCTTACATCACCTTTGCCGATGATATAACCTTTAGAGTTGTCTCCAAAAGTGACGGAGCCTCCATCTGATTAAGTAATATTTGATAGCATATCTTTGTCTCCTATCATATGTTTTGAGCAACCACTGTCGAGTATCCATTTTTCCTCTTTTCTTGAGTGGGACCTACAAAAAATATGAGATAATATTGGTTCCCAATTTTTCAATAGGGTCCTAAGAGTTAAATCTTAGGAAGCCAAACCCAAGAGGGCTCAGCATCCCATTTAAAAATGTAATCTTTATTTTTAAAACAGTTTCTAAAAAAGTGTTTATATATTTCTTCCTAATCAAACTGTTGTTTGTTTTAGGAACGCAGATTTTTATGCTTTTTGGGTTAGAATTCCTTTTTGTCTGTATATTAGTAGGATTAGTATTTCTCTTAATTCTCTTTCTAGGTGAAGCTGTTGTTTTCTGAACATATCCTAATCCTTTTCTACTAGAAACAAATTGAGAGCTATCAGTAATTTTAGATAAAGTTTCTCTTCCTTTATTAAAATTAGAAACATTTTTGGTGATGCTTTCTAAATTAGTTTTGAGACTACTATTATCCAACTCTGTCAATTTTACTTTAGTTTTGAGTTTATGGTTTTCAGAAACAAGAGCGTCATTCTTCATTTTTTGAGTTTCAGTTTCTTGACTTAAAAGAGTGAGTTGAGAATTAATATTAGAGAATGATTCTTATAATTTTTCAAGTTCTTTCTCTAGTATTTTTTTCGTCTCTGAGCATTTCTCTTTCAAATTCTACTTTGTTCTGAAGTTCACGAGTCTCTTTATGTTTTCTTTTATGTTTTTTTAGAGTGTCAACTAGCTCTGTGTTTATCTCTATCATATCATCGAAAGTAAAATCACTAACCTCGTTTTCAGTAGCCATGAAACAGACATTTGCATGCTCATTTTCACTTTCACTACTGTTATCCGATGAAGAAGTATTTGAATCATCCCATGTTACGGAGAATGCTTTCTTTTTCTTATCTTTTCTGCCCTTGTTGAAGTATTTTTTCTTTAATTCTGGAGATTCTTTCTTGATATGACCTTTCTTATGGCAATTAAAGCATTCTAGAATTTAAGACGATGGTTTGTTTGGAAAATTTCTTTTTCCATTATTTCTGTTATTTTCCTGAACTTGAAGAACTTTTTGAAATTTTTGGCAATAAATGTTAGATCTTCTTCATCCGAATCTTTATTTTTTTCTTCTTCGGCATGGAAAGCTAAGTTCCTTTTTTCTTGTGCTTGTACTCGTTTTGCCTGCAAATTCACTTCATATGACATTAGATTTCCTATTAACTCTTCAGGTTTATGGTAGAGAGGTCATTAGCTTCTTCAATAGTGAAGACTGTTCTTTCCCATTCATCCGTTAAAGAGCCTAGGATTTTTGATGCAATATCAAAATCAGTGTACTTTTCTCCTAATCCTAATAGTAAATGATAGATATCTTGAAATCTAAAGTACATATCATTGATGGATTCATCTTGTTTCATTCTAAAGTTTTGAAACTGATTTTTGAACATGGAGATTTTTCTTTGTTTAACTTTGTTCGTTCCTTAATGAGTGATTTGAAGTGTTCATCATATTTCACAAGCATTTTGACACATGCTAACACGATTAAATTCATTTCTATCTAGTGCATAGAATAACATGTTCATAGCTTTAGCATTGGCAGTAGCATCTAATTTTTATGTATTTGACCAAGTGGAGTATTCTCCAGTAGGAAGAGTGTATTCATTTATATTCCATGATTCAAAGCTATTTGATTGCATATAGATTCTCATACGAGTTGCCCAATAATTATAGTTCAGACTATTGAAAAATGGAGGTCATGCAGTGGATTGACCTTCGATAAAACTAGTGTTAGTAGTAGTGTTGGTGTTGTTTTCCATATTAGCAAAATATCATATAACTGTGTAACAGTTATAAGAAACCTTGCTCTGGTACCAAATGAAAGTGTGTAGAATCGTGTAATATGGAATATAATTAAAACTAAATGTGGAAACGGATGATAATTTCAAAGTAAATGGAAATAAGAAAAATAAAAACAGGCACACCAGGAATTTTTATACTGGTTCGAACTTCCCGTACTACGTCCAGTCCCAGACTCCTTCTGGAATTTCAACTATAATAACCCTCACTTAACCCGGAGGAACAGGTATATACAGTCTGAGCAGTAGAAAAGACACCTGAGCAACTGAACAGGATTTTCGCCTCAGCAGCAGAAGAGGAGTTCACTAATACAAAATAATATCTGACACTATGTGTTCTTGATAACACTAATTTGTCAATGATGTTACAAACCTCCTATAATTAAATCCTCAAGTATATGAAGTGTATGTGAAGATATGAAAAGAAGGTAATGCTAAGTATCGAAGATTATAAAAGTTATTTGTAGATTCAAAGCAGTAAAAATGTATGCTCGCTATTTGAATGCAAATATTAAAGCACAAGAAGAATATTAGAAAGTTAGAATGAAAATCGGTGAATATGAAATGTTTGGGAGTATGTATATATAGTAGTCGAAGAGTTACTGCCATTGGTGAAGGGTTCTGACGAAGAGGAGCATCTATTTCCGTTCAGAGAAGGGTTGCTTCCTTTCGCAGAAGAAGATGTCTTTTCGAAAATATGGCAGTTGGTCTTAGGTCAGTCGACTGGTCGTTCTTGGTCAGTCGACTGACTATGCAAAAGATTTAAAAAATAAACAGTGCATATTGTATATGTACACGGTCAGTCGACTGGATGATCCTAGCCAGTCGACTGGCTGAGTTATTTTTGCACAATATGCTTCTGTTTTGTTTAATTATGAGAAACATGAAGTGTGGACTACTTGAGGATAGATTTTAACAAATTTCTAAGATTCAATCATAAGTACTAGATAGTGAGAACATAGATTAAGGTCTTGATATAGACATAGTCCTTTGATTATCTCTTTTTGTCATGAATTCTCTTTCTCTTCTAACTTGCTTTGTCATGAATCAAAAACTAGTGATTCAACGGATTGCATACAAATCAATATACAACACGATGAAGCTCACTCAAATTCGAACTTAACATATCCAAAATCACTCGATTCATTTACTGATTTCTCTCAAAACAATTGATGGAAGAAAACTTAATGTAGCGACTTCGAAAACGAGGAACATAAAATAAACTGAGAGAGAGGAAGAAAGAGATAAGGATTATTTATAGGAAAATACATACTATATTATATTCACTTGAATTAAACGATGTGTCAATCAAGCATACACGACCACACAACACGTCCAATCGTCACGAAACTCATCGGCGTATAACAACTCATTATCCTGGACCTAATGGAACTAGTTTTGTCAAGATCCGAGACAGTGCCCCAGGATAATAATTTCACAAGTGGATTAAAAATAATTGTTATTAAAACAGGCTTAATCGCTTTAATTATATATTAGAGATTTGCTGTCATCACTTTTTATTTTTAATGAAGCTTTCAAAATCAATTTTTTTATTCACACTAAATCCAAGAGTTAAATATTTAAATATTTCCAATGTTCAATTATGAAGCGTTTGAAAATTCGAGTTATTACATTCTCCCCCCTAGAATATTTCGCCTTCGAAATACTGACACCATCAAAAAAGAAACAATCACATATTAATACCTAATGGTATTGTAATGACTAGCGACCATAGAACAATCACACAACAATACTATATAGAACAGCAATCACTAGCAACCAAAGCTTATGGCCTAGGTTCAGAAATAATTTTATCATATAAGGACGATAAACAATCTACAAAGCGTACCTTACTGTAACGATCCGTCCTTCTCGACCCTCGAAAATCATCACAAATACACTATTGTATAATATGCCAATGATCGAGTGCTGGAAAAGACAGATTGCTGAGGAAAGAAATAAGGAGGTAGAAGAAAAGAAAACAAAACACCATCGGAATCTCACAGTCACAGCGGAACAAAATATAAAAGATAATAACTTATCTTTACACAAAAAGAAACAATATCTGTTTTATACATTACATCACCAGAGTACATCACAATTAAACGATTACTGGACAGTTATATTAACTTTTCCACACAACAGCTGACTATACAGCTTATATAGCACAGCGGAATATACTTCAAATACGTGTGGTACATCTCGCCATCCAGCTCATCTCCTGAGCTCCACAGCATCCTGTCCTGTATTTATAATACTCAGTTTGACCCGAGCATTATAATAAAATAACACTTGAGTCAGTCTGGAAAATCAGCTTAAGAAAATGCACTCAACTTAATTATTAAAGTTTCAAAAATCTTTTGAAAACAAAGGTATCTCGTAAGACCATGCCATAAATAAACATGTCGGATTTTTACCTTACGATAACCAAAAAAATTCTTATAAAATTCTCTGATATTATAATAGTGTCTAAGTACAAATACTTATTCAATTAGCCTAAATTGTTACATTAATTAAATTCTAGGAATACTAGCCACAAAGTGGGTTAATAAATCAAAACCGTAAAAGGCACGTAGGGAGAATGGATTTCCAACTAATGACTAGGCACTGGGGTACCACCTATCACGGTACCTGGTCTAGATCGGCATACCGAGGACCCCTCCTGTTCCTCTACAGCATAAGACCGGAGCTACCCCTTACTGGATAGTCCGAATAAGGTCACCCTACGGTTGGGATCAGCAACCGCCCACACAGCCGAATAAAAAGGGACCTCTAGACATGGATGACCTTATCCTAATTGGGTGCTACCCATTTAACCTTGCTGCATAACCCTTGATTTTCATTCATTCCCCGTTGGTGAGGTTCGAGGCTCAGCATTACGTTTTTAGAACACATCTCACTTAGAATGCTCATCCTCCTCCTGACGATGTTCTGATAGCATTCATTCATACAAGTCTGTTCCGGGTTCGAATGGAGCCGAAGGCACTACTCCTACTACATCCATTTTGGAATCACCCTCAGGATTAGTAGCGTTTAGCCCTTGCACTACACTGCTCCATCTTTGACTCCAAGCTCTTGTCTTTATTACGAAAACGTACTCGTTGGATCGAAGTGGTTTTCGAACCTCAAATCTGATCCTGGTCTCTTCGAAACAACGTTCGTTGTTTCCTGGTAAACTCAACCCCGTTTCTTTAGGAATACTCAGACGAGAATAAGATCGGAGTCCACCTCCTAACCATTTGTAGATGAATTTCCTAATAAACGTCCTAGAAGAACGAACGAGTTTATACGTACAATATAGCACCTTGAACGGTAACTGTACCATATAACTCTCATACCTCTTCTAGGTATTCCAAAGTTATATTTGGGTCCAGAATTTGATAGTCGGTTATTTAACTATCAAATAAACAATCAATTCAACCAATTATTTTATTTCCACTAAAAAGCTCCAAATTTTATTAAATTAGATTTTTAATAATTTAAATCACTTTACGTAAATTTTATACTTAAAACATTTAAAAATAAAACTACTTAAAACACTTTATTCAAAATGATAATTATGGAAATCTTTAAAATTTCCAAATACAACTTAAGCCAAAACTACTTTTTTTAAATAAAGCCACTCTATAAAATATATAACTATTTAATAATTTATTTTATAAGCATAATACCAATTCAATCCTTTAAAATTATCACTACTGTTTGTACCAAAAATGGTCACAAACACCCAATAGCCGTTGAAAGCACCCATTCACAATCACAGACCTCAAATATCAGATATGTAGAGAAATATATATGAAAATCACTCAGCAAATTCACAGTGAGGACAATAAACAATACAGGATTTATAGTGGTTCAGCGATCGTGCCTACGTCCACTTTGAAGTTGGTGACTTTATTGATATTCTCTTGATGATTACAGTTGGTTACAACAAGTTACAATGGATTATAACTCTGAAACTTGAATGCAATAGCGATGATAAGGTGTAGAATTGAATCCGGTAGAGTCTTGGCGCTTCAGAATTTCGATCCCCTTTCTGAATGACCTCGGGCTCTATTTATAGGTGTGAGAGGCTGATATTTCGCCTAAATTTAGGGAGACCACTTCTAGCACGTGAGGGGGCCCACGTACCCCGCCTCAGGAGATTTGCGCCCACTTTGGGATCGATTCGAACTCCACTCGAATCGATCAAGAAATCATCCAATCGAGATAAAATTTGGTGTGGACATTCTTCAACATGTAATAAGCTCCTGCGAAAATTTCATAGCATTTGAGCGTGTGGTTTAGGAGATATCGTCGATACGAGATTGAAGTATTCAGTAGGTAATGTCGTTCGAATCGATTCTGTTCGAATCGATTGCTTCGACTTGATGGCAATGCGCATGAGCAGGTTGACGTGGCATACGTTTTTCGTGTCGATCCACTATTCACTCCGAGTTGACTAGGTCGACTCCATCATTTTCGCTACTTTGACTTAGTGGATTCGGAGAAATTGATCGTTCCTGGATTCGAGCAAGTCTTCGTTCGTATCGATCGTGATATGCCTAAGTCGATCGATACGAATTGGTTGTAGCAGGACGGGTTCGAAGTGGAGTAACTTCATGAATTCGAAGGACTTCAACTTGATGGATACGAACCAGGTAGATGCGAGGCTAATTCCTTTCTGATCGATGCAAACGCAATGGATACGAAGTCTAGCAATATTTATGGATTCGAACATATCTTCCGCCGATGGATACGAAGTAGGCATTGGCTGATTCATACGAAGCACACTAACTGTTGATGGATGCGAAGTGGGATCATCTGATGGATGCAAAGTGAAGTCACCGGTGGATTCGAAGAGCGGTTGTCTGATGGATTTGAAATATATAGACAGTGATGGATACGAATCCTATGGATTCGAACAACATACTTTGACTAACTTGCATCGATCATATCTCGTTCATACGAACTCCGATTAACCTGAAATTTGGAATACTAGTTCCTATGACTTTGCTTGCCGTGTTTTATCAATTGTAGCCTGATCCGGGCTCGGACATAATTCATCGATATCCATGGTGACGCAATGTACAATCAATCTTTGAGGTGAGTTATCTTGGGTTTTCCGATCAATCTTTTGGTATCGCGGCCTTGCCAAAAGGCGGGATAACAACTACTATAACTAATTAAATAAATATTTACTTTAAAAAAATTAAAACAATTTAAGAAATTAATTTCTCCAAAACACTCTTTTTAAAATCAACTTCAAAACTATAATTTATACTTAAAAGCTACTTTTGAAAACATACTTGGCTTAGGAAATACACTTCCATTTAAATATAGCCCATCCAATCCTTTATAAATCATGCTCGATTTATCCAAATTTAATTTACGTCCCAATCCCATAAATTTCTTTTTACACTTTAAAATTAAAACACTTTTATTTTTAAAACACGCTCCCATCTTCTGATAACCACTTTCAAAAATATATACTTAAACCATTTAAATAAGGCTATTAAAATTACTTAAATAAAAATAATACTTAAGAAATCCTATAAGAGTTTCCAAGTAAAACTTAAACCAAAATTTCCTTTTAAAATAAAGTTTCTATATCAAAATATTTACGTTAAGATTCCCTTTTAAAATCATGTACTAATTTACCTTTTAAAAATAATTAACTAAAATAAATATTTACTTTCATTTAAAAATAATTAAAATAATAAATTTCTAAAAACATTTTTAAACTTCTAGTTTATACTTTGAAATCTTTTCTTTTAAAATATACTTAGTTTTCTAGGAAAAAATATTTTCCAGCTTTTAAAAATAAAATCACCTTTTATTTTTAAAATGATTACAGCTTTTCTTATAAATTCCCACCGGAATCTATAGTTACAAATTTATCCACTAATAAATATTCCACTTCATTTATAAACCCAGTTTACATATTTCCATTTCTCTTTTCCTTTTAAAAACACAGTTTGCAGAAACACTTGATCAAATTTCAAAGTGATATCTTGGTTCAAATTGCCTTTAAATTTATTCCTCTATTTATCTAATTTCCCAATAGTTATTTACTTAAAAATTTCCACTTCATTTCCTTTAAAACCCAATTTACTCTATTCTATATTTTAAAATACCAAATTATTTATTCATCCAAACTATAGCATCGAATAATTTAATTCCAATATAATCTATCACATAACATATCACATATATGAAAAATATTACTATATTTTCAAGAATCCAGTTGGATCACTCCAATCCGCTTTCCTAAATCCACAGATGTTAGCACAATATAAAATACCAATTCCACTTCGAGGTGGAATATCGCGGTATAAAAGGGTCATCCGCTATTATGCGGGACGCATAGGGTCTCAACCGCTATATAATGCGAGAAATCAATCACTCATATATATATACACTACTATATATAATATCATATCCAAACTGATAATAATATTCACATTCAACCAATCAATCAATAATTTAAATTTAAACTATTTAAATTTAACTAATTATCCAGATGTGAGTGACAATAACTTACCTTGAGTTTAAAACATCGAGCGTTTCAATTTTAAATTAAATCGATCCCGTTCGATTTAATCTAAAATTCTCGCTAGCTCCGATCATCTCCAGATCTGTACTGCAGCGTAGATCCCATCGCTTCGATTCCGACGCCGCCAATATCACCCGATTCCGATCTCGTATGCATGAGATATTAAATTTATAAGTTTGTATATATAATTTAAAAAAAATCCCCTCTTATTTTTATTAATTTACCAATCAAAATTGGACCAACTGAGATGAGAAATCAAGGCCGCACAAAGTAGCTTCTCCCACAGCGCGAACATGCGTGCAGCAAAACCCATCGTTGCTTCCTAGGTTTGATCGACGCTCCGCCTACATCGCACCGAAACATGGTCGAAAAGTGCGGAACGACGCGCCCCATTGGCCTCCACCCATGGCTGAAGCCCGCTGCACTTGACAATCCCCAAATCACGGATTTCCCCTATGAACGTATGGTCATTCAGGCGATTTGGCGCTGCCTCGAGCTGTAATTTCCTAGATCCACCGTTGGATCTGACGAGCTCAAAGAGCTCTACAATTTGCTAGTTGGAGGCTTTGGCTAAAACTTCGTGGACGAAGAGAAAAATGAGGGAGTGAAAGTGAATGTATCGGCCATTGATTTCTAGTAAATGGCGGCCGAGAAAAAGAAAGACTAGGGTTTCTGAAAACGTGCATATATATACGATTTAATAAAATATTTTACTATTAATTTTCACCAATTTACAAGATTTTCGAACGAACTCCGAATTAGACATGCCGCTAGGCGTTTATAATCTTTTACCCATATTCTGAACATAATGGAACGTGTTTCGAAAGCTAATTCAATAATATGTGGAAGATAGCTTTTTAAATCGAGTTTAAATATTAATTTTTCCATTTTAATTTCAATGCGTTTCTCACCCGTACGAACAAACGGTAACTCCAAATGCTACGAAATTTGAAATCCCTAATAATTAACTATTATGGATACAATGGAACTGGTTTCGTCGAATTCCGAAACTTTGTCCCAAAATGCTATTTTAACTCGTCGATTAAATCGAGCGATTTCCAAAATCTTCGAAATCATTTAAAATTTCACTTTTAAAACTTTACTAACTTAATTATAAATCATATAGAATTTATATTCATATTGGAAATCATTCTAATTTATTTTAAATCAAAATCTAATTATTTATATTATTACTATATATTAATTTCGACTATTAAATTTCTCTGCTATTCTGCCCAAGCCTGGCTGAGGAAGAGTTACGGGGAGTAAAACACAAATATGCTAATTCAAGTATGGTTACTATATGTAATTAAAAAGCCTTCACGACAAAATAAATAAAAAGTAAGGCCATTCCATTTCAAAAGTATTTTGTTTTGGTTCGGCCCGTAATCACATATGAAATAGCTGATGGGATAAATTTAGCAAAACTTTTCACTCAAGATCTTTTGCAGGAAAAAGATAATGTCCAACTTAGAATTGTCAATTAATATAAAAATTCCAAATTTAACTTATTGACTTTGGATTACATCCAAAGGTCCAATATTAAAAATCAAATCCCACTATACTTTAAATAAATTTTTAGCAACCATTTCCATATCTATATACACCCAGATTCACAAATTATCCAATCTTAAATATTAAACTATTTATCAAAATCCAATTAAATTGCCATATTTGAAATTGTAACAAATTTTATTGATTTAACCAAAATCTCCATATTGGAAATCAATGATCATTCCACGTTCAACATTTAAAATGAATTAAATGTCCAAAAGCTAACGATCAAAATTCCGGGTCGTTACATTCCTCCCTTATAAAAATTTCGTCTCCGAAATTTGCCAAGGTAGGAAAAAGGCTACTAAACCATTAACTTACCCAAAACCCATTTAATTAAACTTACATCCATTTCTCAAAACCCTTAGTTTAATCCAAAACCATTAGCTTTCATTTCTAACTAAAAATCTTTGATTTCTAACATTGTTTGAAACAAATCAATTTCTAGTTAACCAAAATTTTCAAAACTTTTCTAACACCCAAAAATTTCGAAAATTTTTGACAGCGTCTCCTTTGTACAGAGAGCCTTTTACAATATCACAAATATGATATATATATATATACATACATACATACATATATATATATATACACATCGACCCACATGGTCGAAAAACAAAGTATATCACAATATATTATCAATTCTTAACTTTATTGCGTTGGCGTACCTCACATTAGTGTTTTATAAGCGAGCGGCTAATTTATTATGCATTTACGCGCTCCAAACTCTATTGGATTGCCCACCGTACCTGTACTTTCTCAAACAAACACATAAGTTTCTACAATATGAAATTTAAACAGCATTCCATTTACCTACTAGCCAAACACATCAATTACATAGCCCGGACAAACAAACTTTATAATCCAACATGTTACCCATATATTATAAGAAATCATAAGGTTTCACCACTATTTATAATTCTCTTCATAAATCCTATTCAAAATGATTTATAACCAAGTTCACTATATTCAATTCACCTTTGCACCAACTAATCTCATATCCATATCAAATTGGTTTATATGCCTTACTTACATAATTTCTCCTTACCCAATTTCCATATTGATTAATTTGCATCACATTCATAATTCACTTCTTTTAATTCATTTACTTTCGTTTACGATAAAATGACTAATCTCTATGCAAGTTTGTTGGTATTCAAGCAAATAACAATTTCTTAAGCTTATAACCATTCTAATTCAATTCCAACTCAATTTATATTATTTTTTATTCCATTATTAATTTAAATCCCTTCACTTGCATTTCAATTTCATTATCCAAAAAAGTTTCATTCAAAACCATTTCTTAAAGCTCGACAACAACATCTCACAACTTACTTAAGTTACCACAACTCCATCACAATTCATTTTTTTTGCGTCAATTCCATTTCCATTTTAATTTGATTCTTATGTAATCAAATTTATCAACTTTTATTTAATTCCTATTAAAGTTATTCACCACTTTGTTTGATAATTTATTTATAAACCATTTAATAGAATTACTTCTAAGGTTTATTATTAGCACCCTTATCACAGCTTAAGTTATAACCAGCTTTAAAACTTAACTTTATTTCCAAATTCTACTCCAAAATCATATTTCAAATCAATTAACAATTCAAATTCAACATTTTTACTTTCCCCATTCTTTTACTTTATTACCAAACCATCTTCATCTTGGTATATTATTTCATCTCCCAATTTATAAGTTCAGAACTTATTTACTTACTTAAGCCCATTCACACTTTATATTTTATTTTATTCTATTACAATTCACCTTTAATTTAGAATTTAATTGTAAATTTTCCACTCCTTTTACCATAACACCCAACCATCTTTGTTTAGGTTTTACAATTTCATTTTCCTGTTCATAAGTTCACCTTGCTTATTTGCTTAAAATCCTATATTCATCATTTGGATTATTTAATTCACTTAAGGACTTAAGTGAATTCATCTTATTCAATAATTTTAACTTATACTTATACAATTATCCTATCTTTCAATTTACTATCGAATTCAATTCAAACCCAACTTTAATTTCATTTACCTTATCTTAAGTTAAATTCCAATATATCGTATCCACTTTTATTACTTAAGTTAAAATTTTAATTCCCAGGGTTAAAATTTTCAATTTCCTTTCTTATTTAGATCAACCTAATTTTATAAATTCAACAATGGTTTCTCTTGGCTTTTTCATATCATTTAATAGAATTTCCAGAATTCAATTACCCGGTTTTATTTCAAAATCATTTTCAAATCATAAATAACACATATCCTCTTGATATATCAAATCAAACCTCCAGAATTTCCAAAACAACTTGGTTTCACCAAATAATTTCCCTTTTTGAAATTTATAAAACAACTTGTTTATCAATCAAGTCCAAACAAAATTATACCAAACCACCGATAACAATCCATCACTTAGAAACTCAAAAATGAATACTGATGATGTGGCCATCATTACCAGGATTGTTTTCCAACGACTGAAGTCAATTCAATGCTTCCTTATTTCCAGGAAAATCATTTTTAAACAATTTCTATTCAAAAATATTTCCAATATGATACCCCATTATTTCCTCCAAACACTTTGGAAAACTGTACAAAAATTTCTAATATTTTTTTAAAAAAAAAATTCCTAACTTTTTATCAAATTCTTTTAAAAACATTTTCCAAAATTCCCGTGATTTAAATTATGGTTTAATTCAAATTTTAGTTATACTCCTGGGTATAAATCATATTATATAATTCAATTTGGTTATAAATATAGACCATTTCAAATTTTAGATTCTTATTTGATTACAATATTAACAACCAACATCCAAATATATATATAATAATTTCAAAAAATTATTTCTTTTATATCAAAATATAATTTTGGGTAAAATTATTTCATTTGCCCATTTTAAAACAATACTATGTCTGTTTATCTTGTTTCAGAGTTTGGAAATCCCTATCGATACGGTTGTACTTCCCGTGCCGACCAGAAATCATAAACACTCAACCGATAAGTCAACAAAGTATAAAACAATTTTATATTCACTAGCAAATATGCGCTCATAACTATTAATACACTCAACTCATTCTAGAGTACTATTGACTCCATCGTCAATGAGTAATCCTCACTAGAGCCATGGTTATCGCCAACCTAAGCTCTGATACCACTGTAACGATCCGTCCTTCTCGACCCTCGAAAATCGTCACAAATACACTACTATGTAATATGTCGACTATCGAGTGCCGGAAAAGATAGATTACTGAGGAATGAAAGAAGGAGGTAGAAGAAAAGAAAAGAAAACTACACTAGAATCTCACAGTCGCAACGGAACAAAATATAACAGATAATAAATGATCTTTACACAAAAAGAAAATATATCTGTTTTATACATTACATCATCAGAGTACATCACAATCAAACGACTACTGGACAGTTATAGTAACTTGTCCACACAACAGCTGACTATACAGCTTATACAGCAAAGCGAAATATACATCAAATACATGTGATACGTCTCGCCATCCAGCTCGTCTCCTGAGCTCCACAGCATCCTATCCTGTATTTATAATACTCGGTCTGACCCGAGCATTATAATAAAATAACACCCGAGTCAGTCTAGAAAACCAGCGTAAGAAAATACACTCAACTTAATTATTAAAGTTCAAAAATCTTTTGAAAACAAAGGTATCTCGTAAGACCATGTTTTTACCTTACGATAACCAAAACATTTCTTATAAAATCCTCTGATATTATAATAGTGTCTAAGTACAAATACTTATTCAAATATCCATAAAAAATTACATTAATTAAATTCTAGCAATACTAGCCATAAAGTGGGTTCAACAATCAAAACCACAAAAGACACGTAGGGAGAATGGATTTCCAACTAATGACTAGATCAGCATACCGAGGACCCTCCTTTTCCTCTACAACACAAGCCCGGAGCTACCCATTACTAGATAGTCCGATTAAGATCACCCCTCAGTTGGGATCAGCAACCGCCCACACAGCCGAATAAAATGGGTCCTCTAGATAGGGATGACCTTATCCTAATTGGGTGCTACCTACTTAGCCTTGTTGCATAACACCTGATTTTCAGTCATTCACGGTTGCTAAGATTTGAGGCTCAGCGTTACCTTTTTAGAAAACATCTCACTTAGAGTGCTCATCATCCTCCTGATGATGTTCTGATAGCATTCATCCATACAAGCCCTTTTCGGGTTCGAACGGAACTAAAGGCACTACTCTTACTACATCCATTTTGGAATCACCCTCAGAATTAGTAGCGAGTAGCCCTTGCACTTCACTGCTCCATCTTCGACTCCAAGCTCTTGTCTTCATCACAAAAACGTACTCGTTGGATCGAAGTGGTTTTCGAATCTCAAATCCGATCCCGATCTCTTCGAAATAATGTTCCCTATTTCTCGGTAAACTCAACCCCGGTTCTTTAGGAATACTCAGATGAGAATAAGATCGGAGTTCACCTCCTAACCTTTGTGGATGGATTTCCTTATAAACATCCTAGAAGAACAAACGAGTTTATACGTACAGTATAGCACCTCAAACGGTAACTGTACTATATAATTCTCATACATCTTCTAGATATTCCAAAGTTATATTTGGGTCCAGAATTTGATAGTCGATTATTTAACTATCAAATAAACAACGAATTCAACCAATTATTCTATTTCCACTGAAAAGCTCCAAATCTTATTAAATTTGATTTTTAATAATTTAAATCAGTTTATCCAAAATTTTATACTTAAAACATTTAAAAATAACTACTTAAACACTTTATTCAAAATGATAGTTATGAAAATCTTTAAAATTTCAGATACAACTTGAGCCAAAACTAATTTTTTTAAATAAAGCTACGCTATAA
Organism: Allium cepa; assembly: GCA_030765085.1. Classification (NCBI taxonomy): domain Eukaryota; kingdom Viridiplantae; phylum Streptophyta; class Magnoliopsida; order Asparagales; family Amaryllidaceae; genus Allium; species Allium cepa. Next base: position 958,417,993 of record CM060935.1, read on the forward strand.
AATATAACTATTTAATAATTTCTGCTTTAATCATAATACCAATTCAATCCTTTAAAACTATTACTACTATAACTATTTAAATAAATATTTACTTTAGAATTTTACAAACAATTTAAGTAAATAATTTCTCCGAAACACTCTTTTCAAAACCAACTTCAAAACTTTAATTTATACTTAAAAGCTACTTTTGAAAACGTACTTGGCTTTCTAGGAAATACACTTCCATTTAAATATAGCCCATCCAATCCTTTGTAAATCCTGCTCGATTTATCTAAATTTAATTTACGTCCCAATCCCATAAATTCCTTTTGACACTTTAAAAATAAAATCACTTTTATTTTTAAAACACATTTCCATCTTTTGTTAGTCACTTTCAAAAATATATACTTAAACTATCTAAATAAGGCTATTAAAATTACTTAAATAAAAATAATACTTAAGAAATCCTATAAGAGTTTCCAAGTAAAACTTAAACCAAAATTTCCTTTTAAAATAAAGTTTTTATATCAAAATATTTATGTTAAGATTCCCCTTTAAAATCATATACTAATTTACCTTTAAAAATAATTAACTAAAATAAATATTTACTTTCACTTAAAAATAATTAAAATAATAAATTTCTAAAAACATTTAAAAAACATTTTTAAACTTCTAGTTTATACTTTGAAATCTTTTCCTTTAAAATATACTTAGTTTTCCAGGAAAATTATTTTCCATCTTTTAAAAATAAAATCACCTTTTATTTTTAAAATGAATTACAACTTTTCTTATAAATTCCCACCAGAATATATACTTCCAAATTTATCAACTGATAAATATTCCACTTTATTTATAAACCCAGTTTACAAATTTCCATTCCTCGTTTCCTTTTAAAAACACAGTTTCTAGAAACACTTAATCAAATTTCAAACTGATATCTTGGTTTAAATTGCCTTTAAATTTGTTCCTCAATTTATCCAAATTCCCAATAATTATTTACTTAAAAATTTCCATTTTATTTCCTTTAAAACCCAATTTATTCTATCCTATATTTTAAAATACCAAATTATTTATTCATCCAAACCATAGCATCGAATACTTTAATTCCAATATAATCTATCACAAAAAATATCACAGACATGAAAATAATCATAATATTTTAAAGAATCCAGTTGGATCCCTCCAACCTACTTTCCTGCAACCACAGATGTTAGCACAATATAAAAATACCAATTCCACATCGAGGTGGAATATCGCGGTATAAAAGGGTCATTCGCTATTATATGGGATGCATAGGGTCTCATCCGCTATATAATGCGGAAAATCAATCACTCCAATATATATACACACACTACTATATAAAAGATCATATCCAAACTGATAATAATATTCACATTCAACCAATCAATCAATAATTTAAATTTAAACTATTTAAATTTAATTGATTATCCAGATGTGAGTGAGATTAAATCACCTTGATTTTAAAACGTCAAGCGTTCCAATTTTAAATTAAATCGAGCCCGTTCGATTTAATTTAAAATTCTCACTAGCTCCGATCGTCTCCAAATCTGCACTGCAGCGTACATCCCGCCACTGCGATTCCCACACCGCAAGTTTCACCCGATTCCGATCTCGTATGCATGAGATATTAAACTTATAAATTTGTATATATAATTTAAAACAAATCCCCTCTTATTTTTATTAATTTACCAATCAAAATCGGACATAGGAAACTGAGATGAGAAATCAAGGCCGCACAAAGTAGCTTCTTCCACAGCGCGAACATGCAAGCAGCAAAACCCATCGTTGCTTCCTAGGGTTGATCAACGCTCCGCCTACATCGCACCGGAACATGATCGGAAAGTGCGAAACGTCGCGCCCCACTGGCCTCCACCCACAGCCGAAGCCCTGCTGCACTCGACAATCCCCAAATCGTGAATTTCCCTTATGAACTTATGGTCGTTCGTGGCGATTTGGCGCTGCCTCGAGCTGTAATATCCTAGATCCACTGTTGGATCTGACGAGCTCGAATAGCTCTACAATTTGCTAGTTGGAGGCTTTGGCTAAAACTTCATGGATGAAGAGAAAAACGAGGAAGAGCAAGATAATGTATCGGCCATTGATTTCTATTAAATGGCGGCCAAGCGAAAGAAAGACTAGGGTTTCTGAAAACGTGCATATATATATATATATATATATATATATATATATGATTTAATAAAATATTTTATTATTAATTTTCACCAATTTATAAGATTTTCGAATGAACTCCGAATTAGACATGCCGCCAGGCATTTATAATGTTTTACCCATATTTCAAACACAATGGAACGTGTTTCATAAGCTAATTCAATCATATGTGGAAGAAAGCTTTCTAAATCAAGTTAAAATATTAAAATTTTGATTTTAATTTCAACGTATTTCTCACCTCTACGAACAAACAGTAACTCCAAATGCTACAAAATTTAAAATCCGATAATAACTAACTACTACGGATCAAATGGAACTAGTTTCATTGAATTTCGAGACTGTTTCCCAGAAGGCTATTTTAACTCGTCGATTAAATCGAGCGATTTCCAAAATCGTCGAAATTATTTAAAATTTCACTTTTAAAACTTTATTAACTTAATTATAATTCATATAGAATTTATATTCATATTGGAAATCATTCTGATTTATTTTAAATCAAAATCTGATTATTTACATTATTACTATATATTAATTTGCACTATTAAATTAATATAAAAATTCCAAATTTAACTTATCGACTTTGGATTCTATCCAAAGGTCCAATATTAAAATTCAAATCCCACTATACTTTAAATAAATTTTTAGAAACCATTTCCATATCTCTATACACCCAGATTCATAAATTATCCTATCTCAAATATTAAATTACTATTTATCAAAATTTAATTAAATTGTCATATTTGAAATTATAACTAATTTTATTGATTTAACCAAAATCTCCGTATTTGAAATCAATTGATAATCCACATTCAATATTTAAAATGAATTAAATGTTCAAAAGCTAACGACCAAAATTCCGGGTCGTTACACTTACACTCAACATCCTCAGGTATTACAGTGATGATCATTCATGCTACCTTTAGCAGTTCGAATAGTCTTTCTCCCAAACTCCTTAGAAGCTAACAAATATAGTATAGTAATATACTAAAGCCCGTATGATATACATATGTCATCTGTACACAATATGAAATCCCATCACTTGTTCGATCATATAAATTTCACTTTTGAACTAATGTATATCGCTTGACCTCTCTAGTGCAGAATCCGGTCCGGTTCCTTGATTATAAACCTCTATTCTTCTCACATAACCATATACTATGATAAAAAAAAATTCTATATCACACCACGGATCCGTATCAAGTGTTCACCGTTAAGAATTTAGTGAAAATCGACCAATGTAAATCACCCCGAAATCAATGTGCTTGAATCCTGGACAAAAAGTTGGTAAGTAAATAAAATGATCTACATAAAACTTACATACACTGTTCAATTGGTTTCTTAACTATACCGATTGCTTTTCACTTTAATTCACATTCATTATCACTTATAGTATTTATTATTTAATACTAAAATCATTTATTAACCATTTCATAAAACTTTACTTCAAGTTACTGAGCATTATATAACTTAATTTCTTACTCGTATAATACTCCACTATATCCTAAGAGTATACAAAATCATCCAATTCGTTTTACTTAACAATTATTTTCAGCATTTTAAAACTTGTTTATAATTTACTACCATTCCATCTAGAGTTAAAAAAACTATACTTTTATATTTTTACAGTACTAGCTTCCACTTCTTATACAAATTCCAAAGTTTCAACTATCCAAAATTGTCGAAAATTCCATCACATTTCAACAAATGAAGACTAGTAAACAACATATCATAATGAGACGCACAAAACAATTGACCCTTATGCATAGGATACATGAGTCCATAAAACATTGTAACAAAAACTTAAGAACATAACATCGAGTTCCCATTTCAATTCGTTTTTGAAATAATATATATTTACAAGTTTTGTATACCAAATCCTACTTCAGGGATTTAAATCAAAAATTTTTCTACCAAAACAACTTTGAAGCAAGACTACCATAGTGGCATCCCCTATTTTGAAACTTGAAAATAAACGTTGACGATGCTGTAGTTATCACCACAATTATTTTCCAATGACAGAAGTGAGTTCGATACTTCTAATACATGCCCTTCAGACTTAACCATAATCATTTCCGTAACGGTATCAAATACTTCGTAAATATAACAAAGTACTTGATATCAATTACATAAACCAATTTCCCAAATATTTACTTCCAAATAATACTAGTACTATTTTTCCAAATCTTAGAAAAGCAATTTCTAAAACACTGGAATTTAAGTTCTCAAATTCTTAATTTAAATCTTTTTCATATTTTTAAACTATATTTATAAACCATATTTCTATAAGTCACTTTCTTATATAAAACTGTTGCACAAGTGTATATCTTTAAAATATCTTACCTTTCTCAAAGTCTATAATAAACACTTTTTATTAAAAATTAAAATTTTAACCCAACGTTATAACCAAATGCCTTACAGTCAAACTGTGAAACTTAATTCATAAGGTGTTCATTTAAATGTCCTAACCATTATTATCTACCCAACCAGTGCAGTAAAAGGTGAAGCTGCTCATAAACTGGTAGGGCATAACTAATCAAACAATAAATGATAATGATTGAATATTATCATTACCTAACAAACAAAAACATAATAAATAATTATTTCAATTTTAAAAAATATATAATCCTAGGTAAACTTAGTTCATTTACCAATTTTGAAAACAATATTGTGTCAGTTTGCCTTGTTAAAGTGTTTACAGATCCCTATCGATAACGTTAGCAACTCATATTGATCAGAATCCATAAGCCACTCAATAGACAAATCAAATCAATGAAAATCATTTTTATAACAATGACAAATACGCCCTCTCATATATGTGCCACACTCAACTCATAGTAAGGCATCCATTACCCTATCTCTTAAAGAGTTATACCCACCAAAGCCAAGGTTCTCACTAAACCTTTAGCTCTGTCACCACATGCAACAGTCAGCCTTTTCGACCCATGAAGGACTACACTAATCAACGGTATTCACATGCCGAGGACACAAGTTCCAAAGAAACAGAAGTTGAGGGTAGAAGAAAAATAAAAGTAACAGAACAAGAAAGAAGATCATAATATCAAAATTTCACATGCGAAACGATAACATATAATATCTTAAAAGGTCTTTACCAAAATGAAAACTTTGGCACACATACATCAATCGATGTAAGCTTCCCTATCATCAGCTTGGAAAGCTATAACAATCTGTCCTCATAAATGTTGATAGATACAAAATAAGTAATGCAGAAAAAAATAAGTATGATAGGAAATCATCCAGCTTCTCTCTAAGAGCTCCAGTGAACCATAAGTAAATCAAAAAATATACTTAAGCTGATCCAAGCATTATGAGAAAATAACAGTCGAATCAGTCTAGTAAACCATCGTTAGAGAACTCAAATCATATGGATTGATATGTTTATAAAACCCTTCAAAAATGATGGTATATTGTAAGACCACACCACTAATACAGACAGATAGGCTTTTACCTTATGCTAATCAAACCTTTTCTATTATAAAATCTAATGATATTATAATAATGTCTAAGGTGTGAAATATGAATAGTCACGTAGCTACGATGTATGTGAATAATATCACAACGATAATATGTATATAATCACAACCGCTAAGGCGCGTTTGCCAGTAGTGTAAAATTTTCACGTAGATCACCTTAGATCAAAGCCAACTCTGATCTACTACACAAAGAATAGAGATATCCTTCTGAACCGGCATACCTCCCCAGTGAATGTACCATTGGAAAAACATAGCTTGCAAATTAGCCAAGTGCATGGCACCTGCATGCATATTTGTATGTAACTCTAGAATGGAGTTGCAAGCAACATCATAGGTTGCTACTCTTTGGCTAAGTATCCTATCTTTAGTTTTAGTCATATCTGCTGGTAAGGCTACTTTTGGCATTTCAGCACACAAATCACGACTCGAATAGTTCTTTCATACAATCTTTATTAACGACTTCCAATCCTTTTTTTAAGTAATATTCCTTTATTAATTCAAAACCTCTTTTATTATTAAAACCCCTTTTTTCTAAATAAACTCTTTATTAATGAAAATTCACTATTTACTTAAAACTTCTGTATTCATTTCTACACATTCTAATACTTCTCAAAAGTATTCATATAGTTATCTCAACTGTATAAGTATATTAACAAATAAATTTCAAAGGGCTTAGGTATGTTAATCAAATATTGTCACTACAAACCCAAAACCATTTCACTTATGATTATCTCTAAAAAAATCTTTTCAACGATCTATTTTCATTCATAAGTATAATCAAAATGGGTTAAAGATAAATGTTATTGACACATTGTCATAATAAACCCAAAACCATTTCATACTTGTTATTCTCTTCAAAATTTCAATATTAAAGATCTAAGTATGTTCCAAACTCCCAATATTTTACCTCTTTAAAATATAATTCAAGGATTAATAAAGCATTTTACTAAAATATTGTTTACAACAAACCCAATATCCCTTCACTTAATTGTTATTTTCAAAACTCACTCTTAAAGATCTAATTACTTTTCAAAAGTATTGTTAAATAGGTTTAAAAAAATGTTGCCCAGACATCATTACTACAAACCTAAAATCAGTTTTAAACTTTCCATGAATTTTGAAACATTCATTTAAAGTTCTAAATACATGTTCACTTATTAAACAATGTAATATACCTTTATAACATAAATTTTACCAAACCATTAGTTATAACATAAATTTTACAATCTAAAAACTACTTTATATTGCTTTATAAATACTAAACTTCCTTTTCAAACTTCTAAACGTATTAAAATACCTTTGAAAAGATGTGTGTGTGTGTGTGTGTGTTTTTGTGTGTGTGTATGCATATACTAATTTATTTACAAAATTATGATATTTAATAAATGAAATAAACAAGTTGGAAGACAATATAATATAAAAGACTTTTATTTTTTAAATAAAATATTCGACAAGTTTTCTAAAACTATATATACTAAAAATATACTTTTAGAATACTTATACTATATTATAAAACATTTATTTAAAACACCAATTAAAGATACTTATTTTGTAATTTATTTATAAACCATAAAACTTGTTTTATAATTTAAAACTATTACACCATAATTTCCATAAAGTATAAATTACAACTGTATGGGAAGAAAGTTGCTTGGCTTGTAACTCCGGGATCCATTATTTAGTTTACAATGAGAACTTAAACTTGGACTTAGTATCTGAGAGCATCTAGTGCATATGCACGAGTCGAGGTATCATACTAGACCAAGATCACCCTTTAGTAGAAATAAGAAGCTTAACGAATGGCAACAGCTATCAAAATAAAGGCAATTCAATAAGTATCAACAATCCACATCTCACAAAGTCCAAGCCGAGGGCAACGGTTAGGAAAAATGGAAGATATCCAAGAAGCTATATAAATACAAGCATCACACCAACAATTCACGTCAAAATACACTCAACTAGATGATGACAAACGTTCAAATCTAAGTCGCAAAAAGCAAGCCTGGTCATTGATCGCAAAGAGAAGGCCCTCAATCAATGGTGTTATGTCATATTGATTACAAATAAGCGACGATCCTAAGGCACAAGTGATCTTATGGCATAACAAAGATTTGACATAAAATCATAATGTACTTTCCTATATTAGAGCTCTATTCGAAAAATTGTTAATGGCAAAAATGCTTAGATTCAATGTAACAAGCCTCTTAGCCATAGAGGGTGACTAAATAAAAAAAGTGTAGGGACTTTCGGCCCGAACCACTATAAAAGTCTTGGTGTTATTTACTTTCATCTCTTTGCCTAACTCCTGTTTTATCATGGCTATATAGTTTAATGTCCCATAATTCTAGTTTAATTATATCACATCTCGGTAATTTTATAATCGAGACCTATAACTCAACCAGCCACTTTGGAGTTGTACCTTTGGATCTCGAGGTACGAAATTCTGCATCAACATTTTTGGCATTTAAAGGAGAGCCTGAACCTCTGTCATTTGTTCCCTCTCGGAAATTCCAGTAACATCATCCCTCCAACCACGACTAACTTTGAGAAGCTAACCTCGAAGTTTCCCTTCAGCCTTTGTATTTGTCTCATTGATGAGGACAACAATGAGATATTGGTTACCCTCATCTCAAAGAAAGAGAATGGCATAGAGTATGATCCTATTTATGAACTTCATGTTCTCCAGGTTCGACAAACTTCATAGTATCTTCAGGAGTCTCTCGAAGATTATGCTCAACTCTGAGGGACGATCAAGGCTTTAGCGAACAAAATGAAGGATTTGAGTTTTGTGACAATGAAAATAAAGGGTCCTCTCTCCTGTTGAAAGTACCCTCCTATTTACCCCTACTCCTCGACTATGAAAGAAGGTCCAACGAGACCAAGTCCTTACTCTATCCAAAAAACCTATCTCGGATCTTTTTGAAAGCGTGTGGAGAACTCCATTATCCAAAGTATCCTCCACCCATCAAAGTAGATTCGAAAGTAAATAATTACCATGTTTATCATCAAGCGAATGAGCATGAAACAGATGAGTGTTGAAGACGTTCTTAAGCCTTAGAAAACTTCATACGGATTGGGAGATTGACTGAGTTGATTAAATAGTTACTTAAGTATCATATCTTTATAAATGTCTAACTTTGATACTATGTTTCAGGGGAAGTTCGTGTAGATTCATTCGATTGAATATATATATACGCCCCTTTCGAAGACAAAGATTCTATATCGATCTTTATATTTGAAGAAATCACTTATCTTACCAAGGATGCTCCTTTCCGGTTTAGCTCTTTCTTCTTTTGGTAAGTGCAATCTAGTCTCGATACCCATAAATTTTATCTAGTACATCCCCTTTTTTAGTCATTTTCTATTGTTGTGTATGCATTTAGAATCCAAGGGATGAAAAATCTTTTATTGATCTAACGAGGTTAATAAGGAATTTTACCTTTTTCCTTAAAAATGATAATTTACTCAATAATTCTTTTTCTCAAATTTAAATTAACTATTTTTCTACTGAATGATAAAATCTACTGACTACTCAATTTAAAAAATATTTTGAAAAGATTCTTTTCGAACATTCGTTCTTTCCTTTGGAATGATCATCAACTTAAAATTAGTTTTAAATGGCTGGTATCAGTCAAAAGCAACTTCAGACGGCTAAAACTAGATGAAAGTGGTTGTAGATGACTGGCACAAATCAAAAGTGGTTGTAGATGACCGACACTTGACAAAATTGGTTGTAGGCGACAAATTCTAGCTACAAGTGGTTGTAGATTAGGAACTAACGATAAGTTGGTAGACCTCGCCATATGAGCACCCCTCTAGTGATGCTCAGTAAAATGTAAGGCTAATATCACCTGAGTTTAAAAAATGTCAAAAAGTATAATGCATGCTGATAATGAGTCATGGTCAGAAGGAACCATGCGCTGGGTAGATTTCCAGTTAGATTAGAATATTGGGTAGATTCCCAATACTAGTGAGCAATGGTCAAGTAGATTTGTACATTGGGTAGATTCTAGTTAAATTAGAATATGGGTTAGATTCTCAATAATAGTTAGCCATGGTCAAGTAGTACTATGCATTGGGTAGATTCCCAATAATAGTAAGTCATGGTAAAGTAGTACCATGCGCTAGGCAAATGCCCGATAAGATTAGAATATTGGGTAGATACCCAATAATAATGAGCTATGGTCAAGTAGTGCCATGTATTGGGTAAACTCCCAATAATAGTGAGCCATGGTCGAGTAGTACCATGCATTGCGTATATTCATAGTTAGATTAAAGTGTTGGGTAGATTCCCAATGATAGTGAGCCATGGAAGTAGTACCATGCATTGGATAGACTCCTAGTTAGATTAGAGTGCTAATTAGATTTCCAATGATAGCAAGCCTTGGACGAGAAGTTCCATGCATTGGGCAGATTCCTAGTAAGATTAGAGTGTTGGGTAGGTTCCTAATGGTAGTGAGCTATGGATGAGAAGTATTCCCCAATAGGTAGATTCCTAATTAGATTAGAGTGTTGGGTAGATCTCAATAATATTGATCAAAGGATGAGAGGTGCCATGCATTAGGTAAATTACTAGTCGAACCACAGTGAGCCACGATCGAGAAGTATCATGCATGAAATTAAAACAGGAAAGAACTCCTTATAAGATTAAAATTTTAAGAGGAGAGTTCCTATATAAAAAATGAACATTGGGGAAGGATCCTAATCCAAGCCATAAGGATGGCATCAAGTTAGTAACAATAGACATCAAAATCCCTAATACGGTTAGATGCCAAGGGGATAATAAGAAACCAAAGATGGAATTAGAAAGAATTGGCAAAACGGCTTGAGTTGAAAGAACTAGTCAACCGAAAAATAAAAGGGAACTTCAATGTAAAAGACGGATTATCCAAACGATTATTAATACGTTTGGAACACAATATACAAAAAAGGAAGGAGTAACATCTCATAAGCCTTAAACATATTCCTAACCCTAGTTTCGGCTTCCTTCATGGTCTCCTCCAAGTAAGATTTGAAATGCTCCTTCGTCTTATTATATATATTTGATTTCCATTCCTTCTTAAATTGTCTAAAAAGGACCCTTCAACCATCCCTGGTACGGACGAGTGCAATTGATACATCAAGCACCGGACTAAAGGTGAACCCCATTTAGATTGGGAATATCAAGAATGAGATCTAGAGGTGACAATTGTAGTCCTGAGAGAATAAAAAAGTCTCATAGTGGCATGACCTGTACATCTACCCCTTCCGCGAGCTGGAAGGGCAACTGTAACTTTGTTAGTTCGCTTATTGTCAATTTTAAGTTCTTGTAATTTGATTTCCAAAAGCTCTTGGTGAGCTTCATTCAATTTCTATCAAGCAGTAAATGTAGACTCCAATAAACTAGATGTAACATCTCGCCTTTTTGTACACTTTAAATCAACAATAAACCATACACATCAGACTTAAACCATACAGAAGGGCGGATTGTTATGGGATAAATAATAAAAAGCATAGAAAGAAAAAAACAAAATAGAATCTTACAGCGGAACGATAAAATATAATAATCAAATAAACAGTTCATGAAGCTTTTTTACAAAAACATTTGATTATACTTATACAATACATATCAGAGTTACACATACCAGAGAATAATTCATAACAATGCAGCGGAACAATGTGATGCAGTGGAATATAATAAATAATAGTAATACAAATCTTCCTCTTTGTTCTCCAAAGATAAAGTCTTCGAATCCTGAAATGCTCAGACTGACCCGAGCGAATTGAAAAGACAAAACACTCGAGTCAGAACTAAAAAATCTTATGTAAGTTAAATCAATGGTAAACAATATGAGTGGAATGGCGTCAGAGATGTTTACGGGATTTGACATCTCTTATCTGGCATCAAACGTGAGTGTAATAACTTAAGAGATGCACGGGATTCACATCTCCTAAGGATCCGTTAAACTATTTACTATGTAGTAATATTTCGCTATTATAATAGTGTCTAATAGTAAAATAAACTTACTTTTAAATAGCATTAAGGGGTTACCCACATAGCCCTTAACACATAATAGTGCCAATAGTCTATACAATTCCGTAATACCTCCTGATCGGGAGGCTACCAGAGGATGCTCCATAGGTAGACATAAATCGAACTCGTACAAGGCACGATAGGGTAGGTGACACGGCACACAAGGTAATTCAAGGGTAGATATACCAATTACGCATCCGAACCGGTGGTAGCGCGTAGCAGCTACTACCGCCCACCTCGAACCACACTCCTAAAATCAAAGGTGCGCACCAAACAATCACAAAGTAATAGAATGGCATACAAAGAAGTGCGTCCGATAAGAGGTGCAACCTCCTTAGTCCGATAATCGCTCCTATTTTAGCCACCTTATGCCAACTCACGGGAGTCGGGTCCACTACATACCTTAATAGAACGTCGCCACCATCCTACTTCATTTTGGAATCTCCACCGCATACACGGTTGTTGAAGTGGTTTTCAGAGTTGGCAGAGAGTATGACAACTTCCGATCCCGGTCTCTTCAACAACCAATCATTATTATAATACCGCGGTCATTTCAAAAAAATTTATACCTCAAAACCAGAATATAATATCCATTTCGAAACCATATAAATACGATATCCTTTCCATTTCAAAAACCAAATCAGTATGATGTCATTTTTATAAAACCCAAATCAATATAATATCATTTTTATTTCAAATATATCTCTTTTCTAAAATCATAGCACTTTCAAATTTATAATATTTCGAAACCAAACGCTTGAAATATAACCTTTCAAAACACAATACTTCGAGTTTTATAGCTTTTAAACCATAACTTTCAAAATATAGATGGTTTGGATATTCAAACAGTATATAAAATAAAATAGTTTGAATTTAAAATTACTTATTAAAGTAAAATAATTTCCTCGACTTCACAATTTTATTCACCTTAAATTAAATCTCAATTCATAACTTTCAACTCACTTTCTGTTTCAATAAACTATTTCAATTTCAATATATTTCAAACTTTGAGTATTAAATAATTTCAAAACTAAGGTTGGTGATTACGATTCAACAATTCAATGTTCTATTATTTAGTTTTGAAATATTTGCATAATAAATCCGTTATCATTTAAATAAAAATCAAATTACAAATAACCTCATATTTCCTTTAATTTATTTATACTCGAAATCTTCGTTTAATTCATCTTAACCCAAAATCTCAATTTTTATTAAATTTCAAATCAATTTCATATTTATCTTCCCACCTTATTCTCATTTAAGTTATTATGAACTCCAATAATATAATTTTAAATAAATACTTAACCATATTATATTTTAATAAAATCAAACTTTATTATCTAACTTCATATATACTTTAGTCCAGTTTTATACATAGCTTAAAACCAAGAATTTAACTATATACAAAATAACATTTATAAAATATCCAAATCAATATCTCATAAAACCATATATTTCTTTAGAAAACCATAGAACATCATTTCAAAAAAAATTTATATATGGACCACGGTGTTTGTATAAAATTTTCTACCATGTGGTCAAGTGATACTGATATTTATCATTTCAATCCGTAACTTAAAATATAAATACGGTTACATATCATTTCAAACCATAATCCCGAATGAAATAAAAATGCATAACAGCTTGCAGTTTATAACAATATAAAATACAACATCCATCCATCCAATATCAATCATCAACCATTTATCACAATCATCATCCAATTCAAACAATAACGTCAATATATAACAGATAATAAGTAATAGGTATTTACTGGCAGTTTATATTTAATAATAAATTAAATAACTATTTAACTGGCAGTTTATTTGCAATAATAAGTTAAATAACAATTCAATTCAATAAATTCAATTTTAACTGAAATGATGATTTAAAATGTTCCAAACAGTCATAAATAAATTTCTAACCACATCATAAATCAATTTAACAAACATAAGAAATTTTAGAAGTTGTGAGTGGGTTAAAACACTCACCTTTTGAATTTAAATTGAATTTAAATCCAATTTAAAACCAAAAATTGAATAGTCTAAGAATCCGTCAAAACTAACGCCAAAATGTCCGGAATTCTAATACGAACCTAGTAGAGAAAACCGCGCATGAAACAGAGTTCGTATGCACGAGTTATGATTATTAGAACGAATTGAAATCGAAACAAAATAAATTAAATTAAACTAAAAAAAGATACCGTGCCACATCACCGCTTCCCCATGTGAATTATTGCTTACGTCGCTTCTCCATTCGCACGAAAACCTTACCAACCGTCGTCCCAATGCTCGAAGTTGTCGACACCCCCTAGGTTTGACGCACGATCCACGACCCCTGCCTGGCTCCACCGCCACCACACTTTACTCCAGTCGCCTCCGGTGATGACCAGGCTACCATGGCCGTACGAAGCACGACCCAAAATCCCTCGATTTCTGGCAAAATCGATTTCCCTTAGGATGAAGTAACCGTATCTCCTTCCCTCAGCAGCATCTTCGATGCAGCACACTCTGATCGTCGCAAAATCGACGATCTGCCGTACAATAGGAAGCCAAGCTACGAACGGCCGAAAATTAAAGACCGAATTCCAATTGAATCATAATCCAAATCGAAAAATGAATTGTAATTTAGACTACGCTCGTCGAGAGCTTCAAATCCGTATATAATTTAATATGGTTTGTGGAGATTTGATTTTTGAAGTTGAAATTTGAATTGGAATTTGGTTTTGATTTGTCTGCCATTGAAATAAGGAGGTGAGGAGGAATTATACATACAAACAAATGACAACGAGGAACAATTAGGGTTTATAACATGGTATATACAGACAAGGCTGAAAATAGAAACGAATGGGCTTGATTGGTTTGGAAAATGAATGATAATGACCCAAAAGCCCGTTCTGACTCTGGAACGAAATTTGGTCATCCGATATATCAAAATAGATGTTTCTAAATATTTAAACGCAATGGAACAGTTTTCAAGTCCAAATTCCATCATGTGAAGAAGTTATGCTAAAATCAAGTTATTTCAAATTGATTTCAATTAATTTCAATTTAACTGATTTCAAGGCGTTTCAAGCCCGTACGATCAAACGATAAGCCCAATCGCTACGAAACTTGAAATCCTACTATAATTCACCGTTACGGATCCATTGAAACTTGTTTCGTCGAAATCCGAGTCAGTGTCCAAAATGGCTACTTTCCTATTAATTAAATTAATAATTGATTTATTAAATCAAATTTTAAATTCCAATTCTATAATTAGCAATCTTTATCATTTTTGATTTCTTAAACAATTGCGATAGTTTAAACCATTTAGATATCAATTCAAAGTTAATTAATCTAATAAATTTCCATATTCAATTTCAATTTTTATAAATTCAGTAATCATCAACTAAAATTCCATATAAATCCATTTATTTGATTCATTCATGTTATTCAATCCATTATAATCAAATACATAAAATCAACTTTGGTTCATGCTTTATTACATTAATATCTTCGAATTTCATCTAAATTAGTGTTACGTAATATTTAAATATTTAATTCCATTTAGTTGCAATTAATCCATTTATAAAGATTTAAATTCCAATAAATAAAGAAATCTTAACTTCCATTCTTTTTATCCAACCAATTGCCATATTATGAATAAAATTAACATTATTTCCGATTATTTCTTTAATTTACATTAACAAAACGTTAAATTTAGATTTATTGCAATTGATTATCAAAGTTTATTTAACACATTAAATAAATAAACAACCTATATTAATTGCCACCTATTTGCTTTTAATTGCATTTATAAGTTAGCCACTTATCAACCCAGGTTGTAATTCCATATCTAATGCCAGTTTTATTCCATTACTATTTATGATACCCTTGCATTACATACTTCAATATTTCCATTTTCTCCTTAGTTCCAATTCACTGTAGTATCAAATTTCAATTTCTTACAATAAACCCATTTATTATAAATTTAAATAACAATTAATTAGTTTCAAACAAATAGATTAATTCAATTCAACTCTTTTATTAAGTCTATATTAATAAATAAAATATTTCATTGATTAATTTAATGCTTATTTTTATTTATTTTCCATTTGATACCCAAGTGCAACAATTTACACTATTTTATTATTATTGTGATTTCACTTCAATTGTCAATAATTAGTTTTAATTAACATTCCCACATTTCATTCACTTCATTATAAATTATAAAAAAAATATTTCTTGCTACATTAATTACAAAAAAACAAATCTTACTAAATTAACCAAATTAATTATCGAAAATTACGGATCGTTACACTAGAAGTAATAAACTTAGAAGCTTGGCCAGTGACCAGCACTTCCTCCAGAATAGCAGACATCTTCCAAAATAATTTTTCAAGAAATCGCTTTAAGGATTCGTTGTCTTTGAAGATGGCATGGATGCTTGTACCAAGACTAGGGCTACACTTCGTTAGTTCAGCTATTTTATCATCGAGACTCCATTGCAAAGTGGCTCAATCACTCTTTAATTCTAAGAAGTTGAGACATTGTTTCCCTTAAAAGAAATTCAAATTAAAACTAGAAAAGGAAGATCATCGTAAAGGTAATTCTATTTCGTTTCATGGATAATTAATACAAATAGTGGGAATGAAAAGTACAGAATTCATGGTTTCCTGAGATAAGCAAACTTTTCTTTAGTAGCTAAAAATAATTTTAAGGCCTCTATTCCTAGTATCGGCAAGGGATCCTTTGAGGGTTTGGCCATATGGACGAAGTGATATCTTTCCTTAAATCACCCTCTGGTACAGATAGTTCTGAAGGAAAAGTGCTATTAAGCACTATCTAAGGTTAGTTTTAGGAGTACACTGGGGAATATATTCCTAAACATGTAAACTTTTAGGAGTCTTCCCTCTTGAAATAGCTAAGGGAGATGGGGTTACACTTAAGTAACCAGGAAGAGCCTCCGGATTTATAGTTAGGATGAGATCATAGAATCATTTTGAAGAAAGATAACCTTCTGTTCTTCAACTATGAATCTCTTAGATGCAGTTTAGAGAGTTGAGAAAAATCTTGAAAAATCTTATCTCGGTCACCTAAAGCGAGTTCTAACTTATGCTTATGATCCAAAATTTGATTGGTTAACCTAGTGCTTCTAAGCCTAAGGGACTTAATTGATTAGGCACAAGTTGGTCATATGTTTCATGAACATCTTCAATTTTATTAGATAGGTTTACATTTCTTAGTCTACTAGATTGTAGACGGGTTTTATGGGTGCTTATAGTCGCTAACAACCTCGAGTTTCTGGCTTGGCTTCTCTTCCATAACACTTCATAATGAGAGGTGAAATTTGACTTTTTTTATTTAAACGCGGTTGTATGAAAAATTACTTAGAATAAACATGACAAAGGAAGAAATATTACAATTAACTGTAAACCCAATATCAAGTAGAAGTACCGCCATGGTCAACATGTTGAATATACGAGTATATGATTTTTGTTTGATGATAATTACATATATATATATATATATATTCATTTAAATGTATTTGTTAATGAACTATTTTATTTTTCACATAATTAAAATAAATATTTGTTAAATAAAATAAATAACACAGAGTTTAAATTCAAACGGATATTTATTCAAACAAATATTTATTACAATTTTGAATAGTACAAATTTGAACTCTCACTATATATATATACACAAATTCAATGACAATACAATTTCAATTACATCACAATTTCTAATTTACAAATGCACCTCACTACATATCGCTCATTCACTCATATTTATCTTCAACTTCATTTCAGATTGAATCCAGCATTTGAGCAATCTGCAAAAATAAATACCGACGCAGTAAAATTAAAAAGAAAATTTTTGCAGTGTAAAATAAAATGAATTTTGAAAATATTATTTGCCTCTGTTATTTGGGTTGTTCGTCATCATTTACACAAACAACTTGTGACATACACAGTGCATCACTGTATATGCCACAAGACCGTGCACACCGATAGATACACTGGATAATGTTACAGGGACAGATGAGCACAAGGTCAAACGCAAATCAAAAGTTCAACTCAAGTGAAAGTCACGACATGAACACAAGGTCAAACCCGAGCTGCAAGCTGGATTCAACACTGGTGCAATCAAAATTGTGGGTCAAGATACATACAACATAGCTTCGACCAAAAAATTAAATATACACTTGAACCTAGAATGGCCAGATTCAAACAACAAAGTGCACCAGTACAAAACAGTGGACCAATGCAAATAAGTTAGCATATATGTAAAACATAACATAGGAGTATGCTGAAGCAACTCGAGCTCTAGAAGATAATGGCACAATATAGTGAACTACAGTAAACCAGAAACAAGTATTCATATGTAACTAGAACCAAGTATACACTGGAGGATGCAAGACGAATTCCAAAATCATCAACACCATGATGTACATCATGACCAACAAAAGCTCTAGACAAGTTCAAACAACATTATCACAATATCAAATGAAGCAAAAGTACTGTGAATCATGAAAAACATAAGATTCAAGTAAAACCATAGAACAACTCTACCAAATGTACACAACCACGGCAACAGTCAATGAGTCAACTGGTCAGAGCAATTCAAAGCCGAAGTGATCAAAAATTCACCAAACTAGCATAAGTAGCTCAACAGTCAGAGCATCATCAGCAAACAAGAACAAGACTACATCAAGTAACCAAGTCAAGTAGACTGTACATATATGTATGCAATTCGAAGAAGTAAAACTCAAATGCAAACCAGTGAAAACACAACAGTGCGCAAATGAAGACACACAAAAATAATCAAGCAGTGAATTTCAGAAACGACTGAAGTCAGGTGATAGCAAAACAAATAAGTAAGGTGAGCAGCAGGTTTTAAAATTCAATATCAAGTAACCGAAATTAGATATGTCACAAAGAAGTTATCGGGACAAGTCAAAGACAATTTCTTTTTATACCAAAGTCAATTTAAAAATATCCGAGAATCAAATGTAATAACAGTTCAATATCAAAGCAATGGTTGGAGTCAATCATTTTCGAAGTCACTGGCCAAATTAAATTTACAGAGAAAAATCCAATGGCCGAAGTCAAAGTCAAAAACCAAAGCCGTGTCAACCAAGTGCCACAGAAATATACGAATTTGAAAAGGTCAGAAATCATCACATTCATCCATATGAAAATCAAAGGCCAAGATAAATCAATTGATGAATTCAAATAAATGTATACGAACGAAAATATAGGAGTTCGAACCCTATATAAACAATTAACATCATCGGCAGTTGAGCATTCAAGTTTGAAGCAACAAAGAAAACATTATATCAATAACTCGAATCATCGATTGATTTCAAGTACGAAAAACAGTAAAGCAAAAAGTAAAAAATTACATAACAAAGTAAGTTGGAACTCGATCAAAAATCGAAGGTGCTGTGTTCGAATCGAGGAGTTGATCGATTGCCGAAGCAAATCAGAAGAACACAAATTGTAATCGATCAACAATAAATCGACGTCTTTGAAAACCCTAATTTCAGAACAAAAGAGGAACGAGAACGAAGCAGCCATTTTTCAACAAACAAAGAAGAAAGTTGGCCGACATATTAAAATAAAGAGGGAGATATTGTTTAATCACTTATCTATTGGGCCGACCTTGTTTTGTTTGGGTTTAGTTATATAGGGCTTCAGTTTAAAATTTTGGTTTTATTGTTTAATTTGTTTTAAAATTTGAATTATTCTTTTAAACCGTTGTAATTTCTAGTCGTGTGACTAGGGGACAAACTATGTGGCGTAGTTTGAGAATTTGCAACTTAGTGGCTGAGTTGTGGATGGGTTTTGAGCGTAGAGTTAAGACTAGTCGATAACGGGTGTCGTGAGTTTACGTGTGTATGCGTCAGACTGCTTAATTTCTAGTAGAAACCTTGGGGACAACACGTAGGCAGGGTTTTGCCGAAGCTAGGCAAATTCTGTGTTGTTCTATTTCTGCATTTATTATTCTGCTACTATCTGTGCTGCTATTATTTTGATACATCTGTGTTGAAAATATTTTATAGACTTCCGCAATAATTTTTATAACTGATAGTATCACCCTATTCACCCCTGTAACGTCCCATCTTTTCGCATGCTTTAGATCGACACACGTGCCAATTCAAACCATACGGAAGGGCAGATTGTTATGGGGTAAATAAGAAAACCAAGAAAGAAATAAAAAAACAGAATCTCACATCAGAAGGATAAAATATAATAATCAAATATACAGTTCATGAAGCTATTTTTCAAAATATTTAATTATACTTACAATGTATATCAGAGTTATACATACCATAGAATATCAATAATGCAGCGGAATACAATAGTGCAGTGGAATAATATAGTAGATAATAGTACTACAAATCTTCGTCTTTGTCACTATCATCGATATCGATATCATCAATAAGATACTCTTTAGGCTTGTCATCCAGGAACTTGTTCGGAAATACCGTAATGAAAGGAACATAGGAGTTTGCCGCTAGGTTTTTGACCAAACAGGATCGTCCAGTTCCTATAGAACCTATCACTAGAATACCCCTAGAAGGGGATAGGGCTAAGCGGAGCGAAAAGGGTTTTCCATGAGATGGGAAATGAAAACTATTAGCCCCACACGAGGTCCTCCAGAATAAAATCTTCAAATCCTGAAATGCTCAGACTGACCCGAGCGAATTGAAAAGACGAAACACTCGAGTCAGAACTAAAAGATCTTATGTAATTTAAATCAACAGAAATAAATATGAGTGCAGTAACTTAGGAGATGCTCGCGATTTTCATCTCTTAAGGATCCGTTAAACTATTTACTATGTAGTATATTTCGCTATTATAATAGTGTCTATTAGTAAAATAAACTTACTTTAAAATAGCGTTAAGGGGTTACCCATATAGCCCTTAACACATAATATATTCCCATAGTCTATACAGTACTGTAATCTTCCCCGTACTGGGCGTCGTCAGAGGGCACTCCATAGGTAAGGTACAAAACCAAAATCGTATAAGGGGCGCTAGGGTAGGTGACGTGGCACAACTAGGCAATGCCAGGGTAGATATACCAATTACGCTTCCGAGTCGGTGGTAACGCATAGCCGCAGCCACCGCCCACCTCGAGCCACACCTACAAATCAAAGAAATCAAAAGTGGCCACCGAAAAATCCAAAGTCAGAGTAGAATAGCCAAGGGATGTGTCCGATAAAAGGTGCTACCTTCTTAACCCGTCGATCGCTCCTGTTTTAGCCACCTTATGCCAACTCACGGGAGTTGGGTCCACGTATTTACCTCAAAGGAAACGCCGCCACCATCATACTTCATTCTAGAATCTCCACCACGTACACGGTTGTTAAAGTGGTTTTCGGAGTTAGCAGAGAGTATGACAACTTCCGATACTGGTCTCTTCTACAACCAATCGTTATTATAACACCGCGGTTATTTTAAAATAATTTATACTTTAAAACCGGAATATAATATCCCTTTCAAAACCATATAAATACGATATCATTTATATTTTTAAACCTCGAATCAATATGATATCATTTTAATTTATAAATATCCCTTTTCCCAAAATCATAATATTTTCAAATGGTTTACGTATTAAACCGCTTTGCATAACAAAATAGCTTTTTAAATTTCAAAAATAAATTCCAAATATAGGTTTAAATTCCCAAATAAACCATTTCAATTTCCATATATTTCAAAGCTTAAATTATTCCACCATTTCAAAACTTATTCTTTGATAATTTCATATATATCAAATTCAATTACGATTATTTAGATTTGAAATGTTTACTTAATAAATCAAATATCATTTAAGTAAAACCTTTAAACTTCAAATAACAGGATATTCTCTCAATTAAATTAACTTGATAATATTCATTTAAATCGACTTGATATTCATTTAAGTCCTCTAAACCAAAAGTCAAGTTATAAAGATCATACCTTTTTAAAACCTCAAATTAATTTATACTTCAAAAAAATTTTATTCGAGGATAATTCTTAAAATCTTAATTCAAAGCAAATTCATATTTATCTTCCAACATTTATTTTATTTAAGACATTATAAACTCCATCAATAAATTTAAATAAATACTTAACCGTATTATACCTAAATAAAATTTAACTTTTATTTTTAAACTTCTTTTATTCTTTAAACCAAATTTATACATAGCTTAAATTCAAGCGTTTAACTATATATAAAAATAATATTTAAAAATATCAAAAATCCATATTCATTAAACCATATTCTTTTCAAAACCATAGAAAATCATTTTAAAAATAATTATATATATATATACCGCAGTACTTGTATAAAATTTTCTATCCTATGGTCAAGTGATATGGATATTTATCATTTCAATCCGTAATTTGAAAATAAAAATTACGGTTATATATCATTTCAAACTGCAATCCCGAATTAAATGACAATGCATATTAACGTGCAGTTTATAACAATATAAGTACAGCATCCATTCATCCAATATCAACCATCAACCATTTATCACAATCATCATCCAAATTCAATAATACATCAATATATAACAGGTGATAATAACAGATATCAACTGTCAGTTTATATTCAAAAATAAATTGTAACGGTTTAACTGGCAGTTTGTATGCAATAAAATAAATAAAAATTTAACTGGCAGTTAATATGCAATAATGAATTAAATAACAAGTTAATTAAATAAATGCAAATTAACTGAAATAATGATGAAATATATGCCAAACAGCTATAAATAAATTTCAAATCACATCATAAATGAATTTAACAAACATAAGAAATTTTAGAAGTTGTGAGTGGGTTAAAACACTCACCTTTTGAATTTAAATTGAATTTAAATCCAATTTAAACCCAAAATTCAAAACGATCTCAGAATTCGTCCAAACCTTCGTCAAAGTCTTCGGAATTCCAATATGAACCTAGCAGAGAAAACCGCGCGTGAAACGGATATCGTATGCAAAAGTTATACGCACTTGATTGTCTAAAAAAAATTAAATAAATAACAAAGAAAAATATACCTAGTCAACGCCACGTCACCTCAGAAGTTTCTCACGTGAACCCAGTCAACAAGTCACGAAACCCTAAGCCGGCAAATTACGACCTCGCGTTCAATACTGGAACGAGCCGCCACCGTCTTCTCGCCAATCGCCGCCGCCACAAGCTCGACCACCACGATCAAAGGCCACCATCATTCTACGCTCTCCAGGCCGCACCTCTGATCAGAACGCCATAACTTCCGGCGCCCCGATAGCCGTGCACCGCCGTGACTATTCGAGGCCAAATCGTGGCGATTCCATCGCCATCTTGATGAACTAACCGCATAGATCGAACCTACTCGACACCCTCTATGCATCCATGCCCTCCGATCGACGCCAGAATCAAGATTCACCGTTAATCCACCATGATGACACACGAACGGCCGGGAATTAAACACAATTTCTGATCAAACGATAAACTGAATCGAAAAACGAACACCACCAGTGAATTACGCTAGTCGAGAGCTTCAACGTACATATATTTTTTTCAAATTTTTCTGAGGGGTTGAAATTTTTGACTTTGATTTTGAATTGGAATTGGATCTGAAATTTTGTTATCTGCCATTGAGGAGGAGAGATAGCTGAATTGCGTATAGACAAATGAGAATTAGGGAGGCTAGGGTTTATAACTGGGTTTATATTGATAGGTCAAAAATTAGAATGGATGGATAAGGTGGGATATACGTGCTAACGCCAAAGTGGCCCAAAAAGCCCGTTTCGACTTCGGAACGAAATTGGGTCAACTCATATATCAAAATAGATATTTTAAAATATTTTAAATTCAATGGAAAAGGTTTCAGGTTCAAAATACATTGTATGAAGAAGTTATGCTAAAATCAAGATTTTCAAATTGATTTCAATTTATCGATTTCAAGGTGTTTCGCGTTCGTACGATCAAACGACAAGTCCGATCGTTACGAAACTTGAAATCCTACAATAATTCATCGATACGGATCCGATGAAACTGGTTTTGTCAAAATCCGAGTCAGTGGCCAAAATGGCTATTTTTATATTAATTAAATATATAAAATTATTCAGTTTAATCAAATTTTCAATTTAAATTCGAAAATTACCAATTCTTATCATTTTAAATTTTCCAATCATTTACAATGATTTAAACCAAATTTAGATGTAAATTTAACGTTAATTCATCCTACAATTTCAGCGTTAAGTTTCAATTTCATCTTATTCAAAAATTACAAATAAAATTTCCAATAGTTCCATTAAATTAAATAAATTAATAATTGTTCCCTTTATTGTTATCAAATAAAAGGATTTACCATTGGATTCAAACTATTACATTAAATATTCTCATATTACATCCTCTTTTCAATTAACATAAAATGTAGCTATTCCAATTTCATTTACTTGTAATTTATCTTATTATCAGAAATTAAATTCCAATATATTGATAAAAATTTATTTCCATTCCTTATAATTCAACAAATTGTCCAATATGAATAACTTTAACATCATTTCCTTTAATTTAATCATCAATTCATCCATACACCATTAGAAATACATTATTACCCATTTTAATTTATTAGACTCCATTAACGTTAAATTACATTTAAGTTATCACTAACGGACAAGTGTTGAAATTGATTACATACATCGTTCTCATTCTATTATCCATTGGATGAATTTTCATTGATTCGTAGCTATTGCATTAATATCCACAAATTTCATCCACACTTCCATTAATGTAAAATTTAATATTAAATTCCACTTATTTGCAATTAATTCACTTATTGAATTTTAACTTTCAAATAAATTAATAAATCTTGATTTTCACACCTAAAATCCATCAATTACTACATAAAATAAATTTACGCTTCTATTATTTACATTCACACTTCCGTTACTATATTAGTACGTTTATTATCCAAAACAACATTATAATTACTTAACATTTAAATGAACTTTATTTCCAAATACACTCTAGTTTAACAACTTCTAAACATTGTGCTGCTTCTCACATTAATGTAACTTTTATTTATTTTATTAACATTTATTTCAAATTCAAATTCCATCAACAAATTAAACGGGTAACTTATAATATATGCTTACCAGGCAAATATTTCACCAATTGTCATATTATGAATGGGTTTATCATTAATTTCAAAAATTATCTAAATTTTACATTAAGATAATATTTAATTACCTTTAATGAAATTAAATTCCCAATTTATTTAATGCAATAAATTTTGACCTTTACCAAATTAATACATTCATTAATTGTCATTTCAGTAACCTTTAATCACTTTTATTTTTAAAACTTACCCAACTACAACAATTACACTTTCCATTATTATATTAATTTGAATTCCATTTTAGTTAATATTTTTTATTAATAATTCACAAATTCAACATTCCCATTTGTTTCTTATATTAAACTTATAACCCAGTATGACAATTTCATTATTTCCAATTAATTGCAACATAAATTTTAAATTGTTAATTTTAATTTCAATTGCTACATCTAATTTCTAACATTTGTTCCAATATAAATTATATGATTTTTTTATTTCTTCCTAAATTTAATTAAAAATCTTATTAATTTAAGTCATTTAAATCATTGAATTTTACGGGTCGCTACCACCCCCCTCTAGGGTGAAATCGATCCTACAAGTGGTATCAGAGCTTGGAGCAAAAGCCATTTTTGTTTTAAAAAAGTTTTATTTTTCAAAGTCCAATTTTTTTTTTACAAATTTGAATTTTTAAAATGACTACTTTTGTTGAGGGTCGGTCAAGTATTATCCCTCCTAATTTTAATGGAACATATTTTTTGAATTGAATAATAAAAATGGAATTTTATTTAAAATCTGTTAATGTTAAATGTTGGGATATTTTGAAAATGGGTGTGATATAACAGACGAGAAAATTATCTTGATTAATGCTTTTGCTATGCATATATTATATTCTCATATTAAACAAGATAATTTTAACTTTATCTCTCATTGTGAAAGTGCACAGGAAATCTAGAATACTTTTGATACATTATATGGCGCAAAAGTAAATAGCAATGAGAAATCCTCCATAATCGACATAGAAACGTGCTTAACAAGATTGACAAAAGGCAGTAGTGGTGATGATGATGATGATGGAGCAGCAGAGCTGGCGCTGATAATGAAGAAATTCAAAAGGTGGAATATTAGATACGGAAATCCAGCTCAAAATCAAAAATTGAAAAGCAGAATAATCAAAGCACTAGACAACCCAGAAGAGCGGGAGATCATCTGTCACAAGTGCAACAAAGCCGGACACATTAAGCCCAATTGTCCTCTGAATTGACACGGCCTAAAAAATCAAAACGGAGAAGTTTTGCAGCCATGTGGAATAAAAGCGATAATGATTATAAAAGCACTAGCGGTGAGAGTGAGAAAGAAGATATGTGCCTACGAGGTGATATAACTGATAGCGATGACGATGATGAGCAAAGCGAGGTACCAAAACTCACTCATTCAAAATTACTTATATATTTCCACGAAGTAATTGGCTATTTTGAACGACTTAGGGAGAAGTATACTAAACTTGAATCGCAAAAAGATACTTCGATAGATTTAAATAAACAACTTGATCAATTGGTTAAAAACTACCAAAGTAGGGTCCCTAAGTGTGATAAGTGTCCAACATTTGAAGAAGAAATTAAAAGATCAAAAATTAAAATTGAATCACTTGAAAATGAAATTATGATTTTGAAAGAAAGCAAAAATACTCGAAGAGAAAATTCTATTAAAAAGTGCACATAATTATCGAATGAAAATGTATCCCTCAAAACACAAGTCCAACGACTATCAATAACTTTAGGAAAATTGTCCAAAAGTGAAAGATTGTTGAATAAGCTAATAGGAAAACAAACTATTAATACTGATAGACAAGGACTTGGGTATGCTCACTTAGAATATGTTAGAAGAAAAATTAATCAAGCTAAATTCGAGTGCACTATTTGTAAAAAAATTGGACAAAATCAAAACAATTGCTGGTATAGACCCAAACACGTGAAAAAAAACCAATTTGGGTTCCAAAAGGCACAAATATAAAATCCCTTAAAGTTAAACACATTTGGGTGCCGAAAGGAACATATATAAATAGCTTTGGGTCTCCAGGAAATTATTTTTTAAAATCTGTTGCTTCTAACAATCATGGACCTATAAAAACAAATAGGTCACAAAAATCTTTCATTGTGTAGGTATGGTGGCAGGTTGAGGAACAAAAACCGTGTTACTTGGATTCTGGCTGTTCCAAGAACACAATAGGTGACAAATCACATTTCCTTAGCCTAGTATAAAGGTGACAGAATCACAATGGGCAACAATGAAATATTATCGACAAAGGTAAAATAGGTAATGGTATATTTATTTTGAACAATATATTAAAAGTGATGACCTACACCATAATTTGAATTTAAATCAGCCAGTTATGTTATAAAGAGATGAATGAAGATAATGATTTTGATTTTTTTTAAAATTGTTGGCCAATTATATTCCTATGTCAAGAACACTTTAAAAATCTCTCAAGTCTTTAGACTATTTCATATAGATTAGTTTGGATTAATGATGGTGTTCTATTGGTTGATGAAAATACATTTGGCTGACTCTATATTCACGGTTTTTGTTTATTGGTATGGCTTCAGTTAAAATTGAAAAGAATTTCATTCAAAACGGTCTTTAAGAATTTAGTGCAACTTCATGGTCAGGTTTATAACATTCAATTAATGATAATCTCGAGTGAAAGAAAATTCTGATGCGGATTACACCGGTAATATAGTTGATAAAAAATTTCTAGTGGAACGTGATTTATCTTAAGACATTTAGTAACCGCATCATTTTCAAAGAAAATATCTACATGCTTCTCATTTCAAATAATTTTAAAATAGCAGACATTTTTCTCATAAAACCCCTTCATAAAATGGTCGACCTTGTTTTCAGATTAGTCATTTTTACAAAAATTGATTTTATAATTATTTTTGGATTTGATCTTAAATGGTTACATTGACTAATCCGACTCCATACTAATTATCAAAAAGATAAATAGGGATTGAGAAAGTGATGAGTGTTGATATTAATCATATGCTATAACTTGAAACGGTATATTTAGTAAATTTCTTTAGAAATTTGAACAAGAGTTATAAAAACTTTTTGTTAGTAAAAATTCCATGACCATCTCTATTTCTATCATATTTCTAACGACCATCACTCATCAAAATTCAATATAGTTTGTCAATATGTTGTATTTTAAACAGGAAATCATTCATTTTTCATTTTATATTTTTAAAAAAAATCCAAAGTATTCACTCTCATTTAAAAGTCCTCACGGTTATGCATGGGTGAATTACTTTGAATTTTTGATTATGTGCTTCCATGCTCATTTAAAAGTCCTCACGGTTATACATATATGGAACGCATATCAAAATTTATTGATTAAATAGATAAGTTGATTCTAATCCCATTTAAAAGTCCTCACGGTTATGCATGGTTAGAAGATACTTAAATTCATTTTTTAAGAAAAAAATTGGAATACTACTAATGTTATTCAAAAGTCCTAACGGTTATGCATGATTAGTAGATATTCAAATTCCTGAAATAAATATACCACAAATAGATACAACTATATGGTTTTTGCATCATTCCTATCATTCTAAAAGTGGAATGCGTTTGTGACGCCCCACCTCTATACCCATGCTAGCCAAGAACACTATGGAGCAATGCTGTGAACTAGCACGGAGAATAAGGCTGTTGAGGAGCGACCATCCATGCAATTGCTTTGTGCGAGCACCGCTATGTCGGATAGTATAACGCATTTGATTTTGGGAGGAAATCCGACACCACCGATACAAACTTAAAGCTACTACGCAGTGGCTATAATAATCTTTGGAAACAAACATAGAAATAGGCATAACACAAATCAGTCACAGACATCCATATCACAAAGGCGGAAGAAGATATGAATATATAACTAACACATGAAAGTGTACATCAGAGTAGTGGTCAAAAAGATCCAAAATAATACAAAAGAATAGCAACACGTGCTATACAAAAGAATACAGCTATGAGTCTATATCTCAAGTGTATACAACAAAAACTGCTAATCTAAATAGTTAGCCAAAAGTTTGAGTAGCCAATTCCGGGAAGAAGTCAAGAAGAAGCACTTGTAACATCTCGGTCTGACCCGAGTATTATTTTAAAAAAAATAAACGGATCAGTCTAGCTATAAATATCAGATGACATGGTATAAAATAAAAGATATGGCATAAACATAAAGTATCCATACTGACATACTACTATAAGTATGCAAATGATGATCAACAGAAGATCAATCAATAAGAGATAAATCAATATCACAAGAATCTTCTCAAAGATCCAAAGAGGGCATTATACCCTAAACTTGTACTCATAACAAGTCAATGACTTAACTTCCAGAAATCAACACAAGAAATCCAGAAATCACAGAAAAAGGGAAAGAGGCCTATCACATGACGGTCCGAAGACCATGGGGAGCTACCCCATATGTGTGAGTCGGAATCACCCAGATGAGGTCTAGCCTAACCAAAAAGCAAAAAGGTATGTGTGAGTGGAATCACCCAGATGAGGTCTAGCCTAACCAAAAAGCAAAAAGGTATGTGTGAGTGGAATCACACAAATGGTGTCTAGCCTAACCTCGCAACAAAAAGGTATGTGTGAGTGGAATCACACAAATGGTGTCTAGACTAACCTTGCGGACAAAGAGTTATGTGTAAGTCGGAATCACACCCGTGAGGTCTAACCTTGCAAACAAAGAGACATCACACAATTGCTAGTCTAAATAGTAAAATGATCGTCATGATCAACGAGAAGTGTCAATTACACTAAGCTAGTAAATATAAAAGTTTATCTTCGTGTCCCATAACAACTTGCTTAACTTAAATATTTACGAACAAACTGTAAATCTTCACTAGAAAATTGTCACAAGAGGTTCAATCGAACAAGTCCAAGAATTAACCGACGAAGTGAACGCAAGCGTTTCATACCACTTGTTTTACTAAGCCGTTTAGTTAGATTTCTCATCCGAGTAAGGTAAAAGTTTTATATACTAGTAGATTGGAAAACGGTTTAAGAAAAGAGCTATGTTATTGAAAATAGAGTTGAAATCATTTTGTTGAAAGAGTTTTGATATTTACTACTAGTATCGAAACCTTCATATTTATAAAGTTGTTATCCCGCCTTTATAGCAAGGCCGTGATACCATAAAATCGACCGAGAAGCCAAAGATAGTTTGTCTCGAAGAATGGTCAACTCAGCATCTCAGCAAAGCAAGTTCTGTTGAATGTTTTTCAGATAAGATCCCCTACGGAGGGGGGGTCCAGGAGGTGGCAACCCCCCAAGGTGGGGGTGCGGGGGCAACGCCCCCGCTACGGGGTTCGACCTGCCCGGTGAGGTCGCGGGGGTCCAGGGGGCAGCGCCGCCGGCGCGGTGTGGGGCAGCGCCCCGTCCAAAACGGTACGACCTAGCGAAGACCTAAGGGAGGATAGGATCGAGCGACCTCGATAATAAATGATAACAACAAATAGGATCATCACGAATCGATTTAAATTGGAAATTCAATCAAATTTAGCAATATAGGAAAAAAGTGCAGATTTAGACGTCTGAAATCAAGGATTCAGACGTCTGAATCTGGAAAACAAAAAGTTTTCCAGAGTATATTTCAGACGTCTGAACCCTATATTTCAGACGTCTGAAATAGGCAATTTTTAGCTTATTTCCTTTTTGGTCCAAAACAAACTAATTCAGACCTCTGAAATATAGATTCATACGTCTGAATCTGGGAATACAAATCTTCCCAGTATAATATTCAGACGTCTGAATCTAACGTTTCAGACGTCTGAAACTGGGGTTCAGGGCATTCCCTGAACCTAGACCAAAAATGGCCGAAATAAATACCGGAAGCGATCAGACGAGCAACGACGACTAAGGATTTACGTAGAGCGACAACCCAGCCTTAACGGCTCTTCGATACGCCTCAAATATCAATGTCCAAATATCCATAAAAGGATATTCATAGATTTTGATTTCAAAACATCAAAAATTGGAATATACACCAAATCAATCCAAACCAAAATCAATTGCACAAGAATAAGTGTTAGGAATTCATACCTAACAATTGAAGATAATTATAGACAAAGATGTGAGATAAAAATCTCACCTTTTCACAAAAACAATGAAGAAGAAGCTTGAAAGCAAAAAGGGAGAATCAACCACTCTTCAACACAACCCAAACGAGCTTGAATCTATACTCAAAAAGAAGAACATTCCCAAAGTTAGGTTTAGGAATTTCTGAAATTGATAAGAGAATGGGTTGGAAAAGAAGAAAAAGAGGCTTACCAAAGTTTCTTTTATTGATTTGGAGCTAGAACTTGATTTGTAAATGGAAACTAGGGTTTGGAGTCTTAATTTCCCATTCCACTCACCATTGTTGCTAAAGCTTGAGTATTAGGAATTAGAAATGAAGCAATGAAGAGTTGGAGTGGAGTTAGGTTCATATGTTAGGTTAATGGGCTAAAACCCAGACCAAAGCCCTAAGTGAAAAAGTAGCAAAATTCTACTATCTCCAAACATATCAAAGTTTATGCTTAAAAAGATGGCAAACGTCATTTTGAACTCAATGGGAGTGGTCTCGAGTCCTAATTTTACTGTTTGCAAAAAGTAGCTTTTTTGGACAAAAATCCGACTAACGATGAAATATTTAAATAAAATATTTAAATACTCGGTCGTAAAATATGCGGGTTGTTACAGCTTCAAACAAAGTATTTATGATTTTTGTTTGATTTTTTTTTTTGAAATTTAATATTTATATTAGATTGAGTTTTAATGTTGTATTAATGTCTATCATTTTATCTCTATTTTTCTAACACTATTACTCTTTTGCTGATAGCAAAAGGGGGAGAGTTTTGACAAATAAAGGTCAAATATTTTCTATTTACATTTAGGCTCATTTGCATATTTTTATGCATATATGAAGGGTGAGATTCGTGTAGAAAGGGAGCATTCAAATAGGGAGAGCAAATTGAACGATCAAATACATTTAATATATTCAAAATCTTAAATATATGTTTGTTTTCATAAGAAGGGGGAGATTGTTGAACGTGCGAGTATATGATTTTTGTTTGATTATAATAAACATATATATATATACACATATATTCATTTAAATGTATTTATTAATGTACTATTTTATTTTTCACATAGTTAAATAAATATTTGCTGAATAAAATAAATATACAGAGTTTAATTCAAATGGATATTTTATTCAAACAAATATCTATTACAATTTTGAATAGTACAAATTTGAACTGTCACGATATATATACAAATTAAATGACAATAAAATTTCGATTACATCAAAATTTCTAATTTACAAATGCACCTCACTACATATCGCTCATTCACACGTATTTATCTTCAACTTTATTCCAAATTGAATCCAATATTTGAGCAATCTGCAAAAAAAATTACCGACGCAGTAAAATTGAAAAGAAATTTTTTGTAGTGTAAAATAGAAGTTATTTTGAAAATATTATTTGCCTCAGTTATTTGGGTTGTTCGTCATCATTTAATTTTGAATTCATCACACACGAACAACTTGTGACATACATAGTGCATCACTGTATATGCCACAAGACCATGCACACCGATAGATACACTTGATAATGTTACAGGGACAGATGAGCACAAGGTCAAACCCAAATCAAAAGCTGGGTTCAACTCAAGTGAAAGTCATGACACGAACACAAGGTCAAACCCGAGCTGCAAGCTAGATTCAACACTGGTGCAATCAAAACTGTGGGTCAAGATACATACAACATAGCTTCGACCAAAAATTCGAATATACACTTGAACCCAGAATGGCCAGATTCAAACAACAAAGTGCACCAGTACAAAACAGTGAACCAATGTATATAAGTTAGCATATATGTAAAACATAACATAGTAGTATGTTGAAGCAACTCGAGCTCCAGAAGATAATGGCACAATACAGTGAACTACAGTAAACCAGACACAAGTATTCATATGTAACCGGAACCAAGTATACACTGGAGGATGCAAGACGGATTCTGAAATCATCAACACCGTGATGTACATCATCATCAACAAATGCTCTAAACAAGTTCAAACAACATTATCGCAATATCAAGTGAAGCAAAAGTTAGGTGAATCATGAAAAACACAAGATTCAGGTAAAACCATACAACATCTCTACGAAATGTACACAACCACGACAACAATCAATGAGTCAACTGGTCAGAGCAATTCAAAGCCGAAGTGATCAGAAATTCACCAAACTGGTATAAATAGCTCAACAGTCAGAGCAATATCAGCAAACAAGAACAAGACTGCATCAAGTAACCAAGTCAAGTAGACTGTACATATATGTATGCAATTTGAAGCAGTAAAACTCTAATGCAAACCAGTCAAAACACAGTAGTGTGCAAACGAAGACACGCAAAACTAATCAAGCAGTGAATTTCAGAAATGATAGAAGTCAGGTGATAGCAAATCAAATAAGTAAGGTGAGCAGCAGGTTTTAAAATTCAATATCAAGTAACCAAAATCAGATATGTCACAAGAGAAGTTCTCGGAACAAGTCAGAGACAATTTCTTTTTATACCAAAGTCAATTATAAAAATATCAGAGAATCAAATGTAATAGCAGTTCAATATCAAAGCAACGGCCGGAGTCAATCATTTCCAAAGTCACTGGGTGAATTCCATTTACAGAGAAAAATGCAATGACTGAAGTCAAAGTCAGAAACCAAAGCCGTGTCAACCAAGTAACACAGAAATATACGAATTTGAAAAGGTCAGAAATCATCACATTCATCCATACGAAAATCAATGGCCGAGGTAAATCAATTGATGAATTCAAACAAATGTATACGAACGAAAATATAGGAGTTCAAACCCTATATAAACAACTAACATCATCGGCGGTCGAGCATTCGAGTTCAAAGCAACAGAGAAAACATTATATCAATAACTCGAATCATCGATTGAGTTCAAGTATGAAAAATAGTAAAGCAAAAAGCAACAAATTACATACCAAAATAAGTTGGAACTCGAGCAAAAATCGAAGGAGCTGTGTTTAAATCAAGGAGATGATCGATTGCCGAAGCAAATCAGAAAAATACCAATTGTAATCGATCAACAATAAATCAGCTTCTTCGAAAACCCTAATTTCAGAAAAAAAAGAGGAATGAGAATGAAGCAGCCATTTTTCAACAAACGAAGAAGAAAGCGGGCCCACATTTTAAAATAAAGCGGGTCGGACTTGTTTTGTTGGGTCTAATTATATAAGGCTTTAGTTTAAAATTAGGGTTTTATTGTTTAATTTGTTTTAAAACTTGAATTCTTCTTTTAAACCGTTGTAATTTCTAGCCGTGTGACTAGGGAACAAACTATGTGGCGTAGTTTGAGAATTCGCAACTCAGTGGCTGAGTTGTGGCAGGGTTTTAAGCGTAGAGTTAAGGCTAGTCGACAGCGGGTGTCGCTAGTTTACGTGTGTAAGCGTCTAACTGCTTAATTCCTAGTAGAAACCTTGTGGGCAGCACGTAGGCAGGGTTTTGCCGAAGCTGGGTAAATTCTGTGTTGTTCTATTTCTGCATTTATTATTCTGCTATTATCTGTGCTGCTATTATTCTGATATATCTGTGTTGAAAATATTTTATAGACTTCCGCAATAATTTTTATAATTGATAGTATCACCCTATTCGCCCCCCTCTAGGGTGAAATCGATCCTGCACAACAGTCATCATAAACGAAAATGTGGCATGATTGTTACAAACCAAAATTTAAAGATCACTAATAGAATATTCCTAGGATTTAGAATCATGGCGTCTTTTCTCTATCTTTGTACTCCTCTATCGGAATTTATTGCCAAATTCCTGTCGAAATCTACGCTTTCTCATACCTCTAGGAGAAGATCTCCTCAATCTTCTTATCGTTGGGAATAAAGCCCATAGAAAGAGTCACTCCTTTATCTTGGTTACGCATATAAGCATCATAGAGAATTTTGAAGTCCACGGTAGTAGCCACCTTCTTAGCCTCCTCCTTGGTATCAAGCCTGAAATTTCCTCCTTAGCCTTTTTAAGTTTTGTTGAATCACTAGTTTTGATTCATGACAAAGCAATTTAGAAGAAAAAGAGAATGCACGATCAGCCACAACAAAAAGAGACAATCGAAGGACTATGGTGATATCAAGACTTTGAATCTATGCTTTCATTGGTTAACACTTGTGTTCGAGTCTTATAAATTGTTAAAGTCTATCCTCAAGTAGTCTGCACTTCATCATTCTCGTTCTTTTTAATAAAACATAGCTACCAGTGCAAATACACTACACCCATTCGACTGGCTATAAACAACCAGTCGACTGATTGGTGAACATGCACGAATATACACTATTTTTCTTTTAAATTTGTTGAATGATTAGTCGACTAATCGAAATCGACCAATCGACTGACTTGAACCCAACTGTCATTTTTTGAAAAGACATTTCCATTTTTCTAATGGTTGCGATCCTTCTCCGAACGGGAATGGTTGCTTGTTTTGGTCAAAACTCTTCACAATGGCAGTAACCCTTTGTCTACTATAAAAACATGTTCCCAAACACTTCATCTTCGCCGAAAATTTTCCTAACTATCTTATATACTTATTGTGCTCTCATACTTACATTCAAACAACATACAAACAATCTATTGCTTTGAATCTTCCTTTCTTATTCCCATATACATTTCGAATACTTAAGGAAAAGATTATAGGAAGGGTATACTACAAGTGACAAATCCGTGTTATTAAGAACACATTAGTCAGACAATTTTATATACCTGTAAAGTCCTGTTCTGCTGCTTAGGCTTGTGAAGTCATCTTCGGTTGTTGAGGCAAAATCCTGTCTGCTCTGGTCCTTTTTCGGCTGCTCAAGAGTTGTATAGACCTGTTCCTTTGGGTTAAATGAGGGTTAATGTTTTAGTGAAATTCCAGAAGGAGTCTGGGACTGGACGTAGGATGGAGCTCCGAACCAGTATAAAAATTTGTTGTGTTATTTTTAATATTCTGCTTTTATATTCCGCATTATTTACTGTTTAACTACTATACTCTACATTATCGTATATCCATATTACACGATCCATAGCACACTTTCATTTGGTATCAGAGCAAGGCATCATCTAACCGTAACATAGTTATTTGATTCTTTGCTAATATGGATAGTAACACTAGCACAACAAGCACTAACACCAGTTTTGTAGAAGGTTAGTCCACTGCACGACCTCCATTTTTCAATAGTTTGAACTATAATTATTGGGCTCCTCGTATGAGAATCTATATGCAATCAAATAGTTTTGAATCATGGAATATAATACAAAATGAATACACTATTCCTACAGGAGAATATTCCACATGGACAAACACACAAAAAATAGATGATTCTGCCAATGCTAAAGCCATGAGCATGTTATTTTGTGCACTAGATAGAAATGAATTTAATCGTGTTAGCATGTGTCAAACTACTTATGAAATATGGAAAACACTTAAAATCACACATGAAGGAACTAGCAAAGTCAAATAAATCAAAATCTCCATGCTCAAAAATCAATTTCAAAATTTTAGAATGAAGCAAGATGAATCCATCAATGACATGTACTCCTGATTTCAAGATATCTATCATTCACTATTAGGTTTAGAAGAAAAGTTCACTGATTTTGATATGTATCAAAAATCCTAAACTCTTTAACGGATGAATGGGAAAGAAAAGTCTTGGCTATTGAAGAAGCTAACGACCTCTCTACCATAAAACCAGAAGAGTTAATAGGAAATCTAATGTCCTACGAAGTGAATTTGCAGGAAAAACGAGTACAAGCACAGGACAAAAAGAACATAGCTTTCCATGCTAAAGAAGAAGAGGATGAAGATTTAGATAAAGAAGATCTAGCATTTATTGCCAAAATTTCAAAAAGTTCTTGAAATTCCAAAAAAAACAACAGATACAATGGAAAAAGGAACTTACCAAGCAAACCATCGCCTTCAGTACTAGAATGTTTTAATTGCCATAAGAAAGGTCATATCCAGAAAGACTATCCAGAACTAAAGAAAAGATACTTCGACAAGGGTAGAAAAGATGAGAAAAAGAAAGCATTTTCTGTGACATGGGATGATTCAGATTCTTCTTTGTCGAATATTGGTAGTGACGTTGAAAATGAGCAAGCTAATGTTTGCTTCATGGCTACTGAAAATGAGTTTAGTGATTTTACCTTTGATGATATGATAAGGATAAATTCTGAACTAGTTGACACTCTCAAAAATCTCAAAAGAAAATATAAGGAAACTCGTGAACATCAGAACAAAGCATAATTCAAAGGAGATATGCTTAAAGATGAAAAGAAAATACTAGAGGAAGAACTTGAAAAATTACAAGAATCTTTCTTTAATATTAATTTTCAACTCACTCTATTATGTCAAGAAATTGAAACTCAAAAAGAGAAGAATGACGCTCTTGTTTCTGAAAATCACGAATTGAAGACAAAAGTAAAATTGATAGAATTAGATAATACTGGTCTCAAAACTAAGTTAGAAAGCATCACCAAAAATGTTTCAAACTTTAATAAAGGAAGAGAAACTCTATCTAAAAATTTTGATAGTTCTCAATCTGTTTCAAGTAGGAAAGGATTAGGATATGATAAGAAATCAAAAGCTCCACCTAAAAAGGAAATAAGGAGAAACAATAAGCCTACTACAAAACAGTCAAAAACGAATACTTACTCTAAAAATATAAAAATTTGGGTTCCTAAAACAAACAACAGTTTGATTAGGAAGAAATATATTAACACCTTTTTGGAGACAGTTCATAAGAATAAAGATTATATTTTCAAAAGGAATACTAAACCCTCTTGGGTTTTGTTTCCTAAGATCTAACTCTTAGGACCCTAACAAAAGGTGGGTACCAATATAATTTCTTATTGTTTCAGGTCCTACTTAAAAAGAGAGAAAAATGGATACTCGGCAGTGGTTGCTCAAAACATATGACAGGAGACAAAGATATGCTATCAAACGTTACTTACTCAGATGGAGGCTACGTCACATTTGGAGACAATTCCAAAGGCTATATCATCGGCAAAGGCGATGTGAGAAACAACGGTATTTCAAATTTATCTCTTATTTCAAATGTTTTACGAGTCAAAAATTTGAAACATAATTTACTCAATATCATCCAATTATGTGAAAAAGGATTCAAAATCACATTTTTTGAAAATAAATGTAGTATTTTTGATCGAAATCAAAATCTTATCTTTGAAGAAAATAGAGACAGAAATATCTATGTTCTGAATATGAAAATAAACCATAATTCCGGTATGTGTTTAATAGCCAAAGAAAATGATCCTTGTTTATGGCACAAACGATTCTGTCACATTAACTTCAACGCTATAAATAAGCTTTCTAAAAATGATTTAGTAAAGGGCTACCAAAAATGAATTTTAAAATTGACCATATATGCGATGCATGTCAGTTATGAAAATTAACTAAGTCATCTTTTAAATCTAAAAAGGTTATCTCAACTTTACAGCCACTTGTATTACTGCATATGGATTTATTTGGACCAACAGAAGTACAATCCATTAATCATAATAGATATGCGTTTGTAATTGTTGATGATATTTCTAGATATACTTGGACTATTTTTATGAAAAATAAAAGTGATACTTTGATAATTTCAAAACTTTTGTCAGAAGAATTCAAAATTTCAAGGGATTAAAAATCAAAAACATTAGGAGTGATTATGGTGGTGAATTCGACAACGAAGCCTTTGAACATTTTTGTACGAAGAAAGGAATATTCCATGATTTTTTGTTTCCTAGAACTCCACAATAAAATGGAGTTGTAGAATGCAAAAATAGAACCTTACAAGAATGTGCAAGGACTTTGTTAAATGGAAGTACGTTACCAAAACATTTCTGGGCTGAAGTAGTTGCGACAGCTTATTATGTTTTGGATCGTGTTTCTATTCGACCACTAACTAAGAATACTCCTTATGAAATTTTTAATAGCAGGAAACCAAATTTCTTATTTAAAAGTTTTTGGTTCAAAATGTTTCATTTTAAACACAAAGGATCAGCGTGGCAAATTCGATCCAAAATCCGATGAAGGAATCTTTGTTGGATATTCAGACCGAAGCAAAGATTATCGAATTTTAATAAAAGAACCAATATCATCGAAGAAACACTTCATGTATCCTTCGATGATTTTTTTTATCAAATGCCAAGTATAAGAGATGATGAAGAACTCCCTAATAGTATCACAAATACGGATATTTCATATTTTGAAAATAGTGAGAACATTGTTCACAATAATAATGGATTAATATCTCGACCTAGATTATTAAGGGATCATCCTCCCATTAATGTCATTGCAGAACTAAATTCATATGTTAGAATAAGAATGAATCAAATGGGCTATATAGCTTTCCTTTCTCATATTGAAGCTAAAAATATTAAAGAAGCATCCACCGATGAAAATTGGTTAATGTTATGCAAGAAGAGCTAAAACAATTGGAAAAAAATAACGTTTGGGATTTATTTCCAAGGCCTAGTGATCTATCAGTTATTGATACAAAGTGGGTCTTCAAAAATAAAGCGGATGAACAAGGAAATATTACTAGGAATAAAGCTAGATTAGATGCACAGGAATGTAATCAAGAAGAAGGGATTGACTACGAAGAAACGTTTGTCGTAGTCGCTAGACTAGAAGCAATACGAATCCTACTGGCCTATGCATGTTTTCATAACTTTAAATTATGTCAAATGGATGTTAAAAGTGCTTTTCTAAATAGTTTTATAAGGGAAAATGTTTATGTTGAACAACCTCCTTTATTCGTACATGAACAATTTCCAGACCATGTCTATAAACCTAACAAGGCCTTATAATGTTTGAAACAAACAACTCGTGCTTGGTACAATCGTCTTAAAAGGTATTTAATAGACTCTGGTTTTGAAATTGGGAAGGTTGATCAAAAGAAACAAGCAACATATTTTAATTGTTTAAATTTATGTTGATGATATCATTTTTGGGTCCACAAATGAAAAATTATGTCAGGAATTTTCTAAAATAATGACTAAGGAATTTGAAATGTCACATATGGATGAATTAAATTATTTTCTTGGCTTACAAATAAAACAATTAGAAAATGGTATTTTTATAAATCAAGAAAAATATTGTAACAATCTAATTAAATGCTTTGGTATGTAAAATACTTCTACCAAACCAACTCCTATGAGTACAACAATACATCTTGATAAAGATGAAAGTGGCAAAAGTATTGACTAAAAATTATATCAAAGTATGATTGGATCGTTATTATATTTAAAAGCTAGTAGACCTAACATAATGATGAGTATTTATTTGTGTGCACGATTTCAAGAAGATCCCAAAGAATAATATTTGCGAGCAGTGAAACGCATATTACGGTATCTTCATAAAACCAAGGACTTTGGACTAGTCTATCCAAAGGAATGTCCTTTTGAATTAGTGTCATATAGTGACGCTTATATTTGAGGAAGCCGAACAGATAGAAAGTGTACAAGTGGGATTTGTCACTTTATCGGACGGTCTTTTGTATCTTGGTTTAGTAAGAAACAAAACTATGTTTCACTAACGACATGTGAAGCAGAATATATTTCTGCAGCTTTGGCATGTGATCAAGTTATCTATATGCAACAAACACTACAAGATTTTAGTTTTAACTTATCCAAATCAACTATTTATTGTGATAATTCTAATGCTATAAATTTATCTAAAAATCCTATCAATCACTCACGGACAAAACATATTAACATTCGTCATCATTTTCTTCGTGATAGCATTGAAAAGTATTTGATAAACCTAGAATTTGTTTCCTCTGACAAACAATTGGCAGATATCTTTACAAAACCTTTAAATGAAAATTCTTTCATCAAATTAAGATGAGATCTTGGAATCGTCTCTTTTAAAGATTTATAAAAAATTTCATACAAATTTTTCAAAATATATTGTTTTTATATGTGCAAATTTCACAGCAAAATTTGATAAAATATTCATATGCAAAAAAAATTTCAGGCAAACTTTTTTGGCAAAAATAAATTTTTTCTTTCATGACACTAGAGGGGCTTGAACTGATGATCTCTTGGTTATAGACTTACAACTGTTTCTTTCCATTTGAGCTATATATGTTTCTTGTCTCAACTAAAAGTTTGGTTATAAATATTCTTCAAAATTTCGAGTTACAAAAAAAATAGTGTAGCTGTTGGGGTTTGAACTCTAGTCTCATGGTTGGTAAGTGTATGCTTTACCAGTCATGCTATATTATTTTTCTTGCTCAAGTACATACTTTGGTTTAACTTATACCACTTCAGCCCGTAACCTCATGTTGAAGTCACCAAGATTGAACCAGATGAATGCTCTCCATCAACTCCAAAATAATTGATTTCCTTGTGTATTATGTTCCATACTCATGATTATCTTATTTATGTATGTTATTGTTCCATAAATTTTTGAATAAAGATTGAAAGAAACTATTTTAAAATTCACTGGCTTTTGTAGCTATAGCCAGTCGACTGAAATAAATAGGTCAGTCAACTGTTTACAAAGAACAAATGCTCTCGGGTTTGCAACCAGTCGACTGACCTACACCGACCAGCCGACTGGCTGTACAAATTAACCGTGGTCTTTCCTTTTTAATCAATTTACCCCTTACTTTTTTACTTTACCTTCTTCATATTTTTTCGCCTTCCAGCAAATCTCTTGAAACCTAATCCCCATTTTTTCCCCAATTCTCTCTCAAAAACATAAAATCAATGGCTCCTCCTAGACCAAAACGATCAAAGCAAGCATCTTCATCTTTCGTCTATACTCATGTC
Organism: Allium cepa; assembly: GCA_030765085.1. NCBI lineage: Eukaryota > Viridiplantae > Streptophyta > Magnoliopsida > Asparagales > Amaryllidaceae > Allium > Allium cepa. The sequence goes on from CM060935.1 coordinate 958,459,631, forward strand.
GCCCATTGGCTATATGATGCTACCGCAATTGAAAGATGGGAAAAGATGAAAAATTCGAGCATTTTTGAAGGTTCTTTTATGGTGTACTCTGATTTTGGAGCTTATTCACTTCAAGAATTGATGCGAAGATGCAGATTAGAGTCGCTAGTCGACTATATTTCCAATCACCACAACGTTAACCATCTCATGGTAAAGCTCTTTTATGTTAATCTTAATGTAGGCCACCAACAACCGTCTAATCGGAATAATTGTGTATGGAGTTTGTATGTGGTCAATCAGTTTTCTTTTTGCTTGATAGAATGGCATATATCCTTCAATTTCCAAATGAAGGTATTGACTTGAATGATGTTGAGTGTAATATAAGACAGAGAGATAGAGTTAGTTACATGTTCATGGGTGACGATATGTCTGAATTGCTATCCAAGTGTTTATGCCCTAAAGCTTGAATCTTGCACAAGAATCTTATGCATTCTATTCTCCCAAGAACCGAATCGTATGAATTTATATATCCAGAGAATTTCAAAGCGCTCTATGCGATAGGGGGAAATATACGAGTAAATTGGTTACCATGTATTTTGTATGAATTTCTTACCTTCCCCCATGGGAATATGCACGTTATTTACTTTGGCTAGTATATAATGCGACTTCTTCTAGATGTTGGTGTTCGTCAACCCGATTCAAAATTCTCTACCATTGGAATGATCAATATCCGAACCATAAGTCTTATGAATCTACCGACAAGACCTCCACCTATTACCGCATAAGAAGATTGGAAGCGTCAATAGGCTCAACAACAATCTGGAGGTCCTATAATTTGAGAGCCGGAACCGCATCAAGAAGAAGGAGAAATCCGTTTAGCTACCTCCTCCAACACCCGTGAATCCATTGAAATCCTTTCCCGAAATCAACTGATCCTGGATTCAAGACTCAAGAAAGTGGATAAGAGGCTTGACAAAATCAAAGGCTTCTTCTCTACTTTATGGGATACCATATCATGTTCTTCCTCCACTACTGCCCCCTCTGTTGCTCAAGGCAAGCGTTCAGCACCTCGTTTTACATGGTCTACATCAGAGGAGTATACTAGTAGCGACACTAGTGGAGCAGGCAGTGGTGCTCAAGGCACTTCAAGCCTCGGGAAAGAGACTGCACCGAAAGAAGAATATAACTGGGATATTGACGAATGAACTTCAGTTGGTTGGTTGGTAGGTTTGGTAAATGTTCTTGGTATTTGCTGATTGGTACTTTTTAGTTTAAATCTATGTACATTTTTTTAAAAGACTTGTACTAAATAGTCTGACGATGGAAAAATTTTCATGCACTTGGTATTGTAATTATTGCTATGATATGTCTCCTTTTTTGTCAATGACAAAGGGAGAGAAAAAGTTTATGTACTAACCATTTAGATGAAGGTACAAGAAGTGTCATATATTCAGGGGGAGTTTTTTTATGTTCTCTAGGTAAATTATATATACAGGTTGTCATCAATCAAAAAGTGGGAGAATGTTGAATCACTAGTTTTGATTCATGGCAAAGCATTTTAAAAGAAAAAGAGAATGCACGATCAATCACAACAAAAAGAGACAATAAAATGACTATGCTGATATCAAGACTTTGAATCTATGTGTTAACTGGCTAATACTTGTGTTTGAGCCTTAGAAATTGTTAAAATATATTCTCAAGTAGTCCACACTTCATCGTTCTCATTCTTTTTAACCAAACATAGCTACCAGTGCAAATACACTACAGCCAGTCGACTGGCTATAAACAACCAATCGACTGACTGGTGTACATGCACGAGTATACACTATTTTTCTTTTAAATTCGTTGAATGATTAGTCGACTGATCTGAACCCAACTGTCATATATTGAAAATACATTTCCATTTTGCGAATGGTTGCAATCCTTCTCTGAACGGGAATGATTGCTTCTTTTGGTCGGAACTCTTCACCAATGGCAGTAACCCTCTATCTACTATAAATACATGTTCCCAAACACTTCATATTCATCGAAAAAATTTCTAACTATCTTATATGCTTCTTGTGCTCTCATACTTACATTCAAACAACATAAAAACATTCCGTTTCTTTGAATTTTCCTTTCTTATTCTCACATACGTTTCAAATACTTGAGGAAAAGATTATATTAAGGGTGTAGTACAAGTGACAAATCCATGTTATTAAGAACACATTAGTCAGACCATTTTATATACTTGTAAAAGTCTTGTTCAGCTGCTCAGGTATGTGAAGTCCTCTTCGGCTGTTGATGCGAAATCCTGTTCCGCTGCTCAGGTCACTGTTCGGCTGCTCAGGGATTGTATAAACCTGTTCCTCCGGGTTAAGTGAGGATTATTGTTTTAGTGAAATTCCAGAAGGAGTCAGGAACTGGACATAGGACGGAGCTCCGAACCAGTATAAAAATCTCTGGTGTTATTTTTATTATTCTGCTTTTATATTCTGCATTATTTACTGTATAACTATCATCACTATACTCTGCATTATCGTACATCCATATTACATGATCCATAGCACACTTTCAAGTTCACCCTCAATTGTTTGATGTTTGGCCCCTAGATCTTTCAAAGACTTCTCCAAATCAGCAATTTTGGCCTCAGACGCCTTCATACCCTTTTCACTTTCTGATAGACATCCTTTTTGAATACATCAAATTCCTTCCTCAAAGCCTCGGCCTTCTCCACTCCCCCCTCCAATTATTGAAATCGTCGGTGTAGAACTAAGATGTCAGCTAAGGCCTGCAGAATGAAGGTTCGAATGATAAACAAAGAGATAAATACTTAAAAAAAGGAGAAAGAACCTATACTCTAAGTTTATCCTCCATCCCCAGATTTATCGTCCACTTAAAATTGTTTCATGTTATAAGCTAACTCCACCTGTAAGTTCACCACAACCTTAGATAAATAAGCATTAGTAGCGAAGCAGGTCACCTTGACCACCCAGTTCACTTCATCTTTTGGAATATGGATCAAAGCAAGGGAACTTGTGGCTGTGGCAAGAAGGTTACTCTTGTCCTTCTTTTGTTTCTTAATTACGGACGAATCCACCAAAGTTGGTTTCGGTCCAGTGAAACTTGAAGAAAGCTGTTTGTTCAATAGCAACCCATCTATCTCAAGCAAACCATCAGAAGCAACTATTACATAAAAAGATAAAATGAGTTAGATAAGAAAATTTACATTTCAAAAAATTTATATCCTAGAACACATTCTATAAGGTATTCAGAACCGAGGTTTACCCTCAGGGGCAACATGCTGTCTTTTAGTATCAGCATTTTTGGGGGCAGCATGAGCGAATTCTTTAGGATTAAATAGATCAATCACGCTTAGGGGCATGGTTTCGGTTGAAGGAGGATTATATCCAAGAAAACTAGTCGAGTACAATAATAACTCACAAGCCTTAAGATTAGATTCAGTAATAACAACGTGTTAAGCCTTTCCATCTTCAGGAATTTTCATCACCCCTTCATACCTAGAGTCGAAGAGATCTTTGAGAGTCCAAGCCTTATCCCTCTTAAGATTAGCCATTACCTTGTTGGGTGGTTTTATTAAGGCCATCTTGTGGGTCATCTTCCTTCATGAAAAACCAGTGAGTAGCCGTTACCTTGCTATGTGGTTTGATTAGGGAAATTTTCTTTCAAAATCGAAGAATGTACAAAGGAATTGCAAAACTACTTAATGACCTATGAATATTATATAAGTAATGGATTTTGGAAGTGCTCATGTTGTGGTACCCTTTTTTCCAATACAAGATTGCCAAAGTTTATTGTTAACCATAAAATACAAATAGAGACAAAGAAGGCACATCAGAAACCTTCCGCGAAGGCAAAGAGTATAGAGGAAGTTACCTTTCGGTGACGCTGAAAGGTTTGCATAACACTCGAGGAAAAGAAGCGCATGATAACTCTAGAGGAGGGGCTTTCGTAGGTATAAAAGGAAAATAGTTATAAGACCGCTTGATGTAATGAATAGATGAAAGGAAAGAAGAGCGCCCCAAGCTTTTTAAATAAAAAGGAAGGAATGTAAGAAATAAGTTTGACACAAATCTAAACCCTTCGGAGCAGACGAAGGGATTTATCGCTCGTCATTCAAAACAAAATGTCTTCCAAAAATGGTGGAGGAATAGGAAAAAAATAGATAACATGGTTGACAACCATTTCAGAAGCATAATGAGCCTATCTGACAGGATGGAGTAAGTGTCCAATATCTCTTAACAGTATCGAAACGTTTACATAAAGATAACATTCATAATTCAACAAAAAGGCCGCATGTCGATAGTGTTTGGGAAAGTCGCCACTCTCGGCAATAGTTACCCAAGGAAGCAACCTTCCAGCAAGATCGAAAGGTTCATAGTGTCTCATAAGGAACCAATCTTGCAGGAAGATAAAGAGCATATAGATACATTAAGAAACACAAGGCCTTCTATGATGCTTAGCAGCCCATGATGGTGTGTGAAGAATAAACCTTCCATTAAACTCAAAGTTTCGCAACTACATAAAAGAAGGAACCTTCCATCTAGACGAAAGCATAGGGCTGAAAGGGAGGCCGCCCACATCTTTAAATAAGACCCTAGGGGTCCGGTCTCGGGATCCGATCTTCTTTCCATTTCATCTACTCAACAACCTTTATTGCTTCCATTCAACACATTGTAGCCATAATTTTGAAATCAGATTGGGGACTATCTTCTTAAATATTGTATAGATTTCACTATGGAAAAATAAAGAGAACTGTGGCTTGCGATCAACTCGGAATTTGGGAATAATCGTGACCAGACGTTAATTTTATATTAACGGGTGATCTTAGATTATTTATTTCTTATTTTCTTTGTTTATTTTGAGAATATGTCATGAAACTGTCATCAGAAAACATTATAAGTTTCCTTCTCCTCTACTTAATAAAATTACAAGAAGGAGGAATGAAACTTACAAGACAGTTCTAATATAAATTTCATGTGACTCAACTCTTGTTATTCTCTTAAGATGTTGGAATCATGCATTCTTTTCGAAAGGTTTTCATAAGTGGGATACCAATCTAAGCAGCTGAAAGTATTAAAGGAATGATGGATAAAGTGATCTCATCATTTGATACTCCCGAAGGGTTTTCTTAACCTTCCAAAGGGTTTAAATGGATTAAACCTTCCAGTCCATCGGAAGGTTTAATATACCCATCAAGAGATGTGGATTACTTTTGGTTTCTAAGTGAGGTATAATGAAATGATATGCATGAAGGTCATTTGATCCAAATAAGTTGACCGAAGGGTTTGAATGGTTTCATAAACCTTTCGGTCCATCGAAAGGTTTAATAAAACCATAGATCTAGTCAAATCGCAAGGTTTAAGATGCACTTTCTAAAAACCTTCCGGATCATCAACAGGTGTAGCCATACTATGGATCCCGTCCATTCGAAATGCTTAATCCATACTTAAACCTCTCGGTAAGGCTAAAAGTAAGATGATTCCTCCTCCAAATCCTCATAGGAAATAAACACTCACTTATAACCTTCCCATATTAATCCCCTCTTGTTATGATTAGAATTGAGATCTCGAAACTTTCTGACTTAGTCGTTTCATTCGGTAATGAAAAATTTACTCAACCGAAAGGTTGAATTCATATGATACAGTCCTATGAAATGCATCAGGGATGTTGGCAAAAAATCTTGTTAACATTTTTGGCGCTAGAAGGAGGGCTTGAACCTCCGACCTTGTGGTTAACATAACTAATTATGAAATCTATTTGTTGTAGGTAAATGAAATCAAAACGACCTCTTATCATTAGCAAAAGGTATGATTAGGCTACTTCTCTGGAGGAAAACATATCACCCTCTTTTAATCTTAGAAATAGAGAGAGGGGTAACCTTTCGCCCCACCTTAATCAACTCCACCTCCAATTCAGGTTCAGGTGTCCCTACAAATAGTTCCAACTCAAGATCTTCAACCAGATGGTAGAAATGAAAGATCTTTTGAATGAAGTGTTTTCTCATCGATTGTTAATAAAAGCTACCACTACAGGTGAAGAAGTTGAGTCTCTAAAAAGGAATCTGAAAACCAATGCAGGTGCCGTCAAAGGTAAAGCTCACATTTCTCTATCATGACCGAAGGTGGGCCTTCCACTGAAGGCAAATTATCAGGGAAGAGTTCATGTGGAAAATAAAGACTGTTCCACGAGTTTAAATTCAGATGGCTACCAACCTAATCAAAGAGACTACGTGAAAAATGAAACCTATCTTTAGGATGTGGTGGAAAAGACTATGAAAGATCTGCTAAAAGCTAAGTGCAAAAGAACTGAAGACGAAAGAGTGAAAAACAATGAAAGGATTGCACCCTTCATCGATGAAATTATGTCAGCTCCAATACCATCTCATACGAAGGTCCCCACCATAAAATATCATCAAACAACCAACCCAGATGACAATCTGATGGCGTTTGATAGCCATATGGATTTATATAATGCTTCTGGCACTGTGAGGTGTCGACTTTTCCCGGTCGCGTTAAAAGAGGCCACGGCTAAATGGTATCGTCAATATTGTGAGAATATGATATATTCTTGGAAGCAGTTCTCATACAAATTCTCTGCTTAATTCTGCATATAAAAAGACCCTTCTATTTATTATACCATGCTTGCTAACATCAAGAAAAATCAAGGAGAGTCCTTAGGAGATTATCTAAAGAGATTCAATACCGAAGCCTTGAAGGCCAAAGGCATGAATGATAGAGAAAAGCTCATAGTTGTCCACTCAAGACTCGTAGTTAATTCTCCTTTCTGGAAGGAGCAGTTATTCATGGATGTCGGGATCTTCAAGATTTCCATTTCCAAGTCGAAAAGTTTATCCAAATGGACGAATTGTATTACTCAAAGAACAAATTTGGTCACAAGAAGGGCAACAGTAGATTTGGCCCAGAGAGAATTCCCAAGAGAGCTAGGTGGGAAGACGCCAATACTAAAGTGGTGGCGTTAAATTGACCAATCTCCTACATCTATGCAATGAACCAAGATAAGGTCAACTACCCCACTTCATTTAAAGCTCAAAATTATCCTGAGTAGAAAAAGGAGACAAATAATGTGCCTACCACAAAGCAAATGGCCATAGAACTAATGAGTGTAAGTTTCTAGTTGGAAAAATTTAGAAGTTGATTCAAGAGGGGTAGTTGAAAGAATTCATAAAGAACCGACAGTAAACTCTCCTAACGAACACAGACGCAAGGAAGCCTGTAGGAAATGCCATACATGTTATCGAGGAAGATGACCTGCTAAGCTTAAGTCCACGCCAGAACAGGATTGATGTCATATATGGAGGACCACATCCAGCTAGAAGAAATTAATGTGCCCCAAGCAAGTACATTCGAGAAGCTAAAGAGGCCGTATTCTCTATAAAGGAAGAGATGTCGTTCAAAAGTCCGAAACACAAAATCAATATGCATACACTGGTGATTAACCCATAGAAGCTAAGGATGGGGATTCATCTTCCCCACAATGATCCTTTAATGATCACAGCCCAAATAGGATCTTCGGTGGTCATGAAAATCTTGGTTGATACGGGAAACGCTATGAATGTGATATTCCGTCATGCATTTTATCAAATGGGGATTTCCAAAAATAGACTTGAACCTAGTCCCAAGCCAATCTTTAGATTCAACAATAAAGGAACTACTCCACTTAGGCAGGTGATGCTTTTTGTCCAATTGGGACTTCCCCCATGCTCCCGGGTCTTTCAAACAACCTTTAGAATCATAGATCAACAATCGTTCTATATCGCCTTCTTTGGATGGCCGGCACTGGATAAGTTGGATGCATTCATCTCACGGCAATATCTAATGCTTAAATTCCTCATTAAAAGTGGCTAAGGAACTATCCAGGGAGAGCAATTCGCATCTCGAGAAATGTACTTTGCAACCCTAGAAAAATACAATAGGGAGTTTACTTGTTACTTTGATTCTTCTATTACTCGGCAGCCTTCGGAAGATGGGTTTCTACATCCATCATTCGAATCAAAAAATAAATATGATAAAATTAATAAACGTATTGTTGCATGGTGTTTTGCAGTTTATGGAAAAAGAAAGAGGGAAGATTCCAACTTAATCGAAGAAAGTGAAATCGTTACAGAATTGGATTGTCAAGGAGAGGTGGAAAGAGTTAAGCCAGTCAAATAAACTAAAGAGGTTCTACTAGATTCTGTCGATTCCACCAAAAAATTCAGAGTGGGAAAGGTTCTTAAGGAACCTCTAAACTCAAGATTGACAGGATTCTTAAAAGATAATAAGGACATTTTTGCTTGGATCCACTCTGACATGGTTGGAATTAGTCCCACGGTCATGACCCATGCCTTGAATATCAATCCATACATTCCCCCGGTTCGACAAAAGAAAAGGCAATTTGATAAGGTTAGAACCGATGCCCTAAAGGAAGAAGTCAAGAAGGTTCAACAAAGTGGGTTTATCCAGGAAGTCCGATATCCTAAATGGTTGGCAAATCCGGTTCTGGTAAAGAAATCCAACGGAAAGTGGCAGATTGGTATATACTACATTGACTTCAATAATGCTTGTCCAAAAGATTATTACCTGTTGCCAAGGATAGACCAGTTGGTCGACTCTACTAGTAGACATAGTCTTTTTTCTCTAATGGATTCATATTCTAGGTATAATTAAATTCCTATGTTTAAACCCGAAGAGGAACACACTAGCTTCATTACATAAGAAGGAACCTATTACTATAAGGTAATGCCATTTGGACCGAAGAATGCAGGTGCAACTTATCAGCGGTTGGTTAACCAAATGTTCGAAGATGAAATTGGGAGGAATATGGAAGTTTATGTTAACGACATGTTGGTGAAATCATAAAGGCGAAAGATTACCTTGAAGACCTAAATGGAAATGCTTAAACTGCTCCGCAGATATCAAATGAAGCTCAACCCCTAAAAATGCAACATTAGAGTCCATTCCAGGAAATTCCTTGGATATATCGTGAGTGCACAAGGGATTGAGGCTAGCCCAGAATAGATTGAGGCCATTAAGTGTGATGACCCGGAATTTGGGCAATATCAATTTAATAATCTGTATTCAAAATTTAATTGATTTGACAATCTATATTAAAAAATTGAATTGATTTAATAAATTTCTTTTATAATTTTAATTTAAATTGGCAATTTATTCTTTGATAAGCAAATAAATATTTGAATTGATAAATTTTATCCTTTAAAAGCTAATTAAATATTGTCTATTTATAATGTATATTTATTTATAAATTGTAAATAGAAAAGCTTTGGTTTGAAATTTAATAAATAAAATAAATCTTGTTTTCAAATTCTAATATACATTTTGATAATTTTGAAATTTTGACTTAAATCTAATATATAAGTTTTCAAAGTTATTTAAATAAATAACTATATAGTTTTAAATACTTAAGATAAATGTTAGTTGTTTAAATCTTAGCATAAGTTTATATTTAAGTTTAAATTAATCAACAAAAAGGTTTATTTTGTTTTCTTTTTAATATTGCCTAATGAATTGATGTGTAATTAGATATAAAAGTCTAGAAAACAATATAGCATATGAAACATTAATTCATTTTAGTGAAATAAGTAATTTATTAATAATAAGGTAATCTCTTTTATAAATTATTTCAAATTGATAAATGTGTTATTTTCTAATAATATTAATAAATGTATAGATATAGATAGGTTTTAAAAACAATAGAATTGTTAGTTTCAAATTGAATAAGTAGTTACATATGTATACATATAGCTTATTTTTAAATTGGATTTTAGAATTTAATTTGAATTAGAATTAATTTTGAAATTCAAAAGATAAATATTTTAAAATATTTGAATTTAAAGATATTTGTATAACCTTTTATTTATAAATATAATTGATTTTATTTTCTTTAAAGTTATCTATATTTATAAAAATAATTATTTGTAAATTTATAAATTAAGTAAAAAGCTTTTTCATAACATTTTAAAATAAAATGAAAATACCTAAAGGACAAGTGTTATTATATTAAAGCTTAATATAACATGTGTAAATTAAATAAAAAGAGTAATAACAAGTGTTAGGTAATTAATAATACTAAAGACAAGTATCACATTTAATTTAATTTTTCTTTTGTTTTTTTTAAAAATCAATTCAGCCTGTATATAAAACATTTCTCCTTCTCTTCTATTTTCTTCTCTATCTTCATTCTAAAATCAAGAAAACTCAAAGATTTCTAAAAGTAAAACCAGAAATTAAAAATCTGAGAAACATCTTCCTCAAACTTGTAATCCACTTTCAAATAAAGATCAACATCATAAATCTGTAGCCCATTTTCAAAAACAAGAACAAAGTCTACAATTCTTTTTCAACATCAAAACCTGAAGCATCAAAGCCTGTTTCTTTTTCAACCTGAGATTTGATCAAGCAAGTAATCCTGGAAAATTGTCTGAAGCAAGCAAGCTCAAAATAAAATCTTCAATCATCTCAGCATATTTCAATAACAAGCACATTTCCAAAAAATTCAAGTTTTAAAATGTCTAAATCTGTTTTCAAAACAAAAGGCTCTGTTCTTCATCTTGTCTGGTGAGTAACATCACTTTTAAAAAGAATAAGTATATGAAATTTGTTGCATGTTCATATCTGGAATTAGTATGTTTGTAAGTATATATATTGGTGCATTTCTATGTATATATGTGAATGAATGGATGTGTACTTCGCTGTTTATCAGTGATTTAATTGTTCTTAGTTTCAAAGCTAAGAATACAAACAAAATTTATTTTCTCTTGATCTAGGCTTGGTTTGGATTTAAGACGAAAAAGAACTTGTTTGTTTCGTTATAAATTTTAGTTTAAATTTTTTATTTAAGTCAACATAAATTTGAGATGGCTTTGGAAGTAAGTACAATAGAGCAAGATTAATATACAGTGAAAATTCAAACATCATGATTCAATATTTCAGGCTTAGGATTTGAATCATCATCCAAAACATGATTTTTAAAACCAAAATCATAATTTTTAGTTTGAGAATTAATGTGCAGTTCTAGTTTGACCAGAAATGGTGTTTTAGGGAAATTCTGATGATCTCGATGGTCTGGAAGGTTGTAATCTTCAGTGATGGCAGTGGGATGATCGGGGAGTAAAGGAAAAATATCAGGAAGGCGATCAAGGGATGGTGGCGATGGTGGTTGATCTTTGAAGTCTGTAACCCTAGTTTGGATAGGTTGGACATTTTTAATTGGGGCGACGTCTCTGGTGGACCGAGTGCCACCATATTTTGAGAATTGAAAGCTTGGACGTCGGCGAAGTGGTGACTAGAGCTTTTGACATTTTGGTGGCCGAAGAAGCGAGCGCGAGATGGTTCCATGTTTCAATGGTTGTTCCAGTTTTGGGCTTTAAGACTCAAATTTGATTTCGAGTTGTTCTTTGAGTTCTGATGGTCGTAGTCCGATCTGGGGATGTCGTCGACTTGTAAGGATCATCGTGGATAATCGAAGAAGGGTGGCTGGTCAGTGCATATGCACGGTGCATATGTGGTTCAGGGTGAAGTCTGGAATGGAAGAATAACGAGTACTCGGGTTTTCACTCGAGTTGCTTCGTGAATTGTTTGAAGATGTGGGGTGTTTGACTCGAAGTATTTTAAGTTGTGGCTCGCGTCAATTGTTGGTTACAGGTTTTAAAACCTGTCAGTGTTTTAACTTTTAAAATGAAATTTGAAAGCAAGATTTAAACTGAGTTTTAAATCAAATTTTAAGATATGGATTCAAATCTAAATTAGTATCCTAGTTTTGAAATAAAATAAAGTTTTATTAAATTAAAATGTTTAAACAAATTTAAATTGTTTAAAGTATATTTTTAAAATGATTTGAATATAAAATGAATTTAGTTTAAACTCTTTTAAATTCCTTTTATAAGAAAGTATTTATTTAACATGTGATTTAAAGGTTTTTAAATTGTTTTTTAAATTTTGTTATGAATAAATTTTTATTTATTTTAAATCTTAATTTAAAATGGAATTTAAAAGTAAATTCATAAGTAAAATGTTTTCAAATGCATTTGTAAATCATATTTAAATCACAAATAAGAATAATGTTATTATCTTAAAGTTAATAAAGATTTAATGATTTGTGATTCATTAAATTACTAAGGTAATTAAAATGGATAATTAATTAATTTAATTAATTAATGATTTGGATTAACTAATTAAGTAATTAAGGGTGTAAATTAATTAATTAAGGTTTAAGTTAATTAATTAAGGTATAATTAATTTGTAATTAAGAATCATTAATTAGATAAGATTAGAATATTAATTAATGATTAGGAATTAATTAATAAAGTAATTAAAGATTAATTAAGTTACAGTTAAAACTTTATAAATTAAATAATTAAAGATTAATTAATTGGTTATTCAAGATTGATTAATTTGTAATTGGTAATGATTAATCTAAGTTTAATTACTTAAGAAAGGTAATTAAAGAATTGTTAATAGTTAATGAAGATCATTAACTAGGGATTATTAAAAAATTAATTAATGTGAATAATTTTAAAAATTAATTAGATTAATTAATTAAGGATAATCATTGTGGAATTGTTTAAGTATAATTACTTAATGAAAGTAATTAAAGGAATTAATTACTTAATGTAATTAGCTAAATAAATGTGATTAGTTTAAGTTAATTAATTGAGTTTAATTAATTTAAGATAATCACTGGATTATTTGTTAAGTATAATTACTTAATGTAATTAATGAAGAATAATTACTTAGTGAAGTAATTAAGATGGGTAATCACTTGATGTAATTAATTGAAGTATGGAAGTAATTTGGGTTAATTACTTTGTATAATTAATTGAAGGATAATTAATTAATGGAAGAGATTTGGGATTAATTACCTTATGTAATTAATATGAAGGATTATTACTTAGCGAAAGTAATTAATAATTAATTACTTAGTGTAATTAATTTATGAATTGATTAATAAAGTTATTTGAAGATAATTAAGTGATGTAATAAATTAAGGGTATTTAACTACTAAATGAGATTAATCAAGAGTGATTAATAAATGTGGTTTAATTAAAGATTAATTACTTAATGTAATTAATTTAAATAGAGTAATTAATAATTTAAAAGTAATTGGGATCATTAATCAATAAAATTAATAATATAATTAAGGGTTGATTAATTAAGATTAATTAATCAATAATAAGTGATTATAGAATAATTAATTAATTATGGTTAATTAAGTATTAATGCAATTAATTATAATTAATTAATTAATGAAGTAATTAAAGGTTAATTACTGTAATTGTTTGAGAATAATTAATTTATGTAATTAATTAGAGGCTAATTACTTATTGTAATTAGGAAATAATTAATCAAGAGTGATTAATTGAAATGAATACTTAGAGGATGTTTAATTAATTGATTTGCAATTAATTAATAGTTAAGTTAAGCAGGATTTATAGTAATGAAGTAATTAATTTAATTTAAATGAATTAGGATGAAGTAATTAATTTAATTCATTTTAAATTAATTAGAGATAGTGTGATTAATTAATCATTTCTTATGTGTGGATGAATGATATTGATTGCCTTGAATGGTTTGAGATCTCGGATATGAGATAAGTGATGCTGTGTGATAAGGATGCTTTGGTTGAAGTGTGATGATAATGTGAATCATCTATTTGTGATGATAATGTGAATTATCTATTTGTGATGATAATGTGAGTTATCTATTTATGACATGTGAATTATCAATCTGTGTGAATATAGATGATAGAATTAAATTGTTTTAACTTTAAAACAACTTGGACCTAAAATATGGCGTTTTGGATTTCGATGAGACCGGGATCGGGTTTCCAGATTTGGATATCCGAAAACCACATCGATCCAAATGAACGATAGGTCGTGAATCTCAAGTGAAGATGAAGATTCAAAGTGCAAGGGTTATTGTCGTTAACTCTGAAGGTGATTCCAAAATGAGTGTAAAGAGATAATGCCTTCGGTTTCGTTCGAACCCGTAACGAACTTGTACGGATTGAATGCTTTCAGAACATTGTCAGGTGGACGATGAGCATTCTAAGGGAATAGTTTTCTAAAGTTAATCGTAGCCTCAAGCCTCATCAACCGAGAATGGCTAAAACAGGGGAAGTGCAGCAAGGCTTAGTGGGTAGCACCCAAGTAGGACGAGATTTACCCATGTCTAGAGGTCCCTTTTTATTCGGCTGTGTGGGCAATTGGTTGCGGACAACTGCGGGGTTGTCTTGTTCGAGACTGTCCAGTAAGGGATGGTTCTTTCCTTGTGTTGCAGAGGATTTAGGGTGGATCCTCGGTACAGTGATCTAGGCCACGTATTGTGATGGACGGTACCCTAGTAGCCCTGCTATTGTATGGAATCCAATCTCCAATAAGTGCTGTACATTTTAGTTGTGCCCAACTATGTTGGAACGTGAGATGTAAGCATTCGAGCTATTTCTGTATTTTATTTGAAAACCCTAGACCCTATTATAATATCACTGGATTTCCCATCAAATGTTTTGGTTAGCTAAGGTAAAAACTTACCCATTTTATGTGTGGGGAGTCTTACGTGATACATTTTCTTTCAAAGGTTTTTTAAAGTTAAGCAACCTTAACCTGTTACTCACACCAGACCCATGTCTAACTCGGAGTTTATCTTTTATTTTCTTAAATTCTTGGGTACTCAAATTTTTACAAGTAGCCAAGGGATTCAGGTTAGCTTTGACGAATAGTGGAAGGCAAATGGAGCAGGAGGCTTCAGCGTTTGTAGATATATATTTAGTGTTCTGCCGTGTGTTCTCTGAGTCGTTTGTTTGTGTTGTATTGAGTTGTAATAATTAGACAGGTGTTTATAACTGTCTAGTATGCGATGTGTAATCTGTGTAACTTTGATAGATGTTGTATATTATGTACTATTTTATGTGATTATTATAATTTATTTGTTCCGCTGTTGAGATTTTGATGTTGTTTCTTTTCTTTCTTCTCTATCTTTCTCTTTTCTATCCCTTTCTTTCTTAAAGATGATGCGTCTTTCTATGGTGAGAAAGACGGGTCGTCACAGTTGGTATTAGAGCGCTAGGTTGAGTGAATACCTAAGCTTTGGAGTGTTTCCTTTCTTGAGAGAGCGTACTTGTAATTTTATATAATTTTATATATATTATTTCTACCTATTTGTTGGATTACCTGTTCGAGTTTTCCAATATAAGTTCTAGAGGTAGATAGGGTAGTGGTGTGTGTAGCACGACTACCAATGGTAGGAGTCCAAGTGTTGAGGTTGGATGTGTATCTGTCGAGACTGTAGACCTAATACCGTCTTGAATAAGCTTTGCTGTGGTGTAAGGATTTCATCGATCTCTGAAGGAAACTTTTTAAGGTTCGGAGTTCATCTTTGAAGTTGGTTGAGTAGAGTTTGTATCTGTCGGTTAAGCAGAAGCGAGTAATGGTATCTTGGCGACCTCAGGAAGTAGTAGCTGTGTGATGAGACGCAGTGACTATGGATGTTCCCGAAGATGTTTCTTTTGGAGCAAGTTTGAGGAAGTATGTCTGCATCGGTGATGAGGCTAGGCTTAATAGGGTGTTTGTATTTGGCTTTGAGGCCCAAGTTTCTCGAGGAGCTTCTGGTTAAGGAAGTCTTTGGCATCTGTGTCAGCAATGCAGCTCAGAGTGAGTCTGTGTGCTGTCAAGAATGTCATCTGTCAACAGTTTTCTATAGGTGGTGTTCAGAAGTAGCTGAGTGGATCCATTTCTTTGATGGATTGGTTAGTCTGGCATATGCTGTTCTAATTGGTAAAGAGAGAACAGTTTCTTTGGATATTAGACTGGGTTGATCGCAAAGTGACTTGTGATAGTTAAGTGTTCTCTTGGTTTGTCAGGGATTTTTCCGGATGTCTTCGTAGATATCGAGGTTTGCCATAGCATCTAGAGATTGAGTTTCCTTATCAACTAGGATTCTGGGAAAGGTGCCGGTGGATTAGTAGTAGTAAGATGGTTTCTAGAGAGACGTTTGGTGAAGCAGCTCAGGTTTTGGTGGAAATTCTGAGTTTTCTTTTATGGATCTGTTAAACCATATTTCTGAGATGTGTTTTCTAGTTTGTACTCGTGTTCTTAATTAGCATTCTCATCTAGATCAGATCAGAGTAGTGCAGTGGAAGCGAGGTAGCAGCTATTCTAGAGTAGAAGTTTTTAGGATCCGATGGCGAGTTTGGCAAGTTCTCCTGTTTGTCTTTTTTGGATTGGAGAAGTTAGTTTTCTACAGATGATTGTAGAGTTTGTTCTTGATTTTGGTTGATCTTGCCAAGATCCTTTTGTTGGGTTGTTTCTGGTCCAGTTTGTTTCGAGAGGCATCAGTGAAGGTCGAGCTGATCAGGAAGGATGTAGGCAGCCCTAGATCGTCAGATCAGTTTTGTGGATAAGAGACTGAGGAATTTGGATTTCAAAGTCGGAGATTTAATTTTGGATAAGTATTCTCCGATCAAAGGAGCTATAAGATTTGGTAAGACTAGGAAGTCATCTCTAAGATATATTGGATCTCTTCTGTGTTCTGTTTAGGATAAGTGCTTTGGATCTTCGGAGTTGAATGGCCAGTTTGGAAGACTGGAATTCAATGTGTTTCACATATCTCTGAGGAAGTACGTGTCTGATCCATCACTGTTTGAGGAACCAGCAGTTCTAGAGGATTTGGTAGTTAAATAAGACTTGTCTATAACCTGATATCCTATTTAGTTTTGTAGATCTAGATGAGTAGAAGCTCTGTAGCTTTTTTGTATAGATTGTTTGGATTCTGTAGAGCGAGTATCCCGGTATATATACCAGAGAAACTCTAGGAAGTTCTATCTAGAATTTCGTCTGGATAGTTAAATTAGTTTGATTGAGTGAATTGGTTGCTATGGTTGTTAGCATATGGTTGATAATATATGCTTGTGGTTTAAATTAAAATCTTAGATAGATGATTAAATTACCTTTGCTTTTAAATATCGGGAACAAAATTCTTTTAAGGGGGAAGGAATGTGACGACCCGGAATTTGGGCAATATCAATTTAATAATTTGTATTGAATTAATTGATTTGATAATCTGTATTAAAAAAATTGAATTGATTTAATAATTTTCTTTTATAATTTTAATTTAAATTGGCAATTTATTCTTTTATAAGCAAATAAATATTTGAATTGATAAAATTTATCTTTTAAAATCTAATAAACTGTTGTTTATTTATAATGTATATTTATTTATATGTTGTAAATAGAAAAGCTTTGGCTTGAAATTTAAAAAATAAATAAATCTGGTTTTCAAATTCTAATATACATTTGGGTAATTTGGAAATTTTGATTTAAACCTAATATATAAATTTTCAAAGTTATTTAAATAAATAAATAAATAGTTTTAAATACTTAAGATAAATGTGAATTGTTTAAATCTTAACATAAGTTTATATTTAAGCTTAAATTAATCAACAAAAAGGTTTATTTTATTTTCTTTTTAATATTGCTTAATGAATTGATCTGTAATTAGATATAAAAGTTTAGAAAACAATATAGCATATGAAACATTAATTCATTTTAGTGAAATAAGTAATTTATTAATAATAAGGTAATCTCTTTTATAAATTATTTCAAATTGATAAATGTGTTATTTTCTAATAATATTAATAAATGTATAGATATAGATAGGTTTTAAAGACAATAGAATTGTTATTTTTAAATTGAAAGTAGTTATATATGTATATATATAACTTGATTTTAAATTGGATTTTAGAATTTAATTTGAATTTGAATTAATTTTGAAATTCAAAGATACATATTTTGAACTATTTGAATTTAAAGATATTTGTATAAGCTTTTATTTATGAATATAATTGATTTTATTTTCTTTAAAGTTATCCATATTTACAAAATTAAGTATTTGTAAATTTATAAATTAAGTAAAAAGCTTTTTCTTAACATTTTAAAATAAAAAGAAAATACCTAAAGGACAAGTGTTATTATATTAAAGCTTAATATAGCATGTGTAAATTAAATAAAAAGAGTAATAACAAGTGTTAAGTAATTAATAATACTAATGACAAGTGTCACAGTTAATTTAATTTTTCTTTTCTTTTTTTTTTAAAATCAATTCAGCCTATATATAAAACATTTCTCCTTCTCTTCTATTTTCTTTACTATCTACATTCTAAAATCAAGAAAACTCAATGATTTCCCAAAGTAAAACCAGAAATCAAAAATTTGAGAAACATCTTCCTTAAACCCGCAATCCACTTTCAAATAAAGATCAAAATCATAAATCTGTAACCCATTTTCAAAAACAAGAACAAAGCCTCCAATTCTTTTTCAACATCAAAACTTGAAGCATCAAAGCCTGTTTCTTTTTCAACCTAAGATTTGATCAAGCAAGTAATCCTGGAAAATTTTCTAAAGTAAGCAAGCTCAAAATCAAATCTTTAGTTATCTCAGCATATTTCAATAACAAGCACATTTCCAGAAAATTCAAGTTTTAAAAAGTCTAAAGATGTTTTCAAAACAAAAGGCTATGTTCTTCATCTTGTCTGGTGAGTAACATCACTTTTAAAAAAATATTATATGAAATATGTTGCATGTTCATATCTGGAAATAGTATGTTTGTATGTATATATATTGGTGCATTTCTGTGTATATATGTGAATGAATGGATGTGTACTTGGATGTTTATTAGTGATTTAGTTGTTCTTAGTTTCAAAGCTAAGAATACAAACAAAACTAATTTTCTCTTGATCTAGGCTTGGTTTGGATTTAAGACGTAAACAAAACTTATTTGTTTCATTATAAATATTAGTTTAAAATTTATATTTAAGTCAAGTTAAATTTGAAATGGCTCTGGAAATAAGTACAACGGAGCAAGATTAATAGATAATGAAAATTCAAACATAATGATTCAATGTTTCTGTTTTAGGATTTGAAACATCATTCAAAAACATGATTTTTAAAACCAAAATCATAATTTTTAGTTTGAGGATGAATATACAGTTCTGGTATGACCAGAAATGGTTTTTTGGGGAAATTATGATGATCTCGATGGTCTGGAAGGTTGTAATCTTCAACGATGGTAATGGGATGATCGGAGAGTAAAGGAAAAATATCAGGAAGGCGATCAAGGGACGGTGGCGATGGTGGTTGATCTTTAAAGTCTGTAACCCTAGTTTGGATAGGTTGGACATTTTTGATCGGGGCGACGTCTCTGGTGGACCAAGTGCCACCGTATTTTGGGAATTGAAAGCTTGCACGTTGGCGAAGTGGTGGCTGGAGCTTCTGACATTCTAGTGGCCGGAGAAGCGAGCGTGAGATGATTCCAGGTTTCAATGGTTGTTCCAGTTTTGGGCTTTAAGACTAGATTTTGATTTCGAGTTTTTCCTTGAGTTCTAATGGTCGTAGTCTGATCTGGGGATGATGTCGACTTATAAGGATCATCGTAGATGATCGAAGAAGGGTGGTTGGTCAGTGCATGTGCACGGTGCATATGTGGTTCAGGGTGAAGTCTAGAATGGAAGAAGAATGAGTACTCGGGTTTTGACTCGAGTTGCCTCATGAATTGTTTGAAGATGTGGGGTGTTTGACTCGAAGTACTTGAAGTTGTGACTCGAGTCAATTGTTGGATACAAGTTTTAAAACCTGTTAGTGTTTTAACTTTTAAAATGAAATTTGAAATTTGAAAGCAAGATTTAAACTGAGTTTTAAATAAAATTTTAAGATATGGATTCAAATCTAAATTGCTATCCTAGTTTTGAAATAAAAAAAGTTTTATCAAATTAAAACGTTTAAACAAATTTAAGTTGTTTAGAGTATTAAAATGACTTGAATATAAAATGAATTTGGTTTAAACACTTTTAAATTTCTTTTATAAGAAAGTATTTCCTTAACATATGATTTAAATGGTTTTTAAATTGTTTTTTTTAAATTTTGTTAAAGATAAATTTGTATTTATTTTAAATCTTAATTTAAAATGGAATTTAAAAGTATATTCATAAGTAAAATGTTTTCAAATGCATTTGTAAATGATATTTAAATCATAAATAAGAATAATGCTTTTATCTTAAAGTTAATAAAGATTTAATGATTCGTGTTTCATTAAATTATTAAGGTAATTAAAATGGATAATTAATTAATTTAATTAATGATTTGGATTAATTAATTAAGTAATTAAGGGTTTAAATTAATTAATCAAGGTTTAATTTAATTAATTAAGGAATAATTAATTTGTAATTAAGAATCATTAATTAGATAAGATTAGAATATTAATTAATGATTAGGAATTAATTAATCAAGCAATTAAAGATTAATTAAGTTACAGTTAAAACTTTATTAATTAAATAATTAGAGATTAATTAATAGGTTATTCAAGATAAATTAATTTGTAATTAATAATGATTAATCTAAGTTTTATTACATAAGAAAATTAATTAAAGAATTGCTAATAGTTAATGAAGATCATTAACTAGGGATTATTAAATAATTAACTAATGTGATTAATTTTAATAATTAATTAGATTAATTAATTAAGGATAATCATTATGGAATTGTTTAAGTATAATTACTTAATGAAAGTAATTAAAGGAATTAATCACTTAATGTAATTAACTAAATAAATGTGAATAGTTTAAGTTAATTAATTATTAATTTAAGATAATCACTGGATTATTTGTTAGTATAATTACTTAATGTAAATTAATGGAGAATAATAACTTAGTTAAGTAATTAAGATGGGTAATTACTGGATGTAATTAATTGAAGTATGGAAGTAATTTGGGTTAATTACTTTGTGTAGTTAATTGAAAGATAATTAATTAATTGAAGAGATTTGGGATTAATTACCTTGTGTAATTAATATGAAGGATAATTACTTGGTGAAAGTAATTAATAATTAATGACTTAGTGTAATTAATTTATGAATTGATTAATAAAGTTATCTGAAGATAATTAAGTGATGTAATAAATTAAGGGTATTTAATTACTGAATGAGATTAATAAAGAGTGATTAATAAATATGGTTTAGTTAAAGATTAATTACTTAATGTAATTAATTTAAATAGAGTAATTAATAATTTAAGAAGTAATTGGGATCATTAATTAATAAAATTAATGATGTAATTAAGGGTTGATTAATTAAGATGAATTAATCATTAATAAGTGATTATAGAATAATTAATTAATTGTGATTAATTAAGTATTAATGTAATTAATTATAACTAATTAATTAATGAAGTAATTAAAGGTTAATTACTGTAATTGTTTGAGAATAATTAATTTGTGTAATTAATTAAAGTCTAATTACTTATTGTAATTAGGAAATAATTAATCAAGAGTGATTAATTGAAATGAATACTTAGAGGATGTTTAATTAATTGATTTGCTATTAATTAATGGTTAAGTTAAGCAGGATTTATAGTGATGAAGTAACTAAATTAATTTAAATTAATTAGAGATGAAGTAATTAATTTAATTCATTTTAAATTAATTAGAGATAATGTGATTAATTAATCATTGCTTATGTGTGGATGAATGATATTGACTGCCTTGAATGGTTTGAGATCTCGGATATGAGATAAGTGATGCTAAGTGATATGGATGCTTTGTTGAAGTGTGATGATAATGTGAATCATCTATTTGTGATGATAATGTGAATTATCTATTTGTGAGATGTGAATTATCAATCTGTGTGAATATAGATGATAGAATTAAATTGTTTTAACTTTAAAACAACTTGGACCTAAAAGATAGCGTTTTGGATTTTGATGAGACCGGGATCGGGTTTCCATATTTGGATATCCGAAAACCACATCGATCCAAATTAACTATAGGTCGTGCATCTTAAGTGAAGAAGAAGATTCAGAGTGCAAGGGTTATTTTCGTTAACTCTGAGGGTGATTCCAAAATGAGTGTAACGAGATAATGCCTTCGGTTTCATTTGAACCTGGAACGAACTTGTGACGGGCAGTACCCCAATAGCCCTGCCATTGTATGGAATCCAATCTCCAATAAGTGTCGTACGTTTTAGTTGTGCCCAACTATGTTGGAACGTGAGATGTGAGCATTCCAGCTATTTCTGTAAATTTATTTGAAAACCCTAGATCCTATTATAATATCACTAGATTTCCTGTCAAATGTTTTGGTTAGCATAAGGTAAAAACTTACCAATGTTTATGTGTGGGGAGTCTTACGTGATACCTTTTCTTTCAAAGGTTTTTTAAAGTTAAGCAACCTTAACCTGTTACTCACATAGACCCATGTCTGACCCGGAGTTTATTTTCTGTTTTCTTAAACTCTTGGGTACTCAAATTTTTACGAGTAGTCAAGGGATTCAGGTTAGCTTTGACGAATTATGGAGGAGCAATGGAGTGGGAAGCTTAAGCATTTGTGTGTGTGTGTCTATATATATATATATATATATATATATATATATATATAATTTTCCACTGTGTGTTCTCTTAGTCGTTTGTTTGTGTTGTATTGAGTTGTAGTAACTGGACAGGTGTTTATAACTGTCTAGTATGTGATGTATAATCTATGTAACTCTGATAGATGTTGTATATTATGTACTATTTTATGTGATTAATATAATTTATTCATTCCTCTGTTGATATTCTGATGTTGTTTCTTTTCTTTCTTCTCTATCTTTCACTTTTCTATCCCTTTCTTTCTTAAAGATGATGCGTCTCTCTGTGGTGAGAAAGATGGGTCGTCACATTAAGAATATGGCAAAACCAAGGAAAAATAAAGACGTTCTGAATTTGAATGGTAAAGTGGCGGCACTAAGCAGGTTCATATCAAAGGCCACAGATGAGTCTATACCATTCTTTAAAGTGATCAAGAAAAAGAAGAATTTTGAATGGAACGAAGATTGTAAAAAGTAATTTCAAGAAATGAAGTTTCACTTGGAAAAGCCACCAATCTTATCTTGCCCCAAAGAAGGGGAAAATCTATTTATATATGGTGATTCCTGAACATGCAGTGAGCTTGGTATTGATTAGAAATAGCGAGGGTTATATTTCCGTTAAGTGGAGAAAAGGTTTTTTTGATAATGTATATTTCTGTTAAGTGGAGAAATAGTGTGGAGCAAATTTGCTGAAATAGTTTGTTTTGATAATTACATAGGTATATATTTGTGTTAAGTGGTAAAATTAATCATTTAAGCTAATTATTTTCTTTTTCTTTTGGGTCATAGCCCATCATCTAATAACCAAAAAAGAGAAAAGAGGTTTCTCTCCTCCTTATACGTTCTTTTCTTCATTTACAGTAAACTAAAAACAGAAAGAAAGAAAACTTTTCCTTCTTCCCAAATCGAAGCCAAATCTCCAAATTAAATCAAAATTTTGATGTTTTATCAAATTAAAGCTTCAATTCTATAGGTAATCTCTATTTTTGTGAATGGGTTGTCTGTTAACGGTTGTTCCTTCTCTTGCATGTTTTTATTTTGAGCTTTTATAGGTATTTGAAGCAAATTCTAGCTCCAAGCTCTCATCTTTCAACTATAAATCAGAGTTTAGTCTTCAATAATTGCACGATGAGTGATAAAATCACAATTTATAGCTAAAGCAAAGCTTCAAAAATAAAAATATGAGTAAAATATAGTCTCTGTAAAACATTTCATGCAGTTGTTTCTTGTCTGTGATAAACTATGTTTGGGAGCTACTTTGCATGACCATATCTTCTTATTCCTATGTCGAAATTCACTGATTCTTTTTTATTTGAAAGTTAAAGTTTTCTACCATGTGCATACCAATTTTCAGTTCAATCAGAGGCCAATTAGTCCTCTGTTTCATGCCTGAAAGTTGAACCCAAGATGGTCTTCAGACCTGTACATATTTCTATTTTCCGAGCTATTGCAAACATGGCCTGAGTCCATGTTTGAGACAACGTACCTCTTTCATTTCCTATCGGGATTCATCGATTCTTTTTTATTTGAATGTTGAAGTTTTCTACTATGTGCATACTAATTTTCAGTTCAATTGAGGTCGTTTGGTGCTCTATTTCATGTCTAAAAGTTGAACCCGATATGGTTTTTAGGCATGTACATTTCCATTTTCTGAGCTGCTGCAAACATGGCATGAATCCATGTTTGAGATAGTGTATCCTTTCCTATCGAAATTCATCGATTCTTTTTTATTTAAAAGTTAAAGTTTTCTACTATGTGCATGCCAATTTTCAATTAAATATGAGGCTATTTGGTCACCTATTTCATGTTTGTAAGTTGAACCCGAGAGGGTTTTCAGACCAGGGCAGAATTCAACATGGCCTAAGTCCATGTCTGAAATTTTGTATCTTTACCATTTCAAGTTGGTGAATCTTTTGCCAGTTCATAGATAAATTATTCTACTTTGTGTGTATTAAATTTCAGACCATTCCGTGGTCACTAAATCATTCGAATTATGTATGAAAGTTGAACTCGGAGAAGATTTCAAACCTGGGTATTGTTTTTTGCCTGTGTACTTTTTTTTTGTTCTGCCTTGTTTTCCCGTTCGATTTTCGACTTCTGCATCTTGTATTTATGACATTTCTGTACTATTTTAAAGGCCATGAAGCCTATCAATAGGCGAGCCGGAATATTGGTGAATTTGTGATTCAAAATGAATCAATTATGAGATGATTTCGAATGTTGGATTTCAACATCTTTCGATGTTTTTCCTTGATTTCGAGCATGGGTTTTTCAAAATAATTTTGAAATGATTTTTAAAATAAACTGGCTTTGAAATAATTATTATATAACATTCATAAATTATTTTTAAGTTATAAAAACTGTCTTTATAATAAGGGGATTTGAAAGATTGTTTTCCAAAAACGAATTCGAAAAACTGTTTTTAAAGCTTTTTCTTAAGCAAATTATTTTCTATATAAAATACACATTTTTGCACTTTCGAGCGTATGAGAAGGAGAATTAAACGATTGGGTAAAATATGTGATATAGGACACGTGCGTTTATCTTTTTGGTTAATTCCTGACTTGTCCGTTTGATCGTTTTGACCTTCGGGTCGTATTAGTCGATGAGATGAGGAAAATATTTTTACTGATTTCTAGTGTGACACTGGCTTGTGGTTAGTAAACCAATTAGTGAGAACTTGTAGTATAGGACGCAAGTTAACACTTTTCGAGTACCTATCTGAGGGTTTGTGACATATTTGTCTAAGAGACGTATTTTCCAGTGCTGGACCTTTGGGTCTTTTGTCCTTGGGGATGTTTGTCTAAAAGACGTATTTATCGTTTGGGATGTTTGTCTAAGAGACGTATTTGTCCTTCGGGATGTTGTCCTTTGGGATGTTCATTTAAGAGATGTGGCGCCTTATTTTGAGAGAACAGTACTTAGCAAGCTTCGACCATAAGCATGTGCTATCTTTGAGATGATTTCATTGATTTCTTTGTGATTTTCCAAGTGTATCGCCTTTTTACATTATTGGCCATTTGAGCCATACGAGACATTATATATAGCGATTACAACTTTGGAATTTGAACTCCTTATTGTGTTTTATGTTTGAGACTTGGGTTTTGCCATCTTTGGCATTTATATGAGATTTATAATCACCTTTTAAGAGATATATATGTGTGTGTTTTCCATTTGTGGTGTATTTTGGGTTTTGAGACTTTTCTATTTTGAGAGTATAATTTTTATTGCTATTTTGGCAAGTTTGAGTTTTGAGATCTCCTATTTAGGAGATATGGTTTAGAGAAACCATTATAGTTGCTTTTGGGTTTCCGCCAATGATACGAGGCGTTAATTATACTTAGTGTTTTGTCGATGAGTTACCTCTTTCGAGGGCATATACTTAATGAATTATCTCATTTAAAGAAATGACATGCTCTTACTATTATTTCTTCTCGTTTGAGAAGATACCTCACCTTTACCCTTACATTTCATATATCTACTGCTAATCTGATTGTTTTAGCTAGACTAACCCGTGTATTTTGAGCTCGAGTCAGACCGATTTGTTTCAAGTTAGATACCTGCTTTTGGACTTTGCTTTGATGCTTCTGCCTTGGATACCCACTTATCTCTTTTTGTGTAGTTTTGTAGTCTTTTTGCTTGACTCTGATATGTATTTATATTTTGACCCATTGTGTATATATTGTGGTCCTAGAACCACTTATGATGTATCATTTTGTATTGTACTAGGATGTATCAAGTATATGTATATATATCTGTTGTTTACTATTCTATGATGTACTATGCATTATGTTTTTGTATTTTGTTCTGATCGATCCGTTAGCCATTGTAGTTTTTTATTAAGTATTTATTGAATATGTGATGACCTGGATTTTCTGGACATCGGTAATTGATAAAATAATCGGGTTAATTAATTGAATTACTGATTTATAAATTTAACAAATAAATGTGATAATATCCTTCAAAATTATTTAAAATTTATAAAGTTAATTGTTCTCAAAACAATAATGATAATGTGTTAATTTTTATATTTATAAACGGATTTTGAATAGAATTGAAATTGTGTTTGTCTATATATATATATATATATATATATATATATTTGAAAAGTTAATTTAAATTTGAATTTGAAATTCAAAGAATAAATATCTTAAATTAAATTAGATATAGAATTTATATGTATATGATTTTATTTGTATATAATTTTTTTTATATTATTTTCCTTAAAAGATCATATTCATATAAATCAAGGAAAGTAATTACTAAATAAATTTTTTTGATATAAGAGTTTTATGGAAAACATTTAAAAATAATAATAATATATAATTAAGATTGATTTTAGATAAAAATTTATACATTTTAAACATAAGACAATTATATAAGAGCAAATTGATAATACAATAAATATATCTATTTTAAAATATAAAGATATCTATAAATATAAAAGCTAAATTTGGAATATCAAATAAATAAACATAAATTTTTTTATGGAAATTGCAAATGTAGATAAATTTATGTAAGAATTACATATATAACAAATTCCCTTAGTATTATAACAAATGTAAGCAAGTAAGTATAAAAATGACAAGTGTTAAGTAATTGAACATGTGTCCCTATTTTTTTTATTTTATTTTAAAAATAATTAATAAAAAGATAGGATATATTTTATATATACATCTCCATACCTCTTTTACATTTCCTTTTATCAGTTCACTCTTTAAAACTAACAAAGAAGAAATCTAAAGAAAAATCAAATTCAACTACTTAAATCTTCCACAAGTTCTCAAACCAAAAAGTTTATGTAAGTAAATCATCAAGCCAAAATCATCTCTATTTTTCTCATATGCTCGAATCTTCTCAACAATAAAAAGGAATTCCAGTTCGACAACAAGTTTTTCCAAAACTGTTGTTTCAAATCCAAGATTTGCAGCTTCAAAATCAAATAAAATTCCAGATTTTTTTGCAGAAATACAACCAAGTCTTCTCCTCTGTTCAACATACTGATATGGTGAGTAAACTAAGTTTCAAATCTATTTAGAACCTTGTGCATGCAGTGATTATTCGGAATAAAGTATCGAAAATGTTTGCATGTCGGTCAGTGTAAATTTATTTGTACATATGTGGTTTATGATGTGCATATCTGTTTATAAAAAAAATAGATCTGGAAAATATTTAGAAGCAGTGTAACATAAGGGAAGAGGAACAGTAAAAACATATACTCTGTTTAAACCAAATACTGTGAGTTAAACTGCAACTAGTATTAAATGCTAAAAACTGTTAACAATGATGCTTGTGATTTATCATTGAAATAAACTGTGGAAACCTAGTTGCATGTTGTAGATCTGTCTGTATATAGTTAGATATGCAGTCGTTGATCTAGTATGACTGAACATTTGATCACTGGCCTCTGTTCCTTGATAGAGGTATATAATTTAGTTTTTAAAACTTAAATTCTCTTTATACAGACAAAAATAAAAAAGAATTTTAAAAAGGAAATCGATCTTGGCAATCTAATTTTATTTTTAAAAAGTATTTCAGGAGGTAATATCAAGTAGAAGATGGAAAATAAGAGATAACTGTTAAAATTTAATTGAAAAAAAAATCAAATATTGAAATTTAAAATTTTGGATTCATAAATGAATTCGAGCATCAAGATCATGGTTTTTGGAATGAATTTCATGATTTTTAGAAATTTGGGTGTTGGGAATTTACTAGTTGACTGAAGATTGGGTTTTTTGGCTTTTGTCGGTGATCAAGGGGGAGTTTGGTGTCATGGTCGGGGCTGGAGGAGGTTTGCAAGGTGGGGATCATCAAAAAATGGTCTTGTTTTTTTTATCACCGTAGTGTTTTGGCGAAGGTAAATTAGGGCTTTGAGGCGGAATTGGTAGTGGGATTTTCTGGTGACCGTACGTCGTCAGTAGCTCTTCGGAGTTGATCGGTGTGGGTGTGATGGGCGCGTGAGCCTTTGGCGTAGGTTAGCTTGGAGTATTGTAACCTCCAGCGACCGGAGACATTGGCATTGTGGGACGATCGATGATCTGGTTTTGGGTATAGCTGCGGTGACTTGCTCGTTTTCGTGTTTGACGTAGCTTCTTACATCTGTGTGGATGAGGGCGATGGTGGGATCATCGCCGACATGCCTGAGGTCGTAGTGCCTACCGGAGTAGTGGCGACGCCATGTACACATGCACGGTGGTGACACGAGGAAATAGGTTTGGGAAGGATGGCGTTGTCTCGGGGAGTACTCGAGTGTTTTTATGCCTTGACTCGAAGAAAATTAAGGACGAGAAACTCGAGAGTTTCTCGGGATTTTGCTGTATGAACTCGGGTAAGTATTGATGCCCAAAATTGTAAGTAGATAGGCATGTATAGGATATTAAGTTATAAACAGAACCCGGTTTTTTTTGGAAAGGGAACCATGGTTATGTAAGTGGTAATTAAAGGAGATAAAAGATTTTTGAAGAATAATTAAATGAAAGGTTGAATTACTTAATGAAATATTTAAATAATAATTGTTGACGGAAGTAAGTCAAAGAATGATCACTTAAGGTAAGAGTTAATTGAGATTAATCAATTACTAATTTAAGGTTTATAAATTTACAGATAAGGAATAATTAATCTATAATTAAAGATTGATTAATTAATTATGGATTTATTAATTTGTTTTGGGAGATATTGATTAATAATTAGGGTTATAAATCAATAGTTATTGGACAATAAATCAGTAACGAAAGATTTCCTTTTTGATTTTAAAAAGTACTTAACGATTGATTACTTTGTATTCAAAGAGATTTAAGGTTAATTAATTAATAATTTAAGATTAATTAATTGGTTTATAAGGTAAATTAAGGGATGAATTACCAGTTGTAATTAATGAAATGAATGTGATTAATTGATTTGTTAATAGTCACTTGATGATTGATTTAGTATAACTACTTAAAGAGATTGATAAGTGCACTTACTTAGTGAAGTAATTAATGGATAAATTACTGAATGTAATTAAAATAAGGAAAATTACTTAATGGAAAGTAATTAAAGGTTAATTAGTTAGGAGAAGTAATTAAGGATCAATTATTTGGCGTAATTAATTAGAGGTTTAAGGTAATTAATTAGAGGATTAAGTTAATTAATTAAGAAGTTAATTAATTAGGGTAAGTAATTACAGAATGGTTATTTACTACGTATGATCGATGAAGGCTGATTAATGGAGGTAATTAATTTAGGATCATTAATTGATTAATGTAATTAATGGAAGTAGTTAAAGGTTTATTACCGTAAATGATTGAGAATAATTAATTTGTGTAAATAAATTAAAGGATAATTACTTTATGTAATTGAAAATAATTAATCAAGGATGATTAATTTAAATGGATAATTGAAGGATGATCAATTAAGTTGTGTGTAATTATTTAATGTTAAACAGTATTAATGGAGATTGAATAATTAATTTAATAGGTTTGAATTAATTAGAAATGGTAAGACTAATTTATCTTGATTAGGAATGATTGAATAATATTGTATGCCTTAGATTGATTGATATCTTGGTTATGTATTTTGAGTGCTATGTGATGTGATGTGGTATGATTGGATTTAAACTGAGATAATATGGTCATTCATTGATGATGAATTAATGCATATAGGTGACACCCTGTATTTAAAATTTGAATTGAGTTTCACTTGAATAACTTGGGTTAAGATGATATTTGATTCAAAGAGACCGGATTCGGGTATTAGTAAATACCCGAAACCACTTCGATTCTTTGTAATTTGATACATGAAACCCATAGGATGAAGTGTAATGACTTAAGTGAATTGGACCATTTAATCTAAGTTTCGGGCACTTAGAAATTGAGGTATGGAATAATTGATGTCTATAACAACTAGTGAAGTTGGAAATAGATATAAGTTACCCTGGGTTTATATAAGTTGTATGCTTTTGTATTCCATGTTAGATGGGTTTACTCACGCTGGTTTCCAGCCTGACCCGGGTGTTACTTTGATGTAATGCTCAGGTCAGACCGAGTATTGCAGATTTTCAGGATAGGATGTTCTGGAGCTCAGGAGGAGAGCTAGATGGAAGAAGCGTATGCGAGTTTTCTGCTACGATATTGCTGTTGTTATCTGGACAAGTTGTTATACTATCCAGTTTTTATGGGAAATTGTAACTCTGATGTATAAAAATATAAGAGTAATGATACAGTTCTTCTTTGTAAAACTGATATTTAAGGGATATTATATTTTGATCCGCTGCGAATGTGGTGTTTCTGTGTCTTGTTCTTTTTTATTCTTCTTTCTCTTTTCTTCTTTTCCTAACTATCTGGAATTTTCTGGATGAAAATTTTCGGGTCATTACGTTTGGTATCAGAGCTGAAGGTTAAGCGAGAACCTTGGCTTTGGTGGGATTACTCATTAAGGATAGGGTAAGTGGTACCCTAGGATGAGTTGAGTATATATATATGTATATATATATATGGGAGAGCGCTTGTTGTTTTCTTGTATAAAGATTTTAAATGATTTTATATAAGAATATATTTTGATATATAAAGCAATATTTCTTTCTAATAAATAATAAGGGAATTGGTTGTTAAATTTTTGGAATTATATTAAGAAGTAATATAATACAACCAAACTGAGATTGAAATCTTAAATTGGAAAAGAATTTCAAAATAAGATGAATCGGAATTAGTTTCAAACCAGGAAATAGAATGGTTATTGTGTTTAATAATGGGATGATTGTTTTCCAATAAATAATAAAATGTTTTAAGGAAATAACCATTTGATGAGAACAACTTGTAAATTAGAATGGATGTAAATTAAAGTGGGCTTCAAATTGTGAAGTTATGAATTCTAAATTTAAACATTTGAAATTGTTTTCAAAATGTAAAGGAAATAATATTATTCAAACTATTTTGAATGTAATCTTATTTTAGAATAAGAAGTTGTTTGTAACTTTAAAAGAATTTGTTTGAATTAAAACCAAATGTAGTTTAAAATTTTAAAACATGGCTGGGAGGGCCATGAAATAAATATGTATATATGTATGGATATACAAGATATCAAGGATAATTTGAAATAAACTCTAAATATTAAGTTTTAAATTTGGAATGAGATATGATACTCAAAGTGATAAGTTTTTGAACTTAATAAGTGGGAAGATTATTTATGAGAAGTTCAAATTTGGGTAAGGTTGACTGGATTAAGTGAATTGAGTTTAACTTGGGAAGGTTAAATAAGTTGGAATGATCAACCTGATTTGGAAATTTCAAGATGAAATTAAGATTTTACCTGGGAAGTTAAATGGTTGATTTGAATTAGGAAGTTGAGTGATCTCAAAATGGGTTTGAGATCTGGAAATTGAAATGGATGGGTATTTTTAAAATAATCATCCCGTTGTTATTAATAATCTTTAAACTATAAATTGAATTTGTTTAAATGAATAAGAAATGAAGTGTGTTAGTATATCCATTATTGGGATAAAAGGAAAATCACACTTTAATTTGAAATTAAGGATAAGGAATTACTTTGAACTGAAATTTAAAGTTGGTTCAAATTGAAATTTGATTTTAATCTTTAGAATTTGAGATCAAGATTGAATAAAGTTAAATTTGGAAAGAAACTGAGGTTAATTCAACTTGAATTGGGGTTGAATCAATTTCAATGGAAATTGAAGTTATTTAAACTGGAATTGAGTCAATTTAAATGGAAGTGGAAATTTAAATTGAATTGATGAGAATGGGGATTGGTAAGTGAGCAGTTTTGACTCTGGACTATTTTTAAAATAAATTGTTTTAATATAAACCTATTTTTTCCAAGCTATTCATTATATATACAACCTTTCTTTTAAAAGCCAAACTATCTTATACTTGTTTTACAATTATTTTTGAAACTGTTTAACGATTTTCCAACTGTTTTATAAACTAATTACTATATTCCAACTATTTTACAAAACTAATTATTATCTTACTATTATTTTGCAATTATCTAAAATTTCTATAATTATTTTAACTATTTTCTAACTATTTTACACCTATTTCACAAACTAGTAATTATTTTCCAACTACTTATCTATTTTTAAAATTTTCAAGCTATTTTTTAAATAACTGGTCGGAGTTCAAACTGTTATTGGTTAAATACCTAATCGAGATAAGAATAGAGGTGATAATCCAAATGGATTGAAGCAATTGTGAGTAAGTGAATGAAAATTAAAGAGAATGTGAATAGAAATAGAATTGATTTGGCTAATAACCAATAAAAATAAATACGTAGGGTGTACATATGTTATTTTATTCGCATAATGATTTGATCCAGATTCGAGCACAGAATTTCGAGATAGTATGTCGATCCGAGTTGGGATTGTTCACTCGATTTTCGACGGCGAACCTGGATATGGATTGTTGATTGGTTCTGGATATTCTCTATCATAGTTATGACTATGCAAGGAGAATGACGGTTTCTGATCAAGAAACCAGATCTGAGTCCGCACTAGGAAGTCGGGTGGACGATACTAGTTCGGAAATTGAATTGTGTGATCTAGTGAGCGCTCAGATTGGTATAGCGTACGAATGACATGTGTACATCGTACGAATTTGAATAAAATTGGTACTGGGAATTTGTGGATTAGAAATGTGAAATAGTTTTTTAAATGAAAGTTATATTTTGTGAAGTATATGATGTAGTAAAGTGGAAAATTGGATATTTTTATGGTCGAAATTTTGTTTATGGAAGTAAGTGATATGGTAAGTGGTTTTGTAAAGAGTAATCAAATTTGATTATTTGATTTTGAATAAATAAAGCTTTATATCTTTGTTATATAAGATAAATATCCCCTTGTTGAATGTATTGCCAAAAGGAAAAGACTTTTGAAAGTGTTTAAAGTAAAAAAAGGATTTTATACAAGTTTAAAATGATCCAAAGATTTTTATCTAGGAATTTATATATATCTATATATATAAAGGATCTTATGAGGATTTTGAAAAAGGGTTTTGGGAACCTTTGGATTTGGAAAGGCTCTTGATTTTTGGGTAAAATCAATATGAGAATTTGGAAAGCCTAGTTTGAGAATTATCGATTTTGAAATAATCGATTTTGTGTAAAGAAGCTTTGTATGAGATCATACTAGGTGTATGATTTGAAGATACTATATATGTATAGTATAAAATGTTTTGATGATGACTTTGGGAAAAAGGACGCTCCCTTGAAATGAACTTCTCAGGAGTTCCACCGGGTGGTGCTACCTTGAGCCCCAAGGGGGTTCTAAAGTTGATCCTGTGAGGAGTCCGAACAAAACTAGTTCCTAGGGACTATGAGTAAAGTATACCATAGCGAAAGTGGTGTGTGCCATTGAGAGCCAATAGTCTACGTTTGATTTTATATCGGTAGACTGAGACCTATGGTAACATAGAGAAAGTCGTGTGTACCGCTGAGAGCCAACAGTCTGCGTTTGATTTTATATCAGTAGACTGCAACCTATGTAGGAGTGGAGAAGTTTTATTTTGACAACGAAAATCAAAGGCCGCGGAGAGCCTGCACTTACATGGACTTCTGTTGTGATGGCAATGTAACCCTGGAATGTAACTGTGATCTATCGTGGGATCCATGGCGTAATCGAGAGGCCGCGGAGAGCCTGCAGTTACATGGACTTTTGATGCGATGGCAACGTAACCCTGCAATGTAACTACGACCATGGATGGGGGTGATGATTTCCATAGCATTCTCACCAAAGATATTTTCTCTATTTTCAAAAACTATTTTCTATATTTTCAATAAAATTATTTTCCAAGTATTTTCACTAGATGTTGAAAATGAGTCTGCTAAGTATTTATAGATTTTCATTTTTATGCCTGATCAATGTATGACCGAATTTCTGTAAGAATGAGGACGGACTTGTTGAAACATCGACTTATAAAGAGTATTTTTATAAAAATATTTTGGTAATATATATATATAAATATATATATATATATGGATTTTTAAAGGTGTTTTTAAAAATTTCTTAATAAAAGAATTTATAGTTAAAAGTGATTAATGAGTATTTTAATAAATTCTGGCTTCGTTCCTTCTCGAGGACGAAAAGACTCAAAGGGGGGAGGAATGTGATAACCGGGATTTTCTGGACATCTGTAATTGATAAAATAATCGGGTTAATAATCTGAATTTCTAATTTATAAATTTAACAAATAAATGTGATAATTTCCTTTAAAATTATTTAAAATATAT
Organism: Allium cepa; assembly: GCA_030765085.1. NCBI lineage: Eukaryota > Viridiplantae > Streptophyta > Magnoliopsida > Asparagales > Amaryllidaceae > Allium > Allium cepa. Next base: position 958,494,229 of record CM060935.1, read on the forward strand.
AAAGTTAATTGTTCTCAAAACAATAATAATAATGTGTTAATTTTTATATTTATAAACGGATTTTAAATTGAATTGAAATTGTGTTTGTCTATATATATATTTAAAAAGTTGATTTTAATTTGAATTTGAATTTGAAATTCAAAGAATAAATATCTTAAATTAAATTGGATATAGAATATATATGTATATGATTTTATTTGCATATAATTTGTTTTATATTATTTCCCTTAAAAGATCATATTCATATAAATCAAGGAAAGTAATTACTAAATAAAAAATTTAATATAAGAGTTTTATGGAAAACATTTAAAAATAATAGTAATATATAATTAAGATTGATTTTTGATAAATATTTACACATTTTAAACATAATACAATTATATAAGAGCAAATTGATAATATAATAAATATATGTATTTTAAAATATAAAGACATCTATAAATATAAAAGCTAAATTTGGAATATCATATAAATAAACATAAAAAAATTTATGGAAATTGCAAAGGTAGATAAATTTACATAAGAATTACATATATAACAAATTCCCTTTGTATTATAACAAATGTAAGCAAGTAAGTATAAAAATGACAAGTGTTAAGTATTTGAACATGTGTCCCTATTCTTTTCTATTTTTTTTAAAAATAATTAATAAAAAGATAGGATATATTTTATATATACATCTCCATACCTCTCTTACATTTCCTTTTGTCAGTTCACTCTCTAAAACAAACAAAGAAGAAATCTGAAACAAAATCAAATTCAACTACTTAAATCTTCCACAAGTTCTCGAACCAAAAAGTTTATATAAGTAAATCATCAAGCCCAAATCAACTCTGTTTTTTTCATATGCTTGAATCTTCTCAACAATAAAAAGGGATTCCAGTTCAACAACAAGTTTTTCCAAAACTGCTGTTTTAAATCCAAGATTTGCATCTTCAAGATCAAATAAAATTCCAGATTTTTTGCAGAAATACAACCAAGTCTGCTCCTCTGTGCAACATACAGACATGGTGAGTAAACTAAGTTTCTAATCTGTTTAGAACCTTGTGCATGCAGATTTGGAATAAAGTATCGAAAATGTTTGCATGTCGGTCAGTGTAAATTTATTTGTACATATGTGGTTTATGATGTGCATATCTGTTTATAAAAAAAATTAGATCTGGAAAATATTTAGTAGCAGTGTAACATAAGGGAAGAGGAACAGTAAAAACATATACTCTGTTTAAACCAAATACTGTGAGTGAAACTGCAACTAGTATTAAATGCTAAAAACTGTTAACAATGATGCTTATGGTTTATCATTGAAATAAACTGTCGAAACCTGGTTGCATGTTGTAGATCTGTTTGTATATAGTTAGATATGCAGTCATTGATCTAGTATGACTGAACGTTTGATCGCTGGCCTATGTTCCTTGATACAAGTATACAATTTAGTTTTAAAAACTTAAATTCTCTTTATACAAACAATAATAAACAAGAATTTTAAAAAGGAAATTGGTCTTGGCAATCTAATTTTATTTTTAAAAAGTATTTCAGGAGGTAATATCAAGTAGAAGATGGGAACATAAGAGATAGCGGTTAAAATTTAATTGAAAAAAAAAATCAAATATTGAAATTTAAAGTTTTGGATTCACAAATGAATTCGAGCATCAAGATCATGATTTTTGGAATGAATTTCACGATTTTTAGAAATTTGGGTGTTGGTAATTTACTAGTTGACCGAAGATTGGGTTTTTTGGCTTTAGTCGGTGATCAAGGGGGAGTTTGGTGTCGTGGTCGGGGCTGGAGGAGGTTTGCAAGGTGGGGATTATCAAAAAAATGGTCTTGTTTTTTTATTACCGTAGTGTTCTGGTGAAGGTAAATTAGGGCTTTGAGGCCGGAATTGGTAGTTGGACTTTCTAGTGACCGTATGTCGTCAATAGCTCTTCGGAGTTGATCGGTGTGGGTGTGATGGGCGTGTGAGCCTCTGATGTAGGTTAGCTCGGAGTATTGTAACCTATGGCGACCGAAGACATTAGCATTGAGGGACGATCGATGATCTGGTTTTGGGTTTAGCTGCGGTGACTTGCTCGATTTCGTGTTTGAGGTAGCTTCTTACATCTGGGTGGATGGGGGCGACGGTGGGATCATCGCCAACATGCCTGAGGTCGTAGTGCCTACCGAAGTAGCGGTGACGCCTTGTACACGTGCACGGTGGTGACACGAGGAACTGGGTTTGGAAAGGATGGCGTTGTCTCGGGGAGTACACGAGTGTTTTTATGCCTTGACTCAAAGAAAATTAAGGACGAGAGAAACTCGAGAGTTTCTCTGGATTTTGCTGTATGAACTCGGGTAAGTATTGATTCCCAAAATTGTAAGTAGATAGGCATGTATAGGATATTAATTTATAAGAAGAACCCAGTTTTTTTTGGAAAGGGAACCATGGTTATGTAAGTGGTAACTAAAGGAGATAAAAGGGTTTTGAAGAATAATTAAATTAAAGGTTGAATTACTTAATGAAGTAATTAAATAATAATTGTTGATGGAAGTAAGTCAAAGAATGATCACTTAAGATAAGAATTAATTGAGATTAATCAATTACTAATTTAAGGTTTATAAATTTACAGATAAGGAATAATTAATCTATAATTAAAGATTGATTAATTAATTTTGGATTTATTAATTTATTTTGGGAGATATTGATTAATAATTAGGGTTATAAATCAATAGTTATTGGACAATAAATCAGTAACTAAAGATTTACTTTTTGATTTTAAAAAGTACTTAAGGATTGATTACTTTGTATTCAAAGAGATTAATTAATAATTATGGTTAATTAATTAATAATTTAAGATTAATTAATTGGTTTATAAGGTAAATTAAGGGATAAATTACCAGTTGTAATTAATGAAATGAACGTGATTAATTGATTTGTTAATAGTCACTTGATGATTGATTTAGTATAACTACTTAAAGAGATTGATAAGTGTAATTACTTAGTGAAGTAATTGATGGATAAATTACTGAATGTAATTAAAATAAGGAAAATTACTTGATGGAAAGTAATTAAAGGTTAATTACTTTGGAGAAGTAAATAAGGATCAATTATTTGGCGTAATTAATTAGAGGATTAAGGTAATTAATTAAGAAGTTAATTAATTAAGGTAAGTAATTACAGAATGGTTATTTACTATGTATGATCGACCAAGGCTGATTAATGGAGGTAATTAATTTATGACCATTAATTGATTAATGTAATTAATGAAAGTAATTAAAGGTTTATTATCATAAATGATTGAGAATAATTAATTTGTGTAAATAAATTAAAGGATAATTACTTTATGTAATTGAAAATAATTAATCAAGGATGATTAATTTAAATGGATAATTGAAGGATGATCAATTAAGTTGTGTGTAATTAATTAATGTTAAACAGTATTAATGGAGATTGAAATAATTAATTTAATTGGTTTGAATTAATTAGAAATGGTAAGACTAATTTATCTTGATTAGGAATGATTGAATAATATTGTATGCCTTAGATTGATTGATATCTTGGGTATGTATTTTGAGATGCTATGTGATGTGATATGATTAGATTTAAACTGAGATAATATGGTCATTCATTGATGATGAACTAATGCATATAGGTGACACCCTGTATTTAAAATTTGAATTTAGTTTCACTTGAATAACTTGGATTAAGATGATATTGGATTCGAAGAGACCGGATTCAGTTATTAGTAAATACCCGAAACCACTTCGATTCTTTGTAATTTATTATATGAAACCCATAGGATGAAGTGTAACAACTTAAGTGAATTGGACCATTTAATCTAAGTTTTGGGCACTTAGAAATTGAGGTATGGAATAATTGATGTCTATAACAACTTGTGAAGTTGTAAATTGATATAAGTTACCCCGGTTTATATAAGTTGTATGTTTTTGTATTCCATGTTAGATGGGTTTACTCACACTGGTTTCCAGCCTGACCCGGGTGTTACTTTGTTGTAATGCTCGGGTCAGAACGAGTATTACAGATTTTCAGGATAGGACGTTCTGAAGCTCAGGAGGAGAGCTAGATGGCAGGAGCGTATAGAGAGTTTTCTATTATGATATTGTTTTTGTTATCTGGACAAGTTGTTATACTATCCAGTTTTTATGGGAAATTGTGACTCTGATGTATAAAAATATAAGAGTACTAATACAGTTCTTCTTTGTAAAACTGATATTCATGGGATATTATATTTTGATCCGCTGCGAATGTGGGGTTTCTGTGTCTTGTTCTTTTTTCTTCTTCTTTCTCTTTTCTTCTTTTCCTAACTATTTGGAATTTTCTGGATGAAAATTTCCAAGTTGTTAAAGAATATGTCGATCCACTTAAGAAAGAAAAAATTTAGAGCATTAATCGACGTATTTAATAGATGTTTAAGACAAGGCTTTAGATGGTCGCTCCTAACCAGCCTTATTCTCCGCATTAGCATACAGTATTGCCCGGTAATACTCTTTATTAATGCGGACCTCGTGGTAGGCATCACAACTTAGTATCAGAGTTGAGTTCAGAACAAAATATGATAAACATTCAACAGAAACATATATTACGGTACATCCAAGTAAAATATAGGTGTTACAAATCCCCTAATCATTGTGTCCTTAGCCTTTTCGTGTACTTTGGGGTAGATATATGTTTGGAATATGTCTAGGAACATATTTTATTTTGTAATATTCCATAATTGAATTAATGATATCTTATCCTAAAAATAATCCTTATCGTGATTATTTTATTCTAGTTCTCTTCGATACGGGTTCTTGACACACATTCGTATCGAAGGAACTTGTTGATACTGTTGTATGTTTATTATCTTGTTACTTCTTTAGGAATAACGAATCCTATTGAGGGGATCCACAATATTTGGCTTGTTGAGTGAAAATATCGTGATTGTTCTTTGTAGTTTTCCTTCCATGCGAAATTTCACATTATTTACTATCTTAGTTTTACTGTGAATTTGGAAGAATTGACTTTCATGTATCAAGCCCAAATTCAATGTTTTCAAAGGATCCTATATTTTAGTTATCCTAATTTGGCTGATTTGTTGTTTCTTATTCTTCAGAATGTTGATGGTGATTTCAAATTATTTTATTATTTCTTGAGTTTCAAGATGATGATGTTGTATCTCGAATTCTAGTTGTTTGTGATTTAGTTGATATATGTGAGTCCGTTTTGGTTTTGCTACCCAATCGGGCAATTGAGTTTTTTGTTGACCTCATTCCTGGTTCTTAGCATGTTGGTCATCCTTCCATGATAGTGTCCACCAAGGAAAAAAGAAAACTCTAGAAGTAATTGTTGAAGCTTGAAGCATAGCAATCCATTTAGTTCAGTCTTACCGTGGATGCCACGGTCATCTTTGTTATGAAATCAGAGGGTATTCTCAAGCTTTACATGCATTTTCGCAATGCTTAATGAGTTATCCATTAGAAAGAGTATCAAGCTGGAGATCAAAAAGTGGGCTGCTTCCACTTTTGGAGCAGGTAGTTTGCTTTCAACATCACTCAAGGAACAATTGCAGATACAACAAGACTACATGATGGACCATCCTTTGGATGAACAAGCAGCTGCTGATGAAGCCAGATTATTCAATGATGTCAATAATGCTCTTGGCATGGAAGCAAACATGAAGAGGCAACAACTGCACAATAAGTGGCTCGTTGAAGGAGATAGGAACACTAAGTTTTTTCATGATGCATTAAAGGTTAAGCATGCTAGAGAAAATATTTACAGTATTCTAGATGAACAAGGAACCCTTTGTTCTACTATTGAAACTGTTGACCATGCTTTTGTTGATTACTTCACTAAACTACTTGGCAATTCCTCTGGCTTCACTCCAGACCTTGAGCAAATTTCTTCTCTTGTCTTGCCTTGCATTTCCTCTCAGGAATCTAACTCTCTCATAAGGCCTGTCACTGATGACGAAATCAAAACATCTCTCTTCTCTATGAATAAAGAAGCATCTGGAGGACCTGATGGCCTAAATGTCAACTTCTTCATATCCACCTGGGGTGTCCTTGGAAATGTCTTTTGTCAAGCTATCCACAATTTTTTTTCTAAATGCAAGCTTCTTGGGGAGGTAAACTGCACGAACATTGCTCTTATCCCTAAGGTTACTCCTCCGGTCAGTGTTTCCTCTTTCAGGCCCATCTCCTGTTGTAATGTTATATACAAATGTATTACAAAAATCCGTGCTTCTCGTACGATAAGTGTTATTCCATCTGTTGTATCTAAGAATCAAGCTGCATTCATCCCTTCCAGGAATATTATTGACAACGTGCTCCTAGTTCAAGAATTGCTTAAAGGCTACTGTAGAAGTAATGTTACCCCTGCTGCTGCTCTCAAAATCGATATCTCTAAAGCTTTTGATTCCATTCATTGGTCATCGATAGTTAGAGTCATGGCTAAAATGGGTTTGCCCAAAATTTTTGTGTCTTGGATATATGTGTGCATTTCATCACCTTCCTTTTCTGTTGTCATTAATGGTAGACCAGTGGGATTTTTCAGTAGTAGCAAAGGTATACGTCAGGGAGATCCTATATCATCTTACATATTCCTTTTGGTTATGGAAGTATTCACTGTCATACTTAACTCTAAATTCTCTTCCAAACAAATAAAGTACCACCCCAAGTGCTCTTCTCTCCAAATAAATTCTTTAATGTTTGCGGATGACGTGATGGTGTTTACAAAGCCAGACATTCCTTCTCTTTCTGGAATAATGGAAGCTCTGCAGTCATTTTATTGCATGACTGGATTAACAATTAACCATGATAAGTCTTCTATGCTTGTTATGGGTGTAAGTGATGTGCAGAAAGAAGTTCTTCTACGTTGCACTGGCTTCACCTGCATGGATAATGATATGAGATACCTGGGTCTCCCACTTCTTACCAAAAGGATTTCAAATGCTGACTGTTTCCCACTTTATCATAAGATCATTTCTGTTATGAATGCTTGGGTGAACAGACAATTATCTCAAAGTGGTAGACTTGTCCTTATTAAAACTGTTGTCTTCTCTTCTCTGGTCTATTGGGCACGATCCATGATTCTTCCTATGAAGTTAATGCAACTTGTAAGGTCGGCAATGATTAGATTCTTCTGGACTGGTAGTGTTCATAATAGGAAGTTGCTGCCATGCTCATTTACAAGCATAGAAAATCCCTTGAAGCTTGGTGGTCTTGGTGTAATTAACCCTAGGAAGTGGAATCAAGCTGCTATTAGTTCTCAATTTAATGCCATCATAAACAACAGAGATACTATATGGGTAAAATGGATATGGTTACATTATATAAAGACTAAGAATTTCTGGTGTATGGACACTTCTCAGAACAGCAGCTGGTTTTGGAGAAATATACTAAAATTAAGACATGTATTTCTTCCTATTATTCAATATCAGGTTAATGCTAACACTGTGGTTAGTTTCTGGCATGAACCATGGTCTAGTAAGGGTCTCATTCTATCCAAAGTTTTCGAATATCAACTGCTTCTGCAATCTGGTATTCATCATGATGCTAAAGTAAATGATTTTTTGTATGATGGAAAGTTGCAGTTACCTATTTCTAGTAATCAATCGATCAAAGTGATGTGGACTGATATCCAAGCCAAATTCTGCATTACTAATCAACCTGATGCTGTATTATGGGATTTGAAGCCTCACAGTGTTCATAGTGTCTACTTACATTGTTCTGCGTTTACTCCACTGCCTGCCACCAAGTGGTTTTCTGTTATTTGGACTAATGACTCCGTTCCTTCGCAAAACTTGATGATGTGGAAAGTGATAAACCAGGCTATTCTTACTCGAAGTAAACTAAACTGCATTGGCTTGCCTTGCCCTACCTTCTGTGTGTTTTGTGACATGTATGAGGAAAGTGTGGATCATCTTTTTTTTGATTGCCCTGCACTCAAGTTCTTATTGAACTGTATCAGTAACACCACTGGCTATAAACTTTTTACTGTTAGTTCGAGAATGGTGTGGAGTATCATTTTTAAGGCTACGAGATGGAGATGTGATAGAAACAGGCTGTTAGTAGTTTGCATGAAAATCTACATGACAATCATATGGAAGGAAAGGAACGCGATTGTCTTTGATAAGAAAAGGAAGCAGATGGATGTTCTTTGGAATGAAGTTAAGACTACCACTCACAAACAATTGACGACTTGCAACAGAGATTTCCCAGACAGTATGATTATTGGATGGGCTTGACCTCTTTTGTTTCTTCAATTGTTTTCTCTTGTTCTCTGCTTTGTCGTTTCTTTTTTCTTTTTTCTCTCTGCTTCATTTGTTTGTACTCTTTTATTGTGTTGCAATAAAACTGGTCGGGGCCCAGTCAACCCCGCTGGCTTTGCCAAAAAAAAGAGTATCAATCGCCTAAGATTGATGTCATTTCAATCAATTGAGGGGTGCTAGGGTCTTTCCTCAGCTTGACCTTGCACCAATTTTCAATAGTTGCGAGTAGCGGAGGACAACTTCCTCTTACCGCATTCCACACTCGTAGGGTTCTTATGAGTGGCCCGTTGTGCTCTTCGGTCTGACGAACACTCCAACTTATTTCTTCTATGTTATGAATCGAGTATTCTTGGAATATCTCGATGAATTTGTCCTTGTATTCCTTGATAGTGAGTGTAAGTAGCTATTTTAAATTGAAGCATTTCTAATAGAAGATTTGTTTTAGTGTAATTGTATTCTTTTTATTTAGTCTAGTAAAAAATATTTTGATACTATGCAAGAGGCATTTTATCATCTAGAAAATTATTTTGTGTTGGGCTATCTATTGAGTGCTTAAGAATTCTGGTCGATGCGCCTGATCAACATTATCAATGGGAATTTCCTAAATACTATGACGAGACAGTCAGATACAGTAAATTTTGTTATTATAAGTAAAAGTTTGAAATAAAATTAATAAGTAAATCCAAAAATTTATTTTCGATGGATAGTTATCTTTTGATAATAGGAGAAATGAACTATTACTTTCAAATTGAGTCTTCAAAATTAATTAGAGAAATTTGTTTGAGTAAATGATGAAAGTGTTCCTTTTTAGTAAATTGTTTTTACATAAAGGTAATATAAAAGTCTTAGTTTTACGGGAAAGTGGATCTTGTAATAAATGATTTTGCATAAAATATTTGTTTTTAAATTATAGTTTGAAATTTGAATGGTTTGGGAATTTCGAATTTTAAATTTAATTTTTAAAGATAAATTTCATTTCGGAAGTGCTGTATTAAAGCAGTGGTAACTTGAGATTTTTAACTTTAAATGAGCCAAATCTTTTTGTAATTGGAAGTGTTTTCAGTAAGCTACAAATTTTCTTTTTACCATTTTGGAAAAGGCCTGGGTATGTTTTTGAGAATCGTAGCTTCCTTGGTTTGGTGGGTTATTACCGTCGATTTATTAAGGACTTTTCTCGTATCATTCTTCCTATGACTAGCATTAGTAGAAAAGACATTTGGTTTATTTAGTCTAATAAGTGCGAAGCTTCTTTTCAACAGTTGAAGGAGATTTTCACTAATGCTCGTATTCTTATGGACCAACGACCTCTTGCGGAGTTGTCATACAACAACATCTTTCAGTTTAGTATCGGTATGGCTCTTTTCGAAGCCTTATATGGAAGGCCATGTCGATCACCTTCTTGTTGGTTGGTATCCGAGGAGAAACTGATTTTAGGCCCTGATTCTATTTGTGAAGCTTCAAAAAAGATTGTTATTATCCGTCAGAGAATGAAAGAGGCACAACGCCATCAGAGATCCTACGCGGACAACCATAGGAAGCCTCTCGAATTCTCTATTGGTGACCTTGTTTATACCCGTGTATCTCTATTAATGGGGGTAATGCGTTTCAGTAAGACTGAAAAATTGGCTCCTCGTTTTATAGGACCATTTCCTATTACTGAACGTATTGGCCCTGTTGCATATAGAGTATCACTTCCAGCTCATCTAACTGGAATTCATGATGTATTTCACATCTCTTAGTTTAGGAAGTGTTAGAGTCATATTCTATTATCGATTCTCCTAATCTGCAAGAACTTAATATCTCACCTGACCTATCTATTGTGCAGCAGCCTATTCGCTTTCTTGCTTCGGAGTTGAGACGCCTTTGAAATAAGGATGTGCTACTCATGAAAGTTCAATGGTCCACAAATCCTAATGACAGGACTAGGGAAACCCGAGAATTTTTCCAGCGATTCTACCCTGGTTTTCTTTCTTCTTATAGTGATGGTGAGAATTTTTATCACAAGCTTGTCTTATTTCTTTTGATTGATGAAATAATTGTGTTGAATACAGCTCTTCTTTAGATATTACGAGAATGCAATTTTTATAAGGAGGGAGTTTGTAACAACGCTGGTTTTGGTGATTACCTGTAGTATTAAATTATAATGGTGGTTATAAGTTAATATTGAGAATTAAAATAAATTAGAGATTTAAATTTTTTATTTGGAATAACAATGAATTTTAGAAATAAAATGTGAAAATAAAGTTTTGAAAGCTTTATTTTGGCAGTTTGTGTTAATAGTGAGTGAAATATGATTTTTATTTGAGAAAATGCAATAATTCTTGCAATTATTGCCAAATGCTTCTTTTAATAATTTTAAAGGAAGTAGTTGTTCAAAATGTTTTTTATTTAAATAAAAAGGTGAAATTTGATTTAAAATAAGCTTTGATCATAAAATCGATAAAAAAAATGGTTTGTTATATTTTATTACATAAGAAAATTATTTTTGTGTTATTTTTTAAGTTAAAAATAGTGTTTATGTATATATTTTTGAAAATTGGTGATTTATTTAAAAATAAGAGTTTTTACTAATAAAAATATTTCTATGTACAAAATATTTTTTTATTAGATCTAAAATGTTTTATTAAACATGAAAACATGTTTGTGTAATTTAAGTGTGGAGAAATTTTGTTGAAATAGGTTGTTTGATAATTACATGTGTATATTTGTGTTACGTGGTAAAATTAATTACTTTGGCCGATTATTTTCTTTTTCTTTTGGGTTAAAGCCCATTGTTCCATAACCAGAAAAGACAAAAGTGGTTTGTCTCCTCTCTGTACATTCTTTTCTTCATTTACAATAAACTAAAAGCAACAAGAAAGAAAACTTTACCTTCTTCTCAAATCTAAGCCAAATCTCCAAATTAAATCAAAAAATTTGTTGTTTTATCAAATTAAAGCTTCAATCTATAGGTAATCACTTCCAAAACAACATTTATTTCATAAAAATTCTATTTTTGTGAATGGGTTGACTATTAACTGTTGTTTCTTCTCTTGCAAGTTTCTATTTTGAGCTTTTACAGGTATTTAAAGCAAATTCTAGCTCCAAGCTCTCATCTTTTAGCTACAAATCTGAGTTTAATCTTTGACAATTGCAAGGTGAGTGATAAACTCACAAATTCTAGCTGAAGCAAAGCTTCAAAGATTAAAATCTAAACAAAATATAGTATCTGTATAAAGTTTCCTGTAGTTGTTTCTTGTTTGTGATAAACTGTGTTAGGGTGCTACTTTGCACGACCATATCTTCTTATTCCCATGTCGAAAATCATTGATCGTTCTTTTATTTGAAAGTTGAAGATTTATACTATGTGCATACCAATTGTTCAATCTGAGATTTTTTTTCACCCTCTGTTCCATGCCTGAAAGTTGAACCCGAGATGGTTTTCAGGCCTGTACATATTTCCGTTTTCTGAGCTGTTGCAAATATGACCAGAGTCCATGTTCGAGATAGCGTATCTCCTTTATTTCTTGTCAGAATTCATTGATTCTTTTTTTATTTGAATGTTGAAGTTTTATATTATGTGCATACTAATTTTCAGTTCAACCTGAGGTTGACTATTCTTTTGTTTCATGCCTGAAAGTTGAATCCGAGATGGTTTTTAGGCCTGTACATATTTCCATTTTCTGAGCTGCTGCAAACATGGTCAGTGTATCTTTTCCATTTCCTATCGGAATTCATCAATCCTTTATTAATTTGAAAGTAAAAATTTTATACTTTACGCATGCCGATTTTCAGTTAAATCTGAGGCCGTTTGGTCTCCTGTTTCATGTTTGTAAGTTGAACCCAAGAGGGTTTTCAGACCTGGGCAGAATTCAATATGGCCCGAGTCCATGTTTGAAATTTCATTTCTTCACCATTTTATGTTGGAATTCAATAAATCTTTTTTCAGTTCGTAGATAAATTGTTCTACTTTATGTGCATCAAACTTCAGACCATTTCGAGGCCATTAAGCCATTGGAATTATGTTTGAATGTGGTCGTGATAGTCCACCGGCCGAAAAATGGGATTATAGTAAATGTCCGCTGGTTATAACTCCTGGATGAGTCAACATACCTTTTGACTTAACAGTCATGCTTTCCGTTAATACTAAGCAGAGTTAGGAATGTTGCCTCTCAACTATAGATGTAATGAAAGCGTTCGTTATTCCTTTTAACTTTGTGGCTACTTGAGTTGTAATCCATTATTTTGGTGATAAAGATGTCTTAACTCAATTTTGATCTCATTCCATTTATTTTGATTTAAATAGGAGCTCGGGTCTGCTATGACTCATCGTTATCAAATTTACTTTCTTGCACTAACGCTGGCAAAGATAGATTATAGCAGAAGCGGTGAGATCGTAGCCCATGACGAAGCCCTTCTTGAGCATTTCGGTGGTAACACTGAAGTCGTCAAATGGCATAAAAGATATCTCATCCAAAAGATCATATCCAGTAATCATAAGAAATATATTGACCATCTTGAGATTGAAATTAGGAGAAAAGATGAAGTAATTATTTTACTTAAGCGATAATTGAAATCGAACCATACAATCAACTTTGATGAAAAGATGTCTGAACTCATCCAACGGATAAGCGATTTAGACTTAAAATTGAGAGATAGTCAAGCTCAATGTGCCTCTTTAGAATTCCTCATAAGGGAAAAGATTCCAAATGTTGATCTTCCAGCCCCTCAAACAAACCCTTCAATTAGCCAGCCTACTAGGTCAAAACTTCTCACAACTTAGAAATTTCCAACCCTACTGTACCCTCCTTTGGGTTTAGATGATAATGTAATTAGAACTGGTGCCGGAGTGTAAATTTTGGAATTGCCAAGTATTTTGATGAGCAATAGAAAATCAAGTATTCTCAAACTATTAATGATTATGCTACTGGGAATTAGAAGCTTGAGCATTATAATTACTTGCTTGACAAGCATGTTGCTAGCGAAAAGGAGAATAAAACCCTTAAAGCTGCAAATAGAGCCTTTAATCGTGTCCTAAAAACTAACGTTGACTCTCAATGATGAGAATATAATTTAGAGAAAGGAGAAAAAGCCTAAGGAAGTCCTCCGCACAGCAATTAATCATGCAATAAATCGTTCAGTGGCAGAAGCTCTCAATAAAGCAGCTCAAGATTTGTAATTTATTTATGTATTTGAGCCGTGTAAATATATCTTGTACGTAATTTTTTTGTTTGTAAATGACTTCACTAGTTACATAAATTATGGAAATTTTGCAAATATCACTTAATTCGTGATCCTTTTCTATAGTGTAACTATTAATACGCCTTTGAATTACTAATTCAGCAATTTTTGTGCAACCTTTTGTCATTCTGAATTTCCTGGGAAAGATGTAGAAAACAAAATTTTTAATCGTTGGCTTGGAATTGACTATTCGTATATGTATATCATTTGCCCAAATTAGAAAATCATCTTGCCAATCATATGAAAAGTAATTTATTCAAAATGTTAAGATCTCATCCTTAACCATGATGAGAAATGATCATGGATTTAACTCCTTCCACTTGTTTGGAATTCCTAAGATTTGTTTGTAGTAAGTTTCACACAGATATCGAAATATAGCCTGTACTTAATAAAGAACCAGATTAGATATCAATGTCTGAAATTTTTATGTAGTAGCTCTTCAACTCATTTAGAGGCTTCTAATATTGATCTTATTTTTATAATATTTTCTAGCCTAGATTTAGGCACTTGAGATGAATAGAAATCCGAATATTTTGTAACAGATTAGGGTTTCAAATAAACAATAGTCTTGACACTCATATTCAGGTGTTAATGCTAAAGTTTTATGAGGTGTCATCGGACCCAGATTCAAGTATTAGTGGATGGAAGATAAGCTGAAATTCACCTTTCGAATTCTTCTAATGATAAGTGAGGGAAGATTGGAATGCCAGCTTCAGCGAAAGAATATCAGAATACCCTACTCGATAATAAATAATAGCAGCCCAGAGTGCCATCTCCGGTAATGGATAATATAAGATTGGAAATCCATATTTGCTAATCTGGTATTAATAATGGAAGACCAGAAGATCGTTTTTGCAGTAAGTATCAGAAGACTAGAAAACCATTCTGGCAAAAAGTAATAGAAGACCAAAGAATCAATCTGGCAATAAGTAATAGAAAACCATAATACCATTTCTGATATTACGTAATAGAAGACCAGAATACCATTTTTGGCAATAATTATTAATGGAGGTCTAGAATATATTCTCTGGTAATTAATAGTAGAAAATCAATATACCATTTTTGGTAATTAATAATAGAAGACAAGAAAACAAACCTGGCAATAAGTGATGGAAGATCAGAAAAACAATCTGGCAAATGTCCATGAGGAGAAGTCAGAGAATTCTTTCTTTGATGATATTTTGCATGCTTTTTCTTTCTGGGGCCCAAGTTTCTTTATTCATTTGTTTTGGCCTATTTCAAGCAGGGACTCTTTCGTCCAATTCTTGTGCTTATTTAAGCAGGCGGTGCCGATTTCAGGCGGTTGCCCATTTTAGACAGGGACTTTTCTTAGTCCGTCGAACATTTCATTTCCAGTGCGCTCGACCAACTTATTCTCAAGCAGGGCCCGAGAACTTACCCGACATCCCTCCAAAAGGCGCCTTAACCTGGCCATAGCATGGGGCAACTAGGAGCTTTTTCGGTACCTAGGCCAGGCTATAGCATGGTAGGACCAAGGGATCACCTGTCCTCCCTCTAGGAGGTGCCTTGACCTGGCCAACTCGGCGCGACCAAGAGCTTTCTACCATTATTGGTAGCCTACCATTATAGTTAGTCCAAGTTTAAGGAGAATTTTACTCGTGACCTATAGACTTCTCTTATTTTGAGAAAATAATTTTAATTCCATAACTTGTTTAATTATATACAACTGTTTAAGTTTTCCTTGTCTTAGAAAGTATAGGACCATCTTTTCCAGCACCTTACATTGATTTGTATCTTGTCCATTTATTAGATTAAATTTGTAATATAATCCCTTAAGTTTCCTTTCAAATCCTGGCTTCTTTTTTTTGAGAGGCCAATAATCCAGTTCTTCTTTAGTTCAGATATAGATATCTTCGATCGAGGTAGTAAGATTATATTCTTTAGGAGTAGGTTTGTAACGTTTGCGATTTTTCGTTGCCGAAAAACCGAAATGTTATGGGTTTAAGAAAGAAGAAAAGAAGAAGAAGAGAGAAAAAGATAGAAAAGATAGAGAGGGAAAAGAAAACAGAAAAATAGAACAACATCAGAATCTCACAATTCGCAGCGGAACAACATATAATAGATAAATGAATAATCTTTAAAAAAAGAACTATATCAGTTATTACATTACATTACATCATATCATCAGAGTGTACAACAACAACAATTTTAAACAGCGGAAAAGAAATACTATATACTAGTAATACGCCATCCAGCTTGCCTCCAGCAACTCCTGAATTCCAGAATATCCTGATAAACCTAACTCTTGACTGCCCGTGTGGAAATTGGTGGGCACCCAGAGTTTAGGAAGGAAAACAATAAACTCCGAGTCAGTCATGTGACTGGTGTGAGAACTTAAAACAGTTTATTTTTCTTTAAAATCAAAATAGAGGAATATTTTTAAATTCAATTCGCAATGCTTTTAAGAATGAGACTACCATAAGGCCCCCCGCACACACACACACAATGCAAACGCAGAATCGGAGGAGATTTCTCCTTATGATAGTCAAAGATGCTTGATACGCATTAAAAAGAACATTTGATATTATTACTAGTGCATAGTGTAGAGAAAATTCATTTACTAAAATAAAGATATAAATCTTAGCCAGCATAGACATTTCGCACTTATGCCTACTATAGCTACCATGTTCAATAACGGGTTACCGCCATATTCCATGACAGGTTATACAACTAAAACCGTACAAGTCTCGTATTTGAAGAATGGATTTTCCAACAAATGATCAGGCCAAGGAACTTCCCATTGCCACATGGAAAAGCCTCTGGAAGGACGCCCCGAGAACCACCGTTCTCCGCTAAACAAAGTCGGGAATCCCTTTTCCCAAGGAATATTACAAACCCTCAGATATGCCACCCCCGGTCCTTTGGAACCTTTAAACGAGAGCTCTCTAACCAACATCACACCATAATAATGAGTGTTTCAACATGAGTAAGTATCTGGGCTCCATACCATGATACTACCCTTTTCCAGAAGGAATGGTCATACCCTAGGGAAGCGATCCCTGGAAACCTTGTCGCACAATTCCTGTTTCGACCATTACCGGTTTGTGAGGCTCGACGAAGTCACGTCCACAAAAACATACTTTATACAAAAGCCATGCTTTGGGTCAGTAAATGATCATAGAAATGATCACCAAGATAGACGATCAAATAAATGATCCTATCACAAATAATCAACACAATGATCATTTACAGCTACACTCAGCATGTCACATTACCAAAATTGGGAGTATATCGCTGATAACCTTCAACTATATAACCTCTGAGCTCGTACGTCTCAGAGAAGGGTGTAAAGCTAAAAGAATAAATTCTCCGCCACCAACAGAAATATATTTGAAAGAAATCGGCTTTACATCTCAATTTGTAATGTCAGACACACAATCCATACAAGTCTGTTCCGGGCTCGAACAGAACCGAAGGCACTTACAAAGAAGTCCTTGCAATCCGAATAATCTCTAATCACGTTCGGATTTCCCATCACATATGGAGATCTCAATACCGGGGATCAGCCAGTGCAGAGACAATCAACAAGAAACCCTTTCGCTTTCGAAAATATCCGGTCTTCAACACCGATCTTCGAATGCAATTCATAACGACGTATCACATATTCAGAATGGGTTATACGACCCCAAGGTCCTTTCCCGGTTAACCCGAATAGTGAGCGCTTATTTTTAAAAAAATAAGTGTGGCATTCAATTTCAAACAAATCACAACAAATACCTATTTAAAGGTAAATATTGATAGTCGGTTATTGAACTATCAATAGATATGCCAACATCACCAGATTCCAAACAATTTTCCAAATTATTTATTTCCCAAAAATATCTTTATAAGATATACATTTTCCATTCTTTAAAAATAAATCAATATTTATTTTTAAACCCAATTTCCAATTTCATTTATAAATTCTATATTGAATTTACATCCCAAAATATTTATGAATATACGATTTCCATTCAATTTCTAATATTCATTTTCAATTTATCTTCAAAAAGATAAATTCAAAATATTCACTTAATATTGGAAAAGCATTTCTATACTTATAAAAAAAATAAGTAATTCACAGATCCTTTTATTTTCTATACTTAGAAAATATTTAATATACCCTAATCGAAATTAAGTATATATTTCATTCTTTAAGGAAATCATTCTCTTAAACATATTTATTTGGGCCAAAACGAATGTTGCGTAAAACATCGTTACGACAACCCAAAATCACTAGTATAGGGATTCGAAATTAAAATAGATATATAAATCCCAATACTATACAAAACATTTCCTTTCGGAAATCATTTATTATAACAACAGTGTTATAATCTACCATTTCCTTCTATTTCTCGAAAACATCTATTTCAACAATGAATGTTGAAATCTATGGTTTCGATAGTTAATATATTTTAAAACATCTTTAGATCGTTTTAATTCTATTTAAAACATCACATTCAAAACATTTTTTTTAACATATTATTCACTATTCAAAAACGTGAATATACCTTGTTAATAAATTTCATCACTTCTATTCATTCTATTTTAAAGGATTATTCACTGTCTAAACATGAATATAATTCCATTAACAAATTACAACAATTTTTCTTATCAAAATAAGTCATTGCGAATTTATAAAACAACGTTTATAAATTCTATTTCTATTTATTTTACAACAACTTCCTTTTATAAATTCCCTTTATAAATCTATCTAAATTTATATCTCAATGATATACTAAAATTCATATTATAAGTCAAACACTTATAATTTATTTGTTTACAAAATTGTTCCTTTAAACTTCATAATTATAAATCTTATAACTTATAAGATTCATTTATTTATCCACATCTATTCCCTAAATAACTTTATAAATTTTATAAACCTACTGCTTATAAAATTTCATTTATAACTTCACTGTTTATAATTCTATAAATTTCATTCATTTATGAAATTCATTCACAATTCTTTCTAACACTTAGAAAAGCTCGTTTTACACTTCTAACATTTTTAATTTATGAATATCAATTTATAAATCTTTTAATATAAAACAATTTATATTACTATTTTTAAAACGTCTTTAAACTCTTTTATAATTTCATCATTTTATTTATAAAAAAATCAAATTTCATAAATTCTATAGATTTCATTCCTTTATGAAATTCATTTACAAATCATTCTATCACTTATAAAAGCTCGTTTTATAATTCAAGATATTCTAAATTTATAAATATCAATTTATAAATCTTTTAATATAAATCAATTTATATTATTACTTTAAACATCTTTAAACTCTTTTATAGTTTCATCATTCTGATTTATAAAATAAAATTTTTATAAATCCTATTTTTAAACTTCTTATAATTAATTCAGAAATCCCAGTTCAAACTATTTTATAAAATCACTAATCCCATATTTTCAAAAATCAACTTTTAACTGTATTTCTCAAAAATCATAATTTTTATAACATTAAAATTTTAACGTTTATTTATTTAAGATGAATCAATTCCAAAAATATTTTATAAACGTATATTTCCAAAAATCACTTTAGAAATCAAAATCGTTATTTTTAAACTTCAAAATTGGATCCGATGATGCAACACATCAATAGTCAATCACGACTTTCAAACATCATATATCATCCATGATAACAATCAAATATCACAATATATGAAATCAAATAAATATTTGTGAGGAATCCAGTTGGATCCCTCCAACCTGTTTCCCTGCATCCACAGACATTAGCACAATACCATTCCACTTCGAGGTGGAATATCGCGGTATATGGGATTTTATAAAAATATTATCCGCTTACTAACGGCGCAATAGGGTCTCATCCGCTAAAAAAAATGCGGGAAATCAATCAACTGCAATATATACATATGCCAATATATATATATTGCTATATATATAATATAATACCAATTCCACTTCGAGGTGGAATATCGCGGTATATGTGTGTAATAAATAACCTCCGCTTACTAACGGCGTATAGGGTCTATTCACATCCAATATATATATCAATCATCATTCAATCATTCAATCAACGCAGTCAAGCAAATTTTAAATCTAACTATTTAAAATTTAAATAAACAACAAAATTCCTTTTGAGTGAGAAGTTCTCACCTTTGCTTTTATTAGCAATCCATTTCCCTTCTTGACTCGATTTCCTTGATTTATACCTTGTATAAATATTATGCACAATTTATTAACATTCGAATCAATCGAATAAATTAAATTTCGTTCTTGATTGTTTAATTAATCAATAGTTTTATTTAAATCAATCTCTTGTTAAATAAATTTATTTTAACAAATTTTTCTTTTAAAATAATTCTAACTAGAAATTCCCAATTGAATTAAATTTCCTTTTTATAAATTAAATCAACTAATTTTTCTTAAATAAAATTATTTTCCTTTTAATAAATTGTTTTTGGCTTCCAAACAATTTCTTTTTAATATTTTGATTTAACAAAAATTAAACTCAAAACTACTCCTTATAAATTCCAATCTTTATTTTATATAATCTTTGGACAAATCACATAATTAATTTCCATTCGCTACATTTTAATTAACCAAAAGTTTAATTTAAACTAAATTTCCATTAAATAAATCTTTCAATAAATAAATTCCTAACAAATCTGTCTAGTTCAATTTAAACTTCAACTAAATTTACTTTAAACAAATATATTTAACTACAATTTAATTTCCCTTTAAATAAATTGTTTTTAACCACTTAACTTAAATTTAAACAAATTTTCTTTTACAAATTCCTTTATTAACAGATATCGTTTAGTAGCTTAAAAATAATTCAAATTAACCAATGTTTTTAATTCAAACTAATAAATTAAATTTCAATAGTTAAAATGATTAAATAAATTACTTGAATGATTTACTACTTTAAATAAATTAGTTTTAACTTAACATAATAACTAAATCATAAAAAAAAATTTTAGCTAATTTCCTTACATTAGTTTTCAACTTGAAATAGATATTATTATTCATTTTTTTCTTTTATTGTAAACAGATTGTATTTATTTATTTAATTCAAACATCACTATATATTTTAATAAAAACAAAACTGCATAAAGTATTATTATTATTTTTCTGTTTTTAACTTTTTAAACTTTACATATAGTAATTATTATTATCTATAATACCGTATTTATAACTTACTGACTGCATTTTTTATTTTATTTTATTATTTACTGTTAATAACATGTATAAATGTTTATTATATTAAATCAAAAATAAAAATAAAATCAGCATACCTTACTGCTAAAATCCCCAAGCCCTAGCTCGCGCACGCGATGCCGTGCTCGACACCACGCAGCCGTGACCACCCACTGCCTCGAATCATGCGCCACCATCGCGCGCGCTTCACTGCCGCGTGCACTTTCCCCCAAGTCGCGAAACCCATGTCGCCTCTGAATCACGCGCGACCCAACCCTCTTCGTCTTCGGCCCACGCGCGAGGCGTCGCCTCCCCACGCCGCCGTGCCCTCAAATTCCATACGCGAACACCAATTTCGACATCCCACTCGAATCCACCATCGCGACCATCAGTCGCGTCGCCGTCGCCAGCATGGATCGCGACCCCTCGCCGTTCGTACCCTAGCCGACCGCTGCCTCCATCGCGCGTACCCAAACGCGAGCGCGTCCTAAAATCACTCGCGATTTTTTTTTTTATTTTCTTTCTTTGAATCGGCTTCGGCCATTATTGTTTTTTTTTTAACTGCGTTTTGATTTTGTAACTGAGGAAGAAGGGAGTATTTAAAATGGGTCTCGGCATGCTCTGCACGATCTCTACACAATCGAAGGCATGAATCTAGGGATGGCAGCAGTATGGAAGGAGTATGGGAAGAAACTGATGTTGACAATTTAAAATTTTAAATTCAAGTTTAAATCAAATTAAATTTCAACGCGTTTGCGTGTCGTGTGCTCACATATTAACTCCGAAAAATACGAAATTTGAAATCCGGCAATAATTCAATATTTCGGACCCAATGGAACTGGTTTCGTCGAATTCCGAGACTGTGCCTCGGACGGCTATTTTAAATATCGATTCAAACGATTAAATTTCAAAACTGAACAATCCACTTTAAAATTCAATTCTGAAGTTCCTATAATTTTCAATATTATCAATATGAATTTTACAAGCCTTTGAAATATTTTTAATCAGCTTAAAATTGAAGATCTAAATTATTTTATTCACTTTCAATAGATTAAATTCTAAAATTTAATCGCCAAATTCAAAGTTATATTGAAAATTCAATCCAAATCATCATTCAAATATTTAAAATTAATTAAATATTCTCAAAATAAATTATTTAAAATTTAGGGTCGTTACAATCTTCCCCCCTTAAAAGAATTTCGTACCGAAATTACAAGTTAAGAAGAATGCCCTTATCCCTTCTACTATTTTTCACAATCTAAATAGTTTTATCAACCTACTAACCTAAATCTTTTTACTAGAGATTCACTATCATTTCAACTAGCTTTCCAACTTTAATTATAAGTTTCAACCAACATTGTTTTACTAACCATTCAAATTTAAATTCAAATTCAAATTTCAAACTTTCAAATGTTCTCAAAATTTTTCTAACACCCTAAATTTTCGAAAAATTTCGCCAGCGTCTCCTTTGCGCGGCTAGCTCGGTACGACTACAAAATGGCACCACGACCCCTCAAAATCAAAAAGAAAAGAGAAAAGCCAAGTGGCTAGAGAAGAAAATCATCAAATTTCATACTGAAATTGAAATACGTACCTTTTTGTCGAGCAATTAAATTTTATCTTTGAAATCAAAATCCAAATTCCTTTATACACCTGTACAACCTGCTAGTAGTAGCATCCAAATCCAAATACAATATTCAAACCAATTTGCCAATTCTATTGCAAAATTTCGATATATGTTTCTTATACATTTTTACTTCACTATTTGAAGTTACATATTCATTTCATTCAATTTTACATTTCAATTCATTTGAATTCAATTCACAATTTCTAAATATTGAATTCTATCGATTAACTTTCATTTAGTAATTCATATTACTACTTTAAATTAGTTTCATTCACTAATTCATTTCAAATTTCAATTTCCATATTCAATTCATCACGAATTTACTGAATTACTAACAAAGGGAATTTCAATTTATTTCTTTTACTTACTTGAATTTATATCCAAATTCAAATCTATCTTCAAATTTAGCTCACGACTAAACTTTAATTTAACCAATTCAAATTCCAATTCATTAGTTCATGAATTAATAATTTATCAAGTTAGTTTACTTGAATTCAATCCATTTTATTTCTTATTTAATTCCATATACTAATGATGAAAATATTATTACTTCCTAACAATCATGCAACCATATACTATAATAATTCATAGAAAATCATTTCTTTCCTATCCAAAAATAGTTTTGGGCAAAATTATCTTATTTACCCGATCCAAAATCAATTTTATATTCACTAACAAATACGCGCTCATATCTATTATTACACTCAAACTCATTTTAGAGTACTGCTGACTCTATCTCTAACGAGTAATACCCAACAGAACCATGGTTGTCGCTTAACCATAAGCTCTGATACCAAATGTAACGTTTGCGATTTTTCGTTGCCGAAAAACCGAAATGTTATGGGTTTAAGAAAGAAGAAAAGAAGAAGAAGAGAGAAAAAGATAGAAAAGATAGAGAGGGAAAAGAAAACAGAAAAATAGAACAACATCAGAATCTCACAATTCGCAGCGGAACAACATATAATAGATAAATGAATAATCTTTAAACAAAGAACTATATCAGTTATTACATTACATTACATCATATCATCAGAGTGTACAACAACAACAATTTTAAACAGCGGAAAAGAAATACTATATACTAGTAATACGCCATCCAGCTTGCCTCCAGCAACTCCTGAATTCCAGAATATCCTGATAAACCTAACTCTTGACTGCCCGTGTGGAAATTGGTGGGCACCCAGAGTTTAGGAAGGAAAACAATAAACTCCGAGTCAGTCATGTGACTAGTGTGAGAACTTAAAACAGTTTATTTTTCTTTAAAATCAAAATAGAGGAATATTTTTAAATTCAATTCGCAATGCTTTTAAGAATGAGACTACCATAAGGCCTCCCGCACACACACACACAATGCAAACGCAGAATCGGAGGAGATTTCTCCTTATGATAGTCAAAGATGCTTGATACGCATTAAAAAGAACATTTGATATTATTACTAGTGCATAGTGTAGAGAAAATTCATTTACTAAAATAAAGATATAAATCTTAGCCAGCATAGACATTTCGCACTTATGCCTACTATAGCTACCATGTTCAATAACGGGTTACCGCCATATTCCATGACAGGTTATACAACTAAAACCGTACAAGTCTCGTATTTGAAGAATGGATTTTCCAACAAATGATCAGGCCAAGGAACTTCCCATTGCCACATGGAAACGCCTCTGGAAGGATGCCCCGAGAACCACCGTTCTCCGCTAAACAAAGTCGGGAATCCCTTTTCCCAAGGAATATTACAAACCCTCAGATATGCCACCCCCGGTCCTTTGGAACCTTTAAACGAGAGCTCTCTAACCAACATCACATCATAATAATGAGTGTTTCAACATGAGTAAGTATCTGGGCTCCATACCATGATACTACCCTTTTCCAGAAGGAATGGTCATACCCTAGGGAAGCGATCCCTGGAAACCTTGCCGCACAATTCCTGTTTCGACCATTACCGGTTTGTGAGGCTCGACGAAGTCACGTCCACAAAAACATACTTTATACAAAAGCCATGCTTTGGGTCAACAAATGATCTTAGAAATGATCACCAAGATAGACGATCAAATAAATGATCCTATCACAAATAATCAACACAATGATCATTTACAGCTACACTCAGCATGTCACATTACCAAAATTGGGAGTATATCGCTGATAACCTTCAACTATATAACCTCTGAGCTCGTACGTCTCAGAGAAGGGTGTTAAGCTAAAAGAATAAATTCTCCGCCACCAACAGAAATATATTTGAAAGAAATCGGCTTTACATCTCAATTTGTAATGTCAGACACACAATCCATACAAGTCTGTTCCGGGCTCGAACAGAACCGAAGGCACTTACAAAGAAGTCCTTGCAATCCGAATAATCTCTAATCACGTTCGGATTTCCCATCACATATGGAGATCTCAATAACGGGGATCAGCCAGTGCAGAGACAATCAACAAGAAACCCTTTCGCTTTCGAAAATATCCGGTCTTCAACACCGATCTTCGAATGCAATTCATAACGACGTATCACATATTCGGAATGGGTTATACGACCCCAAGGTCCTTTCCCGATTAACCCGAATAGTGAGCGCTTATTTTTTTTAAAAAAAAGTGTGGCATTCAATTTCAAACAAATCACAACAAATACCTATTTAAAGGTAAATATTGATAGTCGGTTATTGAACTATCAATAGATATGCCAACATCACCAGATTCCAAACAATTTTCCAAATTATTTATTTCCCAAAAATATCTTTATAAGATATACATTTTCCATTCTTTAAAAATAAATCAATATTTATTTTTAAACCCAATTTCCAATTTCATTTATAAATTCTATATTGAATTTACATCCCAAAATATTTATGAATATACGATTTCCATTCAATTTCTAATATTCATTTTCAATTTATCTTCAAAAAGATAAATTCAAAATATTCACTTAATATTGGAAAAGCATTTCTATACTTATAAAAAAAATAAGTAATTCACAGATCCTTTTATTTTCTATACTTAGAAAATATTTAATATACCATAATCGAAATTAAGTATATATTTCATTCTTTAAGGAAATCATTCTCTTAAACATATTTATTTGGGCCAAAACGAATGTTGCGTAAAACATCGTTACGACAACCCAAAATCACTAGTATAGGGATTCGAAATTAAAATAGATATATAAATCCCAATACTATACAAAACATTTCCTTTCGGAAATCATTTATTATAACAACAGTGTTATAATCTACCATTCCCTTCTATTTCTCGAAAACATCTATTTCAACAATGAATGTTGAAATCTATGGTTTCGATAGTTAATATATTTTAAAACATCTTTAGATCGTTTTAATTCTATTTAAAACATCACATTCAAAACATTTTTTTTAACATATTATTCAC
Organism: Allium cepa; assembly: GCA_030765085.1. Taxonomy (NCBI): domain Eukaryota; kingdom Viridiplantae; phylum Streptophyta; class Magnoliopsida; order Asparagales; family Amaryllidaceae; genus Allium; species Allium cepa. The sequence continues at coordinate 958,519,871 of CM060935.1, forward strand.
TATTCAAAAACGTGAATATACCTTGTTAATAAATTTCATCACTTCTATTCATTCTATTTTAAAGGATTATTCACTGTCTAAACATGAATATAATTCCATTAACAAATTACAACAATTTTTCTTATCAAAATAAGTCGTTGCGAATTTATAAAACAACGTTTATAAATTCTATTTCTATTTATTTTACAACAACTTCCTTTTATAAATTCCCTTTATAAATCTATCTAAATTTATATCTCAATGATATACTAAAATTCATATTATAAGTCAAACACTTATAATTTATTTGTTTACAAAATTGTTCCTTTAAACTTCATAATTATAAATCTTATAACTTATAAGATTCATTTATTTATCCACATCTATTCCCTAAATAACTTTATAAATTTTATAAACCTACTGCTTATAAAATTTCATTTATAACTTCACTGTTTATAATTCTATAAATTTCATTCATTTATGAAATTCATTCACAATTCTTTCTAACACTTAGAAAAGCTCGTTTTACACTTCTAATATTTTTAATTTATGAATATCAATTTATAAATCTTTTAATATAAAACAATTTATATTACTATTTTTAAAACGTCTTTAAACTCTTTTATAATTTCATCATTTTATTTATAAAAAAATCAAATTTCATAAATTCTATAGATTTCATTCCTTTATGAAATTCATTTACAAATCATTCTATCACTTATAAAAGCTCGTTTTATAATTCAAGATATTCTAAATTTATAAATATCAATTTATAAATCTTTTAATATAAATCAATTTATATTATTACTTTAAACATCTTTAAACTCTTTTATAGTTTCATCATTCTGATTTATAAAATAAAATTTTTATAAATCCTATTTTTAAACTTCTTATAATTAATTCAGAAATCCCAGTTCAAACTATTTTATAAAATCACTAATCCCATATTTTCAAAAATCAACTTTTAACTGTATTTCTCAAAAATCATAATTTTTATAACATTAAAATTTTAACGTTTATTTATTTAAGATGAATCAATTCCAAAAATATTTTATAAACGTATATTTCCAAAAATCACTTTAGAAATCAAAATCGTTATTTTTAAACTTCAAAATTGGATCTGATGATGCAACACATCAATAGTCAATCACGACTTTCAAACATCGTATATCATCCATGATAACAATCAAATATCACAATATATGAAATCAAATAAATATTTGTGAGGAATCCAGTTGGATCCCTCCAACCTGTTTCCCTGCATCCACAGACATTAGCACAATACCATTCCACTTCGAGGTGGAATATCGCGGTATATGGGATTTTATAAAAATATTATCCGCTTACTAACGGCGCAATAGGGTCTCATCCGCTAAAAAAAATGCGGGAAATCAATCAACTGCAATATATACATATGCCAATATATATATATATTGCTATATATATAATATAATACCAATTCCACTTCGAGGTGGAATATCGCGGTATATGTGTGTAATAAATAACCTCCGCTTACTAACGGCGTATAGGGTCTATTCACATCCAATATATATATATCAATCATCATTCAATCATTCAATCAACGCAGTCAAGCAAATTTTAAATCTAACTATTTAAAATTTAAATAAACAACAAAATTCCTTTTGAGTGAGAAGTTCTCACCTTTGCTTTTATTAGCAATCCATTTCCCTTCTTGACTCGATTTCCTTGATTTATACCTTGTATAAATATTATGCACAATTTATTAACATTCGAATCAATCGAATAAATTAAATTTCGTTCTTGATTGTTTAATTAATCAATAGTTTTATTTAAATCAATCTCTTGTTAAATAAATTTATTTTAACAAATTTTTCTTTTAAAATAATTCTAACTAGAAATTCCCAATTGAATTAAATTTCCTTTTTATAAATTAAATCAACTAATTTTTCTTAAATAAAATTATTTTCCTTTTAATAAATTGTTTTTGGCTTCCAAACAATTTCTTTTTAATATTTTGATTTAACAAAAATTAAACTCAAAACTACTCCTTATAAATTCCAATCTTTATTTTATATAATCTTTGGACAAATCACATAATTAATTTCCATTCGCTATATTTTAATTAACCAAAAGTTTAATTTAAACTAAATTTCCATTAAATAAATCGTTCAATAAATAAATTCCTAACAAATCTGTCTAGTTCAATTTAAACTTCAACTAAATTTACTTTAAACAAATATATTTAACTACAATTTAATTTCCCTTTAAATAAATTGTTTTTAACCACTTAACTTAAATTTAAACAAATTTTCTTTTACAAATTCCTTTATTAACAGATATCGTTTAGTAGCTTAAAAATAATTCAAATTAACCAATGTTTTAATTCAAACTAATAAATTAAATTTCAATAGTTAAAATGATTAAATAAATTACTTGAATGATTTACTACTTTAAATAAATTAGTTTTAACTTAACATAATAACTAAATCATAAAAAAAAAATTTAGCTAATTTCCTTACATTAGTTTTCAACTTGAAATAGATATTATTATTCATTTTTTTCTTTTATTGTAAACAGATTGTATTTATTTATTTAATTCAAACGTCACTATATATTTTAATAAAAACAAAACTGCATAAAGTATTATTATTATTTTTCTGTTTTTAACTTTTTAAACTTTACATATAGTTATTATTATTATCTATAATACCGTATTTATAACTTACTGACTGCATTTTTTTTTTATTATTTACTGTTAACAACATGTATAAATGTTTATTATATTAAATCAAAAATAAAAATAAAATCAACATACCTTACTGCTAAAATCCCCAAGCCCTAGCTAACGCACGCGATGCCGTGCTCGACACCACGCAGCCGTGACCACCCACTGCCTCGAATCGTGCGCCACCATCGCGCGCGCTTCACTGCCGCGCGCACTTTCCCCCAAGTCGCGAAACCCACGTCGCCTCTGAATCACGCGCGACCCAACCCTCTTCGTCTTCGGCCCACGCGCGAGGCGTCGCCTCCCCACGCCGCCGTGCCCTCAAATTCCATACGCGAACACCAATTTCGACATCCCACTCGAATCCACCATCGCGACCATCAGTCGCGTCGCCGTCGCCAGCATGGATCGCGACCCCTCGCCGTTCGTACCCTAGCCGACCGCTGCCTCCATCGCGCGTACCCAAATGCGAGCGCGTCCTAAAATCACTCGCGATTTTTTTTTATTTTCTTTCTTTGAATCGGCTTCGGCCATTATTGTTTTTTTTTTTTTAAACTGCGTTTTGATTTTGTAACTGAGGAAGAAGGGAGTATTTAAAATGGGTCTCGGCATGCTCTGCACGATCTCTACACAATCGAAGGCATGAATCTAGGGATGGCAGCAGTATGGAAGGAGTATGGGAAGAAACTGATGTTGACAATTTAAAATTTTAAATTCAAGTTTAAATCAAATTAAATTTCAACGCGTTTGCGTGTCGTGTGCTCACATATTAACTCCGAAAAATACGAAATTTGAAATCCGGCAATAATTCAATATTACGGACCCAATGGAACTGGTTTCGTCGAATTCCGAGACTGTGCCTCAGACGGCTATTTTAAATATCGATTCAAACGATTAAATTTCAAAACTGAACAATCCACTTTAAAATTCAATTCTGAAGTTCCTATAATTTTCAATATTATCAATATGAATTTTACAAGCCTTTGAAATATTTTTAATCAGCTTAAAATTGAAGATCTAAATTATTTTATTCACTTTCAATAGATTAAATTCTAAAATTTAATCGCCAAATTCAAAGTTATATTGAAAATTCAATCCAAACCATCATTCAAATATTTAAAATTAATTAAATATTCTCAAAATAAATTATTTAAAATTCAGGGTCGTTACAAGGTTTCCTTTCCATTGTTCGTTGATCCTCTTTCAAGGGAGTTTCTTTCAATCATAGGGTTTCGGTCAAAAATTTCTTGGTAATCTTTATACTTCCACTTGGTAATTCCTTTATTATCGTAAGTTCTTTGGTTGTGGATTTTTCTATGTGTTCATGGTTTTCCCTTGAATGGTGAGCCTCATTTATAATCTTACTCCATTTATATGTAAAAATATCATAATCTTTTATCATTTCCTTTTTAAAGATGGTTCTATGGGAATATGATTGAGTGGTCCTTCTCATTTGTAGAAATAGTTTCTCTTTCTTTAAATTCTACTTTTCGAGAGCAAAGACTGGGGTTGATCCTAAATGGAACGGGTTGACACACCATTTTAAAGGGTCATAGGGTATAATTCATCTTTTCCTCTGAATGTCCTATAGAGCTTGGAGCCGAAGGGTTTGCTCTTCAAGTAATTGTGGGTTATAATCCATCTAATGATTAGGCTTTACTTCTAGAGGTTCTGTAGACCCTTGAAACGATCTTAGTTTGTAAACACTCTCTTGTTTCAAACATTGAATCCATTCCTTATCCTTTAAATGCAATTAGATGAATTATGAGTCTTTTATCCAAAATAGATCCTTTCTTGTTCAAAAGGAGGAGTTGATAAGCCTTAAGAGATTTAACCAAGTAGAAGAGTAGGTGGGTAACTCAATAAGGTTGAAGGTTCAAGCCCTCCACTTAACACAAAAAATGTTAACTAAATTTGTAATCAACATCCCAAAGAATCCAAGTAGACGAACTTAATGAAAAATGGTTGTATGTGGAGCCTTTAAGGAAGATAGTAGATGCTTTGTCAACACCCCAATTTTACTCTAAATGTTGTGGTTAATCTGATTTGTATGAAGGGATAGGTATCATTTGGGATTGTCTTCATATTTTCACTTGTAAATAACTTTTGAATCAGACCTTTTGATGTAGTCGAAAGGTTTAGGTATAGGGTTATAAGACCTTCTGACTTCGCTGAGTTAGTATGCTTTTATCCCTATTTTAGTTGATCTTTTATGGGACCTCCTGTTAAAGTTATCGTCTGGACTGGTTTTAAATTCCCTTAGTTTGTACTTAAAAAGGGTAAATTTTAATCATGTCGAAAGGTTAAGGTAATCGACCTCCTAGGGCTCAAACAGGGTATGACACACTTCTGTGGATAGGAAGTGGGAATCAACCTTACCGAATGGTTAAATCACTAGTTGTCTGATTTCGGAAGGTTATTAATGTTGTTGGAGTATAAAGTGCTGCAAACCTTGTCGAAAGATTTAAACCATAGTGCTAATGATTTCGGAAGGTTTTTGTGAATGTTGATCCAAAAAAGTCGACAACTTGGTCAAAGTGTTCACATCGTAGAGTTGTTTACAAGAACCTTCCAATGGGGTTGAACCTAGAAATATGAGTTAATCTAGCAAAGGTTTAAGCAAATGGTAAAGTAAGTAACAAAGCTAAGGACTCCCTTTTGTATCCAAGAAAATTCTTTCTTTTTGTTAAATTTTCCCTGATTCACCCTTCATTGGGGTTACAGTACTTTCATTAAGAAGTTACAAGACTAGAGTGAGAAAATCGAATCCCAAAACTGGACCCCTTGGGTCGTATTTATAGATGTCTGCGGCTTCCTTTCTACTCTAAGCTCTCGATTGGGTCGGAAGGTCTCCCATTTATATGTAGTTGGGAACCTTTGAACTTTGTCGAAAGACTTGCCTTTCATCTGCTATTATGGACCATTCCACTTTATTGAAAGGTTTGCTTTTCTTTATGTCTTCATGAACCTTTCGGCCTTGTCAGAAGGTTGCTCTTCACTTTGATTATTGTGAACCCTTCGACCTTGTCGGAAGGTTGCTCTTCACTTCTTATCTAACTTATGAGTGCTGACTCATTCATAAACCTTTTGACGTTGTTGAAAGGTATTTTAGATGTGTTTCAACCAATTCGAAAAGCTTCCCATACTTTCGAAAATAGCTGCTTGTGCTTACTTTGACTTCTCCATCCTCTTCGAAAGATAGGAACCCATTGAATGATGAGGATAGAAACCCTTCATCCCTTCTGAGAGGTCTAGAAATACTACACATTATTGACTATATCCCTTCGACTCCTTTGAAGGGTTTGATCTGAACTCCTTTTCTTTAGTCTTCGCCGAAAGACCCTCCATTAGTCGGAAGGTGGATTTTTTGAGTAAATTTTACAACGTGTTATCAGAGATTAGGTTAGAGGAATATCTAAGTAGAACAAAGTTAAGTAGAAACTTATTTGTAGAAGATGAACAAGTTGGGATGGGTATACGCTGTATATAATGTACTTGTATTTTGATATAGATATATAGTAGTATATATCTACCATTCTACGATTCATCCCACTCTCTTCACTTCTATTTCTTATGAACCCTTACTTATGCAGAAGGGAAGAATGGATCTACATAACCAATGTTTGACCATAGTAAGTGCGAGAGTAAATCCTAGCATAGGAGATGATAGTATGCAAACCAATGGCTGAAGAGGGAAGGCGAACTCAAAAGTTCATACTGAGGTCGGTACGGTACCTAACCCGGCGAAAGGAGGAATGGATGTGAACGCTTTTTTCTGCCAATGTATGATGGAAATAATGGGTCAACTGCTAGCTGAATTGTTGAGCCAGGATAGGAAATCCTAAGAGAATTAGACTTTTCTAAGATAAATAAAGATTTCAACAGCTATGAGACAAAGGAGTTCACATGGAAGGAGTCTACCTTAGAAGTGTTGAATTAGCTGAAAATACATGAATTTATCTTTGAAGATTTGGTATATAACAATGTTCAGAAGTGAAGGTTGGCTTCTCATCAGCTCTAGGGAGATGCATTAGACTGGTAGAGAGCTCTAAATACTAGGGTCCTTAAGGAGGCAATAACCTAGAAGCGGTTTAAGGAGCGATCAGAGGCTCAGTTTATCCTCGAATCTTAAAGGAGTGCTTTGTGTAGGGATAACTATGACTTCAAGCAAGGAGAGATGACTTTTCTAGAGTATTGCTATCCTGCCTTTTATCAAGGTTGTGACACCAAGAACTTAAGTGGCAACCAAGGATAGTCTGTCCTCAAGATAGGTTATACACAGGTTCACTATGGATATTGGCGAATTTGTTCCGAGCACAGATCGAGCTAATTGATATGGCACGACAAACAAAGATATAAAGTCAAATTTCAAGTCAATTGGAGATCGTATGCTTGAGATATGGATCGATGAAGTTTAAGAAAGCCAACTCTATTTGTATCCATACGATTTCATATCAACTCCTCAAGAAAGCATTGATTCGTATCCATCAGCCACCACATCTCTTCATATCCATCAGTAGGCCGCCTCGATCAGACTTCCACAATTTTAGCTTTAAAGCTATTCATATTGATCATCTCGTCTAGATAGTTCATATCGATCAACTAGTGATCAATACGAAACGTATAAGAAAATATCGATACGAAGGGAATGAGTACATATCTATGCAAACTGAAGTGAAAGCCATCAATACGAATCAGCTTTGGTCATCGATAGGAAGCCAACCAAGGACCCTGGATATGAAGTAGCTACACTTCTTCGATACGAAGTAGAGCACCGAGCATCGATACGAGAAGACCTACCCAGAACGATATGAAGAGTAACTCTAGGTCGATACGAACAAAGCACGTAAGAACGGAAGACTCGGTCACTCGGCATGAAAGGTGGATCAATCCTAGAATCTAGCGTCATGTCACCCCAATCAATACGCATGTGATGGATGCGAACAAATCGATACAAATCAGATCAATACGAAGACGCCAGCTCAATGAAATATCAAACTTGGATCGATCATAACTCAAAATCTACAAGTCCAAATGCTACCAAATTTTTGTAAAAGCTTGCGTACCAACTCTACTTAGTCTTTGATCGATCTCAGCCTAAATGGTGTCATTTTCTATCGATACAAATTGTATACATACCGATCATAGATTGATCTCAAATGTCCAGGGATCAATCTGGTGGGCCTACCCACGTAAGTGAAGGGGTTTTCCAAGATCTAAGCCAGATATTTTCAGCCTACACATATAAATAGCAGTCCTAAGCCTTTAGAAAATGGACTTTTGACTCTTCTACGCCGAGACTCTGCTAAAAACTCCATTGTATCCCGAGTGCTTAAGAGTGTGCTGTTGTAATCTGTTGCAACCAGTTAGCAAAATCAATAAAAACACCAAGCTTTCCATGGTGAACGTACCTACAACACCGAACCACTCTAAATTCTTGTGTTCTTACATTTCTGTTTATCTATTTTGGGGTTTTTGTTAGATTAACCTCTTTTTCCACTTATATTCTTCATTTTAATCTCTTTAAATACGTCCAAAGAGTGTTATACCCATCTTTGGTATAAACACTTTGGTGTTATCACCGAGATAACCTAGCTTTTCTCCTGCTCATTGGATCTACTACCGTCATTGGATTGCAAGAATATAAGGAGAAGATCCAGATCTCACATCTAGTAGTTCTTGCATCCTATTCAGATAGCAACAAATTTAGGAAGGAGCGACATCATGGTTACTACAAGAACAACTTCGACTGCTGCAGATCCAGAAGGACAGGATAGGCAGAATCCCACACGATTGCCCGCTACAGGTCAGAACTCAACCGGACCTTCAGATCCACAAGGCCCTGTCACCAGGGAGGTGTTCCAATTGTTGATGCAAGAGCTAACTCAAAGTAACCCACAACTTACCGAGCGGATCCGTGCCAACACGGAGCTAACCAATCTATTGAATGAGGAGAGGTAAAGGAGGTCCAGAAGGGATCGTGCTTCCCATTCATCCACCTAAAGCTCAACTTCCTCTGATTACATTCACAGATCTACATGCCCATAGCCATATGTAAATTACACGCAAACCCTTGGGCATCAGGGCACTCTGAGCCTTGGATAAGCTGAAGCTGGACCTTCTATAGGACACTAGGCTAGATCCTCCTTCCGAGGAGGGGCACTTCCCTATCACACCACTGATAGCCATACAGCCACCGCCGATATAGACTTGGAAGCTGACGTATGGAACCAAGCAGATCCGATCCTTCGTCAATGCAATCATATTCCTGAATCATATGTACCAAAAGATCTAGAACCAAGGAGGTGAGGCGTAGATAGTCGACCGCTCCTGGATTGTCCTCGCAATATGGAACTCAAATACACCTTGGCCCATAATGTCCAAATGTCTGACATTCCAACCATGATCCATCAAATGATCTGCGAAATTCAAGGCCTCACCAATGACGATCGGGGAATCTCCCTTATTCATACTCCATTCATGGATGACATCCTTTAAGCCGAACCACATCGCCGATTCAGGATGCTAACTTTGCCTATTTATGAAGGAAGCTCAAACCCTAATCAGCACATCCTAAATTATGAATGGCTCATGAGCGCCGCTCAAGCTGACAATGCGGTTAAATGTAGAAGCTTTCCTATTGCCCTAGAGGGCATCGCAACCATATGCTTTACTCGTTTACCACCTCGATCCATTTCTTTCTTTGATCAATTGGCAACCAAGTTTATTGGATAGTTTCGTATGCACGTCACGAGGCCGAAGGATATTAAAATCTTATCCAGCATCACTCAAGCTCTATGAGAGACACTCAGACATTATCTAGAAAGGTTTCATACTGCCTGTGCTGAGGTCAGTAATCCAAATGACAATTCAATCTTGATGGCGTTGACCAAGGGAATCGACCCCGATTCCAAATTTGGCAATTGGTTGGTTGGGAAGCCACCTGCATAGTTGGATTATTTCTATGCGAAGGCAGCCTAATTCTTGAGGAGAGAAGATGCTAGACGATCTGGGAAGCAGGATGATGCAGGTCCTATCATCGAAGGCATTCAAAGTAACATCGCTATGAATCAAACCGGTGAGATTTTGGTAAAGTGTAGTTGAATATACAGAATAAGCAGAATAAGCAGAAAGGCGATGTGAGTCAGGGTAAGAAGCGAGATCAAAATCATGGACCGCGATGCAGAGCTCTAATGTTTGACCAATATACCCCATTGAATACATCCTTGGAGAATGTTTATTTGCAAACCTGTAATACTGGCCAACATAAGAAGCCCGCTCCTAAGTAGTCATCCAAAAAGAAAATTCAATCTAGGAAATTCTGTAGATTTCATGATTATTATGGTCACAATACCAATGAGTGTCGCCATTTACAGGACATTATAGAGAATTTAATCTAAGAGAGGAAGTTGGAACAATTTGTTCTAGTGCCGCAGGTTGGTGGTGTGGGCCCATCAAATGTAAATCAAGGCCAAAATCAGGCTAGACTAGAGAAACCCACACATAGTGGCGGGAGATTGTTATTCAATATAGTTAGTGGCAATCTCATCCAGCTGATCAGAGCTGGAAGGAAATTGAGTCATATGCTAGTTCGGTTAGGCATGCAGACTTTGAATGTTGCAGTAATCTTGATAATGGGGATTCGACGAAACAAACGAAAACGATGATAGACTACATCATTTTCCGAGATAGATATGCTAATAGGGTCGAAGCCCCCATTATCGATCCACTAGTCATATCAGCTCAGATAGGTCCTGCTTAAATGAAGATGATCTTGAAAAATAGTGGAAGCTTTTTAAATATTCTTTTCAAATGAGCTTATGACCAAATGAAAAAGGAAGCTACGGACTTAAAGTCATGCAAGTCTCGCATTCATGGATTTAATGGAAGTGCAACGATACCCACTAAGATTGTGGAATTACCATTAGAGTTGGGAATAGAATATTGCTGGAGAGTCCAAATTCTACGATTTGTTATGCTGGAAATTAACTCTCTATATAACGCTTTCTTGGGTCGATTGGCCCTAGCTGAATTCAAGGCAGCCATTGCCCCATGGTGCTTAGCTCTTAAGTTCCCCAAAGACAACGGGGTTGGAGTTGCTCAAGGAGATCAGGCAGTGGGACGCGCCTATTATTTTGCAGAGCGACAGGAGGCGCAGTGGAAAGAGAAGGGCAAGGATGTAAAGGAATCTCACTATGTCCATTTTATTGATAATTGATAGCTAAAGCCTGGGCCTAGGCCCGACGGCCATAACCAATTTCTAAAAGATCTTAATCCAAGAGATGATGATAATGAAGAGGATGTCAAAGACAGTCAAGCTTCCCCGGTAGAGTTGACGATCGATGTCTCGATCGATGATGACAATGACTCCAGAATGATAAAGGTCGGATCTCAGCTAAGAAAATAGATGAGAAAGGAATTGGTTGAATTTCTCAGAGCAAATCTCTACGTGTTTGTTTGGACACACTCTGACATGTTTGGGATCTCGTCGGACATTGTGAGCCATGCATTGAATATTGACCTGCGACATGTCCCGGTCAAAAAGAAAAGGCACGGTATGGATCTAAATAGATCTGCCGCCCTGAAAAAAAGGTGGATGAACTCAAGACAAATGGTTTCCGAGATGCATTATATCCAAATTAGGTATCCAATCAGTGCTTGTTAGGAAACCAAATGGGAAATGGAGAACTTGTGTGGACTACTCAGACCTAAATAAAGCCTACCCCAAAGATAGCTTTCTGCTTACCAGAATTGATCACCTTGTAGATTCAACGGCCGAACATGAGCTCTTGTCTTTTATGGATGTGTATTCCAGCTACAATCAGATACGATGCACCTACCCAATCCGGAGCATACCAGTTTTGTCACTGATCTAGGACTCTATTGCTGTAAAGTGGTGCCATTTGGACTTAAGAACGTCGAGGCAACCTATGAAAGACTTGTTAGCTGAATGTTTGCTAACCAGATCGGAAAAACAATGGAGGTGTACGTGGACAATATGCTTGTAAAGTCACGACCCTCCATCAATCATATGAAAGACTTGGAAATAGTGTTCAACATCCATCGAGAGTACCGGATGAAGCTGAACCCCTTTAAGAGTCACTTTGGAGTCACATCTGGAAAGTTCCTTGGATTCATTGTCAACGCTCGTGGCATTGATGCAATCCTGAAAAGATCTCGACGATTCGGAATCTCGAGACTCCTAGAACTATAAAGCAAGTACAAAGCCTCAATGGGAAAGTGGCAGCTTTCAGCAAATTCATTTCCAAATCCACCAACATGTGCATCCCCTTCTTCGATCTAGTCAGGAAAGGAAAATAGAACTTTTAATGGAATGAGGAGTGTAAAGGCAAATTTTGATCTCTGATTCAACACCTGGTGACGCCACTAATTCTGTCAAAGCCGGTTGATCATAAAAGACTGTATATCTATCTTGCGGTATCGGCAAGCACCATCAGTGTTGCATTGGTTCGCGAGGAGGATCGGGTCCAATGACCAGTCTATTATATCAACAAATGACTGATCGGGGCGGAAAGGAACTATCCAAAGTTAGAAAAGCTCGCCTACGGCCTTATCATTACCTCTAGAAAAGCTCCATCCATATTTCTAGTCCCATCAGATCACAGTCCACACTGACCAGCCATTACGAAAAGTCCTTACATGGCCTGAGACATTTAGTAGGTTGCTCAAGTAGAACATCGAGCCAAGTCAATTTGATATTGCTTAAAAACCAGGACGAGCCATCTAAGGACAAGTTCTGGCGAACTTCATCGTTGAATTTACTATACCAAAGGACTTGCCTGAAACCAGTAAGTCTTCCAAATACATATAGAAGATGTACACTGATGGTGCATCAAACGACCATTTCTTAGGCATTGGAGTTGTACTCGAAACCCCAGAAGGTCGATCCACATGTTATGCTTTGAAGTTTGATTTTCGCGCAACTAATAACGAGGCCGAATATGAAGCTTTTGCTAACCAAACTCAGACTTGCCAGAGACTTGAGAATTATTGCTGTAGATATCTACTGCGACTCACAACTGCTCATATGTTAGGTCCGAGAAGAATACTAAGACAAAGATCGGAGATTAGCTGTTTAACTTGCTCGAGCTCAAGAAGTGTTGAATCAGTTCGACTACTATGCCATCCACTGTATATATCCCGATAGCATAATCAAAAGGCTGATTCTTTAGCAAAACTGGCTAGTACTGGTGAAGCTTAGCAAATAGGACTCGTCACTGTTTAGACACTTACCTCTCTAAGTATCTATCTGATGGAGACGGACTGGGTGCATGAGGCAATGCCCGAGAAGGAGTCATGGATGAACCTACTCAGAAACTATATTGAACATGGACCTTCACCTAAGCATAGTAGTTAGAAAAGACAAGTTTTGGGAAAGCTTCATGATTCATTATCCAGAATGGAGTCATGTACATAAGAGGATACTATGTTCCTTTACTCTGGTGTAACGCTCATGACAAGATCTAACGAGTGTTACATGATGTGCACGAGGGAGAGTGCGGCGATCAAACTGAGGGGCAAGCCCTTGCTATGAAAATACTCCGATATGGGTACTATTGGCCGCAGTGAATCGAGATGCATCAGATTACTCCAAGAAATGAGATAGATGCCAAATGCATGCCCGAATCCTAAAGGCCCCGCCTAAATCACTCAAATAGTCAGTCCCTAGTCGTTTGCCATGTGGGGCATCGATATAATTGGATCCTTACCCCTGGCTAAAGGTGGTGCGAAGTGCACCATAATTGCAGTTGACTACTTTACCAAATGGGCGGAAGCTAAGTTCCTTGCTACTATCACAATGAAGAAAGTAATCAATTTTGTTGTCCATAACATTATCTATCGTTTTGGCCTCCCACATACGATTATCACTGACAACGAGACCTAGTTTGATGGTGTTGAGTTCAAGAACTTCTGTCGGCATTTCCACATTCAGAAGAAGTTCTCAATAGTTTCTCATCCTTAAGCAAATGGATAGGATGAAGCTATTAATAAAGCTATCAAGTTTATTCTGAAGAAGCGACTAGAAAAGGCCGGAGGTAGATGGGTCGATGAACTTCCTATGGCCCTATGGGCATACCGAACTACCCATATGTCAGCGACCGACCACACTCCATTTTCACTTTCCTATGGCTCTGAGGCCGTTATCAAAATTGAATTGGAAGTACCTTTTCATCATGTGATATATTATAACCCAAATACGAGTGCCATATTACACGTCGAATCTATGGATTTATTGAATGAGAACCGTGAAGAAGCTGATTTGTGGGAAACCGCGCACCGAAGTTGAGTTGTCCGATTATACAATGCTAATGTCCAACCCCGAACCTTTGAACTTGGCGATCTCGTACCCAAGAGAATCTATATGGTCCCTTCGCATTTGAAACCAACATGGGAAGGACCGTATGTCATTGAATGGAGATTTGGAGACACATTCAAATTATTAACTGTTGATGGTCTCACTTTACCGAGAGCTTGGAATAGCGAGACTCTCCATCACTACTACACATAACAAGCTTTATTTATTCATTTAGTATACATTTCATTTGGAATTTTTTTATGCATTTCAAAATTTGAACTATTAATAAGGAAACCGACTTTGCCATACTTTCTTATTTCGGCAATGAAATGCAAACTCGTTGAGCTAGAGCTGCGATCCTTGAAATGCGTCTTGCAACCATCATAATGCACAGAGAGCTAAGTTCTATCCCACGATGGGACTTATTCAAATTGGGAGTGACTACGATATGACCGGTCACTCGCTAAGCGAAACCCCAAGCTCGAGAGCAAGCAACTACATTGAAGCCAAAAGGGATTGATACATGACAGTCCTCCAACAAACTCCGGTTCCTAGAGTGCGGTCTGGAGTATAAATTGCAAATCCAAAACTTGGGTTCGAGGAGGGTGGTCCCGTTAACCCACGACTTCGCCCATGCACAATCTAAACTCGAGGAGGATGGGTCCGTCCATCCACAACCACGTCTCCATTTTCAAAAACTCCAGGAGGATGGATCTATCCATCCACGACCTCATCGCCATTTTTGCAAGTCGAGGAAGATGGACCTATCCATCTACGACTTTGCATGCTAACTTAGGGTGGATGTGATCCGACCGTCCATGTCCCTAGTCAACTTATCGTTCCCAAAGTGCAAACGAGAATCCAACATTTAGGCAGATGTGACTGACCACTCATCGAATAATTATAAGTCCCTAGAGTGCTGACCGGAGTATAAACACAAATTGGCTGTGACTGACCACCCGTAGACCGAGCTAAGTCCCCAGAGTGCGGAACGAAATTCTATATATCAAACCAGTGAACTGATCGCCCATAAAATAACTTAATTCCCCAGAGCGCAGAAATATCTTTAAACATTAAATGGGCATGACCGACCGCCGGCACACAAGTGCAATCCCCGGAGTGTGGATGCGATTACCAATAAATGAGCGAGTGTGATCCGACCACTCGAACTCGTCTCGTTCCAACTTCGTTCCAACTAAGTTAAGCTCAGTTTATTAAAGTTGGAAAGCGACTATCAACCGACCACTTCAATTCATCCCCAAGACTAGGGGAAAAACTCAATTACCAACTACTGATCGAGACAGTGCAATATTGGAACTCGACTTAACATTTGGTTTTGACCCGTAACCATGACTTCAGGACGTACAACTGAACTTAAGTCCGATTCAGAGACCAAAGCCTCGTAAGTACATTGAATGGAAATTCGAGCGCTAAAACACTAAAGCAAATAAACATAGAGTTATGCTAAAATCAAAATGGAATTTCATTTCAATTATTCTTTAAAAGAAAAGGATAAGTATAAAAAATTATTTCAAGAATTTCTATAGGCAGGGGCCGAACCCGCATATATACACGGCCTACGGGAAGCAAATGAAATTCCTATCTATCTACCAAAAAAGGGAGCGAAGACACGTCTATTCCCTTGGTTTCTTCTTCTTCTTCCTCAGCGTCGACCACTAGAGCTACCGCTTGGATGCCTCTTCGAGCCTTTACCTTTTTGTCACGGCCCATCTTCCTTAGCCCAGAAAGACGCATCATGAATTAAGAAAGTAAGGGATAGATAATAGAAAGATAGAGAAGAAAGAAGAACAACATCAGAATCTCAACAGCGGAATGAAGAAATTATATTAATCACATATTTTACATAGTATCGTATACATCAGAGTTACACAGCTTATACAACACATATTAGACAGTTATAAACACCTGTCTAATTATTACAACTCAAACATCTTAGAGAAAACACAGAGATACCATACACAGCGGAACATTATACATATCTACAACGCTGAAGCCTCCTGCTCCATTGCTCCTCCATAATTCGTCAAAGCTAACCTAAATCCCTTGGCTACTCGTAAAAATTTGAGTACCCAAGAGTTTAAGAAAACAGAAATAAACTCCGGGTCGGACATGGGTCTGGTGTGAGTAACAGGTTAAAGTAGCTTAACTTTTGAAAACCTTTGAAAACAAAAGGTATCACGTAAGACTCCCCACAAATAAACACGGGTAAGTTTTTACCTTATGCTAACCAAAACATTTGATAGGAAATCCGATGATATTATAATAGTGTCTAGTGTTTTCAAGTAAAATACAGAAATAGGTGGAATGCTTACACCTCACGTTTCAATATAGTTGGGCACAATCAATACGTACAACGCTTATTGGAGTTTGGATTCCATACAATGGCAGAGCTACTGGGGTACCGCCCGTCACAGTACGTGGCCTAGGTCAACGTACCGAGGATCCACCCTAAATCCCCTGCAACACAAGGCCGGAACCATCCCTCACTGGACAGTCCCGAGCAAGACAACCCCGGCAGTTGTCGCAAATCAACTGCCCACACAACCGAATATAAAAGGACTTCTAGACAGGGTAAAATCTTGTCCTACTTGGGCATGACCCATTTAGCCTTGCTGCACCTCCCCTATTTTAGCCATTCTCGGTTGATGAGGCTTCAGGCTACGATTACCATTATAGAACACATCTATCTTAGAATGCTCATCGTCCAGCTGACGATGTTCTGAAAGCATTCAATCCATACAAGTTCATTCCGGGTTCGAACGAAACTGAAGGCATTATCTCATTACACTCATTTTGGAATCACCCTCAGAGTTAACGACGATAACTCTTGCACTCTGAATCTTCATCTTCACTTGGGATTAACGACCTATCGTTAATTTGGATCGATGTGGTTTTCGGATATCCAAATATGGAAACCCGATCCCGGTCTCATCGAAATCCAAAACGTATCTTATAGGTCCAAGTTGTTTTAAGTTTAAAACAATTCAATTTAATTATCTATATACACACAGATAGGTAATTCACATCATCACAGTAGATAACCCACATTATCATCATAAACAGGTAATCCATATTATCATCACAAATAGATAATCTACATTATCATCACAAATAGATAATTCATATTATCATCACAATGCAACCAAAGCATCCATATCACACAACATTATTTATGCCATATTTGAGATTCAAACCATTCAAGGAAATCTATATCATCCATATATAAACAGGATTAATAATCACACCATTTATAATTAATTTGAAATGAACTAAATTAATTATTTCATTTCTAATTAATTTAAAGTAAATTAAATTAACTACTTCATTTTATAAATCCTGTTTATATAACCATTAATTAATTACAAATCAATCAATTAATTAACCTCTAATTAATTCCCTTAATTAATCACCATTGATTAATTATCCTTTAATTACATTCAAGTAATTATCCTTTAATTAATTTCACAAATTAATTATCCTTAATCAAATACATTAACTAACCTTTAATTACATCATTAATTAACTAATTATAATTAATTACATTAACCTTAATTTATTACATTAATTAATTACTTCATTAATCTCTTATTATTGATTAATTAATCTTAATTAATCGTCCTTAATTACATCATGAATTGTATAAATTAATGATCCCTAATTACTTTTTAATAAATTAAATTAATTACATTAACTAATTAATCTTTAATTAAACCATAATTATTAATCACTCTTGATTAATCACATTCAGTAATTAACTACCCTTAATTACTTCATCAAATAAATTAATTACTCCTTAATGAATTACATTTGATAAATAAATTTTTAATTAATTATTTTTTTAATCACTCTTGATTAATATCATTTGTAATTAGTTACCTTTAATTAATTACATAACTTAATTATTTCCAAATGACTTAATTAATCAATTCTTTAGTTAATCACACTAAGTAATTAATTATTAATTACTTTCACTAAGTAATTACCCTTCATATTAATTACACAAAGCAATTAATCTCAAAACTCTTCCATACTTCAATTAATTGCATCCAGTAATTACTTATTTTAACTACCTCTCTAAGTAATTATTCTTCGTTAATTACATTAAGTAATTACTTATCAAACCATCCAATGATTATTATAAATTAATTAAACTTAATTAATTAACTTAAACTAATCAAATTAACTTAATTAATTACAATGAGTAATTAATTCCTTAATTACTTTCATTAAGTAATTACAGTTAAACAATTCCATAAATTATTATCCTTAGAAATTAATCACATTAATTAATTATTTAATAATCTTAAGTTAATGACCTTCATTGACTATTAACAGTTCTTTAATTACTTTTCTTAAGTAATTAACTTAAATTAATCATTATTAATTACAAAATAATTAATCTCTAATAACCATTTAATAAATCACTAATTATTTAATTAATTAAGTGTTAGCTGTAACTTAATTAATTCTTAATTACTTGATAAATTAATTTCTAATCATTAATTAAAAGCTTAACTTATCTAATTAATGATCTTATTTTCAAATTAATTAATCTTAATTAATTAACTTCAACCTTAATTAATTAATTCTAATTATTAGCCATTTAATTAATTAATTATCCATTTTAATTTACCTTATTAATTTAATTTGTCACAAATCATTAAGTCTTTATAGAAACATTTCCTTATTAATGATAAAATTCAAAAATACATTTAAAACCATTTAATTTTCAAATTTACTTTTAAATTCCATTTTAAATTTAAGACTTAAAATGAAAACTTTAACAATGTTTAAAAACCATTTACAAACATTTAAAATCATATGTTAAGGACATACTCATCTTATAGAAGAAACTTAAAGAATTTAAACCAAATTTACTTTTAAATTCCAACCATTTAAAATACATTTTAATCAATTAAAGTTATTAAAACAATTTAATTTATAAAACTTCCTTTAATTCAAAACTAAGATACAAATTAGATTCTGAATCTAGATTTTAAAACTTTGATTTAGATTTAAACTTTTTTTTAAACTTTACTTTCAAATTTTAAAATCAATTTAAAATTCTTTAAAAACAGACAGGTTTTCATTAAAACCTGTAATCTACAATTGACCCGACCCACCCTCTAAAATGCTTCGAGTTCCACCTAAACTATCTTCGAGCAAAACATCAAATCACTCAAGTAAAGCACGAGTACACAATCCCTTAAAACCAAAACATCACCTGACACAAACCACTGCACCATGCATATGCACGGTGGCTTCGACCCTCTCCGGTCATCACCAATGGCCTCACCACATCAATGAACATTCACACAACTCATCACGATCATTAGATCGTGACCATCAACTCAGAGTCGAATTCGAGTATGATAACCCAAACTGGAACAACCAATTTCAGACCTGTGACCACCTCGTCCTTGAATCTCCGACCACCATTACCTCTTAGATTCCGACCAGACCATCGTCAACGCTCCAGCTTCCACCTCCTTAAGTTCTATCGAACTCGATCACCCAGAAACGTTGGGATGAACACAAATTCTTAAACCAACCAAAACTAGGTTTAGAAATTTAAAACAGCCACCACCGCCGTTCCTTGATCACCACCCTGACAATTTTCCCATCATCACTTATCCTCCCACTATCACCAAAAGAAACCTTAACCTCCCTGACCTTCGAGAACATCAGAAAACCCTCTAATACCAATTTCTAGTAAAACCAAAACTCTCATTCAATTTACTATTAAAATTTGTGATTTCATTTTTGAAAATCATGATTTTGTATAAGTATTTAGATTTTAATCCTGAATCAATAAATTCAAGTGTTTGAATATTTCCCAAAACTTAAACTTCCCTGTTCATTTTGGTTTCCTGTGCAATATCCAATATATTTTGACTCAAATAAATTTTTAAACTTTGATTTAAGATTAAACATACAATTTTTTTATAACATAAATCTAACAGTGACTAGATCTAGAGATAAAGAATTTTGAATTAAAGCTTGAGTTTTTTTTTTAAAAAAAGGGAACAGAGATTTTTATTGACATTCACAAACATGCATATATCATACATCCAGAATGCACAGAAATTCATCAATATACATTCACACAAAACTTACTTATTTCAAAGGGAAACATGCAACAGAATCATATACTTCATCTTTTAATTAGTGGTGTTACTCACCTGATTAAAGAAGGCAGAATAGAGCACCAAATTTGAAGTTGCTTTTAACTCAGAAAACTTGAATTTCCCTTTGCTATAAAAACTGATTTCTTGTTGTTAAGATTTGCATGCAGGCTTGACTCCATATTGCATTTAAAAACTTTAAATTTGAATGCTTTGCTTTAAAATGCTTTGATTTAAAAACTTGCAGTTGCATGCAGAGATGGCTTCATCTCAGGTTGAAGAAAGTGAACTATAGGTAGGCTTTAGAAGATGATTCCAGATTAAAGAAAATGTATGTAGCCTTTGAATTGAAAATGCTTTGCATGTTTTATTCTCAGATTTGGGAAAATGCAGATGCTTCAGGATTTAAAACATGCAGGCTTTGATTAGTATTTGGTTTGAGGAGGAAATTTTCAGATTTGAACGTGATATGTAGGCTATTGATTTGAATAAATTCATGGTTTTGATCTTGAAAATGAAACTACAGGTTATTGATTTGGAAAAGGTATCCAGTTTGGGAAACATTTGAGTTATAGATTTGTTTTGAATAATTTTCAGCTGATGTTTTTATCTTAACTTTTCAAAATGAAGATTAAAAAGAAATTAGAAGGAGGAGAAACATGTTTTATAAGTAAAAATGATTTATTTAAAAGAAAAGAAAAATTAAAAACAAAATGACACTTGTATTAGATCTTTACATTTGTCAGTTTTATTCACTTATCAATTTACACTTGTTATAATGAGATCTTAATATAACAACACTTGTCTTTTTAGTAATTAGTATTAATTTTAAAATTTTAATATAAGTATATACTTAATTAATTAGTTAATAAGTACTTTATTATTTATATATATAGGTAATTAAAACCAATTATATACATAAATAAAAGTTTATACAAATATTCTAAAATCCAAAACATTTTAAAATGTTTACCCTTTTGACTTTCAAAATTAATTCAAATTCAAATCCAACTTAAATTTAAAAATCCAATTTAAAGTCAATTTTAACAACATATTCAATTTAAAAATAGCAATTCTATACATATTAAAATCTATTTATATTTATACATTTATTAATATTGTTTGAAAATAACACATTAATCATACTTAAATAAATTATAAAAGAGATTATAAATTACTTATTACTTATCTTACTTAAATGAATTAATGTTTCATTTGAAAAATTATATTTTAAACTTATATATACGTCAAATCATATTTATCAAGCTATATTTAAAAAGAAGATAAAGTAAACCTTATATTTAAATTTAAACTTAAGCTAAGATATAATTTAAATAATTAATATTTATCTTAAGTATTTACAAACCATATAGTTATTTATTAACTAGCTTTGAAAAGTTATATTAAATTAATTCATAATTTTCCACATATCAAAATGTATATTAGAAATTTAAAACAAGATTTTATTTGTTAAATTTAAAACAAAGCTTATCTATTTACAATACATACATACATACATACATACATACATACATACATATATATATATATATATATTAGAGATAGAAAACATCTTATTAGCTTTTTGAAAGATGAAATGCACTAATTAAATATTTATTTAATTAGATTATTAAATTAATTTAGATTTTATTACAAAGATTATCAAATCAATTAAATTTTTTAATACAGATTATTAAATTGATATTGCTCAAAATTCCAGGTCATCACATTCCTCCCCCCTTAAAATAATTTCGTCCCTGAAATTTAAAAGCTAAGGTAATTTAATGACCTCATTAAATATTTTAATTTTAAATCACAAGCATATATTAACAACCGTATGCTAAAACCATAGCAACCAATCATCCAAACAAACAAATCTTACTATCCAGACAAAATTTCTGGATAGAACTTCTTAGAGTTTCCCAGGTATAAATACCAGAATACTCGCTCTACAGAACAAAAAATCAACACTACTAAGCTATAGAGCTCCTACTCATCTAGATCTACAGAACTAAACAGGATGTCAGACTACGCTCAAGTCTGACTCAACCACCAAACCTCCTGAACTGCTGGTTCCAAAACCAGAGATAGATCATATACGTACTCCCTCAGAGATACGTGAAACTCATCGAATCTCAGTTATCCAAACTGGCAATTCAACCCAGAGGACCAAACAATTATTCTCACAAGAACACAGAAAAGATCCAAGATACCTCGGAGCTAGCTTTCCAGACTTACCCAATCTTATAGCTCCTTGGATCAGAGAAAACTTACTCAAAATCAAATCTCCGACTCCAGAATCCAATTTCCTTCGTCTCTTAACCTCAAAATTCTTCTAACGATCCTGGGCTGCCTACATCCTCCCTGATCAGCTCAACCTTTGTTGAAGACTCTAGAAACAAACCGGACCAAAAACAATCCAACAAAATAATCCTCTCAAGATCAACCAAACTCAAGAACACAACTCTACTCCGCAAACATCAGAAGACTACAAACTTACTCTTCCAATCCGAAAAAGACAAAACAAAATCACTCCCCAAACTGCTTTCGCTGCACAACTCTGATCTGGAGTAGATTAGAATGCAGATGATGAACATGAGCACAAACTGGACAACACATCCCAGAAAATATGGTTCAACGGATCCATAAAGAAAACTCAGAAGTTCCTCCAAAACCTGAGCTGCTTCACCAAACCTTATCTCAAGGAACCATCCTTCAACTAGCTGAGCCATCGGTACCAATACTTGAATCCAGTCGATAAGAAAACTCAATCTCCGGATGCGGACAAACCTCTGACTTCCCTGAAGATATCAGGAAAAAAAATCTTCGACAATCTAAGAGAACACTCAAACTATCGCAAGTCACTTTTGCGATCAACTCAGCCTAATATCCAAAGAAAACTATTCTCTCTTTACCAATCGGAACAGCTTAAGCTTATCAAGCCAATCCATCGAAGAAATGGATCCACTTTGCAGCTTCTGAACCGCACCTCCAGTAAAACTGCTAAACCAGAAAACTTCCTGCCGACACACAGAACACTCCGAGCTGCACTGCTAGCACAGATGCCAAAGACTTCCTAATCCAGAGCTGTTCGAGAAACTCAGGCCTCAAAGCCAAACACAAACAACCAGCTGAACTCAGCCACATTACCGAAGCAGACACACCTCCTTAAACTTGTTCCAAAGGAACATCTTCGGGAACATCCATAGTCCTGCGTCTCATCACACAGCTGCTACTCCCTGAGGTTGCCAAGATACCATCACTTGCTTCTGCACAATCGACAAATCCAAACTCTACTCATCCAACTTGCTCTTCAAAAAAGGACTCAGAACCTTTAAAAGGTTTTCTTCAGAGATCGATGAAATCCTTACACCAAGCTGCAAAGCTCACTCGAGACGGTATTGGGTCTACAGTCTCGGAAGATACACTTTCAACCTCAATCACTCAGACTCCTTCCATTAGTAGTCGTGCTACACACACCACTACCTCATCTACCTTTAGAACTCATATTGGAAAGCCCGAAGAGGTAATCCAACAAATAGGTAGAAATATATATATATATATATATATATATATATATATATATATATATATATATATATTGAAAATTATAAATACACTTCTCTCAAGAAAGAAATCACTCCAAAGTTTAAGTATTCACTCAACCTAGCGCTCTGATACCAACTGTCACGACCCGTCTTCCTAAGCCCAGAAAGACGCATCATGAATTAAGAAAGAAAGGGATAGAGAATAGAAAGATAGAAAAGAAAGAAGAACAACATCAGAATATCAACAGCGGAACGACTAAATTATAATATTCACATAAATATTACATGGTATCGTATACATCAGAATTACACAGCTTATACAACACATACTGGAGAGTTATAAACACCTATCTAGTTATTACAACTCAAACATCTCAGAGAAAACACAGAGATACCAAACACAGTGGAACACTATACATGTCTACAACGCTGTAGCCTCATGCTCCATTGCACCTCCACAATTCGTCAAAACTAACCTAAATCCCTTGGCTACTCGTAAAAATTTGAGTACCCAAGTGTTTAAGAAAATAGAAATAAACTCCGGGTTAGACATGGGTCTGGTGTGAGTAATAGGTTAAAGTAGCTTAATTTTTGAAAACCTTTGAAAACAAAAGGTATCACGTAAGACTCCCCACAAATAAACACGGGTAAGTTTTTACCTTACGCTAACCAAACATTTGATAGGAAATCCGATGATATTATAATAGTGTCTAGGGTTTTCAAGTAAAATACAGAAATAGCTGGAATGCTTACATCTCACGTTCCAATATAGTTGGGCACAATCTATACATACGACACTTATTGGAGTTCGGATTCCATACAATGGCAGGGCTACTGGGGTACCGCCCATCACAGTACGTGGGCTAGATCAACGTACCGAGGATCCACCCTAAATCCCCTGCAACACAAAGCCGGAACCACCCCCTACTGGACAGTCCTGAACAAGACAACCTCGGCAGTTGTCGCGAATCAACTGCCCCACAAAGTCGAATACAAAGGGATTTCTAGACAGGGGAAAACCTCGTCCTACTTGGGCATGACCCACTTAGCCTTGCTGCACCTCCTCTATTTTAGCCATTCCCGGTTAATGAGGCTTGAGGCTACGATTACCTTTATAGAACACATCTATCTTAGAATACCCATCGTCCACCTGACGATGTTCTGAAAGCATTCAATCCATACAAGTACGTTCCGGGTTCGAACGAAACCGAAGGCATTATCTCGTTACACTCATTTGGGAATCACCCTCAGAGTTAACACGATAACTCTTGCACTCTGAATCTTCATCTTCACTTGGGATTCATGACCTATCGTTAATTTGGATCGATGTGGTTTTCGGATATCCAAATATGGAAACCCGATCCCGGTCTCATCGAAATCCTAAACATATCTTATAGGTTCAAGTTGTTTTAAGTTTAAAACAATTCAATTTAATTATCTATATACACACACATAGATAATTCACATCATCATAGTAGAAAACCCACATTATCATCATAAACAGATAATCCATATTATCATCACAAATAGGTAATCCACATTATCATCACAAATATATAGTTCATATTATCATCATAATGCAATCAAAGCACCCATATCACATAGCATTTTTTATCTCATATATGAGATTCAAACCATTCAAGGAAATCTATATCATCCATATATAAAGAAGGATTAATAATCACACCATTTATAATTAATTTAAAATGAATTAAATTAATTATTTCATCTCTAATCAATTTAAAGTAAATTAAATTAACTACTTCATTCTATAAATCCTGCTTATACAACCATTAATTGATTACAAATCAATCAATTAATTAACCTCTAATTAATCCCCTTAATTAATCCCCTTAATTAATCACCCTTGATTAATTATCCTTTAATTACATTCAAGTAATCGTCCTTTAATTAATTTCACAAATTAATTATCCTTAACCAATTACAGTAATTAACCTTTAATTACATCATTAATTAACTAATTATAATTAATTACATTAATCCTTAATTTATTACATCAATTAATTACTTCATTAATCACTTATTATTGATTGTTTAATCTTAATTAATCATCCTTAATTACATCATGAATTCTATAAATTAATGATCCCTAATTACTTTTTAATAAATTAAATTAATTACATTAAGTAATTAATCTTTAATTAAACCATAATTATTAATCACTCTTGATTAATCACATTCAGTAATTAACAACCCTTAATTACTTCATCAAATAAATTAATTACTCCTTAATGAATTATATTTAATAAATAAATTTTTAATTAATTATATTTATTAATCACTCTTGATTAATCTCATTGGTAATTAATTACCCTTAATTAATTACATTACTTAATTATTTCCAAATGACTTAATTAATCAATTCTTTAATTAATCACACTGAGTAATTAATTATTAATTACTTTCACTAATTAATTACCCTTCATATTAATTACACAAAGCAATTAATCTCAAAACTCTTCTATACTTCAATTAATTACATCCAGTAAGTACTTATTTTAATTACCTCTCTAAGTAATTATTCTTCATTAATTACATTAAGTAATTACTTATCAAACCATCCAATAATTATTCTCAATTAATTAAACTTAATTAATTAACTTAAACTAATCAAATTAACTTAATTAATTACAATGAGTAATTAATTCCTTAATTACTTTCATTAAGTAATTTCACTTAAACAATTCCATAAATGATTATCCTTAAAAATTAATCACATTAATTAATTGTTAAATAATCTTAAGTTAATGACCTTCATTAACTATTAACAATTCTTTAATTACTTTTCTTAAGTAAATAACTTAAATTAATCAGTATTAATTACAAATTAATTAATCTCTAATAACCATTTAATTAACCACTAATTATTTAATTAACTAAGCGTTAGCTGTAACTTAATTAAATCTTAATTACTTGATAAATTAATTTCTAATCATTAATTAAAAGCTTAACTTATCTAATTAATGATCTTATTTTCAAATTAATTAATCTTAATTAATTAACTTCAACCTTACTTAATTAATTCTAATTATTAGCCATTTAATTAATTAATTATCCATTTTAATTTACCTTATTAATTTAATTGTCACAAATCATTAAGTCTTTATAGAAACATTTCCTTATTAATGATAAAATTCAAAAACACATTTAAAACCATTTAACTTCCAAATTTGCTTTTAAATTCCATTCTAAATTTAAGATTTAAAATGAAAACTTTAACAATGTTTATAAACCATTTACAAACATTTAAAATCATATGTCAGAGACATACTCATCTTATAGAAGAAACCTGGAGAATTTAAACCAAATTTACTTTTAAATTCCAACCATTTAAAATACATTTTAATCAATTAAAGTTATTAAAACAATTTAATTTATAAAACTTCCTTTAATTCAGAATTAAGATACAAATTAGATTTTGAATCCAGATTTTAAAACTTTGATTTAGATTTAAACTTTTTTTTAAACTTTACTTTCAAATTTTAAAATCAATTTAAAATTCTTTAAAAACAGACAGGTTTTCATTAAAACCTGTAATCTACAATTGACCCGACCCACCCTCTAAAATGCTTCGAGTTCCACCTAAACTATCTTCGAGCAAAACATCAAATCACTCGACTAAGGCTCGAGTTCAGAATCCCCTAAAAGCAAAACATCACCTGACACAAAACACTGCACCGTGCATATACACGGTGGCTTCGACCCTCTCCGGTCATCACCAATGGCCTCACCACATCAACGTACATCCACGCAACTCATCACGATCATCAGAACGTGACCATGAACTTTAAGTCGAATTCGAGTATGATAACCCAAACTGGAACAACCAATTTCAGACCTGTAACCACCTCGTCCTTAAATCTCCGACCACCATCACCTCTGAGATTCTGACCACACCATCGTCAATGCTCCAGCTTCCACCTTCTTAAGTTCTATCGAACTCGATCACCCAGGGACATTGGGATGATCACAAATTCTTAAACCAACCAAAACTAGGTTTAGAAATTTAAAACAGTCGCCGCCGCCACCACGTTTCCTTGATCACCACCCTGACAATTTTCCCATCATCACCGATCCTTCCACTATCACCAGAAGAAACATTGACCTCCCTGACCTTCGAGAACATCAGCAAACCCTCTAATACCAATTTCTAGTAAAACCAGAACTGCTCATTCAATTTTCTATTAAAATTTGTGATTTCATTTTTATGATTTTGTATAAGTATTAAGATTTTAATCCTGAATCAATGAATTCGAGTGTTTGAATTTTTCCCAAAACTTAAACTTCCCTGTTCATTTTGGTTTCCAGTGCAATATCCAATTCATTTTGACTCAAATAAATTTTTAAACTTTGATTTATGATTAAACATATAATTTTTTTATACCATAAATCCTAACAGTGACTAGGTCTAGAGATAAAGAATTTTAAATCAAAGCTTGAGTTTTTAAAAAAAAAACTGGGAACAGAGATGTTTACTGACATTCACAAACATGCATATATCATACATCCATAATGCATAGAAATTCATCAATATACATTCACACAAAACATACTTATTTCAGAGGGAAACATGCAACAGAATCATATACTTAATCTTTTAATTAGTGATGTACTCACCTGATTAAATAAGGCAGAATAGAGCACCAAATTTGAAGTTGCCTTTAACTCAGAAAACTTGAATTGCCCTTTACTATAAAAACTGATTTCTTGTTGTTAAGATTTGCATGTAGGCTTGACTCCATATTGCATTTAAAAACTTTAAATTTGAACGCTTTGCTTTAAAATGCTTTGATTTAAAAACTTGCAGTTGCATGTAGAGATGGCTTCATCTCAGGTTGAAGAAAGTGAACTATAGGTAGGCTTTTGAAGATGATTCCAGATTAAAGAAAATGTATGTAGCCTTTGAATTGAAAATGCTTTGCATGTTTTATTCTCAAATTTGGAAAAATGCAGATGCTTCAGGATTTAAAACATGCAGGCTTTGATTTGTACTTGGTTTGAGGAGGAAATTTTCAAATTTGAACATGATATGCAGGCTATTGATTTAAATATGTTTATGGTTTTGATCTTGAAAATGAAACTACAGGTTATTGATTTGGAAAAGGTTTCTGGTTTGGGAAACATTTGAGTTACAGATGTGTTTTGAATAATTTTCAGCTGAAGTATTTATCCTAACTTTTGAAAATGAAGATTAAAAAGAAATTAGACGGAGGAGAAACATGTTTCATAAGTAAAAATGATTTATTTAAAAGAAATAAAAGAAAAATTAAAAACAAAATGACATTTGTATTAGATCTTTACATTTGTCAGTTTTATTCACTTATCAATTTACACTTGTTATAATGAGATCTTAATATAACAACACTTGTCTTTTTAGTAATTAGTATTAATTTTAAATGTTTAATATAAGTATATACTTAATTAATTAGTTAATAAGTACTTTATTATTTATATATATAGGTAATTAAAACCAATTATATACATAAATAAAAGTTTATACAAATATTCTAAAATCCAAAACATTTTAAAATGTTTACCCTTTTGAATTTCAAAATTAATTCAAATTCAAATCCAACTTAAATTTAAAAATCCAATTTAAAGTCAATTTGTAACAACATATTCAATTTAAAATTAGCAATTCTATACGTATTAAAATCTATTTATATTTATACATTTATTAATATTGTTTGAAAATAACACATTAATCATATTTAAATAATTTATAAAAGAGATTATAAATTACTTATTACTTATCTTACTTAAATGAATTAATGTTTCATTTGAAAAATTGTATTTTAAACTTATATATACTTCAAATCATATTTATCAAGCTATATTTAAAAAGAAGATAAAATAAACCTTATATTTAAATTTAAACTTAAGCTAAGATATAATTTAAACAATTAGTATTTATCTTAAGTATTTACAAACCATATAGTTATTTATTAACTAGCTTTGAAAAGTTATATTAATTAAATCGTAATTTTCCAAATTATCAAAATGTATATTGGAAATTTAAAACAAGATTTTATTTGTTAAATTTAAAACAAAGCTTATCTATTTACAATATATACATATACATATATATATATATATATTATAGATAGAAAACATTTTATTAGCTTTTTGAAAGATGAAATCCACTGATTAAATATTTATTTAATTAGATTATTAAATTAATTCAGATTTTATTACAAAGATTATAAAATCAATTAAATTTTTTAATACAGATTATTAATTGATATTGCTCAAAATTCCGGGTCATCACACTTTTGGTGGTTGGTCTCCAACCGAAGGAATTATGGTAATCTTTTCCTTCGAACTCATGGAAATTTGAATACTTTCTAAACACCCGGAGGAATAGGAACACTCTCGATGTTGGAAGACGAGGGAGGCACACTAGTGTTGACAGTTGTACCACCGGGAGAAATCATTCGCAGAGGAGCTGGGCAAAGACCCGCCATACCACCTCAAATACCACTGGCATTTTCAGCTGCTCCCATTTCAACATTAGCTCCGCCATTATCTCTTCCTCATAAATCGCTTGAGCTTCCACGGGAATGCTGCTAGTTGGGCCTGAAGAGTTGGCCGTAAATACACCTTCACCCATGACGAATGGCAGGTCTCTAAGTGGGTCACTTTGATGACCAAGGAGTTCTTCCATCATCTGTTCGCCATAAATTAAAAGCACTCTCCTACACTCCCTCAGTTGATGTAGCGGCCGTTGTTGTGGTTGCCTCCATCATAAGGGCCTTCTTCTCATAATGCAGCACTTGGGTTGCCGGGGGCTCGGCCAATGTAGACTCTATAACTTAATAAAGATAAGAAAAAACATTAGTGACATCTTCTAATAGCACTCTCAACTTTGAATAAATTTGAGAAGTGTTCAGAACACCTTCCTCGGTTTAGCTCGAGGGTGGAGCCGGAGTGTCTTCAGAAACATGCTCATGAACTGGAGACAAACTCGGTTGATCGGGATCATAAGCAGGCACAACTAGAGGATCTACAGTAGAAGTAAGTTCGTGTTATACTGATGCAGGTGTTTCAGATCTTGCTTCATGGTGATCATCTTCAGACCCCTCTCCAACATCCAGATGCTGAGAGGCAAGCTTCTCCTTTTCATAAATGATAATGGCATAATGGTGAACCTTTCTTTCATCTTCGGTCAATATCCGATTCTCTAGCTCTAAGTCTTCAATAGATTTGGTACCGCGGTACATTTTTTCGTCTTCTACCTAGTAGTACCAAGCATTATATAGATGTGACGAGTAATCTTCGAGCCAGTTTAGGTTATGGTGCTTCAGAACATTAATGTTATATGTGATCGGGAGATCCTCAATGTCAACCTCCAACCTGGCCTCCGTCGCTCTCACTTCACTCTCAACCCAGGCCTCGACTTCCTGAACCTGCAGCATTGTCACAAAAATCATATAAGCGCATATTCAACAAATATTAGTTGGAAATTATTTAAGGAAATATTTTGAAAGGATTTTAAGAAGGAATGAATATAGTACTCCTCTCTTATGTCGCTGGAAAATAATTTCGGTGATGACTGCGCAGCATCATCGACGTTCATTTTCGAGTCTCAAAGTAGGGGAGACTTATAAGAAGCTTTGCTTTTCATCGAAACTATTTTAGGTAAATGGGTTTTGGTTTAAACTCCAAAGGTATGATTTGATAATTTAAAAAGATATAAGTATATATGTTTATTTGAAATGATTTGGAAAGAACCGGGCATTTAAAATTCTAAGTTCTGTTAATTAATAATTTTTAAATTATTTGAATGAAATGTGAATAACCAGAATTTATAAAATAAGAGGATTGAGATATCTAAGCTATTGTATGGGAAAACTTTAAAGTTGAAAGGTAAAGAGGATTTTTATAAATTAAATTTGTGAACATTATAATTAAGTAAAATGAAATTCTATAAATTTGTATAATACCAAAATTACATTCTGATAACATATAACAAGACTTACCAAATGTTAAAAGTTAAAATGATGTTTTTGATATGTAATGAGATATTGTACAAATAAACAGGACTTGAAAGTAATTGAAATATACAGGTGAGGGGAAAAAAACTCTAAAAGAATTAAAATGTATATAAATGGAAAATTTGGTTGTGATAAAAATGTTATATACTTAAATATAACATGAAATGATGAATGGATAAATGGTACAAGTAAGTGAACTTAAGAATGAAGACAAATGAATTGTATAATATCTTTTGTAAATTGGTTAAATAGAAATTGAAAAGGGATTGTAACCTTTAAGATAACTGTAACTAAGAAAAGTCATTTATGAGATATTAGACTTTTATAGGATGATCAATAAACTAAAGTGCTGGTTAATAAAATATTCCATAAATAAATTTGTTATTAACTAAAATAATGAAATTGAATTAAATTAAATTATATAGAATGTTTAAATGAACTTGAGTAAGCAAATTCTATGATATGATGTTTAAGAAAAGATAATGTTAAAGAATATGCTATGTAAAGAAATGAATATACTAACTGAATAATGGATTGTGAGTAATTAAGTGGAAAAAAAAATAGAAGTCAATAAAATAATTTAGTATAGATAAATTGGATAGAAATCCATTGGAAAGTAATACGTGAGATTGTATGTATATTATTTTATTCGCATAATGATTTGATCCAAATTCGAGCACAAAATTTCGAGATGATTTATATCGATCCAAGTTAGGATCTTTCACTCGATTTTCGACGGCGAACCATAGATATGGATTTTTAGTTTGATTCTGGAATTCTCTATACTAGTATATGGCTATGCAAGGAGAGTAACGGTTTCCAATCAAGGAACCAAATCTGAGTCCGCACTAGAGGGTCGTGTGAACGATACTAGTTTGGAAGTGAAATTGTGTGATCGAATAAGCGATTAGATTGATATTGCTCACGGATGATATATGTACGGCTTGCGGACTTAATTAAAGTTAATATTGGAAATATATGATGCCAAATATAAAATGATTCTTTTAAAATTATATAACATGATATATATATAAAAGAGTTAAACCAAATTGAATGTAAAATTAAAATTTGGTTATGTTGGGTATGATTTGGTCGTTATATGATTGTTAGTTGATTGTATATAATTCATTAACTGATCAATGAAATTGAAAACTATAAATCATTGAAATCAAATTGGAATTTAAATGAATTTAAATAGAATTTAATTTGATTCAAATTGGAAGTGAACTTATGTAAATATAAATTAGTGAATGTTAACTAATTGAATTGAGAATGAATGTTAGTAAAATCCAACGTTAATGAATCAACTATGGTTAAAATTGAAATCCAAGTCAATAAATATTAATGAGAAGTGAATTTATATTGATTGGTTATGGATTTGGTGGATGATACTTGATTGATGGTTGCATTTGTTGTTTTGTTGCATTTGCTATGTTGGCACATGTAGTTGTTGTGTTGCTATATGATGTATATTGATACTATTTTTCATATAAGCATGATTCTCATTGTTTGTTGAGTGTTTAGTAGGTGCAGATTACACTTGCTTCGCATTTGGAGCTCGCTTTCGCGCTATATTAGTCGTATATGCTCGCTAATAAAATATAAGGTACATGTTTATTTTGTCATTGGATTTGGTGATTTTCGATGAGCCACTTGGCTTTTGATTTTCTTTTACTGGTTTGGGGCCCGTAGTGGCGTTTTGTAGTTGTACCGATCGAGCCGCGCAAAGGAGACTCTGCCGAAATTTTCCGTAAAATCCGGGTGTTAGAAAAATTTTCAAGTTTTAAAATTTTTATAACTTGTTTTGATAACTAATTTTAAAAGTTAGAAAGCCGTTTGGAATAACTTAGTGAAAGTGTAGTAAAGACTTTATAAATGGAATTTCATTGTTTATAAGTTGGTAACTTTGAGATAAATATACCTAAGGTTGAATTCTATACTTAGTTCCTTTTTCCTTCTTTTCCTTTTTGGGGACGAAAAGTTTTGAGTGGGGGAGAGTGTAACGACCCGTAAATTTCCGATAATTAAAATAGCTAATTTAAAAGATTTCATGATTTAATGTTAGCAAAAATTTTGTAATTCGTTTGGAATAATAATAACTGGAATGAATTGCAACAATAATTATCCAAGTAATGAAAAATAAAAGTTACTTAGTGAATGCCTTTGCAATCAAAAGTTGAATAGGATAATAAATGTTGAATTCATTGGGTATAATAGAGTAATTGATTGATAAGAAAAATCTGTTTAAATCAAATATTGAATATTGAACAGGTAAATTGTTTAAATTAAATATTTAAAACTTATTGAATAATTGAATAACCGAAAAATGAAATAGTGTTCTAAAGTGTGAATTGGTTTTAAAAGTTGAATCTTATAAGATCAATTTCAATATTTTAAAAGATGATGAATTATTGGATAAGCGAAATTGTTTAAATTAATATTTGGGATTTATTGAATAATTTAATAATGGGAATTTAATAACCATATAATGGAAATGGTTGTTCTATAATTTTAATTTGTTAAATTTTATAAGTTCGTTTGAATATTTCAAAAGATAGTGATTTAAGAATAATCAAATTTGTTTAAATTTAATATTACAAATGTATGAATAATTAAATTCCGAAATTTGATACGATTAATTTGATATTGAAATTTAATATATGAAAATAGAGTGAATAATTGAAATTTGATTTAATATGATTCAAATTTGTTTCCAAAGTGAATGTAAGTTATATTTGGATTTTAATAGAGTTAATAAGATTTTAAAATGGGAATTTATTGGATAAATTGAATAACGGGTTTAATATGATTAAAAATGATTTGTAAAATTTTATTTTATCATATTGGAGTTATAGTGATGTTATAGAACTTTTAAAACTGAAAATAAAATTTATTTGTGAAAATTGAATATTTTAATATTTAATTATCGACTGAAAAATAGTCATTTTTCAAACGGTCTCGGATTTCGACGAAACGAGTTTCATCGGATCCGTAACGTAATATTATTGTAAGATTTCAAATTTCGTGTCAATCGGATTTATCGTTTGTCCGGGCGAGCCAAAACGCATAGAAATTCGTTTAATCGGTTTAATTTAAATTCGATCGTTTATTGCCGTAACTCACACATACGATCGAACTAGCTTCCGAAACTTATTCCATTGTGTCCGGAACATGGGGTAAACCCTAATAACGCCTAGCGGCACGTTTGGATAGGAGTTTGAAATAAATATCTAGATATTTTAATTTTAAAATAATAAAAAATTAATATACTTATTTGACCATACCCTTCACATCTGTCTGTTCTTCTTATCAGCCGATACCCTAGTACCTATTCCTATTCAAACACGCATACTCTCCTTTAATAACCCACTCACGCAAGCTTCAGGCAGAAGAAGATAATAAATCAAACTTCAAAAATCTCTTTCTCCTCAAATACTCGATTAAAAATCACGAAACCTTCTCTAAGAATCCTATTTCATCGTTTGCTTCGATCCTATATGCTTTTGGCCTGGTGCGACTTGGAGTTTGGGAATGCGACAGTGAAGACGTGAGGGGTTTGAAGCTAGGGTTAAGCCTTGCTTTGTTTTCATTCACCGATTCGAGAAATAAAGCTCGTATTTGGATTCTCCTCGTCGAATAGCATCTGGACGCACGTTTTGGTAGAGCTCAGTGGTGTCTTGGGGCGTGCTACCTGCGCATGGTCAAGGGGGAGATGCACGTGACGCGTTTGGATACCGGTGGCCGAGCTTGCAATTTTGTGGTGGAGATGATGGAGGCTTCGAAGAGAAAAAGATTGGCGAAGACGGATTCGAGTTTCGTTAACCGGAGCTCTGTATCAGTGAAGGATGGTGCACGGCAATGGTGGGTTGTGCACAGGTTGGCTACAGGCTTCGTTTTGGGAAGATGGAGTTAGTGGGCTGGGCTTTATTTTCTTTGGGTATGAATTCATTTAAATATAATATAAATTGTTTTATAAATTCAAATATCGATAACTTATAAAATGTATAACTCTCACATACGAGGTCCGTTTGAGACGAGACTTTTTGCGTTGCGATCGTGATGAGGAGAGCTTCGAAATGAAATTGGTTTGGATGAATTTGGAGATAGTTGAAATTTGGGTTAAAATTGGAAGTCGTCCGGTTTAGTTCCGAACCGGAACGTCTCGGTGACAATGGGAAAATCAAGGTGAGTGTTTTATAACACTCACAACGTACTAAATATCTTTATGCTAGTTAAATTTGATATTATGAAGTGTTATGATTTTATTTGTCGTTGTTTTATAAAATTTAATTGTCATATAGCTTGTCATTTGAATTAACCGTTGAAAATTTAATCGACAGTTAAATTGAAGTTAAAATCGAATTGCGATTAAATTACCTGACATTGATAACTATGAAACCGCCATGAATTGTATTGTTTATTGGATGATGTATTTTGATGGATGCTATGGGTTGATAATTGAATGTTTGGATGTTTATTTGCTTATATATATCCTGTTATGCATACATATGATACCGAGATTTAATTTAAGTGATATATATTCATCCCTGACATTTAATTGAAATAACTAATCACTTGGTCATAGGATAGAAAATTATATACGGACGCCGGATTGGCTAAATTAATAAATTTTAAGATCGTCGATTTGAAATTTATTTAAATGTTTTGATTTAAAAGTGATAAATAGAAAACAATTTATAGAAATCAAATTTATCGAAAAAAATTGAGTTTGGAATGTTGAAATAAAATTTTGGCTAAAAGAAATGGTTGAATAAATTTAAGTGGAGACTTTGAGATTTAAAATTTGGATATGCTTGAATTTTGGAAATTTATTTGTTTTAAAGATTGAACATTAAATTTGAGTTTTGAATATTACTAAGTAAAAGTGACAAAAATGATATTTTGAATTGAGCTTGAAATTGAATCATATTTGTAATTGGGATTTAAATTTGAATATTGAAGGATAATTTTGTTAAGTGTTATAAATTGAGATTTTGAAAAATCAAGCTAAAATTCGATATAAATTGAAATTGAACTAATTGAAAGTGAATATAAAATTGAATAAATTTGAAGTCAAAGTTGACGATGAATTGAATTGAAATCGAAACTGAAATCGGTAGAACGGAAATTGAAATTGATTTGAATTGGGAAGATAAAATTGAAATGGATTGGTTTTGAAGCTATTTTATTTTGTTTTACAAATTACTCGGTTATATAAACTATTTTTGAATGCTTAAACTATTTTAATCTATTTTAAATCTACTTAACCCAATTTAAATTATTTTAAACTAATTTATCTATTTCAAATCCATTTTAATATTTTAACTATTTTAACTATTTTAATTATGTAAAACTACTTTTAAACAACTTAAAACTATTTTCTAAAATTCTAAGCTGGTCAATAAAGTGGAATGTTTATATTTAAATGTTGAATTTAAAATACGAATTGAGTTAAGTGAAGTTGCAACCTAAATTGAAATTCGAAATGATTTTGAAATCGAAATGAGATATTGATGCGAAAATTGATTTTTGAAACGGAATCTGACATTTTGATAGATACGGTGATATTTGAAATGGATTTGATTTTTGAAACGAATATGATATTTTGATATCAATTATGAATCGATTTGAAATGTAAAAGAGCCAACGGTGTAATAATACGTAGTTATTAAAGAGACCGGGATCGGATATGGACATACTCTCTGTCGATACCGAACACCACTTTAATAACTATTATACGCGGAGTGTTGATCCAGAATAAAGTGGATGGTTTGGTGAACGCGTCGACTGAAAAAAGAGAACGATATTGGATGACCCCTGACATGACTAAAACAGGAGCCGCGCCGGGCCATTGAGGTTCGCCACCTCTAGCGGACACACTTCTTCGATACCATATCTATTACATTTGTGATGCGATTTGGGTGCACCCCTTGATTTGGGAGTGTTGTTTCGTGGTGTTGGGGTAGCTGCTGGCTATGCTCAACATCAGTCCGGATCACGCAACTACTAGTATCCTAGTTGGTATCGCCTCATGTACCTTGTCATACTGATTATCCTATTCACGACCACTACGTTTTGATTTGTACCTTGAGTATATGGATTGCCCTCTGGTGACTTCCGGTTTTGGGGAAACTACGGTCTTGTATATGCTTTTGGGAATATAAAATGTGTTAAGGGGGATTATGGTAACGCCTTAACGCTATTTTGATACTTTATATTACTGATAGGCATTATCTACTTAGCGTATATTACTACATAGTAGATAGTTTCACGGATCCTTGAGAGATGGAAAATCCTATAACATCTTTTGAGTTATTGCACGCACGTTGACACTGGATATGAGATGTCAAACCCCGTAAACATCTCTGACACCGTTACACTCATATTTATTTACGATTGATTTAACTTTCATAAGGATATTTTAGTCCTGACTCGAGTGTTTTGTCTTTTCATTACGCTCGGGTCAGTCCTGAATTTTTCAGATTTTTGAAGATCTATTCTGGAGGATGAAGACGAAGATTTGGTATAGTATTACTATTATTACCCTTGCATCATGCTATCTGCTGCATTATTTTAATTGTTCTGTTGTATATGTATAACTCTGATAAATGTTGTATAAATAATTGTCAAAGTATAGTAAACAACTTCATGAACTGTTTATTTGACTATTATATTTTATCGTTCCGCTGCGAGATTCTGTGTTGTTTCATTTTCTTTATTTCTCTTTCTTTTCTTTTCTTATTTACCCCAATAACTATCTGCCCTTTTGAATGGTTTGGAATCGACATGTGTATTTGATCGTCTATTTAAACTGTCCAAAAAGGCTAGTCGTTACAGTTGGTATCAGAGCTTTGGTTTAGCGATAAACTTGGCTCTAGTGGGGAATAACTCATTGAAATAGAGGTAAACTATATGAATGAGTTGAGTGTATATGAGAGAGCGTATTTGTTAGTGATATAAAATGTTTTATATTGTGTCGGTTGATTTGTTGAGTGGCTTATGGATTCTGGTCAATACGAGTAATTAACGTCATTGACAGGGATCTCTAAACACTTAAACAGAACAACTCGACATAGTATTATTTTGAAATTGGGTAAATGAAATAATTTTGCCCTAATTATATTTTGTATATAAAGAATTTATTTCAAAAATTTATTGTGATCAGTCTAGCTTATTTGGTTGTTGGAAATGAAATATTGGCTATTAACATTAATCAGATATTGTAATTTAAATAAATAAGGTGAATTACAAAATGAACAATGATAAAACACTTGTGGGATGTTTTAAGAAAGAAAATCCTATAAGAATATTTTATAAAGGAGACTTATGAATTAAAAATGGGATTAAATCGGGAAAAAAAAAATTGAATTTAAGACCCGGAGATTTTGAAAATGGTTCTCAAAGTTTGAAGAAATATATGGTAATATTGTAGGATCAATTTCACCCTAGAGGGGGGGTGAATAGGGTGATAGGGTAAATTATAAAAATTAATCGTGGAAGCTTATAAATTAATTTCAATTCAGATCACAGAATAGCAGCACAAATATCGCAGAATATAAATAACAGAATAAAACAGAACAACACAGAATTTTCCCAGCTTCGGCAAAACCCAGCCTACGTGCTGCCCCTAAGGTTTCTACTAGAAATTAGATAGTCCCTCGCTTACACACGTAAACTCGCTATACCCGCTAATGACTAATCTAACTCTACGCTCAAAACCTTGCCACAACTCAACCACCGAGTTGCGAATTCTCAAGCTACGCCACGTAGCTTGTACCCTAGTCACACGACTAGAAATTTAAACGGTTTAAAATTTAAAAACAAATTTAAACAGAAAATTAAAAATAAAAACCCTAATTAACAATAAACCCAAAAACTAAAACCCTTTTAAACAAAGCCGGCCCCCTTTTACTCTAGCCCGTTGTCTTCTTTAGTTTATTTTGCTCTATGAAAACAATTGTCGGCCTGCTTCCTTTCTTAGTTCTGAAATTAGGGCTTTGCTTTCGTTCTCTCTGCTCTGGAAATTAGGGCTTGAAGTCGCCGGCCTTAATTCGATCGATCCAGTGATGTTTTGCTTGTCGCCTTGATCGATTGATTCCTCGTTGCTTACGCGGCTGCTACGTTGATCGAATTCCTTCCTTACTTCGGTATGTAATTATACGCTTTTGCTTCATCTAATCTTTCGTACATGAACTCGATGCCATTTTCGTTGCCGATGATGAATGTTTATATAGGGTTTGTAACCCTAGATTTGCGTTCGTACAATTTTATTTGAATTTTTCAAATTCCTTTCTCTGACTGCTTGATCATGCTTGAACGATGCTGATGATTTCTGACCTTTTTAATTCGTTTATTTTCGTATATACTTATGGTCACGGGTTTGACCTGGTTTGTAATTCTCGGCTTTATGATTGGATAATTTTCGTATGAATTTATATAGCATCGCATGACTTTGATGTTTTACTTAGTCAACTCTTTGATTACCCGTGATTTTCTCTTTGACTTTATCACTTTGATTTCGTATAACTTGTAGCTTGTTGTACTTTCCTGTAGCTCCATCTGTTGCAATCTTTGATGATTCATTGGTGCACTTGTACTTGGTCATTGTAGTATGTTGTCACTGAGTTTGACTGCATGTTCATCGGTTCATATTGAACTGTTTCTTGTCATGTTCACTTGCGCACTCGAGTTTGTAATCTCAGATTCATTGTGTATTTGTTGGCTGCATTGTCACTGTTTGATATTGTTTGCAACTTGACACTTGTTGTCTGCATTTCTAGTTGGATATGTTGGCACTGGTATATAACTCGAACTGTTTTGATGTTGCATCAATTGAGTCTGCATATTGTAGCCGTAATCATTTTGGTTTTGTAGTTTGATTGTGAGGTGTTGCCTCTGGTTGCTGTCATATACTAATGAACTTGAAATATACCAATGATCAAGTTGCATTCCATATGTGTTCATCATGCAAATTCACTTGGTGTTGTTATTTTTGTATTCACTTGAGTTTGTACACTTTTGTTGCAGTGGTTGTAATTTTTGAGCTTGTATGCTTGGTTTGTTTTCCTTCATTCCTTTGTAGATGTTCTCTGGTTTGCATTCTTCCATACTGCTATGTTGTTTGTGTACTACTTTGGTTTAATTTGTGCACTTGCTCATTTGAAGTTGTAGCATGTCGCTGTGATGTTTTTATGTGCTTGAGTTTCAACTGTGCTCGACCATACTTGC
The DNA here is from genome assembly GCA_030765085.1 of Allium cepa. Classification (NCBI taxonomy): domain Eukaryota; kingdom Viridiplantae; phylum Streptophyta; class Magnoliopsida; order Asparagales; family Amaryllidaceae; genus Allium; species Allium cepa. Next base: position 958,560,811 of record CM060935.1, read on the forward strand.
CCAGTTTACACAGATGCTCCACTTGTTCATTTTGTTCAAGTGTACTTGTCTTCATTCTGACCATGTTGGCACTGAGTTACTATCTTGTTTATATTAGACTAGTCGACACTTGATTCTTGAGTTTTGGCCATTCGCACCTGTGTTGAATCCAGTTTCACAGCTCGGGTTTGACCTTGTGCTCGAGTCGTGATTTTTATGTTATCGCACGTGAGTTGAACCCGGCTTTTATTTGGGTTTGACCTGTGCTCACCTGTCCCTGTGGCATTATCAAGTGTATATCGGTGTGCACGGCCTTGTGGCATATACAGTGATACACTGTGTATGTCACAAGCTGTTCGTGTATGATGAATTCAAATTTAAATGATGACGAACAACCCAAATAACTGAGGCAAATATTATTTTCAAAAACCATATTTTATTTTTGAATTGCAAAAATATTTCTTTTTCAATTTTACTGCGTTAGTTTATATTTTTGCAGATTGCTCAGATGCTAGATTCTAACTGGAATGAAGATAAAGATAAAATATGAGTGTGAGTGATATGTAGTGAGGACATTTGTAAATGTGAAATGTGATGTAATTGTAATCAAAGTTGTATAGTTATAGTGAGAGCTTGAAATTGTACTATTAAAAGATGTAATAGATATTTGTTTGAATAAAATATTCGTTTGAATTCAAATTCCGTGTTATTTATTTTATTCAGCAAATATTTATTTAATCTGTGAAAAATAAAATAGTATATTATCAAATACATTTAAACGAATGTATATATGTTTATTATCATCAAACAAAAATCATATAAGCGCATATTCAACAATCTCCCCCTTTTGATGATAACAAACATATATTTAAGATTTTGAATATGTTAAATGTATTTGATCATTGATATATCCTAATTGCTCCCCCTATTTAAATGCTTCCTCTCTACACAAAGCTCCCCCTACATATATGCATGCAAATAAAAATATGCAAATGAGTCTAGATGCAAATAGAAAATTATTTGACAAAATCTTAACTTTTCTCTCCCCCTTTTGTTATCAGCAAAAGAATAATAGTGTTAGAGAAAATAGAGATAAAGTAATCGATATTAATCCAACATTAAAACTCAACTGAATATAAATATTAAATTTCAATAAAAAATCAAACAAAAATCATAAATATTTTGTTAGACGCATATTCCACTTTTAGAATGATGGAAATGATGTCATCATATAAAACCATACAGTTGTGTCTATTTGTGGCATATTTATATCAGGAATTTGAATATCTACTAACCATGCATAACCGTTAGGACTTTTAAATGAGATTAGTAGTATTCCAATTTTATTTTAAAAAAAATGAATTCAAGTATCTTCTAACCACGCATAACCGTGAGGACTTTTAAATGGGATTAGAATCAACTTGTTTATTTCAAAAAAAAATCAACTTTTGATATGCGTTCCATACATGCATAACCGTGAGGTCTTTTAAATGAGCATGAAAGCACATAACAAATTCCAAGTAATTCACCCATGCATAACCGTGAGGACTTTTAAATGAGAGTGAATACTTTGGTATTTATTTATTATTATTATTAATTAAATTTTTTTTTTAAAATGTGAAAAATAAAAAACGAATGATTCTTGTTTAAAGTACCACATATCGACAAACTATATAGAATTTTGATGAGTGATGGTCGTTAAAAATATGATAAGCATAGAGATGGTCATGGAATTTTTGCCAGCAAAAAGTTTTATAACTCTTGTTTAAATTTCTAAAGAAATTTTCTAATTATACTTTCTCGAGTTATAATATATGATCAATATCAACACTCATTACTTTTTCAATCACTATTTTTCTTTTCGATAATCATTTGGAAGTCAGATTAGTCAAAATAGTCATTTAAAATCAACTCAAAAATAATTACGAAATTAATTTTTCAAAAATGACTAATCTGAAAATATGGTCAAAAATGATTTTCTCCAGGGGGTTTTAAAAGAAAATTTTCTGCTATTTGAAAATTATTTGAAATGAAAAATATGCAGATATTTTCTTTGAAAAACGATGCAGTTACTAAATGTCTCAAAAATCACGTTCAACTAGTAATTTTTCTATCAACTAGATTACCAGTGTAATCTGCATCTGAATTTCTCTTTTACTCAAAAAATCATTAATTGAATTTGATTGACCAAACTATGAAGTGTGCGCCAAAAATTTCAAACTCAATTTTAACAAAATTTAAATGACATTCTTTTGAAAATAAATTGAAGCCGTGTAAATAATCAGAAAACCGTGAATAAGGAGTTAGCCGTATTATAACCAAATGTATTATCCAACAAAACACTATTTTAATCCAAAATGATATATATGAAGTAATTCAAAGAATTTAGAGATTTATTATAGTTTTTTTGGCAAAAGAATATAATTTGGCCAACTATGTTGAATAAGTCAGAATCAACATTTTTTCATCATCTCAATATTGGCTGATTTCAGTTCAGAATATGGTGCAGATTATCACATTTAATATATCGTTCAAATCATACCATTACCTGTTTTTACCTTTACGATATTTTTTGTCGTTGTCCCATTGTGATTATGTCACCTTTATACAAGGCTAAGGAACTTTGCTTCGTCGTCCGTTGTGTTTCTGGAACAGCCAAAAATCCAGAGAACACTATTGTTGTTCCTTAGCCTGCCACCACACCTACACGATGAAAGATTCATGTGACCTATTTGTTTTTATAGGTCCATGGTTGTTAGTGGTAGAAAATTTTGAAAAACAATTTTGTAAAGACCCAAAACTATTTATAATTGTTCCCTTTGGCACCCAAATTTGTTTAACTTTGAGAGATTTTATATTTGTGCCTTTTGGAACCCAAATCGGTATAGTTTTCACATGTTTGGGTCTATACCAACAATTATTGTGACCGTGTCCAAATTTTCTACAAATTGTGCACATAGAATTAACTTGATTATTATTGCTTTCAACAATTTTCAATTTATTATATCCAAGTCCTTGTCTAACCGTAGTAACAGTTTGCTTTCCTAGTAGCATATTCAACGATTTTTCACTTTTGGAAAATTTATCTAAAGTAGTAGGCAGTTGTTGGACTTGTGATTTGAGAGATTCATTTTCGTTTAACAATTGTGTGCACTTTTTAATAGAATTCTCTCTCCTAATATTTTCATTTTCCTTTAAAATCAGAATTTCATTTTCAAGTGATTTTATATTGATTTCTGATTTTTAATTTCCTCTTCGAATGTTGGACACTTATCACACTTAGGGATTCTACATTGATAGTTCTTAACTAATTGATCAAGTTGTTTATTGCATTCTATCAAAGTATCCTTTTGAGATTCAAGTTTGGCGTATTTTTCCCTAAGTCGTTCAAAACAGCCGTTTACTTCATGAAAATATATAAGCAACTCAGAATGGGTAAGTTTTGTTACCTCACTTGGCTCGTCATCGTCACTGTCAGTTGTATCACCTCAAAGACACAATTCTGCCTTTTCGTTTTCACTGCCAGTGCTTTGATCATTCTCGTCTATTTCATCCCAAGTGGCTGCAAAACTTTTCTTTTTCTGTTTCTTTCCATGGCTGGATTTAATTTGTGGACAATCGGGCTTGATATGGCCGGGTTTGTTGCAATTATAACAAATAATCTTTTGTTCTTCTGAGTAGTCTAGTGCTTTGGCTATTCTGCTTTTTGCTTTTTGAATTCGAGCTGAATTTCCATGTTTGTAATTCCACTTTTTGGATTTCTTTATTAATAGCTCCAATTCTGCTGCTGCATCGTCATCGTCATCACTTTCAGTTGTTCCTTTGAGAGCTATTGATTTCTTTCGAGCATCTCCTCCTTCACGCTCTTCCTTGAATTTCATTTCTAGCTCATAAGTGGTGAGATTTTCGATGAGTTCTTCAACTTTGAGTTGTTTTAAATCTTTCGATTCTTGAATGGCAGTTACTTTCGCTTCAAAGCTTCGTGGAAGGACTCTGAGGATTTTTCGGACTATTTCCAATTCGGTGTATGTTCTTCCAAGAGCTTTTGATTTGTATATGATATTGGAAAGTCGTCCGTACATCTCTTTGACATTTTCTTCTTTCGCCATTGTAAAGTTCTTGTATTCGCTGCTTAGCATGGCAAGGCGAGATTCTTTGACTTGAGATGTTCCTTCGTGAGTCACTTCTAGTATGTGCCATATTTCCTGCGCAGTTAGACAATGTGAGACACGATTAAATTCAAATTGATCTAATGAACAGATAATAGAATTCATAGCTTTGGCATTAGTATTTTGTAATTTATTTTCTAGTTCTATCCATTGTTCCTTTGGTTTCTCTATTTCCTGATTATCTACAGTTATAATTGGAGTTTTATAACCTGTCTCAACAATATCCCATGCGTCAATGGTTTTCAAAAAAAAATCCATCCTATTTTTCCAAAAAGCATATTCACCATTGAACATTGGTGGTCTAACTATCGACTAACCCTCTGCAAAAGCATTATTAAAAGAAGCCATTTTAAAAATTCAAGTTTTTAAAACGAAAACCGATTTTTTTTTTGAAACATGAATTTTTAAAACAAAAATTGGTTTTTGTAAAATCAAATTTTTAAAACAAAAACGGCTTTTGATCCTAGCTTTGATACCACTTGTAGGATCGATTTCACCCTAGAGGGGGGTGAATAGGGTGATAGTGTAAATTATAAAAATTAATCGCGGAAGCTTATAAATTAATTTCAATTCAGATCACAGAATAGCAGCACAAATATCGCAGAATATAAATAACAGAATAAAACAGAACAACACAGAATTTACCCAGCTTCGGCAAAACCCTGCCTACGTGCTGCCCCCAAGGTTTCTACTAGAAATTAGATAGACCCTCGCTTACACACGTAAACTCACTATACCCGCTATTGACTAATCTAACTCTACGCTCAAAACCTTGCCACAACTCAACCACCGAGTTGCGAATTCTCAAGCTACGCCACGTAGCTTGTGCCTAGTCACACGACTAGAAATTTAAACAGTTTAAAATTTAAAAACAAATTTAGACAGAAAATTAAAAATAAAAACCCTAATTAACAATAAACCCAAAAACTAAAGCCCTTTTAAACAAAGCCGGCCCCCTTTTACTCTAGCCCATTGCCTTCTTTAGTTTATTTTGCTCTGTGAAAACAATTGTTGGCCTGCTTCCTTTCTTAGTGCTGAAATTAGGGCTTTGCTTTCGTTCTCTCTGCTCTGGAAATTAGGGCTTGAAGTCGCCGGCTTTAATTCGATCGATCCAGTGATGTTTTGCGTGTCGCCTTGATCGATTGATTCCTCGTTGCTTACACGGCTGCTTCGTTGATCGAATTCCTTCCTTACTTCGATATGTAATTATACACTTTTGCTTCTTCTAATCTTTCGTGCTTGAACTCGATGCCATTTTCGTTGCCGATGATAAATGTTTATATAGGGTTTGTAACCCTAGATTTGCGTTCGTACAATTTTATTTGAATTTGTCAAATTCCTTTCTCTGACTGCTTGATAATGCTTGAACGATGCTGATGATTTCTGACCTTTTCAATTTGTTTATTTTCGTATATACTTATGGTCACGGGTTTGACCTGGTTTGTAATTCTCGGCTTTGTGATTGGATAATTTTCGTATGAATTTATACTGCATCGCATGACTTTGATGTTTTACCTAGTCAACTCCTTGATTACCCGTGATTTTCTCTTTGACTTTGATCACTTTGATTTCGTATAACTTGTAGCTTGCTGTACTTTCCTGTAGCTCCATCTGTTGCAATCTTTGATGATTCATTGGTGCACTTGTACTTGGTCATTGTAGTATGTTGTCACTGAGTTTGACTACATGTTCATCAGTTAATGTTGAATTGTTTCTTGTCATGTTCACTTGCACACTCGAGTTTGTAATTTCAGATTCATAGTGTATTTGTTGGCTGCATTGTCACTGTTTAATATTGTTTGCAACTTGTCACTTGTTGTCTGCATTTCTAGTTGGATATGTTGGCACTGGGATATAACTCGAACTGTTTTGATGTTGCATCCATTGAGTCTGCATATTGTAGCCGTAATCATTTTGGTTTTGTAGTTTGATTGTGAGGTGTTGCCTCTGGTTGCTGTCATATACTAATGAACTTGAAATGAACTTGAAATATACCAATGATCAAGTTTCATTCCATATGTGTTCATCATGCAAATTCACTTGGTGCTGTTATTTTTGTATTCACTTGAGTTTGTACACTTTTGTTGCAGTGGTTGAAATTTTTGAGCTTGTATGCTTGGTTTGTTTTCCTTCATTGCTTTGTAGATGTTCTCTGGTTTGCATTCTTCCATTCTGCTATGTTGTTTGTGTACTACTTTGGTTTAGGTTGTGCACTTGCTCATTTGAAGTTGTAGCATGTCACTGTGATGTTTTTATGTGCTTGAGTTTCAACTGTGCTCGACCATACTTGCCTAGTTTACACAGATGCTCCACTTGTTCATTTTGTTCAAGTGTACTTGTCTTCATTCTGACCATGTTGGCACTGAGTTACTGTCTTGTTTATATTAGACTAGTCGACACTTGATTCTTGAGTTTTGGCCATTCGCACCTGTGTTGAATCCAGTTTCACAGCTCGGGTTTGACCTTGTGCTCGAGTCGTGATTTTTATGTTATCGCACGTGAGTTGAACCCGGCTTTTATTTGGGTTTGACCTATGCTTACCTGTCCCTGTAGCATTATCAAGTGTATATCGGTGTGCACGGCCTTGTGGCATATACAGTGATACACTGTGTATGTCACAAGCTGTTCGTGTATGATGAATTCAAATTTAAATGATGACGAAAAACCCAAATAACTGAGGCAAATATTATTTTCAAAAACCATATTTTATTTTTGAGTTGCAAAAATATTTCTTTTTCAATTTTACTGCGTTAGTTTATATTTTTGCAGATTGCTCAGATGCTGGATTCTAACTGGAATGAAGATGAAGATAAAATATGAGTGTGAGTGATATGTAGTGAGGACATTTGTAAATGTGAAATGTGATGTAATTAAAATCAAAGTTGTATAGTTATAGTGAGAGCTTGAAATTGTACTATTCAAAGATGTAATAGATATTTGTTTGAATAAAATATTCGTTTGAATTCAAATTTCGTGTTATTTATTTTATTCAGCAAATATTTATTTAATCTGTGAAAAATAAATTAGTATATTATCAAATACATTTAAACGAATGTATATATGTTTATTATCATCAAAAAAAAATCATATAAGCGCATATTCAACAAATATTAGTTTGAAATTGTTTAAGGAAATATTTTGAAAGGATTTTAAGAAGGAATGAATATAGTACTCCTCTCTTATGTCGCTGGAAAATAATTTCGGTGATGACTGCGCAGCATCATCGACGTTCATTTTCGAGTCTCAAAGTGGGGGAGACTTCTAAGAAGCTTTGCTTTTCTTCGAAATTATTTTAGGTAAATGGATTTTGGTTTAAACTCCAAAGGTATGATTTGATAATTTAAAAAGATATAAGTATATATGTTTATTTGAAACGATTTGGAAAGAACCGGGCATTTAAAATTCTAAGTTCTGTTAATTAATAATTTTTAAATTATTTGAATGAAATGTGAATAACCAGAATTTATAAAATAAGAGGATTGAGATATCTAAGCTATTGTATGGGAAAACTTTAAAGTTGAATGGTAAAGAGGATTTTTACAAATTAAATTTGTGAACATTCTAATTAAGTAAAATGAAATTCTATAAATTTGTATAATACCAAAATTACATTCTGATAACATATAACAAGACTTACCAAATGTTAAAAGTTAAAATGATGTTTTTGATATGTAATGAGATATTGTACAAATAAACAGGACTTGAAAGTAATTGAAATATACCGGTGAGGGGAAAAAAACTCTAAAAGAATTAAATTGTATACAAATGGAAAATTTGGTTGTGATAAAAATGTTATATACTTAAATATAACATGAAATGATGAATGGATAAATGGTACAAGTAAGTGAACTTAAGAATGAAGACAAATGAATTGTATAATATCTTTTGTAAATTGGTTATAGAAAATAAATAGAAATTGAAAAGGGATTGTAACCTTTAAGATAACTGTAACTAAGAAAAGTCATTTATGAGATATTAGACTTTTATAGGATGATCAATAAACTAAAGTGTTGGTTAATAAAATATCCATAAATAAATTTGTTATTAACTAAAATAATGAAATTGAATTAAATTAAATTATATAGAATGTTTAAATGAACTTGAGTAAGCAAATTCTATGATATGATGTTTAAGAAAAGATAATGTTAAAGAATATGCTATGTAAAGAAATGAATATACTAACTGAATAATGGATTGTGAGTAATTAAGTGAAAAAAAAAGAAGTCAATAAAATAATTTAGTATAGATAAATTGGATAGAAATCCATTGGAAAGTAATACGTGAGATTGTGCGTATATTATTTTATTCGCATAATGATTTGATCCAAATTCGAGCACAAAATTTCGAGATGATTTATATCGATCCAAGTTAGGATCTTTCACTCGATTTTCGACAGCGAACCCTAGATATGGATTTTTAGTTTGATTCTGGAATTCTCTATCCTAGTATATGGCTATGCAAGGAGAGTAACGGTTTCCTATCAAGGAACCAAATCTGAGTCCGCACTAGAGGGTCGTGTGAACGATACTAGTTTGGAAGTGAAATTGTGTGATCGAATAAGCGATTAGATTGATATTGCTCACGGATGATATATGTACGGCTTGCGGACTTAATTAAAGTTAATATTGGAAATATATGATGCCAAATATAAAATGATTCTTTTAAAATTATATAACATGATATATATATAAAAGAGTTAAACCAAATTGAATGTAAAATTAAAATTTGGTTATGTTGGGTATGATTTGGTCGTTATATGATTGTTAGTTGATTGTATATAATTCATTAACTGATCAATGAAATTGAAAACTATAAATCATTGAAATCAAATTGGAAGTTAAATGAATTTAAATAGAATTTAATTTGATTCAAATTGGAAGTGAACTAATGTAAATATAAATTAGTGAATGTTAACTAATTGAATTGAGAATGAATGTTAGTAAAATCCAACGTTAATGAATCAACTATGATTAAAATTGAAATCCAAGTCAATAAATATTAATGAGAAGTGAATTTATATTGATTGGTTATGGATTTGGTGGATGATACTTGATTGATGGTTGCATTTGTTGTTTTGTTGCATTTGCTATGTTGGCACATGTAGTTGTTGTGTTGCTATATGATGTATATTGATACTATTTTTCATATAAGCATGATTCTCATTGTTTGTTGAGTGTTTAGTAGGTGCGGATTGCACTTGCTTCGCATTTGGAGCTCGCTTTCGCGCTATATTAGTCGTATATGCTCGCTAATAAAATATAAGGTACATGTTTATTTTGTCATTGGATTTGGTGATTTTCGATGAGCCACTTGGCTTTTGATTTTCTTTTGCTGGTTTGGGGCCCGTAGTGGCGTTTTGTAGTTGTACCGATCGAGCCACGCAAAGGAGACTCTGTCGAAATTTTCTGTAAAATCCGGGTGTTAGAAAAATTTTCAAGTTTTAAAATTTTTATAACTTGTTTTGATAACTAATTTTAAAAGTTAGAAAGCCGTTTGGAATAACTTAGTGAAAGCGTAGAAAAGACTTTATAAATGGAATTTCATTGTTTATAAGTTGGTAACTTTGAGATAAATATACCTAAGGTTGAATTCTATACTTAGTTCCTTTTTCCTTCTTTTCCTTTTCGGGGACGAAAAATTTTGATTGGGGGAGAGTGTAACGACCCGTAAATTTCCGATAATTAAAATAGCTAATTTAAAAGATTTCATGATTTAATGTTAGCAAAAATTTTGTAATTCGTTTGGAATAATAATAACTGGAATGAATTGCAACAATAATTATCCAAGTAATGAAAAATAAAAGTTACTTAGTGAATGCCTTTGCAATCAAAAGTTGAATAGGATAATAAATGTTGAATTCATTGGGTATAATAGAGTAATTGATTGATAAGAAAAATCTGTTTAAATCAAATATTGAATATTGAACAGGTAAATTGTTTAAATTAAATATTTAAAACTTATTGAATAATTGAATAACCGAAAAATGAAATAATGTTCTAAAGTGTGAATTGGTTTTAAAAGTTGAATCTTATAAGTTCAATTTCAATATTTCAAAAGATGATGAATTATTGGATAAGCGAAATTGTTTAAATTAATATTTGGGATTTATTGAATAATTTAATAATGGGAATTGAATAACCGTATAATGGAAATGGTTGTTCTATAATTTGAATTTGTTAAATTTTATAAGTTCGCTTGAATATTTCAAAAGATAGTGATTTAAGAATAATCAAATTTGTTTAAATTTAATATTACAAATGTATGAATAATTAAATTCCGAAATTTGATACGATTAATTTGATATTGAAATTTAATATATGAAAATAGAGTGAATAATTGAAATTTGATTTAATATGATTCAAATTGGTTTCCAAAGTGAATGTAAGTTATATTTGGATTTTAATAGAGTTAATAAGATTTTAAAATGGGAATTTATTGGATAAATTGAATAACATGTTTAATATGATTAAAAATGATTTGTAAAATTTTATTTTATCATATTGGAGTTATAGTGATGTTATAGAACTTTTAAAACTGAATTTAAAATTTATTTGTGAAAATTGAATATTTTAATATTTAATTATCGACTGAAAAATAGTCATTTTTCAAACGGTCTCGGGTTTCGACGAAATGAGTTTCATCGGATCTGTAACGTAATATTATTGTAAGATTTCAAATTTCGTGTCAATCGGATTTATTGTTTGTCCGGGCGAGCGAAAACGCATAGAAATTCGTTTAATCGGTTTAATTTAAATTCGATCATTTATTGCCGTAACTCACACATACGATAGAATTAGCTTCCGAAACTTATTCCATTGTGTCCGGAACATGGGGTAAACCCTAATAATGCCTAGCGGCACGTCTGGATAGGAGTTTGAAATAAATATCTAGATATTTTAATTTTAAAATAATAAAAAATTAATATACTGATTTGACCATACCCTTCACATCTGTCTGTTCTTCTTATCAGCCGATACCCTAGTACCTATTCCTATTCAAACACGCATACTCTCCTTTAATAACCCACTCACGCAAGCTTCAGGCAGAAGAAGACAATAAATCAAACTTCAAAAATCTCTTTCTCCTCAAATACTCGATTAAAAATCACGAAACCTTCTCTAAAAATCCTATTTCATCGTTTGCTTCGATCCTATATGCTTTTGGCCTGGTGCGACTTGGAGTTTGGGAATGCGACAGTGAAGACGTGAGGGGTTTGAAGCTAGGGTTTAGCCTCGCTTTGTTTTCATTCACCGATTCGAGAAATAAAGCTCGTATTTGGATTCTCCTCGTCGAATAGCATCTGGACGCACGTTTTGGTGGAGCTCGGTGGTGTCTTGGGGCGTGCGACTTGCGCGTGGTCGAGGGGGAGATGCACGTGACGCGTTTTGATACTGGTGGCCGAGCTTGCAATTTTGTGGTGGAGATGATGGAGGCTTCGAAGAGAAGAAGATTGGCGAAGACGGATTCGAGTTTCGTAAACCGGAGCTCCGTATTAGTGAAGGATGGTGCACGGTAATGGTGGGTTGTGCACAGGTTGGCTACAGGCTTCGTTTGGGGAAGATGGAGTTAGTGGGCTGGGCTTTATTTTCTTTGGGTATGAATTCATTTAAATATAATATAAATTGTTTTATAAATTCAAATATCGATAACTTATAAAATGTATAACTCTCACATACGAGGTCCGTTTGGGACGAGACTTTTTGCGTTGCGATCGTGATGACGAGAGCTTCGAAATGAAATTGGTTTGGATGAATTTGGAGATAGTTGAAATTTGGGCTAAAATTGGAAGTCGTCCGGTTTAGTTCCAAACCGGAACGTCTCGGTGACAATGGGAAAATCAAGGTGAGTGTTTTATAACGCTCACAACGTACTAAATATCTTTATGCTAGTTAAATTTGGTATTATGAAGTGTTATGATTTTATTTGTCGTTGTTTGATAAAAATTTAATTGTCATATAGCTTGTCATATAAATTGAAATTGAACTAATTGAAAGTGAATATGAAATTGAATAAATTTGAAGTCAAAGTTGACGTTGAATTGAATTGAAATCGAAATTGAAATCGGTAGAACGGAAATTGAAATTGATTTGAATTGGGAAGATAAAATTGAAATGGATTGGTTTTGAAGCTATTTTATTTTGTTTTACAAATTATTCGGTTATATAAACAATTTTTGAATGCTTAAACTATTTTAATCTATTTTAAATCTACTTAACCCAATTTAAATTACTTTAAACTAATTTATCTATTTCAAATCCATTTTAAGATTTTAAGTATTTTAAGTATTTTAATTATGTAAAACTACTTTTAAACTACTTAAAACTATTTTCTAAAATTCTAAGCTAGTCAATAAAGTGGAATATTTATATTTAAATCTTGAATTTAAAATACGAATTGAGTTAAGTGAAGTTGCAACCTAAATTGAAATTCGAAATGATTTTGAAATCGAAATGAGATATTGATGCGAAAATTGATTTTTGAAACGGAATCTGACATTTTGATAGATACGGGGATATTTGAAATGGATTTGATTTTTGAAACGAATATGATATTTTGATATCAATTATGAATCGATTTGAAATGTAAAAGAGCCAACGGTGTAATATTACGTAGTTATTAAAGAGACCGGGATCGGATATGGACATACTCTCTGTCGATACCGAACTCCACTTTAATAACTATTATATGCGGAGTGTTGATACAGAATGAAGTGGATGGTTTGGTGAACGCGTTGACTGAAGAAAGAGAACGATATTGGATGACCCCTGACATGACTAAAACAGGAGCCGCATCGGGCCATTGAGGTTCGCCACCTCTAGCGGACACACTTCTTCGATACCATATCTATTACATTTGTGATGCGATTTGGGTGCACCCCTTGATTTGGTAGTGTTGTTTCGCGGTGTTGGGGTAGCTGCTGGCTATGCTCAACATCAGTCCGGATCACGCAACTACTAGTATCCTAGTTGGTATCGCCTCATGTACCTTGTCATACTGATTATCCTATTCGCGACCACTACGTTTTGATTTGTACCTTGAGTATATGGATTGCCCTCTGGTGACTTCCGGTTTTGGGGAAACTACGGTCTTGTATATGCTTTTGGGAATATAAAATGTGTTAAGGGAGATTATGGTAACGCCTTAACGCTATTTTGATACTTTATATTACTGATAGGCATTATCTACTTAGCGTATATTACTACATAGTATATAGTTTCACGGATCCTTGAGAGATGGAAAATCCTGTAACATCTTTTGAGTTATTGCACGCACGTTGACACTGGATATGAGATGTCAAACCCCGTAAACATCTTTGACGCCGTTACACTCATATTTATTTACGATTGATTTAACTTTCATAAGGATATTTTAGTCCTGACTCGAGTGTTTTGTCTTTTCATTACGCTCGGGTCAGTCCTGAGTTTTTTAGATTTTTGAAGATCTATTCTGGAGGATGAAGACGAAGATTTGGTATACTATTACTATTATTACTCTTGCATCATGCTATCTGCTGCATTATTTTAATTGTTCTGTTGTATATGTATAACTCTGATAAATGTTGTATAAATAATTGTCAAAGTATAGTAAACAACTTCATGAACTATTTATCTGACTATTATATTTTATCGTTCCGCTGCGAGATTCTGTGTTGTTTCATTTTCTTTATTTCTCTTTCTTTTCTTTTCTTATTTACCCCAATAACTATCTGCCCTTTTGAATGGTTTGGAATCGACATGTGTATTTGATCGTCTATTTAAACTGTCCAAAAAGGCTGGTCGTTACACATCTATTCTATCCTCTTGCTTGCCTTATCGAATTTTTTAAGAGCCTCCATCTTTGAGTTTCTTAAAGTGTCATTCTCGGTGGTAAGCACTTGGACTATGCGATCTTTTTGGGCGAGATATTTCTCTATATTTTCAATTGTCTTCGCACGCTCGAAGGCCCCTACAGAAGCTTTCTTCGCCATGTTCACCCATTCTCGATATTCATTGTAGACATCATACACATAGTCATGGACAGTCTATTCTGCTCTAGCGGGGATCCACTTAAAGTTCGGGGGGAAGTGAAAGCCGTCAATGCAGATATTAAGGAAGTCTATTTTCAAATGAACTATTTGGATTGCTCCCTTTCCCATGGTGTCTGTATTTGCTGATGTAGTGATGACAGGAGCATCTGTCCCAGTTCTACGGCGTTGCTCGGCAGATCTCAAAGTTTGTGGAGGCACTGGTTGGTGTGAATTTTTAATAGTTTGTTTTCCAGAGCCGACGGATTGCGTTGGACCTCTAGGTAGCGGAGAGCATGACCGCAAGTGGCACTATACTCCCTCTCCCTCTCCCTATCTCTTTCCCTCTTGTAACGCTCCCTCTTTTGACTGGAGTAGCCGTGATCGCATTCTGTTTTGGCCTCACATCTACGAGACTCAAACTATGAGCTAGATGAATGGCATACAGAATGGAGGCAACCAAGCATAGATCCCTGCTTCGACATCATATTTGTGAAATGAAAAGAGAAACGGAGTTGGTAATCACCAATGATAAATAGCTTGCGATTAGAAATTGTGTAGTGCCGTGAAGTATGTGTATGCATATGCAAACCCCCCAACCAACCGGTTGTAGTAGCCATACTCGAAGGAGTTGGCTCACATATGTCTAAGACACTTTGAAGCCCTTCTAATCCAGTATCTTGGTGCAAAGCCAAGTCGTCCGGAATGCGAATATCCACCAATCCCATAAAATAGCTCTCTAACTGTGAAGGATAAATCTCTTGACTAGTAGTTGGCAAAGATACCACTACGGTTTTGCGCCTTACAGATTTTCAAGCAGTAGACTTGCCTCTTCTCTTCTGCTCTAAGGATCGAGGACTTTGTGATGACCCAGTTGTGGGCTCGTCTCCAGTAGGCATTTTCTGATCACTGACTTGCTCAGTAATTACTATTCCAGGAGCTCTCCTTCAAACTTACCTCACCAAATCCATCCTAAGAACTCCTACGAGTCCAATGCTTTGATCTTTGTCAATTAGCCCAACAACAACCAAATTTTCCTACATAAGGACTTCATCGATCTCTCTGTATTTGGCGGGCACCTCTTGAAGAACTCTTACTATCTCATTGAACTGAGCAACTTCAGGTCGCGGATTTGAAGATATAAAAGAAAGAAGTGTTAGACTCGACATCAACTATTATTATCCAGTTAATCAACAAAGAGGCTAGGGCACTTACGTCTTGCTAGCCACCGTCTGGCGAACCCCGGTGGATACCGAACAAAGAACCATTCAGTCTTGAAATAGCTCAGCTTGCTCTAACCCCCAATTATGATCCAACATTTCCTAACTGCCTCTAAGAAAGTGAAGGAAGGGTTGTCCCCGCGATTCTTTACATCGAACAAGAATCTAATCTCTTCTACCATTGGAGGGTGGAAGAGATGCTCCATAAAATGACAAAAAAATTGTTCAACAGGGCATAACCATTCGGATGCAATTGGGAAGGAGCAAACCTCAAGAAAAGTAAAACTTCTTGGATAAACTGGTTGAAAGGAGGAAGTGTACCAGTTAGACACATAAACCTGTTGCAGGCTGTGTACCCTTTTAGGGGGTTATGGGCTATATCTTTTGGCATTAGCAGTAAGACATCATCCAGCGACAACCTATGCCTTAGGAAAATCCGGCCTAACAAATCTTTAGAAATATTGGAATAGACAGAGTCTTGTGATGTGCGATAAAAACTGCTCCTGGTAGCTCATCCGGAGTAGGGCCAATAGCGTCGGCTGCAATAACCGACATTTCAATTGCGGGAAGGGGTAGACTCTGGACATCCTGTGATTACGAACTTCCGGGTTCCATAGCTAATGAACTCAGTAAAAATCATCGTTAGACAACAATAAACTCGTGTTTCCCTCAGTATGAAGTGCGTGGATGTGTTGTGTAGTGCTGTGCTACATAATACTTAAGAAATTCTACAGGGTTTACGCGATGTTCAAACAAGAAGACTTCGATTTTCGAAATTCAATCAAAGTGACCATCATTGCTGACCGTCACAACCATGCCATCTAGACCTTGAAGAACTATCCAAGTTAGTGTTCATCAAATTTGTCAAGTTACAGTTCCACCGACGAGCTTCGAAGGGCAGTCAAATTGCTGTAAAACGGTTAAGTCCAATTATGCAAAGTAGAAGCTCATTGGAGTCAAATGTTAAAGTGTGCAAAAATTTCGTATCCATCAAAGTCCAAATTTGGATCGATTCACAAAAAACTTCAATTTCGTATCGATCAAAACTCATTAACTTCATATCGATCGAAACTCATTAACTTCATGTCGATCGAAACTTATTAAATGCATATCGATCAGGTTATATATCGCTCCGTATCGATCAAGTATTGTTGGCTTTGTATCAATCCTCAATCATGATTCATGTCGATCGCCTACCATGAGATTCATATCGGTCGTTAGCTCTTTGATTTCGTATCGATCGCCTCGAAATGATATGAATCATCACTTCTTCGGATCGATACGAAACTCACCATTTCAATAGTCAATTCCTCATCAATACGAATCACACAATCTAGGTCGATACGAAGTCAAGCCTTCCCCTTCCTTTTATCAGTACAAAACTGAATCTATATGACCCTCCACAATACATCTTTCCCAATCAACTCAGATGCCATATCCACCTTCTCTAGCCATACTTTGGCCCCAACACTACCGAAATCGACCACGATTGCGAATGGGATGGCATTAGCTCTTGAATCTCATCATTTGAGTGTGGATTAGCAGTTCGATTACCTAGATCTAAGTAGTAAAATGGATTGGATAACTCGAAAGCTAAGGTAGTCCTAATTTTTCTTTAACTCAGAGCGATATGAAAGTGAGAGCAAATATGAAATGGTGGCAAGCATAAATTTCTCAAAGTACGAAACCGTATTTATATAGTTTGAACATGGGCTAATGTCGAATCGTCTCCCGGTGCCAGTAAACAATCAAAGCCATCTTCCACCCTATCGGTACAAAATAGCCTATTCATATCCCGTGACCGATCAAAACTATTTTAACATCATCAATGCGAAGCTTCTTTCATATCCATCCACAACCCATCTGCGATGAAGCAATTCATATCCATCGATATGAAATATTTTAAAAGGCCAACTGATTTGTATCGATCACCATCGATACAAAGATAGCTTTCCAACTTCTCAAATCGATCCAGGAGAGGATCGATACGGAGGGATACACTATAACGACCATCAAGCGTTGTTAAAACATAAATTTCACATCAATCCAGGAGAGGATCGATATGAAACTCGATTCAAAAAAAACAAAAACTTGACAACGAACCACGTATGCACAAACGTTGATGAGAGTCAAGTTAACATACGTGCATGCATGACAGACTATCATTCAATTTTCAAAATTTATAGGAATTGAGTGCTCACATAGTGACAATTACAACAGTAAACAATAATTTGCTGACACTCAACACTCAATTACAATGATGCACTATACAATCATTGGTAGTCAACAGTTCAATATTTATATTATTGACAAATCAATCAAAGGTTACATTTTGATGAAAAGACAATTATTCAACGAATCAGACAAAACTTTTCAAACTAAAGGTCATAGCTTTGAAAAGCATGTCATGTTCACACAAGATGTACTTTGAGGGGCAAATTTTGTCCCACCTATTGGCAAGGCCGTGACACCAAGAACTTGATTGGCAACCAAGGTTAGTCTGTCCCGAAGATTGGTTATACACAGGTTCACTATGGATACTGGCGAATTTGGTCTGAGCAATCATGCTATAATAGATATGAACAATAGGCAAAGCTATAAAAGTCAATGTTCCAAATTTCAAGTCAATCGGAGTTCGTATACTTGAGATATGGATCAATCAAGTTCAAAAAAGCCAGCTCTGTTCATATCAATTGCTCAAGAAAGCATTGGTTCTTATCCATCATCCACCATATCTCTTCGTATCCATTAGTAGCACGCATCGATCGGACTTTCATAATTTTAGCTTTAAAGCTATTCGTACCGATCATCTTGTCTAGACAATTTGTATCGATCGACTAGTAATCGATACGAAACATATAAGCAAATATCGATACATGGGAAATGAGTACGTATCGATGCAAACTGAAGTAAAAGCCATCGATACGAATCGGCTTTGGTCATCGGTAGGAAGCCAACCAAGGACCATCGATATGAAGTAGCTACAAATCATCGATACAAAGTAGAGCACCGAGCATCATTATGAGAAGCACTTCCCTGAATGATACGAAGAGTAACTCCAGATCGATACGAACAAAGCACGTAAGAATGGAAGACTCGGTCACTCGACATGTGTAACAACCTGATATTTTCAACCATTCACATCCAAACACGCCGGAATTGAATTGCCCAAAATACTAGATTGTAAGTTTATATTTGGCAAAACTCAGCATATATAGTAAATAAATAATCACAGAATCACAGACATAGAGTAATATACAATATGCAGCGGAAACAAAAGAATAGTAGTTCATGAAGCTACTATATATATAACAGAGTTAACAAGATATAATAGAAGTCTTGAATACAATAGTCAAATAATATCAGAATACATCATTGGAATCAACTGAATATCTGAAAGCTGGACAGATAGCTGAATCTCCAAGCGAAGCTCCAACTCCAAAGGTGAGTCTCAAAAGCTGTATCACTTAGTCTGACCTGAGCGTAAAGCAAAACACAAAACACTCGAGTCAGGATTAACATTCTTATATCAATAAATCCGACTCAAGTGAAATAACAGCTGAAAATACAAGTAACTCAAAAGATGTTTGGGATAACCAACCTCTAAGGATCCGTTAAACATTTATATGCACGCTAAGTAGATAATGCCTATCAGGAATATAAAATATCAAAATAGCGTTAAGGCGTTACCATTATCCCCCTTAACACATTTTTATAAGCGTCATAGTCTATATAGCATTGTAAACTCCACCGTAAACTAGTGGGCTATCAAGGAGTACTCTATAGGTATGACACAAAACGCATAGTGGTCGCGCATAAGGATACGAGTATGACAAGGCACATGAGGCAATAACCGAGGTAGTGAAAGTACCGTTTACCTGATCCGGACTGGTGAGAACGCATCGCAGCAACAATCGCAATACCGCGAAACAACACTCCCAATTCAAGAGTGCGCACCAATCAAAAACAAGTATTGAGTATTTTACGAAGAAATGTGTTTGCTTAGAGGTGGCTAACCTCATTGGCCCGGCACGGCTCCTGTTTAAGTCATTTCAAATTTGACACAAGTGTCAAGGCTATCCATTATCTTTCTCTTTCTTTAAATCCAGCAACGTCATCATTCCAACCACTTCATTTGGATCACACTCCGCGTATAATAGTTAGTAAAGTGATTTTGGTTTAGACAGAGAGTATATCCCTAACCGATCCCAGACTCTTCAATAACAATGTAATTATTACACCGATTGGTCATTTAATAAAAAAATAGTTTATATTTCACAACCAAAATATCATTGCCATTTCAAAACCATATCAATACGATATCACTTCCATTTAAAACCAAATACGATATCATTTCCATTTTAAATATATCCATCTCAAATATATCCATTTACAAAATCTTAGTACTTCAAGTTATAACACTTTCTAAATCAAACACTTTGGAAATCATAATTTAAAAATCATAATGCTTTGGAATCATAACACTTCCCACTTAACTATTTAAATACAAATAATAGTACAATTTAAAATAGTTTATATTAAAAATAATTTATATTAAAATAGTTTATATGAAATAAATTTATAAAGTAACATATATAAATAGTTTTAAATATAATTTAAAAATACTTTATATAATTAAATAGCTTCCTCAATTTTCACCAACCGATTCAAATCAACTCAAATTCCAAATTTTAAATTTAATCAAATCTCAAATCATAAATTTTAATTTTATTTCAGCTTCTCAATAGACCATTTCAAATTATATCGATTTCAAATACAGATTTTTTTACCACAAAATAAATCATTTCAATTTCAATATTTTCAAAGCTTTAAATATTCAAACATTTCAAAACTAGATTTGAAAATTCCACACATATATATCAAATTCACTTTACTATTATTTATTTTGAAATATTTACTTACTAAATCCATTATCATTTAAATAAAACCCCAAATTTCAAATAATTAAATATTTCCTTCAATTCATTTAAACGTGAAATATTCGTTTAAATCACCTTAACCAAAATCAAGTTATAAAATTTTATCCTTTAGAAAAATCTCAAATTCAATAAGTTCCAAATCAGTTTCTAATTAAAAATATTTCTTAATTAAATACAGTTTCAAATTAATTTCAAATCTATCTTATCAACCTTAATTTATTAAATAATTATAAACTCTATATTAAAATATAATTTAAAGAAATACTTAACCATATTATATTTTAAAAAAATTAAACTTTATTACTAAGCTTATTTATAATACAAATTTATGCATAGCTTAAAATCAAGAATTTAACTATATATAAAATAACATTTATATAATATCTAAAATCAATATTTATGTAAAACCATATATTTCCTTCCAAAACCATAGTGATCCTTTCAAATTATTTATTTGTAGACCAACGGTGTCTATGTATAATTCTTCATCCTATTGTCAAGTAATACAGATATTTATTCATTACAGTCCGCAATTTAAATATATACGGGTATATATATCATTTTAACCCGTAATCACAAATTCAATTAAATGAAAATCGCTTGGATTTATCATTTCAACCCATAACGATTTTCTCCTATTCTACAGATCATTCGGGTACGTATCATTTCAACCCATAGTGATTCTATACTAACAGGGAACTTGCAGGGTGATAACAAATATGATAATAATGTAACATGCATATATCATCAATATAAATAATAGTTAATGGTGTCAGATGTCACAGGTGAACTGATACAGGTAATAGCATATATATAACAGTGTAAATAACTAACATCAGCATATTTCAATTGTCATTTCAATTGAAATCAAATTTAATAAATAAAAGAACATTAATCGTGAGTGATTGCTCACCTTTCGAGGCTAGAGATGAACCAGAATGAGATGAGTTATGAATCCAAGCACGATTCCCAAAGCAAATAGGATTGGCACGAATTTAGAAGAGCAAAGCTGATAAAAGGGATCGTTGAAAAATTAGAATCGGTTGACATAAATTTTACTAAGTATATATATTGTTTTCATTTTCAAATCAATATTAAATTCCAATACATAATATTCATTAAAAATAAATTCTCTCTATATATAAAATTTAAATATAGTATCAAATTTTAAACATCTAAAAACATAACCTCTATATTCAATACGTAACTAGACTCAAGTACACAAAGCTAGTGTATAAACTTTTACAGCCCATCGTTTTCAAATCAATGTTTATTATAAAATCAAAATAAATGTAAAACATGTACATACAACTCAACAGTTTATATACAAACCTATTATACAAATTTAAGTTAACCTATATATATATAGTACAGGTTCCACAAATACTTTCATAACCAAGATTATATTGCAAGCTTTTAAGCAAAACATATATCTTCCTTTATAGTATTGTAAATACTACAACCCAACACTGTACCCGAACATATATATATCTATATATATTTAAAATCAAGATAACCCTACATATAACAATTCATAAAGCTAACGCACATCTTATGTACTATATATATATATATATATATATATATATATATATATATATAACAAGACTCACGTACTTGTGTAAAAGCTGGAATATACAACAGCTTTAAACTTATGTTTTGTAACCATACACAAATAGATTATATATTAGAGTCAACAAAATATAAATATTGCTGATACCAAACCTATGATAAAAAAAAATATGCTATGCTCATATACTTTATAATATAAACTGTTAGATGCATATGTGTACTTTTAAAATATGAACAATAGTGATATATAATTATACATCGAAACTAATAGATCCACGCTTGTACATATATAACTTACTAACTATAAAAGATTATATACTATAGCCCAATATATACAACATAAGATAGCCTATTTTTAAACTTTTATAACTAAACTTTGTAAGATTAATACTATGAACAACAAAATTGGAAATTATAAAACTCTCGGCATATAATATAAATATTTGTTACCTGTTATATTTGTATAAAATTTGGAAGCAAGTTCTCATGCGGAAAAAAAGATAGCTCCAACGAGCAAGGATGCAGGCTAGTTGAGGCATGGTGTAGACGTGAGAGGAATGACCGAAGGAGGCAGATGGTGGAGGCGGCAATCAGCTAGG
Source organism: Allium cepa (assembly GCA_030765085.1). Classification (NCBI taxonomy): domain Eukaryota; kingdom Viridiplantae; phylum Streptophyta; class Magnoliopsida; order Asparagales; family Amaryllidaceae; genus Allium; species Allium cepa. Next base: position 958,583,293 of record CM060935.1, read on the forward strand.
CTAGGGGGTGATACGCGATTAAAGGCGGTCGGGAGCTTGCTCGGCTGCTCGGGCTTGGTCCGAGAGACCGCGACATGGAGGTTGAGGCAGCGGTCTAGGAAGCATAGTGGGATAGTGGCGACTTTAGGAGGCTCGGATGTTGAGGCGGTGGGTTTTGTGGTGGAGGAGCTTGCGGAGGGTTGCGGGGGTGGCTGTTGCATGAAGTTGCTTGGGAAAAGTAGGGGTGACGTGCATACTTTGGTGAAGCAAAATGTAGTCATGCACGAAAAAGAGTAGTGGCACACCTAAAAGGGTTAAGTTATAATGCCTCTTTTTTAAAAAACTGAAAGGAAACAAAGAGAGTGGAGGAGATGGAAGGTGCAGTAAGAAGAAATGAATTAGAGTAGGCAAAAGTAAAAAGTAAGAAATGAATAAAGAGGCAACGGGAAAGCATAGGACATGACAACAATCTCACATCGATTAGCTGAAATATTTAAAGCAATTTATTGTTGGGGACAGCAATCTAAATTTTTGAAAAGCAAGAAATTCCAAAAGTCACTAATTTCGATATCGATACGACGTAAGATTTCATCGTTTCGTCGCGTACCGGACCTCAAAACACAGAAATAAATATACCGCAGACATCAGCACGACGAGACGATCAAAACGGTATATGGATACCAGTGATACGATTGAATTATAAAAATTCAAATTTTCTACTAGCGGAAAATGCAGCAAAAATGCAGCAAAAACGCAGAAAAATATGATCAACGGAGCTAAAGAAGTCCGAATTTGGAAAAACGAAAAATGACATCTCAGTCAGAAGATGAATTAGAATTTTTCTATGTAAAAATATTCAGTTTTGGAAAATGTTTTATTATCAACAATTATTAACTAACTTGAATTTAATAGAATTTCACAATGAAATAAACTTTCATAAAATCAGATGAAAATTTACCATCTTCTACATTTAAACCAGAAAGAGGTAGGAAAATTTACCATCTTCTACACTTTCCCCCACTCAAAACTTTCGTCCCCGAAAAGGAAGGAGGTAGGAGAATAGAAACAACTAGAAAGAAAATAGGTTGAAAACAAAATAAACAATTAATTCAAACCATATAAATATCAATTTAAATAAATTTATATTCAACAATTGGGTTTTTTTTAAATTCAAGGTTTCCATTAAATTTATTAAATTTCTCATTTATTAATGTTAGATACAAAAAGGTTTCTTTAAAAAGAAATTCAGTTTAAATTAATTAATATTCAATAATTGATTTAAATTCAAAATATTTCATTAAATTGATTTTATTGTGAATTTATTAATTCCTTTAAAGCAAAATTTATTTAATTTATCTCATTTATTCATTATCTTATTATTTAATTATCCTCTATTAATAATTTCCTAAAATCATAAACATGAATAGTCTTTTATTACAATCATATTTTATTCAACAAATTTAAATCTTCTCTATTCCACATTATTATTGAATTTATTCCACTTAATATATCTTATCACATATATTAAGTATATTTACACTTATTCTAACTACTCAAATTTATTTAAATTTCTTTAACATCATTTTATATCGTATATTATTCAATTATATATTCAACTTCTGAATAATTTAGGTAAGTTGTATTAGAATAAAATTGAATATTATACAAATAAAATTTTCTTTGTTCAATTATTTCATGTTTAAATATTGATTCAAAATTTTGGTTTCATTTATAATTGAAATCATTTAAGAGAATTTAAGAATTAAATTTTCGATTTCACTTCAACATCTGGAGATATATATATATATATATATATATATATATATATATATATATATATATATGTATATTATGCATATCAAATCAAATCTGAAACATATATTTATATATTATAAATCAAGTCATACTTCAGAAATTCAAGTCAAATTCGTTTTCAAAACAAAGTGTAGCAAAGCTACCCATTGGTCTCTCCACTTTGAAACCCGAAATGAATGTCGATGATGTGGCCGCCATAACCGAAATTATTTTCCAACGACAAAAGAGAAGAGTACAGATTTAAACGTTTAAAATTCTTTGCAACAATTCATAATCAAAAAACTTTAAATAAATAATATACCCTTTAAAACTTTAAAACCAAAGTTTAAAATCGTCAGAAATTAAATTCTTAAATTCTAAATTTAAACTCAACTAAATTTTCAAATCTGGATGTTGAAATAGTCAATGGTTTACAAAATGCTAAATGAAGATCAAATATTATTATTTTCAACAACCAATCCATTAACTACTTAATTCCAGAAAACTGGATTATAGATAATTGGGTTAATAGATTGAATAAATAAATCTGATACTAAATATTTATACTTGGGTAAATATTTATTTGATAATCTCCTAGCATAATTTTTTAAAATTTGCAAAATTATTATTTTCAAACAAATTTAATGTATGTTTGTTTAAATTTATATATGAATCAATTTAAATTTAATTTGAATTCAAGATTGAAATCCAATGATGAATATCTTAAAGTAAATTGGATTTCAAACAAATTTATGTTTGATTTTTTTTAATTATTATTAGTATATAAGTACTTCTATATTATTTTCTTTAAAAATATTTTATAAATATAGTAAAGAAAAAATGTGTTAAAGGAAATATATAGATATAATATTAAAACATATGTCATATTACATAATTACATAAACATAAGAACATAACATTTACACATGTAGACAAAGACAAATCTAAAATCATATAAACATGTAAAAGTATAAGCTAAAAGGGTTTAAAACAAGATTTTTAAAATTTTTAAAAGGAAGATTTAAACATAAATTATTACAAATGACATTTGTTAAATAAAGAGAAACAAAATAACAAGTGTAACTTAAGTGGATTAACAAATATAACAAGTTGCACCAATTTATTTTTACTTTTCTTTTATTCTTATAAAAATCATAATTAAAGCTACAAATGCATCTATACTCTACTCTCTCATTTTCTTTTCTAATTGTAGTTTCAAAACCCAAGCAAATAATCTGTAACATAAATCTGGAAAAGAAGAGGAAAAAAAAGCCTGTAATTTTCTTCAAACCTAAAATCATTAGATAAAAACAAGCTTCAACTTGTAATCTAGCAAGATCATCTCTGTTTCAAGCCTTAATCATCTCAGCTTTCAAAGACCAAGTTTTCCCAGCAACAAATCTATAACTTGTATCATCAAATATTTCAGTTTTTCAAATTAAAGATTTCCAGTTCAAATCCAGGCATTTTCAAGTCTGTCTGTTCATCTTTTAAACTCAGGTGAGTAGCTTTGCTCTTTTTCAAGCCTAATTTGCTTATTTATCTGATGCAAGGGATAAATAATGATAGCAATGTTGTGTTATTGTTTTTCATGTATGGGAATTGAATTTTTGTATGGTATACAAGTTGGGTATACTCATATATACATGCAGGTCTCTGGTAGTTATCAGTGAAAAAAAATGTTGCATGTGATAAATCTATCTAGAAATTGTTGATGATGGTTTGCATGATTGTTCTGGTATATATATGCTTTGATCTGTTATGTTAAATGTGAATATATTAGTATGTTTGCAGATTGCCTCTGTTATTTTCACTTGGGTTGAATTACTTTCAAAAATCTAAATCTCTTTATACAATTTAATATATGCTTTGATCTCATAATAAAAAATGATCATTACAGTGTAATTTAAATTTTAAAAATTGTTTCGAGATTTTATATTAAGTAAATTTTTACAGAGATATAAAAACACAGTGATGATCAGTAAATAAGGAAAAATTAAACATGTCAATTTCAATTATTTATTTTAGGATCAGATTTGAAATGTTTAATCATGAATTTAGGTAGAGAAATCTTGATTTTTAGATAAGGAGTTGATGGAATTATCTAAGATGAGTGATTTTGGGATTTTCGGCAATTGCCGATGATCTAGGTCGAATTGGAGTTTGGGGTTGATCGAGGATGGTTGGGGGGTTGATGACCTATGGAAAAATGGCCAAATGCTTTATCAATGACCGTGGTGAACGGAGTATGGTGAACTAGGGCTTGGAATGCTGTTTGGTTGTGTTGGATAATCGAGATGTTTCTGACGTCGATGGCGCATCGGGAAGGATCGCATAGGGGGATTACGTTTTATGGCCTATGATGCTACTATGGTCAAAGAAACAGATGCTCCAGTGGTCGCATTCTTCGACGGCGAGTGTTATGTATGATCGAGTCTGGAGATCTTGTGAGTTCGATAGTTCGATTTTGATTAGCCATCATTTTTGTTTTTCTGGAGGGTCGTAGGGACTGAGGTAGGTGGTGACGACTTGTTGAAGTCTTCGACGATGGTCGGAGTTGGTCAAAGGGATGGTGCGTTTGCACGGTGCACATGCGTTCCTGTCTGTTGTATGTTTGAGTGGTGAAGAAGCTTTCCACTCGGGTCGTTCTCGAGTAAAATGGTGGTGATACTCGAGGGAAGTAGGAAAGAGAGAGTGTACGAGATGGAGCTCGTGTTTTTGTTCGAGTCTTTGGGAATTTAACTCCGGTAGTTCGATTTTGTAACCGAGTTTTAGTTTTGTAAGAATTGTGTTCCAGGTTTTTAAATATGAAGGTATTAAGTTAAGGCTAATGCAAATTTTGATATGTATTAAATAAATGAGTTTTAAAAGAAGATAATTGGGATTTAAAACTAGTTTCAAAGTTTTAAAGTTAAACCTTTTCTTATAAAATTTACCTTGGTTTAACAAGTTTTATTTAAAAGGGAAAAGAAATGTTTAGCCAAGTTTCAAAAAAAAGCGTTTTTTTAAAAAAAAATACGTTCCCAAGGGATGTTTTCAACAATTTATTTCAGCAAGATTTAAATAAGTTTAAATTTTAAAGTTAAACATTTTAATAGTTGGTTGATTTTTATAAAATGTATGCTAGGTTAATTATGAAATTAATTCCTAAATATCTTCCTAATAAAGTTTAATGATGTAATTATCGAAGATAAAGAATTTACCTTTAATTATTTAAGGTTATGATTAATTTAAGTTAATTAATTAGTTTAATTAATTTAAGATAATTACTAGATGTAATTAATATAAGGATAATTACTCAGTGGAAGTAATTAAGGATTTATTAAGGAGAGTAATTAATAGATAATTACTAAATGTGATTTAATTAATGATAAATACTTAACGAAGTAATTATGGATAAATTACATAAGGTAAATAATTAAAGGATTGATTAATTAAGGAGATTAATTAAGGGCTGGTTAATTGATAAATGTAATTGATTAAGGAATAATTAATCAATGTAAGTGATTATAAGATAATTAATTCAAGCAATTAATTAAGGATAATTACTGAAAATGGTTAAGGATGATTTATTTGTGAAATTAATTAAAGGCTAATTACTTCATGTAATTAAAGTATAATAAATCGAGGATGATTAATTAAGATGGATAATTATTGGGAGATTAATTAATTGGCTTGTAATTAATTGATAAGCAGAATTTAAAGGAAAATGAAGTAATTAATTTAATTCATTTGTGATTAATTAAATTAATTAAGAGATGTGTGGTTGATTAATCTTGCTTATGAATGATTGAATAATATTGTATGCCTTAGATTAGTTGATATCTCTGGTGTGATGTGTGATGCTATGTGGTATAATATGTTAGGTTAAAACAGTAACATCTTGTATTTAAAATTTTGAATTGTATTTCATTAGAATAACTTGTGAAGATGACATAGGAGTCGAAGAGACCGGGTTCGGGTACCGGTAAGTACACGAAACCACTTCGATTTGTAATCTACTATGATTCTTTATAGATTTGGCATGTGAAATCAATAGGCTGGGATGGGATTAATTTAAATGTTTGGCCCATTTTAAACTGTTAAAGGTACTTAGAGATTGATTTGAGAAATATAAGTGTTGATTATAATAAGTTGAGAAGTCGTAGTAAAGTACGAGTTACCCGGATTTTTAAATTAGATTTTGAATTTGAATTTCATGTTAGGTGGGTTTACTCACGCTGGTTTCCAGCCTGACCCGGGTGTTACTTTGATGTAATGCTCGGATCAGACCGAGTATTACAGATTTTTAGGTAAGGACGTTCTGGAGCTCAAGAGGCGAGCTGGAGGGCAGGAAATGGAGTGTTTCCTGCTGTGATACATTATTGTATAACTAGGACATGTTGTTTTAAACTGTCCAGTGATTGGTAAGGGTTGTAACTCTGATGTATAAAAATATAAGTGTACTGATACAGTTCTTCTTTGTAAAACTATTATTTATGTGATATTATATTTTGATCCGCTGCGAATGTGAGGTTTCTGTGATTTTTTACTGCTTCTTCTTCTCTCTCTTTTCTTCTTTTCCTAACTATCTGGAATTTTCTAGATCGAAAATTTCAGGTCGTTACATTTGGTATCAAAGCCAGGTTAAGCGAGAACCTTGGCTCTAGTGAGGAATACTCATTAAGGACAGGGTTAATGGTACTCTTGAATGAGTTGAGTGTGTGTGCGTGTGTGTCTATATGAGCGTACTTGCTATTTTCTTATATAAAGATTTTAAATGATTTTATATAAGAATATATTTTGATATATAAGGCAATATTTCTTTCTAATAAATATTAAGGTAATTGGTTGTTAAATTATTGGAATTTAATTAAGTGGTAATAGAAATACAACCAAATTGAAATTAAATAAAGATAAGTTTGAAATGAATTCAAACTGAAATTAAAATCTTGAATTTGGGAAAAGAGTTTTGGAAATAGATGATAATGAATGGTTTCCAAATATGATAAACACGGTTATTATCATATATGATTGTTGTATTTAATAATGAAATGTTTTAGGGAAGTAAAACATTTAGGCAAGTATGACTTATAAATTAGAACTGAAGATGATCTAAAGTATGAAGTTTTAAATCTAGTTTCGGAAATTTGAAAATTTGTTTTGAATTAAAACCTAAGGTGGTTTAAAATTTAAGGATAACTTGGTGTGTAAAGGAAATAAATATGTATAGATGAGGGATATACATAATATCAAAAGTGATTTAAAATAAACTCTAAGGTTGAGTTTTGAATTTTACCTGGACCGTGATGTGAAAACCCAAAGTGATAAGTTTTTGAACCTATAAGTGGGAAGATTATTAATGTTAAGTTTAGAATTTGAAATGGGAATTCAAATTGGGTAAGGTTGGCTGGATTAAGTCAATTGAATTTAACTTCGGAAAGTTAAATAATTTAACAAACAATCTGAATTGGAAATTTCAAGATGAAATTGGTATTTAACTTGGAAAGTTTAAAGGTTAATTTGGATTGGGAGTTTGTATGATCTCAAAATAGGGTTGAGATCTGGAAATTGGAAATGGATGGATATTTTAAAATAATTTGAATGATATCATCCTGTTGTTAATTATAATCTTTAAAAATTGCGAATTGGATTTGCTTAAATGAATAAAGAAATGGATTGTGATAATATATCCATTATTGAAATAAATGGGAAATAAAACTTTAATTGAAATTAAGGATATGGAATCATTTTAGACTTAAGATTTGAATGTTTAAGATAAAACTTCAAAAATTTGGTTTCAAAATTGAAATTTGGTGATCAATTGAAATTCAAAGATTTAGTTGTTTAAAAAGATTTTGAATAATTATTTGAACATTGAAATATGTTAAAAAATTGAATTTGGATTCATAATTAAATGGTTTAAAGTTATAAGTTGATTTGATTTAAAGGATTAAATCAACACTTAAAGATTTAACTTGAATTTATATAATTCGAGATGGTATAAATTTGAAATTGGAATTGAATTTGATTTGAATTAATTGAAATTGTGATTGAAGATGTATAAGTATAAAATTCAAATGGAAAAATTGAATTGGATTGATTTGAAATAATTTGAAATTGAAGTGGGTTCAATTTGAAATTAGTCCAAATTGATTTGAATAAATTTGGAATTGTAATTAAAGTTGAATAGTTTTAAATTCAAATAGAATTTGAATTGAATTTGGGAGGAAATCAAGAATAATTCAACTTGATTTGGAAATAGAGTTTGAAATTGGGATTAATTCAAACTGGAGTTGAAATGAACTGAAATTGGAACTAGTTCAATTGAAATTTATTTGAATTAGTAGAATAAAGTTAAATTTGGAAAGAAACTGAGGTTAATTCAACTTGAATTGGGGATAAATCAAGTTCAAGGGAAAATTGAAATTATTTAAACTGAAACTGAGTATATTTAAATGGAAGTGAAAATTTAAATTGAATTGATTGGAAATGGAGATTGGGAAGTTGTAAAGTTTGGCTTTGGACTATTGTCAAAATAAATTGTTTTAATATAAATCTATTTTTCCAAACTATTTACTATACAACTTTTCTTTTTTAAACCTAAAATTATCTTATACTTGTTTTACAATTATTTTTGGAATTATTTAACAAATTTTTTTCTGTTTTATAAACTAATTACTGTTTTTCAACTACTTTATAACTAATTACTATTTTATAGTTATTTTGCAATTATTTAAAATTTCTATAACTATTTGACTATTTTCTAACTATTTTACAATTACTTAATTATTTTACAGCTATTTTACAAACTAATAGTTATTTTTTCAACTATTTATCTATTTTTAACCTATCAAGCTATTTTCTAAGTATAAGCTGGTCAGAGTGCAAACTGTTTATGATTGAATATCCATCTGAGATAAGGATTAAAGTGATAATCCAATGGAATTGAAAGAATTGTGATTATGTGGATAGAAATTAAAGAAAATATGAATAGAAAGAGAAATTGATTTAGTTGATAATCAATGAATATAAATACGTAGGATGTACATATGTTATTCCATTCGCATAGCGATTTGATCCAGATTCAGGCACAAAATTTCGAGATAGTTTATCGATCCGAGTTGGGATTTTTCACTCGATTTTCGACGGCGAACCTGGATATGGATTGTTGATTGGTTCTGGATATTCTCTATCATAGTTATGACTATGTAAGGAGAATGACAGTTTCTGATCAAGAAACCAGATCTGAGTCTGCACTAGAAAGTCGGGTGGACGATACTAGTTTGGAAGGGAAATTGTGTGATCGAGTGAGCAGTTGGATCGATATTGCGTATGAATGATATGTATACATCGTACGGATTGGAATAAAATTGATATTGAAAGTTTGTGGATAGGAACTGTAAAATGGTTTTTGAAGTGGAAAATATATTTTATGAAATATATGATGAAATAAAACAGAAATTGGATATTTCTATGCTAGAAACTTACTTTATGAAAGTAAGTAATATGATTAATAACTTTATAGAGTAATCAAATTTGAATATTTGATTTGGAATAAATAAAGTTATATATCTTTGTTATATAAGATAAATCTCCCCTTGTTGAATCTATTGCCAGAAGAAAAGGATTTTTGAATAGTATTTAAAGTATAAAAAGGGAATTTATACAAGTTTGAAGTAATCCAAAGATTTTCAAAATTATATATATCTATGTAAATATATATAAAGGATTTCATGAGGATGATTTTGGAAAAGTTTTTGGAAACTTTGGATGTGGAAAGGCTTTTGATTTTTGGGTAAAATCAATATTGGATTTGGAAAGCCTAATTTGAGAATTATCGATTTTGGGATAATCGATTTTGAGAAAGGAGATTTATATGAGATTCATACTAGGTGTATGATTTGGAAGATACTATATGTGTATAGTATAAAGAGTTTTGAAAATGGATTTGGAGAAATAGGCTCTCCCTTGAAATGAACTTCTCAGGAGTATCATAGGTTGGTACTGCCTTGAGCCTCAAAGGGGGAGGTTCTAAAGTTAATCCTGTGAGGAGTCAGGACAAAACTAGTTCCTGACGATCATGAGTAGTGTGTAGCGAAAGTCGAGGGGCACTGATGCCTACAGAGGCATTTGGGTTATGCTGTGACGACAATGTAACTAGATGTCACTATGATCTACTGCAGACCATAGCGAAAGTCGTGTGTGCCGCGGAGAGCCAACGGTCTACATTTGATTTTATATCGGTAGACTGCGACCTATGGTAACATAGCGAAAGTCGTTTGTGTCGCTGAGAGCCAACATCCTACGTTTGATTTTACATCATTAGACTGTGACCTATGTAGGAGTGGAGAAGTTTCATTTTGACAGCGAAAATTGAGGGCGCTGATGCCTACAACTACATGGACTTTTGCTGTGATGGCAACGTAATCCTGGAATGTAAATGCGATCAGTTGTGGGTTCCATGGCGTAATCGAGGGATGCGGAGTGCCTACAGTTACATGGACTTTTGCTGCGATGGCAACGTAACCCAGGATGTAACTGAGACCATGGATGGGGGTGATGATTTCTAGAGCATTCTCACCAAAGATATATCCTCTATTTTCAAAAACTGTTTTCTATATTTTCAATAAAATTATTTTTCAAGTATTTTTCACTGGGTGTTGAAAATGGGTCTGCTAAGTACTTATAGATTTTCAGTCGTACGCCTGATCAACGTATGACCGAATTTCTTTGAGAACAAGGAGGGACCGGTTAAACATCGAGTTATAAAAAGTATTTTTATAAAAACTATTTTATAATATTATGTATATTTTAAAAGTATTTTAAAAGTGTTTCAAAGAATAATTTTTCTAATAATAAGCATTTTAATAAATTCTGGCTTTGTTCCTTTTCGAGGACGAAAAGATTCAAAGGGGGAGGAATGTGATAACCGGGATTTCTAGACATCTGTAGTTGATAAATAATTGGGTTAATTAATAAAAATATTGGATTATAGATTAAACAAATAAATCTGATAATAAATATTTATACTTGGGTAAATATTTATTTGATAATCTCCTAGTATAATTATTTAAAATTTGCAAAATTATTATTTTCAAACAAATTTAATGTATGTTTGTTTAAATATATATATGAATCAATTTAAATTTAATTTGAATTCAAGATTGAAATCCAAGGATGAATATCTTAAAGTAAATTAGATTTCAAACTAATGTATGCTTGATTTTTTATTATTATTATTAGTATATAAGTAGTTCTATATTATTTTATTTAAAAATATTTTATGAATATAGTAAAGAGAAAATGTGTTAAAGGAAATGTATAGATATAATATTAAAACATATGTCATATTACATAATTACATAAACATAAGAACATAACATTTATACATGTAGACAAAGACAAATGTAAAATCATATAAACATGTAAAAATATAAGCTAAAAGGGTTTAAAACAAGATTTTTAAATCTTTTAAAAGGAAGATTTAAACATAAATTATTACAAATGACATTTGTTAAATAAAGAGAAACAAAATAACAAGTGTAACTTAAGTGGATTGACAAATATAACAAGTGGCACCAATTTATTTTTACTTTTCTTTTATTTTTATAAAAATCATAATTAAAGCTACAAATGCATCTATACTCTACTCTCTCATTTTCTTTTCTACCTTTAGTTTCAAAACCCAAGCAAATAATCTGTAACATAAATCTGGAAAAGAAGAGGAAAAAAAGCTTGTAATTTTCTTCAAATCTAAAATCATCAGATAAAAACAAGCTTCAACTTGTAATCTAGCAAGATCATCTCTGTTCAAGCCTTAATCATCTCAGCTTTGAAAGACCAAGTTTTCCCAGCAACAAATCTGCAACTTGTATCATCAAAACATTTCGTTTTTTCAAATTAAATATTTCCAATTCAAATCCAGACATTTTCAAGTCTGTCTGTTCATCTTTTAAACTCAGGTGAGTAGCTTCACTCTTTTTCAAGCCTAATTTGCTTATTTATCTGATGCAAGGGATAAATAATGATAGAAATGTTGTGTTATTGTTTTGCATGTATGGGAATTGAATTTTTGTCTGGTATACAAGTTGGGTATACTGCATATATACATGTAGGTCTCTGGTAGTTATCAGTGAAAAAAAAATATTGCATGTGATAAATCCATCTAGAAATTGTTGTTTGATGGATTGCATGATTGTTCTGGGTATATATATTGTAACATCCCGTATTTTTAAGCTATTCAAATTGAACATTTAATTCATTTTAAATGTTGAATATGAATTATAATTTGAATTTAGAGATAGATGACTTTGGTTAAGTTAATAAAATTAGTCAAAATTTCAAATACGGGAAATTAAATTGGAAATTGGATAATAATAATTGAATATTGGATTTAGATAATTTGGGAAATTAAATGTGAATGGTTGTAAAATGATGTTTAAATGTGTTTTTAAGTTCAATGGGACATAATTTATATTATTGGATTTTTGGAAGAATTTTAAAGTTGATAAATTAATATTTGGGAATTTATATTAATTTAAAATGAATTTAATATTGTTAAAATGCAATTAATCCAATTTAAGTCCAGAATGAGCCAGAATGATTTCTATTGTGATTATAAATTCAATATGAATTATTTTCAAGTTAATAAAATTTTAAAAGTGGAAATTTTGAGTGATTTCGATAATCTCGAGAATCGCTAATTAAATAGACGAGTTAAAATAGCCTTCCGGGGCACAGTCTCGGAATTCGACGAAACTAGTTTCATTGGATCCGTAATAGTTAGTTATTACCGGATTTCAATTTTTGTAGCAATCGGAGTTGTAGTTTGACCCCGGCAGCTCGAAACGCACCGAAATCGTTTTAATCGATTTAATTTCAAATTGATCGTTTAATTTCGTAACTCGTGCATATGATCGTATTAGCTTACGAAACCTGTTCCATTATGTCTGGAATGCAGAAAAACCCCAGGATAGCCTATCGGAACGTGAGAATTGGAGTTCGTTTGCATTAACGGTTAAATTGAGAAATTTGTTGATTTAAAATATTATTAAATAACAATTATATATATAATATTATCTTCCTAAACCCTAGTTTAAAGCAGCCGCCGTATGTTTTTATTCCATGGCCGAAATCGATTTACATTCTTCTTCCCAAATCTCTCAATCCTTGCTTTCATTTCGAAAACTTCCAACTGAAGAAAGGTAGATCTCTCCGAGCTCGTGAGATCCAACGGTTGATTTCGCATGTAGTCTTCGTTTGGAGGAGTTTTGTGGCGCCGTTCATTTGCCGTTCGTTCGAGAATTTAGGGAGGTGGGAAGCACCGAGCTTCGTGCTCGTCCAGCCACGGGTGGTGCTCGCGGAGACCTTCAATGCGGTAGTTCCTGATCGAGTTGAATGCGTTGCGAGTGGTGACGATTTCAAACCCTAATCACGTGAAATGGGTTCGAATTTGCTCCTGGAGCTTTCGCGTGTTGAGATGAGGGAGAAGAGGGGGTCGGCCGTATGTTTTGGTAATTTTAATAAAAAAAAAAAAAAGAATTTGTTTTGAAATTAAATTCAAATCTTGTAATTTAAATAACTTGTTCATATGTAATCAGAAATCAACAATCTTGGTAGCGCCGGAATCGCAGCGACGAGCACTACGCGATGGTGAAAATCCGGAGTCATTCCGGGCAAGTAGAAATTTAGGTTAAATCGAACGTCGTTCGGTTTAATTTGAATTTCGAACGCTCGCCGAAACTCAAAGTGAGTTATTCTCACTCACATCTGGATACTAGTAAAGTAGATAGCTAGTATTGATTGTTTGTTTGGATGTTTAGCTGAATATGTTAGTTATTATCAAATTGAATTGATATATATACTGTTGTGCTAATATTTGTGGATGCAGGGAAACAGGTTGGAGGGATCCAACGGGATTCCTCACAATATAGCACTTACTTGATTATGATACCTGTTTATATATATTGAGGTTGATAAATTTGGAGTTGAATTGCATTGTGATATTGTGAATTAGACTATAAACCTGGAATATTAATTATAAAGGAAATTGCAGTTTAAATTATAAAGAAATTAAATTTGGGTTTCAAAGAAATTGAGAAATTGTTAAATAAGAAAATAAGAGAATATAAATGTTTGAAAACCTGATTTGGATGGAAAACTGAAATGAATTTGTATAGAAATATTGTTGGATAAATTTATAAATCCAAAGTTAATTATAAATGGATAAATTGAGTTTAGAGAAATAAAAGATATGGTTAATAATGAATTTAAAAGGGTTAAATTGGAAATCTATTTAGAATGGAAAGTGAAAATTTATAAAATCTGGAATGGTAATCAAAGATAAATGTTATTAGTTGAAGATTTGGGAAATTAAATTTATGTTATTAAAATATAAAACTAAATTAAAATAAATGGACAGAAATCGTGTTAAGAATTTCTGTGATGATTTAGTAGAAATGAGATTTCCCTGGGAAAATCCAAGTTCGAGTTTTAAATTGATTTTATAAAAAGAAAGTTTTAAAGCTTAAACTGGTTTTAAAGAATGTTTTAAAAATTATCGTTTTAAAGTGATTATTTATAAATTAGCAATAGTAGAATTTTATTAATATCTTAATAATTATTTTTACAAATGGATTTTGCTTAAAGCTAGTTTTCTGAATAAAGTTGTTTGAAATTTATTAATTTCTTTAAAAACACTACTTTTTAATTATAGTATAACCAAAGCCTTATTTTAAATCAAGTTATATCTTATATAATAGTTTTGTTTTAAATATTCTGAGATTATATTTTGAGTAAATAATTAGTAGTAATTTATCCCTTTCAAAGTATATTTTAAATTAAAATGTTTTTTTAACTGTTTTTAAATCTAAACTGTTTTGAACTTGGATATTTTCCAATGGAAATATATGGTAACGGATTTACCTTGTAAATGGAGAATTTTGGGAAAGTGTTTTCAAATGAGATTTGGAAATTTGGTAATATATCTTTAAAAAGATATTTGAGATCAATAAATAATTTGGGAATTATTTATTGTGTGATGGATGCTATGGATGTTTATGCATATTAATTGATAGTTAAATCACCGACTATCAATATTGGACAAATGCGATGATCGTTTCGAAGAGACCGGGATCGAGATTTATTTCTCGAAAACCACTTCGATCCGGTTTGTACGTTTTCGTGCGATAAAACGTTTTCGGAGTCGAAGATGGAGTAGTGAAGTGCAAGGGCTAGTCGCTACTAATCCTGAGGATATTTCCAAAATGGATGTAGTAGGAATAGTGCCTTCGGTTCCGTTCGAACCCGGGACGGACTTGTATGGACGAATGCTTCGTGACATCGTCAGCGGACGATGGGCATTCTAAGTGAAACGTTCTAAAGGTAACGTTAAGCCTCAAGCCTCACCAACCGGGAATGACTGAAAATCAGGGGATATGCAGCAAGGCTTCGTGGGTAGCCCCCACTGGAGAGTAAGGTCATCCCTGTCTAGAGGTTCCTTTTTATTTCGGCTTAGTGATGCGGTTGCTGATCCCAACCGCGGGGTGATCTTATTCGGAATTGCCCATAGGTGATTCCGGTCTTGTGTTGCAGGGGACGAAGGGAGTAGTCCTCGGTACTGTGATCTAGACCACGTACTGTGACAGGTGGTACCCCAGTGCCTAGTCATTGTTGGAAATCCATTTTCCCTACGAGCCTTTTTCGAGTTTTGTTTGTATCACCCACTTCGGTGGCTAGTAGCTGGAATTTAATAATGTAACAATTTCGGCTATTTTATAAGTATTTGTAAATAGACCCTATTATAATATCAGAGGATTTCTATAAAAAGTGTTTTAGCTATCGTAAGGTAAAAACCCGACATGTTTATTTGTGGCGTGGTCTTACGAGATGCTTTTGTTTTCAAAAGGATTTTTGAAACTTTAATAATCAATTGTGTGCATTATTATCAGCTGGTATGCCAGACTGACTCGGGTGTTATTTCATTATAATGCTCGGGTCAGACCGAGTATTATATGTTCAGGATAGGTTGCTATGGAGCAGGAGAGGAGCTGGAGTTCGAGACGTACTATTCTATCTATATATATATCCGCTGCTATGCTATGATTGTATGGTATGTCTGTTATGTGTTGATTGATGTATGAGGTACTCTGATGGTATGTTGTATAAACAGATATAGATTTCATTTTGTGTAAAATTCTATAGTTACTATTATATTTTATTCCGCTGCGACTGTGAGATTCTGATATTGTTTAGTTTCTTCTTCTTCTATCTCTTTTTCTTTAACCTCAATGGTTCGTATTTCTGTTCCACTTAAGTCAATTAGGGTAGAAATAATGTTGATTCAAGGGGTACGGATTTGCGGGCTGTTACAGTTGGTATCAGAGCTTAGGTTGGCGACAACCTAGGCTTTGGTGGGATAGTTACTCATTTAATAGAGTCAATAGGACTCTATAATGAGTTGAGCGTAATAATTAATATGAGAGCGTACTTGTTAGTGTTTATAAAATTGTTTTTATACTGTGTTGACTTATCGGTTGAGTGTTTATGAATTCTGGTCGGTGCGGGAAGTACAACCGTATCGATAGGGGTTTCTAAACTCTTGAACAAGATAAACCGACATAGTATTGTTTTTAAAGTGGGTAAATGAAATAATTTTACCCAAAATTATATTTTAATATAAAAGAAATGATTTTCTAGCTTATTATATATTGGGTGATTGTTGGATTGTTAATACCATAATTAAGTAAGAATCTTGAATATGATCTAAAATTTGAAATGATATATATAAGCAAATAAGGAATTTAGGATAGTAAAATTGAAATGGTTATAACCAAATAGAATTAATTAAATATGTTGCAAATAAGAAGTGAAATTAAAATTTGAATTAAACCAGAATTTAAAACCCGGAAGTTTTGGAAAGGATTTTAAATGTATTGAAAATAAAAGTTTGGGAATGTTTTCCAATATGTTTGAAGGCAATAATGGAATGTTGTTTTGGGTAATATTTTTGAATGGCAACTGTTTTGAAATAAATTTGGGAAAGTAAGAAGCATTGAACTCACTGCAGTCGCTGGAAAATAATCCTGATGATGCTGGCCACATCATTAGAATTCATTTTCGAGTTTCTAAAGTGATGGATTGCTTCCCTAGTAATTGGTTATGGTATTGTTTGGATTTGTTGGGGATAACGGTTGTTTTGGATATTTCAAAAATGAGAATTTGTTTTGGGATATGAACAAATTGTTTTGGGTACAACCAAATTGGTTTGGAAAACATGGAGATGTGATTTGATATACCAAATGGGTACAGATATTTGATATATTTCAAAATGATTTTGAAATAAAAACCGGGCAATTGAATTCTGGAAAATTTTAATTAAATAAAGATGTGAAGGTAAAGTGAATCAACCATAACTTGTATGGTGAAGTTGATTTAAGTAAGATAGGAAAATGAAATTTTAGTCATAAAATTAAAATTTGACTTGAGTAAATGGAGGTAAATGAAATTATTTAAATGAATGGAAAGTTGAATTTAATTTGGGATAAGTTAAATAAAATTGAGAATTGGAATTTGAATTTTACTTGGATAAGTAAATAAGTTGGACTTAAAATAAAATTGATTTGGATTAAATTGAAAGGTAAGTTGATTATGAGATTGTGGGTCATTGAGTAATGGATTATACCCATAAGCAATTAAGTATTATACTTATAATTTGAGGTTTGCAAAGAAGATGGTAACCTTAGGAATTCAGTAATATATATGTGTGAATCTGAAATTGTGATTATAAGTGTAGATGGATTAAATTGAGCTATATGAGCTTTTAAATAAGTAAGTTGGTGAACTTATAAAATAGAAATGGAAACTATAATCACAATGAGAAATAGTGGAATGGTATGGTAGATTCAAAATCAAATCTCAAATGAAATTGTGAATTGAGATAAGGTAAAGTGAGATATAAAGAAGTGAATGAACTTAAGTTAGTAAACAAGTTTTGAACTTGTATATGAAGAACTAAATTTGAGAATTTGAACTTGAATTAAATCTAAGTGAAGTGAAATTAATTTGGATTAGGTATAAAGGTGAAATGTAAATTGCTTATAATTGCATTAAGGAATTCACATTCTTAAGTTATTAAGTAACTTAAATTGGAGATTACAAAATGAGAATGGACTTAAGTGAGCACTTTAAAATCTTGAATGGAAGTAAAGTTGCAAATTTATTAAATGGAAGAGGACTTAAATAAGCAACTTAAACTCTTAAATGGAAATAAAATTTGTTGTGATAATGAAATTGTAATTAAATTTCAGTTGTGAAACAAATAATATTGAAAGAAATTTAAATTCTATTTAAAGAATTATAAGGAAAGGTAGGGATTTAAATTGTTAAATGGAATAATTGGAAAATGGTGATATTATAAATGGATTCAGGGTGAATTGGGAAAGTGTATTAAAAACCTAATACGGATTTAGGTATTGACTAAATTAAATTACAATCTAATGGAATGTGTATTGTAATGAGATGAATAGAATTTTGGTAGTTTAGTCAAAATTTGGAAAGTAAATGAAAATCCAATTGTGGCATGGGGTTTAAATTTGTGGTAACAAATGTTTATTGTGGGGATGGAAATGAATTTAGCTTATGCTGGGATAGTTGAATTGTAAATAAAATTCAACGGAAAGAAATAATTTGAATGGACTCTTTGTTAATAAAATGAACTTAACATGGATTGGATAACTAAACAAAGAGCATTAAATTCGTATATGAATTAAATTTGATTTGAATGAGAATCAAATGAAAATAAAATTTGATTTATAAGGAAATAATGAGAATATTGTTAAAGAACTTAAACAAATTGAAAGAAAAATAAAATGGTTGAGAATGAGCTTTATTAAGTAATGTTGAATTAAATTTGTTAGATAATAAAATTTAAATTTGCAAGTGGAATGGCTTTAATAATATTGTGATATGGGAAATGCATTGGAAATATAAGGATGAGATTTGAAAGATGAAAAGCAAGAATATAAACTTAAGATAAATAATAAAATTTGAAAGGTGTGAATAAGAATGTTATTTAAAAAGTTGAATTGTAAGTAGAATGATATTAATATAAACTTGGATTGGTTAATGAAATAAGATGTAAGGAAATGTAATTTAACAATTGCATTGGAAAAAAAAAAATGTTTGAGTTGTGAACCTTGTAATGGAGTAAGACTAATATGAATCTAAGTTGAAAATTTATTTTAAAGGGTTATAAGCTTAAGTGGCAATTGTTTTGCTTGAATGACTTGAATATTTGAATGTATTTAGAATTGAGTTGTTTAAACAACTAAATTGGTTTTGGATAAATTAGAATTTGATTAAGTGAAGTCAAATTAAAATGAAACTAAATTTGGTATGCAAGAAAGAATTGAGATATTACGAAATTGAATTTGGGTTTAAAATAAATTGAGCGGAATTGGAATATAACCTAAGGGTTGTATATTAATGCAATCAAACTTAGTGATTATGCATATGAATAGACATAAGCATAAAGGAAATGTGAGTCCTTCACATTGGTAATAAGAATTTGATTGTGAATCAAATTTAAATAATGTTGCATATAAATGAATTAAAGCACCTATTCATAATATTGAAGTGAATATGAATGAGTTGTCTTAGTGTATTCAACACTGAACTTGGTTTTGAATTAATTGGAATGCATTGAAATGTTATTAAGTAATTTTGCATAAGAATGAAGATGCTTCTACCCTGAAGATAAAGGTGGTTTGTAAATCAATTAGGAATTGTATTGAAATAGATTGCTATTAGTGAAGCATATGTTAATCCTATTGAGATAAATATGAATTGTATATGGTTGATTTGAGTATAAATCATTCAAGTGAAATTAAAATGAAGTTGGACTTGAATAAGCAATTTGAAAGGTGATTTAAAATCTTGAATTGTTGATAAAGGATGGTTAATATTAGCAAATTTTGAAATTTGCTTGGTTTGGATTATGCCATAGATATGTTGGATTGCTTTTATATTGGAAAATGTTGATTAAAATGCACAGATCTTGTAACTAATGAGTATGTTGAGTAAGTGCAGGAATGCGAGGCGTTCGAGAGGGTTTGAAGCGCGTATATGCATTATATATTAGCTACTTGCTATTAAAATTGCTAAAAGGTACGCCTACGCTAATAAAATTGGAAAATGATATATATATTGTGTTATATTTTGGTTTCCGGCCGTGTGGGCCGATGTATATATATTTGTGTATCCTGCGATATCGCAGAAGCTCCTCCGTACAGGGGAGACTCTGCCAAAATTTTCCGAAAATTTTGGGAGTTAGAAAATTTTTGGGGTTTTTGGAAAAAGTTAAATAACTTATGAAGTTATAAGTTAAAATTAAAGCTTTAGAGATAAGTAAAGCAAATAGGTTTGGGAATTGAGCGAAAGGATTTTGTGAAATGTATATAAGCTTTTAACTAAGCTAATGGGATAAGTAGATGAGTTTGGGGGTATCTTCTACCTTATACAAATTTCGAGGACGAAATTTTTATAAGGGGGGAGGAATGTAACATCCCGTATTTTTAAGCTATTCAAATTGAACATTTAATTCATTTTAAATGTTGAATATGAATTATAATTTGAATTTAGAGATAGATGACTTTGGTTAAGTTAATAAAATTAGTCAAAATTTCAAATACGGGAAATTAAATTGGAAATTGGATAATAATAATTGAATATTGGATTTAGATAATTTGGGAAATTAAATGTGAATGGTTGTAAAATGATGTTTAAATGTGTTTTTAAGTTCAATGGGACATAATTTATATTATTGGATTTTTGGAAGAATTTTAAAGTTGATAAATTAATATTTGGGAATTTATATTAATTTAAAATGAATTTAATATTGTTAAAATGCAATTAATCCAATTTAAGTCCAGAATGAGCCAGAATGATTTCTATTGTGATTATAAATTCAATATGAATTATTTTCAAGTTAATAAAATTTTAAAAGTGGAAATTTTGAGTGATTTCGATAATCTCGAGAATCGCTAATTAAATAGACGAGTTAAAATAGCCTTCCGGGGCACAGTCTCGGAATTCGACGAAACTAGTTTCATTGGATCCGTAATAGTTAGTTATTACCGGATTTCAATTTTTGTAGCAATCGGAGTTGTAGTTTGACCCCGGCAGCTCGAAACGCACCGAAATCGTTTTAATCGATTTAATTTCAAATTGATCGTTTAATTTCGTAACTCGTGCATATGATCGTATTAGCTTACGAAACCTGTTCCATTATGTCTGGAATGCAGAAAAACCCCAGGATAGCCTATCGGAACATGAGAATTGGAGTTCGTTTGCATTAACGGTTAAATTGAGAAATTTGTTGATTTAAAATATTATTAAATAACAATTATATATATAATATTATCTTCCTAAACCCTAGTTTAAAGCAGCCGCCGTATGTTTTTATTCCATGGCCGAAATCGATTTACATTCTTCTTCCCAAATCTCTCAATCCTTGCTTTCATTTCGAAAACTTCCAACTGAAGAAAGGTAGATCTCTCCGAGCTCGTGAGATCCAACGGTTGATTTCGCATGTAGTCTTCGTTTGGAGGAGTTTTGTGGCGCCGTTCATTTGCCGTTCGTTCGAGAATTTAGGGAGGTGGGAAGCACCGAGCTTCGTGCTCGTCCAGCCACGGGTGGTGCTCGCGGAGACCTTCAATGCGGTAGTTCCTGATCGAGTTGAATGCGTTGCGAGTGGTGACGATTTCAAACCCTAATCACGTGAAATGGGTTCGAATTTGCTCCTGGAGCTTTCGCGTGTTGAGATGAGGGAGAAGAGGGGGTCGGCCGTATGTTTTGGTAATTTTAATAAAAAAAAAAAAAAGAATTTGTTTTGAAATTAAATTCAAATCTTGTAATTTAAATAACTTGTTCATATGTAATCAGAAATCAACAATCTTGGTAGCGCCGGAATCGCAGCGACGAGCACTACGCGATGGTGAAAATCCGGAGTCATTCCGGGCAAGTAGAAATTTAGGTTAAATCGAACGTCGTTCGGTTTAATTTGAATTTCGAACGCTCGCCGAAACTCAAAGTGAGTTATTCTCACTCACATCTGGATACTAGTAAAGTAGATAGCTAGTATTGATTGTTTGTTTGGATGTTTAGCTGAATATGTTAGTTATTATCAAATTGAATTGATATATATACTGTTGTGCTAATATTTGTGGATGCAGGGAAACAGGTTGGAGGGATCCAACGGGATTCCTCACAATATAGCACTTACTTGATTATGATACCTGTTTATATATATTGAGGTTGATAAATTTGGAGTTGAATTGCATTGTGATATTGTGAATTAGACTATAAACCTGGAATATTAATTATAAAGGAAATTGCAGTTTAAATTATAAAGAAATTAAATTTGGGTTTCAAAGAAATTGAGAAATTGTTAAATAAGAAAATAAGAGAATATAAATGTTTGAAAACCTGATTTGGATGGAAAACTGAAAAGAATTTGTATAGAAATATTGTTGGATAAATTTATAAATCCAAAGTTAATTATAAATGGATAAATTGAGTTTAGAGAAATAAAAGATATGGTTAATAATGAATTTAAAAGGGTTAAATTGGAAATCTATTTAGAATGGAAAGTGAAAATTTATAAAATCTGGAATGGTAATCAAAGATAAATGTTATTAGTTGAAGATTTGGGAAATTAAATTTATGTTATTAAAATATAAAACTAAATTAAAATAAATGGACAGAAATCGTGTTAAGAATTTCTGTGATGATTTAGTAGAAATGAGATTTCCCTGGGAAAATCCAAGTTCGAGTTTTAAATTGATTTTATAAAAAGAAAGTTTTAAAGCTTAAACTGGTTTTAAAGAATGTTTTAAAAATTATCGTTTTAAAGTGATTATTTATAAATTAGCAATAGTAGAATTTTATTAATATCTTAATAATTATTTTTACAAATGGATTTTGCTTAAAGCTAGTTTTCTGAATAAAGTTGTTTGAAATTTATTAATTTCTTTAAAAACTCTACTTTTTAATTATAGTATAACCAAAGCCTTATTTTAAATCAAGTTATATCTTATATAATAGTTTTGTTTTAAATATTCTGAGATTATATTTTGAGTAAATAATTAGTAGTAATTTATCCCTTTCAAAGTATATTTTAAATTAAAATGTTTTTTTTAACTGTTTTTAAATCTAAACTGTTTTGAACTTGGATATTTTCCAATGGAAATATATGGTAACGGATTTACCTTGTAAATGGAGAATTTTGGGAAAGTGTTTTCAAATGAGATTTGGAAATTTGGTAATATATCTTTAAAAAGATATTTGAGATCAATAAATAATTTGGGAATTATTTATTGTGTGATGGATGCTATGGATGTTTATGCATATTAATTGATAGTTAAATCACCGACTATCAATATTGGACAAATGCGATGATCGTTTCGAAGAGACCGGGATCGAGATTTATTTCTCGAAAACCACTTCGATCCGGTTTGTACGTTTTCGTGCGATAAAACGTTTTCGGAGTCGAAGATGGAGTAGTGAAGTGCAAGGGCTAGTCGCTACTAATCCTGAGGATATTTCCAAAATGGATGTAGTAGGAATAGTGCCTTCGGTTCCGTTCGAACCCGGGACGGACTTGTATGGACGAATGCTTCGTGACATCGTCAGCGGACGATGGGCATTCTAAGTGAAACGTTCTAAAGGTAACGTTAAGCCTCAAGCCTCACCAACCGGGAATGACTGAAAATCAGGGGATATGCAGCAAGGCTTCGTGGGTAGCCCCCACTGGAGAGTAAGGTCATCCCTGTCTAGAGGTTCCTTTTTATTTCGGCTTAGTGATGCGGTTGCTGATCCCAACCGCGGGGTGATCTTATTCGGAATTGCCCATAGGTGATTCCGGTCTTGTGTTGCAGGGGACGAAGGGAGTAGTCCTCGGTACTGTGATCTAGACCACGTACTGTGACAGGTGGTACCCCAGTGCCTAGTCATTGTTGGAAATCCATTTTCCCTACGAGCCTTTTTCGAGTTTTGTTTGTATCACCCACTTCGGTGGCTAGTAGCTGGAATTTAATAATGTAACAATTTCGGCTATTTTATAAGTATTTGTAAATAGACCCTATTATAATATCAGAGGATTTCTATAAAAAGTGTTTTAGCTATCGTAAGGTAAAAACCCGACATGTTTATTTGTGGCGTGGTCTTACGAGATGCTTTTGTTTTCAAAAGGATTTTTGAAACTTTAATAATCAATTGTGTGCATTATTATCAGCTGGTATGCCAGACTGACTCGGGTGTTATTTCATTATAATGCTCGGGTCAGACCGAGTATTATATGTTCAGGATAGGTTGCTATGGAGCAGGAGAGGAGCTGGAGTTCGAGACGTACTATTCTATCTATATATATATCCGCTGCTATGCTATGATTGTATGGTATGTCTGTTATGTGTTGATTGATGTATGAGGTACTCTGATGGTATGTTGTATAAACAGATATAGATTTCATTTTGTGTAAAATTCTATAGTTACTATTATATTTTATTCCGCTGCGACTGTGAGATTCTGATATTGTTTAGTTTCTTCTTCTTCTATCTCTTTTTCTTTAACCTCAATGGTTCGTATTTCTGTTCCACTTGAGTCAATTAGGGTAGAAATAATGTTGATTCAAGGGGTACGGATTTGCGGGCTGTTACATATATGCTTTGATCTGTTATGTTAAATGTGAATATATCAGTATATTTTCAGATTGCCTCTGTTATTTTCACCTGGGTTGAATTACTTTCAAAAATCTAAATCTCTTTATACAATTTAATATATGCTTTGATCTCAGAATAAAAAATGATCATTACAATGTAATTTAAATTTTAAATTTTTTTCGAGATTTTATATTAAGTCATTTTTACAGAGATATAAAAACAAAGTGATGATCAGTAAATATGGAAAAATTAAACATGTCAATTTCAATTATTGATTTCAGGATCAGATTTGAAATGTTTAATCATGAATTTAGGTAGAGAAATCTTGATTTTTAGATAATGAATTGATAGAATTATCTGAGATGAGTGTTTTTGAGATTTTCGGCAATTGTCGATGATCTAGGTCGAATTGGAGTTTGGGGTTGATGTCGAGGATGGCTAGGGGGTTGATGACCTTTGGAAAAATGGCCAAATGCTTTATCAATGACCGTGGTGATCGGAGTACAGTGAACTAGGGCTTGGAATGCTATTTGGTTGTGTTTGATAATCGAGATGTTTCTAATGTCGATGGCGCATCGAGAAGGATCGCGTAGGGTGATTACGTCGTATGGCCTATGATGCTACTGTGGTCAGAGAAACAGATGCCCCAGTGGTCGCATTCGTCGACGACGAGTGTTTTGTATGATCGAGTCTGGAGATCCTGTAAGTTCGATAGTTCGATTTTGATTAGCCATCGTTTTCATTGTTCTGGCGGGTCGTGGGGACTGAGGTAGGTGGCGATGACTTGTTGAAGTCTTCGAGGATGATCCGAGTTGGTCAGAGGGATGGTGCATGTGCACGGTGCACATGCGTTCCTGTCTGTTGTTCGTTTGAGTGGTGAAGAAGCTTTCCACTTGGGTCGTTCTCGAGTAAAATGGTGGTGAGACTCGAGGGAAGTAGGAAAGAGAGAGTGTACGAGATTAAGCTCGGGTTTTTGTTCGAGTCTTTGGGAATTTAACTCGGGTTGTTCAATTTTGTAACTGAGTTTTAGTTTTGTAAGAATTGTGTTCCAGGTTTTTAAATATGAAGGTATTAAGTTAAGGCTAATGCAAATTTTGATATGTATTACATAAATGAGTTTTGAAAGAAGATAACTGGGATTTAAAACTAGTTTCAAAGTTTTAAAGTTAAATGTTTTCTTATAAAATTTACCTTGGTTTAAATAAAGGTTTAACAAGTTTTATTTAAAAGGGAAAAGAAATGTTTAGCCAAGTTTCAAAAAAGTGTTTTTTTAAAAAAGAAGAAGAAGATAAGTTCCCAAGGGATGTTTTCAACAATTTATTTAAACAAGATTTAAATAAGTTTAAATTTTAAAGTTAAACATTTTAATAGTTGGTTGATTTATATAAAATGTATGCTAGGTTAATAATGAAATTAGTTCCTAAATATCTTCCAAATAAAGTTTAATGATGTAATTATCGAAGATAAAGAATTTACCTTTAATTGTTTAAGGTTATGATTAATTTAAGTTAATTAATTAGTTTAACTAATTTAAGATGATTACTAGATGTTATTAATGTAAGGATAATTACTTAGTGGAAGTAATTAAGGATTTATTAAGGAGAGTAATTAATAGATAATTACAAAAAGTGATTTAATTAATGATAAATACTTCACGAAGTAATTAAGGATAAATTACATAAAGTAAGTAATTAAAGGATTGATTAATTAAGGAGATTAATTAAGGGTTGGTTAATTGATAAATGTAAGTAATTAAGGAATAATTAATCAATGTAAGTGATTATAAGATAATTAATTTAAGCAATTAATTAAGGATAATTACTGAAAATGGTTAAGGATAATTTATTTGTGAAATTAATTAAAGGCTAATTACTTCATGTAATTAAAGTATAATAAATCGAGGATGATTAATTAAGATGGATAAATATTGGGAGATTAATTAATTGGCTTGTAATTAATTGATAAGCAGAATTTAAAGGAAATTGAAGTAATTAATTTAATTCATTTGTGGTTAATTAAATTAATTAAGAGATGTGCGGTTGATTAATCTTTCTTATGAATGATTGAATAATATTGTATGCCTTAGATTAGTTGATATCTCTAGTGTGATGTGTGATGCTATGTGGTATTATATGTTAGGTTAAAACAGTAACATCTTGTATTTAAAAGTTTGAATTGTATTTCATTAGAATAACTTGTGAATATGACATAAGACTCGAAGAGACCAGGTTCGGGTACCCATAAGTACCCGAAACCACTTCGATTTGTAATCTACTATGATTCTTTATAGATTTGGCATGTGAAATCAATAGGCTGGGATGGGATTAATTTAAATGTTTGGCCCATTTTAAACTGTTAAAGGTACTTAGAGATTGATTTGAGAAATATAAGTGTTGATTATAATAAGTTGAGAACTCGTAGTAAAGTACGAGTTACCCGGAGTATTAAATAAGATTTTGAATTTGAATTTCATGTTAGGTGGGTTTACTCACACTGGTTTCCAGCCTGACCCGGGTGTTACTTTGACGTAACGCTCGGGTCAGACCGAGTATTTCATATTTTCAGGTAAGGACGTTCTGGAGCTTAGGAGGCGAGCTGGAGGGCAGAAACGTATGGAGTGTTTCCCATTGTGATATATTATTGTATAACTAGGACATGTTGTTTGAAACTGTCCAGTGATTGGTAATGGTTGTAACTCTGATGTATAAAAATATAAGTGTACTGATACAGTTCTTCTTTGTAAAACTGTTATTTATGTTATATTATATTTTGATCTACTGCGAATGTGGGGTTTCTGTGACTTGTTATTGTTTCTTCTTCTTTCTCTTTTCTTCTTTTCGTAACTATCTAGAATTTCTAGATCGAAAATTTCGGATCGTTACAAGGATGGAGATTCAAATTTGATGGACTCAAATCAAAGAGAATTTTGATTCGAATATAAGTTCGAAACAAAGATAAGATGATTAAATAACAAAATAAAGAGATGGATAAGTTTATATATATCACGAGCAACCTGAACTGGATCAACCGTGACTTCAAAATAAGATCGATGCAGAATTCCGTGGCAAATCGACATTCGATCGCAAAAGATAGAATTCAGGCATAACAGGAGATAGGTAGAAACGTAAACTAAGGATACAAATATCTCCGGTAAATCAATGCCTATTGTAAAGGATTTTCACCTCTTTACAAACCATTCGAAGATTGGCGAGACCGCCGAGTTATTATAGAATTCATTCGAAATGGAGTTATTTGATATTCCAAAATCAAGAAACACAAATAGGGAGAGATACGGATGGATTTTGGAACCGAGGTGTTCGTTCCAAAATTCAAAGGAAATTGAAATCAAAGAGGAAAGAATTAAAGCTCGAACGAAAGTGGTTCCGAAATTAAATTTACCATACATGCTCAGTTTTGCCTAGAGCCAAAGCTCTGATACCAAATGTAACGACCTGATATTTTCCACCATTCGCATCCAAACATGCCGGAATTGAATTGCACAAAATACCAAATTGTAAGTTTATATTTGACAAAACTCAGCATAAACAGTAAATAAATAATCGCAGAATCACAAAGACAAATTAATATACAATATGCAGCAGAAACAAAAGAATAGTAGTTCATAAAACTACTATATATATAATAGAGTTAAAAAGATACAATAGAACTCTCGAATACAATAGCCAAATACAATATCAGAATACATCACTAGAATCAACTGAATATCTAAAAGCTGGATAGATAGCTGGATCTCCAAGCGAAGCTCCAACTCCAAAGGTGAGTCTCAAAAGTTGTATCACTCAGTCTGATCCGAGCGTAAAGCAAAACACAAAACACTCGAGTCAGGACTAATATTCTTATATCAATATGTAACGACCCGTAAATTCCGATGTTCAAATTTGTTAAATTTATAAGATTTTGTAATTTAATGTAGAAAGAAATGAAAATCTTATAATTTATATTGGAGCGAATGTTATAAATTAAATGTTGCAATGGTAAATAAAATCAATTCTTGACAATTTGAATGAAATCCAAATAAAGAAATAGTTTAAAACATGATAATTTTTTAATTAAGTATGATCGTGTAATTAATATTGAAAGAAATAAAATTTGAAATAGTATTAATGAAATAATAACTAAAATGAATTGCAACTGTATAAATGGAAGTAAAATGTTAATAAGTGGATGTAGATATTGAATTAATTAATGGAAACAAAATCTAAATGTATGTTTAGATAGAACATAAGTGAATGCAATAAGTAGTATGGAAATAAATGCCAACATTGATTTGTAAGTAATAGAGGCTTACTTATGTGACTAAAGAGTAATGATAATGTTTATTGCAGGTTACCTATTCATTTAGATGGTTAATTGGAATTGGAGATAAATTGTAATAAATCTAAATAAATGTTACATTTGTGTGAAATGTAATACAATGGTTAGGACTTGTTAGAATGGGTATATTTAAGTAATGATTGGGAAAAAACAAGGTAACTAAGTTTATGTAGCAGTATTGAACTTAATAAAAAGATTTGAATTAAAACGAATCAATTAATATATGTTTTATTTCTTTAGTATGCTGCATAAAATTTGGAAATCAAACTGAAATTAGGTAGTACGTTATTTGGAAATAAACTTAAGAGTAGGATAGCAACTATTATAAATTACCTAATTAATTGGTTAATGAATTTAGTGGAAATAAAGTTCATTTAAATGTTAAGTATTATAATGTTGCTATTTGTAATAAACGTTACTTTAATAATTATTAGTATAGAAACGGAAGTGTGAATGTAAATTTAATAAAATCGTAAATTTATTTTAAGTAGTAATTGGTGGATTAGGGAATAAGTTCAAATTATGTTAATTGAGAAATTAATACGTAATGTATGTAAAGTAATTGATAGAATGCAAATTTAATGTTGTAAATTTAATAAAATGTAAAGTATTTAAAAACCTTAATTAATGTGTTCGATTGATAGAAGTACACATTAAAAACGTAATATTTACTCGAATTAAGATGTAAATAGGCATATAATAATGCAATGAAATAAAAATTAGCGTTATATATTGAATTATAATCAGGATTAAAGTAACAAACTTATAAAGGAAATTAATATAGGTTGCTTTGTTTATCTAATAGGCTAAATAAACATTGGTAATCCATTGTAATAAATTTAATTTAATGTTTTGTTAATGTAAATTAAAGTAACGATTGATGAAATAAAGAATGGGACCAAGGTAGATTAATTTATTGGATTTAAAATATAAATTAATAGGTGGAATCGACAAATTTCACAACGATTGAATTATGGTAGTTATTACACAATAAGTGGAAATAAAATAGTTAAAACGAATAAAGGTGAAGCAGGAAGTATTTGGGTAATGAAATGTAAACAATGTTAAATATCCTTATAGGACAATGATTGTTGAATAATAAGAATGGAAATCAGGGTTTATTTATTTGAATGTAAAATTAAGGTAATTTCGTTTATTGCAATCAGTGGGAATCAAAATTTTAAGTATTACATAAATATTGGTTGGATGAAATTTAAGATAATTATGTAATAAAGTATAAACCAAATGTTAGTTTCATTTAATTGTTACTAATGAGCTGAAAAATATAATGAAAAGTAATTTTGATAGAATTTTTGGGAATTTAATTTATAATTTTCGAATTTAATGAAATGGAGGTTAATACCGAAATTTATAAATTTATCTACTCTAATTTGACGGTTAAATTGGTTTAAATCATTGTAAATGATTGGGAATTTAAAAATGATAAGAATTGGTAATTATCAAATTAAAATTGAAAATTTGAATAAATTGACTAAATTTTATTTATTTAATTAATGGAAAAATTGTCATTTTAGCCACTGACTCGGATTTCGACGAAACCAGTTTCATCGGATCCGTATCGGTGAATTATTGTAGAATTTCAAGTTTCGTATCGATCGGACTTTTTGTTTGATCGTATAGGCTTGAAACGCCTTGAAATCGATTTAATTGAATTCAGTTGAAATCAATTTGAAAAATATTGATCCTAGCATAACTTCTTCATACGATGGAATTTGGACTTGAAACTTGTTCCATCGCGTTTTAAATATTTTTAAACGCCTATTTTGATATACGGGTTTACCCAATTTCTTTCCGGGTGAGAACGGGCTTTTTGGGTCGCTTTGGCGTTAACACGTATATCAATTGAGCCCACCCATTCTAATTCCGATTTTGCCTATAAATATCCAGCAATAAACCCTAGCCTCCCTAATTCTCATTTGTCTGTACACAATTCGTTATATTCCTCCTCTTCTTCATTGGCAGACAAAATTCTATATTTCCAGATCCAATTGCAAATCAAATCCAAAGTCCAAAATCCAAACTCCTCAGAAAAATTAGAAAAAAATATATATGAAAGATTGCATTGTACAGATCTGCATCAAGTGTTCATTTTCAGCATTTACGCACGAATTAGCGGCAAATCGCAGTCAAAATTAAATTTGGGGGGTTTTTGTTTAGGGCATCGATCGGGGAAACGGTTTCTGGGTATGAAAGAGTTCATCAAGGGGAAGCTAGCACTGGTGGCCGTGTGGAGTAATTTGGCCGAAGGTGTTCGAATTTAGTCGATTAGGTTTCGAAAACCCTAATTTTGAGGAAGCGGCGGCTCCGATTGGGGGTACCGGAGGAAACGGCCTCCTAACCATGGGTGGGGCTGAGCAAGGCGAAGGCCATGGAGGTGGTGGCCTAGGCTATCGTGGCCGGAGGTGGTAGGATTTGGTGGTCAAAGTTGCCGGTTTCATGAAGGGAATTGGATTCGGTTTCAAATTATCTGGGTCGGGTGACGTGTAGTGCGAAAGAAGGAAGATGCTGTTGCTTTGCTGATGTGTCTTTGAGATTGTATCGTGTTCTTTTTTTTTGAATTTCAATCATAATAATCGTTATAACTCTTAAATACGAACTCCGTTTTACACGTGATTTTTTTTGTTAGGATTGTTATAAAATTCCGGACATTTTGGCGCTTGTTTGGACGGATTTGGGGACTGTCAAATTTTTAGGTTTAAATTGGATTTAAATTCAATTTAAATTCAAAAGGTGAGTGTTTTAACCCACTCACGACTTCTAAAACTTCTTATGTTTGTTAAATTGATTTATAGTATGAGTAGAAATTTATTTATGACTGTTTGGCATATTTTATTCATCATCTCAGTTAAATCGCATTTATTTATTTAAATTGTTATTTAATTATTCATTGCATATAAACTGCGAGTTAAATTGTAAATTAATTATTCATTGCATATAAACTGCCAGTTAAACAGTTATTTAATTTATTATTGAATACAAACTGCTATTTAATACTTGTTGTTTATTATCCGTTCTATTGATGCTATTGTTTGAATTTGGATGATGATTGTGATAACTGGTTGATGGTTGATATTGGATGAATGGATGTTGTATTTTATATTGTTATAAACTGCAAGTTATTATGCATTTTATTGTATTCGGGATTGCGGTTTGAAATGATATATAACCATAAAATTTTATTTTTAAATTGCGGATTGAAATGATAAATATCCGTATCACTTGACCATAGGATAGAAAATTTTATACAAACACCGTTGGTCTATATATATATATAAATATTTTGAATATGATTTCTATGGGTTGATAGGATACGGTTAAATAAATATAAAATTGTGATATTAAATAAATATTTTTATATATATATATACATATATAGTTAATTTTTTTGAATTTAAGCTATGTATAAATTTGTTAAATAAATAAATAAATAAGGGAATAATGGAGTTTGAATATTTTATATTATATGGTTAAGTACATGTTTAAGATATTGAATATATATAGATTTTTAGTGATTTAAATCAGTTAAGATTGGAAGTAAATTGGAAATTTACTTGGAATTGAGCTTATTTAAGAATTAAACTCCATAAATTGATATAGAACTTATTAACTTGAAATTTGAAAAGGTATGATATTTATAACTGAATTTTTATTCAAGATGAATTAAATGCATATTCCAATATAAATAAATTGAAGGAAATATTTAGTTATAGGTAATTTGAGTTTTATTTAAATGATTGTGGATTGATTATGCAAATATTTCAAACTAAATAATAGGACATTGAATTTTTGAATAGAAATTTCCAACCTTAGTTCTAATTGTTTAACACTCAAAGTTTGAAATATATTGAAACTGAAGTGGTTTATTTAAAATTGAAAGTGAATTTAAAATTTATGGATTTAGACTTAATGTAAAGTCATGGAAATTATTTACATCATAAAGAAATTTTAAATTGAAACCATTTTATTTTATATACTGTTTGAATATCCAAACCATTTAAGTTTCGGAAGTTATGGTTTTAAAGCTAGGGATTTCGAAGTATTATTTTTTGAAGGGTTATAATTCAAATGTATGGTTTCAAGATATTATAAATTTTAAAGTGGTGGTTTTAGAAAAAGGATATATTTGAAATGATATCATATTGATTTGGTTTTAAAGAGGAAAATGATATCGTATTTATATGGTTTTAAAAAAGGATATTTTATTCTGGTTTTAGAGTATAAACTATTTTGAAAAAGACCGCGGTCTTATGATAACGATTGGTTGTTGAAGAGACCGGGATCAGAAGTTGTCATACTCTCTGCCAACTCCGAAAACCACTTTAACAACCGCGTACGCGGTGGAGATTCTAGAATGAAGTAGGATGGTGGAGACATTTCCTTTGAGGTAAATACTTGGACCCAACTCCCACGAGTTGGCATAAGGTGGCTAAAACAGGAGCGATTGACGGGTTAATTGAGGTAGCACCTTTGATCGGACGCATCCCTTCGATATTATACTTTGACCTTTGGATTGATTCGATGACCACTTTTGATTTCTTTGAGTTAGGGGTGTTGTTCGAGGTGAGCGTTAGTAGCAACTATGTGTTACCACCGACCCGGAAGCGTAATTGGTATATCTACCCTGACATTGCCTAGTTGTGCCGAGTCACCTACCCTAGCACGCCTTGTACGAGTTTCTATTTGTGTCGTTCCTTTGGAGTATCCTATGGTAGCCTCCCGATCAGGTGGTATTACGGTACTGTATAGACTATTGGCATTATTTGTGTTAAGGGCTATATGGGTAACCCCTTAACGCTATTTAAAAGTAAGTTTATTTTACAATTAGACACTATTATAATAGCGAAATATACTACATAGTGAATAGTTTAACGGATCCTTAAGAAATGTAAACCCCGAGCATCTTTTGAGTTACTGCGCTCATATTTATTTCTGTTGATTTAACTTACATAAGATCTTTTAGTTCTGACTCGAGTGTTTTGTCTTTTCAATTCGCTCGGGTCAGTCCGAGCATTTCAAGATCGAAGGCTTTATCTCTGGAGGACGAAGACGAAGATTTCAGTAATATTATTAAAATATATATATTGTTTTACTACACTATTGTATTCCGCTGCATTATTGATATTCTATGGTATGTATAACTCTGATGTATATTGTAAGTATAATTAAATATTTTGGAAAACAGCTTCATGAACTGTATATTAGATTACTATATTTTATCCTTCTGCTGTGAGATTCTGTTTGTTTTATTTTCTTTCTTGGTTTTCTTATTTACCCCATAACAATCCGCCCTTCCATATGGTTTGAATTGGCATGTGTGTCGATTTAAAGCGTGTGATAAGGCGGGATGTTACACAATAAATTCGACTCAAGCGAAATAACAACTGAAAATACAAGTAACTCAAAATATGTTTGGGATAACCATCCTTTGAGGATCCGTTAAACATTTATATGTACGCTAAGTAGATAATGCCTATCGGTAACATAAAATATCAAAATAGCATTACGGCGTTACCTTTATCCCCCTTAACACATTTTATAAGCGTCATAGTCTGTACAGCACTGTAAACTCCACCGTAAACTAGTAGGCTATCAGGGAGTAGTCCATAGGTATAACACAAAACAAATCATAGTGGTTGCATATAGGGATACGTGTATGACAAGGCACATGAGCCAAAACCTAAGGTAGTGAAACTACCGTTTGCCTGATCCGGACTAGTGAGAATGCATCGCCGCAACGATCGCAACACCACGAAACAACACTCCCAATTCGAGGGTGCGCACCAATCAAAAACAAGTAATGAGTAGTTTACGAAGTAGTGTGTTCGCTTAGAGGTGGCTAACCTCATTGGCCCGGCACGGCTCATGTTTAAGTCATTTAAAATTTGACACAAGTGTCAAGGCTATCCATTATCGTTCTCTTTCTTCAAATCCAGCAACGTCATCATTCCAACCACTTCATTCTGGATCACACTCTGCGTATAATAGTTATTAAAGTGGTTTTCGGTTTAGACAGAGAGTATGTCCTTAACCGATCCCGGACTCTTCAATAACTACATAATTATTACACCGATTGGTCATTTAATAAAAAAATAGTTTATATTTCACAACCAAAATATCATTGCCATTTCAAAACCACATCAATACGATATCACTTCCTTTTAAAACCAAATACGATATCGTTTCCATTTTAAATATATCCATCTCAAATATATCCATTTACAAAATCCTAGTACTTCAAGTTATAACACTGTCTAAATCAAACACTTTGGAAATCATAATTTGGAAATCATAGTGCTTTGGAATCATAGCATTTCCCACTTATCTATTTAAATATAAAAAATAGTACATATAATAAAATTGTTTATAATTTAAAATAGTTTATATAAAAATAGTTATAATTTAAAATAGTTTATATTAAAATAATTTATATTAAAATATTTTATATGAAATAAATTTATAAAGTAACATATATAAATATTTTTAAATATAATTTAAAAATACTTTATATGATTAATAGCTTCCTCAAATTTCACAAATCGATTCAAATCAACTCAAATTCCAAAATTTAAATTTAATCAAATCTCAAATCATATATTTAATTTTATTTCAGTTTCTCAATAGACCATTTCAAATTATATCGATTTCAAATACAGATTTTTTTTTACCACAAAATAAACCATTTCAATTCCAATATTTTCAAAGCTTCAAATATTCAAACATTTCAAAATTAGATTTGAAAATTCCATATATATATATATATATATATATCAAATTCACTTTACTATTATTTATTTTGAAATATTTACTTACTAAATCCATTATCATTTAAATAAAACCTCAAATTTCAAATGACCAAATATTTCCTTTAATTCATTTAAACTTGAAATATTCGTTTAAATCATCTTAACCAAAATCAAGTTATTAAATTTTATCCTTTGAAAAATCTCAAATTCAATAAGTTCCAAATCAAATTCTAATCAAATATATTTCTTAATTAAATACAATTTCAAATTTAACTTCTCAACCTTAATTTATTAAATAATTATAAACTTTATATTAAAATATAATTTAAAGAAATACTTAACCATATTATATTTGAAAAAAATAAATTTATTACTAAGCTTATTTTATGTAACGACCCCATTGTTCGACGCCCGAAAAATCGAATTATTAGGGTTAAAGAAGAAGGAGATAGAAGAAGAGAAAACAAAACAACAACAGAATCCAACCATCGCAGCGGAATAAAATATAATAGATAATAACTGATCGTTACACAAAAGCAAATCTGTTTATACATTACATCATCAGAGTATACATAACACCCAACATTACAGTAATCATAACATGTCCTCACAAAACTGAATACGCAGCTAGTCACACAGCGGAATATTTAAGAATGGGTACGGAAGTACATATCGCCATCCAGCTCGTCTCCTAAGCTCCACAGCATCCTTTCCTGTAATCTATAATACCCGGTCTGACCCGAGCATTAAAGTGAAATAACACCCGAGTCAGTCTGGAATACCAGCATGAGAAAATTACACTCAATTTGATTATTAAAGTTTCAAAATCATTTGAAAACAAAAGCATCTCATAAGACCACGCCACAAATAAACTTGTCTAGTTTTGACCTTACGATAGCCAAAACACTTATTATCAAATCCGTCTGATATTATAATAGTGTCTATAAAAAGTAAAATAGAATCTAGCTGAAATGCTTGCATCTCACGTTTCAGCAATAGTTGGGCACAATCAAAACCGTAAAGGCGCGTAGGGAGAATGGATTTCCAACTAATGACTAAGCACTGGGGTACCACCTGTCATAGTACGTGGTCTAGATCACCGTACCGAGGATCCCTCCCGATCCCCTAAAACACAAGACCTGGACTACCTCTTACTGGGTAATCTCGAGTAAGATCACCCCGCGGTTGGGATCAGCAATCGCCCACTAAGACGAATAAAAAAGGGACATCTAGACAGGGATGACCTTACCCTAATGGGTGCTACCCACTTAGCCTTGCTGCATAACCCCTAATTTTTAGTCATTCCCGGTTGATGAGGCTCGAGGCTAAGCGTTACCTTTTTAGAACATACCACTTAGAATGCCCGCCGTCCACCTGACGATGTTCTGAAAGCATTCATCCATACAAGTCCGTCCCGGGTTTGAACGGAACCGAAGGCACTACTCCTACTAGATCCATTTTGGAATCACCTCAAGATTAGTAGCGACTAGCCCTTGCACTTCACTGCTCCACCTTTGAATCCAAACTCTTGTTTTCCATACGAAAACGTTCAAACCGGATCGAAGTGGTTTTCAAGAATTTAATCCCGATCCCGGTCTCTTCGAAACGATCAGCGCATTGTCCAATATCGATAGTCGGTTATTTAACTATCAATTAACATTCACAAACAACATCAAACATAAATAATTTTCCAAATTATTTATTAGCCTCAAAATATCTTCACAAGATTTATTTCCACTTTTAAACCTTTTTGAAAACAGTTTTCCAACCACACTCTTCACATGGAGTAAATTCCCAAATATTTACTATTTCCACTAAAATTACCAAGTGAAAATACTTTAGATTTAAAATAATTTAAACACTATATCATAAGGTATACTTTAAACATTTAAATTTAAAAACTACTTTATTACTTTATTTAAAAAAATATACTACAAGAATATTTAAAATAAAGCTTCTTTATAAAATATAAAACTAAATTTTTCTCTTTGTAAAACATAATACCAAGTCACCTTTAAATAATTACTATTAAGATAAATTTGTAAAATACTTACTTTAAAATTTAAACATTTAAAAATAATAAATTTTCTAAAACATGCTTTTAAAACAAGTTTTAAAACTTTAAACTTATACTTAAAAATTTGCTTCGAAAACGTACTTGGCTTTCCAGTGAAATACACTTCTCTTTCACATCTTTAAAAATAAATCACTATTTATTTTTAAACAAATTTACCCATTCCTTTAATAAATTCCCATCGTGAATTTATTCTTCTATATATCTATTTATGTATTACCTCACTTTTATAAACCCAGTTTATAAATTTCTTAGTCCCATCCTCCTTTATAATTCCAATTTCAAACACTTAAATCAATTTCCAAATTGATTTCCAAATTACTCCATTTTGAAATAATTCCCTTTACTTACTCATTTATTTCAAAACCCATTAACTTTAGATTTTTAATTCTTACTAATGATTTAAAATCTTTTAACTGAAAATACCAATTTCATATTTCCCAAATTCCTTCTTTATCCTTTCAAATAAATTTAAACCTTGAATTTAAAGTAAATTCTTTACTCCTTTAAATAATATCACTTAATTTTCAAAATTCACTATTTTCCCTTTTTATTCAAAATCTCCTTTCCCATACTTGGAATTTATTATTAGAATTTAAAAATTCAACTTTCATCCTTTCTAATTCACTTTTTTTTAATTTATCCAACTTTCAAAAATTATTTTTACTTAAGAATTCTCTTTTTTATTTTCTCATCAAAAATCCAATCTATATATTTTTGATAACTCAGTATACCCAAATATAATCAATCAAACATAGCATCCAATATTCCAATTATCAATATAGTCCATCACAAAATATCAAATAATCATAAAACAGAATTATTAGAACAATCTAAATAATTTTGAGGAATCTAGTTGGATCCCTCCAACCTGTTTCCCTGCATCCACAGATGTTAGCACAATACCAATTCGACTTCGAGGTGGAATATCGCGGTATATGGGATTAATATAGTATCATCCGCTATCATGCGGCACATAGGGTTTCATCCGCTATATATAATGCGGGAAATCAACCACTCCAATATATACTATATATTACTATATAATATAAAACATCCAATCAATTTAATCATTCAACAAAATATTTAAGTTCAACCATTTAAATTTAAGTTAAACCCAGATGAGTGAGATTAACTAACCTTTGCCTTTAATTTGCAATCTGATCCAAACAGGCTTGTTTTCTTCACGAAATTAGACCCTGTATAAATAATTTCTCAATTTATTAATATTCGAAATATCGAACGATCCAGTTGCCATTTTAAAATTTTAATTCAACTAATAAATTTTAATTTTAAACTAGTGATTTAGTTTTAAACAAATTTTCCTTTTTAAATAAAATCCTTTAGTAACTAAAAATAATTAAATAAGTTAATTAAACAAATTAACCACCATATCCTTTATTTTAAAATAAAATGGTAAATTAAAATATGTATATTTACTATTTTATTCATATATATTTTTAATATGTATGTGTATTAAATTTAAACAGAATTATTTTTTTATTTTTTACTGTAAAATATCCTTTTCTGTTTCTATAATAATAATAAAAATTTCTTTACTGTATATAAATCAACTGTTTTATAAACCTACTGTTATATATATATATATATATATATATATATATATATTCCTTTGTTTATGAACATATCCAGTACATTTAAATTAAAAGCAAAATTGTATACCTTACTGCATATATACATACACATATAAAAATAAAAAAGGAATGCCTACTCCTCGCAGAACCCTTCTCCGCCTCAAGCTCGTAAACGAACAAAGAGTCACGACCCTCCCTTCACTGCTCGATCAACACACCCCTCTCGGCATCCTAGCATCGAAGCCCTGGACCAACGAACGAGTCCACCCATTGTCGAACATCGAGGTCGGTCGCCACTTCGATTTTTACCGAGACCCCTCCTGAACGTGCCTCCCCATCGACCTTGCGACTTCCTTCCTTGAGCTCGAGATTCGCCTATGAACGCAAGCCCGTTTGTTATCCCAAACTATGCTCGACATGAACTCATGGATTTTAATTTGGGGATTTCGATTAGCGTTCGAACTCGAATAGGGTTTTGAACTAAAATTGTTTTCGTTCGATTTCAATTTAAAAATGAAAAAGAGAAGGAGCCAGGGTTTTGATTTCAAAAAGGTTCGGCCAGTGATTGATTTTTTTGAAATTCGATTTTCATTCAATTGGGAATAAACAGAAGAGAGGGGAAGAGTGAGTTTTGATTTGAACGGCAAGAGTATTGAGCTTCAGATTCTCTTTTGATTTTGAAATTGAAATGAAAGGCTCGGCTGTTTTTTAAAAGGAAGAGAGGGAACACGATGGAACGTTGGCATGTTGCAGTCCAATAGATACAATGGTTTCGAAAAGAGGTGAAAAATCATTGACGTTAAGTTTATTTGACTGGTCAAACAAAGTATAAATTATATTTAAATTTCATTCGACTTGAATTCATAGCTTAAAATCTTGACATCCTATCGAGGCATGCTGTTAGACGTTTATAATGTTATACCCCTATTCCGAACGTACTGGAAAAGGTTTCGAGTCCTAATTCGATCGTATGGAGAAGATAGCTTTTTGGACCCAATTATATATTGAATTTTCGATATAGATTTCAATGCTTTTACATACCGTACAACCACACGGAAACTCCAAACGCAATGAAATTTAAAATCAGATAATAACACACTATTACGGATCCAATGGAATAGGTTTCGTTGAATTCCGAGACTATGTCCCGGAAGGCTATTTTTAAATTCAATTTAAACGATATAACTTCAAAACTGAACAAATCACTGTTAAATTCAATTTAAAACTTCTATTATCCTTAGTATTATTAATATGAATTTTACAAGCCTTCAAATTATTTTTATCAGGCTTAAAACTCCAGTTTTCATATTTTACCCAATCTCCAGTAATTAAATTCAATAGTTTAATTATCCTATGATTAGTGATATTTGAAGTTCAAGTTAAAAATTTACTTCTAAATATTTAAAATTAAGTAAATATCCCAATTTATGTTATCCAAAACTCCGGGTCGTCGCATTTTATTTTAAAACAAATTTATGCATAACTTAAAATCAAGAACTACACTAGTTAAACATTCTTTTCATGCCTCTCTCTTGACTTTCATGGCAGCTCCCGCCCATGCCCCATCCCTCTCCCCATCCTTTCAAACTGTCCCACCCATTCCTTCAACTGTTCCTTCACCATCCTCACCATCGTGCCCCCTTCCAACCTCTCCTCCCGCTTTGCCTTCGCCGGTTCCTTCCCCTCTTGAGTCTTTATCTTCGAATCTTCCTCAATTTGCATCTTCTACCGGGTCCTCACTTTTCAAATCCGAACCCCGCAATGCTGGTCCGTATTCCCCTATTGATATTCCTCTTGTTTTTGATGGTAATGCACCGGTTCCTCCGGACGTGGTAATTAAAGCAGGTAGTGAAATTTGGAGTGAATGGTTAGTCGGTTTCTTTCTTGATAATGTCCTACTTAACTGTTATTAATCACCTTAAGAAACTATGGAAGCTTAAAGGGGAGATTGTGGTTAAATCTGATGGAACTTTGTTCCTTTTCCATCTGTCTTGCGCTAAGGACAGAAGGAATATTTTGGAATCTGTTCCAATTTTTCTACAGAATAAAATTTTCATTGTTAAGGCATGGGATCCTACAAATCGTAATAGTTGTAGTACCATTAGGTCAGTGCCTATTTGGCTTAAGTTATCTAATATTCCCATTTTTTGCATGGTCTCATCTAGGCATCAACTGGTTAGCCACTAGAATAGGAAGACTGTTATGCATGGATTCATCCACTGAGAGGCTGGAGAGGATTGGTTTTGCTAAATTCTTAGTGGATGTTTCACTTGATTGTCAATTAGTTGATGAGTTTCCAGTTAAACTACATGATGGATCTATTCAGATGGTTCAAGTTAGCTATCTTTAGAGGCCTGATATATGTAATATCTATAAGGAGTTTGGTCACTTACACAGTTATTGCATGAAAGAATGTGGTGAAAATGATGGCATTAAGGTTGATGCAGCCTTGAATAAGAAATATCAAGAAGGAAAAAATCCAGAAAAGGGGTAGACAAACTTTCTAATAAATCAAAACAAGTCTAGAAGAAGGTTACAAATAAAAAAACTAATAACAGAGATATATCCTCTCAGAATTTGCCTGTTTTGAAAGAGAGCATGGTGTTTGATGATGGACAAGAGGGAAAAACTGATAAGCAGCTCTAAATGGTAATAGAGAGTACTAGTGATAAGAGTGGTA
Organism: Allium cepa; assembly: GCA_030765085.1. Classification (NCBI taxonomy): domain Eukaryota; kingdom Viridiplantae; phylum Streptophyta; class Magnoliopsida; order Asparagales; family Amaryllidaceae; genus Allium; species Allium cepa. Next base: position 958,625,211 of record CM060935.1, read on the forward strand.
ATGATATAAATTTGCAAGTATGTCTCCCTGACAAGGAACAGGATGTTTATCGGACTTATAATAAATTTGATGTGTTAAATGATATGTGTGATGATTCATTTGTTGGAAATGTAGCAAAAAGTGGGGAAGATGATGATGAAGTGGGAGTTATTATTGTCGAGGAGGAAGTTTTGTTGCTGAGGAACATAGATCAAACAAAGGAAATATGACTGTTGTGAATGACTGTGATGTTCCTTTTGTACCTGATTTTGATGAAACACAACATTTGCACAGTATTTCCTTTGTGCATGGTATCCACTCTTTGCCGGCAACTGGAAATTTTCAGATGCAAATTCAAAAAACTGATCAAATCATGAAAAACATGAATCAACATTAACTATGCATAACTCCCTTTCCACATCCGAAGCAAACTTCTCTTCTGCACCTGATACTGACCTTGATGTGCTTTTTTGCAGTATTTTTCAAAAGAAAATTATTGATTTAATTATCTCCATGATTCCTTCTTCACATTCGACATCTATTTCAACCTCTTCTCTTTCTTTATCTCCAACCCTATCAACCCAAAGTCATCCATATGTTTTCATAGGTGCTATTCCTAGATGCAAAACACCTCCATCATCTCCTAAAGATCAAATTCAAAAAATCAGTGACCAATCCACAAATATCAAACCCAAAAAAAAGGAATTCAAAGAAACAAAACATCGTCTCTTCAAGAACAGAGTCTCCCATTACGAGGAGCATGAAAGAAGTTGCTCATCACTCTTTAGTTTATTGACGACGCACAACATCGGTGCATGGAACATAAGTGGATCTCATAACTTCCTCAAGTTAGATCATGTCAAGAATTTAATAACATCACATCAACTGTCAATTTGGGAAATCCTCGAAACCAAATTGAATCTTCCCCTTACTATTTCTGCTGCTAAGTATGTCAATCCATCCTGGTCCTATACTCATAATCTTAATGAAGCTAACTATGGACGTATTTCGGTGTTACATAATCCTGTCGAGCTCTCCCTTGAACTCCTTCTTGCCACTCCCCAAATAATGCATCTCCATGCCAAGTTCTTCAATCCTCCCTCTTCTTTTTACATATCTTTTGTATATGCTTCTAATTCTCAAGTCTCGAGAAAAACACGGGTTATTGTTGGTGAGTTCAACTATTGTGTCAGTTTATCTGACAAGCAAGGAGGTTTGCCTCTCATGCCAAAGGATATCATCCCATTGAACACTGCCATTTATGACTCTTCTCTAATTCCAATCCATAAGGAAGGTGCTCTCTTTTCTTGGAACAATCGATCCAGGAGTGGAGTTAGGACCTTTACGAACATTGATCATTCATTTTCCAATATCAAAGCCCTTTCCACTTGGCCAAATCTTTCTATCTTCCTGCCTCATTCTATTATCTGTGATCATTTGCCTCTCATCATAACTATTGGTAGGAAGCCACATGGAGTCAAAAGAGGATTTAAATTCTATAACTCTTAGATCCTTGATCCTGAGTATAATAATATTATAAAAACTGCCTGGGCTAATGAATTTTTTGGAAATCCGATGATTATTTTATGCAGGAAGCTCAGGTCAACTACAGAGGCCTTAAGGGTTTGGGCTAAAGAGAAATTTGGCAATGGTAATCTCAGATCATCAATCCTCAAGAACCGGCTCATGGAGGCACAGGAGGTGATGATGGCTAACCCTGACAATGCTAAATTGGCTGAAAAGGAAGCTACTCTATTCCATGAGCTTAATCAAGCTTTGGATGTTGAATGTGACATGAGAAAGTAGCAACTGAGAATTAAATGGGATGCTGATGGAGATAGGAACATAAATTTTTTCCACGCTTCCCTAAAGGTCAAACACTCAAATAACAACATCTTTTCCATTCATGATGAGGCAGGAAACTTGCACCCTTCCCCTGAGACGGTTGAAAGAGCCTTACACCAACATTTTTTTGGTCTCCTTGGCAATAATAATAATTTTATTCCTCAGTTGGATCAACTGTCAGATATTTCTCTACCTAAAGTCAAAAATGATGAGGCTGTTAAGATTGTAGAAAAAGTGTCCAATGAAGAAATAAAGAACACCATCTTTGCTATGAATAAGAACTCGTGTGGTGGACCAGATGGTTTTACTACTAGTTGGGAAATTGTCGGTGAGCAATTCTGTAAGGCTGTTCATAATTTTTTTGACAAATTTAAACTTCTTAAATCTGTTAATGCTACGAATCTGGTTTTGATCCCCAAGTGCTTGCATCCTACATCTGTGTCCTCCTTCAGACCGATCTCTTGTTGCAATGTTGTTTATAAGTGTATTTCTAAAATTATTGCAACTAGGCTTGTGGCAGTTTTGGTGATAATCATTTCTACGAATCAAGTTGAATTTCTTCCTAACAGAAACATTCTCGATAACATTATGTTAACGCATGAGCTTTTAAAGGGATACAACAGTGTTAATGCAACTCAGGGAGCAATGTTAAAGCTTGATCTCAAAAAGGCTTATGATAGTATTTAGTGGTCGTCTATTGTCAGAACTATATCCCTTATGGGGTTTCCTAAGGTATTTGTTGCTTGGATCTATGAATGCATCTCAACTCCAACATTCTCTCTGATTTTGAATGGAGCTAATTCTGGATACTTTGCCTCCAAGCAAGGGATAAGGCAGGGGGACCCTCTATCCTCCTATGTTTTTATTTTGGTGATGGAAGTTTTCTCATGCTATATAAAACCTTTGTATCTGAACAGGCAGATTCATTTTCACCCCAAATGTAAGGACCTTCAATTAACTTCTCTTCTCTTTGCTGATGACATCATGATATTAACCAAGCCTAATCAGTAATCTACTGAAACCATAAAAAGTGCTCTATATAGTTTCTACTTGATGACATGTCTTGAACTAAACCTTAATAAATCTAGTATCTTGTTTGCTGGAGTGTCGAGTTCGCAGATGAAAATTCTCTCTTCTACTGCTAGTATGCAAGCCATGAATTATAATATGACTTACCTTGGTTTGTCACTTTGTACATCAAGAGTATCGCAGTCTAGCTATTTATCTCTCTTTCAAAAATTAAGTGCTGTCATGGAGAGGTGGGCAACCAAATTCTTGTCACAAGCTGACAGACTCATTCTTATCAAGTTAGTATGATTTTCAATGATGGTCTATTAGGCTCGGGCTTTCATCCTACCAACTAAGTTATTGAATATGGTTAGATCTGCCATGGTGAGATTTTTCTGGTTTGGTTCAATACATGCTAAGAAGGCTTTTCCATGTTCTTTCTCAATTTTTGAGAAACCATTAAGCAAAGGTGGTTTAGGCATGTTCAACATACTTATATGGAACAAGGCTTCATACAGCTATCATACAAATGCTATTATGCAAAGGAAGGACTCACTATGGGTTAATTGGGCTCTCAGGCTTAATGTTGGCACAAAAAATTTTTGGCTGATGGAAGTCCCTCATTCTTGCAGCTAGAGATGGAGGAGTATTTTGAACTTGAGGAATACTTTTAAGCCACTATTACAAATACAACTTTCTGGCACAAGCAATTGTAGTTTCTGTTATGAACCATGGATTAGCAAGGGCATTATTCTGGATCAAATATTCACGTCTCAGCAGAAATTTCAATCTGTTATTGGATTGAATGCCAAGGTTGTTGACTATATTGAAGATGGTAAGTTGGTGCGGCCTTATTCCAGTAATCAAACTATCAAATTCTTATGGAATAAATTTGCTGCAAACAGGTTTGTTCTGCATGACCATGATTCTGTTCATTGGAATGGCAAAGCCCACTCTATTTTCTGTATTTATGTTGCTCTGATGGGTACATATACTATGCTTAGTTGTAAGTGGCACAGAGTTATGTGGGATAACAATTCTTCAAGCAGTGACAACCTGATGTTTTGGAAAGTTGTAAACAAGGCACTGTTAACTAGGGATAAACTGCTTTGTTTTGGTATGACTGTTCCTTCTATCTGTGTTCTTTGCAATATTCATGATGAATGTACCCTGCATCTCTTCTTTGAATGTCCATTTGTTCCATAGCTCTGGAGTAAAATGTTGAGAAATTTGGGGATGGATGATATCACTCTTGATACTGCTGAATAGTGGGTTTTGATTGAGAATGCTACAAAGTGGAATGAAGTGAGAAGCTTTCCTTTCTTTTTCATTTTAAAGAAACTCATGAAATTAGTTTGGATTGAAAGGAATATGAGGAATTTTGAAGGGCAATTGAGGAGTCATGATGTGTTATGGGCTGTCCTTAAGCATGATATTCTAATTGGTATGAGATTGAGTTTGCATCCTTTTCTTGAGTATCAGTTTGCGCCTTGGATCCTATAGCAGCCTATGTTTATTGTTTGTTTTTTTCTTTTTTTCTTTTTTTTCCTATTCCTGGCACTCATGAGTGCTTCTTTCTTCATTATACCATTGTATCTTTGTTTTTCTTCTTTTAATAAATTTGGTAGGGGTCCAGATTCAACCCCGCTTGCTCTGCAAAAAAAAGGAATTTAACTATATATAAAATAACATTTATATAATATCTGAAATCAATATTTATATAAAACCATATATTTCCTTCCAAAATCATAGTAATCCTTTCAAATTATTTATATATAGACCAATGGTGTCTATATATAATTCTCCATCTATGGTCAAGTGATACGAATATTTATTCATTTCAATGCTCAATTTAAATATATACGGGTATATATATCATTTTAACCCGTAATCCCAAATTCAATTCAATGAAAATCGCTTGGGTTTATCATTTCAACCCATAACGATTTTCTCCTATTCTACAGATCGTTCGGGTATGTATCATTTCAACCCATAGTGATTCTATACTAACAGGGAACTTGTAGAGTGATAACAGATATGATAATAATATAGCAGGCATATATCATCAATATAAATAACAGATAATGGTGTCAGATATCACAGGTGAACTGATACAATTAATAGCATATATATAATAGTGTAAATAACTAACAGCAGCATATTTCAATTGTCGTTTCAATTGAAATCAAATTTAATAAATAAAAGAACATTAATCATGAGTGATTGCTCACCTTTCGAGGCTAGAGATGAACGAGAATGAGATGGATTACGAATTCCAAAGCAAATAGGATTGGCATGAATTTAGAAGAGCAAAGCTGATAAAAGGGATCATTGAAAAATTAGAATCGGTTGACATAAATTTTACTAAGTATATATATTGTTTTAATTTTCAAATCAATATTAAATCCCAATACATAATATTCATTAAAAATAAATTCTTTCTATATATAAAATTTAAACTTAGTATCAAATTTTAAACATCTAACAAAATAACCTCTATATTCAATAAGCTACTAGACTCAAGTATACAAAAGTAGCGTATAAACTTTTACACCCCGTCGTATTCAAATCAATGTTTATTATAAAATCAAAATAAATGTAAAACACATACATACAACTCAACAGTTTATATACAAACCTATTATACAAATTTAAGTTAACCTATATATATAGTAAAGGTTCCACAAATACATACACAACCAAGATTATATTGCAAGCTTTTAAACAAAACATATATCTTCCTTTATAGTATTGTAAATACTGCAAACCAACACTATACCAGAACATATATATATATATATATATATATATATATATATATATATATATATATTTTAAATCAAGATAACCCTACATATATCAATTCATAAAGCTAACGCACATCTTATATATATATATATATATATATATATATATATATATATATATATATATAAAACATGACTCATGTACTTATGTAAAAGCTGGAATATACTACAGCTGTAAACCTATGTTTTGTAACCATAGACAAATAGATTATATATTAGAGTCAACAAAACATAAACATTGCTGATACCAAATCTATGATAAAAAAATATATGCTATACTCATATACTTTATAATATAAACTGTCAGTTGCATATGTGACTTTTAAAAAATGAACAATAGTGATATATAATTATACATTGAAACTACCAGATCCACGCTTATACATATATAACTTACTAACTATAAAAGATTATATACTATAACCCAATATATATAACATAAGACAACGTATTTTTGAACTTTTATAACTAAACTTTGTAAGATTAATACTGTGAACAACAAAACTGGAAAATATAAAACTCTCGTCATATTATATAAATGTATGGTACCTGTTATATTTGTATAAAATTTGGAAGCAAGTTTTCATGTGGAAAAAATTATGGCTCCAACGTGCAAGGATGCAGGCTAGTTGAGGCATGGTGCAGACGTGAGAGGAATGGCCGAAGGAGGTAGATGGTGGAGGCGGCAATCAGCTAGGCTAGGAGGTGATACGCAATTGAAGGCGGTCGGGAGCTTGTTCGGCTGCTCGGGCTTGGTCCGAGAGACTGTGGCATGGAGGTTGAGGCAGCGGTCTGGGAAGCATAGCGGGGCGGTGGTGACTGGAGGAGGCTCGGCTATTGAGGCGGTGGGTTTTGTGGTGGAGGAGCTTGCGGATGGTTACGGAGGTGGATGTTGCATGAAGTTGCTTGGGAAAAGTAGGGGTGACGTTCATACTTTGATGAAGCAAAATGTAGCCATGCATGAACAGGGGAGGAGGAACACCTAAAAGGGTTAAGTTATAATGCCTCTTTTTTTAAGAACTAAAAGGAAACAAAGAGGAGTGGAGGAGATGGCAGGTGAAGTAAGAAGAAATGAATTAGAGTAGGAAAAAGTAAAAACGTAAGAAATGAATAAAGAGGCAACGGTAAAGCACAGGAAATGACAGCAATCTCACATCGATTAGCTAAAATATTTAAAGCAATTTATTATTGGGGCCAACGATTTAAATTTTTGAAAAGCAAGAAATTCCAAAAGTCACTAATTTCGGTATCGATACGACTTACAGTTTCATCGTTTCGTCGCGTACCGGACCTCAAAACATGGAAATAAATATGCCGCAGACATCGGCATGACGAGATGATCAAAACGGTATATGGATACTAGCGATACGATTGAATTATAAAAAATCGAATTTTCTACTAGCGGAAAATGCAGCAAAAACGTAGAAAAATAAGATCGATGGCCCGAATTTGAAAAAAAGAAAAATGACGTCTCAGTCAGAAGATGATTTAGAATTTTTCTATGTAAAAATATTCAAGTTTGGAAAATATTTTATTATCAACAATTATTAACTGAATTGAATCTAATAGAATTTCACAATGAAATAAACTTTCATAAAATCAAATGAAAATTTACCATCTGCTACATTTAAATATACGTATTCCAAATATACAATTTTAATTTCAAATTTTATTATTTAAAATTTCTCCAAAATTCAACTAAATACGTTAATAAAACCATTAAAATTTTACGGATCGTTACAACATGAAAGGTGGATCGATCCTGGAATCTAGTGCCATGTCACCCCGATCGATATGCATGTGATGGATACGAACGAATCGATATGAATAAGATCAATACGAAGACGCTAGCTCAGTGAAATGTCAAACTTGGACCGATCATAACTTAAAATCTACAAGTCCAAATGCTGCTAAATTTTCATAGAAGCTTGCGTACCATATCTACTTGGTCTCTGATCGATCTCAGCCCAAATGTAGTCGTTTTTGATCGATATGAACTGTATATGTATCTGTCATTGATCGATCCCAAATGTCTAGGGATAGATCTGGTTGGCCTATACACGTAAGAGAAGGGGTCTTCCGAGATCTGAGCCAGATGTTTTCATCCTATACATATAAATAGCAATCCTATGCCTTTAGACAATGGATTTTTGACTCTTCTACATCGAGACTCTACTGAAAACTCCATTGTATCTTGAATGCTTAAGAGTGTACTTTTGTAATCAGTTGTAACCAGTTAGCAAAGTCAATAAAAACAACAAACTTTTCATAGTGGACGCAGGCTACAATGTCGAACCGCTCTGAATTTTTATGTTCTTACATTTCTGTTTGTTTGTTTTGGCATGTTTGTTAGATTAACCTCCGTTTCCATTTATATTCTTCAATTTAATCTCCTCAAATACGTCCTAAGAGTGTTTCCCTACTTTTGTTGCAAACAAGTATATCCAGCGCTTTAATGCTTTGACGAAGTATGGAAGGGAGCATATCAATACTCTATTAAAAATAATGAGAAGTTCTTTTTAGGTTTGAGGAAGGGGCTGAGTCACAAGGTTTTGGCTCATCTATTGGCTCCATTCAACATGGTGGTGGAAATGGCAAGAAGGTATAATCGGTTGTTTCGGGAAGAGAAGAAAGCCAATGTTAGACCTAAGGGCAGACATAAAAAATGATTCAAACTTGTTAGAAAGGAAGAAAGAATTAGAAAGAGGATAGACTTCTGGAGAGGGAACTCTGAAGCCGAATATAGCTAATGAAGTTATTTTAAGTACGGCTAGAAGCGAACTATTCCACTAAGTGTACCCAACCGGAGAAAAAGGATAGGGCCAAGTGCTTTATCTGTAATAAGCGAGCCCACAAGAAGAGGGATTGCCTAGAAACAAAGCTGGAAAAGGTTTATGCTTTGGAAGGAACTTCGTCTGAATCAACTACTAAAGGGAAAGGGAAATGTGTGATTGGAGATATGATTTTTATTTCTAGTATATTAGTTAGAGTTCTATTTGATGCTGGTACTACTTACTATTTCAATTTGAGAGATATTGTTAATAGGTTAGAGTTAGGCACTGCTTATTCGATTATATCCTTGTGTATGGTTAGTCCCGTCGGTAGATATACCGCTCTCGGATTAAGGTGCACTGACCTTGAGTTTGACTTATGTGGACATTTGTTTGTTTATGACCTATATGTATTTGACTTTATAGGGTACATGGCAATTTTAGCTATTGGCTGGCTAGTGCGTAATAATCGTAGGATTTATTATGCAACTAAGATTATTGCCATATGAAATCCAGTGGATGGAAGAAGAATTAAGATAGCATTGGATGTAATGGAGGAGAAGATGAACTAAATGATATGTTATATGGAAGATCAAGAAAACGAGATCAGTAAAGTACATATAGTCTAAGAATTTAAAGCTTTTTTGAACCTGTAGTAGGATTACCGCTAAGAAGAGCAATCGAATTCCAAATAGATTTGATGTCGGGGCGCAGCCTATCAGTAGACTGCCTAGCATAATGCCACCTAAGGAGATGAAGGAATTGAAGAAGCAGCTAGTGGAACTTGGGGATGAAAATTTTGTTAGGCCAAGTAGTTCACCATAGGGAGCGTCCGCGTGCTCGTAAAGAAGTCAGATGGATGTTTTAGAATGTGCATTGATCATCAAAAGATGAATGAAATGATAATGAAGACTCATTTTCCTTTGTCCAGGATGGACGAATTATTTGATAAGTTTGGTGGAGCTCGAGTGTTCTCATAGCTATGCTTGGCAATGGGTTTCCACCAACTAATAGTAGAAGACAGTACTCCATTGACCATGTTTCGAATAAGGTAATATTTATATGAGTGGTTAGTGATGCAGTTTGGACAAAACCAACACCTCGTTGTTCTTTGTAGAACTTATGAACTGAATCTTTTGTGATCAGTTAGATGGATTTGTATTGGTCTTCAATGATGATATCTTAGTGTATTCTAAGAATAAGGGAGATAGTTTTCAATTTAATTACAAGACCGCCACTTTCAACTTTCGAAAGCTAGAAGTATCCACACACAAAAGCTTTAATAAAAACAACCTACGACAACTTGGGAAGCTATCACCTCAGATGGCCTTGAGGAAGCCAAGACATGATGGCTCTTCAAACTTAACCCTTAAAAGGTATCAATACGCGATAGCTTAAGGAATCTATATACTCATGATCGAACTTGATAGAGTAACACACTTTAGCTTAAGGAAGCTATCTACTCTCAGTGGCTATAGAGAGGATAATACATGATGGCTATAGAGGGGAATATATGATGGCTATAGATCGGATAACATACAATGGCTATAGTAAAGATAACCCACGATGACTATAGAGAAGTCCATACTCGATGTCCATTGGAGGGTCAACTCATGACTAATGCCTGAAGTCAATATGCGATAGCTTAGGGAAGCTATCAACCCACGAAGGCTTAGAGAAGTTAACACAAAATAGCAAAGGGATTAATCAACATGCGATGATTCTGGGATTGCCAACTTGAAAAATCCAAGTTTAACATTGGAAGGCTCTGCGATAGCCAATACACGATGACTATGGTCAACTTATGTAACACCCCATATATGGAAGGCTAAAGATATGCCAGCTTATGGAGTTATTTGATGGCAGGGTGCCTTGACTATTAGTCTAAAGTCTAATGGTATATGGAAGGGGTCATGTTAGGGTCAGTGTAACATCCCATAAAAATTAATAAGAAATTAACTGATAAGAAATTAATTAATTAATAATAAAGATAAAAATGGAATTTGTCCAAAATCAACACTATTGCGTTCGTGAAGATTTTCTGATCAATTGGCGTATATAAAGTATTATAATCGATGCTCAAACGGAAAAGTTATTGACTTTTGAGGTTTTTTAAATTCAAAATAATTCAAATGGAACTCAAATCAAAATTTGTTATTAACTTTAAGAATTGAAATTTAAAAACTAACTTTAGGTAAAAATAGGGTTTGAGAAAATGGTAAAAAAAATGGTAATGTTAAAATTCGATTAAGGAATTAAATAAAACGTTAAACAGAACAATCAATATGGTCCCAAAAATAATCAACCGATCAAACACCTTCCTAGAGCCGGTTGATTGCTAGCGGTTGATCGCCAAGGAAGGAACGGTCAATTCGTGGTGTTGTGGCGACTAGGGTTTTGTGAGGCGCGAACGGCCTGAATTTTCTTTTAAATCAACTTAAATATGACGGTTCTGCTGCCTCCTAACCACTATAAATAAGAGGCTAGCCCCATACTTTATTCATAAGTTATTTCAAAAAATAAGTTGAGCTTTGTTAGTATTTTTCCTCCACACGACTCGAAAATTCTTAAAAACGTTCAAATAAGGGATTTTAGATGTTAATATTCGATTTCTAATTCTATTTCCCTCCAGTCCCTATAATTATGAATCCAATTCACATACAGTCCATTTATTGTATATTTCAAAAGGAAGAGGTCTGAGAAGAGAAAAGAAAAGTGGGCAAATTCAAATCCAAAAAAGAAAACTGGGAATCATCTGTGAGTGAAAATCTTAGTTTTTCTCATTTTATTAATTGTATAGTATAGGTTGATTTGATATTTATGCCTTAAGAAATTTTGTTCATGAAAGCACAAAAATAAAACCCCAGAACTTCCCTAAAGTGAAATGTCAATTCTTATGTTTTGGAATCTTAATTATTCTACATTAAAATAGCAGAATATGTGTGATTTTGCAGTTTGAATATTTTACGTTCTATTCCACTTCTTCCTTTCCTCTTTTGATGTGATTAAGGGTTCGATAATCATTATTTATGTAGCTGGTAAATGTACTTGTTTGAGAACATGGACATGGAGTCTTATTTCAGCACTCAGTCGCATCTGTGATCGTTCGACATAGGAAGCTGGCAAGCCTGGACAAAGACAAAAGGTTGAATAGAGTGTCAAAGGGACCTAAATTATAAACCATATTGATATTGTATCTACTATTTCAGTATAAAATAAGTTTGGTAATTGGTTCTATTTTTTATACATGTATATGGTTATGCTGAGGATATTAGCTAAACTGTATGATATGAAGTTAGACTTGTATAAATTGGAAGATTTGTCTTTTAAACAGTTAGTATAGGTCGCAATCTTCGCATGCTTAGGAATATTTAGTTATATATTTATATATATTAACGTATAAATAACATAATTAATAATGTATTAATGGCATAGTGAATAGGTTAGTAATTAGCATCACAACTCCATAGGATGGAAGTTAAGGATGATTACGATTAATGGTTGAATTCTTTCTTTATAGCGATAGTAGAATGCGATGACGTATATGGTAGTATTACTGGGTGTGTGTAAATTATGAAATGCGAGATCTGTGAAAAGCACATGGAAGTCTATATGGCTAATCTAGCTATCATTAATGTGACCTTAGGTCTGATGTAAGACATTGCCTATAATATGTACCCATGGAGGATGCAAAGTTGTCCTAATTTTGTAGGGTAGGTCAGCTCATTGGCTACCAATGTCTACAAATAGTTGGGCTAATGTGAGACATCACAGTTTGGATTATAAGTCATAATGCATAGACCCTTCTTCAAGGGTTGGGGTAACAAGTGGCTATTATAATCCTGCCTCCTCCCTAATTAGGAGGTATTAAATGGTCGGGGTTAGTGTCTAGGCACGGTAGTATAGAATCTTGGGAAGGGTTGCTTCAGGTTTGAGGTACTACGTGGCTATTATGGGGTCTGCCTCTAACATAAAGAAGTATTAAATAGCTTAAGGAGTTCTGTGCGACATCGGCTAGGCTGTATCAGAGAGGAGTCCTTCTTGGGTTAGGTAATAAATGATAGGGACCTTCCTAAGGTATAGGTATTAAATGGTTATAGCTAGCCAAATTCCCATTGAAAAGGCATTAATTAGATTGGATATTGTTAGGACATGATTGATGGTAGATGCATGTGACTGGGAAAGGCCTTTGGCCTATAGTTGAAGATAAGTTATAGAGTTAGATCGAAAGATTGTAAGTTATAGATTTGGACTAGAAAAGTCTTAGAGCTTATAGTTGGAGAAATTATGTATAATATTGTTATGATGCATAAGATATATTCTTATCTAAATTATACTATCCAGTTACTATTATGGAAAGATTTGATATTCTATTCACCAGACATTATAGTTATAATTTCCTTCTCATTATAACGTAGATCAGAGAATATGATGCCTATTTCAAAGATGAAGGAGAGACGGAGTCTTGTTGTAGTTATCTATCTACTTATGTTTTTTTATTTTGATGTACCCATTACAGTTATGATGTTATTGTATTTTGAGGTATTTTGCTATGGATATTAAGTTGTTATGTTTTGTTATGAAACTTAAATGGTTTGTTGTTTCTGATATTATATTTTATCCTTTTCGCTATGAGATTTTGATAGCATTAGCAAATAGCTCTATGTAAATTTTATTGTATCAATTTTACCAACCAACAGCAAGCTTCAACATGGGTTTAATGTTTGATGGGCCTTTTCTAGGTCGAAAATTAGGCTCTTTTTTGAGGTGAATTGTTGAATTCAGTATCGGACCTTGGGTTTCTCGATCAATAGAGTTAGGTATATGTATGAGTGCATAATTATCATTTTTGAAGTATTTTTCAAAATCCCTACTAGAAACGCACACACACATACACACACTATTTTGAACATATTCAAACACATTAGGCAAACCTTTTATTTTAGCAAATAATACTATCTTAAAAATTGTAACTAAAAGTTTAAACCTATAAATAGTTGATGATGCTTGAAAATAACTCCTCTAAGGTTGGGAATCCCTTTACCCAAGAGATACCCACTATCCGAGGGATGCCTAAATGGTTTAAGCAATACCTGAGGCATGTAGGGCAATTTTGCATTCCCCAACAAGCTACAATAGTGGTGCCCACTGCCCCACCAGTTGAAACATCACCCTACCCTATAGACTTTTCCAAGATGTGCAAGGAGTTCAAGAATATGAGTGGAAAGATGTATATGAGAGTTTAAGGTTTTGTAGAGATGAAGACATAGATTAACGATTGTGAGTGTATCTTTGGGAGCTTGGATGGGAGGACCAGATTAAGAGGAGAGTGGCAGCATGGAATCTTAAAGGAGAGTCCTTAGTTTGGTGAACAATTATGGCTGATGAGAATGCTAAGAGAGTTATAACTTGGGGGATGAGTTCAAAAACGTCTTTGGGTCACGATATATGTCTAGGGTAGAGGTGATTTTGCAACTGGAAAGGTTTATACAGCTTATGCAGGGAGAATCCACTTTAAAGGAATATATCGGTAGGTTTACAGAACTAACTAAGTTCAAAAAGAGTTTGATTGTTACCTCCCTGAAAAAGGCCAAGAAGTCTATTAAAGGCCTGAATTCCCCGCTTAAAGAGTTTCTTTTGACCCAAGTACCCACTGGCGCTACTTATTAGACATTAGTTGCGATGGCTTTTGCTTCATACAGTTGGCTTGGAGAAGGAGAAAGAGAACGAGAAAGCTGGACCGTTGCAAAACCAAGTTGGAGCTAAGAAGGGAGGATTTCGAGCAAACAAGAAGGCAAAGGAAAGTTCAAGAAGGAAGGTATAATACATCCGATGCCAAAAGAAAGGACACATTGCTAGGGATTGTAAATTGAATTTGATAAGGGAAGAGTTCAAGGTAAAGTGCTATCACTGCCATGAGAAGGGACACTACAAGAATCCATGTCCGTAGCTTGCGAAGGAAGGGCGGGGTGGGCAAGCCAACGTCATTGAAGTTGTTCCTATCTTGGGTAGACCTCTTCCAAGAGATCAAGGAAAGGCAACAATTAAAGATGCAACTATTATTTCTAGGCATACTATTCATACCCTGTTTGACTTAGGAGCACCACAATCATTCGTAGCTAAACTTGTAGTTAACTCTTTGAGTCTAAAAAACCCAAGTTGTCAGCAACCCAATAGTCGTATCTAATCTTATTTGGGATTCGACATATTTTTACTTAATCTACAAAGACCTAGTTGTGGACATATGTAACGTTGATTTTACATGTAACATGTATGTTCTTATTTTTTAGTGGTATGGACTCATCATAAAGATGGATTGTTTATCTTACTATGGGGATATTTTAGATTGCAAGGAGAGAATTGTATGGTTAAGGGGTTGTAAGGGTGAGATATAGATGTTCATTGTACACCCTAAAATTCAATCAAGTTAAGCACTTTATACTCGAGGGGCCTATCACAAGATGAACTCTTATTCGTACCCAGAGTTTGAGAATTCCCTAACATTTTCGAACAGGTCTCGAGTCCCCCACCCCGAAGGGAGATCGAGTTTAAGATCGATTTAGAGAAGGATGCTAGACTTGTCACTCTACCATTAAGGCACTTGGTCCCTAAAGGAATGCAAGAGATGGACAAGCATATTTCAGAGCTGTTGCAGAAAGGATTCATTCGTTGAAGTAATTCTGAATGGAGAGCACCAATTGTCTTTTCAACTAAGGCAGATGGCTCACTAAGGCTATGCATCGATTATAGAGAACTCAGCAAGTTAAATAAGAAAAACAGGTATCCATTATCTAGAATAGATGATTTGGTTGATCCGCTTATGGGGGCTAAAATCTTTTGCAAATTGGACTTAGCCACTAGATTTACTCAACTAAGGATAGCCGATGATAGCAAGAAGAACACTGCATTTCAAAATCTAGATGGATTATATGAATGGGAAGTGATGCCTTTTGGATTGACGAATGCCCCTGCATATTTTGTAGATTTGATGAGCAGAGTTTTTAGGCGGCAGTTAAATAAATTCGTCATAGTGTTCTTGGATGATATCTTAGTATTCTCCAAGAGTGAAGGCGAGCGTGAAAATCAGTTAAGGGAGGTACTAGGGATTTCTAGAAGCCACCAACTTAAAGCCAAATTCTCAAAATGTCACTTTTAGAAGAAGGAAGTGAGATTTCTTAAACATATTGTTTCCAAGAAGGGAATGTCTGTAGACCGTGCAAAGATTGAACTTATTCATGATTGGAAAAATCCAAAAAATGCCACAGAGGTTAGGAGCTTCCTTGGTTGGTTGGTTACTGTAGGAAATTCATCAAGGACTTTACGAAGATAGCATTCCCACTAACTCGCTTAACCATGAAGAATCTGGTTTTTGCAAGAGAAGAGAAGTGCACGATAGCATTTGTAAAGATGAAGGAGCTGTTAATGAGTGCATTAGTATTAACTATTCTCGATGGGATGAAGCCTTTCACCGTTTACACCGATGCATGTGGTAAAGGATTAGGATCTATTTTTATGCAAGAATGAAGGGTAATAGCTTATACTAGAAGATAATTGACGGATCATGAGAGGATATACCCAACTCAAAATTTAGAGTTAGCGGCTGTCGTTTTTTCCATAAAGATAGAAGGCATTATTCTTTAGGGGAAAGGTTTGAGTTGTTTACTGACTACAAACCACTCAAATACCTATCTTTCAAAAAAGATTTAAATCTTAGGTAGCAGACGTGGATAGAGTTTATAGCATCGTATGACTTTTGGATACAGTATACCCTAGGAAAAGGAATGTCATCACCGATGCTCTTAGCCGAAGGCATAGTACTTTAGGTGTTATATATGAGTGAAGGCAATTGGAGTTCCTCTCGAATTTTAATTTCCAACTTCCAATAGTACCTACTCTAGGCAATTTTGTAGCAATGGAGGTTAGGTAGGCATTAGTAGAATGCGTTAGGATGGAGAAAAAGAAGGATGAGGCGATAATTGACAAGTTAAGGTGAGGGGAACATTTTCCCCATGGCAGTAGGGATGCAATTGATGAAAGAGGATGTTTGAGTAGAGATAGATGCCTTTGTGTTCCTATGGTTAATGATGTTTTAGAGAAAGTGGTCGTGGAGTGTCACCATTCCAAGCTGACTATTCATCCTAGATGAGACCAGAAGTACTGGGATATAAATCGAATTTTCTATCGGCCAAGGATGAAGAAGAGGATAGGTGAATTTGTCTCTAAGTGTTTAATGTGCCAAAGGATAAAGGCTGAACAAGGAAAGCCCGTAGGATTGTTATTGTTATTAGAGGTGCCGACTTGGAAGTGTGGGTATATATCAATTGACTTGATATATGGATTGCCTAGGAGTCAAAGAGGCAATGAAACTATTTAGAATATACTAGACAAACTCACTAAAAGTGTGATGACCACCCTAAACCTCCGACACCCAATATGCATAAGATAGTGTGCTCCTGATGTGCGAATCGATGTTGGACAACCGTTTAAGTTTAAAAATGAAATACAAACATCACAAATCTGTCGTCTATCTCACGGCGCATGGAATAAAATTTAATATCACAAATATAAAATAGAAGAGATTGTAATAACTGAGTGATCCAAATATCAGAGTATAGATACGTAAAGTTGTACAACGTGAAAAAGAGTTCATATACAGAGGTAAACTCAAAAAACTATCTCATGACAACAACAACAGCAATAATAATAATAATATTAAGCAAGCACTACTAAAGATCCACAATGTTGCACAAACGGAAAAAGCATAGAAATCCATATATAATATGAGATAGCTCCCTCTGGCTCATCCGCCACACAGCTACTGTGTCACGCCTGACTTACTATTTTGTCTACTCATTTAAGAGCACCTGAGATAATAAGAAGCAAAGCATAAAACCTCGCATCAGACAAAAGTCTAATGTGAGTAGTAAATGAATATAAAAATAACCACAAGTCAATATAGTAAGCAACAAAGGTAAATGAGTCATACCTGACCTGTCCATGCAACCAAAGAGTTAGCACATAACATCGTATGCTACTCTAGGTGTTATAAACACATAATGCACTAAGTATGATAATGAGTGCCCAAGTATCCCTATCTCCAATACCTATCACCAATGACTACCCAAGAGTGATAGAGTATGGGTAAGAAATCAAATCAACCATAACGTCCATCAAACAATCCTCACTATCATTCGATGTACTTTGGATATATGATTAGTCATATGACCTTTCTACTACTGGAGACTAATGGAAAACTCGATTTTTAGTGTACTCACTTTAGCCTGATGCTAATACTATACCTATTCAACCAATCTAGGATACATGGATCCACTCACCCGATTCGAGGTAACCTTTCAACATATCCATGAGAGTCTTGACAATACCTCTGCTTTGAGTACAATAGAAAACACTCCTAACATCAACGATCACTTAATGCGCATATCCGATTCCTTTCCTTGCTTCATCTACTTTCCATTATCTTTTGAGGATCCATTCTACATTCCCCTCTCCACGGTTCCTTTCAACATCGAGCCATTACCTCCGAGGAACCATTCTACATTCCCCACTCCATGACTCCTCTCAACATCAAGCTGTTATATTCGAAATCTAACTCCATTCATCGTCGAGTTACAATCCAAAGACCCTAACTTTCATCATGCAATTACATCGCCATTATTCATCATGCGAACGATCCACTCTAGCATGATCTATAGTGCATCTCCTTCATGTCCTGAAAGTTTCACCTTCATCGGGTAAAATTTTATAGCTCGGTATCTAGTCATAGCTATAACGCGGTACCAAGTTATAGCTATAATTCGGTGTTGAGTTATATAGCTAACCAATTTTGGCTAAGTTCTCCTCCTTGCTCCTAGTACACTTTTTCCTAAGAGCTTTAGATACCGACTTAACCCTTTTTAATAATTATAGCTTTATCTTCTAACTTCTACGATAACTTGGCATACCACCCAATACATAGCCAAATCTCTTAGCTCAAGCCATGAACCACTTCTACTAGCCAAGCCCTTCCTGTCCATACCAATGACCGAGCCATATGTCTTCCCACCATAACTCGGTACCTAATTATGTACTTAACTCATTTTGAGGTGAAATTTTTTTGACAAACTCCACTCATGTTCTAGGGCCTGTACTCCAAGTTTCGTCAAATTCCAACCAACTTCGCGTCTGATTTTCTCAATTCCCTAATCCATCTACCTAACATCCAAAACACTAGCAAACAACATCAAAACACAACATACAAACATGGAATAGCATGCATATACATTCATTCATACAACCAATACATAAGAATGTGATAATCAAGCCAATATTAATATAAATCTTACTTTTGCACTAGAATATGCATATAAATTATAAGAATTATACTAGCATGTGGATATGTGAAAATTGTATTATAACGCCAATTTAAAATCTCCAATTTCTGATAATAAACATGTTTTAAGAGGTGTTTAAAGTCAGAAAACCTTTTAAGATCAAATTAATGTTAAAAACAAGTTTTTGACTATACAAACAAGTATAGAAGAGTAAGGGGTTAAGAACCGCTCACCGAATACCTAAAATACCAAATTTCTTTCTTAGATCTGAAGTAGGCAGCAAGAAAGAAGAACTAAATCAGCAAAAATTATAATCTTTAGCTTCTTATGCTAATCACCTTTCTAATCAATGATGTGGCTAAGAGTAGTAAGGAAAAGATGTGTTTTTTGATGAAATTATGGTTAATGGAGATTTAGACCTAATTTGGGGAAGTAGGAAATGACTTAGATCAGTTTTGACTACCTCCTCTTAGCATAAATATCAAAGTAGGTTAGAGGGTCTAAGCACGGGCTTAGTGAATTACCTACTAAAACATGCTAATAGTAGTCAAAAATTAAAACTACAGTATCTCTGGAATGAGAAACCGTTATCCTGAAGCACTGGAAGTGGTTTGAGATCCTAATCCGACGTCTATGAAAAGTTATAGTCCAACGAAGATTTTTAGGGTGAAAATGGTCACACTGAAATTCGGAAAAAATCATAGATGTGGAAAATGTCCCTAAGAGTTACTTCCTAAAATCTTAGAGCCATAAGACCTTAAATGAATAAAGTAGAAATATTTTACGAACCTTCGCTACATAAAATACGCATTATTACACTCTCCCCATTTAGAAATTTCACCCTCGAAATCCCCAAATAGACATAGGCAATCAATAATAATTACCCCGCATGTCTAAAAATCATGTTTATATTCTGACATATCAAGCACACATCCATGCAATCAATGGTAAGCCTATCCTAGCATGCAGGATGATAACCTACCTATATGATATCGAAAGTGAAAGTAAATAAGATAAATGTAGGTGTTGCCATGCAAAGAGCTCTGCATGTTTAGCCCTCATACTCTCCTTAGTTTCCCATGTGTAATCGCCTTCACTATTTCCCCAGTGAACCTTCACTAACTCCACCATCTTCCTCTTAAGCTGTTTCATATCACGTTCAACAATACAAAATGGCATATGAGGTCTCAAAGACTTTGGTTCAATCTCAATATCATCAGGCAGATCCGGTGCAATTGTTACCCCTGAATCGTGCACAAACTTTTGCATATGAGAAACATGAAAGACATTGTGAACACCCGCTATCTTCTGAGGTAAGATGGCTATATATGCTAGGTTCCTAATCCTCTCTGCTATCGAAAAAGGACCCATGAACCTTGGCTCCAATTTCACCTTACTAACGAATCGAATAACATTCTTCAAAGGAGAAAATTTCATGAATACCATATCATCGATAGAAAATTCTTATTCTGTACGTCTTTTAACAGCATAATTCTTCTGCTTATCCTGTGTCGTTTTCATTCGTGGTAGAATGATCTTTATCTTATCTAGGGTTTCTCTAATTATATCTGGCCCAAGTATTAGTTTCTCGCTCACTTCCTATCAGCATGAAGGGACATTACATAGTCGGCTGTATTACTTCATATGGTTCCATACCAATACTAGACTGATAGCTTTTGTATTCGAACTCCACCAAATGCAAGTGATCATCCCATGAGCTTCCAAAATCGTTAATGCAAGCTCGCAAGAGATCCTCTAATGTACAATTCACTCTCTTAGTATGTCCATCCGTTTTGTGAGTGATAAGCTGTACTAAGATGCAGCTTGGTATACAACACCTCCTATAAGCTCTTCCAAAACCCACTAGTGAACAACGGGTCTCGGTCATTCTTAATGCTCTTCGGCACACCATGAAATCGTATAATCCATTTCACATACAACTCGACTAGTTTGGCTACCATTCTGCTTCACTTAATGGGTATAAATTTAGTGCTCTTGGTCAATCTATCGACTATAACCAAGATGCTATCATATCCTACTCGAGTTCTCGACGGTCCATTAATGAAATCCATCGATACCTACTCCCACTTCCACTTGGGAACTTCAAACGGTTGCAATAGGCCACTTGGTTTTTTTTCTCTACCTTTACCAACTGAAAATTCATACACTTAGAGATGAACGTACAAACGTCTTTCTTCATCCCCTCCTAAAAGTAGGTCTGCCTCATATCATAGTATGTCTATTACTGTCGGGACGTATGGTCAACCTAGAATGGTGGCACTCTCATAGCACCTCATCTCGTAACCCGTCAACAGTAGGAACAAACAACCTTCTATCCTTATGGAGCCAGCCTTCTCGGTTGTGCCTGTATTTCTTCATATCCTCAGACTCAACTCCTCCTCTTATTTTCTCCATGATCTTTACCAATTTAGCATCTAGCCTCTGGCTGGTACCGATCTACTCAACCAAAGTAGCCCTGATTGTTAAACTTACCGGCATCACTAGTTCTAACTCCCAAGGAGGTCTAAAGTCATAACCAGCAATGTACTTTAACTATTTCCACCCTATAAACATCGCTCCCAAACTAGCATGTCTCATGCTCAATGCATCGATGACTGCATTCCCCTTACTGGTCGTATAGGAAATGCCAAAGTCGTGGGAGGCTAAGAATTCCAACCATCGCTGTTGTTGAAGGTTGAGATCCTTCTAGGAGAAAAGGTACTTCAAGAATTTGTGATCTATGAACAACTCAAACCTATCCTTTAATAAATAATGCCTCCAAATCTTTAAAGCAAACACTATCGCTCTTTCTCTCATGCGGCTTCCGCTGTCGATTAGCATAGGCAATAAAGTTTCCCTTCTGCATTGATACCGCACCTAATCTAGTACCAAAGGCATCTATTTATACTGTTAGCTCCTCATTCTCA
Organism: Allium cepa; assembly: GCA_030765085.1. NCBI lineage: Eukaryota > Viridiplantae > Streptophyta > Magnoliopsida > Asparagales > Amaryllidaceae > Allium > Allium cepa. Next base: position 958,646,879 of record CM060935.1, read on the forward strand.
CTCGAAATGGTCAATACGGGTGCATTCATCAACATCTCCTTTAGACTCATGAACGCATGCTCACACTTCGCGTCCCAGATAAAGTTCTAATTCTTCTTTGTCAAATTGCTTAACAGCATGGCTATCTTGGAGAATTTCTTGAAAAATCATCTATAATATCTTTCTATACTAAGAAACTCCTCATGTCAGTAGCATTCTTATGTTGGCTCCAATCCCAAACCGCTACCACCTTAGCCGAATCTACAGTGATACCCTACTCAGAAATGATGTGATCTAAGAATCCCACTTCCCTTTTTCATAAGTGACATTTCAAAAACTTTGCTTTTAACTTGTGCCACCACAACACTTTAAGCACAATCCTTAAGTGTGCCTTGTGTTCTTCCTCTATCCTAGAATAGAACAAAATGTCATCCACAAACACAAGTACAAACTTATTTGGTTGATCCCTGAAGGCACCGTTCATGAGATCAACAAAGTATGCCAGAGCATTGATTAACCCAAATGACATAACCAACCACTCATAGAAATAAGATGGCATATGGAAAGCGGTGATCAACACACTCTCCTTTGCTACCCTCAACTGGTGAAATCCCATCGCCAGATCTAGTTGGGAGAACACCTTCACGGCATGGAGTTGATCGAACAAGTCATCAATACATGGTAGTGGATACTTATTCTTCTTCATCACCTTATTCAGCTTATGGTAATACATAAACAGCCTTAAAGAATCATCCACCTTATGTCAATGCTATAGGTGCACCACACTCAGATATACTTTTACGAATGAACCCTCTTTTCAATAGGTCATTTACTTACACCTCTAACTCCTTCTATCTAAGTTTCATATGCCTCAAAGGAATAACTATAGGTCCGACATTCATTGTAAAGTCTATTCGAAATTCGATTTCTCTATGCAGTAGTAATCCAACCACCTCTTCAAACACATCCGGCTACTCTCTAATGGTTGGCGTAGATGACAACTGATCATGTGGAATCTTGAAAAAATAAAAAGCCAATGATAACCCCATCCTCTGGCAGGCAACTAATCACTACCATTTTCCCCTCTAGAGCCTCAATGTCACTAACAGCTTCTCGCAATCCACTACCACCGCATATTTCCTTAACCGGTCCATTCCTAAAATAATCCCAAACCACACGAAATCGAAACGAAAAAATTGCAAACAAAGAGCATCCATGACTCGATAAGGCAAAACCATGACAAACCAAACATGGGCCAATGAAGCCCCCAATAGGGTTCGTTACAATTAACAGTTGACCGATTATTTTGGATTTCAGTCCCAGCCTATCTACTAAGTCGTTGGATATAAACGAATATGAAGCCCCAGTATTAAATAAAACACATATGGGAACATTAAAAAGGGAAAGCATACCTTGAATGATAACGTCATTCCCCTTCTCTTTCCCCAATGGAGCACTCAATGAAGTTGGAACAGTGTCTAAAGCATATGCCTTCACAAGCTATTTCTTCTGCACTGGTTTCAGAAAACTCTTTAGTCAATGCCCGAGCTTGCCGTAGTTGTAACACTTCTTCTTCCCATCAATTTCGTAAATCTCTGATTAGGTGACCTTATATCCATAACCATAGCAAATAGGATCTCATTTAACCTTCTTTTGAGCATTTTTTCTCTCATTCTTTCCCTGTGGCTGCTCCTCTTTCCAAACCACTTCTTATTACCTCCACTGCTTTGTTACGGTTTCGACTCTTCCTTAGCAACAACGGCTGATTTGGACTTGGAGTATAAACTCTCCTAGCAAAGAGATTTCTTGATGAATCTCTTAAATGGTTTATCGATATGACTTACTAGCTTCTCCCCTAGATAATCGTCCAAACCCATAATATTTTTCTCATTCTTCCTCAATGGAGTGTCGATAAAAAACATCCTATACTTCAAAAAAGCACCAAACTGGGTAATCTGTTCAAAAACTGACATATTCGTTGCTTTAATTTAATGAATCTACTGAATAGTACCAACTTCTGAGCAGCGGGAACGAACTTCTCCTCAAAACTAGCCTTGAAATGATCCCAAGTGAACTAATCCTTAGGTGTAGCAACAATAATGGCATTCCACACATTCATAGCCCGCATCCTTTTCATGGAAACACCAATCTAGAGGCAGCTTCATTTTTATCGCAACATCAGTCTCCATATCACCAAAAATACATTTGTAGGTTTCTAACCAATCTTTCACTTCGATGGCAGACTTTGATCCAAGAAATGACTTGCCTCCCAAAGTAGAGTAATCTTTGCATAACTTTTCGAAGTTAATCCTCAGTGCCTACACTTGTGCATCACCACTAACAACAACATTGAAAATGGCTGCTTGGGCATTCTGAAGCATGTTAGCCATCATCACATTGAATATAGCTTGCAAGTTAGGATTAGCAGCTCTCAAACCTACTTCTTGCTCAACTCCAGAGATGGAGTTCCTAACAGTGTTTATTGTTTGCGGGCTCATTCTTGATTTGTAGCAAGAATGACCAGTCTCTCAAAAAGAAAACTGTATCAATGGTACTCACGTGTGCAGTGACTTAGTACTATATATATTACTAAATAATTTTGAAAATCAAAATATATAATAAGTACGCACTCTCTCTTTCATATATATATATATATATATATATATATATATATATATATATATATTCTCTTGATCAAGTATTAGGAGAGAACTCCTATCTTATCTCTACCAGATCATGGTATCCCTTTGGTTAAACACCGTAACCTAAACTTTGATACTAAAAGTGATGATTGCCCTATGCCTCCAATGCCCAATATACATAAGATAGTGCACTGTTGATGTGCCTATCGATGTAGGAAGACAATGAAAGTTTAAAAATGAAACAAAAGCATCATAAAATATGTCTTATACATCATAGAGCATGGAACAAAATATAATATCATAGATATAAAATAGAAGAGACAGTAATAACTGAGTGATCCAAATATCAGTGTATAGATACACAAAGTTATACATCATGAAACAGAGTTTATGCATAGAAGTAAACTCAAATAGTTGTCTTATACTAATAATAATAATAAGCAAGCACTGCCAAGGCACCATAGTGCTGCATAATGGGAGCAGCATAAAAATCCGTATATAATACAAGATAGCTCCCTCCAGCTCATCCTTTGCACAGCTATAGCGTTTTATTTAGGCATGCTGTCTAGTTTACTCATTTAAAGCACATGAGATAATTAGAAGAAAAGCATAAAACCTCTACTCAGATAATAGTCTATATGATGGTAAATAAATCTCAAAATACTATATAAGTCAATATAACAAGGAACAAAGGTATATAATTCATACATGACATGTCCCTATAACCAAAGAGTTAGCACATAACATCAAATGCTACTCTACATGCCATAAAGGCATAAAACACTAAGTATGATAACGGGTGTCTAAATATCCCTATCTCCAATGACTTCCTAAACTGATAGACTATGGGGAAAGAAATAAAAAAATCCAAAGCATCCATCAAACAATTCTCCCTGTCACTCGATGTAATCTGGATAAATAATAACTCATATGACCTTTCTACCCCCTGGGATTAATATAAATCCCTGTTTGTAGTGTACTCAATTTAGCCTGAAGCTGATACCAGACTCGTTCAGTCGGTTTAGGGTACACGAATTCATTCAACCAATTCGGGATACCTTTCGTTGCACCCATGAGCACCCTTATAGTGTCCTTGCTTTGAGTACAACAGGAAAAAACCCTGAGTATCAATTTTCCCCTAGTATGCATATCCATGTCCTTTCCTTGCTCTGTATAGTTTCCATTATCTTTCGAGGAACCATTCAACATTCTCCTCTCCACAAATCCTTTCAATATCGAGCCGTTGGCCCTAAAGAACCATTTTCCATTCCCCACTCCATGACTCTTTTCAACATTGAGTCATTATCTTCGAAATCTAACTCCATTCGTCATTGAATTACCATCCAAAGATCTTAACTTTCATCATGCTCTTACATCATCATCGGTCATTATGCAAACAAGCCAACTCCTCCCACACGTCCTACAGAGAATCCTCTTCCTTGAAAGTTCCACCTTCCTTAGGTAAAATTTGATAATTTGTTACCCATTTATAACTATCACTTGGTATCGAGTTATATACTTCGCCAATTTCCACTAAGTTCTCCTCCTGCTCCTAGTACTCCTTTTCCCAAGAGCTTTAAATACCGACCTTTCCCTTCTTGATAACCAGCCCCCACCTATAACCTATGTCTTCTAACTTCTAGGATAACTCGGCATACCATTAACCACTTAGCAAAATCTCTTGCCTCAAGCCATGAACCACCTCTACTAGCCAAACCCTTCCTGCCATGCCAATAACTGAGTCATAAGTCTTCCCACTATAACTCGATACTGAGTTATATGAATAACTCAGTGCCAAGTGACGTGCTTAGCTCATTTTAGGTGCAAATTTTTTGACATGCTCTGCTCATGTTCCAGAGCCTCTCCTCCAAATTTCATCCAATTCTGACCAATTTTGTCTCTGATTTGCTCAATTCCCCAACTTATCTACCTAACATCCAAATCACTAGCAAACTACATCAAAACACAACATACAAAATGGATAACATGCATACATATCCATTCTCGCAAGCAATATATAAGAATGTGATAATCAGGCCAACCTAATCCAAACCTAACTTTCTCACTAGCATATGCATACAAATGATAGGAACTACACTAGCATGTGAATATGAGTAAAACGGATTACAAAGCCAATTTTAAAACCATTTTAAAATCTCCAATTTCTAGTCATAAACATGTTTTAAGAGGTGATTAAAGGTAGAAAACTATTTAAGATTAAAATCATGTTAAAAACAAGCATTTTAACTATATAAACAAGTATAATAGAGAGAGGGGTCAATAATTGCTCACCAAATATCTAAAATAACAAAAAAACTCTTAGATTTGAAGTGGACAGCAAGGGAGAAGAACTCAAACCAGCAAAAATGATAATCTCTAGCTTATAATGCAAATCACCTTTCCAATCAATGATTTGACTAAGATTATTAAGGAAAAGATGTGAATTTTGGCGAAATTAGGGTTAACGGAGCTTTAGACCTAATTTGGGGAAGTAGCACAAATTTCAAATTAGCTTAATGGATTTAAGCATGACCTCTCAAACTGGCCAGCAGCAGCCAAAAAATAAAACTGGAATAACTCTCAAATGACAAGTATGGTTTTCTATTATGGCCGCTCTACGGAATGTGAAACTGTTATCTCAAAGCAATGAAAGTGGTTTGAAACCCTATTTCACCTCTTACCAAAAGTTATAGTCCAAACAAGATTTTTATGGTGAAAATGGTCACATAGAAATTCGACAAAAATCATATACGTGGAAAGTCTCCCTAGGAGTTACATTCCAAAATCTTAGAGCCATGCTACCTCATATGAGTAAAATAAAAATATTTTATGATCCTTTGATATTTTAAAATGCGGTCGTTACAAAAAGCACCCGTTTTTATTCTCATTGGAAGTAATAGGACTGCATCATCCTTAGTGCAAATTTATATTAAGGAGGTGGTTGGACTTCAGGGAATTCCGGTTAGCATTGTAAGTGACAGTGACCCATTATTCACTAGTGAATTTTGAAAGAGTTTCAGCTTTAGGAACTTCATTAAATCTTAGCACTGCTTGCCACCCACAAACCGATGGTCAAACTGAATGGGTGAATATGATTTTAGAGGACTTATTGAGAGCTTTCAACATGCATTTTGGAGGAAATTGGGAGCAGCACTTCTCTTTAGTGGAATCTTCTTACAATAATAGTCACCAAATGATGAATTGGCATGGCACCCTTTGAAGCGTTGTACGAGAGGCCATGGAAATCGCCTAATTATTGGTGGGAAACCACCAACAAAATTCTTTTCGGACCAGATTTGATTCATGTGACTTCGGATAAGATAGGGTTTATTATGTAGCAAATGAAGGCCCTACAAGATTGCTAAAAGTCCTATGCAAACATGCGAAGAAAGGAATTAGAGTTTGAAGTAGGACACATGATGTTCAGTAACCCCCTCTTAGGAAGGTTATGAGATTTGGTAAATCAGGAAGTTAGCACTAAGGTTTCTTGGGCCTTTCCCGATCATGGAAAGAATTAGGAAACTTGCATATCGAGTGGAGCTATTAGATAAGTTAGCAGGAGTCCATGACATATTTCGTGTTTTGCACTTAAGGAAATACTTTCATAGCACTACCACCATAGTAGATCCTGATCAGTTGGTAGACATTAAGATGGAGCCAATAGCATCCTGTGCCACTGCATGCATTGTGGAGTATGGGACTAGGCTGCTCCGCAATAAATAAATTAAATTGGTTCAACTATAATGGGGAGATAATTTATGAGAAAGCACAAGAGAAACTGAAAAGAAGACGAGGACTTCTCATCCTAAGCTTTTCACTAGTAAACTTTTTATCTCCAAAATTAGGTTTTTGGTTGAATCATCATTGCTAGATTAGATGGTAGAAGATGGTTGCCACAATTTTTACTGTCATTTTTACATTTATGTTGAACTTTATGCATGTTTAAGATGTATGCATACATGCCTATATGTTTAAAACTTACATACAAGCTAGGATTGAACTCAACTATAGTATGTCTGCTTATATAATCACATTGCACTTTCGGTTAAGGAAACGGTTGTGCAGATAACTTGGTTGTATGACATGGATGCTTAGTACACTTATACTCTTTGTCTCTTAGGTATTTTGGAGACAAAATCCTTTTTAAGAAGGGGAGAATGTAAAACCCCATAAAATTAATAAGAAACTAATTAATAAGAAATCATTTAATTAATAATAAGGCTAAAATTGGAAATTTTATAGATGTCAGATTATGAAATTAAACCATTGCGTTCGGGGTGATTTTCTAATCAATTTCCGTATATAAAGTTTTAAAATCGGAGCACAAATGGAAAAGCTATTGATGTTTGAGGTTTACTTATTTAAAATAATTCAAACGAAATTCAAATAAAAATTTATAATTATCAAGAAATTTGAATCTAAAAATTAATATTAGTTAGAAATGGGGTTAGAGAAAAAACTTAACATCAAAATTAATTAACAAATTATATAAAATGTTAAACAGAACAATCAATACGTTCCTAAAAATAATCAACTAGTCGACCGCCTTGGTGGAAGAGGCCGACTGGTGTTGTGGTGGTTAGGATTTTGTAAGACGTGGATGGCTTGGATTTTATTACTTAAAACCGACTTAAATCCGACGGTTTCGGTGCCTCCTAACCACCATAAATAAGAGGCTAAACCCCCTACTTTTATGCACAAATTATTTGGAAATGTAAGTGGAGCTCTTTCATTCTTTTTCTTCCACACGATTTAGAAATTCTTAAGACATTCACGTGAGGGATTTTAGATGTTAATATTAAATTTCTAATTCTATTCTCCTCCAATCCTTGAAATTCCATATCTAATTAATATACAATCCAATTATTGTCTATTTCATAGGAAATAGGTCTGAGAAGAGAAAAGAAAAGCAGGCATATTCAAATCTAAAGGAGAAAGCAGGGAATCATCTATGAGTAGAAATCTTAGTTTTTTCTCAATTTAGTAATAGTATAGCATAGCGTAGATCTGATATATGCCCTGGGGAATGTTGTTCGTGAAAATACCAAACTAAAACCCCAAAATTACCCCAAAGCAAAATGTCAATTCTTATGTTTTGGAATCCCAATTATTATATATTAAAATATCAGTATTTGTATGATTTTTGCAATTTGGATATTTCACATTCTTTCCCACTTCTCCCTTTTCTGTTTTGATGTGATTAACAGTTCTAAAATCATTATGTATGTAAAAGTTGAATAGAGTATAGAAGGATTTAAACTGTAATTCTATTGATTTTGATTCTACTATTTAATATAAAATAAGTTTGGTTATTGATTATATTTTCTTATACAAGTATATATTTAGGCTAAGGATATTAGCTAATTGTATGTTATGAAGTTGGACTTGTATAAATTGGAAGATTTGACATTTACATAGTTAGAATAAGTTGCAATATATGCATGGTTAGGCATATTTAGTTATATGTTTGTATAGATTAGTATATGAGTGATGTATAATCAATAACATATTAATCACATAGTGAATAGGTTAGTGACTAGCATTGAAAACCCATAGGATGAAAGTTAAGGATAATTATGATTAGTGGTGGAATAAATAATCTTTCTTTATAGCCTTAATAGAATGTGGTGAGGTATTTTCCAGTATGATTAGGGGAGTGTAAATTATGACAAAGTTATAGGAATGCGAGGTCATTCAAAAGCAAACGGAAGTCTGCCCAGTTAGTCTGGCTACCGACAATGTGACTTTGGTGCTAATGTGAGACGTTGCCTATAATAAGTACCCATGGAGGATGCAAGGTTGGTCCCTATTCTATAGGGTAAATTTTCCCAGTTAATCTGGCTACCAGTGCATACGAATAGTTGAACTAGTTTGAGATGTCATAGTTTGGGTTACGGATCATAATATGTAGAACCTTCATCAAGGATCAGTGGTAGTAAGCAACAGTTGTAGGGTTCGCCTCCTTCCTAATTAGGAAGTATTAAACGGTCTGATCGGGGTTAGCATTTAGGTGCAGTAGTATGAAATCTCGACAAGTGTCCGCTTCGGGTTTGAGATATTAAGTGGCTATCATAGTGTCCACCTCTTCCTTAAAAGAAGTACTAAATGGCCCGATGTGATTCCATGCGATGTTAACTAGATAGTACTAGGGAGGAGTCTGCCTTGGGTTAGATATTAAACGATGGAGACCTTCTTAAGGTATGGGTTATTAAATGGTCATGGTTTAATTGATTTCGGAGATGAAAGCAGAGACGGAGCCTTGTGGAAATTATCTATTTGCTTATGTTTTTTTATATGTTTTAATGTACCTATTTCAAATACGATGTTACTGTATTTTGAGATATTGTACTATTGATATTGAGGTGTTATTTTTGTTATGAAATTAAATTTTTATAAGATGGGTATTGTTACTGATATTATATTTTATCCTTTCCACTGTGAGATTCTAATAGAATTAGTAGATAGCTGTGTGTATTGTTCATGTATCAATTTTACAAACTAATAGCCAGGTTTAGAGTGGGTCTAATATTCAATAGGACTTTACTAGGTCAAAAATTAGCATGTTTCGAGGTGGGTTGTTACCGTTCAGTACTAAAAGATTTATAAACTCTAAAGAGGAACTAATGCAGAGTTTGGCATGGTGACAAAACATCAGGTGGTGTTATAACTAAAGTAAATAAATCAGCAACATGAACAACAATGGTTCAGGGGCTAAGAGGGATTATTTACGCTTAGTAAAGATGCTTATTAAAATGTAGTAGGGATTTTAATTCAACATTTGAGGAGAATCTAAGTGGTTCTAGTCAACTTGATTTTTATTGGTGGAATGAGTAACCACTTCATTAGGAAACGTTGTTTGAGAAAAGATTAAAAATTTAATAGAGGGGCTTAGGGAGGTAATCATTAAATATGTTAATAATAAATTAACAATAATGGCCTGAAATAAGAGATCAGGTGATGTATGGAATGACTTATGAGGAGAAGGAAAAGGAGGTGTTTGGAGGCACAATTTCGATTTCCACTATATAAGTTAGGGTTTTGTTTGATACTGTTGCTACTCGGTCTTTCATTTCGAGAGATTTTTTTGGTACGTTTGAATTAGACACTGCCTATTTGAATATGTCCTTGCATGTGGTTAATCCGATCGGTGGTTATGCCACCATCAGATTAAGGCGCATAGGCCTTGAGTTTGACATGTGTGGAAATTTGTCTATATGCAACCCATATTTGTTTGACTTCGTAAAGAGCAGCGTGAATTTAGGTATGGAATAGTTAGTGCATAATGACGCTAGTATTTATTTTGCAAATAAGATTACTTTCATAGGAAATCCAAGGGGAGGAGAAAGAATTATGATAGCATTGGACATAATAAAGGAGAAGTTGGACTTGATGATGGAGAAGTTGAAATTAATAAAGGAGAAGTTGGTCTTGATGCTATATGCTATGGAAGATCAAGAAGATGAGATTAGTAGAGCACATGTGGTCTAAGAGTTTGCATATGTTTTTGAACCTGTAATGGGATTACTGCTAGGGAGTGAAATCAAATTCCAGATAGATTTGATGCTAGAGGAGCAGCCTGTTAGTAGACTACCTAGCAGAATGCCACTTAAGGAGATGTGGAATTAAAAAGAAACTAGTGGAACTTGAGGATGAAAATTTTGTTAGGCCGAGTAGTACACTCTAGGGAGTGTCTGCAGTATTCGTAATGAAGTCAAATGGATCTTTATGGATGTGCATTGATTATCGTAGAAAAATGAGTTAATAGTGAAGAATCGTTATCCTTTTCCCAAGATGGATGATTTTTTTGATTAGTGGAGTGGAACACGAGTGTACTCGTAGCTAGATTTGTCAATGAGTTTCCATCAACATGGCAACGAGCGATGTTGTTTGGACTGACCAGTGCCCCAGCGTTCTTTATAGACCTTATGAACTGAATGTTTCATAATCAATCAGATAAATTTATGTTGATCTTCATTGATGACATCTTAGTGCACTCCAAGGATGAGAGAAACCATGAAATCAATCTTAAATTGGTGTTAGAGACATTAATATAACACAAGTTGAAGGCAAAGTTCTTAAAATGCCATTTTTGGCAACGAGAGGTTATTTTTTTTAGGTACGTAGTATCAGAGAATGGATTAGTAGTAGATCCATCGAAGATAGAAATAATTTATGCTTGGAAGAGGCCAGAGATGGTCACATAGATAAAAAATTTCTTGGTATTGATTAGCTATTATCACAGATTCGTTTAGGATTTCTTGCATATAGTAGCACCCTTGAATAATTTTACCAGGAATAATAAGAGGTTTGCATGGATAGATAAGTGCAAAGGGTCATTTAAGGAGTTGAATTATTGATGAATGCTCCTTATTGATGAATGTTTCTTGTTGATTGTGCCTGAAAGAAATTAGGATCCAATTATGTATATTGATACTTGTGGGATGGATTTTGGAGCAGTGTTGATGCAAAGAGGGCAAGTGAACCTTCTTCATTAAGGCAATTAAGGCCACACAAGGTTAGATATCTGTCTCATGACTTAGAGTTGGCAACATTAGTGTTTGCGGTGAAGATCTGGAGACATTACATGTTTGGAGAATGGTTCAAGTTGTATATGGTCCATAAATCTCCTCAATGTCTATTCTCTCAGAAGGAGTTGAATATGAGGCAGTGAAGATGGTTGGAATTCTTGTGACATACGATTTTGGAATAGAATATAAAATGATTGGAATTCTTGTGACATATGATTTTGGAATAGAATATATGGCAAGAAAAGGTAACAAAGTTGTCGATGCTTTAAGTAGGAAGCACCAAAATGGAGTATTAGCCATGATCGACGAATGAAACACGTTAGAGACGTCTTATGGAGTGCATTATAGGCAGAACATTGGATCAAGTAGAGATCCGGGCATGTTAGAAAGTTTTGGAAGTACTTTCAACATTTTTGGTTAAAATTACTGTAAGGCAAAGAAAGGTCCTACTAATTGTGGAAAGAATTAGGCAGCTGGAGATGAGGGTAGATGTTGAGGTTTGAAAGGATTCAATATTGACTCAAAGTGATGGCTTAGAAAGAAAGGAAGACCGTGTGTCCTGGATGTAGGGGACCTTCGAAAGGAAGTTTTGGAGGAAAATCATCGACCAAAGTTTACTGTTCATCCAAAAGGCATAAAGATGTATCGTGCTTTGAAGAGAGTTTTCTTTTGGGAAGGGATGAATAGAGATATAAGAGAATGTGTAAAGAAGTGCTTCACTTATCAGCAAGTGAAGGTTGTGCATCAAAAGCCGAGCGGTTTACTTCAACCCTTGGAAATGCTGACTTAGAAGTTGGACTCGGTGTCTATGGATTTTATTGATGGATTTTCTAGGTCTGATTTTCTAGGTTGGATTTTCTAGGTCGATGATGGAAAATGATAGCATTTGGGTGATAGTTGATAGATTGTCTAAGAGTGCCCACTTATCTAGTGAAGTCAACAAGGACAGCAGCTAGCTTAGTGAAGCTATGTATGAAGAATATGATGAGACTATATGGGATAACGAGTAGTATTGTTAGCAATAGAGACTTATTATTTTCCAGTGAGTACTGGAGAATTTTAGAATGCATAAGGTATGAAGTTGAACTTGAGCATAGCTTACCAACCATAGACCGATGATCAGGATGAATCACGTACTCAAGGATTTTCTATGAACACATGTCTTGGATTTTGAAGGATCTTGGGAAGTTTATCTGAATCTGGTAGAGTTTGCCTACAACAATATTTACCACTCGAGTATCAGGATGGCACCATTTGAGGAGCTGTATGGCAGACGGTGTAAATCACCAGTCTATTGGTTGGACACAAGAGATAGACTTGTGTTGGGGTCTGATTTGGCAAACGATGCTGCTTAAGGTAGAATTAATTCGTGTCAGGATGAAGGTAGGAATCAAGGTAGAAGAATTATGCCATTAAATGAAGGAAAGAGCTAGATTTTGCAGTAGGTGATCATGTGTTCATGAAGATTTCTACGATGCGTGGATTTATGCGCTTTGGGAAGGAGAGGAATTTAGCACCTAAATATATAGGACCATTTCCAATGATCGAGGAAGTTGGTAAACTCACCTATTGAGTCGAGTTACCAAGTTGTTACCCAGTGTGTGCATAATGTTTTTCATAAATCATATTTGAGAAAATATGTGCACTAAGTTTGGTAGTGACAACGAGGTGGTGGATTTATATATAGAGCCAGATTTGACATATGTGAGATTCCCAAAAGGGACAGTAGATCATGATACGAAGGAGTTAAGGAATAAAGTTATCAGACTTGTTTGTGTCTAATGGAGTGATGACGAAGAAGATTGTACTTGGAAGGTGGAGGATAAAATTAGGAATATCTATCCCGAGTTATTATAGACATTCATGTATATAGTAACATGGTGCTTTGTTTGTCTACTATATGGACTAGTAGGTACTAGTATATTCATGTATGATATGAGTGTGTATTAGTAGTTGCACTGATGCCTTTTGGTTGGTGAATGCTAGTTTATATTAATAGGGTACTGGTGTAATCTTTTGCACTCGTGTGCTTATCATGCACTTTCAAGGTGTTAGTGTAAATCTTGCTTTCCTTATTAAAATTTCGGTAATGAAATTTTAATATGGAGAGAAAATGTGGATGGTCCATGATATGGCTAACTAAATTAGACTTATAATGATAAATATTAAAAGACAGATAAAATAGTTTAATCGTAAGAATTTCCTAATGGAGGTTTAATTAATCAAGTATGGGACAGTCTAAAGGGTTAATTGAATGGACCAAGGGTAATTAGAGCAATTAAGGTTGGACCTGCTAATCAAAAATAAACAGTTTATACTTTCAATGAGAATGGTTGTGTTAAAGGAAGTGTATGTGATGGCTAGGCTAGAATGGGATATTTATTCAAGCTAAAAGCACAAGCCCACTTTCTTTGGCCACATCCTCTTATTTCTACTTCATTTCATTTTTCTAAATACAATGCCTAAAGCCTATCCTTACACGTTTAGGTTTGGATATGATCTTGTATAAATGCTTTGATAATAATAAACATGTTGAAATGATTAAAGTATTATTTGGTTTGAAAATCTTAATAAAGTGAATTTGTTCATGTTTTAGGGTACAATATGAACTAGTCTAAGTTAAATAATTTGAAATTGAAATATTACGTTTATAATGATGAAATAAAGATGGGTTTCTAATTTCACAATTTTTGGAATTAATTTGGAATTATTACGAATTTTCTAAGTTAAGAAAAGGGTTAATTTCGAGAAATTAATTATTAAAAATAATAAAAATAATTATTTTGACTTGAAATATTGGGACAAAGTAAAATACAATAAATCTGATAAATTTGATTTTTCGTGAACTTTTGGGATTTTTTCCATCAATTTTCGATTTTATATGAACTAATTGGCTAAGGAAGAAGTAACTAATTAATTATAATTAATTAATAAATGGAAGATGTAGTCTGCCTCTTTCTAAAAAGCAAACAATAAAGGAAATGATTAGCTAATGAGAATTTGACAACAAATGGGATTTGGTGTAAAATGCTTACTTAATAAAGCAATGAAACTGTTTTCAATTTAATTACAACATTACCACTTTCAACTTCTGAAAGCTAGAAGTATCAACACATGAATGCTTTAATAGAAACAACCCACGATAGCGTAGGTAGCTACATCTCATGATTGGCCTTGGGGAAGTCATGACGTGATGGCTCTTCGAGCTTAATACTCGAAAGCTATTAATACGCGATAACTTAAGGAAGTTATCTAATCACGATGGCTATAAAGGGGAAAATACGTAATGGCTATAGATGAGATAATATGCAATGGCTACAAAGGGGATAACATGCGATGGCTGTAGAAGAGATAACAGTTGATGGCTATAGAGAAATCCATATGTTATGGCTATAAGGTAGTCAACACACGACCACAACTTGAAGTTAAATACCTGATAGCTTGGTTAAGCTATCTACCCACGAGGGTTTAGAGAAGTTATAATATGATACCAATGGAATTAATCAACATGGCATGGCTATGTGATAGCCAACTTACGATAGCCAAGCTTAACATTTAAAGGCAATGAGATAGCCAAATGCAATTACTAAGATCAATTAGAAAAAGCATGGGAAGCTATATTTTTCTAAGAAAAATAATAAATGCTTAGGGCACTTTGGAAGACAGTTTCCAAGTGTTAATAAGCCATTTCATAATGATGAAATAAAGGAAGGATTTTGTAAGCTAAAATTATGTTAACTTATTTTTGAAATAAAAGAAATCTTAGGGAAGTTAATAAATGATATGGTATCATTTAAATTAGAATATAAAGATGTTTATCTAATGAAAGTGTAGGGTTCTTTATAAATGAATGAAATGTGTTAAACTATGATCAATAAGTTATACCGGCTCGTGGAATTATTGGATGGTAGGGTGCCTTTACTATTAGTTTAAAATCCATAGTATATGGTAGGGCCCAACGATAAGGTACAATCCTATAAGATTTATGAACTCTAAAGTTAGTTAGAGTAGGGAGCCAAAACATCGGGTGGTGTTATAATAAAATAATTAATTTTGCAATGTGAACGATAGCAGTTCAGCAACTAAAAGGTTCTATTTATGCTTAGTAAAGACACTTACTAGAATGTATTCAAAGTGCTTACATTCAACCTTTTGGGAGAGTTAGGGTGGCTCAACTCAGGATTGTTCCCATTGGTGGAGTGAGAGGTCATTTCATCAGGCAACGTTATTTGAGAAAATATAAATTTATGTTAGACGGGCATAGGGAGGTAATATGTGATATCCTGGAATTCTAGACATCTGCAATCGATAAATAATGGGGTTAATTAATAAAATATTGATTTATAGATTGAACAAATAAAAAACTGGGAAGTTAGAATATATTTGGATATGTATGTAAATGGATAAAGTTTGATAATACAGATTTCTATTTCAAAACAAAATAAGGAATGATTTCCTTATTAAATAAATATTGTAGTAAATAAGTTGGATTTAAAAATTCTATTTTTATTACATTATTCATAAGTGTACAGCTGGAAAATAATATCATTATTTTTCTTTTCTTTTAAGTTATATATATTTGAAAATTTATATTTCTTAAACAACAAAGGTAATTTCTTATTTGTTTAAAATATATTTTTGTTTAAATTTAAAATAAGATTTAACAAAAAGATTAAAATTTATTAATGAAGACATTAACTTACTAATACTATAAGTAAGAAGATTAATAAAAAAATGTATTAGGACCTTTGTAAGCATATAAAACAAATTGGGACAATTGTTAATAAATAAATACTTGTAAGTACAATTGTCACTTAAGTATTATAAAATAGGGCAAGTGGCATTCTTATTTATAAAAAAATAATAATGATAAACAAAATTTTCTCAGTTTAGAACTTTCTCAACTTATATTCTCTTTATCTTCAACTGAAAGAAAACCCAAGATCAAATAAATCAAATTTAACAAACTGTTACCAGTTTTGGCCTGAGCATGGATTCAAAACTCATTCATTCATTAGCAAGTCAACAAATAATAGCTACAGATCTTAGTATCAACAACTTCAGTTACTTCAAATCTTCAAACTTGGGAATTCAATCAGAATAAAACAAACCTGAAAGCAAACCTGATGTAATCAAAAGTAGTTTCTGTCCTCTGCTTTAATAAGATGATTAAACTGCTATACTTAAATATTTGAAGTTGATGATTATGATAGAACATTGAAATAACTTTGTGAGTTTTGAGTGCATGCCGAAAATATGTTATATATAGTTAGATATGCAGATGATTAGAACATGAATGACTGTTCTTATGGATTCAGTTTTCTATTTAGTTACAGTTTTTTTATAAAAAAACTCCCCTCTGTTCAAACATTAAGTAAGTAGATACTTATTTAAAAGACTTAAGGAAATTAATGATATTGCAAGTGATGATATTGGATTGAATTAAACTCTATAGTGAGAAATTTATCTGGATTGCAAGTTTATGTATGTGAATATAACATTATATGTTGATGATGTTCTCTGTTGATTTAACCTGTAACTTTTTTTTTCAAAAATCCAAATCTCTAAATTTGATCCATATTAGCCTTGAATACATGAATGAAATTTGTTGGTGAATGTGGAATGAAGATCACAAAAATAGTTCTATGATTTTTAATATAACAGATAAGTATAAATAATAGATTAACAGTAAAACAACGATTTGTGTCAAAAAACAACTATCTTAAATTCAAAATTGAATTACATGCATGTAATCGTGATGAAAGA
This sequence comes from Allium cepa, assembly GCA_030765085.1. Lineage (NCBI taxonomy): Eukaryota > Viridiplantae > Streptophyta > Magnoliopsida > Asparagales > Amaryllidaceae > Allium > Allium cepa. The sequence continues at coordinate 958,663,794 of CM060935.1, forward strand.
TCATGAATTTAGACATGCATTTTATAATTTTTAATTGGGTATTTAATGAGAATTTTGGGTTGATGCGAAATTGTGATTTTTATGAATTGCCGATTATCCACACATTGATTCGAGATGAAATTTTAGTTGTAGCTTTTTTATGGGTTGTTGATTAAGGGGAAAATGCAAGTGCTTTTTTTTAATGAGTGAATTTTTTGAATTTGAATGAAATAGGGTTTTAGCATGCCCTTGTTTCGGTTTGACTGTAGTGGCTAGTGCGACATGGATGGGGAACCAGAGTTGTTCGCGTTTGGGGAAGATGTAGTGCATGGTTGTGGGTTTCGATGGTGGAGTTGGCGGAGTTCAATGGCGAGGAGATGGTCGATGGCGAAGGGGTTTTTGTGTCGTGTTGCTGTGAGGTTTTTGAGCCAGGGATTGAAAATTCGATTCGATCATGAAATCTCGAATCTGGGTTTAGATTTGCGATTGCGCATGTTATTGTGACTGTCGTTGGTGGTCGCGACGATCTGGGTTGGCCGGCGGTGTTGGTATACGTGCACGTGGGTTATGCTATGCACTGAAATGGTTGATCTGGGAAGATGAGTTTCTCTCGGGTTATCTCCCGAGTTATTCACGGTGAAGACTCGAAATAGGGGTAGCATGGTTTGTCTTCGGGTACTGACTCGTGTATTTGGAAAATCAACTCGAAGCTGTTGAGGGCTGGGTTGCTTCGGGGTAGGCGAGTTGTTTGAGTGTTTTCTTGAGTCATTAAGGTGATTGACTCGTGAATTTTGTTGTGGGTTTCGGGTTACAGTATAATGATAAGTTGCATAATTAACTTGTTGTTGAGATCAAGCTTTAAAAATTATAAACAAGTTTATAAGGAAATAAATTTACAAGTTAAAACTTGTTGTTTGTGAGTTAAAGATAATCAAATTTTTTTAAAAAAAAGTATTGATCGAATTTATTTTTAAATTTAAAATTTGTTAAAATAATTTCTTTTTGAAATAATTAACTTAACTAAATTTTATAACTTCTGATTTAAAAGAAGTGTTTCCAAATTAAAGGATTGATCAAGTTTAAGTGAATCTTAAGGTAAGGTTAAATAACAAAGTTTTTAAATTTATATTGCAAATGTATAAGTTTAAAGTTAGATAATTTAAAGTATTTTAAGTTTGAAATTGATTTCTAAATACTTTATTTTCAAGTAAGGTTATTATTATAATTTTGAAAACCAAATAAAATAATTTGTTTTAAGTTATAGAAATTTGATTTGTTTCAAATAATTTATTTATTAAGATAAAATGGTTAAATTATTTTGTTATGAACTTAGGAATACTTAATAAATATGATTTGTTAATTAAGATTAATGTTTTCTTAATTAATTAAGGATTTTGAATTATTAGAGTTAATTAATTAATTGTTTAATATATTTTAAATAATTAGTTAATTGTTTGTTTAATTTTAAATAATCACTTAATTATGTATTAATTAAGTGTAATTACTTAAGGAAGTAATTAATGGTTAATAATTGAATGTAATTAAGATGGTAATTACTTATGAAAGTAATTAGAGGAAATTACCCATGGGAGTAAATAAATGAAAGTGATTAATGGATAATCACTTAATGTTATCAATTGAGGAATTTATTGATATAATTGTTTTGAAGTTAATTAATTATGGAGTAATTAATTAAGAATTATTTAGTAATGGAATTAATTACTTATTAAGTAATTATTTAAGAAAGTAATCAAGATTATTGATGAAGTAAAGTAGAAGATAATTACTTATGTAAGAAATTAAGGGTTAATTACTTAAAAGTAATTAAAGGATAAATAGAACGATATTGGAAGTCTTTGATTAATTATTATTCCTAATATGTGGTTTGTGATGCTATGTGATCAGATATGTTTGATTTAAATTGTGATGATGTGGTTATCTATTATTGATGAATTAGGTGACATCCTGTATTTAAAATTGAGTTGTATTTCACTTGAATAATTTAAGTTAAGATGATATTGGTTTCGAAGAGACCGGAGTCAGGTATCAGTAAATACCCGAAACCACTTCGATTCTTCATAGATTGCTGTGTGAAATCAGTAGGCTGATATGGAAAGATTTAAGTGAATTGGACCATTTAATCTAAGTTTTGGCACTTAGAAATTAATGTTTGAAATAGATGATGTCTATAACAACTTGTGAAGTTGAAATTGATATAAGTTACCCCGGGTTCTATATAAGTTGTATGCTTTTGTATTCCATGTTAGATGGGTTTACTTATGATGGTTTCCAGCCTGACCCGGGTGTTACTTTGATGTAATGCTCGGGTCGGACCGAGTATTACAGATTTGCAGGTAAGGACGTTCTAGAGCTCAGGAGGAGAGCTGAAGGACAGGAACGTATAGAGTGTTTATCCGCTGTGATATATATTGTTATTAATCTAGGACATGTTGTTTAAATTGTCCAGTGTTGTGAAAATGTTGTAACTCTGATGTGAAAATTAAAATGTACTCATACAGTTCTTCTTTGTAAACTGTTATTTTATTTGCTATTATATTTTATCCGCTATGAATGTGAGATTTTGAGTTTGAGTTTTCTGTCTCTTCTTCATTCTCTTTCTTCCTTCACTAACTATCTGGAAATTTCGGGATCGAAATTTCCGGGTCGTTACATTTGGTATCAGAGCTGAAAGGTTAAGCGAGAACCTTGGCTCTGGCGGGGATTACTCATTAAATAGAGTCTGTAGTATTCTAGAATGAGTTGAGTGTGTGTCTATATATATATATATATATATATATATATATATATATATATATATATATATATGAGAGCGTACTTGTTATTTTCTTATATAAAGGTTTTAAATGATTTTATAAAAGAATATATTTTGATATATAAAGCAATATATATTTCTAACAAATAGTAAAGAAATTGGTTGTTTAATTATTAAGTTAAATTAAGAAGTAATAGAAATACAACCAAACTGAAATTAAATCTTGAATTTGGGAAAGGTTTCAGGATAAGGATAATCAGTTAATTTATGTAATTAATTAAACTTTATTTAATGAGATTAATTAGTGGATAATAATTGGAAATGATAAATTAAGAGGAAGTTACTTGATGAAGTAACTAGAGGTAAGTAATCTAAAGGACAATTACTTAATGAAGGTAATTAAGAAACAAGTTAATTACCGAATATGATTAATTGGAATTAATTAATGACATAATTAATTTAAAGAAACAATAAATAATATTATTTAATGCAATTGAATGAAATGGTCCTATTTCAAACAAGACTTGTTTGAAAATTTAAAAGAAATTTGTTTTGAATTAAAAACCAAAGGTGGTTTAAAATTTTAAAGTATGACTTGGTATGTAAAAGAAATAAATATGTATATATGTATGAATACACATGATATCAAGGATAATTTGAAATAAACTACAAATATTTAGTTTTCAATTTGGAATGAGATATGATACCCAAAGTGGAAGTTTTTGAACTTAATAAGTGGGAAGATTATTTATGAAAAGTTCAAACTGGGTAAAGTTGACTCGATTAAGTGAATTGAGTTTAACTTGGGAAAGGTTAAATAAGTTGGAATGGTCAATCTGATTTGGAAATTTCAAGGTGAAATTGGAATTCAACTTGGAGAGTTAAATGGTTGATTTGAATTAGGAAGTTTGAGTGATCTCAAAATGGGTTTGAAATTCGAAAATCGGAAACGGATGGATGTATTAAAATAATTTGAATAATACCATTCCATTGTTATTGGAAATATTTAAATTGTGAAATTGGATTTGTTCATATGAATAAGAAGTGAAGTGTGGTGATATATCCATTATTGAGATAAAAGAAAATCTAACTTTAATTTGAAATTAAATAGTTTAAAAGCTTTTAATAAAGGATAACTTAGTTTAAGGGTTAAACCAATCTTAGTGAATTTAACTCGAATTTACATAATTCGAGATGGTTTAAATTTGGAATTTGAATTAGAATTAGTTCAAATTGAATTTGATTTGAATTAATTGAAATTGTGATTGAAGATGTATGAGTATAAGATTCAAATGGAAAATTTGAAGTGAAATTTGATTCAAATAATTTGGAATTGTAATTAAAGTTTAATAATTTTAAATTCAAATAGAATTTGAATTGAAATTTGGGAGGAAATCAAGAATAATTCAACTTGATTTGGAAATGGAATTTGAAATTGGGATTAATTCAAACTGGAGTTGTAATGAATTGAAATTGGAACTAGTTCAATTGAAATTTATCTGAATTAGAAGAATTTGAGATCAAAGTTGAATAAAGTGAAATTTGAAAAGAAACCGAGGTTAATACAACTTGATTTGGGGTTGAATCAATTTCAATGGAAATTGAAGTTATTTAAATTGGAAGTGGGTCAATTTAAATGGTATAGGAAATTAAATTGAATTGATGAGAATGGAGATTGGGAAGTGAGCAGTTTGACTCTGGACTATTTTTAATATAAATTGTTTAATATAAACCTATTTTTCCAAGATATTCATTATATAAACAACCTTTCTTTTAAAAGCCAAACTATTTATACTTGTTTTACAATTATTTTTGAAACTGTTTAACAATTTTCTAACTATTGTATAAACTAATTACTATTTTTAACTACTAATTACTATTTTATAACTATTTTGCAATTATTTAAAATTTCTATGACTATTTTAACTATTTTCCAATTATTTTACAAATACTGAACTATTTTACAAACTAGTAATTATTTTTCAACTACTTATCTAAATATAAACTGGTCGGAGTTTAAACTGTTATTAATTAAATAGCCAACCGAGACAAGAATTGAAGTGATAATTCAATGGAATTGAAGCAATTGTAAATAAGTGAATGGAAATTAAAGGAAATGTGAAAAAGAATAGAAATTGATTTGGCTAAAAAAATCAATAAGATTAATACGTAGGATGTACGTATGTTATTCTATTTGCATAGTGATTTGATCCAGATTCGAGCACAGAATTTCAAGATAGTTATATCGATCCGAGTGGGATTTTTCATTCGATTTTGAAGGCGGACCTGGATATGGATTGTTGATTGGTTCTGGATATTCTCTATCATATTTATGGCTATGCAAGGAGAATGACGGTTTCTAATCAAGAAACCATATCTGTGTCCGCACTAGGAAGTCAGGTGGACGATATACTAGTTCGGAAATGAAATTGTATGATCGAGTGAGCGATCAGATTGGTATGGCGTACGAATGATATGTGTATATCGTACGGATTGGATGAAATTGATATTGAAAAGAATAATCAAATTTGAATATTTGATTTTGGATAAATAAAATTATATATCTTTTTTATATAAGATAATACTCCCCTTGATGAATCTTTTTCCAGAAGAAAAGAGTTTTTGAAAATGTTTGAAGTATAAAAGGAGTTTTATACAAGTTTAATATGATCCTAAGTTTTAAAAATTATATATATTTGTGTATATATAAAGGATCTTATGAGGATTTTGGGAAAAAAAAGGTTTTGGGAACTTTTGGATTTGGAAAAGGCTTTTGATTTTTGGGTAAAATCAATATTGAATTTGGAAAGCCTAGTTTGAGAATTATTGATTTTGGGATAATCGATTTTGTATAAAGGAGCTTTGTATGAGATCATGCTAAGTGTATGATTTAAAGATACTATATATGTATAGTATAAAATGTTTTGATGATGGCTCTGGGGAAAAAGGCACTCCCTTGAAATGAACTTCTCAGGAGTGCCACCGGGTGGTGCTGCCTTGAGCCCAAGGGGGGTTCTAAAGTTAATCCTGTGAGGAGTCCGGACAAAACTAGTTCCTGGGGATTATGAGTAAAGTATACCATAGCGAAAGTCGTGTGTGTCACTGAGAGCCAACTGTCTGCATTTGATTTTATATCGGTAGACTGCGGCCTATGGTATAACATAGCGAAAGTCATGTGTGCCGCTGAGAGCCAACAGTCTGCGTTTGATTTTATATCGGTAGACTGCGACCTATTAGGAGTAAGAAGTTTCATTTTGACAACGAAAATCAGAGGCCGCTGAGAGCCTGCGGTTACATGGACTTTTGCTGTGATGGCAACGTAACCCTGGAATGTTATTGTGATCTGTTGTGTGGGATCCATGGCATAATCGAGAGGCCGCGGAGAGCCTGCAGTTACGTGGACTTTTGCTGCGATGGCAACGTAACCCTGGAATGTAACCGTGACCATAGATGGGGGTGATGATTTCCGGAGCATTCTCACCAAAGATATTTACTCGATTTCAAAATGCTTTCAATATTTTCAATAAAATTATTTTTCAAGTATTTTTACTGGGTGTTGAAAACGGGTCTGCTAAGTACTTATAGATTTTCAGTTGTACGCCTGTTCAACGTATGACCGAATTTCTATGAGAACAAGGATGGACTGGTCAAAACATCGAGTTATAAAAGTATTTTTATAAAAATTATTTTTGTAATACTGTATATACTTTAAAATGTTTTAAAAATGACCAATGAAGATTTATCTGATTTTAAGCATTTTAATTAATTCTGGCTTTATTCCTTTTCGAGGACGAAAAGATTTAAAGAGGGAAGGAATGTGATATCCCGGAATTCTAGACATCTGTAATCGATAAATAATGGGGTTAATTGATAAAATATTGATTTATAGAATGAACAAATAAAAACTTGGGTAGTTAGAATATATTCGGATATGTATGTAAATGGATAAAGTCTGATAATACAAATTTCTATTTCAAAACAAAATAAGGAATGATTTCCTTATTAAATATATATATTGTAGTAAATAAGTTGGATTTAAAAATTCTATGTTTATTAAATTATTCATAAGTGTACAATTGGAAAACAATATCATTATTTTTCTTTTCTTTTATGTTATAAATATTTGAAAATTTATATTTATTAAACAACAAAGGTAATTTCTTATTTGTTTAAAATATATTTTTGTTTAAATTTAAAATAAGATTTAACTAAAAGATTAAAATTTATTAATGAAGGCATTAACTTACTAATACTATCAGTAAGAAGATTAATAAAAAAATGTATTAGGACCTTTGTAAGCATAAAAAAGAAGTTGGGACAATTGTAAATAAATAAATACTTGTAAGTACAATTGTCACTTAAGTATTATAAAATAGGACAAGAGGCACTCTTCTACATAAAAAATAATAATAAAATAATAATAATGATGATAAACAAAATTTTCTCAGTTTAGAACTTTCTCAACCTATATTCTCTTCATCTTCAAGTGAAAGAAAACCCAAGATCAAATAAATCAAATTTAACAACCTGTTACCAGTATAGCCTGAGCATGGATTCAAAACTCATTCATTCATTAGCAAGTCAACAAATAATAGCTACAGATCTTAGTATCAACAACTTCAGTTACTTCAAATCTTCAAACTTGGGAATTCAATCAGAATAAAACGGACAAGAAAGCAAACCTGATGTAATCAAAAGTAGTTTTTGTCCACTGCTTTAATAAGGTGAGTAAACTACTACACTTAAATATTTGAAGTTGATAATTGTGATAGAACATTGAAATAACTTTGTAAGTTTTGAGTGCATGCTGAAAATATGTTATATTAGTCAGATATGCAGATATTAGAACATGAATGACTGTTCTTATGGATTCAGTTTTCTATTTAGTTATAGTTTTTTTTTAAAAAAAACTCCCCTCTGTTCGAATATTAAGTAAGTAGATACTTATTTAAAAGACTTAAGGAAATTAATGATATTGCAAGTGATGATATTGGATTGAATCAAACTCTATAGTGAGAAATTTATCTGGATTGCAAGTTTATGTATGTGAATATGACATTATATGTTGATGATGTTCTCTGTTGATATAACCTATAACTTTTGTTTTCTTTTCAAAAATCCAAATCTCTAAATTTGATCCATATTAGCCTTGAATACATGAATGAAATTTGTTGGTGAATGTGGAATGAAGATCACAAAAATAGTTCTATGATTTTTAATATAACAGATAAGTATAAATAAAAGATTAACAGTAAAACCAAGATTTGTGTTAAAAACCAACTATCTTAAATTCAAAATTGAATTACATGAATGTAATCGTGATGAAAGATCATGAATTTAGACATGCATTTTATAATTTTTAATTGGGTATTTAATGAGAATTTTGGGTTGGTGCGAAATTGTGACTTTATGAATTGCCGATTATCCACACATTGATTCGAGATGAAATTTTGGTTGTAGCTTTTTTATGGGTTGTTGATTAAGGGAAAAATGCAAGTGCTTTTTTTTAATGAGTGAATTTTTTGAATTTGAATGAAATAGGGTTTTAGCATGCCCTTGTTTCGGTTTGACTGTAGTGGCTAATGCGACATGGATCGGGAACCAAAGTTGTTCACGTTTGGGGAAGATGTAGTGCGTGGTTGTGGGTTTCGATGGTGGAGTTGGCGGAGTTCATTGGTGACGAGATGGTCGATGGCGAAGGGGTTTTTGTGTCGTGTTGCTGTGAGGTTTTTGAGCCAGGGATCAAAAATTCGATTCGATGATGAAATCTCGAATCTGGGTTTAGATTTGTGATCGCACATGTTATTATGATCGTCGTTGGTGGTCGCGACGATCTGGGTTGACCGGCAGCGTTGGTAGACGTGCACGTGGGTTATGCTGTGCACTGAAATGGTTGATCTGGGAAGATGAGTTACTCTCGGGTTAGCTCCCGAGTTATTCATGGTGAAGACTCGAAGTAGGGGCAGCATGGTTTGTCTTCGGGGACTGACTCGTGTACTTGGAAAATCGACTAGAAGTTGTTGAGGGCTGGGTTGCTTCGAGGTAGGCAAGTTGTTTGAGTGTTTTCTAGAGTCGTTAAGGTGATTGACTTGTGAATTTTGTTGTGGGTTTCGGGTTACAGTATAATAATAAGTTGCAAAATTAACTTGTTGTTGAGATCAAGCTTTAAAAATTATAAACAAGTTTATAAGGAAATAAATTTACAAGTTAAAACTTGTTGTTTGTGAGTTAAAGATAATCAAATTTAAAAAAAAAAGTATTGATTGAATTTATTTTTAAATTTTAAATTTGTTAAAATAATTTCTTTTTGAAATAATTAACTTAACTAAATTTTATAAATTTTGATTTAAAAGAAGTGTTTCCAAATTAAAGGATTGAACTAGTTTAAGTGAATCTTAAGGTAAGGTTAAATAACAAAGTTTTCAAATTTATATTGCAAATGTATAAGTTTAAAGTTAGATAATTTAAAGTATTTTAAATTTGAAATTGATTTCTAAATAATTTATTTTCAAGTAAGGTTATTATTATAATTTTGAAAACCAAATAAAATAATTTGTTTTAAGTTATAGAAATTTGATTTTTTTTCAAATAATTTATTTATTAAGATAAATATGGTTAAATTATTTTGTTATGAACTTTGGAATACTTAATAAATATGATTTGTTAATTAAGATTAATGTTTTCTTAATTAATTAAGGATTTTGAATTATTAGAGTTAATTAATTAATTGTTTAACTAATTTTAAATAATTAGTTAATTATTTATTTAATTTTAAATAATCACTTAATTATGTATTAATTAAGTGTGATTACTTAAGGAAGTAATTAATCCTTAGTAATTAAATGTAATTAAGAAGGTAATTACTTATGAAAGTAATTAGAGGAAATTACTCACGGGATTAATGGATAATCACTTAATGTTATCAATTGAGGAATTGATTGATATAATTGTTTTGAAGTTAATTAATTATGGAGTAATTAATTAAGAATTATTTAGTAATGGAATTAATTACTTGTTAAGTGATTAATTAAAAAAGTAATCAAGATTATTAATGAAGTAATTAGAAGATAATTACTTATGTAAGAAATTAAGGGTTAATTACTTAAAAGTAATTAAAGGATAAATAGAACGATATTGGAAGTCTTTGATTAATTGTTATTCCTAATATGTGGTTTGTGATGCTATGTGATAAGATATGTTTGATTTAAATTATGATGATGTGGTTATCTATTGTTGATGAATTAGGTGACATCCTGTATTTAAAATTGAGTTGTATTTCACTTGAATAATTTAAGTTAAGATGATATTGGTTTCGAAGAGACCGGAGTCGGGTATCAATAAATACCCGAAACCACTTCGATTCTTTATAGATTGTTGTGTGAAATCAATAGGCTGATATGGAAATATTTAAGTGAATTGGACCATTTAATCTAAGTTTTGGCACTTAGAAATTAATGTTTGAAATAGATGATGTCTATAAAAACTTGTGAAGTTGAAATTGATATAAGTTACCCCGGGTCCTATATTAGTTGTATGCTTTTGTATTCCATGTTAGATGGGTTTACTCATGCTGGTTTCCAGCCTGACCCGGGTGTTACTTTGATGTAATGCTCGGGGAAAACCGAGTATTACAGATTTACAGGTAAGGACGTTTTGGAGCTCAGGAGGAGAACTGAAGGACAGAAACGTATAGAGTGTTTATCCGCTGTGATATATATTGTTATTAATCTAGGACTTGTTGTTTAAACTATCCATTGTTGTGAAAATGTTGTAACTCTGATGTGAAAATTAAAATGTACTCATACAGTTCTTCTTTGTAAACTGTTATTTTATTTGCTATTATATTTTATCCGCTACGAATGTGAGATTTTGAGTTTGAGTTTTCTGTCTCTTCTTCATTCTCTTTCTTCTTTCACTGACTATCTGGAAATTTCGGGATCAAAATTTCCGGGTCGTTACCTAATCCCTAAATAAGTTAATGGTAATGATGAAAGCATAGAATAAGAGATCAGGTGATGTTTGAATGGATGATGAATGATTGTATGACATGGTTTATATCTGGGTAATAAATATATGATATACTCAATTTGAATTAATATATTAGTAGGGTCATAACTAGATGATAATTGTAAGGTACACTTCTTGATTGAATACATGCACATGGTTATTTTTATGTTATGTTATTTACATATATGATGTATCTTGATAAAGATAGAGTGAGTGGTAAACCCATTCCACGTTAGCGGCATGGTCTCACTCTAGATGACTCATGTAAAGACTTTACTCATACCAACCTGACCCGTGTTTTAATTATTTTCCTTAAACTCATTGGTACTTATTCGAATAGGCTGAGTTTATGGACTAGATAGGTATTAAATGGAAGGACGAATAAAGATTTCGAAGATGAAGCAGGAGCAAAGAACAAAAATGTTTTGAAATTTTCGTTGTGCAAACTAGGAATTATAACTGGTTGTATGTTATGTTGACATCTTCATATGTTAGGCACAATAATACTCTTATTTTCTATTTGATTTATATCCCTCATAGGAAAGAATTGGGTTAAAAAATGATGCAATGAACCGTGTAGTCAAATTAATGTAACGAAAAACTATTTAGTTGCACTGTTTACTTATGTTGCGCAAAATATTTCAAAACTCACTTGTCATTGGAAAATGATTCTGGTAATGACTGCAGCATCATCAATGTCTGTTTTCAGGTCTCAAAGTGGGGGATGTTGCAACATACGAAAATTTAATTTTAATAGTTGTTCTCGAAGTGATATTATCTATCAGTAGCAAATGTATCTTCAGAAGCAAGACAAATGAAGTTGTAATGAAGTGAGCTACATTGATAACAATAACATCATAAACATCAACTGTTGAAATTAACAGAACAGATTTCATTCAATGTGCTTTATTCAATTCCAATTTCACTCAAAAATTATCACTTAGTATGACTTTGAGTTTTGATATATATATATATATATATATATATATATGTATGTATATATATATATATATATTTGTGTGTGTGTGTGTGTGTCTGTATATGTATATGTTAAAGCATAAATTATAAATAATTGTTTAGAATAGACTGTTTGCACATAACAACCAAATTGTCCTAAAGTCAATGGAAGGATTATTGATTAGTGAGTTATAGATATGATCCAAGAACTAATACGAAAGTATTGTTCAACAAGCATCAGAGTTGAGAAAATATCTTGATAGAAAAATAAATGGTTTGAATTTCAGTCAAAATACAGAGGAAGCGAGCGTCTATAAGTAAGAAATTTTTTAATAACAATAGTGATACTTTACTCAAATAGAGCACTCATTATGATGTCTCAGAGGCTTGAACCTATGACCCCTAGTACCTTTGTCTAAAGCTTCATATCTCTAACCACTTATGCTCGAGCTTCTGGATGTGTCTATAAGAAAGAAATATAAGGGTACTAGAATTTTCTAAATTATAGGTAAAGAACTAACTAATGATTGTTAACGGTACTCGTACTAAAATCATTCTAGTTTTATTATTAAATTTGTAGTATCGAATTTGAAAATAAACTTTTGTAATCAATATAATAAGATGCTGGGAATGTCTCATCTCAAACGGTATACACAAATCCATATTAAATTGTTTAGTATGGAAAATGTCAGATTAATTCCATATGCATTGATAATAGGATTTATCATACATGCTATACTATTTACAATATCACATTTCGGTTATGTTCTTGATACATAAAGACAATATTAAATCCAAATTAAGCTCACTAGGCAGTAGTTAAGGGTATTCTCGAGTATTTATGAAATACTAGAGAATTTTTCATTAAAAAAATGAACTTATTATGGTAAATTGCTTAGATTGCAAATTTATTAGTGATATCAAGTGTAGTATGTCAATCTTAATTTCATTCTAAAACCTTAGTTAAGAAGCTTTAAGTTGGAAATATTTCAAATGAAAGATTGTGGCTAATTTAAACAAAAGACTTAGTACATCGCCATAAATAGTGCTGCAACAAAGAAGTATCTGTGTAACATACAAATTTATAACTTACTAGGAGTGATTCCAGATATTGAGAATAACATAACATTATTATGTGATAACAATGCTACAATACAAATTGTGAAATATCCTATAACTCATTAGAAGTTGAGAAACATACTCCAACAAGTTCCACATTATAAATGTTGTTTGTTGGTCCCAGAGAGAGTTGATTGATACTGTAGATAATTCAAACAACATAACATACTATTAGAACCTCTATTGAATGATTTCGATGAAAACAACTATACAATCCCTAGCATAATATATATATATATCACCTATATGCAAGTGAATGATTGCAACCAAGACTTGAAGACAAGCACAAGAGGAATATTGTATTAGAAATGCTAGTATATTGTGTTAGTGTCTTAAATAGCTGATGTGCATAATCTCCTTAAGTGATTCTTACACACAAAAGCACATACAAGCTATTGAAAAGTTTTTACAAATTCAAAAGGACAAATTTTCATGCTGTACAGGTGTCAGACGTTTGACTCATAAATTCAGACATTTGGTGAATTCCACTGTATAAAATTTTCACTACAGGCCAGACTTCTGAAATGAATGTCCAGACGTCTGACCTGTGTAACGGCCAGAAGTTTTCAACAGACATCTTCTTCAAACGAAGAGTTGCATCCAAAGTTTCAGCTCATATATCTTCCTTCTCAAACATTGCAACTCTTGGGCTAAAATAGAATATACTAAAGGTCGTTATTTCTCAAAGAAACTCTTCAACGTCTATAAATAAGCATGGATTTGAGAAGCTAAACTCACTTGATGTACTAAATTCTTTTCTCTTTATTCTCTAATATTTTTGTGTTTTCTCTGATTTCTAAAAGCACTAAAAAGCATACTTTTATTTCTTCCTTATATCAAAGCTTAAAATTACATACTACTTAAAGGAGATTATAGGAAGGATTGTACTGAGTAGTCAAAAATTATGTTGTCAAGAACACACTATTGTCAAAGAAAGTTCTCTTATTGTAAGGTCATTCCTCTGCACGAAGAGAGGGTAGTTTTGATAGTGGAAAGTATGATGGGGAGCTTTGGGAATTGGATGTAGGATGAGAGGTCCGAACCAGTATTAAAATTCTAGAATGATCGTTTTCTTATTTTACTTATTTTTACTTTATTAGTTGATAGATAATATTTCATAACACTTGTATATTAAATACACACACAATCCATACACTCTTTCATTCGGTATCAGAGCAAGATTCTTTCAACTTACAGTAACATGTATTCGAAACATGTTTAATATGACAAGCATATTTTAAGAATGTAAATCTATTGCATGTCCTCCACTATTTACAGTTTCAAATGATGCTTATCGGTCTACACGTATACGTCTTTTTATGAAAGCAAGTGGTCTAGAAATATGGCAAGCAACATAAGTTATATAGCACCAACCATAGACATAAGCACTTGGACGGATGCACAAAAGAACACTGCTACTAACTATGCTAAAGTCATGAATGTACTTTTCTACTCACTAGATAAAAATGAATTTTCACATGTCATGTTATGCACTACTACATATGATATTTGGCGAACTTTAAAGTCAAGCATGAAGGCACAAATAAAGTCAAACAAACAAAGATTTAAATTTTGCAAAATAAATTTTCTTCTTTTAAAATGAAAGCAAATGCGTCTATTAGTGACATGTACACTAGGTTTCAAACTATTCAACATGATCTCAAGGCACTTGAAGTCAGGTTCACAGACTTTGATATAGTTACACGCATTTTGAATTCTCTAACAAATGATTGGGAAAGAAAAGTATTGGCCATTGAAGATGCTAATGACCTATCTCAACCTCAAGTAAAAGAATTGATAGGAAACTTGATGTCGTATGAAGCAAACTTGCAGGCAAGAAAAGAACAAAATCATGAGAAAAAGAATATAGCCTTTCAAGCTAATGATAAAGATTCGGACTTGGATGAAGATGAGATAGTATTTGTTGTCAAAAACTACAACAAATTCAAGAAATTCAAAAATATGACAAAGTCTCAAAACGGAGGAAATTCAAACTCATCTGGACAAACTTCAATCAAATGTTACGAATGCAATAAGTTTGGATATGAAAAAGCAATGCCCAGAACTCAACAATGACAAAAAGAAAAGAAAGTTCGAAAGATTCAAGAAAAAGAAATAAACTTTTCAAGTTACTTGGGATGATTCAAATTCATCGTCATCATCAGACAGCGATGAGAAAATGTATGCTTTATGGTAAACACAGATGAGTTATGTCCCGATCTTATTTATGATGAAATCTTAGAATTAAGCATGGAAATTGACGATAAATATAGAGAAACTAAGAAGTTAAATAAGGAATATATCGCTAAGATAAATCGAATGGAACATGAAATAGGGTTACTAAAAGATGAGAAATCTATTTTAGAAGATGAATTAGAGATTGCTCAAGAAAAATGCAAGAGATTTTCTATTAAAAATGATTCTTTATTGTGTGAATTAGGAAAAGTTAAACTAGAAAATAATAAAATTAGCAATGAAAACATTATCTTAAAAAATAATCTAGAAGCTTCAAAATCAAAAATTTCCGATCTTACGAATAAGTTGGAAAAAATTACAAGTAATGTTTTGAAACTTAACAATAGAAAACAGAATTTGGGTAACATAATCAAAAATTCTAAACCATCTGGTAATCGCAATGGAGTAGGATTCAAGAAAGCTCCTAAACAAAAAAAATTATAGCTTTCTCTACAAAAAGATCCGAAAGCCATCATCTAACAGAAAGGCTTTAAACACTAAAGAAATAAAAATTTGGACCCTAAGTCTAACAATAAGTTAATTAGACAAAAGTATATAGATAATTTTTTCAAAAATATTGTTCAAAAAAATTATATATTTAAAGGTCCCAACCCTCTTGGGTATGGCTACCTTCTCCTTCTAACACTTAGGACCTTAACAAAGGAAGTGGGTGTCAATTAAATTATTTTTATCATATAGGTAGCCAAAAGAAAACATAAGGAGAAAGGGATACTCAATAGTGGCTGCTCCAAACACATGAATGGCAATGCAGATATGCTATCAAATATAACATATATTGATGGCGGGACGATAACTTTTGGAGATAATTCTAAAGGATTTGTCACTGGGTGATGCAGGCCAGCATGAGGAGCATAGGAATTTGCGACCTTACTCCAACGAGTTAGAGTATATACGACCTAGTGGAGAGGATTTGCAAGTTAACATGATAGGTCGCTCAAGCGAGCTACGACCTAGGAAGGATAATGAGTTGAGTTTAACTCGCCAGCGACTTAACAATGTCTCCAAGCCGCTCCAACGACCTAACGGGTCATGGGATAAGAAGTTGCGACCTAACAAGTTGGGGTGTAACACATTCAAACGACCTATGGTGAAGATAGGTCGGCAGCGACCTAATGGAGATAGGTCGTCCAAGCAGTCAACGAGTTAACGACCTAGTTAGGTCGCGTAAAGAAGATCCCGATGTTGGAACTTTAAGTCACAAGGCCGAAGCTCAATCTGAAGACGTGTTTTCTTAAGTCGCTCGAGTGTTGAGTCGTCTGTTTGTTGTATCTTTAGGTCGCATAAGGGGTTATGTTCTTAAGTCGTTTGTATTTTAGGTCGTATCTTTTGTTGCCGCTGTCATGAGTCGTGTGTGTTGTATATATGTGCGGGTATGTTGTGTGTGTTGGTTTGTTAAGTCTCTAACGACCTTGTTAGGTCGAAAGTCGTGTGTTTTCTTCTTTTTATAAGCCGCAGACGACCTAAGTTAGGTCGGTGGTACTGTTTAGTTGAACGTGAGATGTTGTAGCCTATAAATAGGCATTGTGTTGGTCATTTGTAACAAGTTGATTTTTTGAATAAACTCTTGTTTTGTTAGCTTTTTGCTTTCATTAAATTGGTAGTTGAGTGTGATCTCCTATCTCCACTTTCGGTTATTCGAGTGCGCTCGAATCAACGATCGTTGAAGCCAATTCGCGGAATCAAGTGCGCTTGATCAACGCTGGAAGAATTGTGGATCTCTTTTCACGGTATCGTGCGCGATCAACGTGTCAGAGATAGCTAGAATTCGGTATCTTCGGATCAACGAATTTGGGCCTTGCAGTATTTTTCAATCCACCGATTGCTACTTTCACCGTTTCATCTAAATTTCGTATTTCCGCTACGTCATCATTGGTATCGGAGCTAGACTTAGCCAATCGTAGCTAAGCCGAGTCTTGGAGCTAAGGAGTTTGAAGTGTTTGAGCCGAGAGTTGAAGCATCATTTTGGTATCACTTGTTGAAGTGAAGGCCGAGCATAACTTTGTGTTGAAGTTTGAGTCGTGTATCATTTTGTTTGAACCAAGCCGAGAGTTGAAGTTTAAGTTGAAGATTGAAATTTGTATTTGAGTTTGTTGAAGTATTTGTGATTTGTGTTGAAGATTATTTGATTCAATCATGCCACCAAGGAGAGCTAACCGACATCAAAATGTGGAAGCGTTGTATCGAAGGGAAGAAGCCGAACAGATGGAACAACGCATTAATGAGAAATTTGATGAAGGCATTGGAAAGTTAGAGAAATTGATGAACGACTTGAATCAAACTCAAAGGAGGAGATCACCAGTCTTAAACCATGGAGGAAACCGAGTTTCTCCATCGGTTACGGAAGCGAGGAGGGTATCACCGTAATCTTTTAGAGAAAGAAGAGAAACATCAATTTCATCAAGGAGAGATCACCATGACTATGGACATGAAGAGAGGAGAACTCCACGAGAATTTGAAAATGAGCCATATAGAGATGAAGAGAGACATAGTAGAAGAGATATGCGTGATCGAAGGGATGTTGATGGTCGAGATCGATATAGACGTACATTTGATTTTGATGAAGAGGGTGATAGAGCTAGCATTCATTATCGAGATCGAGACCAAGTTCGAAATTCATATCGGGATGTAGATGATGATCGATGATGGGAGTCGGGTATGAAGATGGAAATTCCAGAATTCAAGGGTGGAATGGTAGCTGAAGAATTTCTTGATTGGTTGTCTAATGTTGAAGAGATCTTTGATTTCAAAGAGGTTTCGGAAAATCGTTGAGTGAAGTTGGTTGCTACTAGGTTGAGGGGGAGAGCTTTAGCATGGTGGCAGCAAACTAAACTTACGTGGGAGAGAATGGGGAAGTCGAAGATTGAATCATAGGAGAAGATGAAGAAACTGTTGAAAGCTACATTTTTACCTTACAATTATCAATCACTTGTGCATCAGAGGTTGCAGAATCTGAGGCAAGGGACAAAGACTGTTAATGATTATGCTGATGAATTTTATCAACTGATTGCTCGAAATGACATTATGGAGATAGAGGAACAATTGACTGCTAGGTTTGTTGGAGGGTTGAGGATGCAGATTCAAGATATGGTGAATATGTTTGATCCTAGATCTGTAGCAGAAGCACATCAGAAGGCGTTGGCTTGGGAGAAGCAGGGAAGACGGGGAGGTGGTGTGTTTACAAATTCCAACAATCAAGTGAAGGGTGTTAGTGGAAGTTCCAACGTTTCTAAGGCTGTTAGTAAACCAGTTGTGAATGAAGTTGCGAAGGCGAAGGTCAACAACAGTTTCAAATGTTATAATTGCCAAGAAGTGGGTCACAAGAGTAATGAATGTCTGAAGCCGAAGAAACGAACTATGATTGTTGAAGTTGAAGGTGAGGATGTTGGGGAAGGTTATCCTAGTCCAGTTGAGGAGGATGAACAGGATATCGCGTCAGGAGATGAAGGATGTAATCTTATGATGAGGAGATCTTGTTTGATACCGAAACATGAAGAAGAAGCTAGTTGGTTGAGCAGTAACATCTTTCAGTCGGCATGCACTATTCTGGGAAAAGTTTGTAAATTTGTGATTGATGCAGGAAGTTGTGACAATATCATTTCTACTGAAGCTGTGAGGAAGTTGAATTTGAAGACGGAGAAGCATCCAAATCCTTACAAGTTAGCGTGGTTGAGAAAAGGAGGAGAGGTGAAGGTGGACAGGCGAGTTCGAGTTCCATTTTCTATTGGGAAGAAATATAAAGACGAGATTTCGTGTGATGTAGTCGAGATGGATGTTTGTCACTTGCTTTTGGGAAGACCATGGCAGTATGATCGAGCAGTACAGCATGACGGTCGGACCAATAGCTACAGTTTTATGTTTGAAGGTGTTAAGATTATTTTAGTTCCGAAGAAGAGGCAACAAGGCGAAAGCAAGTCAGAAGAAATTGAGGAGCTGAAGACTTTGTTGACTTTGAAAGAATTTGTTGAAGAAGTAGAAGAGAGTGCAGAAGTATTTTTGTTGATTGGACGTGAAACGACTAAATCTGTTGAAATCCCAGAGGAAGTAAAGCCGGTATTAGAAGAATTCAGTGATGTGTTTCCTGAAGAATTACCAACGGAATTGCCACCGTTGAGGGATATTCAACATCAGATTGGTCTTGTTCCAGGGGCAGTATTACCACACAGACCACATTACAGGATGAGTCCTAAGGAGCATGAGGAGTTGAGAAGGCAAGTGGAAGAGTTGTTAGAACAGGGGCGTGTTCAGGAGAGCTTGAGTCCATGTGCAGTGCCAGCCTTATTGGTACCAAAGAAGGATGGGACGTGGAGAATGTGTACGGACAGTCGGGCTCTAAACAAGATTACTGTGAGATACAGATCTCCTATGCCGAGGTTTGATGATTTGATTGACCAGTTGAGTAGGGCTGTTGTATTTTCAAAGATTGACTTGAAGAGTGGATACCATCAGATTTGTATAAGACCGGGTGATGAGTGGAAGACTGCTTTTAAAACAAGGGAAGGTTTATACGAATGGCTGGTTATGCCGTTTGGCTTGTCAAATGCTCCGAGTACTTCTATGAGATTGATGAACCACAACTTTAGACCATTCATTGGGAAGTTTGTAGTAGTTTACTTCGATGATATTTTGATCTACAGTGGGAGTATGGAAGAACATGTCCAGCATTTACGTGAAGTACTGTTGATTCTACGACAGGAGAAATTTTATGCCGCAACAAAGAAGTGTGTGTTCATGACGCACAGTGTTTTGTTTCTGGGTTATGTTCTGTCGAAGGAAGGTATTCAAGTGGATGAAAGTAAAGTGGAAGCTGTCAGAAGTTGGCCACAACCCAAGACAAATACTGAAGTGAGAAGTTTTCATGGATTGGTATCTTTTTATCGAAGATTCGTTCCACACTTCAGCAGTGTAATGGCACTTGTAACCAATTGCATGAAAGGAAAGAAGTTTGCATGGACAGAGGAAGCAGGGGTTGCTTTTGAGAAGATCAAGACACTATTGACGTCAGCGCCAATTCTAGTTTTACCGGATTTTCAGTTGTTGTTTGAGTTACATACTGATGCATCGAAAGTTGAGATTGGTGGAGTTTTGAGTCACAAGGGAAGACCAGTTGCTTATTTCAGTGAGAAGTTATCTGGAGCCAAGTTGAGATATAGCACTTATGATGTGGAGTTTTATGCGATTGTCCAAGCTATGAAGCACTAGAGACATTATCTGTTTCAGAAAGAGTTTGTTCTTTATACGGATCATGAAGCTTTGAAGCATTTGCAAGGGCAGGACAAGATTTCAGCTAGGCACGCTTCATGGGTCGCGTATTTGCAGCAGTTTACTTTTGTCGTGAAACACAAGTCAGGGGTGACGAATCGTGTAGCTGATGCTTTGAGCAGGAGGAATCATTTGTTGACAACAATGAAGGTTGAAGTGACAGAATTTAAACTATTACCAGAGTTGATTGAAGAGGATCCTTACTTTACGAAGTTTGTTGAGAAAGTCAAGATGGGAGTACTGATGAATTTATGTTGGTAGATGGATTCTTATTCAAGGGGAATCGTTTGTGCGTACTAGAAGGAAGCTTGAGAATGAAAATTATCAAAGAGTTACATGAAGAAGGCCATGTGGGTAGAGATCGTACGTTGCAGTTGATTTCTCAATCCTATTTTTGACCGTCGATGAGGAGGGAAGTTGAAAAGTTTGTTCGTAGATGTCATGTTTGTCAAGTTTCGAAAGGGACAGCTACAAATGCGGGATTATATATGCCTTTACCTGTTCCTATAAAACCGTGGGTAGATATAAGCATGGATTTTGTGTTGGGTTTGCCGAGGACTCAACGGGGAAATGACTCTATATATGTTGTAGTGGACCGTTTCTCGAAGATGGCACACTTTATTGCTTGTAAGAAGACGGCGGATGCACTCCATGTGGCGCAGTTGTTCTTTAGAGAGATATATCGCTTGCATGGTTTACCAGAATCTATTGTTTCAGACAGGGATACCAGATTTCTGAGTCATTTTTGGCTAAGTTTGTGGAAGATGGTGGGAACAAAGCTGAATTTCAGTAGTGCTTATCATCCGCAAACTGATGGACAGACGGAGGTTGTGAACAGATCGTTGGGAAATTTATAACGGTGTCTTGTGAAAGATAATCTGAAGAGTTGGGATGTGAAGTTATGTCAAGCGGAGTTTGCTCATAATCATGCTATCAACCGTAGTACGGGTTTCAGTCCATTTCAGATTGTATATTCAAGCATACCAAAAGGGTCGTTGGATTTAACAATAGTGCCGCAACCGAAGGGGATAGTTAAACGAGCTGTTGATTTTGTTGATGGTTTGACGGAATGCCATAAACTCGTTCATAAACGATTGGAGAAGACAAATGAGAAGTATAAATGATCTGCAGATTTGAAGAGAATAAATGTTGAATTTAATGAAGGAGATTTAGTGTATGCTGTATTAACAAAGGACCGTTACCCAGTGGGTGCTTATAACAAGTTGAAAGCCAGAAAAATTGGTCCTGTAAAAATTGTGAAACGGATCAATGAAAATGCTTATAGGTTGGAGCTGCCAGAGGATGTATACACTTCGGACGTGTTTAATATTAAACATCTTGTACCTTATTTTGGAGGTGAATCATCCGTTGGAATAGAGCTTTTAAATTCGCGGACGAATTTCTCTCAACCCGGGGAGGATGATGTAGGCCAGCATGAGGAGCATAGGAATCTCTGACCAAACTCCAACGAGTAAGAGTATATACGACCTAGTGGAGAGGATTCGCGAGTTAACATGATAGGTCGCTCAAGCGAGCTACGACCTAGGAAGGATAATGAGTTGAGTTTAACTCGCCAACGACTTAACAATGCCTCCAAGCCGCTCCAGCGACCGAACGGGTCACGGGATAAGAAGTTGCGACCTAACAAGTTGGGGTGTAACACATTCAAACGACCTATGGTGAAGATAGGTCGGCAGCGACCTAATGGAGATAGGTCGTCCAAGCAATCAACGAGTTAACGACCTAGTTAGGTCACGTAAAGAAGATCCCGATGTTGGAACTTTAAGTCACTAGGCCGAAGCTCAATCTGAAGACGTGTTTTCTTAAGTTGCTCGAGTGTTGAGTCGTCTATATGTTGTATCTTTAGGTCGCATAAGGGGTTATGTTCTTAAGTCGCTTGTATTTTAGGTCGCATCTTTTTTTGCCGTTGTCATGAGTCATGTGTGTTGTATATATGTGCGGGTATGTTGTGTGTGTTGGTTTGTTAAGTCGCTAACGACCTTGTTAGGTCGAAAGTCGTGTGTTTTCTTCTTTTCATAAGCCGCAGACGACCTAAGTTAGGTCGGTGGTACTGTTTAGTTGAACCGTGAGATGTTGTAGCCTACAAATAGGCATTGTGTTGGTCAATTGTAACAAGTTGATTTTTTGGAATAAACTCTTGTTTTGTTAGCTTTGTGCTTTCATTAAATTGGTAGTTGAGTGTGATCTCCTATCTCCACTTTCGGTTATTCGAGTGCACTCGAATCAACGATCGTTGAAGCCAATTCGCGGAATCAAGAGCGCTTGATCAACGCTTGAAGAATTGTGGATCTCTTTTCACGGTATGTGCGCGATCAACGTGTCAGAGATAGCAAGAATTCGGTATCTACGGATCAACGAATTTGGGCCTTGCAGTATTTTTCAATCCACTGATTGCTACTTTCACTGTTTCATCTAAATTTTCGTATTTCCGCTGCGTCACTGGGATTGGAGGTGCTATCAATATCGTTATGTCCACTTTACCTATTATTACTAATGTTCTCTTAGTCAAGAATTTGAAACATAACCTATTAAGTATTAATCAACTTTGTGACCAAGGATTTAAAATAAATTTTAAAAAGAATAGATGTAACATATTTAATCAAAACAAAAATCTGATTTTTGAAGGATTAAGAAATAGAAACATCTATATCTTGAATATGAAAGTTAATAACTCAAGTGATTTATGTCTATCCGCATATTTTAATCTAAAGGTAGCTCTTTCGAACTTGTGTCATATAGTGATGCTGATTTTGGAGGTTGCAAAATGGATGGAAAAAGTGCGAGTGGCACTTGCCATTTAATAGGTCAATCCTTTGTATCATGGTTCAGTGAAAAGCAGAATTCGCAAAAGCAGAATTCGCTCTTTCAACTTGTGAAGCAAAATTTATTTCTGCTGCTTTGACTTGTGCACTAGTTATATATACAAAAACGCTTTAAGATTTTGGTAAAACTATAACTTGTTCTCCAATATATTTTGACAATACAAGTGCAATTAATCTATCTAAGAGTCCTATAAATCATTCTCAAACTAAACACTTTAATATCAGACATCATTTTCTTAGAGATAATGTAGAAAAATGTGTCATATCTTTAGAATTCATCAATACCAAAAACCAGATAGCAGATATTTTTACAAAACCTTTATGTGAAGCATCATTTATAAAACTTAGAAGAGAACTAGGAATATTCTCTTTATCTGAACTTTAAAAAGAACAAGAACAATATTCGTAATCGTTTATTTTTCTACCTCTCAATATTATCTATCTCTATTTAAATGGCTAACAAACCATATAATTTTTATACCCTTTTTAAATCCTCTGGGAACCACTACTACTTTAACAAACAAAACAAACAGCCTTTTAAAATAGATAACCTAACTCTTATATAAATGTGTGCGAAAATTTATTAACAAATCATGTAAAAAAGTTTCCAGTATATTTTTTTACAACTAAACGAAATTTTCCAACATGTCGTCCGACCATGACTCCACCTACTCTGCCATTGATATTTCATCACCATCATCTGGTAGTACAATTCTCTTACAAAAACAACTCCAAAATCATCTCCATCCCTAAACATTGTTCCCTCTCCTGCATATCATACTGGCCATTCTCCAATAGGAAAGAAAGCCAAGCATGATATTAACTTAAAACAGCATCTCTTTCTAATAGAGCTGACAGAATCCATCACTATCAAAAATAAATGATGGATGTACAAAAGGAGATGTATTATTAACAAAGATGCTAGGGAGCTCATCTAATTTTTTTGAGAAATGCATCCTTGCAATGTGCGGACATTCACCTTAAAAGGATTGTGTTCACGTACGCTCTCCTTATGCAAAGGAAACCCCTCCATGTCCTCATCGGATCACTCAACGGAAATTATGGGGAGAAGGCACGTCAGAAACTCAACCGAGTCCCATCTCTACCTACTGGTCTCCGCTATGACCGTTGAAAGAGGATATAAAGGTTGAACCAAATTCACGGGAGAAGTAATACTATCATTCCTCAAACAAAAATTAAAATATTTTAAAATAATTTTATAAAATATTTTAAAATAATTATATAATATTTGTCATAATAAGCTTGATTATTCATGCATATGATTTGTATATCTTGTTTTTTGATGAATAAGTAACATTTTTACTAAGATAGATAAAAAAAACTAGATTTTATATAGCCGACCAGACGTTTGGCATTTTGAACAGACGTTTGACTCTATCACCTAAAATTTATTTTTGTTTTAGCTTAGGCGTTTGCCAGTTCGACCAGATGTCAGGCCCCATTCTCCGAAAAATTTCCAGACTTAGGACAAACATTTGTTTTTCAACTCATACGTCTGACTCAACGCTCTACCTTTAATTTTCAATATGACCAGACGTCTGACTGTTCTCAGAATTCACAATTTCCGCCTCACCTATAAATTATCTCTTACTTTTTTTTTCTATTTTTCTACCATCATCTACTAAACCTAAACAAAACTTTAAATTCCCAAATTAATTTTTTCTTTCAATTCCTTCAAATCAATAGCACCCAAAGCCAAGAAATCCTTTCCCAAGCGCAAGAAGATGGGCCAAGGCTCTAGCTCTCAACCTCCTTCTCAGCAATTTGTCACCGATGAAATCATTAATCAATGGATAGTAGAAAGAGATGGAAGACAGAAACTTCAGGAGTTGGAAAAGAAGAAGATGCATTGTGGTCCATTCTATCCACTTCAAAGATTTTGTAATTATGAAATCGATGATTTGGTTAGCGATGCAGAGGTTCACCGTCTCATAAATTATGATTTTAACTCTAGCTAAATTGATCAACTTGCGGTATTTTATTCTTTATCAATTTATGTTCAATTCATATTTGGAAATCATCTGATCTGAAACTTGGATTTGGACAAGCTTTTACGAAGAAGTTATAAAACTCAATGTTGAAATGCTTGGGCAAATACTTTGGTGCTCATGTACAGGAACTAGATTACAAGATATTCTTGTTATAAGACACATGACAAGAGATCCAACTACATATCTCATTTGGGAAGATGACATGCAGAAATTATCACCATTCAATTTTCGTCCAAAGGCTAGACTTTTTAACCACTTACTTATAAATAACGTATTCCCTCGGTTAGGTAGTCATGAGCAAGTGTATGAGCATGACCATAAAGCTTTATATTCTATTTTTGGCTATACCAAAGTGAATTAGGCTCAATATATTTTTGACCAAATTAAAAAAAATTAGACCGCAGTTCGTCACACAATCATCTATGCATCGTATATTATGCGAACTCTTC
Source organism: Allium cepa (assembly GCA_030765085.1). Classification (NCBI taxonomy): domain Eukaryota; kingdom Viridiplantae; phylum Streptophyta; class Magnoliopsida; order Asparagales; family Amaryllidaceae; genus Allium; species Allium cepa. Next base: position 958,689,448 of record CM060935.1, read on the forward strand.
GAGTACATAACGCTCCTTCATGCTTATCACAATATGAAGAACTTCCTGTTAAGGATAGTAGAATTTATTTCCTATCTTTTATGCATCTTCTTGAGAATCCACCAAGTATTACACCTTTTTCCTAGACCAACAGCAACAAAAACAACACCAACAGCACACCCCTACACGACCTACCTATACACCAGGGCCTTCTGAACCGATAGGGTATTACTCTGATTTTGAAATTCAAGAAGCTCGAATTGCAGTAGGACCAAGAGATAGTATTCGAGACATAACACTTTAGACACAACATCTCTTGTCTCTAAATCAAAAGGTCTTGGATAAGAAAGTTTCCCGACTAGAATGATCTTTATCTACACGAATGACTAAATTAGAAAAGACTTTAGAAAAGGTCGTTTCTACTCTTGGAAAGCTTATGAGAAAGGTTCGTGGACGTTCTTCTTCACGATCTTCTTCATCTTCGACTACTACACCACCTCCAACACCTCACGTGTATCCACCAGGACCTAGCATGGTTGAAGAGCCTTTACGAAAACAAGCTACTGGAAAACATCCAGTAAATGAGGACACTGAGGAGAGTAAAGACATATCATGGCCTCCATAGAAAGCCCCACATTCAGACACTATCAATCATTTCAGGGACTTTCCATTTGGGAAGATGAAGAGTATCATGATCAGTTGCAATGGCATAATAACAACAACGATGAAAATGCTTCTAACCTATGGGGATACTTCTCCTCTATACACTTTCACATACCTATTCACTAAGTGACTAACTCAATTAGCTTTTAGAAAACTGGTCGATATCAAGGGAATAATATTCCATCATTTACCTCAAGTGCAAGTGATAGATTAATAGAGTTAAGGGTATGCTCTAAAGGCAATTATGTAATTTGTTACATATATCTAACCATGTGACCAATCTAGTTCAAAATAAAAAATTGTTTTACTTTCTATTATATACTTATCATACCATGATATGTTAATTAATTATTTTATTTATTAAATATAGAATCTTTAAATGATATGTTATGTGATAGTAATTGTAATGTGTGGTAATCATGAGAGGTTTATCACATTAAATAAAAAATTATTTTAAATATTTCTAGTTCAGATGTTTCGAGATAGGATATCAATTCATTCATTGATACTAGAGTATGTAACACTCTCCAAATGTTGAGCAGTACTCATGGCCAGTGAAACACCAAGGAGTTATGTATTATAGTTACTGGATAGCTATGTAATGACTCACTTGAAAAAAAATTGTTGGTTAATATAACTAAGTTCAAATAAAGAATCTCAAAGTAATGACATTACATATTTCGCTCGACTTGAGCATACTTTTGAACTATAATGTAGATACTTTATTTGATTTTAGTTACATCGATACACAATGTCCATCGAACAACTATTGTTGGGTCTGAGTAGAAGCATTGGAAGTGAAACACTATTCAATAGAGGCTTTGTCTTCTAGATTATATGAGGTTAGTATTACGATCAATTGTAGTCAACTCAAAGTTAGAATTTTTAACATAGTAGTACGATTGATAATAATTGTTATTGAACCAAGGATTTTATGTTTGGACTGAATATGTTAAATGTGGACGATATTGGAATTTTGACCAAAACAAACTTCCATTAGCACTCAATTGATATAGTGTTGAAAGAAAAAATTGGCATAAATAATCGCTACTAACGGATATCGCTTAATATAGTAAAATATGATTTCACCAAAGAGACATGTAAGCGATGAAATTGGTCAAACTATAACACCACTAGCTAAGGTAACATGTGAACATTAACATTCGAATTATTTGACAGTAATCGCTAACTGAATTTACACATTTGAGTCATAAAACTGTAATGATGATCACTCTGATGTATCACATGATTACGTTAATTTATAATTGTTGTAGTTAGTTAAATTTTAATATTTATCATGTATTAATTATTATATTTTATTTGATCTTTGGGTTCCATTAGTAATTAATCAAGTATGTATATAAAAGTTATATATGTACGTATCGATACACGATGTCAATAGAGATTTAAAAATGATTGTTTAGTTTTTGGATTTGGGACTTCTGAAGGCCTATCCAAGCCCTTAACCTTAGCTGGCCATAGAATGATCTGGAGGGAAGGTTTAAGTGTTCAAATTAGATTTGATGGTAGGAAAAGGATGAGTAAAAGAAGGAGATCTTTGTTCCACCTTTACCACTTTTGTATGCCACTTAAACCAACCACTTTCCATATGTTTTGTAATCCTTTTTCCCATGATTGGCAGTGAGAGATAATGGGGCTATAGTTAAAATTATTTTATACAAAATCAAAACAAAAACTAATAAATAGAAATGGTGTTGTTCGTCTCTAGATCATTGCAATGTTTAGAGGTGGTATTGGATCTTGGAGTTGTTTCATTCATTTAAGGTGTGAATGATAAACATAATTCTATTTTAATTGTATATTGTTATGCCCCAAATATATTAGTCATTGCATATTAACAAACAGGAAAGCTTTCTATGGAATATGCAAGTATATGATTTTTGTTTGATGATAATAAACATATATATATATATTCATTTAAATGTATTTGGTAATGTACTATTTTGTTTTTCATAGATTAAATAAATATTTGTTGAATAAAATAAACTACACAGAATTTGAATTCAAACAGAACAAGTTACATAGAATTTGAATTCAAACAGAAATTTTATTCAAACAAATATTTATTACAATCTTGAATAGTACAATTTCAAGCTCTCACTATACATATACAATTTTGAATACATCACAATTTCATATGTATAGATAACCTCACTACATATCACTCACACTCGTATTTTGTCTTCAACTGCATTCCAGTTTGAATCCAGCATCTGAGCAATCTGCAAAAATATTCACTAACGCAGTAAAATTGAAAAAGAAATATTTTTGCAATAATGAAATATGATTTTTGAAAATATGATTTGCCTCAGTTATTTGGGTTGTTCGTCATCATTTATACTTGAATTCATCACACACGAACAGTGTGACATGCACAGTGTATCACTGTACATGCCACAAGGCCGTTCACATCGATATACACTTGATAATGCTACAGGGACAAGTGAGCACAGGTCAAACCCAAATGAAAAGCCGGGTTCAACTCACGTGCAATATATTTAAAATCACGACACGAGAACAAGGTCAAACCCGAGTTTTTGAAAAACTGGATTCAACACAGGGCTGTTCACAAGTCAAAAATAGAGCATCAAAATAATATCGAAGTCATTCCAGCAAAATGACAGTACAAACAAGTACACACTGGAAATACAAGCACATGCACAACAAAAGGTCACGATTGCCACCAACAACAACATGAATACTGCGCCAACCAGAATGAAGCAATCAACATGAATGCAACTGCAATACAATTAAACCAACATGTCCGGTTACAACTACAAAAATGACACAGCAACAGTGAAGCCCAAATATACAGAAATCAATTATCAGACTACCATGATCAGTAATACAAGCAAACAGCATAAGAGTGCATGCAACAGCAGTAAAGGAATCAACATATACAACAGTGAAGACTGCATGAGTGATACAAGTCAGAGCAACAAAATCATCACAATGAAGACCACTATGCAGTGTACAATAGTGACATGCACATCAACCAAACAACCTACAAGGTCAGGGAAGCAATGACCAGACCAAACAAAGAACTTCAACCAAACAAGACAGTAAATAGTTCAGTGCATCAAGACATGTCAACAGCAACATGCTTGAAGACTATAGCACGACCAAGTATGGAGTGTACAAGTGCAAATGTCCAAACCACAACATGTAGGCAAACATGAAGTGAATACAATTCGAATGAATGCAAGTTCATATGTACAGCAACCCAACAACCAGTGAAAGTAGCAAGATTAACAAATGCAATGTTCAAGTGAAATGAAGAATGAAAACAGTGATGGGCGAAAATGATGCAGAGTCGTGGAGTGGTATACAAGAAATCAACGCAGTACAAAAATACAAATCAAGCCGAAGTTTAAAAAATCTAATTCGTATCTTTGAAAAAGTCAGGAAGTAAAAGGGGAAGTTGTTGCCGTGTGAATCAAGGAAAATCGAACGTTACATAATCAAGGCTGTGAGCATCAAGTAGTAAGTATATCAGGAAAGCCTTGTGTATCAAGTTGTAAAAAATTAGGAAAGTGATGAAGTCGCGTTAATGAACACGAACGAAATCAAGTGTCACGAATTCATATAAATACCACACCCAAGTCATCATCATCGACATCGAGTAAAAAAAACAAGCAATTTAAACGAGCAACGAAAGAAATTACATACCGAATCAACAACTCGATCATCAGAGAACGAAAGAGCCCAAGCAACGCAAATCAGAGAATCGAGAGAGCAAAAGCAACGCAAACCAGTGAATTGATCAATCAAAGAAGGAGTGACCATCCGAGCAATAAAATCAAACAGTCACGATCTCCAATATTCAAAAAACCCTAATTTCAGAAAGAAGAACGGCCGCAATTGTTTCAGAAGGAAGAACAAAGGATCGGCCGCATTATTCTCACAAATCAAAAGAATTCGATCGGGCTAAAAATAAAAGGGCCGTGATTTATAAAAAAGGGGGTTTTATTTTTGAAGGGTTTTAGTCTAACTTTAATAGGGTTTAATTTTTTATTTGAGCAAAAATTACAGATTCAAAGTTGTATTTTAATTTTTGCTCCTGCTTTTATTTTTGAAGTCTGTTTTTTTCTTTTCGAGTCAAAGAATTTGTAAATCACCACCTAGGTTGTAGGTGGTGTCAGATTGTCTAGTTAGAATTAGTTCAGTGAGCAGGGTGTGCGAGTTTGCAAAACTCTATAGGCGGAGCAGAGTTTGCGAGTAAGCAAAGCTCTATAGGCGGAGCAGGGTGTGCGTGTCTATGAGAGTGTTTGTGAGCGGGAGCAAAAGGGTTTGCGAGTCCAGTAGAGTGTTTGTAAGCGAGATACTGTTTAATTCTAATAGAAATCTGGGAATGCAGCAGTAGGGAGGGGTTGCCGAAGCTGGGTAAATTTTGTGTGTGATTTACTTTTCAGCATATTTATTTCTGCAGTTTGTTTCTGTGTTTAAATTGAGAAATTTTTCTGTAACCCTATTCACCCCCCCCCCCTCTAGGGTTAATCTAGATCCTACAAGTGGTATCAGAGCACGGTAAATTTTTTCTTTAACTCTAGAGTCATGAATTCATCAAATAATGCTTTTTCTGAGGGGCAATCTATTGTTAGGCCACCCATGTTTAATGGGAATGATTATGCTTATTGGAAAGTTAGGATGAGTATTTATCTTAGTTCCGTTGATTATGATGTTTGGGACATCATTGAAACTGGCTATAAACCTCCCACTATAACTGTTGGTGGTACTGAGATTCCTAAACCTACGGATAGGTGGGATGCTAACGATTAGAAATTAAAAACTACAAATGCCAAAGCAATGAACGCTTTGATCTGTTCTCTTGATAAAAATGAATTTAATAGAATTTCTCATTGTACAACAGCACAGGAAATTTGGCATCCCTTGGAGGTGACACATGAAGCAACTTCTCAAGTCAAGGAGTCTCGTCTAGCCCTATTCAGTAATGAATACGAGAACTTTGTGATGGACAAAGGCGAGAGCATAAAGGACATGTTTGGACGCTTTTCAACTTTGGTGTACAACGCTAGAGCGCTTGGGAAGGTATTCACTGAGGTAGAGCTTGTGCGAAAGTGCTACGAATTTTACCGATGAGCTTCGAGGCAAAAGTCACGGCAATACAAGAATCGAAAGATCTGAGTAAACTAAGCATGGATGAGTTGATTGGTAACTTGATGACATATGAGCTTGAGCTAAAGGCAAAGGAAGAACGCAACAACTCTGAACCAAAGAAGAAGACGATTGCCTTAAAGAGCAAAGAAGAAAGCAATGAAGAAGTAGAAGATCCTATTGAAGAACTTGCAATGGCTGTCAATAATTTTAGAAAATGGTCAAGATTCAAGCCACGCAAGAAGAAAACAAAGGGCAATAGGCAAAAGATTCTGAAAATTCCGATAATGAACTGACATGTTATAACTGCAACAAGCCTGGCCACCTCAAACCAGAATGCCCACTTCTCAAAAACAATCGAGGAAAGAAAAAGAAGAAGACGGCATTTGCAGCGACTTGGGATGATGAAGAAGGAGAGGAAGTTTCGGATAGCAGCTTTGAGGAGGCTAACTTGTGTCTTATTGCGAAATCAGATTCAGAAACAAGCTCAGAGGAATCTAGTGAGGGAGGTAACTATACTTATAAAGAACTTGTTTTTATGTGTTTTGATCTTACTAAAGTAGTTGATGCTCTTGAATCTAAAATTGAAAAACTGAAAACTGATAGGAGAGAACTTGCTCGTGAAAATTTTAGGTTAGAAACTGAACTTGAAAATATTCAAAACCTAGAATGTAAAAAATGTAAAATTTTAGATTCAGAATTGACAAGACTTAAGAATAGCTTTGAGAATCTTGAGAAAGAAAACTTGAGTCTTAAGGAAATCATTGACACTAGGAAAAATGATTTTATAAATAGATGCACCTCACTTGTCACTGAAAGCACAACACTAAAAACCAAAGTCCAAAATCTTGAGAAATCTTTGAATAACTTTTCAAGAGGCGAAAAATCTTTCAACATGCTATTGGGAAATCAAATTTTTGCTAACAAGAGAAAGGGACTAGGTTTTGGGAAAACACAAGTTGAGGATAATGCAAAAGGTAAGAGTGTCTTTGATAGATCTGAAATAATTGGACATCGTTTTGAAAACTGTAGTCATAGGAACAAGAACACAAAATTTATACAAGTTTGGGTTCCTAAGAATTTTACAAACAAATTTCATATCTATTGGAACAAGAATAAAAGGACTAAACAAGTTTGGGTTACAAAGGGTTTGTTTATTCATAATGCTTCTGCCACTAACAATCATGGACCTATAAATAGGTCACAAAAATCTTTCATCGTGTAGGTATAGTGGCAGGCTAAGGAACAATAACGGTGTTCTCTGGATTTTGGCTGTTCCAGAAACACAACGGGTAACAAAGCAAAGTTCCTTAGCCTAGTATAAAGGTGACAGAATCACAATGGGCAACCACGAAAAATTATCGTAAAGGTAAAATAAGTAAAGGTATATTTATTTGATCGATAAATTAAATGTGATAATCTGCACCGTATTCTGAATGAAATCAGCCACTATTGAGATGTTGAAAAGAGATGATGATTTTTTGATTCTGACTTGATCTACATAATTAGCCAATTATACTGATGCCAAAAACACCATTCTTTGAATTACGTCATGCATATTTGTTTGGATTAAACATTGTGTTTTGTTGGATATATTTGGTACTAATTCGGCTAACTCTATATTCACGGTTTTATGATTATTTCCTCGGCTTCTATTCAAATTCAAAGAATGTCATTTAAATTGTTGCTAAAATTGAGTTTGAAATTTTTTATGCACACTTCATGGTCTGGTTTATCAATTTTAGTTAGTGATATTTTGGATTGAAAGAGAAACTCAGATGCAGATTACACTAGTAATCTAGTTGATAGAAAAATTACTAGTTGAACGTGATTTTTGAGACATTTAGTAACTGCATCGTTTTTTATAGAAAATATCTGCATATTGTTCATTTTAAATAATTTTTCATTTAGCAGAATTTTTTTCTCATATAACCCCTTCGAGAAAATAATTGTTTGACCATATTTTCAGATTAGTCATTTTTATTTGATTTTAAATGACAAATTTTGACTAATCCGACTCCCTACTAATTATCAAAAAGATAAATAGTGATTGAAAAGATGATAAGAGTTGATTTTTAACATACATTACTCAAGAAAGTATATTTGGAAAATTTCTTTAGGAATTCAAACAAGAGTTATAAAACTTTCTGTTCGGTAAATATTCCATGATCATTTCTATATCTATCATATTTCTATCGACCATTGTTTATCAAATATTAAATATAGTTTGCCGATATGTGGTACTATAATCAGGAATCATTTGTTTTTCATGCCACATTTTTTTGTAAAAATAAATAAATATCCAAAGTATTCACTCTCATTTAAAAGTCCTCACGGTTATGCATGGGTGAATTACTTGGATTTTTGATTATGTGCTTCCATGCTCATTTAAAAGTCCTTATGGTTATGCATGTATGGAACGCATATCAAAATTAATTGATTAAATAGACAAGTTGATTCTAATCCCATTTAAAAGTCCTCACGGTCAAGCGTGGTTAGAAGATACTTGATTTCATTTTAAAAAAAATTAAAATTGGAATACTACTAATCTCATTTAAAAGTCCTAACGGTTATGCATGATTAGTAGATATTCAAATTCCTGATATAAATGTACAACAAGTTGATACAATTGTATGATTTTATATTAGAACATCATTTCCAACATTCTAAAAGTGGAATATGCGCCTAACAAGGGTAGTTATGATTTTTGTTTGATTTTTATTGAAGTTTAATATTTATATTCAATTTGAGTTTAATGTTGGATTAATATTGATCACTTAATCTCTATTTTTCTCTAACACTATTATTCTTTTGCTGATAACAAAAGGATGAGAGTAAAGTTAAGATTTTGTCAAATAGAATCAAGCAATAATTTTCCATTTGCATCTAGGCTCATTTATATATTTCTATTTGTATGCATATATGTAGGGGGAGCATCATGTAGAGAGGAAGCATTTAAATAGGGAGAGCAATTTGTGTATATCATTGATCAAATGAATTTAGCACAGTCAAAATCTTAAATATATGTTTGTTATCATCAAAAGGGGGAGATTGTGGAATATGCAAGTATATGATTTTTGTTTGATGATAATAAACATATATATTCATTTAAATGTATTTGGTAATGTAATATTTAGTTTTTCATAGATTAAATAAATATTTGTTGAATAAAATAAACTACACAGAATTTGAATTCAAACAGAACAAGTTACACAGAATTTGAATTCAAACAGAAATTTTATTCAAACAAATATTTATTACAATCTTGAATAGTACAATTTCAAGCTCTCACTATACATATACAATTTTGAATACATCACGATTTCATATGTACAGATAACCTCACTACATATCACTCACACTCGTATTTTGTCTTCAATTGCATTCCAGTTTGAATCCAACATCTGAGCAATCTGCAAAATTATTCACTAACACAGTAAAATTGAAAGAGAAATATTTTTGCAATATAAAATGAAATATGATTTTTGAAAATATGATTTGCCTCGGTTATTTGGGTTGTTCGTCATCATTTATATTTGAATTCATCACACACGAACAGTGTGACATGCACAGTGTATCACTGTACATGCCACAAGGCCGCGCACATCGATATACACTTGATAATGCTACAGGGATAGGTGAGCACAGGTCAAACCCAAATGAAAAGCCGGGTTCAACTCATGTGCAATATATTTAAAATCACGACACGAGCACAAGGTCAAACCCGAGTTTTTGAAAAACTGGATTCAACACAGCGCTGTTCACAAGTCAAAAACAGAGCATCAAGATAATATCGAAGTCATTCCAGCAAAATGACAGTACAAACAAGTACACACTGGAAATACAAGCACATGCACAACAAAGGGTCAAGATTGCCACCAACAACAACATGAATACTGCGCCAACCAGAATGAAGCAATCAACATGAATGCAACTGCAATACAATCAAAACAACATGTACAGTTACAACTACAAAAATGACACAGCAACAGTGAAGCACAAATATACAGAAATCAATGATCAGACTACCATGATCAGTAATACAAGCAAACGGCATAAGAGTGCATGCAACAGCAGTAAAGGAATCAACATATACAACAGTGAAGACTGCATGAGTGATACAAGTCAGAGCAACAAAATCATCACAATGAAGACCACTATGCAGTGTACAACAGTGACATGCACATCAACAAAACAACCTATAAGGTCAGGGAAGCAATGACCAGACCAAACAAAGAACTTCAACCAAACAAGACAGTAAATAGTTCAGTGCATCAAGACATGTCAACAGCAACATGCTTGCAGACTACAGCAAGACCAAGTATGGAGTGTACAAGTGCAAATGTCCAAACCACAACATGTAGGCAAACATGAAGTGAATACAATTAGAATGAATGCAAGTTCATATGTACAGCAACCTAACAACCAGTGAAAGTAGCAAGATTAACAAATGCAATGTTCAAGTGAAATGAAGAATGAAAACAGTGATGGGCGAAAATGATGCAGAGTCATGGAGTGGTATACAAGAAATCAACGCGGTACAAAAATACAAATCAAGCCAAAGTTTAAAAAATCAAATTCGTATCTTTGAAAAAGTCAGGAAGTAAAAGGGGAAAGTTGTTGCCGTGTGAATCAAGGAAAATCGAACGTTACATAATCAAGGCTATGAGCATCAAGTAGTAAGTATATCAGGAAAGCCGTGTGTATCAAGTTGTAAAAAATTAGGAAAGTGATGAAGTCGCGTTAATGAACACGAACGAAATCAAGTGTCACAAAATCATATAATACCACACCCAAGTCATCATCATCGGCATCGAGTAAAAAAAACAAGCATTTTAAACGAGCAACGAAAGAAATTACATACCGAATCAACAACTCGATCATCAGAGAACGAAAGAGCCCAAGAAACGCAAATCAGAGAATCGAGAGAGCAAAAGCAACGCAAACGAGTGAATTGATCAATCAAAGAAGGAGCGACCAACCGAGCAAGAAAATCAAACAGTCGCGATCTCCAATATTCAGAAAACCCTAATTTCAGAAAGAAGAACGGCCGTAATTGTTTAAGAAGGAAGAACAAAGGATCGGCCGCATTATTCTCACAAATCAAAAGAATTGGATCGGGCTAAAAATAAAAGGGCCGTGATTTATAAAAAAAGGGGTTTTATTTTTGAAGGGTTTTAGTCTAATTTTAATAGGGTTTAATTTTTTATTTGAGCAAAAATTACGGATTCAATGTTGTATTTTAATTTTTGCTCCTGGTTTTATTTTTGAAGTCTGTTTTTTTCTTTTCGAGTCAAAGAATTTGAAAATCACCACCTAGGTTGTAGGTAGTGTCAGATTGTCTAGTTAGAATTAGTTCAATGAGCAGGGTGTCCGAGTTTGCAAAGCTCTATAGGCGGAGCAGAGTTTGCGAGTAAGCAAAGCTCTATAGGTGGAGCAGGGTGTGCGAGTCTACGAGAGTGTTTGTGAGCGGGAGCAAAAGGGTTTGCGAGTCTAATAGAGTGTTTGTAAGTGGGATACTGTTTAATTCTAATAGAAATCTGGGAATGTAGCAGTAGGCAGGGTTTGCCGAAGCTGGGTAAATTTTGTGTGTGATTTACTTTTCAGCATATTTATTTCTGCAGTTTGTTTCTGTGTTTAAATTGAGAAAATTTGCTATAACCCTATTCACCCCCCCCCCCTCTAGGGTTAATCTAGATCCTACACTTTCGTGGGATACATACAGGACCTATCGTGAGATTGCAACAATAATGAAGGCTCTTATGGGAATACGGACAAGAGTCCTCATGGAATATGCATAAGAGCTACCGTGGGATGTATAGCAGAGCTATCATGGTAAAAAAGCAATAATGAAGGCTCTTATGGGAATATGAACAAGAGTCCTCACGGAGTATGCATAAGAGCTATCGTGAGATGTATGCTAGAGCTATCGTGAGATAATAGCAATTATAAAGGCTATCATAGAATATGAACAAGAGCCATTGTGAAGCAACTTGAGTAATCGTCATGATTGAAAATGAAGCTATGAAAGGGGAGTGTTGTAGAGCCATTGTATGAAAGATCTATGTCATCGTGATATGTTTCCCAATAGCCATCGTGAGGAATTTATAAAGCCATCATCATTACATGAGGTACTTGAAGCCATAGTGAGCAATCTATAAATCCATCGTGACATGAATTACTTGAAGCCATCGTAAGGAATTTAGAAAACTATCGTGACATGTTAAAATTAAAGCCATCGTGAAGTGTCTTACAGTGTTGTCAAGAAATAAGGCATTATATCCATCGAACGAAAAGTCCTGGGGTCATCATCGAATGACGAAATAAAGCCATAATTTGTTAAGGAATCAAGCTATCATGAAGCAAATCAGTTCATTAGGCTAAGAAAGGATGTTCCACGTGTCATTTTGAATGTACGCCACATCAGCAGATCACAGCCATAGGGCTACGTGTTAAGAAGCCCACGATTCAAAATTTCTATAACTAAGCATGTATACCCCTAAAAAGGAACCGATCTTCTAGATCTCCTACTCCTCCATTTTTCATTTTCTTTTGACATTGTATAGTGAGCTCCAATTTGGGGATTCGTGGGTGCTAGGGAAAATTGAATTGAGAACTTTGTGAACAAGGACTTGTACTTTAAATGATTTGCATAACTGACTATTTTACCACTTCTGACTTATGTATATGATTACTCAATTACCATAAACATATGACTTTAGTTTTTGAACAAGCATTTAAGACTATGGAATATACATTGACCAAACGGCCTTAGCTTTGCTTGGTTCAATAGCTTGAAATATATATAGCTTAATTTTTGCCCTAAATTTAAGTGGTGCTTTCACTGAGAGCTGAACTTAGAGAACTCCATTTTCTTAAGCTTTCCTATCCACTCGAAGCACAAAAACTAAAATTATGCCACTTGTATTTCGTAACAACTCGGTTTTTGGTAATAATAAATTAATATAAATAATATTAATTTTTAATTAAATTAGAATTTGATGATTTCTTTAATAAATTGATTTTGGAATTTATTTTATAAAAGAATTTAAATTGTTAAAATGCAACATTTAAATTCAAATGCATCGCAAGTATAAAAATAGTTTTATAATAATAATGTAATTAAATATAATATCAATTTGTATAAGAAGTTATTTCGAAATGGAAACTTGTAATTGTTTAAATGGAATGGAATTTAATTTTAAAAGAAAAGAAAAATACAAATACATACATACGTATGTATGTATGTATGTATGTATGTATGTATGTATGTATGTATGTATGTATGTATGTATGTATGTATGTATGTATGTATATGCTTGGCCCAAACCTTATAACCCAAGCCTAAACAAAAATTAATGTATTCTGATGTTTCTCAATATAGTGCTTTCTTTCTCTAGACTCTTCATTTTCATTTATAAATACATTCTCTTCAACTATGTTATCTGACTTCAGAAAGGGGTTTTACCTCAAACCCTCGTCACCTTAATAATAAATAATAAATCAAATAAATTATGTAAAATTCCTAGATTCAAATTTGTTATTAATGGCATCGTTAAGCATCTACGTTATGAATCTCGATTGCTACAATGGCATGTCGAGTGCAAGTGTAACGACCCACTATTTTGTACCATTCGAATTCGACAATAATAGAACATGTCGAGCTGGAATAGTTCAAAATAATAGATTGTAGAATAAATTTGGCAAAACTCGGAATATACAGTAAATAAATCGCAGAATCACATACACAGATATCAGAATCTCGCAGCGGAAATTAAAAATTTAGTGGTTCATGAAGCCACTGATACATCTTTACAAAACAGAACTTACATTGTCTATAATCCTCAATACAAATTTTAACATACACAGATAGAGAGTCTTCAAAGTCTTGAATTCCAGAAAGGATAAAGGCTGAAACAACTTCCAATAGCACGAATGATCTATTGAGTGTCCTAGCTACGGAGAAGAAACTGAAGCTGCAACTCAGGCTGACCCGAGCGTACAATAAAACAAAACACTCGAGTCAGGACATACATACTTATATAATGTAAGCTAAATCAAGTGTACTGTAATATATAGCAAGTAACTCAAAGGATGCCTGGGACCGCCCATCCTCTAAGGATCCGTTAAACTATTTACTATGTAGTATATTGCGCTATTATAATAGTGTCTATTTATAAAGTAAACATACTTATTTCTTAGCATTAAGGGGTTACCCATATAGCCCTTAACACGTAATAGTCCCAGTAGTCCATCCAATATCATAGCTCCTCCTACTCGGGAAGCAACTAGAGGATACCACACGGGCTACGGGAGAAAACCAAACTCGTACAAGGCTCGATATGGTAGGTGACACGGCACAACTAGGCAATGCCAGGGTAGATATACCAATTGCTATCCGGACCGGTGGTAACGCGAAGCCGCAGCAACCGCCCACCTCGAACAACACTCCCAAATCAAAGGGTGCACCCAAACAATCACATAAGCAATAGAATGGTATACGAAGAAGTGCGTTCGATCAGAGGAGCTACCTCATTAATCCGAGAATCGCTCCTGTTTTAGCCACCTTATGCCAACTCACGGGAGTCGGGTCCACGTATATACCTTTCAAGAAACCGTCACCACCAACCTACTTCATTCTGCAATCTCCACCGCGTACACGGTTAGTCAAAGTGGTTTTCGGTATCGACAGAGAGTATGTCCATATCCGATCCCGGTCTCTTTGCCAACCCTTCGTTATTATAACCCGTGGTTATTTAAAAACAGTTTATACTTTAAATCAGAATAAACATTTCCATTTCAAAACTATAGATACGATATCATTTTAAAACCCAAAACAATAGGATATCGTTATATTCAAATATAATTCTTTCCAAAACCATACTGTTTATAATATCTGGAGACCAAATATTTGAATTATATCTTCAAAGGATAATGTTTTGGAAACTTTACTTAAATCCATAACTCCCAAACACAATGGTTTGGACATTCAACGGTATATATATAAATGGGTTAACTTTATGGTTACTTTGTAAAGAAGATAATTTACATAGCTTCACAAATATATTTCTTTATTTAAAGTTTAACCATAATTTAAATATCCCTTTATGTTCCCAAAACCATTTCAATTTTTATATATATCCAATTGGAGTATTTACTATTCAAAACTTAGTTTGGGTTTTATTCTTTCACAAATCAATGTTTTATATTTTTAGTCTTGAATATTCCCATAATTTCCATAAATAAAACTCCAAATTTTAACCATTAAATTTTTCCCAAAATTTACTTAATACCAGAATATTTATCTTTAATTTATTTAGGAAAATACAGTTATAAATATTATGTCTTAAGATTTTCCAAAACTTAAGGTAAAATAAAATTTATCAAATTCCATAAATTTTAGAGCAATCAAATTCTAGATTCCATAGCACTTAGGGAATGCTACCTAAAGTTATGGGTAAAACTAGTCAATTTCAAAAGACAGCATTTAAATGTTGTAATAGATTGTTTAACTTGATAAATATTTCCAAATATAACCTATTTATTTATTCATTTATTAACTGAAATCTTATTCTTTCAAAATCCCGATTTACCAAATAAGTTATATTCCATAAATTTATTCAAATATTTATTTATTTCTTTATTTATAACTTATTAAAAATCAATATAAATTCCTTTAAAGATATAAATCAAATATTTAACTTCCAAAATAATTTTAAATATTTCAGAAAATATTATAAGGACCACGGGCCTGTATATAGTTTTCTAGCCTAGGTCAAGTGGTACGGATTTATATCATTTCAATCCGTAGTTTACAAATATCCCGGGTCCTATCATTTCAAACCCGCAATCCCAAGTTTAACAGTTTAACAGTTAACAGCATAATTTAACAATAATAATCATTTAGGCCTATCATTTCAGCCCATAACAATCTACGTATAACAGGGAACTTGCAGTGTGATTTAAGCAGTAAATAAACAATAACATAATATAACTGCAGATATAATACAACAGATAATAACTGATGAGGTGTCAATTTAAATGGGGTTCATCATTTTATATTACACTACAGACAGATAATAGTGACATAAAATTTTACACATACACTTGCAATAATTTACGAAATATAAATACGTATGTCTGGTGAGAAATACTCACCTGAAAGTTGCAGAAAATTTGAATTCAAAACGACGATTCACCGGTAAAGACCGACAGAAAATAACGATCAAATTTCTTCTGATGTCGCCTAGATTCAAATCTAGAACAAATTCAAATATTTTGAAACGCGACTTTAGAATGTATGGTCAAGAAAGGATTAAAATAGAACGGAAATTGTTTTGACTTGCTCGACCACTCCACCGTATAATGTGACCTAAATATACCCAAAATATGTGCCCCGTGCTAACACACAAAATTTACGACGAAAATTTTCCCTAAACAATTACGGCAAGATGTTAACTACGAACACCCGTACACATAAATTTTTCTTTCTCCATGTACGGTGACACGGATACGTGCACGCACGTGCATCACTCCACTGCCTAGTTTTCTCATGCACATTGCACATATATGTGCAGCCTACCTCCCCAGTTTTCTTTTCTCTTATTTACTAAAATTCCAGTTTAACCTATATACTTGCAAAATTTGTTTCATCTCTTTTTCCTTTCCAGGCTCGAACTGTCACAGGGTATCCTCTTCATCAATACAGCATGGCTAAGCATGCACCGTGGCATCAAAACATGTCAAAGTGGCTTTATATACCAAGATGTTCGAACTCCACATTTCAAATTTTCCAGTACACTTCCCAGGCCGATCAACTGATACGTGTATATGCACGCTCAAACCAACCCATACAATACCACATACTTCATCCATATATATCTTACTTCATTCATATATTTAACTCTTGTATTCAGTTTTAATCTTACGTTTTAGGTTTAGTTCTAAAACATCACTTTACAGATAGATTTCCTTAGATTCAAAACTTCCCAGGCAGATCTGAAGCATTTCAGTTTCATTTTAAGTTTTAAACTTAACTTTAAAACATTTCTAGACAATATAAATTTTCTTAAATATAACTTCCCAGGCATCTGTACAGGCAAACCACTGCTTCGTGACTGCTACAAATTACTTCGAGTCACCTCCTTATATGCTTCGAGTAATTTCATGCCAGACTTCGAGTCAAGAACGCCTCTGCTTCGAGACAATCTGGGAATTTCTTCGGGAATCATATAATTGCTTCGAACGAAACTGAGGCCACTTCTACTTGACCAACACTGAAGCCTTTTTATGTATTCTTCTTTCAACATGTCCAACTCCTATTGATACCTCAAGTACACATAAAGAATCATCTACTGAAACCTACCTGCATGTTTTTCTTGCCTACCTACTATTTATATTTACTTTCTACTGCAAATTCCACTGATGCATACGAGTACTGACACCAACATATACACAGAGATACAACATGTACATCCTACCCCTTCATCTTTTCACAAATGGTTTCCACAATCTCCAAATTATAAACTAAAACAGGCAACTCACTTACACTCATGCTAACCAGTATTATGATAGATAAACAAAACAAGGACTTCCCCTCTGAAAATATTCACTGCCCTATTTTTCTATATATAATTCTTTTCTTTTTATATGACCTGCCTAGACTACTAATCACAGATCTTCAATCACCAAAATAATTATGGGCATTACTCCTCTCCAAATTCAAAACAGACAATCCCTTAAAATGTATAGATAAAATCTTCTAACCTTCACAAAACACATGCCTTTCCAAGAGATTACACAGTTCTAAGACCTACGCAGACTCAAGCTAGCATCTATATTCCTACTGGCACATGGTGGGAGAAATGGCCGAGCAAACAAGGGTGAAAAGAAAAAAAAAAGAAACTGGAAGGAAAGGAAAACAAAAAGACTGAAGAAGAAAAGAAAATATACCTGATGGCTATAGAGGAAGAAAGGCAGAATAAAAGAGATGTAGAGGAATGAAAGATATATATAGGCAAGGCTTGCGAATAACGTATCAGCCTTTTTTTTTCATTGTGAATTCCTTCAAGTCTGCGTGATTAAAGGCAAAAGATGAGGCAGCTTGATTATGGAGAAATAAATGCTGATGGAATTTAAAACATGCATTGATTTTGGACGAAATGGTTTGCGTGACTGGAAAATTGAAGATGGGAGAAAGGAGTTGATATGCACGTTACTTTATATAAACAAAGCTTGCGTGATTAGTGGAGGAAAATAAACAACAAAATTACGAGCGTTACTTAAAATTTCCCCGTGCTCTTGGATTTGTATATATGTGTGATTAGGAACGGAAAATTTTATTTATTTATTTATTTATTTATTTATTGCATAATAAAGATGAAATAGAGAGATATACATGGGAATTGAGAAGTTGAAAAGATAGGCAAGGTTAAGTATGAATGCGTGATTTAAAACTGCCAATTGAAATCTAGATTTAATGCATGCGATAACTGCAATTTTTATGAGAAGCTTTGATTTCAAAATCTTATACTATTTAATGTAGGCGTGATTTTAGATTGATGATTTGCAGATAAAAGGATTTGTTTGAGGCGGAATCAAATGGACAAATGGGGAGAAAAGGGCAAGCAGCTTAAATGGTTTAAAGTATCAGTTTTATATATATAAATATGAATACGTGTGTGATGATTCATTTATATTTACATAAATTTTGATTTGTATTAAATATGTTTACAAATGTATTTGGACGTTCGCAGATACCATACTAGATCATAGGCAAAAACACAGGGGAAAAAGAGGAAGCTGTAGAGATTTAAAGCTTTCAGTTACAAAAGTTATAAATATGTTTACGTGATATAAGATTTAGGCAGTTACACAACATATAAAGTTTGAAAATATGTAAATATGCACGCGTGATTTCAGCATGCTTTGATTCTCCTATGTTTGATTTAATAAACAAACTGGCCAGACTTAATGCAAAACCTTTTTAAAAAGAAACGTACAAAATGAAAAGTTGCGTGATATAAGCCTGGATATAAAGTTTGTACGTAACTTTATGTTCTTTTTTTTTTTCAGTTTGCAAAAATTATAAGTTTTTGAATTTACTGGAAGGCCGAGAGATTTGCTTCAGTTTTCTCTTTGAATAAATGCTTATACGTGATTGAAGAAATAAACAAGGGAAGTTATCAATGCATGATTTTATTTCTGAGAAAAGGAAAGGCAAACTCATATTCAATTCAGTTTTGATTTACAAAAGGTTTAATTAAGGCATACGTTGATATGGGGAGAAATAAAGGTAAGTATACATCAGAGGATGAACGAAAGAGTTGATATGTATCGTATCAATTTAGGCATGCACAAATTTCTCCTTGGATTTTTGTCTCACACGTTACTTCCATGTTAAGTTTTTACTTCATTTTATTTATTTGATTTTAGTTTGAAAACAATAAATGGAATGGCAATAATTTATGCAAAGCTTAGAAAAACGTATACAAATTTATTTAAAATCAGACTGTCAGTTAATGCAACGTAACGTTTGTTATAAAATCTCTGACTGATATTTTTCTCCAAAATTTTACGAAAACATGATTTTTACACTACGCTAAACAGACGCAGTCCAAAACATCAAAAAAAAAAAAAAAAAAATTTATAAAAATAACATTTTAAAAACACACGTTTTATTACGTCACTTATACCCTATAATTGACGCGTCTTTTGAACGCGAAATTCAACTGTTTAACTTAGCTTAAAATTTCACAGTTATTATTAGATTTTATTGACATATGCAATTTTATAAAATATATCTTCAAATTAAATAATTAAACTATATCTTTAGACACAATTTATATAAAATATACTTTGAAACTAAATAATTAATAATAAAATAAATATCTAAAACTAGGGCTGTTACACTCTCCCCCACTTAAGAACTTTTCGTCCTCGAAAAGGAACGAAAGAAGAGAAACAAAGAAGATAAGCTAGATAACAAGTATTTTAAACGGATGGTTCCGGATTTTAAAGCACGAAGAAGATCTTCTAGAGTCGGTTTTACCCTTCCAGTTCGACTGTCAGTCTATGGGACAATGTCCCGATCCTGAGGAGCAACAAAGATTTCTAAAGACTATAGAGAGATTTCTAAATAGACTGGTATAAGCGATAGCATCCCAATCCGTAGAAGATAGGGAAACCAAGGACATTTAAGATAGTCTGGAAAACAAGATAAGATAATAAATTTGAAATCATAATACTTTGAAAGTCATTAAAATTTATAGATTATTATTTGGAAATACTACTAAAATCATAACACCTTTTTAAAATAATCTTCATTTATTCAGTTATAAATTTCCATAATATTTTATTTTTAGAACAGCAGCACTTAAAATATGCTACAACAGATATAATAATATTTCTAATTAGTTCAACATTTTTCTTAATTCTTAATTTAACAAATAACCTAACACTTTATTTGGAATACCTATTTTATAAATAAAATTTGAGTGGTTATAATAAATGTTATACACTCGAATTTTAGTTATAAAATCCTTTTTATATTGTATATTTTCCAAATTCATTTTTAACTTTTGAAAATCAAGGTAAGTTATATTGAAATGAAATTGAGTATTATACAACTAAAACTTCCAAATTTAATTATTTCCAGTTGGAATTTCTTATTCAGAATTTTATTTTCCATTTATTGAAATTTCTTAAGATAAAATTTTAAGAATTAAATTTCTGATTCCCCTCAAACCATTTACAGATAAATAAGTATATATTCATAATATGTCAATCAAATTTAAATTATATATCTATATATATATATATATTAAGTCATACTTTAGAAATTTCAAATCAAATAAAATCTCAAGGTAATACTGTAGCCAGACTACAGAATGGTCTTTCACTTCGAAACTCGAAAATGAATGTCGATGATGTTGTAGTCATCACCGAAATTATTTTCCAGCGACAAAGAGAAGAGCACTAAATTTTTAAAATTCTTTGGGAAACAAACTTCTATTTTGAAAATACTTTAAATAATATATACTTTTAAAATTTTAATCCCAAAGTTTGAAACCATCAGAAATTGAATTCTCAAGTTCTTGTTTTATATTCATTTCTGTTTCTAAATTAATTTATAACCATTGTTTATATTCAATTATTTAGACAAACACATGGTTTACAAAACCACAAATAAAATCAAACTATTATCTCCTGACACTAGTTAAATTAAATATTAAAATTTCTGAAAATTTATACTTATATATATTTTAGATTTCCTTTCAAATATAGGAGTAAATTTCCAAAACAAGGATAGAAATTCAAATTTGATGAACTCAAATCAAATAGAATCCAAGCTAGTTAAAATCAGAAGGTCCGATGATTAAATAACAGAATAAGGAACTGGGTAAGTCTATATAAATCGCGGACAACCTTGATCTGGTCAACCGTGACTTGAAGAGTCGGATCGATATGATTGGGTAAATCTATATTTGATCCGAAGAGATAGAGTTCAGAATAATCAAAGATACTAGCATATAAACCGATGATAAATATAAATCTCCAGTGAATTAATGCTAATGGTAAAGGAGTTTCACCCCTTTATTAGAACGATGGCGAGACCGCCAATTCACTATAAAGATCATCCGAAGTGGAGTTATGGGATACTCCAGAATCTTGAGTAGATGAAAAGTGAGGGACACGAGTGAACTTTGGAACCACAGGGAATGTTCCAAATTCGAAAAGGAAGAGATTCAATCTCAAATGAAGGTGATTCTGTAAATCAAATTTACCATATATTCTGAGTTTGCCTAGAGCCAAAGCTCTGATACCAGCTGTAACGACCCACTATTTTGTACCATTCGAATTCGACAATAATAGAACATGTCGAGCTGGAATAGTTCAAAATAATAGATTGTAGAATAAATTTGGCAAAACTCGGAATATACAGTAAATAAATCGCAGAATCACATACACAGATATCAGAATCTCGCAGCGGAAATTAAAAATTTAGTGGTTCATGAAGCCACTGATACATCTTTACAAAACAGAACTTACATTGTCTATAATCCTCAATACAAATTTTAACATACACAGATAGAGAGTCTTCAAAGTCTTGAATTCCAGAAAGGATAAAGGCTGAAACAACTTCCAATAGCACGAATGATCTATTGAGTGTCCTAGCTACGGAGAAGAAACTGAAGCTGCAACTCAGGCTGACCCGAGCGTACAATAAAACAAAACACTCGAGTCAGGACATACATACTTATATAATGTAAGCTAAATCAAGTGTACTGTAATATATAGCAAGTAACTCAAAGGATGCCTGGGACCGCCCATCCTCTAAGGATCCGTTAAACTATTTACTATGTAGTATATTGCGCTATTATAATAGTGTCTATTTATAAAGTAAACATACTTATTTCTTAGCATTAAGGGGTTACCCATATAGCCCTTAACACGTAATAGTCCCAGTAGTCCATCCAATATCATAGCTCCTCCTACTCGGGAAGCAACTAGAGGATACCACACGGGCTACGGGAGAAAACCAAACTCGTACAAGGCTCGATATGGTAGGTGACACGGCACAACTAGGCAATGCCAGGGTAGATATACCAATTGCTATCCGGACCGGTGGTAACGCGAAGCCGCAGCAACCGCCCACCTCGAACAACACTCCCAAATCAAAGGGTGCACCCAAACAATCACATAAGCAATAGAATGGTATACGAAGAAGTGCGTTCGATCAGAGGAGCTACCTCATTAATCCGAGAATCGCTCCTGTTTTAGCCACCTTATGCCAACTCACGGGAGTCGGGTCCACGTATATACCTTTCAAGAAACCGTCACCACCAACCTACTTCATTCTGGAATCTCCACCGCGTACACGGTTAGTCAAAGTGGTTTTCGGTATCGACAGAGAGTATGTCCATATCCGATCCCGGTCTCTTTGCCAACCCTTCGTTATTATAACCCGTGGTTATTTAAAAACAGTTTATACTTTAAATCAGAATAAACATTTCCATTTCAAAACTATAGATACGATATCATTTTAAAACCCAAAACAATAGGATATCGTTATATTCAAATATAATTCTTTCCAAAACCATACTGTTTATAATATCTGGAGACCAAATATTTGAATTATATCTTCAAAGGATAATGTTTTGGAAACTTTACTTAAATCCATAACTCCCAAACACAATGGTTTGGACATTCAACGGTATATATATAAATGGGTTAACTTTATGGTTACTTTGTAAAGAAGATAATTTACATAGCTTCACAAATATATTTCTTTATTTAAAGTTTAACCATAATTTAAATATCCCTTTATGTTCCCAAAACCATTTCAATTTTTATATATATCCAATTGGAGTATTTACTATTCAAAACTTAGTTTGGGTTTTATTCTTTCACAAATCAATGTTTTATATTTTTAGTCTTGAATATTCCCATAATTTCCATAAATAAAACTCCAAATTTTAACCATTAAATTTTTCCCAAAATTTACTTAATACCAGAATATTTATCTTTAATTTATTTAGGAAAATACAGTTATAAATATTATGTCTTAAGATTTTCCAAAACTTAAGGTAAAATAAAATTTATCAAATTCCATAAATTTTAGAGCAATCAAATTCTAGATTCCATAGCACTTAGGGAATGCTACCTAAAGTTATGGGTAAAACTAGTCAATTTCAAAAGACAGCATTTAAATGTTGTAATAGATTGTTTAACTTGATAAATATTTCCAAATATAACCTATTTATTTATTCATTTATTAACTGAAATCTTATTCTTTCAAAATCCCGATTTACCAAATAAGTTATATTCCATAAATTTATTCAAATATTTATTTATTTCTTTATTTATAACTTATTAAAAATCAATATAAATTCCTTTAAAGATATAAATCAAATATTTAACTTCCAAAATAATTTTAAATATTTCAGAAAATATTATAAGGACCACGGGCCTGTATATAGTTTTCTAGCCTAGGTCAAGTGGTACGGATTTATATCATTTCAATCCGTAGTTTACAAATATCCCGGGTCCTATCATTTCAAACCCGCAATCCCAAGTTTAACAGTTTAACAGTTAACAGCATAATTTAACAATAATAATCATTTAGGCCTATCATTTCAGCCCATAACAATCTACGTATAACAGGGAACTTGCAGTGTGATTTAAGCAGTAAATAGATGATGCAACCAAGACCAGAAAAGAAAGTATGCATTCATTAATTTCTGAAAATACGAGTGTATGGTGTAGTTTGATGAGTCGTTCGCGACTTAGTGAAAGTTTGGGTCGTTGCCGATCTAAGGAAGAAAGGACACGAGTTAACAAGCCAAGGGGGAAGATAAGCCGACTCAACAGAAGCATATGGGGATGTTTCCGACCTAACGGGTTACATGGGCAAGAGCATGCTTTAGGTCGTTTCCGACCTAAGGACAAGAAGTTACGAGTTGATGGGAGCATAGGTCGTTTCCGACCTAAGGCCTTGAGTCGGAGGAAGTTGAGTCGGCATGCGCCTGAGTCGGCCATAGGAGCAGATGTGTTGTTGGCCTTGAGTCGTTAGGTCGTATACGACCTAACTGTTGTAGCTTGAGTTGTTTGAGTCGTTAAATGTAAGTCGGTTGTGTTGAGTCGTATGAGCCGTTGTACTTTTAAGTCGTATGTCGTATACTATGTACTGTGTGTGGAAGTGATGTGTTGAGTCGTGTGCGACTCAAGGGTTGAATCGGCAAAGAGCTTGAGTCGGTTGTATTTTGTTCTATTGTAAAGGCGTTGAGTCGCGTGAGTTAAGTCGGTCACGATCTAAGTTGGGTCGTGAGTCGGTGCCGACCTAGGAGTCAGGTGAGAATTTGTGTGTGTCGAGTTGTGAAAGCTATAAATAGCGCGTGTGTTGTACATTGTAGGTTGTTGATTTTGGAATAAAATTCTCTTTTGTTAGCTTTGTGCTTTCATACCAATTGGTAGTTGAGTGTAATCTCCTATCTCCACTTACGTCGTTCGAGTGCGCTCGAATCCACGTTTGTTGAAGCCGATTCACGGAATCTAGTGCGCTAGATCAACGTGCGAAGAATCGTAGATCTTTGAACACGGTATAGTGCGCTATCAACGTGTTTGAGATAGCTAGAGTTCGGTATCTTTGGATCAACGAACTTGGGCATTTTTGGTATCTTCAACTCACCGATTGCTACAATCCATCGATTGAAGTTTTGTTTGATTAATCCGCTGCGTCAGTTTTTGGTATCAGAGCCATACTTAGCCAATCATAGCTAAGTTTGATTCTTGGAGCCAAGTTTTTGAAGTTTGAAGTTGTTCATCGTGTTCATATTGAAGTTGCATCAAGTTTGGAGTGTTTGATCTATTTCATTTTGGATCGAGGAGTTGGACTTTGTTTGGATTTTGACTTGGAGTTTTTGCGCGCCAAGGAGTTTGAATTTGAAGAAGGCCGTGTATACTTGGGAGCAGCCGTGCCTTGTTGATTGCATTGAAGTGTTTGTAGTAGGTGGCCAAGACAAGTGTACCGAGGCAAGTCATAGCGAGTTAAGGTAGAGCCGTATATAAGCATAGCCGAGACATTGTTGGTTGTATTGTGTGAAGTTTTGTGAAGTTTTTAACCATGCCACCGAGGAGAGCTAACCGACATCAAAACGTTGAAGCTTTGTATCGTAGAGAAGAAGCCGAGCTTATGGAACAACGTATTAATGAAAAATTTGATGAAGGCATTGGTAAATTGGAGAGATTGATGAATGATTTGAATCAAAGAAGGAGATCACCAAACTCGAACCATGGAGGAAACCGAGTTTCGCCATCGGTTACGGAAGCGAGGAGGGTATCGCCACATTCTTGTAGAGATAGAAGAGAAACATCAATTTCATCACGAAGAGATCATCATGACTATGCACATGAAGAGAGAAGAAGTCAACGTGAATTTGACCATGAAGCATATAGAGATGAGGAGAGACATAGTCAAAGAAGCATGCATGAACAAAGGGATGACATTGGTCGAGATCGATGTAGGCGTACTTTTGATTTTGTTGAAGAGGGTGATAGAGCAAGTATTCATTATCGAGATCGAGACCAAGTTCGAAATTCTTACCGTGATGTGGAGGATGACCGTCGTTGGGAGTCGGGTATGAAAATGGAGATTCCGGAGTTTAAAGGCGGGATGGTTGCTGAGGAATTCTTAGATTGGTTGTCTAATGTGGAGGAAATCTTTGATTTCAAGGAGGTGCCGGAGAATCGAAGGGTGAAGTTAGTTGCTACAAGGCTGAGGGGGAGAGCATTGGCATGGTGGCAGCAAACTAAACTTACTCGAGAACGAATGGGGAAGTCAAAGATAGAATCTTGGGAGAAGATGAAAAAGTTGATGAGATCTACTTTCTTACCTTATAATTACCAGTCACTTATGTATCAGAGGTTGCAGAATCTGAGGCAGGGGACAAAGTCTGTTAGTGATTATGCTGATGAATTTTACCAACTCATTGCCAGGAATGATATCATGGAGACAGAAGAGCAGTTAACTGCTAGATTCGTTGGGGGTTTGAGAATGCAGATCCAGGATATGGTTAATATGTTTGATCCTAGATCCGTTGTAGAGGCACATCAGAAAGCGTTAGCTTGGGAGAAACAAGGAAGGCGTGGAGGTGGTGTGTTTACTAATTCCAATAACCAAGCAAGGGGTGTTGGCGGAAGTTCTAATACTCCTAAACCAGTTACCAAGCCAGTGGTGAAGGAGGCTGAGAAGGCAAGGGCTAGCAGTATTTTCAAATGTTATAATTGTCAGGAGTTGGGTCACAAAAGCAACGAATGTCCGAAGCCGAAGAAGAGAACCATGGTTGCAGAGGTTGAAGCAGATGATGGTGAGGAGGCAGAGTATTCAAATGTACCTTATGTTGAGGAGGAAGAAAAAGTGTCGGGTGATGAAGGTTGTAATCTTATGATGAGGAGAAGTTGTTTGACACCTAAGCAAGAGGAGGATTGTAGTTGGCTGAGAAGCAATATTTTTCAATCGACATGTACTATTCTGGGGAAAGTTTGCAAGTTCGTTATTGATGCGGGGAGTTGTGATAATATTATTTCTACAGAGGCAGTTAGGAAGTTGAATTTGAAGACCGAGAAGCATCCTAAACCATACAAGCTAGCATGGTTAAGGAAAGGAGGTGAAGTGAAAGTGTGTCGAAGAGCTTGTGTGAATTTTTCAATCGGAAAGAAGTACAAAGATGAAATCTGGTGTGATGTCGTAGATATGGATGTTTGTCACTTATTGTTGGGCAGACCATGGCAGTTTGATAGAGCAGTTCAGCATGACGGTCGTGCCAACAGTTACAGTTTCATGTTCGAGGGTACTAAAATCACTTTAGTTCCTAAGAGACAGCAGCAGAAGGAGAGCAAGCTAGAAGAGATTGAAGAATTGAAAACTCTGTTGACTTTGAAGGAGTTTGTTAAAGAAGTGGAGGAAGAACCGGAAGTGTTTTTGTTGATTGGGAGAGAGAGTAGTGAAGAAGTTGAGATTCCCGAAGAAGCAAAGCCAGTTTTGGAAGAGTTTGAAGATGTCTTTCCAGAGGAGTTGCCAAAGGAGTTACCACCACTTAGAGACATTCAACATCAGATTGATCTTGTTCCCGGAGCAGTGTTACCACACCGACCACATTACAGAATGAGTCCGAAGGAACATGAGGAGTTACGAAGGCAGGTGGAAGAATTACTTGAACAGGGTCGTATTCAGGAAAGTTTGAGTCCGTGTGCTGTACCTGCATTGTTAGTACCAAAGAAGGACGGAACTTGGAGAATGTGCACTGATAGTAGAGCTTTGAATAAGATCACTGTTCGTTACAGATTTCCTATGCCGAGGTTGGATGATTTGTTGGATCAGTTGAGTGGGGCAACTATATTCTCGAAAATTGATTTGAAGAGTGGTTATCATCAAATTCGTATCAGACCTGGAGACGAATGGAAGACAGCTTTCAAAACTAGAGAGGGGTTGTACGAATGGTTGGTTATGCCATTTGGTTTGTCTAATGCACCTAGTACATTCATGCGGGTGATGAATCAAATTTTTAGACCATTCATTGGAAAGTTCGTCGTGGTGTATTTCGATGATATTTTGATTTATAGCAGGAGTACGGAGGAGCATGTTCTACATCTGAGGGAAGTGTTGCTTATTCTTCGTGAAGAACAATTTTATGCTGCTACAAAGAAATGTGTGTTTATGACACCTACTGTTTTATTCCTGGGTTATGTTGTTTCAGGGAAAGGTATTCAAGTTGACCAGAGCAAAGTTGAAGCAGTCAAGAATTGGCCACAGCCAAAGACAATTACAGAAGTGAGAAGTTTTCATGGGCTAGCGTCATTCTACCGAAGGTTCATACCACACTTCAGTAGCGTGATGGCTCCAGTGACTGATTGCATGAAGGGTAAACAGTTTGTGTGGTCAGAGGAAGCGGGGGTTGCCTTTGAAAGGATCAAGGAATTGTTGACGTCTGCACCAATTCTTGTTCTACCTAATTTTCAGTTGTTGTTTGAATTGCATACTGATGCTTCGAAGGTTGGTATTGGAGGAGTTCTGAGCCAGAATGGGAAGCCAGTTGCTTATTTCAGCGAAAAGTTGTCAGGGGCAAAGATGAGATACAGTACATACGATGTTGAGTTTTATGCTGTTGTTCAGACGGTTAAGCATTGGAGACATTACTTATTTCAGAAGGAATTTGTTCTGTACACTGATCACGAAGCTTTGAAACATTTACAGGGGCAAGATAAGATTTCTGCGAGACATGCGTCATGGATTGCTTATTTGCAGCAGTTTACTTTTGTCGTTAAACACAAATTAGGGGTGACGAATCGAGTAGCAGATGCTTTGAGTAGGAGGAGTCATTTACTAACGACAATGAAGATTGAAGTGACGGGGTTTGAAATGTTGCCAGAGATGCTTGAAGAAGATCCTTACTTTGTGAAATATGTTGAAAAAGTGAAGGATGGGATTGCCGATGAATTCATGTTGGTTGATGGTTTTCTGTTTAAAGGAAATCGTTTATGTATTCCGGATTGTAGTTTGAGGATGAAGATTGTGAAGGAATTACATGAAGAAGGGCATGTGGGCCGTGATCGTACTTTACAGTTGATTTCACAGTCTTACTTTTGGCCATCGATGAGAAAAGAGGTTGAAAGATTTGTGGAGAGATGCCATATTTGCCAAGTTTCAAAGGGGACAGCAACGAATGCAGGGTTGTATATGCCATTACAAGTACCATCTAAGCCATGGGTTGATATTAGCATGGATTTCGTTTTGGGTTTGCCGAGAACTCAAAGGGGAAATGATTCGATATTTGTTGTGGTGGACAGGTTTTCGAAGATGGCACATTTTGTTGCTTGCAAGAAGACAGCAGATGCAGTTCGAGTAGCACAGTTATTTTTCAAGGAAATTTATCGACTTCATGGTTTACCAGAATCTATTGTTTCTGACCGAGATACTCGTTTTCTGAGTCACTTTTGGTTAAGTTTATGGAAGATGGTGGGAACGAAACTGAAATTTAGTAGTGCTTATCATCCGCAAACTGATGGGCAGACAGAAGTTGTTAACCGGTCATTGGGAAATTTGTTGCGTTGTCTTGTACAGGATAATTTGAGAAGTTGGGACATGAAGCTATGCCAGGCAGAATTTTCTCATAATCATGCAGTAAATCGTAGCACAGGATTCAGTCCGTTTCAGATTGTTTATTCAAATTTACCCAGGGGACCGTTGGATTTGGCAGTAGTACCACAGTCAAAAGGAACAGTTAAACGAGCTGCTGATTTTGTTGATGAGCTGAATAAATGTCATAAAATCGTTCAGGAACGACTGGAGAAATCGAATGAGAAATATAAGAAGTTTGCAGATTCGAAACGACGAAATGTTGAATTTAAAGAAGGTGATTTGGTTTATGCTGTATTGACAAAGGATCGTTTTTCGGTGGGTGCTTATAACAAGTTGAAGGCGCGGAAAATTGGTCCAGTTGAAATTTTAAAGAAAATCAATGAGAATGCTTATCGATTAAAGTTACCAGATGATGTTTATACTTCTGATGTTTTTAACGTCAAGCATTTAATTCCGTATCATGGGGGTGAGATTGTTGAGGAAGAATTTACAAATTCGAGGTCGAATTTTTCTCAACCAGGGGAGGATGATGCAACCAAGACCAGAAAAGAAAGTATGCATTCATTAATTTCTGAAAATACGAGTGTATGGTGTAGTTTGATGAGTCGTTCGCGACTTAGTGAAAGTTTGGGTCGTTGCCGATCTAAGGAAGAAAGGACACGAGTTAACAAGCCAAGGGGGAAGATAAGCCGACTCAACAGAAGCATATGGGGATGTTTCCGACCTAACGGGTTACATGGGCAAGAGCATGCTTTAGGTCGTTTCCGACCTAAGGACAAGAAGTTACGAGTTGATGGGAGCATAGGTCGTTTCCGACCTAAGGCCTTGAGTCGGAGGAAGTTGAGTCGGCATGCGCCTGAGTCGGCCATAGGAGCAGATGTGTTGTTGGCCTTGAGTCGTTAGGTCGTATACGACCTAACTGTTGTAGCTTGAGTTGTTTGAGTCGTTAAATGTAAGTCGGTTGTGTTGAGTCGTATGAGCCGTTGTACTTTTAAGTCGTATGTCGTATACTATGTACTGTGTGTGGAAGTGATGTGTTGAGTCGTGTGCGACTCAAGGGTTGAATCGGCAAAGAGCTTGAGTCGGTTGTATTTTGTTCTATTGTAAAGGCGTTGAGTCGCGTGAGTTAAGTCGGTCACGATCTAAGTTGGGTCGTGAGTCGGTGCCGACCTAGGAGTCAGGTGAGAATTTGTGTGTGTCGAGTTGTGAAAGCTATAAATAGCGCGTGTGTTGTACATTGTAGGTTGTTGATTTTGGAATAAAATTCTCTTTTGTTAGCTTTGTGCTTTCATACCAATTGGTAGTTGAGTGTAATCTCCTATCTCCACTTACGTCGTTCGAGTGCGCTCGAATCCACGTTTGTTGAAGCCGATTCACGGAATCTAGTGCGCTAGATCAACGTGCGAAGAATCGTAGATCTTTGAACACGGTATAGTGCGCTATCAACGTGTTTGAGATAGCTAGAGTTCGGTATCTTTGGATCAACGAACTTGGGCATTTTTGGTATCTTCAACTCACCGATTGCTACAATCCATCGATTGAAGTTTTGTTTGATTAATCCGCTGCGTCAATAAACAATAACATAATATAACTGCAGATATAATACAACAGATAATAACTGATGAGGTGTCAATTTAAATGGGGTTCATCATTTTATATTACACTACAGACAGATAATAGTGACATAAAATTTTACACATACACTTGCAATAATTTACGAAATATAAATACGTATGTCTGGTGAGAAATACTCACCTGAAAGTTGCAGAAAATTTGAATTCAAAACGACGATTCACCGGTAAAGACCGACAGAAAATAACGATCAAATTTCTTCTGATGTCGCCTAGATTCAAATCTAGAACAAATTCAAATATTTTGAAACGCGACTTTAGAATGTATGGTCAAGAAAGGATTAAAATAGAACGGAAATTGTTTTGACTTGCTCGACCACTCCACCGTATAATGTGACCTAAATATACCCAAAATATGTGCCCCGTGCTAACACACAAAATTTACGACGAAAATTTTCCCTAAACAATTACGGCAAGATGTTAACTACGAACACCCGTACACATAAATTTTTCTTTCTCCATGTACGGTGACACGGATACGTGCACGCACGTGCATCACTCCACTGCCTAGTTTTCTCATGCACATTGCACATATATGTGCAGCCTACCTCCCCAGTTTTCTTTTCTCTTATTTACTAAAATTCCAGTTTAACCTATATACTTGCAAAATTTGTTTCATCTCTTTTTCCTTTCCAGGCTCGAACTGTCACAGGGTATCCTCTTCATCAATACAGCATGGCTAAGCATGCACCGTGGCATCAAAACATGTCAAAGTGGCTTTATATACCAAGATGTTCGAACTCCACATTTCAAATTTTCCAGTACACTTCCCAGGCCGATCAACTGATACGTGTATATGCACGCTCAAACCAACCCATACAATACCACATACTTCATCCATATATATCTTACTTCATTCATATATTTAAC
This sequence comes from Allium cepa, assembly GCA_030765085.1. Classification (NCBI taxonomy): domain Eukaryota; kingdom Viridiplantae; phylum Streptophyta; class Magnoliopsida; order Asparagales; family Amaryllidaceae; genus Allium; species Allium cepa. The sequence continues at coordinate 958,721,365 of CM060935.1, forward strand.
TCTTGTATTCAGTTTTAATCTTACGTTTTAGGTTTAGTTCTAAAACATCACTTTACAGATAGATTTCCTTAGATTCAAAACTTCCCAGGCAGATCTGAAGCATTTCAGTTTCATTTTAAGTTTTAAACTTAACTTTAAAACATTTCTAGACAATATAAATTTTCTTAAATATAACTTCCCAGGCATCTGTACAGGCAAACCACTGCTTCGTGACTGCTACAAATTACTTCGAGTCACCTCCTTATATGCTTCGAGTAATTTCATGCCAGACTTCGAGTCAAGAACGCCTCTGCTTCGAGACAATCTGGGAATTTCTTCGGGAATCATATAATTGCTTCGAACGAAACTGAGGCCACTTCTACTTGACCAACACTGAAGCCTTTTTATGTATTCTTCTTTCAACATGTCCAACTCCTATTGATACCTCAAGTACACATAAAGAATCATCTACTGAAACCTACCTGCATGTTTTTCTTGCCTACCTACTATTTATATTTACTTTCTACTGCAAATTCCACTGATGCATACGAGTACTGACACCAACATATACACAGAGATACAACATGTACATCCTACCCCTTCATCTTTTCACAAATGGTTTCCACAATCTCCAAATTATAAACTAAAACAGGCAACTCACTTACACTCATGCTAACCAGTATTATGATAGATAAACAAAACAAGGACTTCCCCTCTGAAAATATTCACTGCCCTATTTTTCTATATATAATTCTTTTCTTTTTATATGACCTGCCTAGACTACTAATCACAGATCTTCAATCACCAAAATAATTATGGGCATTACTCCTCTCCAAATTCAAAACAGACAATCCCTTAAAATGTATAGATAAAATCTTCTAACCTTCACAAAACACATGCCTTTCCAAGAGATTACACAGTTCTAAGACCTACGCAGACTCAAGCTAGCATCTATATTCCTACTGGCACATGGTGGGAGAAATGGCCGAGCAAACAAGGGTGAAAAGAAAAAAAAAAGAAACTGGAAGGAAAGGAAAACAAAAAGACTGAAGAAGAAAAGAAAATATACCTGATGGCTATAGAGGAAGAAAGGCAGAATAAAAGAGATGTAGAGGAATGAAAGATATATATAGGCAAGGCTTGCGAATAACGTATCAGCCTTTTTTTTTCATTGTGAATTCCTTCAAGTCTGCGTGATTAAAGGCAAAAGATGAGGCAGCTTGATTATGGAGAAATAAATGCTGATGGAATTTAAAACATGCATTGATTTTGGACGAAATGGTTTGCGTGACTGGAAAATTGAAGATGGGAGAAAGGAGTTGATATGCACGTTACTTTATATAAACAAAGCTTGCGTGATTAGTGGAGGAAAATAAACAACAAAATTACGAGCGTTACTTAAAATTTCCCCGTGCTCTTGGATTTGTATATATGTGTGATTAGGAACGGAAAATTTTATTTATTTATTTATTTATTTATTTATTGCATAATAAAGATGAAATAGAGAGATATACATGGGAATTGAGAAGTTGAAAAGATAGGCAAGGTTAAGTATGAATGCGTGATTTAAAACTGCCAATTGAAATCTAGATTTAATGCATGCGATAACTGCAATTTTTATGAGAAGCTTTGATTTCAAAATCTTATACTATTTAATGTAGGCGTGATTTTAGATTGATGATTTGCAGATAAAAGGATTTGTTTGAGGCGGAATCAAATGGACAAATGGGGAGAAAAGGGCAAGCAGCTTAAATGGTTTAAAGTATCAGTTTTATATATATAAATATGAATACGTGTGTGATGATTCATTTATATTTACATAAATTTTGATTTGTATTAAATATGTTTACAAATGTATTTGGACGTTCGCAGATACCATACTAGATCATAGGCAAAAACACAGGGGAAAAAGAGGAAGCTGTAGAGATTTAAAGCTTTCAGTTACAAAAGTTATAAATATGTTTACGTGATATAAGATTTAGGCAGTTACACAACATATAAAGTTTGAAAATATGTAAATATGCATGCGTGATTTCAGCATGCTTTGATTCTCCTATGTTTGATTTAATAAACAAACTGGCCAGACTTAATGCAAAACCTTTTTAAAAAGAAACGTACAAAATGAAAAGTTGCGTGATATAAGCCTGGATATAAAGTTTGTACGTAACTTTATGTTCTTTTTTTTTTCAGTTTGCAAAAATTATAAGTTTTTGAATTTACTGGAAGGCCGAGAGATTTGCTTCAGTTTTCTCTTTGAATAAATGCTTATACGTGATTGAAGAAATAAACAAGGGAAGTTATCAATGCATGATTTTATTTCTGAGAAAAGGAAAGGCAAACTCATATTCAATTCAGTTTTGATTTACAAAAGGTTTAATTAAGGCATACGTTGATATGGGGAGAAATAAAGGTAAGTATACATCAGAGGATGAACGAAAGAGTTGATATGTATCGTATCAATTTAGGCATGCACAAATTTCTCCTTGGATTTTTGTCTCACACGTTACTTCCATGTTAAGTTTTTACTTCATTTTATTTATTTGATTTTAGTTTGAAAACAATAAATGGAATGGCAATAATTTATGCAAAGCTTAGAAAAACGTATACAAATTTATTTAAAATCAGACTGTCAGTTAATGCAACGTAACGTTTGTTATAAAATCTCTGACTGATATTTTTCTCCAAAATTTTACGAAAACATGATTTTTACACTACGCTAAACAGACGCAGTCCAAAACATCAAAAAAAAAAAAAAAATTTATAAAAATAACATTTTAAAAACACACGTTTTATTACGTCACTTATACCCTATAATTGACGCGTCTTTTGAACGCGAAATTCAACTGTTTAACTTAGCTTAAAATTTCACAGTTATTATTAGATTTTATTGACATATGCAATTTTATAAAATATATCTTCAAATTAAATAATTAAACTATATCTTTAGACACAATTTATATAAAATATACTTTGAAACTAAATAATTAATAATAAAATAAATATCTAAAACTAGGGCTGTTACAGCAAGCGAGAGAAAGGGAAGTGATAGTTTTAGGTAAGTGATTACCACTTACAAATCTATGTTTCAATCATTGATTCCTCTATATATATCTATGTGTTATTGAATCCATTTTTAAGCAATTATAATGCGCAGTTGAATGAGTGAGATTGGAGTCAAATGTAAATGGGTGGCTAAAGCCGTCGAAGAAGACGAAGCGACCTGGAACAACATTGTTCCAGGCCGTGACCGGTCCAGGAAGACCATCGGCACACTCCAGGCAATGGAATTTCATTCTATTGTTTCTGCATGTGTGCGTGTCTTCAAGTCAGAGAGTGTGTGCATATATTTGTGTATACATATGGGTAATCACTACATTTAAAGGTTATGTAAGTATGTGAGCCTTTGTTATGACTGAGTTGTTCTATTTGCTGTTGACTTCTTCCCATTAAATTCATACTAGTTTGAACTTTTCTTCATTAATTTTTACCGACATATGCATGTGTGTGTGTGTGTATGTTTGAGCAACCCTATAGGTATGCTACAAGTGAATTTATATGCAACATTAATTAGAAATTGACTCTTGATATCTATAGTTAGTAAATAAATGGGTCTATTTGTATTCAATAATAAACTAAATTGAATATTTATATTTAATTCAAACTATATTATATAAAAATATTTATTAGAATATATATATATATATATATATATAAGTGTGAGTTTAATAAATTGATAAACTAAGATCAATTACTTTTGATTATTAATTATAAAAATGTGAATTTTAATATATAATATAATAATTATTTTTAATAATAAATATTTAACTACTACTTATTATACTAAAGATTTAGAAATTATTCAAGGTAAATAATAAGATTGCCATTGAGTATTTCTTAATCCATATATATCCATTTGTTGTTCACTTATGATTAATTGTACTTTTTAATGTGATAAAAATCATGTTAATGAATTTATTAAAATTGATTTAAATATTTATAATTATCTTAGACTTGGATAATTTTGTAGTTTTACTTCTTATTGTTGGCGTACATTATTTACACTGAATGAAATAATTTTTATATGAATGATTAAATTTCATGTCTATTTTAAGATATGTGCTTATTATTCATTTTTTACTATGTGTTTTGCTATATGAAATTATATGCCGTGAATAATTTATTGATTTGATTATTATATATTTATTCATTTAATTTACTTATTTTATATTACTTGTCTGATTTCTCTTTTACATTGAATAAGATTATATAAAAGATTCAGTATCGGTATTGATTTGATTAGTGTTTTGATATGATATGGTGATGACATCTTTTCTGTTTGGTTATTGGTATTTATTCTATGTGACGAGAAAACTGAATAAATAGTTTAGTGGAAATGTTGGGTACGGGACTTTTGGTAACACTTTTTCAGTTATTCTTTAGACTTAATATATAGAATAAAGAAGGCAGTATGATGTATGAGTACTCGACCATTATGTATATATGTTTTATATGTTTGTCTACCATTGTCTAGCTCCCTTTATGTTATTGGAATAAATGAGATTGGCCAGAATCCACCCTAGCGGCCTGATCATGGGGTCGTGCACCCAATCCTTGACACCTCTGTTTGATATATTACATTTAGATATGCATCATATGATTTGGGTTTGGTGACCCTTAGGTAGGCACCCTAAAATTATGTAGTTTGGGATAGATGACCTGTAGGATAGTTGCCCTATAGCCCCTTTGTTATGTCGTACAGGCTAACAGTCTGTTACCTATAGGGGCAAAGCAGGGTCATGACCAAGGCTACGCATTGACAAGCCATTAGTGGATATGTGTCACGATGTCCATCAAGATAACTGAAAACTATAGAAGCAGATCTGATTAATTGACCCTTGACACCTAGAGTGGGCATGAGGCAATCAATCACTCGTCTGTTTTTGGTTTACGTGAACTAGTTTTATAGGAACATATCTGGCTAAATAGCATATGGCATAGTAGACCCTAGGTTTCTGAAGCAAGCGTGCATCTATAAGTCTCTAGTTTAGGTTCAGTTTATGTGCGGTAGAAAGTCATATATGAGATCAGATTATGCCATCGACCGTCTCTAGAGTATACTCAAATATGTATCCTTCTCAGACAGATGACCTATCCTTTACAAGCAGACGACCTACCTATTACTAATTATATTTGGATTTGGTTAAGCTGGCTCACATCTTTCTTATTGACTTTAATGAAAGGATGATGATATTTTATATACGAGATTAAAGATACTTGGGCATTGCTTTAAGATAGCCTAATATACTTAGTGATATCTTTCTTATTGGTATTTTTTGGAATTATATGTTAGTTTCTTGATATGTATGATTCACCCATTGTGTTGATTATGTGATTTATGATCTAATATGTTTCTAAATAGGCGATGACATCTTTTAAAATCAGATATGATTACATTTATATGGACTTGAGATATTTGAGTGGTCTAATACCTTGAGGATTATTCTACACACACACATACTTGACATGTCTTCTAATGCTTTTAGCATTTTTGATAAAGATATCATATTATTCTTCTTTATTAAATTGTATCATCATAATTATGATCTTTGATTGGACATAGTTTGACCCGTATGTTATTTTTATAATACTCGAGGTCAGTCTAGGACATTTCAAGTATAGGGACAACATGACCAGTTTGAGTTTATTTGGGATCAAATGAGTATTACTATTAGGAATTATTACATGATATTTTTTCATTATATGTATATAATTGATATTTGAATTTTATTATATTCTCATAACATTATTATATTAAATATTATATGTTATCACTATGTTGAATTCTATGTTCTCTGTATGATTCTGTAAATTATGTATTATTCTGTCTTGGACGCACACATGTCTATTACTTTGTACCGATATTGGGTGCATATATATGAGTTATATATCTAATGTTTTAATATGTACCAGTGTTAGTTCAAGGGAATATTGCGTGTGTACCTCATATAGCCTCATTCTCCATATTATCTAACAGTATTACCATGTAATACTCTAGGATAGTACGGGTATGGAGGTAGGGTGTTACTATTTAGTATCAGAGCTAGTTGTGTGTGCCCATGATAGTGGGTTCTCGCTTTGTGATCAATGGTGAAGCATTGACTTTTACCCTTACACATCCCATTTGGATTGGTTATCCATGTATAAGTGCGACAATCAAAAAACTAGCTATAAAACTAGTGTTTGGGGTACCGGCAATGGCCATGTGAGGGTTAGACACTGTAACAAATTGGTATCGGAGTGGGTTCATAATAATACATCTTATATCTACGGCACGAGCCTAGACCTTAGATGAGACTTAAAGTCCCTATTCTCTTGGTTGAGTTAGATAATTTTCTATAATAAGTAATAGTATATTATAAATAGGATGGTTACTGGGGTAATCATCAAGGGACGTATTTGTGACTTTACAAATATATTTGTTAAATTATATAATTAGTTTTTATTTAGAGTATGAAGTACAAAATGGTTGGAATAATAAGGATGAAGGAGTTTGTCCAACCAATAGTATTTGTTTTATATTTTAGGATGGTTTTATATTACATTGTAATATTTGACTTGATATTAAGGTTGAGTTTTGTTTTATCAAAGTGCACCGCGGAATTATTAATTTCCACTGAGTACCTACGTTTTGTCTCTTATGTTTATTTGATAATATGAAGTTGTGGGAATTGAATTTGATTTTGGGATATATATGTATAATTACTAAAGCTATGAAAAGAATTTAATTATTTGTTTTATACTTATTGTAAATGAATATAAGAAGTGTTTGTCTATTATTATAAGCTACCTTTTGAAATGGTTTGTTAAGTGATATACATATTGATATGTGTATTTAAAGACTATTCGAAAATGTTTTAAAAATTAATAATTGCGTGGGTGAAAGTAAAGGTTTATCATATAAAAATATTAGTTATTATAATTATCAAATGATTTTGTAGTAAAGTCAATTTTAATTAGACATCATTTGGAAAGTACATACTGTAAGTAAAGTATTGAAGAAGGATTTGGAAAATTGTTAATTTAGAGTATGTTTGATAATTTATGAAAATAATACATATAGGTATTTTTGAAATAAGAGTTGTGTTAACTTGTCCGTTGAGCATGTTAAGGATTTTGGTTGATGGGGTGCATAGATTTTCGATAGAAATTCTTAAATGCTTAAATAAGATATTTGGACATAGTAATTTAGAAAGATATAAATAATTTGTGAAATGTTAAAGTATTTTCGAATAGAATGTTTTAAAGGAGATCTAGTAAAGTAAGATATTTCGAAAGGGATATTTAAATTTATGTTTCTAAAAATTTGGAAACCAGATTATATCTCTCTTATTATTTTGCAAATGGCTTTTGTGTGTGTGTATGTGCGCGTGTATGTATGTATGTGTATATATATTATGTGTTAGTATGTATTTTTGGTGATAGTTGCAGCCATTGAATATTGGTGCACTGATGTGATCACTGGTGAGGCAGTATTGATTATACGGTCAATATTGCATCCAGTTGATATTTGTAATCACTATATTACATGGCAAGGCAATATCACGTTATTTTATAGTATCCGAGAATTTATGAATATAAATGCGTGTCTATATTTATTTGATAATGTTTTATAAATATGGTGTGTAAATGTTATAGAGTTTTAGGATTTTAAAATGTGGATATGTATAAATATAATTTAAAGATTTATTTTTGTATGGGTTAACTAAATTGAGAATTATTTTAATGTGTGATATAGAATAACTTATGAAGTGTTAAATTTTGAAAATAAATTTAGAATTTTCCCTCTTAATTTGATTGAAGTAGTTAAAAATTTTGTTTAACTTGTGAAAAGAATTGGTAAAATAGAAGTTGAAGTCAATATTTGGGACATAAAATGTTTGAAATTAAGAAATACATCAAATGATATTTATTAAAATAGAGAAGATGATTTTATTTTGAATAATTTATGAATAAGATTATGATTTTGTTAAAATATTTAAAAATTATGTAATGAAGAATTTGATTTGAATGTGTTTGAATTTCAATAAAATAAAGTTTTAGAAGAGTATATATGATATTTGAAAAGAAATTTATTTAAAAAAGGCACTTTGAGATTTTATAAAGTTAATCTTCATTAAATAAACGTTTTGGCATTTAAAATGAAATTTAAATAATATGATTAAGTTTTGTATAATTGATTAGTTATAGATTTTCCTTATAGGAATTTGGAAGGATGTAATTTTATTAAAGTGGGGTATGTAACAACCCAATTATTAGTAATAATTAATAACAGTAATTTATTTAATTAAATTAGAATTTAGTGATTTCTTTGATAAACTGATTTTGAAATTTATTTAGTAAAAGGATTTAAATTATCAAGATGGAATATTTAAAATCAAATGCGTTAAAAGTAAAAAAAAATTATAATAGTAATGTAAGTAAAATGCAATATCAATTTGTATAAGAAGTTATTTTGAAATGGAAACTTGTAATTGTTTAAATGGAACAGAATTTAGTTTCAGAAGAAAAAGAAAGACACAAGTATATATATATATATATATACACAGATATATATATATATATATATATATATATATATATATATTTGCTTAGCCAAAACCCTATTACCCAAGCCTAAATCCAAATTAATGTATTCTAATGTTTCTCAACCTAGAGCTTTCTTTATTCAAACTCTTCTTCTTTGTTTAAGAATGCATTGTTTTCAACTACACTATATGACTTTAGAAAATGGGTTTTACCCTTATTAACTTTATGATGAATAATAAATCAAATAAAATATGTAAAATCTATTCCAGTTTGTGATTGCTGACATCGTCAAGCATCTATGACATGAATCTCGGTTGCTATAGTGGCATGTCGAGTGCATGCAACAGAGAGAGAGAGAGGCAACAATTTTAGGTAAGTGACTACCACTTACAAATCTATGTTCCAATCATTGATTCCTATACATATATATACAGACACACACTTGATACGTCATCTGAAGTTATTAGAATTTTTGGTGGAGATATCTCGTTATTCTTCCTTGTTAAATTGTATCATCGTACTTATGATCACTGATTAGACATAGTCCGATTTGTGTGTTAATTTTATAATACTCAGGTCAGTCCAAAACATTTCAGGTATAGGGACGATATGACCAGCTTGAGTTTATTTGGGCTTAGAGGAGTATTATCGTTAGGGATTTTGCATGATATTTGTTCATTGTATGTATATAATTGATATTTGAATTGTATTGTATTCTTTTAACATTATTGTATAATATATTTGATGTTATCGTTGCGATGGGCTCTGAATTATCTATATGATTCTGTAAATTATGTATTGTTTTGTCCTGGAGGCACATGTGTCTATTGCTTTGTACCGATATCGGGTATATATAGGTGAATTATATATTTGATGTTTTTATTACGTACCTTTGTTAGCTTAAGAGAATATTCATGTGTGTACCCCATATAGAATCATTCTCTGTATTATCTAAAAGTATTGCCCTATAATACTCTTGGATAGTATGGGATAGAGGTAGGGTATTATAGATTTCCATTATGAAAACTAGATCTAAATAATGATCCAATAAGCCATATTCGAATCCCTAACCTTATTTGGAAATTGGTTGACAATTAGAAGAGAACAAGAGCTGAACTTGAGAAGGCTAGCTCTTCGATTTTAGAGGAAAATAAAAGGTTAGCTCGGTATTGTCCAACCAAATGGAGCCTATATTCTTTTTATATAGGAAGAGAGCCTATTTATGCCTCGGTCAATAGACTAAGATCGGGAAGACCAACCCAAGATATAGGAATAACACAATAGAAGGAAAAGACCAATTTTCACAAGCCAGGCAAAGCATCAAATCACAAGTACAAGGAACTATTTTGAAATTGAATTGAATCACAATTTCAAAGAATTTTCTCAAAAATGGAAAGATCTTATCGATTTGACCTACAAAAGAGGGGATTTTTGATTAAGGAAATGGAAAAGGAAACTTGAAGATGACTTAGGAGTTCAAAATGTCCAAAAAAAAATATGGAGAAGAAAAAGGAAATCTTACATCGAGAGGGCCAAAAGGCAAAAATTATCACTCCTCTTCTCATCTTTAAAGAAGAAATGTATTTTCGTACCATGAAAAGGTTAAACAATTAGGTCCCTAAGAAATTTCAAGAAAGGAAGAGACACATGAGGGAGGAGCATATTGCATCTATCATAAAGCTAATAGGAAATGAACATTGATTGTCTAGCTTTGTCAGGGATCGTTGAGTATTATATAAGGAAAGCAGAACTACAAGAGTTTGTCAAGTCACAATATCCATGGAGTTAGAGCACAAATAAGCAAAGCCATGTACAGAAAGACAATAATAAATGAAATTCTATCCTCAAACAAAAAAGGGCTTTGATGGAAAGTAAAAACCTTCGGTCCTGTAGCAAAGCATGGTTGAAGCACCCATCCAAAGAATGATGGTCAATCAAGTTGTTGGTCCTGCCGCCAAGCCTATCCAAAGCACCCATCCAAGGGAGATGAAAGAAAAGCCTTCGGTCCTACCACATGGGCTGGTAGAAGTACAAATCCAAGGAGTAATGGTCAATCAAGCATTTGGTCCTACCGTCGACCTGGCCAAATCACCCATCCAAGGGAGATGGTCGAAAAGCCTTCGGTCCAGCCGCAAGGTCTGGTTTGGATCACCCATCCAAAGTATGATGGTCAATCAAGCCTTTGGTCCCACAATGGGGTCTGGCCATAGCACCCATCTAAAGGAGATGGAAAAAAGCCTTCGATCCCACTATTAGGCCTAACCGAATCATCCATCCAAAATGCAATGATCAGTAAAGTGTTCGATCTTGCCAACGGGCCTAACCAAAGCACCCATCCAAGGGTGGTAAATGAAAAGTGTCTAGCCTTATTGCAAGGCCTGGCCAGAGCACTCATCCAAAGAGTGTGTAGGATCTAGATTAACCCTAGAGGGGGGTGAATAGGGTTATAGAAAATTTTCTCGAATTAAACGCAAAAACAAACTGCAGAAAAGTAAATATGCTGAAAAGTAAATCACACACAAAATTTACCCAGCTTCGGCAACCCCTGCCTATTGCTGCATTTCCAGATTTCTATTAGAATTAAATAGTCTCCCGCTTACAAACACTCTAACAGACTCGCAAACCCTGCTACCGCCTATAGAGTTTTGCAAACTCGCAAATCCTGCTTACTGAACTAATCCTAACTAGACAATCTGACACAACCTAAATCCTAGGTGATGATTTACCAAGATTTGATTCGAAAAGTACAGACTTCAAAAATAAAAATAAGAGAAAAAATAAATAAAAACTTAGAGTACAAATTTTTGCCCTTAAACAAAACAACCCGACCCAAAAACAAAACACGGCCACTTCCCTCTTGATGCAATTTAGGGTTCTGAAAATGGCGGCTTTCGTTCCTCTTTGCAACTGAAATTAGGGCTTCTGATAATTCGACGATGTCAATTGATTTTGTTGCTCTGTCGATTGATTTGCTCCTCTAATGATCGGCGTCATGCCTCGAGATGATTGATTGCGAATCTACTTTGGTACGTTGTTCGTTCCTTTTTATTTTCAGGATTCGATTACTTGAATTTTCGATTGTTCTTTCTCACTCCAGCCGATGATGATTTTGGGTGTATATATATCAATTCGACACTTTCCTAATTCTTGCTTTCCTGATATCTTTATGACTTGATGCGCACGGCTTTGATTATGCAGCGTTTGACTTTTCTTGAGTCCTATGGCAACAATCTTTCCTCTTTTGATTTGCTTTGACTATTTCAAAAATGCGCACTTGAATTTTATTTGACGATGTTGATTCTTTGGTCTGCATTTACATTTCTTCTGGCTTCAAGTATAGTCTACATTGCATATAGAAAATCTCAAGTTCATCCCTGTCTTCGGCTTTGACCTTTTCTGATGATGTTGATTTCACTGTGACCTTGCTTTTTTCACTGTGACTTTGGTTACACCTTGCTTTGTTCACTATGACTTTGGTTCTTGATATTGTTCGAACTTGTTTTGGTTGACTTCGACATTGACTTGATTTTTATTTTTGTAAAACACTGTTGTCTTGTTCATCTGGTTAAATTGAGTCAGATTCATCATGTATTACTTTGGTACTGTTGCAGACACTTGATCACCGTGTACCACTGCATACTGGTGGATTGAACTTGTTACACTTAAGTTGTTGCTTTGCTGGTCTATTGTTGTCATATCTTGTCTGGTACATCTTGATGTTCTGTAGTCATTTATGCATTGATGCTATTCTCTGTTGCACTTGCTCATTTGAGTTTACACTGCTTCATCGCCACTTGTGTCTGCATATACGTATATTCATGTATACTTGAGTCTTGTTCTTGGTCGTAGATGGACTTGTTTCCTTGATCATTCACTGTTGCCTGGGTTTGTACAATTATATTGGCTGCTGCAGTTTGTAATTCCATTTGAAATATCCCTCGATATATTTGTCGAACACTTGAGTAGTTGATGACTTCATCACTGTGCATTGTTGTAGATGCTGTTAGCTTTGGTTTTTGCTGTCCACACATGTGCATGCTTCACTGCAGTGTATCGCTTGCTTTTCAGTTGTACTAGTTGTTGTCTTCATTTGGTTGTTGCTGATATCTTGGTTCGGTCTGTATTTTTATGTTCACCTCTCTTGTATCATTGGTGTTTCTCACTGTGGCATTTGTTTTTTACTTCGCTGTACTGCATATTGATCACCATCTTGCTTGCACGCTTAAAGTCGTAGCCTGTACAACTGCCTTGTGTTGAATCCAGCTAATAGCTCGGGTTTGACATTGTGCTCGTGTCGTGATTTTATTTATATTGCACCTGCGTTGAACCCGTCCTTTTATTTTGGGTTTGACCTTGTGCTCACCTATACCTGTAACATTGTCAAGTGTATATCGGTGTGCACGGCCTTGTGGCATGTACAGTGATACACTGTGCATGTCACATTGTTCGTGTATGATGAATTCAAATGTAAATGATGACGAACAACCCAAATAACTGAGGCAAATAATATTTTCAAAATCCATATTTTATTTTATATTGCAAAAATATTTCTTTTTCAATTTTACTGTGTTAGTGAATATTTTTGCAGATTGCTCAGATGCTGGATTCTAACTGGAATGAAGTTGAAGATAAACTACGAGTGTGAGTTATATGTAGTGAGGAATTTATGTAAATTGAATTAGAATCAAAATTGTATATGTATACTGAGAGCTTGAATTTGTACTATTCAAAATTGTAATAAATATTTGTTTGAATAAAATTTCTGTTTGAATTCTAATTCTGTGTAATTTATTTTATTCAACAAATATTTATTAAATCCATGAAAAATAAAATAGTACATTTACAAATACATTTAAATGAATATATATATATATATATGTTTATTATTATCAAACAAAAATCATATAAGCGCATATTCAACAATCTCCCCCTTTTGATGATAACAAACATATATTTAAGATTTTGACTGTGTCAAATGTATTTGATCAATGATATACTCTAATTGCTCCCCCTATTTAAATGCTTCCTCTCTACACGATGCTCCCCCTACATATATGCATACAAATAGAAATATACAAATGAGCCTAGATGCAAATGGAAAATTATTTGATCAATGATATAATCTAATTGCTCCCCCTATTTAAATGCTTCCTCTCTACATGATGCTCCCCCTACATATATGCATACAAATAGAAATATACAAATGAGCCTAGATGCAAATGGAAAATTATTTGACCTTTTCTTGATTTTATTTGACAAAATCTTAACTTTTTTCTCCCCCTTTTGTTATCAGCAAAAGAATAATAGTGTTAGAGAAAATAGAGATAAAGTGATCGATATTAATCCAACATTAAAACTCAATTTGAATATAAATATTAATCTTCAATAAAAATCAAACAAAAATCATAACTACCCTTGTTAGGCGCATATTCCACTTTTAGAATGATGTCATCATATAAAACCATATAGTTGTATCTACTTGTGGTGCATTTATATCAGGTATTTGAATATCTACTAATCATGCATAACCGTTAGGATTTTTAAATGAGATTAGTAGTATTCCAATTTAATTTGAAAAATGAATTCAAGTATCTTCTAACCATGCATGACCGTGAGGATTTTTAAATGGGATTAGAATCAACTTGTTTATTTAATAAATCAATTTTGATATGCGTTCCATACACGCATAACCGTAAGGACTTTTAAATGAGCATGGAAGCACATAACAAATTCCAAGTAATTCACCCATGCATAACCGTGAGGACTTTTAAATGAGAGTGAATACTTTGGTATTTATTTATTTTTACTAAAATGTAAAATGAAAAACAAATGATCCCTGATTATAGTACCACATATCGATAAACTATATTAAATTTTTGATAAACAATGGTCGATAGAAACATGATAGATATAGAAATGGTCATGGAATCTTTACCCAACAAAAAGTTTTTATAACTCTTGTTTGAATTCCTAAAGAAATTTTCCAAATACACTGTCTTGAGTAATGTATTATAAATATCAACACTTATCACCTTTTCAATCACTATTTATCTTTTTGATAATTAGTAGGGAGTCGGATTAGTCAAAATTTGTCATTTAAAATCAAATATATTTTTTCAACATGACTAATATGAAAGGTCAAAAATGATTTTCTCGAAGGGGTTATATGAGAAAAAAATTCTGCTATTTGAAAATTATTTGTAATGAAAAGTATGCAGATATTTTCTTTGAAAAACGATGCAGTTACTAAATGTCTCACCATAAATCACGTTCAACTAGTAAGTTTTCTGTCAACTAAATTACCAGTATGATCTACATCTGAATTTCTCTTTCACTTCAAAACATCAATAATTAAATTTCATAGACCAGACCATGAAGTGTGCATAAAAACTCAAACTCAATTTTTAACAGCATTCTTGAATTTGAATTGAAGTCGTGTAAATAATCAGAAACTATGAATACAGAGTTAGCAGTATTATAACCTAATGTACTATCATCCAACAAAACACTATGTTTAATCCAAACGTATATGTATGAAGTAATTCAAAGAATAGTGTTTTTGGCATAAATATAATTGGCCAACTATGTTGAACAAGTCAGAATCAAAAAATCATCATCTCTTTATCATCACATTATTGGCTGATTTAATTCAGAATACGGTGCAGATTATCACATTTAATATATGGATCAAATAAATATACCTTCACCTGTTTTGCCTTTACGATAATTTTTCGTGGTTGCCCATTGTGATTCTATCGCCTTTGTACTAGGCTAAGGAACTTTGCTTTGTTGTCCATTGTGTTTCTGGAATAGCCAAAATCTAGAGAACACTGTTGTTATTCCTTAGCCTGCCACCATACCTACACGATGAAAGATTTTTGTGACCTATTTGTTTTTATAGGTCCATGATTGTTAGTGGCAGAATATTTTGAAAGATAATTTTGAGCAGACCCAAAACTATTTATATATGTTTCTTTCGGCACCCAGATTTGTTTTGTCCTTTCATTCTTGTTCCAATAGACATGAAATTTGTTTGTAGAATTCTTAGGAGCCCAAACTTGTATAAATTTTGTGTTCTTGTTCCTATGACTACAATTTTCAATAAGATGTCCAATTATTTCACATCTAGCAAATTCACTCTTACCTTTTGCATTATCATCAGCTTGTGTTTTCCCAAAGCCTAGTCCTTTTCTGTTGTTAGCAAAAATTTGATTTCCCAATAACATGTTGAATGATTTTTCTCCTCTTGAAAAGTTATTCAGAGATTTCTCAAGATTTTGGACTTTGGTTTTTAGTGTTGTGTTTTCAGTTACAAGTGAGGTGCATCTATTTATAAAATCCTTTTTCCTAGGGTCAATGGTTTCCTTAAGACTCAAGTTTTCTTTTTCAAGATTCTCCAAGCTATTCTTAAGTCTTGGTAATTCTGAATCTAAAATTTTACATTTTTTACAGTCTAGATTTTGAATATTTTTAAATTCAGTTTCCAACCTAGAATTTTCATGGACAAGTTCTCTCCTATCAGATTTCAGTTTTTCAATTTTAGATTCAAGAGTATCAATTGTTTTAGTAAGATCCCTACACATCAAAAGAAGTTCTTTATAAGAATAGTCACCCACCTCACTAGATTCCTCTGAGCTTGCTTCTGAGTCTGATTTTTCCATAAGACACAAGTTAGCCTCCTTTGAGCTATTATTCGAAACTTCCTCTCCTTCTTCATCATCCCAAGTCGCTGCAAAGGCCTTCTTCTTCTTTTTCTTTCCTTTGTTGTTTTTGAGAAGTGGGCATTTTTGTTTGAAGTGGCCAGGCTTCTTGCAGTTAAAGCACGTCAATTCATTATCGAAATTGTCAGAATCTTTTGATCTATTACCACTTGTTTTCTTCTTGCGTGGCCTGAATCTTGACCATTTTCTAAGATTATTGACAGCCATTGTAAGCTCTTCAATTGGATCTTCTTCTTCATCGCTTTCTTCTTTGCTCTTTAAGGCAATCGTCTTCTTCTTTGATTCGGAGTTTTTGCGTTCCTCCTTTGCTTTTAGCTCAAGCTCATATGTCATCAAGTTGCCGATCAACTCCTTCATGCTTAGTTTACGCAGATCTTTCAATTCTTGTATTGCTGTGACTTTTGCCTCGAAGCTCATCGGTAAGACTCGTAGCACCTTCCTCACAAGCTCTACCTCAGTGAATACCTTCCCAAGCGCTCTAGCATTGTACACCAAAGTTGAAAATCGTCCAAACATGTCCTTTATGCTCTCGCCTTTGTCCATCACAAAGTTCTCGTATTTATTGTTGAATAGGGCTAGATGAGATTCCTTGACTTGAGAACTTCCTTCATGTGTCACCTCCAAGGTATGCCAAATTTCCTGTGCAGTTTTACAATGAGAAATTCTATTAAATTCAGTCTTATCAAGAGCACAGATCAAAGCATTCATGGCTTTAGCATTTGTAGTTTTTAATTTCTTATCGTTAGCATCCCACCTATCCTTAGGTTTAGGAATCTCGGTATCACCAACAGTTATAGTGGGAGATTTATAGCCAGTTTCAATAATGTCCCAAACATCATAATCAACAGAACTAAGACAAATACCCATCCTAACTTTCCAATAAGCATAATCATTCCCATTAAACATGGGTGGCCTAGCAATAGATTGCCCCTCAGAAAAAGCATTATTTGGTGGATTCATGACACTAGAGTTAAAGAAAAATACCATGCTCTGATACCACTTGTAGGATCTAGATTAACCCTAGAGGGGGGGTGAATAGGGTTATAGCAAATTTTCTCGAATTAAACGCCAAAACAAACTGCAGAAAAGTAAATATGCTGAAAAGTAAATCACACACAAAATTTACCCAGCTTCGGCAACCCCTGCCTACTGCTGCATTTCCATATTTCTATTAGAATTAAACAGTCTCCCGCATACAAACACTCTAACAGACTCGCACACGCTGCTACCGCCTATAGAGTTTTGCAAACTTGCAAATTCTGCTTACTGAACTAATCCTAACTAGACAATATGACACAACTTAAATCCTAGGTGATGATTTACCAAGATTTGATTCGAAAAGTACAGACTTCAAAAATAAAAATAAGAGCAAAAATAAATAAAAACTTAGAGTACAAATTTTTGCCCTTAAACAAAACAACCCGACCCAAAAACAAAACACGGCCACTTCCCTCTTGATGCAATTCAGGGTTCTGAAAATGGCGGCTTTCGCTCCTCTTTGCAACTGAAATTAGGGCTTCTGATAATTCGACGATGCCGGTTGATTTTGTTGCTCTGTCGATTGATTTGCTCCTCTAATGATCGGCTGCTTGCCTCGAGATGATTGATTGCGAATCTACTTTGGTACATTGTTCGTTCCTTTTTCTTTTCAGGATTCGATTAATTGAATTTTCGATTGTTCTTTCTCACTCCAGCCGATGATGATTTTGGGTGTATATATATCAATTCGACACTTTCCTAATTCTTGCTTTCCTGATATCTTTACGACTTGATGCGCACGGCTTTCATTATGCAGCGTTTGATTTTTCTTGAGTCCTATGGCAACAATCTTTCCTCTTTTGATTTGCTTTGACTATTTCAAAGATACGCACTTGAATTTTATTTGATGATGTTGATTCTTTGGTCTGCATTTACATTTCTTCTGGCTTCAAGTATGTCTACATTGCATATAGATAATCTCGAGTTCATCCCTGTCTTCGGCTTTGACCTTTTCTGATGATGTTGATTTCACTGTGACCTTGCTTTGTTCACTATGACTTCGGTTACACCTTGCTTTGTTCACTGTGGCTTTGGTTCTTGGTATTGTTCGAACTTGTTTTGGTTGACTTCGACATTGACTTGATTTTTATTTTTGTAAAACACTGTTGTCTTGTTCATCTGGTTATATTGAGTCAGATTCATCATGTATTACTTTGGTACTGTTGTAGCCACTTGATCACTGTGTACCACTGCATACTGGTGGATTGAACTTGTTACATTTAAGTTGTTGCTTTGCTGGTCTATTGTTGTCATATCTTGTCTGGTTCATCTTGATGTTCTGTAGTCATTTATGCATTGATGTAATTCTCTGTTGCACTTGCTCATTTGAGTTTGCACTGCTTCATCACCACTTGTGTCTGCATATACGTATACTCATGTATACTTGAGTCTTGTTCTTGGTCGTAGCTGGACTTGTTTCCTTGATCATTCACTGTTACCTGGGTCTGTACATTGATATTGGCTGCTACAGTTTGTAATGCCATTTGAAATATCCCTCAATATATTTGTCGAACACTTGAGTAGTTTATGACTTCATCACTGTGCAATGTTGTAGATGCTGTTAGCTTTGGTTTTTGCTATCCACACATGTGCATGCTTCACTGCAGTGTATCGCTTGCTTTTCAGTTGTACTAGTTGTTGTCTTCATTTGGTTGTTGCTGATATCTTGGTTCGGTCTGTATTTTGATGTTACCTCTCTTGTATCATTGGTGTTTCTTACAGTGGCATTTGTTTTGTACTTCACTGTACTGCATATTGATCACCATCTTGCTTGCATGCTTGAAGTCATAGCCTGTACAACTGTCCTGTGTTGAATCCAGCTAATAGATCGGGTTTGACCTTGTGCTCATGTCGTGATTTTATTTATATTGCACCTGAGTTGAACCCGTCCTTTTATTTTGGGTTTGACCTTGTGCTCACCTGTCCCTGTAACATTATCAAGTGTATATCGGTATGCACGGCCTTGTGGCATGTACAGTGATACACTGTGCATGTCACATTGTTCATATATGATGAATTCAAATGTAAATGATGACGAACAACCCAAATAACTGAGGCAAATAATATTTTCAAAATCCATATTTTATTTTATATTGCAAAAATATTTCTTTTTCAATTTTACTGCGTTAGTGAATATTTTTACAGATTGCTCAGATGTTGGATTCTAATTTGAATGATGTTGAAGATAAACTACGAGTGTGAGTTATATGTAGTGAGGAATTATGCAAATTGAATTAGAATCAAAATTGTATATGTATAGTGAGAGCTTGAATTTGTACTATTCAAAATTGTAATAAATATTTGTTTGAATAAAATTTCTGTTTGAATTCAAATTCTGTGTAATTTATTTTATTCAAAAAATATTTATTTAATCTATGAAAAATAAAATAGTACATTAACTAATACATTTAAATGAATATATACATATATATATGTTTATTATCATCAAACAAAAATCATATAAGCGCATATTCAACAGAGTGATGATCAGTTAAGCCATTGGTCATGCTGTCTAGTTTGCCCAAAGCACCCATACATGGCAAATGGATGGAAAGCCTTCAGGCTAGGGCACTTGTATAAAAGTAGGGATCGAAGCAAGCCTTCAATTGTATAAAAAAGGAGATTTATTCAACAATTAACTATCAAAAATTGATAGAGATAATCATAAATGATAGGAATTATAATGTCATGCAAAAGGAAGCAATTCAAAGTAGTATTCCATATGATGGTTAGAGTATTTTACCAAGTGTGCAAAATTTTATATAACAAAACAACTATACCATGCATTGTCATACGATGACATTACAAAATTTCATACAATGATACTATGCAGAATCTCACAACATTTTACATTACACAATGATATTATACAATAATTTCCTTTTTACAACAAAATGCTTTCTTCTTAAATTCATCGCCTTGGAGGATGAGGGAGAAGGTGATGTTGATAAACCAGCTCCTTTCCTTTTCCAACAAACCAAAGAAGAAAGATGTTGCTCACTAGTCGAACCGACATCCTTACATAAAATTGGAGGCCCTCCAATCTCCTTTTAGGCAATAGAACACCCATACGAAAAAGGTAACACCCATAGGAAAAAGTGTTAGTAGCTAGAGACAACCGCCTTCCTTAATCTATAATTTCTCTTTTCGTGTAAAAATGTGAAGGCGATATTCAAGTCAAAAGCCATAATAACTTTAATTAAATAATCAACAAGAGAGTCAAGTTGTGAAGCCCTAGTAGAATAAAAATACATTAATTATAATTGACCTTTAAGCACTTTTACCTCATTCACTAATGTTTCTAGCATAGTAGAAGGTTCAACATTATGTTGGATAGCTACAAGAAGATATTTCTTCAATTTCTTCTCTTTGTGACGGATAACATTGAGGGAATTAGTAGAGTCAAACTAAACTACTAGCGCTTTGTCATAAATTTTGTTAGCACTTATAAATTAGGAGGCTTTATGAAAGAATTTTCTTTTACCACCATCAAGCGCTTTAAATGTTACTGAAAATATGTTACATAGCCACTCCAGAGTCTCGACCTCTAATCTAAGTTTTGAGAAAGTTTCAATAAACTTGTTGTTCCAATGCTCCTTCTTTTTAATTACACTCCAACTTGGAGGATATACTTATGCTTGCAAGTTCACCAGACTTACTTTTAAAGATAAGTCGGATGCATAACTACCAAGCACTGAACGCCTCGATGGTGTGAAAGAAAAGCTATGAAGAGATATCTTCCTAGGAGGTTCGGTTAAAGTAAGAGTACGTAGTCGTTATTCACCCTCGGTTAATATTATTCATATTAATAACATTCATTTTTGTATTTCATTATGCCAATTTTCAAATCAAGAATACGTTGGTTCAACAAAGTAATTTTTGCATCGTTGTAACGACCCTCCTTTTTGGACAGTTTAAACAGACGATCAAATACACATGCCGATTCTAAACCATTCAAAAGGGCAGATGGTTATTGGGGTAAATAAGAAAAGAAAAGAAAGAGAAATAAAGGAAATGAAACAACAAAGAATCTCGCAGCGGAACGATAAAATATAATAGTCAAATAACCAGTTCATGAAGCTGTTTACTATACTTTGACAATTATTTATACAACATTTATCAGAGTTATACATATACAATAGAACAAATAAAATAATGCAGCAGATAGCATGATGCAAGGGTAATAATAGTAATAGTATACCAAATCTTCGTCTTCATCCTCCAGAATAGATCTTCAAAATCTGAAAAACTCAGGGCTGACCCGAGCGTAATGAAAAGACAAAACACTCGAGTCAGGACTAAAATATCCTTATGAAAGTTAAATCAATCATGAATAAATATGAGTGTAACGGCGTCAGAGATGTTTACGGGGTTTGACATCTCATGTAACGACCCGCAAATCCGTACCCCTTGAGTCAACACTATTCTACCTAAATCAACTCAAGTTGTACAGAAATACGAACCGTTTGGGTTAAAGAAGAAGAGGTAGAAGAAGAGAAAACAAAATCAACATCAGAATCTAACCATCGCAGCGGAATAAAATATAATAGATAGTAAATAATCTTTACTCAAAATCAAATATCTCTGTTTACATATATTACATCATCAGAGTACATCAGTCACAGCTCACAACAATAACATACAATGGATACACAACAACTCAACAGCGGAATATATATAACAAGTACGACTATACGTATCGTCATCCAGCTCGTCTCCTGAGCTCCACAGCATCATATCCTGTATCCTATAATACTCGATCTGACCCGAGCATTACAGTTAAATAATACCCGAGTTAGTCTGGAATACCAGCGTGAGAAAATCACACCCAATTGATTATTAAAGTTTCAAAATCCTTTGAAAAACAAAAGCATCTCGTAAGACCATGCCACAAATAAACATGTCGGGTTTTTACCTTACGATAGTTAAAACAATTTTTATAGAAATCCTCTGATATTATAATAGGGTCTATTTACATATACTTATAAAATAGCCGAAATTGTTACATTATTAAATTCCAGCTACTAGCCACAAAAGTGGGTAATACAAACAAAACTCTTACAAGGCTTGTAGGGAGAATGGATTTCCAACCAATGACAAGGCACTGGGGTACCACCTGTCACAGTACGGGGCCTAGATCACCGTACCGAGGATTACTCCCTTCATCCCCTACAACACAAGGCCGGAACCATCCCTTACTGGACAGTCCCGAGTGAGGTCACCCCGCGGTTGGGATCAGCAACCGCACTACTAAGCCGAAATAAAAAGGGACATCTAGACTGGAATGACCTCACCCTGCTTGGGTGCTACCCACCTAGCCTTGCTGCATAACCCTGATTTTCAGTCATTCCCATTTGATGAGGCTTGAGGCTAAGCGTTACCTTTTTTTTAGAATGTTTCACTTAGAATGCCCATCGTCCACCTGACGATGTTTCGCAAGCATTCATCCATACAAGTCCGTCCCGGGTTCGAACGGAACCGAAGGCACTATTCCTACTACATCCATTTTGGAAATATCCTCAGGATTAAAAGGAAAGACTTACTTCATAATTTAAATATTTAGAAATAATAAAATTTCCAAACTTGCTTTTAAAATTAACTTAAAACTTTTAACTTATATTTAAAAATTTACTTTGAAACGTACTTGGTTATCCAGGGAGAAGTTCCAACTTCAATCACTTAAATCAATTTCCCAAATTGATTTCAAATTTATCTCATTTGAAATAATTTTCTTTAATTGCTTAATTCATTTCAAAATTCATAAAGTATGGACTTAATTATTATGATTGTTATTTTCCGTTTGATTTTAAAACTTTTAACGGAAATATACAAATTCCATACTTTTCCCAATTTCTTCTTTATTCTTTTAATAATTTAAATCTTAACCTTTATATTAATGTTTTGTTCTTTTAAATAATAACACTGAATTTTTTTACAATTCATTAACTTCCTGTTTATTCAAAACTTCCTTTTATACTCACGATTTATTTATTAGAAATTTAAAGTCACTTTATTTCTTCTCCAATTCATTCTTAAATCTATTCAAATTTCCTAAATTATTTTACTTACAATTTCACTTCCTTAATTTTCTTTTCCAAAATTCAATTTATATATTTTTGGTAATTCATTATTCCCAATTATATCAAATCGAACCATAACATTCAATATACCAATTATCAATAATATCAATAATATTCATCACAGAATATAAAATAATCACAACAGAGGGTATTAAACAATTTAAATAAATGTTGAGGGATCCAGTTGGATCCCTCCAACCTGTTTTCCTGCATCCACAGATATTAGCACAATATGCAATACCAATTCCAAATATATATCACACTATAGCATATCAGTTAATCCAATCATTCAACAATTATTTAAATTTAATCATTTAAATCTAATTTTAACTGAGTGAGATTAACTCACCTTTGTCCCTCAAATTTGCAATCCACTTTATTCTCGATTGTATTCCACATTTTCAGACCTTGAATAAACATTAGATGATTTTATTAA
Source organism: Allium cepa (assembly GCA_030765085.1). Taxonomy (NCBI): domain Eukaryota; kingdom Viridiplantae; phylum Streptophyta; class Magnoliopsida; order Asparagales; family Amaryllidaceae; genus Allium; species Allium cepa. The sequence continues at coordinate 958,745,205 of CM060935.1, forward strand.
TATTTGGACTAATTGATCAATTAATTATCTTTTTTTTTGTTTAGTTTAACTGATGATTTGGGTTTAAACTAAAAATTTAATACTAGACTAATTTTCCAAATATAAATAAATTTTTGTAACTAAAGTAATTTAATAAGTTAATAGAATTAGTAAGCCACCATAATTCATTTCCCTAAAATCAATCAGTAGGTTTAATATGTGCAAGTAAATTTATCATTTGAAACTATATATATTACTGTAAACTTTTTTTTATTTAACTTACTATATAAATATATATATGAAAATTACATAGGGAAAATACCATCAACCCAGAATTGCAAATGAACTGCCCACCAAATCACGTCGTTCGAGGATCGCGATTGTTGCCCTCCCCTCTCTGTCACAACGACGCATCCCCAATTGCACGAACGACCCTTGGCTCCCAAATCTACGAACCCTAGCTCGAAGACGCGACTCCAAAACCCTACCGACCATCGTGCTCGAGCTCATCTCGTCCTCCTATCGACGATCGCCTCCATCTCGGGATGCCGCTCATCATCGCGAGGTCCTCCAAACGACATCAAATGCCAAACATGCTTCGAGACCCTAGCTCACCCAGAAAATTGGAACGATGCGAAGCTTCAACTAGCACTAGAGACGACGAGTATCGGCCACGAGAATGAATCAATTTGCCTTCCATTTCTTGAAAACGATTCGGTTTGGATTATTACCAGAGGCTGCCTCTTTTTTTTCGAACGAAATGAATCTGTATGCAAAAGGGAAAAGGGGAATGGGGTTTCAAACTCGTGAAATTGGAAGAGAGAAAAAGAGTATGGCCTTCGATTTCTGAAAGAATTTAGAGAGGAAGCTCGGCCATTTTTTTTATATTGCTTTTCGTTTGATAATGACTGGAAATTGAATTGAATGAACGAAGAAGGAACAGGCAAATTTTAGAAGGAACGAGAAGTGTACGATAGAAAATAAGGATGGAACGAAATAAAAATGGAAAGGAGTGGCGTATAAGAGAAGACATCGATTTTAATTAAATTAAATTTCATTAGATTAATATCAATTAGATTTTCAGCGCGTTTATATATCGTGCTCTCACACCACAACCCCGATCAATACGAAATTTGAAATCCGATAATAATACAATATTACGGATCCAATGGAACCGGTTTCGTCGAAATCCGAGACTGTGCCTCGGAAGGCTATTTTTAAATTCAAATTTAAACGATATAAATTTCAGAACCGATCAAAACACTTACAAATTCAATTTTAACACTTTCACTACCTTCGGTGCTATCAATATAAATTTTACAAGCCTTCGAATTATTTTTAACCGACTTAAAACTCCAAATTCAACATTTTACCCAATTCCGATAATTTAAATTCAAAAATTAATTATCCAATGAATAATGATATTTGAAATTAAAGTTAATAATTAACTTTCGAATATTTAAAATTAATTAAATATCCCCATTTCAAATGTCTAAAAATTCCGGGTCGTCGTATTCCTCTCCCCTTAAAAGAATTTCGTCCCCGAAATTACTAATTAGAAAGAATGATCCGATACCCGTTACTATTTCCAAACCAAACATTCTCATCAACTTGCCAAAACAATCTTTTAATCAACGATACCCCAACTTCCTTTCTAACTCTTTAACTTATCCATAAGTCCCAAACAATATTACCTACTTATCAATTCAAATTTAAACTTAAATTCAAATTTTAAGTTCTCAAAATTTTTCTAACTCCCTAAATTTCCGAAAATTTTGCCAGCGTCTCCTTTGCGCGGCTAGCTCGGTACAACTACAAAATGGCTCTACGGCCCCCAAATCTCAAAAGAAAACAAAAAGCCAAGTGGCTAGATCCAAAAACCCAATCATTCAAATTCCATACATAATTTTAAACACATACCTTTTTGTCGAGCCATTTCAAATTTATCTCTTGAAATCAAATCCAATTTCCTTTTTCCTTTAAAATACCTGCATACCTGCTTAGCACTAGTATCCATTCACAACATTCCAAAACATTTGATCCACTTTTTCACAAAATGCCAATATCTATTCATTCCAATATTGACTTAAGTTACATTGATAGTATCAATTTCCAATTAAGAATTGACCATTCCTTACTTAAGTTAACATAAGCATTTTATATGTTTCTTTATTTATTTCCGTTTTACCACTTCAGTTTATATCTATTTCTATTCAACTTGATTCTTTCATTTCCATACGAATTCAATTTATTTTCAACTCCAAATGTTAAATTTTATTTTTCATTTATAACTAATTCATGCCATTATTTTAATTAGCTTCATTCACTTACTTATTTCAATTGCTAGTTATGAAATTGTTTTGTCGGTAATAAATTATCCAAATTTTCAAAAAAATTCTAACTCCTAAAATTTCTGAAAATTTTTGGCAGTCTCCTTTGTACAGAGGAGCTTTTGCAATTTGACAAAAGAGATATATATATATATATATATATATATATACATCGACCGACCCGGTCGGAAAAGCCAAAAACAGTTCATATTTCCTATTTTAATTGCGTAGGCGTACCTTATTTAGCATTTTAAGCAAGCAGCTTATTATTTTTAGCAAATAGCACAACCAAATCCAGCCACACGGCTTCCAGGTACCTGTACTTACTCAATTTAAACATGTAAGTGCCAAATCATGCAACTTAACAACATTTTACATATTTAACTTGCAAACATTCCAGTTTTAACAAACCATGTAGATTAAACAACACTTATAAGCAATTTTATAGGGTTCCAACAATAATTTAAATTGCTCACAACCTATTTATATACAACTTCATTCAATTCAAATGTTTACCACTAAATTTCTTTCATTCAATTCATTTTAGTAAAACAAACTCATATTTAATCCAGTTGATCTCAAAATCAATTTATTTAACTTCTATCAACTAATAGAATCTTAATTCTCTTTACTTGTGTCAAACGACGATTTATTTTATGCAGTTTTGCCAATATCCAAGTGAATAAATGATTACTTGAGTTTTAAAATCAATTTGAATGGATTCCAATTCAATTTATTTTTAACTCCAATCCATTTTTAAATTTAGTTGGTATATTTATTGAATCCAATATCAATTCTTATTCACATCCAATAATTTATTTCTGAATTGTATTATATTAATAACAATGCCACTTCAAATCATTTCTACTTACTTGCATTTTATTTACAATCCAACCATTCCTCTTATAATCCAATTTATTTTATTTAACTCGAGTTCAAAACCAATTCCATTATGAATTTTCATTTCCTTAAATATTATCTATCTACACTTGATTTAAATCCAATCCAATAACATTAAACTTAGTTTAAGTTGAATTCAATTCAACTTTCCTTCACTCATTTAGCTTAAGTCCATTAACCTCAATTTATTCAAATTTTACTCTTAAACTCATTTTCATTTTACAAGTAAATTTTCTCTTTTCAATTTAACTTGATTTTATTCTAATCCAATCCCATTTTAAATCCGCAAATTTCATTTGATTGGTTATTATAAAATTTAACTTTCCAAATTCAACTCATTTCATTTATTACCTGGCTATTTTCCAGGTTATCTTCACTTATTTGAATTTTAATTGCACATTCAAACCATTGCTATTTTAATCCATCTACATTTTTTTATTTGATACATTCCCAATTATATTTAATTTGTGAACACTTCAAGTTAAATTTTAACTTTATATCTCAAGTTTTGAATCCATTACTTATTTTCAAATTACCATTCACTTTTAAATTACCATTCAATTTTATTAACTTACATTGCAATTTCATTCACAAATCAATTAATTAATTTCAAGGCCACTTTTAATTATATTTTCTTCATCGACAATGTAAGTCAAATTTAATTATAACTTGAGTTTTATTTTCAAACCTCATCATAAACTCACAATTCAATTTCATTAACTAATTTATTAACAAATTAGTTCTCTCCTTTTTTATAGTACAATACTTGATTTTATTTCCAAATATCACTTCATTTAATTTTCTTAGTTTACATTATTTTATAATTCAAGTTTGGATTTTTATCTATTTTTCAATTGATCAAAAATATTTATTTTGGGTTTTCTATCTCACCTTCAAATTTAACAAGTCACAACTTATTGTTTTATACAATTCCATTCATCATAAGCTTGAATATATTCATCTTTTATTTTTTTTAACTCAAGCCTTCTATTTATTTATATCCCAAGCATATTTTTGTTACCTTGGATTTTAATTCTTTTATAAGTTATTCTAATTTATTTACTTCAATTGAATTCTCATCCCAACTCAATTTTTACTTTAACTCGGATTTATTTAACTCAATTCGATTTCAACTCAATTCGAATACAACTGGATATTCTTTCAGCTTATTCAATTAATTTCAATCCAGTCAAATTTTTATTTTCAAATCCAAGTTAATTTCATTTCCAACTTTCCTTTTTAAATTTAAATTCCAACCCTCAAAGCTTATATTCCATTCCTGATTTAAAAATCATCTTAATGTATAAGCTTACAACCCATCCTATCAGGATTTTTCTTAAACTCCCGGCTTTGGTTTCAAATCATTTTGAAATCTCCAACATCTCAAACCACATTTCTTTAAAAAAAAACTAAACCAATCCTGGCTTTTATTTTCCCATAAATTTCCTTTAAAATTTTCAAAAACAACTAGCTTTTCTAAGCAAATCAATTTGGTAGCAATTCTTCACTTAGAAATTCGAAAATGAATACTGATGATGCGGTCGTCATCATCAGAATTATTTTCCAATAATCCAAGTGATTTCAATGCTATATTACTTCCAAAATCCATTTATAACAATTTCCTTTCAGAAATATCTCCAAAACAACAATGCTATCATTTATCTTCAAAACACTTCCAAAATCTTAGGGATTTAAATTTCCAAATCCTGCTTAAATCAATTTTAACTATACTTTATTTGCATGGCTTATGCTCATATAAATACTCATCTGATTATATTCCAAATTTTTTTTCTAAATTACATTTATAATTCATATTTATAAATTCCACTTCATAATAAATTTATTCCCTTAAATTTTAGTTATATTTCAATTTCTAGTTTCACTTAACAATGATAATACTTAAATATTATTCATCCTAACATCCAAACAACCATAGATTAGCTAAAATAGTTTACAAAACTTTTATTTATATCAAAATACATTTTGGGTAAAATTATTTCATTCACCCACATTTAAAACAATACCGTGTCGATTGTTCTATTCAAGTGTTTAGAAACCCCTTCAATACAGTTGTCCAGACTGTGCTGACGAAGGTTCATATGCCACTCAATAAACCAATCAACACAATATTAAAACAATTTATATTCACTAACAAATACGCGCTCATATCTATTAATACGCTCAAACTCATTTTAGAGTACTACTGACTCTATTCTATGAGTAATTCCCACCAGAGCCAAGGTTATCACCAACCTAAGCTCTGATACCAAGGGTAACGACCCGCAAATCCGTACCCCTTGAGTCAACACTATTCTACCGAAATCAACTCAAGTTGTACAGAAATACGAACCGTTTGGGTTAAAGAAGAAGAGGTAGAAGAAGAGAAAACAAAATCAACATCAGAATCTAACCATCGCAGCGGAATAAAATATAATAGATAGTAAATAATCTTTACTCAAAATCAAATATCTCTGTTTACATATATTACATCATTAGAGTACATCAGTCACAGCTCACAACAATAACATACAATGGATACACAACAACTCAACAGCGGAATATATATAACAAGTAGACTATACGTATCGTCATCCAGCTCGTCTCCTGAGCTCCACAGCATCATATCCTGTATCCTATAATACTCGGTCTGACCCGAGCATTACAGTTAAATAATACCCGAGTCAGTCTGGAATACCAGCGTGAGAAAATCACACCCAATTGATTATTAAAGTTTCAAAATCCTTTGAAAAACAAAAGCATCTCGTAAGACCATGCCACAAATAAACATGTCGGGTTTTTACCTTACGATAGTTAAAACAATTTTTATAGAAATCCTCTGATATTATAATAGGGTCTATTTACATATACTTATAAAATAGCCGAAATTGTTACATTATTAAATTCCAGCTACTAGCCACAAAAGTGGGTAATACAAACAAAACTCGTACAAGGCTCGTAGGGAAAATGGATTTCCAACCAATGACTAGGCACTGGGGTACCACCTGTCACAGTACGGGGCCTAGATCACCGTACCGAGGATTACTCCCTTCATCCCCTACAACACAAGGCTGGAACCATCCCTTACTGGACAGTCCCGAGTGAGGTCACACCGCGGTTGGGATCAGCAACCGCACTACTAAGCCGAAATAAAAAGGGACATCTAGACTGGAATGACCTCACCCTGCTTGGGTGCTACCCACCTAGCCTTGTTGCATAACCCCTGATTTTCAGTCATTCCCATTTGATGAGGCTTGAGGCTAAGCATTACCTTTTTTTTAGAATGTTTAACTTAGAATGCCCATCGTCCACCTGACGATGTTTCGCAAGCATTCATCCATACAAGTCCGTCCCGGGTTCGAACGGAACCGAAGGCACTATTCCTACTACATCCATTTTGGAAATATCCTCAGGATTAGTAGCGACTAGACCTTGCACTTCACTGCTCCATCTTCGTCTCCGAACACGTTTTCGCACGAAACGTACAAACGGGATCGAAGTGGTTTTTGAGAAATAAATCTCGATCCCGGTCTCTTCGAAATGATCAACGCATTTGTCCAATATTGATAGTCGGTGATTTAACTATCAATTTATATTCACAACATCCATCACACAATAAATAATTTTCCAAATTATTTATTTATCTCACAATATCTTCACAAGATATATTTCTATTTTCAATCCTTTGAAAACAGTTTCAAAATCATCTTTCGTTCCAAAATAATCTTTCCCAAATATTTTCTATCTCCTCTGAAATTACCAAGCACAAAACTAGATTTTTAAAATAATTTTAAAACACTTTACTTTGAAATATATACCTTTAAAACATTTAATTTAAAACTACTTTAATAATTTGTTAAAAATACATACTATATGAATATTTGAAAATAGAGTTACTTAGTAAAGATAAAACTAGATTTTCACTTTTAAAACAAAATACTAAGTCACTTTTTAAATAATTACTACTATAATAAATTAAAAGGAAAGACTTACTTCATAATTTAAATATTTAGAAATAATAAAATTTCCAAACTTGCTTTTAAAATTAACTTAAAACTTTTAACTTATATTTAAAAATTTACTTTGAAACGTACTTGGTTATCCAGGGAGAAGTTCCAACTTCAATCACTTAAATCAATTTCCCAAATTGATTTCAAATTTATCTCATTTGAAATAATTTTCTTTAATTGCTTAGTTCATTTCAAAATTCATAAAGTATGGACTTAATTATTATGATTGTTATTTTCCGTTTGATTTTAAAACTTTTAACGGAAATATACAAATTCCATATTTTTCCCAATTTCTTCTTTATTCTTCTAATAATTTAAATCTTAACCTTTATATTAATGTTTTGTTCTTTTAAATAATAACACTGAATTTTTTTACAATTCATTAACTTCCTGTTTATTCAAAACTTCCTTTTATACTCACGATTTATTTATTAGAAATTTAAAGTCACTTTATTTCTTCTCTAATTCATTCTTAAATCTATTGAAATTTCCCAAATTATTTTACTTACAATTTCACTTCTTTAATTTTCTTTTCCAAAATTCAATTTATATATTTTTGGTAATTCATTATTCCCAATTATATCAAATCGAACCATAACATTCAATATACCAATTATCAATAATATCAATAATATTCATCACAGAATATAAAATAATCACAACAGAGGGTATTAAACAATTTAAATAAATGTTGAGGGATCCAGTTGGATCCCTCCAGCCTGTTTTCCTGCATCCACAGATATTAGCACAATATGCAATACCAATTCCAAATATATATCACACTATAGCATATCAGTTAATCCAATCATTCAACAATTATTTAAATTTAATCATTTAAATCTAATTTTAACTGAGTGAGATTAACTCACCTTTGTCCCTTAAATTTGCAATCCACTTTATTCTCGATTGTATTCCACATTTTCAAACCTTGAATAAACATTAGATGATTTTATTAATATTTGGACTAATCGATCAATTAATTATCATTTTTTTTGTTTAGTTTAACTGATGATTTGGGATTAAACTAAAAATTTAATAATAAACTAATTTTCCAAATATAAATAAATTTTTGTAACTAAAGTAATTTAATAAGTTAATAGAATTAGTAAGCCGCCATAATTCATTTCCCTAAAATCAATCAGTAGGTTTGATATGTGCAAGTAAATTTATCGTTTGAAACTATATATATTACTGTAAACTTTTTTTTATTTAACTTACTGTATAAATATATATATGAAAATTACATAGGGAAAATACCTTCAACCCAGAATTGCAAATGAACTGCCCACCAAATCACGTCGTTCGAGGATCGCGACTGCTGCCCTCCCCTCTGTGTCACAACGACGCATCCCCAATTGCACGAACGACCCTTGGCTCCCAAATCTACGAACCCTAGCTCGAAGACGCGACTCCAAAATCCTACCGATCATCGTACTCGAGCTCATCTCGTCCTCCTATCGACGATCGCTTCCATCTCGTGATGCCGCTCATCATCGCGAGGTCCTCTAAACGACATTAAACGCCAAACATGCTTCGAGATCCTAGCTCACTCAGAAAATTGGAACGATGCGAAGCTTCAACTAGCACTAGAGACGATGAGTATCGACCACAAGAATGAATAAATTTGCCCTCCATTTCTTGAAAACGATTCGGTTTGGATTATTACCAGAGGCCGCCTCTCTTTTTTTTCGAACGAAATGAATTTGTACGCAAAAGGGAAAAGGGGAATGGGGTTTCGAACTCGTGAAATTGGAAGAGAGAAAAAGAGTATGGCCTTCGATTTCCAAAAGAATTTTGAGAGGAAGCTCGGCCATTTTTTTTATATATTGCTTTTTGTTTGATAATGACTGGAAATTGAATTGAATGAACGAAGAAGGAACAGGCAAATTTTAGAAGGAACGAGAAGTGTACGATAGAAGATAAGGATGGAACGAAATAAAAATGGAAAGGAGTGGCGTATAAGAGAAGACTTCGATTTTAATTAAATTAAATTTCATTAGATTAATATCAATTAGATTTTCAGCGCGTTTATATATCGTGCTCTCACACCACAACCCCGATCAATACGAAATTTGAAATCCGATAATAATACAATATTACGAATCCAATGGAACCGGTTTCGTCGAAATCCGAGACTGTGCCTCGGAAGGCTATTTTTCAATTCAAATTTAAACGATATAAATTTCAGAACCGATCAAAACACTTACAAATTTAATTTTAACACTTTCACTACCTTCGGTGCTATCAATATAAATTTTATAAGCCTTCGAATTATTTTTAATCGGACTTAAAACTCCAAATTCAACATTTTACCCAATTCCGATAATTTAAATTCAAAAATTAATTATCCAATAAATATTGATATTTGAAATTAAAGTTAATAATTAACTTTTGAATATTTAAAATAAATTAAATATCCCCATTTCAAATGTTTAAAAATTCCGAGTCGTCACATCTCATATCTAGTGTCAACGTGCGTGCAATAACTCAAGAGATGTTACGGGATTTTCCATCTCTTAAGGATCCGTTAAACTATCTACTATGTAGTAATGTACGCTAAGTAGATAATGCCTATCAGTAATATAAGGTATCAAAATAGCGTTAAGGCGTTACCATAATCCCCCTTAACACATTTTTATAATGCCATAGTCTATACAGCACCGTAAGCCCTACCGTAAACTGGTGGTTATCAGAGGGTACCCCATAGGTATAACACAAAACAAAACGTAGAGGTCGCGAATAGGAAAATCAATATGATAAGGTACATGAGGCGATACCAATTAGCATACTAGTAGTTGCATGATCCGGACTGATGTTGAGCATAGCCAGCAGCTACCCCAATACTGCAAAACAGCACTCCCAAATCAAGGGGTGCACCCAAATCGCATCACAAATGTAATAGATATGGTATCGAAGAAGTGTGTCCGCTAGAGGTGGCGAACCTCAATGGCCCGGCGCGGCTCCTGTTTTAGTCATGTCAGGGGTCATCCAATATCGTTCTCTTTCTTCAGTCAACGCGTTCACCAAACCATCCACTTCATTCTGGATCAACACTCCACGTATAATAGTTATTAAAGTGGTTTTCGGTATCGACACAGAGTATGTCCATATCCGATCCCGGTCTCTTTAATAACTACGTATTATTACACCGGTGGCTCTTTTACATTTCAAATCGATTCATAATTGATATCAAAATATCATATTCGCTTCAAAAATCAAATCCGTTTCAAATATCATCGTATCTATTCAAATGTCGGATTCTTTTTCTAAAATCATTTTTCGTCTCAATATCTTATTTCGATTTCAAAATCAATTCGGATTCCAATTTAGGTTGCTACTTCATTTAACCCAATTCGTATTTAAATTCAAGATTTAAATATAAACATTTCATCTTATTGACTAGCTTAGAATTTTAGAAAAATAGTTTTAAGTAGTATAAAAGTAGTTTTAAATAATTAAAATAGTTAAAATAATTAAAATCTTAAAAAGGATTTGAAATAGATAAATTAGTTTAAAATAGTTTAAATTGGGTTAAGTAGATTTAAAATAGATTAAAATGGTTTAAGTATTCAAAAATGGTTTATATAGCAGAGTAATTTGGAAAACAAAATAAACAGCTTCAAAACCAATCCATTTCAATTTATAACTTCCCAATTCAAATCAATTTCAATTTCCATTTTACCTATTCAATTTCGATTTCAATTCAAATCAATGTCAACTTTGACTTCAAATTTATTCAATTCTATATTCACCTTCAATTTATTCAATTTCGATTTATATCGATTCGGAGCTTGATTTTTCAAAATATCCATTTATAGCACTTAACAAAATTATCTTTCAATATTCAAGTTTTAAAACCTAATTACAAACATGGTTCAATTTCAAGCTCAATTTCAAAATATCTTTTTATATCGCTCTTACTTAGTAATGCTCAAAGCTCGAAGTAATGTTCAATCTTTAAAACAAATAAATTTTCGAAATTCAATCATATCCAAATTTTAAATCTCAAAGTCTCAACTTAAATTATTTAACTAAATTCCTTTAACCAAAATTTATTTCAACATTCCAAACTCAATTTTTCGATAAATTCGATTTCTATAATTGATTTCTATTTATAAATTTTAAATCAAACATTTAAATAAATTTAAAATCAACGATTTCAAAATTTATTAATTGAGCCAATTCGGTGTCCGTATATAATTTTCTATCCTATGGCCAAGTAGTTATTTATTTCACTTAAATGTCAGGGATGAATATATATCACTTAACCCAATCACAGTGTCATATGTATGCATAACAGTTTATATAAGCAAATAAACGTCCAAACATTTAAATGTCAACCACTAACATCCATCAAAATACATCATCCAATAGACAATACAATTCATGGAAATTTCATAGTTATCAATGTCAGGTAATTTAATCGCAATTCAATTTCAATTCCAATTTAACTGTCAATTTAATTTTTAACGGTTAATTCAAATGACAATCTATATGATAATTAAATTCTATCAAACAACGACAATAAAATCATAACACTTCATAATGTCAAATTTAACTAGCATAAAGATATTTAGTACGTTGTGAGCGTTATAAAAACACTCACCTTGATTTCCTGTTGTCACCGAGGCGTTCCGGTTTGGAACTAAACCGGACGACTTTCAATTTTAGCCCAAATTGCAATTATCTCCAAACCCATCCAATCCAATTTCATTTCGAAGCTCTCGTTATCACGATCGCAACGCAAAAAGTCTCGTCTCAATCGGACCTCGTATGTGAAAGTTATACATTTTATAAGTTATCGACATTTGAATTTTAAAACAAGTTAATTTCTTTTTAAAAAAAATAAACATTACCCAAAAGGCCCGGCCCACAAAACTCCATCCCTCCCAAACTCCTGAAGCCAATTTCCTGTACACGAAACAGAGAAACCCATTCACGCGCGTGCAACATTTCGAGTGACACGGAGCTACAGTTTACAAAACTTGAATCCGTCTTCGTCAATCTTCTTCTCTTCGAAGCCTCCATCATCTCGACCACAAAGTAGCAAGCTCGGCCACCCCCAGTGAAACGCGACACGTGCATCCCCTTCTCAACCACGTGCAGGTCGCATGCCCCAAGACACCACCGAGCTCCACCAAAACGTGCATCCAGATGCTATTCGACGTGGAGAATCCAAATACGAGCTTTATTTCTCGAATCGGTGAATGAAAACAAAGTGAAGCTTAACCCTAGCTTCAAAACCCCTCACGCCTTCACTGTCGCACTCCCAAACTCCAAGTCGCACTAGGCCAAAAGCATATAGGATCGAAGCAAACGATGAAATAGGATTTTTAGAGAAGGTTTCGTGATTTTTAATCGAGTATTTGAGGAGAAAGAATTTTTTTGAAGTTGGATTTATGTTTTCTCTCTGCCTGAAGCTCGCGTGCAGTTATTAAAAGGAAAGGAGAGGCTTTTTCGTGTTTGAATGGGTCAAAGGTACAGTGAAAAGATGGGATAGCAGCGGAAAAGGAGATTTGACTAATTAAAATATTTATTTAAATTTCAAAATACCTCGATCTACGCAACTCGAAATCTCGAACCCCTATCAGGGCATGCCGCTAGGCGTTCATAATGTTATACCCCCATTCCGGACGCAATGGAAAAGGTTTCGGAAGCTAATTCGAACGTATGCGCAAGTTACGGAAATAAACGATCAAATTTAAATTAAACCGATTAAACAAATTTCTATGCGTTTTGGCTCGCCCCGGACAAACGGTAAATCCGATAGACACGAAATTTGAAATCCTACAATAATATCACGTTACGGATCCGATGAAACCAGTTTCATCCAATTCTGAGACTGTTCGAAAATTGGCTATTTTTCAGTTGATAATTAAATATTAAAAAAAATTCAATTTTCACAAATAAATTTTAAATTCAGTTTTAAAAGTTCTATAACATCACTATAACTCCAATATGATAAAATAAAATTTTGCAAATCATTTTTAATCATAATAAATCCGTTATTCAATTATCCAATAAATTCCAATTTTAAAATCTTATGAACTCCATTATAATCCTGATATAACTTACATTCACTTTGGAAACCAATTTGAATCATATTAAATCAAATTTCAATTATTCACTCTATTTTCATATATTAAATTTCAATATCAAATTAATCATATCAAATTCGGAATTTAATTATTCAAGCATTTGTAATATTAAATTTAACAAATTTGATTATTCTTGAATCACTATCTTTTGAGATATTCAAAACGAACTTAAAAATTTAACTTTTGAAACGAATTAAAATTATAGAACAACCATTTCCATTATACGGTTATTCAATTCCCATTATTAAATTATTCAATAAATTCCAAATATTAAATATAAACAATTTCACTTACCCAATAATTCATAATCTTTTAAAATATTGAAATCGAACTTATAAGATTCAACCTTTAAAACAATTCACAATTTAGAACATTATTTCATTTTACAGTTATTCAATTATTCAGTATGTTTTAAATATTTAATTTAAACAATTTACCTGTTCAATATTAAATATTTGATTTCAAATAGATTTTACTTATCAATCAATTACTCTATTATACCCAATGAATTCAGCATTTATTATCCTATTCAACTATTGATTGCAAAGGCATTCTCTAAGTAGCTTTTATTTTTCATTACTTGGATAGTTATTGTCGCAATTCATTCCAGTTATTATTATTTCAAAAGAATTACAAATTTTTTTCTAACATTAAATCACGAAAACTTATTAATTTAGCTATTTTAATTATCGAAAATTTACGGGTCGTTACGCTCTTCCCCACTCAAAACTTTTCGTCCCCGAAGAGGAAAAAGAAGGGAAAAGGAACTAATTATAGAATTCAACATTAGATGTATTTCTATTCAAAGTTAACAACTCATAAAACAATGAAATTCCATTTATAAAGTCATAACTACGCTTTTACTAAGTTATTCCAAACGCCTTTCTAACTTTAAAAGTTAGTTATCAAAACAAGTTATAAAAATTTTAAAACTTGAAAAATTTTCTAACACCCGGATTTTACGGAAAATTTCGACAGAGTCTCCTTTGCGCGGCTCGATCGGTACAGCTACAAAACGCCTCTACGGGCCCCAAACCAACAAAAGAAAATCAAAAGCCAAGTGACTCATCAAAAATCACCAAATCCAATGATAAAATAAACATGTACCTAATATTTTATTAGCGAGCATATACGACTAATATAGCGCGAAAGCGAGCTCCAAATGCGAAGCAAGCGCAATCCGCACCTACTAAACACTCAACAAACCATGAGAAACATGCATATATGAAAATAATATCAATATACATCATATAGAAACATAACAACTACATGTGCCAACATAGCAAATGCAACAAACAACAAATGCATCCAACAAATCAATTATCATAAAACTATCATCCAACAAATCCATAATCAATCAATATAAATTCACTTGGTTTTAAATTTTAATCATAGTTGATTCATTAACGTTGGATTTTACCAACATTCATTCTCAATTCAATTAGCTAACATTTACTAATTTATATTTACATTAGTTCACTTCCAATTTGAATCAAATTAAATTCTATTTAAATTCATTTAACTTCCAATTTGATTTCAATGACTTATAGCTTTCAATTTACACTTAATGAATTATATACAATCAACTAACAATCATATAACAACCAAATCATACCCAACATAACCAAATTATTAATTTTACATTCAATTTGGTTTATCTCTTTTATATATATATCATGTTATATAATTTTAAAAGAATCATTTTATCTTTGGCATCTTAAATTTCCAATATTAACTTTAATTAAGTCCGTAAGCCATACATATATCATCCGTGAGCAATATCAAATTTAATCGCTTATTCGATCACACAATTTCACTTCCAAACTAGTATCGTTCACCCGACTCTCTAGTGCGGACTCAAATTTGGTTCCTTGGTTGAAAACTGTTACTCTCCTTGCATAGCCATATACTATGATAGAGAATTCCAGAATCAAATTAAAAATCCATATCCAGGGTTCGCCGTCGAAAATCGAGTGAAAAATCCTAACTTGGATCGATATAAATCATCTCGAAATTTTGTGCTCGAATTTGGATCAAATCGTTATGCGAATAAAATAATATACGTATAATCTCACGTATTACCTTCCAATGGATTTCTATCCAATTTATCTATATTAAATTATTTTATTGGATTTTTTTATTTACAACTAATTATTCACAATCCATTATTCAGTTAGTATATTCATTTCTTTACATAGCATGTACTTTAACATTATCTTTTCTTAAACCTCATATCATAGAATTTTGCTTACTCAAGTTCATTTTAAACATTCTATATAATTTAATTAAATTCAAACTTCATTTTCCAATTGATTCTTAGCTATAAGAAATTCCTTTGTTTACATTTATTGCATTTTCATAATTTCAGTTAATAACGAATTCATTTGTGGAACATTTTATTAACCGCACTTTAGTTTATTAATCATCCTACAAAAGTCTAACCTATCATAAATGACTTTTCTTAGTTTACAGTTATCTTAAAGGTTACAAATTCAAAAAAAAAATCCTTTTGCAATTTATATTTATTTTCTATAACCAATTTACAAAGATATAATACGATTCATTTATCTTCTTTCTTAAGTTCACTTACTTGTTCCATTTATCCATTCATCATTTCATGTTATATTTAAGTATATAACATTTTAATCACAACCAAAATTTTCATTTGTATAAATTTTAATTCCTTTTAAGTTCCTTACTTGTATACTTCAATTATTTTCAGGTTCTGTTTATTTGTACAACATCTCATTACATATCCAAAACATCATTTTAACTTTTAACATTTGGTAAGTCTTGTTACATGTTATCAGAATGTAATTTTGGTATTATACAAATTTATAGAATTTCGTTTTACTTAATTAGAATGTTCATAAATTTAATTTGTTTAAATCCTCTTTACCTTTCAACTTTAAAGTTTTCCCAAACAATAGCTTAGCTATCTTAATCCTCTTATTTTATAAATTCTGGTTATTCACATTTCATTCAATAATTTAAAATTATTAATTAACAGAACTTAGAAATTTAAATGCCCGGTTCTTTTCAAATCGTTTGAAATACACATATATACTTATATCTTTAATATATCAAACTTTGGAGTTTAAACCAAAACCCATTTACCCAAAATTATTTTGAAGAAAAGCAAAGCTTCTTAGAAGTCTTTCCCACTTTGAGACTCGAAAATGAACATCGATGATGTTGCGCAGTCATCACCGAAATTATGTTCCAACGACATAAGAGAGGAATACTGAATTCATTCTTTCCTTTAAAATCCTTTCAAAATATTTCCATAAACAATTTCGAACTAATATTACTATATATTTCTTCAAAACTTTGAAAACCATTTTCAAGATCTCCGGGTTTTAAATTTCAATATTTTCCAATTTAAATCTATTTTAATTCATATGTCACCTTTATAAACTATTCTTATAGTATTTTACTTTCTTGAAATATTCCACAAGTTGTTTTATCATTGTTTATTTTGTAATAAACCTTATTTATTAAAACACAATATCCAATTAATAATAACAATCAATATTATCGTTTCCAACAACCAAATAAGCTAGATAGATCACAATAATTTTTGAAAATAAATTCTTTATATACAAAATATAATTAGGGCAAAATTATTTCATTTACCCAATTTCAAAACAATTCTATGTCGAATTGTTCTGTTCGAGTGTTTAGAGATCCCTATCAATGACGTTAATTACTCGTATTGACCAGAATCCATAAGCCACTCAACAAATCAACCGACACAATATAAAATATTTTATATCACTAACAAATACGCTTTCTCATATATATATATATATATATATATATATATATTCACTCAGCGACTCATCATAGGGTATTACTACCCTACTTATAAAGAGTCATACCCCACAAAGCTAAGGTTATCGCTAAACCAAAGCTCTGATACCAACTGTAACGACCTGCCTTTTTGGACAGTTTAAACCGACGATCAAATACACATGCCGATTCTAAACCATTCAAAAGGGCAGATGGTTATTGTGGTAAATAAGAAAAGAAAAGAAAGATAAATAAAGGAAATGAAACAACACAGAATCTCGCAGCGGAACGATAAAATATAATAGTCAAATAACCAGTTCATGAAGCTGTTAACTATACTTTGACAATTATTTATACAACATTTATCAGAGTTATACATATACAATAGAACAAATAAAATAATGCAGCAGATAGCATGATGCAAGGGTAATAATAGTAATAGTATACCAAATCTTCGTCTTCATCCTCCAGAATAGATCTTCAAAATCTGAAAAACTCAGGGCTGACCCGAGCGTAATGAAAAGACAAAACATTCGAGTCAGGACTAAAATATCCTTATGAAAGTTAAATCAATCGTGAATAAATATGAGTGTAACGGCGTCAGAGATGTTTACGGGGTTTGACATCTCATATCCAGTGTCAACGTGCGTGCAATAACTCAAGAGATGTTACGGGATTTTCCATCTCTTAAGGATCCGTTAAACTATCTACTATGTAGTAATGTACGCTAAGTAGATAATGCCTATCAGTAATATAAGGTATCAAAATAGCATTAAGGCGTTACCATAATCCCCCTTAACACATTTTTATAATGCCATAGTCTATACAGCACTGTAAGCCCCACCGTAAACTGGTGGTTATCAGAGGGTACCCCATAGGTATAACACAAAACAAAACGTAGTGGTCGCGAATAGGAAAATAAGTATGACAAGGTACATAAGGCAATACCAACTAGGATACTAGTAGTTGCGTCATCCGGACTGATGTTGAGCATAGCCAGCAGCTACCCCAACACCGCGAAACAACACTCGCAAATCAAGGGGTGCACCCAAACCACATCACAAATGTAATAGATATGGTATCGAAGAAGTGTGTCCGCTAGAGGTGGCGAACCTCAATGGCCCGGCGCGGCTCCTGTTTTACTCATGTCAGGGGTCATCCAATATCGTTCTCTTTCTTCAGTCAACGCGTTCACCAAACCATCCACTTCATTCTGGATCAACACTCCACGTATAATAGTTATTAAAGTGGGTTTCGGTATCGACAGAGAGTATGTCCATATCCGATCCCGATCTCTTAAATAACTACGTATTATTACACCGGTGGCTCTTTTACATTTCAAATCGATTCATAATTGATATCAAAATATCATATTCGCTTCAAAAATCAAATCCGTTTCAAATATCATCGTATCTATTCAAATGTCAGATTCCGTTTCTAAAATCATTTTTTGTCTCAATATCTTATTTCGATTTCAAAATCAATTTGGATTCCAATTTAGGTTGCAACTTCATTTAACCCAATTCGTATTTAAATTCAAGATTTAAATATAAACATTTCACCTTATTGACCAGCTTAGAATTTTAGAAAAATAGTTTTAAGTAGTTTAAAAGTAGTTTTAAATAATTAAAATACTTAAAATACTTAAAATCTTAAAAAGGATTTGAAATAGATAAATTAGTTTAAAATAATTTAAATTGGGTTAAGTAGATTTAAAATAGATTAAAATGGTTTAAGTATTCAAAAAATGGTTTATATAGCAGAGTAATTTGGAAAACAAAATAAACAGCTTCAAAACCAATCCATTTCAATTTATAACTTCCCAATTCAAATCAATTTCAATTTCCATTTTACCTATTCAATTTCGATTTCAATTCAAATCAATGTCAACTTTGACTTCAAATTTATTCAATTCTATATTCACCTTCAATTTATTCAATTTCAATTTATATCGATTCGGAGCTTGATTTTTCAAAATATCCATTTATAGCACTTAACAAAATTAACTTTCAATATTCAAGTTTTAAAACCCAATTACAAACATGGTTCAATTTCAAGCTCAATTTCAAAATATCTTTTTATATCGCTCTTACTTAGTAATGCTCAAAGCTCGAAGTAATGTTCAATCTTTAAAACAAATAAATTTTCGAAATTCAATCATATCCAAATTTTAAATCTCAAAGTCTCAACTTAAATTATTTAACTAAATTTCTTTAACCAAAATTTATTTCAACATTCCAAACTCAATTTTTCGATAAATTTGATTTCTATAATTGATTTCTATTTATAACTTTTAAATCAAACATTTAAATAAATTTCAAATCGACGATTTCAAAATTTATTAATTGAGCCAATTCGGTGTCCGTATATAATTTTCTATCATATGGCCAAGTAGTTATTTATTTCAATTAAATGTCAGGGATGAATATATATCACTTAACCCAATCACAGTGTCATATGTATGCATAACAGTATATATAAGCAAATAAACGTCCAAACATTTAAATATCAACCAATAACATCCATCAAAATACATCATCCAATAGACAATACAATTCATGGCAATTTCATAGTTATCAATGTCAGGTAATTTAATCGCAATTCAATTTCAATTCCAATTTAACTGTCAATTTAATTTTTAACGGTTAATTCAAATGACAATCTATATGACAATTAAATTCTATCAAACAACGACAATAAAATCATAACACTTCATAATGTCAAATTTAACTAGCATAAAGATATTTAGTACGTTGTGTGCATTATACAAACACTCACCTTGATTTCCTGCTGTCACCGAGGCGTTCCGGTTTGGAACTAAACCGGACGACATTCAATTTTAGCCCAAATTGCAATTACCTCCAAACCCATCCAAACCAATTTCATTTCGAAGCTCTCGTCATCAAGATCGCAACGCAAAAAGTCTCGTCTCAATCGGACCTCGTATGTGAGAGTTATACATTTTATAATTTATCGACATTTGAATTTTAAAACAAGTTAATTTCTTTTTAAAAAAAATAAACATTACCCAAAAGGCCCGGCCCACAAAACTCCATCCCTCCCAAACTCCTGAAACCAATTGCATGTACACGAAACAGAGAAACCCATTCACGCGCGTGCAACATTTCGAGTGACACGGAGCTACAGTTTACGAAACTCGAATCCGTCTTCGCCAATCTTCTTCTCTTCGAAGCCTCCATCATCTCGACCACAAAGTAGCAAGTTCGGCCACCCCCAGTGAAACGCGACACGTGCATCCCCCTCTCGACCACACGCAGGTCGCATGCCCCAAGACACCACCGAGCTCCACCAAAACGTGCGTCCAGATGCTATTCGACGAGGAGAATCCAAATACGAGCTTTATTTCTCGAATCGGTGAATGAAAACAAAGTGAAGCTTAACCCTAGCTTCAAAATCCCTCATGCCTTCACTATCGCACTCCCAAACTCCAAGTCGCACCAGGCCAAAAGCATATAGGATTGAAGCAAATGATGAAATAGGATTTTTAGAGAAGGTTTCGTGATTTTTAATCTAGTATTTGAGGAGAAAGAATTTTTTTTAAGTTGGATTGTGTTTTCTCTCTGTCTGAAGCTCGCGTGCAGTTATTAAAAGGAAAGGAGAGGCTTTTGCGTGTTTGAATGGGTCAAAGGTACAGTGAAAAGATGGGATAGCAGCTGAAAAGGAGATTTGACTAATTAAAATATTTATTTAAATTTCAAAATACCTCGATCTACGCAACTCGAAATCTCAAACCCCTATCAGGGCATGCCGCTAGGCGTTCATAATTTTATACCCCCATTTCGGACGCAATGGAAAAAATTTCGGAAGCTAATTCGATCGTATGCGCGAGTTACGGAAATAAACGATCAAATTTAAATTAAACCGATTAAACGAATTTCTATGCGTTTTGGCTCGCCCCGGACAAACGGTAAATCCGATAGACACGAAATTTGAAATCTTACAATAATATCACATTACGGATCCGATGAAACCAGTTTCATCCAATTCTGAGACTGTTTGAAAATTGGCTATTTTTCAGTTGATAATTAAATATTAAAAAAAATTCAATTTTCACAAATAAATTTTAAATTCAGTTTTAAAAGATCTATAACATCACTATAACTCCAATGTGATAAAATAAAATTTTGCAAATCATTTTTAATCATATTAAATCCGTTATTCAATTATCCAATAAACTCCAATTTTAAAATCTTATTAACTCCATTATAATCCCGATATAACTTACATTCACTTTGGAAACCAATTTGAATCATATTAAATCAAATTTCAATTATTCACTCTATTTTCATATATTAAATTTCAATATCAAATTAATCATATCAAATTCGTAATTTAATTATTCAAACATTTGTAATATTAAATTTAACAAATTTGATTATTCTTGAATCACTATCTTTTGAGATATTTAAAACGAACTTAAAAATTTAACTTTTGAAATGAATTAAAATTATAGAACAACCATTTCCATTATACGGTTATTCAATTCCCATTATTAAATTATTCAATAAATTCCAAATATTAAATATAAACAATTTCGCTTATCCAATAATTCATAATCTTTTAAAATATTGAAATCGAACTTATAAGATTCAACCTTTAAAACCAATTCACAATTTAGAACACTATTTCATTTTACGGTTATTCAATTATTCAGTAAGTTTTAAATATTTAATTTAAACAATTTACCTGTTCAATATTAAATATTTGATTTCAAATAGATTTTACTTATCAATCAATTACTCTATTATACCCAATGAATTTAACATTTATTATACTATTCAACTATTGATTGCGAAGGCACTCTCTAAGTAGCTTTTATTTTTCATTACTTGGATAGTTATTGTTGCAATTCATTCCAGTTTTATTTCAAACGAATTACAAATTTTTTTCTAACATTAAATCACGAAAACTTATTAATTTAGCTATTTTAATTATCGAAAATTTACGGGTCGTTACAATCGTAATCTAATTGTTGTTGAGGGTTGGAGCATGAGTTGAGCCTATTCGCTTGTCTCGCAATTTCCTCATCCTTGGATGAAATTTTGTTTTTAAAATCTTCAATTATCTCTTGAGAAGTCTTTAAAATAGATCTCACATAGAGATAGTTATCATATCATTTGTTATCTTCCATATTATTAATGGATTTCTAGCTAATAAGAGAATGTAATGATTGATCTTGTAAGGTTGTCGTTAGCCTAGCTTGAATGTTTTCGAGGCGTTGATTAAGATTAAAATCATCCAAAGAAAAAAAGAAATTCTTCACCCTAATTAGAGAACAACAATGGTGAACTCTAAACAAAAGAAAAGGATGAAATGCAAAAAATTGTAAATTTTCATTAGTAAATAGGAAACAACAAGAACCATTACATACATGATAATGATGGTCCCAAGAATTACTTAACCACTAGTTCCTAGGCCTGGAAAAGGCTTCTTGAATCTTCTAAAATGAGGAAGGAAAAATGGGAAATGTAGTGTGCCTCGATACTAGGAAGGTTATTAATCGTGGGAAACCTATAGTAGTCCCATTCATTTGGCGAAGGGCTGAGATCGCTACACAATAACTGCGCATAATTGGTTCAAATTTCATGAAGGAATTGTTCTTTATAAACCTCCAAGAAAGAGAAGTATAAATTCTAGAACCAAATATACACGTGATGGAGATTCTTAAGGAAGCGGTATTTCAATGGGAAGGACTTGTTAATCAAGGAATAATTTTTTTAAAAGGTCCTTTTTTTCTAACCCATTTACTTAAATTATCTTTTAAGGTGGGAGATGATGAATAAACATGAATAAATTTAGAAGCCTTCACATTAACTATAAGTACATTAAAATACAGAGTGTATAAAATCATTACAGTTTCAACTTGAAAACAAAAGATAATTAATTTATAGTATTACAACACCTCATAAAGAGTCTATCCCTATTAAATTTAACCTTATTAGGAGGTGGAGTGTCAATAGTTAAAGGTATGGTAGGAAACCTGAACAAATTCTGACACTCCCCCAAGTGAGGGTCAGATTCATGTAAATCCAAGTACCGCTTATGAAGCATCTAATTAATCCCCTACAACTGTTACCAAAAAAAGAAAAGTCGCTCATGGGAAAACAAATATATATAAGATATAAACATTCATCGGTTTGACTCTATCCTCAATCAACATCCAAAAAAAAACATGGTCAATTCTTCATTTTATTTTTGAAAGTTAGCCTATTGAAAGCATGGTTTACAAAGCAGAGGTGCAACCTTTTTATTCTTGAAATCCTTAAGATATTTGAGTTATTTTAGGAGTCTTATGTATCTCTCATTTGATTCATTAAATTTTTTGCATAGTCTTTCTCCTTCTCGGTTAAGTCTTAAAGTTTCCTCTTTCTTTTTGTCTAAAATAATCTCTATGTAATTTCTATTTGCTCTTCTACATTGATAATTAATATATATTATTAACAAGATTTATTGTCAAAACCCCAAAATAATTCTAAGGAAATATGAATTATCTTTTATTCTAGTGGAGTAGAAGAGAAGAAATGAGTCCCTTAGATTAGCCTTTCGATTAGGCTTAATTTGATAATATTTCTCACGCAAGCCTTTCGAATCTGTTAAAAGGGTCGATTCCATGGTTGGTGACCTTTCAATCCAATTAAGTGAGTATGGTTTTTCCTTCGAAAGCCTACCTTTTGACTCAATTAAAACACTTTGAGTTAGGTTCTCTTAGATAGGTTTCGACCTAGTTGGAGGCCTAAGCTATTGATTAGCTTGGGTTTTGGTTACCTAGCTAAGGAGGAGGTTTCGACCTCATCGAAAGTGAGAGGACTTGACCTTCTTGAATTTAAGTAGGATATATTAAGCTTCAGTGAATCTGAAATAAGTTTTTGACCTTGTCGAAAGCATAAACCACGAGTTCCTTGTATCGGGTGTAGACCTTCAATAAGTTATTACTTGGTTTTGACCTTCTCGAAGGCAATGGTTTAAAGGAAAAGAAACTCCGGGTAGGTATCAATTGTTTGTGCCAAAATTGGTCACAAATACCCAATTGCAGATGAAAGCAACAATTCATAATCTTAGTTCACAGATAGACAAAATGTAGAGGATATAAATATGAAGAATATTTAAAATTAAAAAGGAAAGTGGTAAAAAGACAAGGTTTATAGTGGTTCAGTGTTGTAGCCTACGTCCACTTTAAAGAGTTTGTTGTTTATTGATGATTCTCAACTGGTTTATAACAGTACAATTGATAATACTCAAGTTACAATGGAGGTAATGTAGAGTAAAAGCGTAGAAGAGCCAAAAAGTCCTCTTCTTTGATGGCATTGGGGTGCTATTTATAGGTGTAGGTCTGAAATATCTATCTCAAACTTTGGAACGCCTCTTCACAAACATGGGTGGGCCCACCAGATCGATCAAGGGTTGTTTGGGATCGATCCATGCATACTTCGTATCGATCAAAATATGGTTGGATAAAGCTATGATCGATCGTGGTGGTGCTTAAGTGCATAAGAAAGCTTTTGTAAAAATATCAAAGCATTTGGACTTGTCTTTGAGTGTTATGATCGATCCAATATCTGGCTTGCAAGTAGGCTGATGGTTTCGTATCGATCAATTCACACCGATCACCTTTGTATCCATCCTATTCCCATATCCATAGCTCTAACCTTCGCATCAATCCGAGTTCCACGCCTTGAGCCATGTTGAGCGGTCCATCACTTAACTGGCTCCTTCATATCGATTGATACGAAATTGACCGATACGAAACAGCCCATGGGTTAGTACTTTTCATATCCATTAATCGCTCTTTTCTTCGTATCCATCGAGCGCACTGATGAAGCATGCGATTTTGTATCCAACGATACCATGCCCTTCATATCGATCGATAAATGATCAATACAAAACGCTTTTCTTGTGGCCACTGCCTTGTACCATTGAGTCCGCTCCATTCTTTGTATCAATGCTTAGTTTGTGGTTTCATATCAATCCATGGTCTAGGATCAATACGAAGTGGGTGAGGACGATCGATATAAAGCACATGAAGGGAATGGATTCGAAATAGATGGAAATGAACCAGATGGACACTGAGTTGATGTATAAGAAGCAGATGGTTTTTTATCAATCCATGACTCTGACCCGAAGCAGTTGTTTCCTTAGCCCGAAGCAAACCCTCCAATGACTTAAAGTATGGTGCTTGATGACTCGAAGTAGCTTGTTCCTCAACGATCCGAAGAAAACACTTCTTTGACCCAAAGCAACTCTTTAGAAAACCCAAAGCAAACATGAAGGTGACTCGAAGTAGACTCCAAGCATCCCATTTTCTCCAAAATCCACACTGTAAGTATATCGCGTTGTTTGTCCATCGACTATGCTTTATTTTGGTCTCGTAATCATGTCTATTATCTATGAAATTCCATCCTCGATAACTATGCAGCCGATTGGGTTAAATCCATCTATATGTTGCCATGCCAAAAGGCAGGTTAACGCTTTGCCTCCCTCAACATGCCTTGCAATAGGATGGTGTGTTTATAGTGCCATAAGCTGGATGTTCATATCTTGTTGATGACCTATAAAGAGATCGATAATCTTACCTGATTGTGAATAAGGATCGTTTGAGATCATATATTGTTCGAGGCGAATGGTGAACTTTCAAGGTCGGATGTTGTTCAAGGTGAATTGTGACCGTTCGAGATCGGGTGTCGTTCAAGGAGAATTGTGACCGTTGAGGTATGTACCGTTTGAGGCAAATTGTGACCATTCGAGGTCGGGTGCCGTTTGAGGCGAATTGTGACTGTTCGAAGTCGTATTTTGGAATTATAAACATCAGCATTACATTCAAATGAGCCTTACAATAGAAATGTTCAATTAAACCAAATCCAGATGCCAAAAGGAGAAAACAAAAATAAAATAGAAACGTCAAAGTGCAAACATCTGCACTGTTGCATTTTATAGTCGTCTTAGAGCATGCCTGACGACCATTCGTGATCCCGTACATGTGTAAGCGACTTAACCATCGTTAGTGTGGAGTTTTCTACTTATTCGTCATTATTCCAATTAGTTGATGACAAGTTGATGCCTTGATCTAGAGCTGTTCTCATTTGATGCAGATGGCAGCCGCTCATGTTCCACCGTTGTTGCTCGCCTTTTCACGTACTACAATAGCATACCGTTCCGGATATGTCCTTCTATCTCAACTCCCAAGTGCCTGCAATCATTCATACTATTGTCACTTAGCTCGTGGAATAAGCAGTACTTGTTTGATTTCTTTTCATTGTGGGTTGGATCCCTCCTTGTTTGACTCCGGTAGGGAACCTGCCCCCTTATGTCTTGTAATATTCGCTCTAAAGTCTCGCTCAGCTCCGAATAAGAGGTAAATCTTGGCTCCTTTCACGGTCACCTCAACTCATCAAAGTTGTTCCCTGCTTTTCGCTTCCCTTTATCCTTGTTTGAATCTTTCCTGGGTGGATCCCCGCCTTTGGCTGCATAAACATCAACTTCATCTCCTTCCTCTCTCTCAGCCTTTACATCTTCTTGTCGTAGAAACCTTTCTGCCTCATGATAAAACTCTCCAAGATCCATAGGTGGATCCCTTATCAATGAATTCTTGGATTCCCTGCCATCTACTATGCGAAATACATCTACCATCAGAATCATGGATGGATCTGGCCGATCCACCGAGGTCGCAAGCTGCATTAAATCGTGTTAGAAAACTCCTCAGGGACTCCCCAGTTTTCTACTTCGGTGTTTTCAAACTCATCAAGTTCTTGGGCCTTGAGATGCGAACTCTGAACTACCTCATAAACTTTGCAATCAACTCAATCCATGTTCCAATGTAGCCGTTTTCTAATTGTCTAAACCACAGCTCTGCTATATCTGTCAAATACAGTGGGAAACACCGGGCTATGACTTCCTCTGATGCCCCTAGTACCTCCATGTGCCTCATATACCTCGTCGGCTGAACTCCAGGATCTGTCCTCCCATCATACGTCTCTATTATAGGTAGCTTGAATTCAGGTGGGTTCCAGGCCTGCCTAATTACGGGAGCGAAGGGGCTTCTGTTCACATCTTCCAGATCTCTATTCACTAATCCTCCTCCCACGGTGCATCTGATCATTTCTGTCAATCTGTTGATGTCACCAAATTGTGGTCCTTTTTTGTTGCCTCTGATATGCCCCTCGAGTTCTCGGGGGAATCCTAAAACCTGCTCTCTTGGATGAGCATTCATTCTTTCATCGATGCCACATTGCATATTATTGCTTGGTATCCTGCCTAGAACTGGGCCAACATGATTTGGGGGCGTACCCCCTAGCTCTAGGGCTGATCCTGATGGTCCCTCTTTATCTTAAGTCCCGATTGCTCTGGCTTCATGATTCCGATTTCCAGCATTTCCTACGGCTCCATTCTCTGGTCTTTGCACTCCAGCTTGTTTGGCCTATTGGAATAGGTTCTGCATCATCTCCTCTTGCCTTTTCAACATCCCTTCCTGCACAACTTCCATCATTATCTCCATTTTATCTCTAGTGATGAAAACTAAGGTCTGATTAGCTCTTAAAGAAGCCCCCTAACTTGGTTTATCCTGACTCCTTTCATCTCTTTGTCTCCTTATTGATTGCTTCGTCATAGCTTTCCATATCCGAGTTCCTAAGCCTTCAAATCCAAAATTCAAGCTTTAGAATCCCTGAGTTCTAGCCTTCTCAGTGAAAGCATTAAAATGTTTGCACCAAAATTGGTCACAAACACCCAATTGTATAAAATCACCAATTCACAATCTCAATTAACAGATAGATAAAATGTAAAGAATATAAATATAAAGAACACTCAAAATTTAAAAGGAAAACGGTAAAAAGACAAGGTTTATAGTGGTTCGGCATTGTAGTCTATGTCTACTTTGAAGAGTTTTTGGTTTATTGATGATTCGCAACGGGTTTACAATAGTACAACTAATAATACTCAAGTTACAATGGAGGTCCAGCAGAGTAACAGTGTAGAAGAGCCAAAAAGTCCCCTTCTCGGATGGCATTGGGGTGCTATTTATAGGCGTAGGTCTGAAACATCTGTCTCAAACTTCAGAACACCTCTTCACACACGTGGATGGGCCCACCAGATCGATCAGGGGTTATTTGGGATCGATCCTATGCACACTTTGTATCGATCAAGAAATGGTCAGATGGAGCTGCGATTGATTGTGTTGATGCTTGAGTGCATAAGAAAGCTTATATGGAAATCTCATAGCATTTGGACTTGTCATTTGAGAGTTATGATCGTTCCAATATCTGGCTTGCAAGTAGGCTGGTGATTTTGTGTCGATCAATTCACACCAATCACCTTCGTATCCATCATATTCCCATATCCATAGCCACAGACTTCACATCGATTCGAGTTCCATGCCTTGATCCATGTTGAGCGCTCTATCACTTGACTAGCTCCTTCGTATCGATCAATACGAAATTGATCGATATGAAACAGCCTATGCGTTAGTACTTTTTGTATCCATCGGTCGCACTTTTCTTTGTATCCAACGAGCGCCTTGATGAAGCATGCAACTTCGCATCCATCGAGACCATGCCCTTTGTATTGATCGATAAATGTTCGATACGAAATGCTTTTCTTGTAGCCATTGCCTCGTATCCATTGAGTCTGCTCCATTCTTCGTATTGATGCTTGGTTTGTGGTTTCATATCGATTCATGGTTTTGGGATCGATACAAAGTGATTGAGAACGATCAATATGAAGCACATGAATGAAATAGTAACATAGATTAAAGAACTCAAGACTTCCCTTTTTCCAACTAAGAAGACTTTCATAAAACTCCTAAATTTATTTACAAATTAGGGTTACAAGACTTTACTTAAGAGTATATAGATTGAGAATAAGAGGAATCAGATCCCCCAAAACGTGACCCCTTGGGACTTATTTATAGATGTGGCTTGGCACCTTTCTACCCCGATGCTTTCACAATGGTTGGAAGGTGTCTTCCGAGAGACTTAAGTATGTTGCCACCTTTGTCGAAAGGTGGGGTGGCCCTTCTCTTCTTTGAGTTGTCTTATAAGTGCTTTCGACTTTATCGATAGCCCTGGTTCATTGGTTTCGACGATGTTAAGTATGCCTATAGGTTTCGATCTAATATGGAACCCTTCCTAGAGCACATTGGTTTTGATCAATTCGAAGGCTTTCTATAGCTTTCGAAGGGGTTGCTCAAGATAATACTTGCCTCCTCTCAGTTTGAATAAGAACGTAGCGTTTGGTTTCAAATGGTTTGGCATATATTCAAAGTGTTTTTCTTCATTGTTATTGGAAGGTGTAGTTTCAACTTGATCGAAAGGTCTTTATCCGATTGAAAGGTTTTTAATGAAGGCATAAGGTTGCTCTCGACTCCTTCATCTTCTTCGAAATGTAAGTACCCTTTGGATATTGGTTGGAGAGACCATGCGACATCTTCGATAGGTCTTGAAGTTTCTAGTTTTGATGGCAGCATCCCTTCGACTCCTTCGACAAGGTTGGCTGGAACTCTTCTCACTTATTTTTTGCCTAAAGAGGTTTCGAATCAATCGAAAGGTGATTTTTGGAGTAACACTTGCCTGCTCCCAACCCGCGAAGGGATGCACTTGACTTTTCAAGTCAACCTTGTTGTAACCCAAAAGCTTTCCCTCATTTTGGACTTCCTGCATGGATTTGAGCCGTCCATTCAAATCTTATCCAGCGATTGATAATTTGGATGACTTTTCTTATAAAGTACACCTTTCTTCTTTTTTTCTTTTTTACTCTTCTGCAAACAAAATTTAAAGCGCAAGTAAAATAGTCCAAAAAATTTCCAAACCTTCGATTTGCTTCCAAAAATCAAATCAGCCATCAAATCTAATCTGCAAGTTTAAATTTTACTTTTGTTCTGTTAATTTTAATCGAATTTTACCTTTCCAAATTTCAAAATTGAAATTCGATTTTTGAAATATTCGAATCTCGACTTTCCTGAGGATAAATTCCGATTGATTTATAGAGAAGCCTTTTCTACTTATGTTTAGGAATTTTTAGAAGTTATTTTTCATTTATGATGTTGAAATTGCTAATGGATGATACTTAAACCCGTCTTCTTATAGGATTTTGATTTTTATTTCAAAAAAATCTATTTTTGTTCATTGTGTAGGATTGATTCCACCCTAGAGGAAGGGTGAATAGGGTGATACTAAAAATAATAAAAATTAGTGCGGAAATATATATAATAATTGCAGCACAAATAATAGCAGAATAATAAAAGCAAAAATAAAACAATAAAGATTTACCCAGCTTCGGCATGCCTACGTACTGCCACCAAGTTTTCTACTAAAAATTAAGTAGTCAGACACTTACACAGTAAACTTGCGACACCTGCTATCCACTAACCTAACTCTACGCTCAAAACTCAGCCACAACTCAACCATTGAGTTGTGAATTCTCGAACTATACCACCATAGTTCATAACCTAGTCACATGACTAGAAAAACGCAGTTTAAAAAAGAAAGTCACAAAATAAATAAAAATACTAAAAAACCCCTAATTTTAAAATAATAAGCCTAATATAATATAGAAACCGGCCCAAATAAATTTACCACTTGAGAAAAAAATAGAAGTCTTCTCCTTTTTGTTTATGTTCGGCCGATGCTTTCTTCGTTCCTCTTTATAAAATTAGGGCTTTGTGTTGAAGCCGCCACTTTGATCGAATTTATTACCTATATGGTTTCATTCTTCAATTTGCTTCAAATGCTTCCTCAATTGAATCTCTTGCTTTATTACTTGCAGTGGCTTCAAATGTCGAGCTTGAATGACTTGTTCTTTGAATTGGTATGTGTTTTCCTTTTTTCAATTTATACTTATACTCGACTTGATTCGAGTTCTGGATGATGCTTGCTCTCTAATTTATTTTAACTCGAATGCATTTTGCGGATGATGTTAATGGGTATTTATTGGGTTCGAATCGCTTGGTTTACGTTCGTATAATTTCGGTTTGAATAATTCGTGATTTTGTTTTCTACGTTGATTTTTGATCGTATGATCTTGAGACCTCTGACTGGTTCGTTCCTTGATTATAGCTTGGTATTTGAATTTGAGATATATATATTTGTTATTTGCTAACTTGTTCGATTCCTTTCTACTATGACTTGTTCATCGTGTTAATATACGTACGAATTTGAACTGTCTTTGAATATAGTTGACCCTTGTTGATTTTTATCTCGGCTATGACTCATCGAACTGCTTATGTTTTATATATTTTAAATATATTCCATGGTTGATAAGTTCAAAACTACTGCTGTTAATAACTGGACTTGGTAGCCTTGCATTCCATTATGTGTAGAGGTGTTGTCCTGTTTCATATGAATGTAGTTTTCATTGCTCTTATCTTCACGTTGCCTTGAGTCTGCTCCCTGACTATTCATGCTTTTGACCTGAACTTGATTCTAGTTTGTCATTGCATTTTGGTCTTGGTACACTTTATAATGAGTTACCTTATTTCATTGAGTCCAATATTGTCAATTATTTGGTTGAGTTCAAGTGTCATTGAACTTCTGTCTATTTCATTGAGCATGTTCACTCGAGTTTGTTCACTTGTTTCATTCAGTTCACATTATGTTGACCACTGGCTTGTTCATTTCACTGGCTTATTGATATTTCCATATACTTGTGCCATTTGATATTGTATTGTATCTTGTTCCAGTTGCATTTACCTAGACATGTTGTTTTGGTGAGACTCGAGCTCGGTTGCATAAGTAATTGTAGTCTGGTTCATCATTGCACATTGTTGTTGTGGTCTTATAGTCTGGTTCGTTCTGTTTTGATTGCACTGGCTGATGAACTGTTCTTGAACTTGTGCACTATTGGTTGTCCAGTGATTGTGGTCAAGTTTGTTTTCAGTATTGTTGTCTGGTTTGGTCTGGTCCTCTTGTTCATGTATCCATGTTTGTCTGGTGTGTATTCTATGAGTCTTTTACATACCTGAATGCATTAGAAACTTGATCACTTATTTGGTTCTGATCTTTGGTTCATGTTTACTTGAGTGCACTTGACCATTTCATTTTTGAGTCAGGTTCCATGTGTTGGAGTGTGGTCTTCATATGAACATGTCCTTATGCATTTGTATTGAGTTGAATTTGGAGTATGTTGCGTTGATCTGGACATGCTCATGTGTACTGATGTCTCTTAGCTGAAATACGAGATGCTAAGGCAGTGCACATGAGTATATGTAGGCTCTAGTATATTTGACACTTTGTGACTTGTTTTCGTATTGTACTTGAGTTGAATTCAGCTTAGCCTTGGGTTTGACCCTGTGCTCACCTGTTCCTGCAACTTTATCAAGTGTATATTGGTGTGCAAGGCCTTGTGACATATACAGTGATACACTGTACATGTTACAAGCTGTTCGTGTAAGATGAATTCAAACGAAATAAATGACGAACAACCCTAATAGCTGAGGCAAATAACATTTTCAAAAACACACACTTCATTGTACACTGCAAAAATATTTCTTTTTCAATTTTTTCAGTGTTTATTTTTGCAGATAATTCAGATGCTGGATACAAGCTGGAAACAAAGTTAAAAATCAAATTCGAGCGAATGAGTGATATGTAGGGAGGTGAACATTGTAAATTGAAGTTTGTGATGTAATCGAAATTGTAATGTAATTGAAATTGAATCGTAATTGAAATTGTGTAAATGTAGTGAGAGCTAAAGTTTGTAATATTTAAATTTATAATAAAATATTTATTTGAATATGAATTATGTGTTATTTATTTTATTCATTAAATATTTATTTAATTGTGTGAAAAATAAAATAGTACAATAGAAAATATATTTAAATGAATATATATGTTTATTATCATCAAACAAAAATCATATACTAGCATGTTCTACACATTATTAGTAAATCTAGGTTTCCAATTTGATGATTATTTTCATACCTTTGGAATTGAGATAGTTTGATTTCGGGTTTGAATTTATTTTTCATTTTTTTAACAGATTGGATTTACTTGTTCTTCAAGAAATTTTTGAAAACCAAGATTTGTAATCGACTTTGAGGGATAATTTAACCCGATTGCTTTACCCTGAATTATTTTGCGTACAAAAGAAGGTGCCATAAAATTACTTTTCTACCCCTTCGAAAGGGATTGAGGCGGCAAAGTTAGTTTTGCTTCCTCGGCTCCTTTCGATGGGGTCAAAAACAGTTGTAGTGCGGATTAGACATCCTTATCAAAAGGCCACGCTATTAGGTAGAGAGAAGGAACTCCTTCGATGGCTAAAAATTTTGACTTTGTCTAAACCCTTTGTTTCGATTGCAATTCATTCTTTGTAGTTAATTTCTTGGAATCATTAAATCCCTTCGACTCCCTCGACACCACCTTTACCACTAGGTCAAAAAACCCCAGAACTGTTTTTATCCAACTTTGTCGAAACGTCCTAAGTGTATATGAATTTAACTTATAATCTTTCGACTTCAATGTGTACGTTAGGTTTCAACAACATTAGTATTTTTATCAGTTAACCTAAGTTATTGGTTTCGAAAGTGTCAAAGGATCTTGTTGTTTGGTTTATGATTGTTTGTAGAGTATATATTTTGTTTAAGTATTTGAGTTGATCTTAACTATCTTTCCTTAGCAATTAGGTTCATGTAGAGCTTCCAACACTGTTGAAAAGTGATGAATGAACAAATATAATTTCTTAACCTTTCGACATTGTCAATGGCTCAGGGAACACTCTTATTTAGGCTTTCAACACTTTCGAGGTATTCTTGTTACATGATGATGTCATTTTCTTTTCGACTTTGTAGAAAGCCTGTTATCTTTTGTTTTTAACTTAAACTACTTGCACAAACTTGATGTTTCATATATTTTTTATGTTTAATTTATCTAAGTAGGTTTCTTTGACTAACTCTTGTAAATATGCTAAACTAATAATCAACCAAGAATTTTAACTAAAATGTTTTCACCTGGCAGAATCATGAGTTCTCCAAAGAAAGCTGAAGCTATTTCCATGCATTCTTTCATAGCAACTCAAGATAAGGTTGATGCTATCCTCAATGAATTTTGCATTTCCGGTATCAAAGCCATTCCCCCAAAGGAGACCGATACCGTCAATAAACCTCCTGAAAGGTTTTTTGCTTATATTGCTATCCACATATGGCATGGTAGACTCTTGCCCTCTCTAGAGTTCTTATCTTCATTTCTATCTCATGTTGGGATCACCCCAATCTAGTTGTCTCCAAATGTCTATACTTATCTCTTGTCTTTAGATGATGGAACTGGAATCCGGATTCCCTTCCCTTAATGCCAAAGTGCTTAATTATTTGACCCGATTGGTCAAGCTGAGCAATCTCAATAGCCAGGTATATAGGGCCAATCCCCAGAGGAAGTTAATATCAGATGGGGTCAACAAATTCAAGGACTGGGAAAACCAGTTCTTCTTCGTCAAATACTTTTCTAACCTCTGCGGGAACTTTGCTTCTCCCCGTAACTATTGAATTTTGTTTTTTTTCTTACTGGATGTTTTATTTTGCCTAATCTCTGTTTTTAGCAGGTGTCCTTTCCAGAGCGCTTAATGATGTTGACAAGAAAACAGTTGAACTTCTTATTGCAGCATCAAGCCAAGTTGGGAGCAGACTGGTGCTACTGGCACCCTCAAATTTAAGAAATAATTCTCTTCTGCCAGTGGTGTAGAAGATCCTAGGAATTCCACACTCTGTCCGACATACTTTTCGTGGAAAACTCTTTCTCTCCCTTGGAGACTCGTCAACTTTTTCTCCTATGTCACCCAACTGCCCTGATCACTCTAGTATGTTATAGGTCAGGTATTTTCTTTCTATTCCTGGCTTCTCTGAATTATTTGGATGACTTCTTAATCTGTTTAAACTTGTTTCAGCTTCTACTCAAGTCTTAATGCCCATCAGCATTGTTATCCCTCTTCCTCCAACTTTCGAATTGTCGTTAGTTATTGAGTCACTTGCTAAATCTAAGATAGCTTTTAAAAGGAAGTTAATGGAATCTTCTGAAGTTGAGCATTCGAAGAAAGTTGCTAAAGTTGTAGATGTGGTGGAAGAGGAGGAGCGCTTATCTATTGAAATGGTTCTGAAGAGTCCAAATATGGAGGCTCGCAAAGAGAAGCCTGCGCAAACCCCAGCTGTTGTTGATCCTATCACACGTATTTCTTTATCAGATTTGCCAACTACTCTCGCCAAAATGCAGCTAGCCTTGAATATGCCTCCTACCCCGAGGCAAACTACTTTTCTGTCAAACTCTTCTTCCCCATCCACCATCAATTTTGAAGAGATGATTGAGTCAATTCTCCACTCAAAATCTTCTATTTCAATTCATCCACCTTATTCTGCTCTAAATTTGGCAGGGAACTGTCACTCTTTAATGGAGCAACAACTTTTGGTAAGCTCTTGTTCAGTTGACCTCATCAGCATCGGTTTTCTCTTAAATCGCAAATTGTGTTACATTTTTCTTTCAGATTTCTAAGGGTTGGTTAGCTTGGAATGAACGTGTTTCAATGTCCTTTATCGAATCTTCCAAACTTAAGGAGAAAAATTTTGAGCTCAAAAATCAATTGCCTTCTCTGTCTGCTAGTAGAAATGACGCTTCCATAGAGTTGGAATGAGTAAAAGCCTTTCTTGTTCGAGCTAAGGCTGATCTAGAAGTGAAAGGCAGGCTCGACAAATCCTTATCGATGAAAAATTTGCCGTGCAGCTTACCTTAAAAGATTATGAAGATGAAAAGGCTTGCTTGGTCGCAAGGAACATTTATCTTAAGGAAAAATTCAAAAAGACCAGAGCTTCGCTAAAACTTGCCATCCACACCATTACCGATGTCTAGCAGCAAGTGTCCAATTTTTCGGCATCACTCTGGGGCAAATGATGCTAAAGAATTATGAAAATGCCCTTATGCTCGCATATGCCGACAACTATAAGAGATGCCTTAACTTTTGCTTTCCTTTACTTGATTTTTCCCAAGTCGATAGGGTAACGGGAAAAATTATTCCGATGAAGTAGGGGATTGAGCCTACGGAGAGGAGGAAACTAATGTTGTTGAAGTCCTTTCTTTTGATGTCCCCTCCTTCAAAATCGAATCAAACTCTAAGGAGGAGGGTGACGAAGACGATACCATCGAGGAAAAAGATGATGATGATGATGGCAGTGATGATGATAACAATGATGATGGTGATGATGATGACCATGCTGGAGACCAAGGTCTTGGTGGAGATAAAGGTGGTCATTCTAGAGCTTCTTAAAAAGATGGTGGTGACCAAGCTGAATTTCCTGAAAATGTGCCATCTCCTCAGAAGGTATGCCACCTGCATCAGCCGGCTCTTCTGCTCCTCCTGAGGATGAGCCTGCTCCCACTCATACTAAGGATCCAAAAGTGAAAGAGCGGGCCTACTAGGCTTTCGTTCTAGTTTCTCTGGTATAGGATTCTCCGTTTAAATGTCTTTCACTTCGAAGATAATAATTAGTGTAAAATCATTCATTTTTAGAGAAGGAAAATTCTCAACTTCCCTATAGAACAAAACTTGAAAGAAAATAAGCAGAAATTAACAAGTAATATAGAGAGTTAGATAGATAAATAAATAAAGGATCATAACATCCTCTCTGGGAAGCGTCATAGTCTCGACAGGAGAGCCTCGGTTTTAGCGTCTTTTAAACATCTGAGTGCTACCCCTTTACTAAAGAGAGCGTGCCTCCGGTACGACGCTCTCTTAAAGGAGAATCGAGAGTTACTCACCTTATTTTGGATGATGATTGAATAAAGAGACGTTTTAGTTAACTTTTTTATAAAGCTTATTGCGGACATTGGATCATAGACTTTCCATACTTAAGCGAATTCAGCAGGGGTTTACTTAAACATTTCCATAGAAGATATTTAGATGAGTTTGGATCTGACCTGCATCCTAGAGCTTGTTGGAATTTACCAAGGGTCAGGTCGATCCCTCAAAATATCCCCACTGAAAAGCTTAAGTACTATAAAGATAAATTTGTTTTTGAATTTTTCTCTAAGTCTATTTGTACGAAACAGATGAGTGATTGAAAGTATGTAACAGTTTATTGACTTATGAATATATGTTTTAGCTTTGCCTTCTATGTTTTGCCTTTCTTTATTATATAAAATGACTGTTCACTAGGTCGACTTGTTCCTACAAACCATATAAGCCAATATGTTAAATTGAGGAGATTTTATCATGAAAAGGCATCACTTTTAAAGACTTTGAAATTAGCAAGATATAGCTTTCTTCTAGATTTACAAAAATTTTATTTGGAATACCCTCGCCTCTGCTTTGATTTCATTGGGGACGAGAAAGAAACATTTCTTAAGAAGATCGAAACATTTCATACAAAATTAATTTACCGTCTCGATAGTCATCTAGCTGGGAAGTGGGATTAAGCAAATTCCCATCGGTCATTGCCACAGAAGGTGTCACTATCCCTTTCGACTAAATAGTTATACTTTCTACTAACTCACTAAATAAAGTTAGAAAAGCAGTTTCTAAACTTTAGATGTAATCCAGTTGCTTGTTGTATCTTTTAACTTTGTTGTTGTTTGAGTTGTAATTCGTTGTTATAATAACAAAGATATTTTTTTCTTGATCTTGACTTTTATTTTATTTCATTTGCTTAAATAGGAGCTATAGTTATCTATAACTTCTTTTCCTTATAATTTATTATTATGTGTTAATGTTCTTAGAGAGAAGTTGTTGCAAAGGAGTGGAAGGATCGTGCTTAGCGATGACACCTTATTAGAATGCTTTGGCAGCAATATTGAGGCTGTAAAATGGCACAAAGGATATATCATTTAGAAAACCATCTCCAACGGCCAAAACGATCACATCACCTATCTCGAGGCTGAAATAAAAGTAAAGATGAAACGATTACCGCTCTTAAGCGATAAGTAAAAGCAAATCCTTTAATCGATTTTGATCTTAAAATGTCAAAACTCATCCAACAAATCAGCAATATGGAATTGAAGTTGAAAGATAGTCAGGCGCAATGCGAATCGTCGGAATTCAATATGGGGGAGAATATGTCAAGTGTTGATTTACCGGTCCCTCATGCTACTCCTTTGGCTACTATGCTAGCAAGGTTGAAACTCCTTACAGTCCAGAATTTCCTTCCATGCTCAATGCTCCCCTGGGCTTAGACGAGAACACCATGGGCAACTAGTGCAGGAGAGTCAAGTTTGAAATAGCCAAGTATTTCGACGAGCAGCAGAAAATGAAATACTCCTAGACTATTAATGATTACGCTGCCAAGAATCAAAATCTCGAATGTGATAACTATCTGCTTGAGAAGCGTGTTGCTAAGTTAGAAAGGAAAAACAAAACCCTTAAGGCAGCCAATAAAGCTTTCAATCATTCCTTGAAGACCAATATTGATGCAATTGATGATGAGAGCGGAATAAGGAGAAAAGAAAAGAAACTTAAAGAAGTTCTATGGGCGTCCATTCGCCATGTCATGGATCCTTCAGTCTCGAAGACTCTTGACAAGGCTGCTCAAGATTTGTAATTTATTTGTATGTCTAACTTGAATGAACTTGTTTTGTGTGTATATATGTAAACAAATTTATAGACTTGTAAATTATCTCATGATTTATGTGAATTGCATAAATTTTGTAAATATCACCTGATCTACAATCCTTGCAATATCATTCCTGAAATGTTTTCTAGTAGCTCATTTATTACTTCCAAATTCGCTAAATCTTTTATTCTTCCTTGTTGTGCTGATTTTCCTGATAAATATGGAGCATACAATATTTCTAACTGTTAGTTTGAATTTGACATACCAGTCTATATATATTATTTTCTTAACAAATAATCTTGTTTAACAAATAATCTTGTTAACTGCATGAAAAGTAATCTATATTAAACACTTAAATCTCATCTTCAACCATGATGAGAAACGCTCGAGAATTTAACTTTAACCATTTGGCTGGAATATCTAGCATTTCTTGATAGGAAATCCCATTTTATCATAACGACATAAATTTCGAAATATAACCTTTAAGATATATTTAATAAAGAACTAAATTCAGAAGCCGCCATTTGAATTTTGGAAGTAGAAATCCTTTGACCCATTCCATGACATTAATAGGATTTAGTAAAGTAAAAATCCGGAGCTCATATTCAGAAGCTCTTTACAATGTCCTTCATCACAATATTCCTTGACCCAGATTCGGGTATTTGTGATAGAAAAATAGAATTCCATTATTGAGATATCACACCCAAATTAGGGTTCAAATAGGTAATTTTCTCGATATCCAGATTCAGGTGTATTAAGATAACCAATGATCGATAGGGACCTGAAATCCAGATTCAGGTATTAATAAATGACATTTAAAAGAGAAAGACCTAAAACCTAGATTCGAGTATTGATATATGAACTCCAATATAAGAGACCCGAGACCCAGATTTGAGTATTAAAAGATGATGTTTATAAACAAAATCCCGAAACCCATATTCAGTTATTTATAAATGGAGCTCCATTCTACTCCTTTAATGTGTGAAACCTTCAGGTCTTGTATAGAGGTAATTTTTCTGGTTGCCTCTTGAGCTTGGATGTCTCAGTCCATGATTTGATGAGCCATTTCTCATGCTTAGACATCTTAGTCTATTTTTGAGTATGCCTCCTCTTGGGCTTGGACATCTCAATCCATTATAGAATGTGCCTCTCTTTGGGTTTGGACATCTTGGTCCATTGGGATTGAGCCTCTTCTTGGGCTTGGACGTCTTAGTCCATTATTATTCGGTGCTCTTGGTTAGCTCATCTTAGAGACTAGAACAAGGACTTACGCGACCCTCCTCTAGGAGGCGCCCTGCCCTGGCCCTTTTGCGGCACGGACATGGGCTTGTTCGGTGCTTTACTCTGGCCATCTTATGGCGTGGATAAAGGCTTACTCCGTCCTCCCTCTAGGAGGTGCCTTACCCTGGCCCTTTTACGACGCAAATAAGGGCTTGTTCGATGTTTTAACCTGGCCATCCTATGATGTGGCTAAAGGCTTACTCTCTCCTCCCTCCAAGAGGTGCCTTGACCTAACAAGCTTGTCTGGTGCTTTAACCTGGCCATCTTATGGTGCGGCTAAAGGCTTACTCACCCTCCCTCCGGGAGGTGCTCTGCCCTGGCCAACTCGGCATGGACAGAGGGTTTTCTACCATCTTAGTAGACAACCATCTTAGGTAGTATCCAAATATAAGGAGCATTTCACTCCCAACCATGTAGATTTCTCTTAGAAAAGTGTCTCTTTATTGATTATTTCTCAAATTTTCTTTACATATTCTTTGATTTTCCCTTGTCGAAAGAAATTTATGATCATCCCTTTTAGGGCTCTCCAATGGTTAGTCTCATGACCATTCATTAAGTGATGATGACAGTAGGATCCTCCATTGTTTCTCTCATTTTTTTGCCTCTTTTTTGTGATGGCTAGTAGTTAAGCTCATCCTTTGTAAGCAAGTAGACATTCTCTATGGAAGTTATCAAGTTGCATTCCTTTGGAAGTCTAGATTTGAAGCTTAATTCTTAAGGATGGCTTTTTGAATTTTTTTCTTTGGTCGTATTGTTTCATGCTCTTCGATTTCTTTTCTTTCTACCACCCTTTGTTGTTCTTGAATGTGAAGTGCTCTTGCTTTAGTTAGTTGCCACTTATGTGCGAAGGCATTGTAATCATTCATTATTTCTCTCCCAAAGATTGTGCCTATGGAATAATGTTGAATGGTTCTTCTCATTTGATTAAAGATATTATCATTTCCATTTATTTTCTTTCCTAGTGCAAAGAAAGGGGTAGGGCCAACATGAAAAGGGTTTAAGATCCATTTCTCTAGATCATAAGATTCCGCTTTTTTCTGGTTTATAATTCTAAGAGCTTCTAGCTTCAATCTTTGTTCTTCATCTTGATTGGAATTCTTTATGAACCTTGAAAGGAACCTTATCTCGTGTGTATCAAAGGATCCTTGTTCTGATTTTGTAATTCTTCTAGCCATGATTTACTAAAGTAGGTAATCTTGAAGTAGGATTGAACTAAGCAGGGTTATAGAATATCAATGATGGGGGTTTAACCAAGTCAAAGGTTCGAGCCCTCCATCTAGCGCCAAAAATATTAATAAAATTTCTGTTCAACACCCTAAAATTATGCTAAGAAAATGTGAATTATATTTTATTCAAGTGGATTAGAGGATAAGAAATGAGTCCTTCTAGAATAGCCTTTCAATTAGGCTTAATGTGATAATATTTCTCAAGCAGGCCTTTCGACTCTGTCAAAGGGTCGGTTCCGTGGTTGGTGACCTTTCGATCCAATTAAGTGAGTATGGTTTTTCCTTTGAAAGCCTACCTTTCGACTCGATTGAAACACTTTGAATTAGGTTCTCTTAGATAGGTTTCAACCTAATTGGAGGCCTAAAGCTATTGATTAGCTTGGGTTTTGGTTATTAAGCCGAAGAGGAAGTTTCGACCTCATCGAAAGTTTGAGAACTTGACCTTCTTGGGTTTAAGTAGGAAATCTTAAGCTTCAGTAAATCTAAGATATGTTCCGACCTTGTCAAAAGCATAAACCATGAGTTCTTTATATCGAGTGTAGACCTTCAATGAGTTGTTATTTGGTTTCGACCTTGTCGAAGGCAATGGTTTAAAATAAAAGTAACTCTAGGTAGGTATCAGTAATTTCTTGATTGTGAGTGGTTTCGACTTAGTCGAGAGTGAGCCCTATCGATGCTGGCGAAACCTGAGATACACAAAATGAAACCAAAAAAGCTTAAATGAAATAGTAAAGTAGATTAAAGAACTCAAGACTTTCCTTTTTTCAGCTAAGAAGACTTTATTTCATTAAACTCCCAAATTGATTTACAAATTAGGGTTACTAGATTTTACTAAGAGTATACAGATTGAGAATAAGAGGAATCGGGTCCCCCAAAACGTGATTCCTTGGGTCTTGTTTATAGATGTGGCTTGGCACCTTTTGACCCTGATGCTTTCGACTAGGTAGGAAGCTGGCTGTTGAGAGACTTAAGTATGTTGCCGCCTTTTTCGAAAGGTGTGGTGGAACTTCTCTTCTTCGAGTTGTCTCATAAGTGCTTTCTACTTTTTCGATAGCTCATGTTCATTGGTTTCGATCTAATACGAAACCCTTCCAGAACCATATTGGTTTCTATCAATTCGAAAGGCTTTCGGTAACTTTCGAAGGGGTTGCTCAGGATAATACTTGGTTCCTAGCAGTTTGAATGGGAATGAAACCATTGGTTTCGAATGATTTGGCGTATATTCAAAGAGCTATTATTCATTGTCTTCGAAAGGTGTAGCTTCGACTTGATTGAAAGGTCTTTATCTGATAGAAAGGTTGTTAATGAAGGTAGAAGGTTGCTCTCAACTCCTTCATCTTCTTCAAAAGGTAAGAACCCTTTGGATATTGGTTGGAGAGACCTTGCGACACCTTCAAAAGGTCTTGAAGTTTCCAGCTTTGACGGTAGCATCCCTTCAACTCCTTCGAAAGGTTTGGCTAAAACCCTTCTCACTTATTCTTTACCTAAAGAGGTTTTGACTCAATCGAAAGGTGATTTTTGAAGTAACATATATTAAATAGACTACCTACTACGTGTGTGTGTGAGAAACGAATGGCGAACAAACTAATATAAGATACCTGTGGGCGAGTTGCTGTAACGTTTGGCCTAAAGGATCAAACATAGGGAATATCAAAAGGAGACTTGCCTAATCTACTTGATTCAGCATATACTTGCTTCTCAAGAGGTGTAGAAGAAGGATCTTTGTTAAGTTCTTTGTTAGCACCATATGAGGGAGGATTGGAAGTATAGCTTTGACTTAGGAAAATTTCGGACCAACCTTGGCTTGAACCATCATTTCCATCCTCACTTGGTGAGTTACCTCGGTTAGAGCCCTTTGTCCCACTATCTCCATCATTATTATCAGTTTAATCATCCTATCATCTATTTCGTCATTCTCATTCTTCGATTCTTCATCATGATCATCATATGATAGTATATCATCGAGAGCCAAAGACTTGGGAGGATCAATAGTAATTTTAGCATCAACTTTAGAATAATCTCTAGGATTACGATCTAGGAGAATATCAAACTTCCTTTTGTGACCCATTTCTACATTATTGAATGAAGGAAAGTCCAAATTTGGGCGTTAGTCGGTATTGTCCTTATAAACGGTGAACAGAACTGCTTCAGCAAACTACTTCCACCATGGAAGAGTACCACTCAGAAAAGAAGAAACCTAAGAGTTTGTAGTATTGAAAGAGGACTTTAGTTAGCCAATTTTAAAATATTTCTTGTCTAAGATCTTCTCTAAGGCAGTAACTTGAGCCGAGGTCGTTTGGAGCTCAGCAGCCTCCTGTTGAACTTGGGAAATCCTATTTACCTGATCCACTAAATCATAGGATCTTTTCTTTTCAGAATCCTTCTTATAAGAAAGCAATTTGTTGTAAGATTGGAGATCACGAAGATGGGTTTCAAGAGTAATCACCTTCGAGGGACAGTGAGGAGTTCATTTCCTATGGGAAAGACGTACTTTGGGAAGAATGCAAGGACAATTGCTAAAAATTAGATAAAGTATTGGACAGTCTAAAAAGGATCATGATGTAAGATTAATAGAAAAGGAGGAAGCTTTCAGTATACATGTTTGAAAAAAAACATAAAAAGAATCCTTACCAAAACGAGATGTTATAAGAGGAAATACAGCATTCCTTAAAAAGAGGAGAAGACGAAGAAGCTTCTGAAGGACTTAGCGAAGTGAAAACAGAAGAGCGAATGATGTTTGTTATTCATTCTACGAAATCGATGTTAGAGGGAGAACCTGCCCTGAGATGAGGTGCATGAGGAATATGTTTGAAAGAGGGGGAATTAATCCCCAAAGCTAGTTATAAGGAGGCCATAGACTTATGGAGAGAAGGACAAGATATTTCAATGGTAGGATCTTGGGTCGGAGGAGCAGTCATAGTGGTGGCGATGCTGGAAGAAGGAACTATGGGCAAAGATGCAGCAAGCTTGGGTTCTTTAGACTTTTTGGAGGGAGCCTCAGAGGAAACAAGTTCAATGTCAGTACCATATTGTTTTTTTAACCTAGACAGTGCCAAAACATCTTCTATGGTGGAAATAATAGATAGTGAAGGAGCTTTTGAAAGTGCAAACTTCTTAGATATATAGAAGGAGTAGGCAAACCAAAAGGACCCTTGCTAAATGATAAGGCACCCATGATAATCAAACGTACTTTAGGAAGATCTGTTTATATAATAAGAAGTCTTAAGGAATTTTTGTTTTATATAAAGAGAGGAAAAGGAAGGAGATGAAGCCTAGAGAATATTTGGGACGGACAATGGTTGTGCGTTATATTGGAGAGTTCATAGAAAAAACATTTAGTTTAGCACAACAACGGACGGTAGGCAATTTTCTTCTTCTTTGTCATCGGGGGTTCACCCAAGATGC
This sequence comes from Allium cepa, assembly GCA_030765085.1. NCBI lineage: Eukaryota > Viridiplantae > Streptophyta > Magnoliopsida > Asparagales > Amaryllidaceae > Allium > Allium cepa. Next base: position 958,789,749 of record CM060935.1, read on the forward strand.
AATGAGAAGTTCAAATCAAAGAGTATTTTCTCAATTTCTCTTTAGTAAAGCATCTCAGTCGATCCAAAAAAACCCTATGGCATTACCAAAGCAGCTAACTCTAGAAAAAATCTTAGGATATATGTTCTTCGAGTCAGCAGCTGAGAATCACCATAAAAAACAACTTAATAAAAGAACAATAAGATAATATAAGCAGCAATTAAACAAATATAATCAAAGACAAAGCAATTTACCAGGAAAAGAAAACCTTTTGGTAATATCCAAATAATAACATCTGACAACAAAAAATTAAAGACTCTAGTCTCTAGGCATGTTGACAAAATCAGAGCTACTCCATTACCCATGGAACTAAGATAGTAAATAAAACCTTCAGGTTGGTACTTCATCTTTTAAAGGGTGACTAGAGAGCATAGGGCAGATGGAAATAGATCTTCTAACTTAAGTTCCTTAGATAAATTGAAAAAAAAATTAACATACTTGTAAGGTTGGGAATCAATTAATATAAGCGACTGTAATATAGGACAAGACATTGGATATAATTTGATTGAAAGGTAAATGGAAAGAATGATAGATATGAAAAGTAGTGAAGGAAAATAAACCCTTCTAAGGGAGAGTTTATTCTATCATACAGGCCTGGATCCCTAGCTTCAATCCTCGATATGCCAAAGTAATGCAGAACAGAATTGACATCCTTTAATGTCATAAAATAGGATTGACAAGAGATGAAGGTCTTTTTCTCGAAAAAATCTTTAACCTTAGGAGATTTAGGGGACTTATTAGTTCCTCTAGTGGTTTTCTTTTTACTTTCGGGCATGGTACTTATAATGATGATTTTTAAATAGGAATTTCAAAGAAATAAACGAGAAGTGATAAAATAGAGTAGTATGAATATACACATATACATAAATACATATATATATATGCATATATATATATATGAACACTCCAAGTTAAATTTAGTTCACATACATATTAAGCATGCATGAAACATAGCAACACATTCATCCTTCACATATATGTTAATGAATCAGCATATAGGCATATACTAACCTTTCTTAAGTGCAAACACCATATATGGGCCAATAGTTTTTAGTAAACCATCGTAAACCTAACGATAAGCTATAATGTATGAATTTAATTTAATAAAAATTAAATAAGTGAACAAGTCTCAAGTGATGAGGTACCATATGCCCATAATAGTAAGAAAATGATGTACTTTTGAACATAGAGACATGATAGATAGATAACTATGAATATTAAAAAAAACAGCTTTCAAACTGAGACCCATTATAAGTTGACTCATTATAGAATAACAATATCATACTTGGGTAAATGATAATTATAAAAAAAACAAGCCAGCGCTTAAAAACATGAAGTTGACATTTGATGAATCATCATAAATCAACGAGAATAGCTTTCGAGTATAAACTCATCGAGTAAAAAGCAACAACGAAAAACGTTGACACGTCTAAAGTTAGTTAGACAAAAAGTAGTTAAAAGATAAATATTATAAGAAATGATAATTATATGCAAGTACGGCAAGTTTTAAGCCTCTGCATAGCTTTCGTGTGAAGAATTTGCTTTCGTGTGTAAAGTTAAAAATAACGTTTTCATGCATAAACTTAAGTGTGATTTTTCATAGGTAAAATGTAAAACAAAGCTTTCATGTGTTAAATTTAGTGGAAATTAAGGAGGCATCCCTATCATACTTTCATATTGTAAAGCGGATCCCTGTCAAAGTTTCATTGTAAATCGGGTCCCTGTTTTCTGGAAACGAAGAAAATTATTGCCGAAATATCAGCAACTTTTATAAATAAGTGCTGATATTTCGGCATCTTTTCCTGTCAAAGTTTCAATGTAAATTGAGTCCCTTTTTTCTGAAAACGAAGAAAATTATTGCTGAAATGTTCGCAACTTTTATAAATAAGTGCTGATATTTCAGCAACTTTCATAAACTGTGTTCACAATGTACATAAATGTTGCTGAAATGTCAACAACTTTTATAAATAAGTGCTGATATTTCAGCAACTTTCACACACTATGTTCACAATGTACAGAAAAGTTGCGGAAATGTCAGCAACTTTTATAAAAAGTTGCATCATACTCTGCAATAATCGTGAATAAAAAAGCAGAGACCTAATTTACACTGAAATTTAGTGAAGGACTTTTCGTGAATTTTGAAACTTAATAAGGACCTGTGTCAGAAGTACCCTTAAATTTAAGTATAATTTTCGCATGTAAAGTCTAAAAACAGAGCTTTCATGTGTGAAACCTAAGCATAGATTTCGTGTATAAAATTTAAGATTTAACTCTCACGTATTCGGTACTCATGTGATAACTTGTCATGCGACAATAAGTCGAATTAACAGAAACGAATATCTAAGCAATAAGGACTAAAACCCATAAAAAAAATTACAACCTAAGTTAATATATTCAATTCAAAATAGTGATTGTGAAAAGAAACGAGAAGAAAAATCGCTAACACCAAAATTAAAAACTAAACTTGATTAACTCCGAAACCAAAAGTAGTTAAATTGAATCTAATTGCAATAGAAAAATTAACGACAAGCAGACTAACAATAAATAAAGTCGCTTACTAATTGAAAATATGGAAGGAATTAAGATTCAAGCAATAAGGATGAATTGATTCTTCTTACAAAAGATTGGTAAAAAAGGAAAAAGGGGGAGGAAGCACTTTATTTATAATAGGAAAGAAAATGCTAATAGATGTTCAATCATACACAATAAGAGTGGACAGTTAAGATAAAAAAATTCGAGCGGTACGAAGAGTTATTTTATACTAAAGTATAAAGAAACATTGTAAACTGGAGGAAGGGCAAGTGTTATGCCCCGAAATATATTAGTCATCATTGGTTAACAAAGTGGGAAGCTTTCTGAGACATGTACAAGAGCTACCATAAGATAACAACAATAATGAAGTCTCTCGTGGGAATTTGAAAAAGATTCCTTACAGAATATGCATAAGAGCTATCATTATATGTATACCAGAGCTATCATGAGATAATAGCAATAATAAAGGCTCTCATGGGAATATGAGCAAGAGTCCTCATGGAACATGCATAAGAGCTATAGCGGGATGCATATTAGAGCTATCGTGAGATAACAGCTATAATGAATGCACTCATGGGAATATGACCAAGAGTCCTCGTGGAATATGCATAAGAGCTATCGTGAGATGTATATCAGAACTATTATGAGATAACATCAACAATGAAGGCTATCGCGGGACATGAACAAGTGAGGAGCAACCCGAGTAACCGTCGTGAATGAAAATGAAATGACGAAAGTGGGGTGACATAGAGCCATTGTATGGAAGATCTATGTCCTTATGATATGATTTCCAAAAGTCATCATGAGGAATTTATAAATCTATTGTGACATGAAGTACTTGAAGCCATTGTAAGGAATCTATAAAGCTATCGTGACATGAAGTTCTTGAAGCCATCGTGAGGTTTCTCACAGAGCTGTCAAGAAATGTGGGATTATATCCATCAAATGAAAATTCCTAAAGTCATTGTAGGAAACCAAATAGAGCCATTGTGTGTTAATGATACAACCTGTTGTGAAGCAAATCAATTCATTAGGCCAAGAAAGGAAGTGCCACATGTCATTTCGAATGTGTGCCACTTCAGTAGATCACAACCATCTATTTTCAATAAGGCGCCACGTGTCAAGCATTCCATGGTTCAAATTCTCTATAAATAAGCATGTACCCCACCTACCGATCTTCTAGAGCTCGTTCTCCTTCATTTTTCATTTTTGTTTCAACATTATAAAGTGAGCTCCAATTTGGGGATTCATGGCCATTAGGAAAAATTAAATTAAGAACTTTGTAAACAAGAACTTGTACTTTAAACGATTTGCATAATTGACTATTTTGAGACCATTGACTTGTGTATATGATAACTCCATATGATTTTTAATTTTGAACACGCATTTTAGACTATGGAATACACAATGACCATATTTCCTTCGCTTTACTTGGTTCAATGGCTTGAAACATGTAGACCCAACTTTTGCCCTAACATATATATACATCAACATGATTATACATATTAGATCCCTGACTTTTTACAACAAATTTTTATGTGCATGTATTGTCTGTTTTCATATGTGCGTGTGTGTGTGCATATATATTTAGAAATAAGTAGTTTACATATATATAATTTATTTTCGACCAATTTTTTTTTTAAATTTATTAGGAAGAATTTTCAGTTTAAAACCATTTTTGTGTAGCTAAAACAATTTCATGATGTATTACTTACACACACATATATTGTACATATGTGTATGCGTGTGTGTTAAAAAATTAATTTTTTTTTAAATGAAACAAATTTTATTAACGATCACCAAAAGCTGTCAACATGCCTGACAGGTAACCCAAAAGCGAAAAAGAACAACAAACCGAACGAGAAACACCATAACAAAAAAGAAAAAAAGGCAAAAGGCCCCCATAGGCAGGCGAATCAGAACGGACGACTGCTGCAAGAAACAGACACGGAACATGGTTGATGAGCTCAGGAAAAACCACCGCCCATCAAACATCGTCATCGAGCTTCGGCAATGCCACCGCCCAACGACGATGTTGGATGACAACCGTCCAATACAACAGCAAGATAGAGGGCTAGTCTCCAAAAAATAAAATACCAAACAAAGCGCCCAACATCCAAAGAACAGCAGAATCAAGAGTCGATAAAATCCAAAAAACCTACAGCCAAGCTCCACCCAAGAAAGGAAAAGAGCTCCAATCATGCTAGAAAACCCAGATCGGGCATGTATCCACTTGCCTGCAGCAACAAAGCAAGGTGATTCCCCAAGCAATCACCCAGAAACTGCACTCCAACAAAAGTAGGATAAAATCTAATAGAGCCACGCAAATCAACAACCGGATCAAAGCAACCCAAATCCACTTCGAACAGCCCAAACCGAGAAAAGCAAACCAACTGCACTGACATAGGCGAACAGCCCAAAACAACTTGACTGGAAGAGGCGATGAAATCCCCTTCAGCCAAAAAGGCAACCGATGAGACAGCAGAAGCATGCATTGTCGCTGTACGACGCTGCCTGCCGCCCCCAACAACTAGCCAAAAGAGCAAGGCAACTCAGATCCTTATCGAGCATTCTCACACGTGAGTCGCAATCCGCCAGGGCAGTGTCAGGCCCGCAAGTCACTCCTGATGGACTCGAAGAGGCGGTGAACTCCTCTTCAGTCACACCAGCACCCATAACACCAATACCACAATCCACCGACCCCACCATCAGAGGCACATCCCCCCGAGGCAACAACCCACTTGAGACAGAGAAGGATAGCAACGGTTTGAAATGGGGGATGAAATCCCTTTTCGAAACATCACCTATCCCACCAAAAGAACACGCATCCAACGACAAACCAGGAGCCATATCGAGGCGAAGACGGGACGGCAAACGAGATTGAATACCATCTCCCGATACGGGCAGAAGCTCCATAAAACAATCATCGACCAAGATAAACCGAGATCTACAAAGATCCCTAAAATTAGCCAAACAATAAACCCTAACTTCGATCGAGCAAGCACCAGTAAAAATCACCGAGCAAGGCCCAGAGATCTCTGCCAATAAGGCAGCGCCAATAGCGGCAAAGGTAGGGCAATTTCGCACAAACGATCCAGAGAGGAAGAACTCTCCCTCATACGAGAGCGACAATGAAGCCATAAACCACTAGTAATAGAGAAGAAGGCCCGCAGATTAATGTTAAAAAATTAATTTGAAACATATGTGCTTTCAACAATTTATAAACGTTTAAAGTTATTTTCATAAATTAATAATTTCATAACTAATTAAAAATAAAATTTTGAATACATACACACATTCATACACACACATATATGTTTTATAAAATTAAAAAATACATAAAAAATGTTCTACGGAATGCAATGAAAAAAACAGGAAAAATGTTAATATTTTGTCTGAAAATAAATATTAATATATTTTTATTTTAATATAAATGTTTTATATTTATTAATAAATATAATTTTATAATATTATACACATACATATATATAGTAAAAAATAATTTTGTAAAAATATAAGTTTATATATATATATATATATATATATATAATTTTAAAGTAAAAACTATGGACAACGTGGGAATATACATAGAAAGCGACAAAAGTGTCTGGTGCAGTTTAAATCCCAACACATATAAACGTACACATTAACCATGTACACTATTTATGTCGCACCTGCATTATACAGACATGAGTGTGTTTTGATACACTTATAATATTATGATTAAATTTAAACTAAATTAACCTTTATAAACAAATTAATAAAATTAGATTTTACTTAAAATACTTTAAATGTGATCTAAAATCAATTAGACATCGTACTTCATAGACCAACAAAGATTAAAATAGTAGAAATACTAAAATTTACTCATTTTATTTGTTGTGATCCGATCCAATTTCTTCAATTCCCTATTCCTTTCCAACACCATGATGTCAGAAATTCCCTTCGAAAATTGGTGTCACTTAAACACCATGCTGTCAAGAATTCCCTTCAAAAATCCCCGCCAGCGTCGAACTTTTTGTTTTGGTGATGTCAAAATCTCGGAGGTATAGCCTCCGCAAACAACAATTATATTTCCAACTTTTTCTAGTGGTGATAAATAATGGGTACCGGATACAACAAGAAATGCAAAACGTGGTCGGTCACCATTTTCAACGATATGGACATGGTGTAAAGATTAGCATTATCAATTTAATTTTGGGTGATCTAAAAGGAACGTAACAACCAGACCCGGCCTCAGGGCAAGACATCCAAGACAGTCAACTGAGACAACACGTCGGAGCCGAGGGCAACAAACTTTTCATAGATTTGTTTAATTTATATAAAAGGGCAATTAGAGATAGTCTAGTGCAGTAGTTTGTTTTTTCATGCACCTATTTGGTGTGCTGAGTTTAAGTCCTATTTTTAAGGTAAAAGCATTAATAAGTTGGATATAACACAGATGCGTGCGAGCGTATGTTTTTGTAAATGTATGCATCAAAGTGTTTTCCAGTCGAGTTATGGTTTAAGGGCCAAATTTTACCAAACCCTCACCATTTTGCACAAGTTGTGTTTGAAGGCTCGGCTAAACTGGGAAACCCTTATGTCGTTTCAAGAAAAAAGACGAAAGTGGATTTAATATTTTGATGTATTCTTTCCTTTTTCCTCTCGTGCTTCAGGCTTGGCTTGTAAAGGTGTGTATGGGTGTCATGTATTTTTTTTTTTTTTTCTTTCCTTTTTACAAATACCAATAGTACAACAAACAGGAAATTATTGTCAAGGACAAAATTTTACAGCTTTTTAACCTCAAGGACAGACCTTCAATATTTTATCCTGAAGGACAACTTTCTGTAGGTATCAGTTTTTAGTTATTGATAGCAGTTTTTAGGTATCAGTTTGTAGTTATCGGTAGCAGTTTTTAGGTATCAGTTTTTAGCTCGGTATCAGTTTTGTTGTCCTTATGAATAATTTTGGAAAATGTTTGTCCTTGTGAATAATTTTTAGAAGAATGTTTGTCCTTGTGGTAAAAATATTGAGGTCGTGTCCTTGAGGCAAAAAATATAGAAATTTTTGTCCTTTAAATTAATTCCCCCTAATACAAATACTTCTATAGGTGGTAGAATATTTGTTTAACAGGAAATTATTGTCAAGGACAAAATTTCACAGCTTTTAAGCCTCAAGGACAGACCTTCAATATTTTATCCTGAAGGACAACTTTCTGTAGGTATCAGTTTTTAATTATTGATAGCAGTTTTTAGGTATCAGTTTGTAGTTATCGGTAGCAGTTTTTAGGTATCAGTTTTTAGCTAGGTATCAGTTTTGTTGTCCTTATGAATAATTTTGAAAAATGTTTGTCCTTTTGAATAATTTTTAGAAGAACGTTTGTCCTTGTGGTAAAAATATTGAGGTCATGTCCTTGAGGCAAAAAATATAGAAATTTTTGTCCTTTAAATTAATTCCCCCATTTGTTTAATTGCTTCGACAATCAAATTAATTTTTTTTTTCTCCAATTACCAAGTAAGGGTTCACTAATTGATCAACCAATAAAGCATCATTGTACAATAATTGGGTTATCTATATAACAATCAATTAAACAAACACTATAAACAGTTATGTCAAAAACAGCCATTCTTCGGAAACAATGGAACCTTCTAGGGAACAAAACCTCATGCTTTCAAAAATTTCAAATGAAATCCCTGTTACACATTATATTTGAACAGATAAGATTGGTCTTTAAGTATTTTTATGTTATTTTCTTAATAGAATTGGGTTTAGGTGAACATCAATATCGCTATAAGGAAAAAAACTCCTTTCATAGCACCACATTTAGAACAACTGGTGGATTTGTCGTAAAATAGGTGGGTCTTTTGCAATATTTGTATAGAAAACGATGTACAAAGTTTTTCGTAGCTGCTTTTTTTTTTCTTCTGTAAATGTTATGTTTTTCTTCCTACAATGTTTTGCAAAATAGTGGTTGATAACAACCATCTTGAACGAAAGTAATATAACATTACGAAAAATATGTTTTTTCGTGATGTGCTTATATCTGACGATGTTTTCCAAAGTTGTAAATGTCTTGCGTTTTTAAACATTTTATAAACGTTATTAGCTTATTCTTTGGCCTGTATACCAAATTGCCCAAAATCAATTTTCAAGCCTACAACCACTGTATTGAACTTTATTTTTATAAATTACACCTATTAAGAATTTGGGCTTCTGAAAGTGTGAGTACGCTAGTAAATACTTTAGGATAGTTATAGATGCAAGTATAATTTTGCATGAACAGTCATTTATAAGTATATATTCTCTACTTTATGCCAGTGAAAACGTTAGCATTACATGTTCAATGTAAATGAGATAATAGTTAGGCATGTACTTGATGCTTACATCCAGATGGTACTTACTTCGTAACTGTAACTGAAAATAGCTTTTTCATAATAAAATATAGGTGAAAAAAATACAACGTTATTCCATTTTGCCGTATTTCATTGAATCATTGGGTACATACTCTTTTCAAATTTCTATCCTTTCACATGACAAAGAAAAGTATTTCCACATTATCATTCAACCATGACAAATTTTGCACAGGTTTAATCTTTCAGGCATTTATTCATCTGATGTTCTTTCCGAAATTAATGATGGGTTTGACTTATCTAAGTAACTGGTTAGTGAAGCTTACTAATTAAGTGGAAAAGATTATATTTGAAGATTGATTATCTTACGTTATGACTAGGGTTCCTCGATTTTCGGATTTCTTTTTAATGTCAAGAAATGTTCCTGATTGTCAGATTGTGTGTACGATAATGTTTACGTCAGCTAACGCATATCATGAATTATTGGCTCCCAAAATATATAAGAAACATTTAAGATGTCAGTCACCCTTGTTTTATCATAACTTATGGTGTACATTGTTTTAAGTCTTATACTAAAAGGAACTCAAGGCAAAAAAGACAAAACGCTTTGAGACTTTCTCAAAGATGTTTTCTTACCTTTTAAGGCTTATGCTATAGCAACTTGAAGCATATAAAACGTGCAAAACGTACACCTCGTTGCAAATTGTCGATGAATGCTGCTCAATAAAATTTTTATTCCCAACTATAAATACTGACACTATCAAAAATTACTAAATTTCATTATTTAACAATAAGCAAAAAAATTGAACAAAATTTAAGAAAATGGAAATGTTTGTTTTAGTTTTCAATTTCAGTATTTATATGATTAAGATTGTTTACAAAGCAACGATCGAGGGTTAAATAATGGATTTTCTTAATTGTTATTTAAAAAAAACTTCTGAATTGTCATGACAGAACCTCCAAATAAATTTGGTATATCGATTTACACCGGTAGAAGGAAAAATAAACGAAATAATAACTTACATAATTTTCTGTTGTTTATAGTAGGGATTGATTCCATTGAAATCAATCAAACGTCATTTTATAGAATCAGACAAACAGAGGACGCATGCGGCGCAGTGCTGGACTTTAGTGCAGCCCGGTGGGGGCAGCACTGTGTGCAGCCCTATGCAGCACTGTTGTGCAGCTCGGCTGCATAGTGCACAACCCACGGGCTGCACCAGTGCTGCCCATTACTAGAGGGATGCAACTGTGCAGCCCGACAGAAAAAAATATTGTAACACCCCTTCAAAATGGGGTAATAGTCTCACATCGCGGAAAAACACCATGAAGAGGGTGTTTATATACCAAAGCCGTCACCTCATAACAACATCGCCTTTTGAAAAACAAAACCCCACACGTTAGCTTGGCCTATGAGACAGAGGTGGCCAAGTTGGGGACAATATCTGCGTTAAGTGAGGCGCAGGCTGTTACATTAGTATCAGAGCCATACCCAGTCGAAATCGTGGTCTGTACGTGTACAGCCACGACGCCTAAGTGGTGTTGCGTTCATCAGCCAATGAGGACGTTAGGCTCTAAAGGGAAGAGATTGTAACACCCCTTCAAAATGGGAATAATAGTCCCAGATCGTGGAAAAACACTATAAAGAGGGTGCTTATATACCAAAGCCTTCACCTCATAACAACGTCGAGGCCTTTTGAGGAATAAAACCCTACACCTTGGCTTGACCCATGAGACGGAGGTGACTAATTTGAGGACAATATCTGCGTTAAGTGAGGAGCGGGCTATTACATGGAAGAAGAAAAGTAAAATACATATCATTGTGGAGCTGAAATCTAAATATGAATTTTCCAACTATACTAATAAGAATTGAATCAGTTATATGTTATTTGTGTTTATATATATATATATATATGTATGTATGTATGTATGTATGCATGCATGCATGTATATGTATGTGCGTACACACACACACACACACACACACACACACACACATATATAGGAACGTTTAATAGCACCCCAAACGATGCAACATCCCATTAGCCTCCTTATTTTCACCACCAGCTCCGAATTAAATAATAAGGGTAATGGGAAGAGAATGAAAAGGTATTATTATTTTGTTTGGAGCTTATGGTGAAAGTTAGTAGGTTAATAAAGTACACTGTTTGAGATGTCATTGAACGCTCATATATATATATATATATATATCTATATATATATATATATATATATATGTATATATATATGTATAATATATATACACACACACACACACACATATATATATATGTATATATATACATATATATATATACATATATATATATAGACACACACATATATATATATATATGTATATATATACATATATATATATATGTGTGTGTGTGTGTGTATATATATATATATATAGCGTTCAATAACACCTCTATTTTTTGCAGCACCCCTGTAGCCCCTAATTTCCACCATACATTCCAATTTAAATAATAGTGTGATGTTGAAGAGAGAGAAAGTACTACTATTTAAATCGGAATGTGTTCAGGAAATCAAGAAGCTAGAGGGGTGCTGCATAATAGATGTCATTGAACGTTTTTCCCACACACACACTAAATGCTTAAATTTTATTTGTTTATAGCTTGAGTTATTTATACTTTTATGAATGAATAATAAAGAATGATTAAAATTCTTTGGATTTAAGCGTTTATAAAGTTATTTATTTACAATTTCATATGTAATTGTTAGCTTTGTTTTTTAATCAAAATTATTGATAATAATAAACTAATGATAACTTACGCCTTAATGTTTACTTGAAAATTTTAGGCCTTAACGTTTTGAGGCTTATGTCTTGCCTCATGAGCAAAAGAATGTCTCATGTACTTTTTGCATTTTAAAACATTGGTTTTGCATCAACTGAAAATAAGATACACGTGAATGAAATATGCAACTGGTTAGAGAGTTCTATTAGTTCAAGAAGTAAATTTCAAATTAATTATTCAATGATGATTATAGAAGTTCCATGTAATCAAGTATTATATGACTTAATCTGAGACTTTTAATTCTTGCTAACATGAAATTAAGTTAACATGTTACATATATTTGCATGATTTTTGTTCCATCATTCAAATCTTTTTTATTTCATCATTTAAATCCATTTTTGTTTTATGGAAAGTAAATGAGTAGGATTATTGTTACGGCTAAATGTGTGGGAGTACTTCATTAACAAATAAAAATACATATCAAATTTGTGTACCACTATGCGAATTTTTGAACATTTCGAATGAAATACCAATATGGGATGAGTTGCTTATTCGAGGCATGAATTGGAAATAAATATTATCATGTGGGTCAAGTACTATTATTTGCAATAGATATGCTTTGAATGTGCAGCTTAACTTTATATTGAACCACTGCCGATTATTTAAGGTTCGGTCATTATCATGTTTTACTCACTACACCATATTGGCAGTTTTGCAACACCCATTGCGGAAGAATCGCAACGGTTCTAAGCCGTTGCTAAATAGCAGCGGTTTGAAGCCGTTTTAAATGATTTAAGAACGGTCATGGGCCGTTTTAATTTTACAATGGCTCAAAGCCGTTGTGTAGTTGTGCTAACTTTTTTTCGACCACACTTGCATACATATAACTCCCCATTCCCAAAACTAAACGCCATTTAATTTCATTTCCCACTCCTTCACGCGTTTTCCCTAGTTAATCGCCTCCATCTTCAACTGTTCGACTGAGCGACCGCAAATCATCATCGACTGCAAATCAAGTGTCGGGACCCTCGACTATTCGAAATTGAGCAATAAGGTTCGTTCTCTCTTGATTTTTATCATTAGAAATACAATAATCGTGTAAGACTGTAAGAGTAAATTTTCGTTTTGTATTTTTGGTATTTTCATCGTTATTGCAATTATTTTTTAGTCTGTTTTGAAGCATTTGATGTATTCGAGGCGTTTTAGAGTTTACATATGCTATTTAGGAATTTTTCGCTTATTGAATGATTCAGTTTGCTCTTTTTTATTGAATCATCATTTATTAGGAATGATTAGTTGTTGTCATTTCTTTGATTACTTATGAGTAGCATGATATTTTGCACAATTTTCTAGCCTTATAATATTTTTAGTTCATGCTCAGAGGTAGTTGGTTTAAGGGTTGGATGTAAATATCTTAACTTTTCATACTTATTTACCAAGATAATCCTTATGATCAAGGTTGGCTCGGTTGGATTTTAGTACCAAATTCTAGGATTAAAATTTTGCTTCCAGGTTACAGTGTAAGTTATGTATATTATGGCTGCCACTTAAACACCGAAAGTATATTCATCCTTCGTATAAAAAGTAGAATTATGTATTTGTTTTTATGTCCACTTGATTGGTTACTTTTATTTGACATGAATTTAAATTTTTGTTTTATTTTTTTGGTATTTTCTTCTCCTTGTTATCATTAAACTTTTATACTTCTCTGGGTGGTTGTCATTCCTTTGCTTACTGATGATCTATTGTGCATTTAAAGTCAAGAAGTTGTGAGTCGTGACATCATTCTGTGTGCGTAAAGGGAATTTGGTTTCATGTAGATAATTTCTTAAGACCTTAGTGGCTATCGACAAATTTGTTAGTGTTGCCTTAGCTAAATTTGGTAGTTTAGAGTTCTAATTTCTCAACATCAAAATGATCAAATTTGGAGTTCAAAGATGTGAATTTTAGATGCTTAGCAGGTAAAGCTCGGATTTATGTAAGCAAGTCGGTGTATTGTACAGCAAAATATTACAGCTAGTTTTTGTTTTCTTTTACCATAAATGTTTAAAAACAAATTAGAAAAATAAAAAAAACCACTAAAGGAGAGTACGAAGAAAAGTAACAGGCAAAATTAACATGTTTGAAGACACTATAATATTCTTTTAAGTATTTATCAAAATCTATCGTGACCATACAGAATTTGTGATGCAAATCGTATATCGACTCATTACCTTTTTTTGTACTTTAAATTCAATCCATTTCATCATGCATATCTCCCAAAAGAATCTCAGTGTACTTGCTGTTTTGCCACGGTGTAACGACTCGAATTTTGCCCGCTCAAAAATCGACATCCATACTTCAAATCGTATTCGAATGCCATAGATTCGACCGTTCAAATACGATTCGCCGGAGCTTATAACAACATTAAGTAAATAACACAGCGAAATAAAAGAATAATACATTGATATACAGCTTTGATACAATATCTGATACAACAGATGATCCAATAGATATCAATATACATCAGAGATATGATACAATAAATAGCAGCGTAAAAGAAAATAGATGACATCTAGCAGCGGAACAATATAACTCTAAGATAGTCTTCAAAAGAGAACTCCAGCAGCAGCTCAATCCAACATCACGATGCACAAAGATAAGCTAGACTGTCCATATCCAGAGAATGAACTAGCTCCAGATAATCTACTGAACCTAACTATCTGAAAAACCCAACTCTAGACTGCTCGTGTAGAAAATAATGAGCACCCAGAGTTTAGGAAAGAAACAATAAACTCCGGATCAGTCGTGGGACTGGTGTGAGCAACAAAAAGAAAACTGTTGTCTTTTAAAACAATCAACAAAAGATTTTAAAGTCAATTCGCAATGCTTTAAAAAATGAGACTACCATAAGGCCTCCCGCACACACACACAATGCAAACGTAGAATCGGAGGAGATTTCTCCTTATGATAGTCAAAGATGCTTGATACGCATTAAAAAGTAACATTTGATATTATTACTAGTGCATAGTGTAGGAAAAATTATTTCGAAAGTAAAGATATAAATCTTAGCCAACATACGACCATTATCGTATGCCTACTATAGCTAACCATGTTCAATAGCAGGTTACCGCCACATTCCATGGCAGGTTCTACAACTAAAACCGTACAAGTCTCGTATTGTTTCTTTGGATTTCCAACGAATGATCAGGCCAAGGAATTTCCCATTGCCACATGAGAACGCCTCTGGAAGGACGTTCCCGAGAACCAAACCGGATCTCTGCCGACACAAGGCCGGGTTACCCTTAACTGGGTAACAACTGACACGAGTATGCCATCCCCCGGTCTTTTGGGACCTTTAACCGAGCGCTCGTAATCAATTCACACAATCATAAATAAAGTGTTTCAACATGAGTAAGTATCTGGGCTCCATACCATGATACCACCCTTTTCCAGAAGGAAATGCACATACCCTAAAGGGAGCTACCCCTCATAACCTTGCCGCATCTTTCCTGTTTTGACCATTCCGAGGTGTGAGGCTCGACGAAGTCACGTCCACAAAGACACACTTTATACAAAAGCCGTGCTTTGGGTCAACAAATGATCATAGAAATGATCACAAAGATAAACGATCAAACAAATGATCTTATCACAAATGATCAACACAATGATCATTTCACAGCAACACTCAGCATGTCACATTACCAAATTGAGAATATATTGCAGATAACCTTCAACTACATAACCTCTGAGCTCGTACGTCTCAGAGAAGGGTGTTAAGCTAAGAGAATAAATTCTCCGCCACCAACAGAAATATATTTGAAAGAAATCTGCTTTATATCTCAATTTGTAATGTCAGACATACAATCCATACAAGTCTGTTTTGGGTTCGAACAGAACCGTAGGCACTTACAAAGAAGTCCTTGCAATCCGGATATTCACAATCCCGATCGGATTTCCCATCACTTAGGGAGTCTCTATACCGTTGCAACTCAGTGCAGAGACAATCGATAGGTCATACTATCGTTCTTGCAAATACCCGGTCTTCACCACCGGTCTTCAAATGCTATCCATAATGACGTATCACATATTCGAAATAGGTTATACGACCCAAAAGTCCTTTCCCGGCTAACCCGAATAGTAAGCGCAACATTTAAAACATATGGATAAGGAATTTCAATTAAGTCACAACTTAATAATCCAAAACTTTTCTTTCATATGGTTTAAACAAATTACCATTTCAAATCTTTTAAACAAAAAGATTTATTTCACAAAGTTCACCCAGTTTCACAAAGATCCATTTATGGATTTCAAAACAATTTCCATTTCAATTGGATTAACTCATTAAATCTTTTAAATCAAAGATTTAACTTATAGTTTTCAAAATTCGATTAACTTGTTGAATCTTTAAATCAAAGATTTAACTTATAGCTTTCAAAATCATTTCTAAATATTCATTCATA
The DNA here is from genome assembly GCA_030765085.1 of Allium cepa. Taxonomy (NCBI): domain Eukaryota; kingdom Viridiplantae; phylum Streptophyta; class Magnoliopsida; order Asparagales; family Amaryllidaceae; genus Allium; species Allium cepa. Next base: position 958,805,853 of record CM060935.1, read on the forward strand.
GCCTTTCAAAAACAATTTCAATTCAAGTTGGATTAACTCATTCGGTCTTTGAATCAAAGATTTATTTCATAGCCTTCAAAACATTTCAATTCTATTTCAGCTTGAAACCCTTTCAACATAATTGGGAGATCCTTTCTTTAAATGAAAGCTATTATTATTTGAAAACAAGTAGTTTTCGTTTCGAAGAAATTCGATCTTATTTATACAAGTTTAAATCTTTTGGGTTAATTCAAATTCCCAAAAACAACACTTCAAAAATGGTTTGACTCATATATAACTAGTATAATATCGTTAATTCCTAGTTTCAAATCATAGAATTCAATTTTTAAGTATTGAATTCAAATTGAAATCAAAATATTTAAATTCCAAATCTTAATCAAGTTATTCAAAATAATTTCATCTTTGAAATTCTATTTCAATTTCTTTTCACTTTAAACCCAATCCATTTTCAAAACATTTGAATTAAAATATTCAACTTTAAAAATCATTTCAAAAATCTGTGACTTAATCGATTTCCTCGTGAAATCCATATTTTGTGTGTGTATGGTGTGGTCCAGGGGTTCAACACAATAGTGCAACATTATTCAATCATCACAAATTAAAACATAGAAATATAGTTGATAAGCGATATAACTATAAAGCTTATTGCCCATTCACAGATTCACAGATAATATATAGATTTATCATAAATAAATGAATAAAATATACATAGCACAATCATAAAACAAAGTGTCACAGATTAGATAGGACAATCAATTCAAAGTATTTCATAAAATACAATCATTCATAAGCATTCAATAAACATTTGTAAGCAGGATTAATTATTTGTTTAATCCCAATCAATTCAATTTATTTCCTAGTAAATTGATTACTTATGAATTTATTATCTAATCCTGATTTATTAATTAATTACAAATAATTTGATATAAATTAATTAATCAATCTTTAATAATTAAATAATTAACCTTTAATTATTTAATTCACTATTTAATTAATTATCTTTAATTAATTACTTTGATTATCCTTTTAAACCTTGTTTAATAAATCACCTTTATCACATTAGATACCTTAAAAGGTTAAGATTTAGTTTAAACAACATTTTATCTTAATTTTCATTTTAAACTACATTATTTATTTATTAAACAATTTTGTAAAATAATGTATCTTGATTAAATAAATTTAAAACTTAATCATTTTGAAAATCCTTTATTTAAACTTTAATTTATTTAAAACTTTAATCATCTTCTTATTTTAAAACTTGGGTTTTATTTAAAATTGTTGAAAAGTAGAAAAACTTCAAAATACAAACTGTTGAAGCCTAACTACTTTGAACCTTATCACTAGGAAGACGGGCCGAAGCCCAAACCAAAGAAACGAAGCCCATGCCATTCATTTCTTCCCCGCGTTCTCCTTTTCTTTCAGTTTTTTTCTTTTTATCTTCCCCTTTTTTTTCTTCTTCCTCTCCCAGACACTTCATTACCACCGTGCACGCGGTGCACGTGTACCATCAGATGTCAAAGCTCCGGCCTCCAAAGCCACCGCCGACCAGTCGCCTTCGATTGCCCCAAGCCATCCAAACACCCATAAACTCGAATCAACTTTGGAAACGAGATCGAGTCATCTCGACCAAATAAACCCAACGTGACATCCTCAGGAGATCGCCCAGCGCCATCACCTCAGGCCATCGTCGATCACGCGAATACACACGAACCTTCCACCATGTTCGACGCCTCGTTTGGCATGGGTGCGGTGGCACTCGATCCATCCACCACCACGCAGCACTCACGAGAACCTCACCCGTTACAACCTGACATAAAACCCTACCCTGCCAAAATCCCATCTCCTCAGCCAATAGAAAATATTTCTAGCATTTTTCCCACCATCTATGATCGTCCAGCGAGCTTCAAATTCAATCACGCGGTTAATCGACAACGCGATTCCCAGAATTTGATAAAAACCCCAAAACTGTTCAACTTTGCATTTCTCAACAAATAAGACATTAAAAATCTTAATTTTAGTTTTAAAATTCACGTTTTCGAATGTTGTTTCAGACCCTAACCCTGAAACATTAAATCATGATATTTAAATTTTCTCTATTTTGAAGTTTGATCAGCTGTTAATGACTTCCAAAGATAATGCAAAACGATTTTAACTTAAGTAAAATTTAAAACTAAAGCTTGTGATGGGACAACCCAGTTTGCTTAGAATATTAAATTTAAATCATGAAAAAAATAAATCAAAAGGGTTTGAATTTAAGTCCAGATTCAAAACTATTTTTTTTTACATTCCAGGTTCTACTCACTGTTATTACAAGGTAGAGAGCAGGTTTATATATATATATATATATATATATATATTTATATATATATATATATATTCTCACATACACACAGGCAAGCAGGCATTTTAACAACAGAACAACTTTTATCATTGCATATATCATAGATTTTGGTAGGTTTGCTCACTTGTTTTCGAACAGAGCACAGCTAGTTTTTCTTTTGAAAAGCAGTTTGAACTTTTAACAAAACTGGAAATGGCATTGCTTTTGATCTTTAATCTTCTTGCCTTGTTGAGGTATAAAGCTTCAGTTTTATAAAAATGGAAATGCTTTTGATCTGTAATGATTTGTTTTTAGCTTGTTCAATCTGCTACTTGCTTTGCTTCATGAATTTGAAGTTAAACCTGGAGCTTGCTTTCAAACTTGAATTTTGTTTTGTTTATATTTTTCTTTTCTTTTCTTTCTCAGTTTGGAAGATGGACGAAATGACATGAAGATGATATAGGGGAAACATGTCTTCAGGTTGATATATTTAGTACAAGTGATGATCTATATAAAAAAAGTGAATTTACAGGATGTATATTATTTTGTACAATAGGCATGTCTGATAACATTGCTTTGGTTGACTAAAGACATTTTTTTCATTTGTTTACTTTTTTAATTGACCAAAGAGATTTTTTTCTTTTCTACTTTGGTGGCCGAATCTTGCTTTAATGGCTTGAGATATTTTAATCGTAGGCTGCATTGCTAGAGGTGTCTTGCTTGTACTTTATGTTTTCATGTTTTTATTTTATTTTATTTGTTTTGGCTGAAATGATTCTTCAACAATTCGAATCAATTTTGTTTGCTGCTAGAGATATGGCAACATTTATGTTTAGATATTTTATTTTATTGGATTTTGTTTATTTTATTTCTCTTTTTATATTAACTTAAACTATCCAATATTTAATTACCTATTATTAATATTGTTTGAAAATAGCTCATTATTAAATTTAAAATAATTTATAATGGAAATTATCACTATATAAATAAATTACTTATTTTATCAATAATATTTAAAATAAGAACAAAACAACCTTTGTTAAATTTAATCTAAAATCAATTTTACAATTAATTGCACGAATTTTTATTCAAAAAATAAATTTAAATTATCAATTTAAATTCACAAAAATCCTGGGTCGTTACACACGGCAAGCTTTTGCAGCCAAAGAATTATGTAGCACTCGCGGCCGCAGCTCATACTCTCTTCTCTTTTTACTTGCTGGGACTTTTCTGAATTTCCATCGATTAATATATTAGCTTTAGTATGCAATTTTAGTGGAACAGTGTTCTTTTCATTACAATAAGCAGCATGTTGTTCTGTTTCCTTTCTTCTTTTGAACCATGACAATAACGAACCAAATGTTTGTGATGAAAGGACTTGATGGTTTCTTTGTTTGCTTGCTCCTTTTTAGGAACCCCTAATAGCTTAACTGATTGCTGCGTAAACGAAGAAATGTAGCATGGATTAGTGTCCATTTCTATATTTGTCCGGGTTGGATCTTTATATAAAACTAAGAACTTCAAATGAGCATCTAAAATATGAAATTAACTAGAAGAAATTGAAAATATTTTGAACTAGTTGGTAAGCTCACATGTTTTGAAGAACCTGTAGTTTTTGCTTTGCTTTGAAACAGAGCAAAAATGTAGTGGAAGAAATTAGTTAGTAAGCAAAAATATATTCATTTAATCGTTGCTTATCCTCTGACTTTAATTTTTATATTAGAATATAATATGCACTGCCCAGGTTTTTGGCTATTGTTGCTATGTTTTCATGCGTGCGTGCCTTTTTCCCTGTGATTATATGCATATCAGTGTGTGCGTGATTCGGTTATTATTTATTTTCAGTTGAGATGTTTATTGCACTACTAGTATTTCTATTTTAACCCTGTTCGTTTATGTTTACTACTGTTGGGTAAATAGGACAGTGTAAGCACTATATTTGATCAAATAATATAGAGTGTTAATGTTATATCATGGTGAATATGCTTGTGTATGCCACCATATTAGCTTCACCATTTCATTATATAAGTTGCAGTACTCTATATATGTTTTATTTAGTAAGATGAGTAATTACAGTTTTTTTATATATGTGTGTTTTGTTAATCTAGTTGAAATTGGCTACAAGATTAAATTATTTGGTCATGAGTTCTGTTAACTTAGTGGAAGTTGTAACTCATTAGTTTTCAATTCTTGTGCGTACGTCATATATGTACATTTAAAAATCAATCAATTAAATATACACATACTTTAATAAATATTTAATGGATATTATATATATATTAATGAATGTAAAATATATGTTTACAAATATCTTGCATAATTGATTATATACGTATGACCTGGGAGTTAATTACCTTAAAGGTTCATTTTATAATGTTAGTTGTGTGTGTTGCTAGTGCATGGTAGGTAAATGCATTATATGACTTCGTGCATCTCAGTTGCTACTTCTTTCTATCTTGGCTTGGACCTCTTGTTTTATAGCATTTTTTTTGTTGTACTGTATTCAAAAAACTTCAGTTGCTGGTGCTCTAGCTTGCTTACGATCATACAGAGAGTATAAGATGAAAATTTTATATGGACAAAAGAATTAAAGATGATAGTATTAAAACTAACTTTACAAATATCTTCTTAAATCTCTTCTATTATATGGTCAAATGGTGACGTAAAAAAGAAGGCGGCTTGGGTGCATTCATTTTTATGATCACTTCAATTCATGAGAAATTTGGTAGATTCCATGTATTAAGTAAAAAAGAAGTTACAGAGTTTCGAATTGCTGCAAAAGTAAGTATTATGTAACCAGATACAATGTATTCTCATAGATGCTTGTCATAGATGGTAGAAAATACAAATCCATCTTTATAAACCAAGTAATATCAAAATATAATTAACTTTTATTATCGTAGTTTACAGATACTTCTATGTCAGAGCAAAATGTCCCGTTGTTTATATTATACTTTATTCTTAAATGTCCCGTTGTTTTTCATTTTTATGGTCCTGAATTAAAACTTCCATTTGCTTGGTCTTGTTTTTTTTATGTCCGTTTTCATTTCATGTTTCTTTTTACTCCTGTTTTCATTCTATTATTAATTTGTCCTCGGGTTGAAGAAGGAAGAAAAATTATCATGTTCGTTTTAGGAGCTTTCAGTTGCTGTTATTTCTTCACCAATCCTGTTTGTATGCAAACTACTAATTTTGTTGAAATCGTCGGGGCTGCTTACTCTTCTTCTTTTGTGTAAGTTCTTTTTCTTCCATTTATATCTTTATAAAGACATAACCATATAACTTGTATTCTCCTGTTTAATTGATGGTTATTTCCTCTATATCAATTAATTATAGTCTAATATTCAGTTCATTTTACTTATGTTTAATGTATTTTCCAATAAACCAATAAGTGTTGGTTTAAAGGATTTTAGAAGAAATAACACCTGATTCATTTTAAAATCAACACGTCCTTACATCTAGAATAAAATTTGATGAAACAATCGTGTCTGAAGTATGAAGAAGAAAATCTCAAAACTGTCATTTACAACAATTGACTGGTCAGTAGTTGATTATTCACCACATTTTTTAAGTAATAGCAAATCCACGGAAAAATATACATGAAATTAGAGTTACAATCTCTTTTGTTGTCTAACCTTAAAAAGTTAAAATTTTCATCTTTAATGCAACACACATAAACTGTGCATTATAATATTGAATAAACCCGTGCATCGAAATTGGAATGTATTCAAAATGGAACAATTTCACTCGTATCTAAGGTCCACCGCTAATAAGGACAAAAAAGAAAAGGGTAACTCCAATACTGGAGCAAGAACGTCACTCGCCGCTCGTGTTAGGATCTATTATGACGAAATCGAAGCTCTTAGATTACGAAACGTAAGAGTTTGTTAAAGATGTTGGCTGTATATTATTTTCTTCAACACTGCAGTAATTAAGCAATTAATGTGAGAGCCTGATCAAGCGAAACAAAACTACTGCAACATCTTAATAACGAATTCTTAGCCTATTTTGAATTCCAAATTTTCTCATCGTAATAATGAGACCATCATACATGTAAAAAAACAAAACTACTGCAATATGCAGTAGACTTAACATATTGGGAAAAAGACAATTTAATGTACAGAGTGGGAAGCGCAGTCTTGTTTGCAAGAAGGTGTAGCAAGGCAGTGAACAGAGTTTGAAATGAATGGCAGTGATATGTGGAGGATGACAGTTATGGCATGTAGAACTAGGCTATTATGGTGCAGTAGGCTATGCTGTGGGTGGTTAGCTTCTTTTTATTTATGGAGGAGGTGGTGATAGGCAATGAAGGGGTTGTGCACAAGCACAGTGCACAAGGTTGCGGTCAGGGGTCAGGGGTTTAAATGCAATGTAAGTATGAATGTATAAGTGATGTAGGCAAGTTGACGGTAGGCTGATGGTCAAGGAGATTGTAATGTTGCTGTATGTGGCTGAAATGGCAGTAGGTAGATGATCAAGTGGCAGTTGAATGGTTGGTGAGTGTGAGGTTGGAAAAGGTGGGGTTTATGTGCATTGAGTTGGTCAGAGAGGAAGGCAGGTGACTGGTTGTGGGAGTGAAGAGCTTAGGTGACTGGTTGTTGATGTTCAGGGGGAGTACATTGAAGAAATAGGGGATGTTGTTATAGATGATCTTTGAAGTAGCCGCAGTGGTTATCAAAACAGAGAGTTTTTTTTTGTAAATTTAATAGGGGATGCTATTAATTAGCCCAATATACTGTTGCATACCCATCTCTTATCAGTTTGTTTTGCTTGAAAAATTGTAGGCTTTTTCCTTTACACGCAACAATTGTAGACTACAATACATACACTAGATCTCTGAGCAGGTTTTAATCCTAATATGCTTCATATGTTTGTTATTTCATTTGTCAAGTTTAGCTCTGCAGTAGATGGAGCATTTAACCAAATTCTGCACATCTCCAAATGTATGGTCTGCAGTAGCACTCAAGTTATAGATGCTTTATGTTTTCTTTTGCAGACTGCTTACTAAACACATGGTTCAAATGCACTTCCAACCAGTTTATTTTAATGCATCTTCAGTAGGCAAATAGTTTATTACTGCTTTGTATAAACATCCAGCCTAGTGCAGTGGCATCTGTCCCACACAAATTTCTATCACAGTCCTGTTGCACGTGCAGTTTTTATAAATTTTCATATATGGTGGATTTACAACTATTCAGATATTAGTATTATAATGATCTCAATGAACTTCATCAAATATTATAAAATAACTTGCTAATCATGTAAGAATATTAGTGCTATTGATTAGCCCAATATAAGTCATCAAACTATAACACAACCTGTTAAATTTATGTAAGTCGTTTGTTGTTATATGATTGGCTTTTCACAATTTTGGTACTATATTATAATTTATAGTCCCACATGAACAAATGACCACGGGATCTGATTATGAATGAAAAATACAATTTAATGGACTGTGCACCAGTGATTTGTATACTATAAAAATTGTTCTTACATGAATCGTCATAGATAAGTTTAGCAGTGCATTAAAGTTGGACACTTACACTTAGAACATGATAGAGAATCGTTGTTGAAATTTCTGTCTTTTACCCATGTTTAATAGATTATTGGGATGAGATATTGATATGCCTATTCCAGTGACATTGAATTTGCCGAATAATCTTCTTTTTTGATCAGTATACGTTATAATTGATAAATCAGATTTAAGAAGATTCTACGATACTTTTATCTAAATATCGATATGTGAAAATGTTTTGGTCGATATGAATACATTTTGCCTTCATATTGAAATGGAAGAAAATAAGATGCTAACCGATTTGTGAATTAGACCAAACGGAATTTCTAAATTTTGTGGTTTGAAAATTACAGAATTAGTTATGTTTCTTGTGCTTGTTCGTAAACTTTTTATCCAACTCATGTCATCTTATTTTGTTTGTTCTTGCTACTTTTTACAGGTAACAATTTGCTTCTTTATATGTATCATAGTTGAAGAGTCTCGGTTCCTAATTTTCAAATATATATGTGGAAGGTTTTTCAGGTTTGATTACTGCAGTAAGCTCTTCTTTCCTAAAGGACACCTCCATTTGTATTGAGTGTTGTGTACTGAAATATTGAGTATGATAATGTAGTATTGTTGGCAATGTAGTATTGTTGTTCTAATCATTTTGTTGTTGTTTCCAAACTATGTACTGTATACTGTAATATTGCAGTTGTTTCCGCTTAACTATGCAGCGTAATGTACTGTTGTTGAACATTGTAATTAAAAGATTTGTTATATTTGGCCTTTGTGCTGAATCTATGAAAAATATTTGGTTTAATGATCTTTCTTTTGTGATATTATGTTAAATTTTCAAATATTTGTATTGAGTATGATAATGAATTAACTCCTACTGTAAGAGGGCAGAAAAAGAAATGTATATTTGTAAAAAAAATTAAAATTAGCAACGGTTTTGAGCCATTGCAAAACCAAATTAACAAACCATGTACCACAAGGTTTTGCAACGGCTTTTAGCCATTGCGAAATTAAATTTAGCAATGGCTCTTAGCCGTTGTAAAATTTATTTTTGTAACGGCTTTGAGCCGTTGCTAAATTTAATTTCGCAACGGCTATGGGCCGTTGCTAAATTTTTACCAATGCCAATTTTGCAATGGCTCTAAGCCTTTGCGAAACTCGTTTGCAACGGCTCTAAGCGGTTGCGAAATGGCATTTCTGGTGTAGTGACTTAAATTAATTTATTTTGTTACGTGATTTTGTAGGACCTTATATGGCATACACTGCAACTAAATGATTTTGAGTTTCTCATAAAAACGTTTGTAGAAGCCAAATGGACTTATTGACCTGTTACCACCAAGATTATCTTAGAGTACAAAGACTTTATGTATTGTGTAGCATCCCCACCTCTATACACATATTATTCAAGAGTATTACCAAGTAATACTATCAGATAATATGGAGAATAAGACAATATGAGGTACACACATGAGTATTCCATTTGACTAACATCGGTATATATTTAAATAATAAATGAATAGCTCACTTATACGTACACGGTCTCATTACAAAGCAATACATACATGTGCCATCAGAATAGAACAATAGATTATATATATGTGTGATATATAGTGTTAAGAAGAATAACATAGAGTCAAAATGCAATGATAATATATAATAAAAATGTATACATAAATTCAAGTTATACATCAACTATACACTGCCACAAAAACATCCAATACATGAGCCCAAATACATCTCAATAATATATGACAGCTAATGAAATCCTAGTATCCTTCTATGCCTAACATTCATAAAATGGTCAACTTGTCGTTGAACTTGAAATGTCTCAGATTGACTCAAGTATTATAAATAATACACAGGTCAAAATATGTCCATAATGATAATAAATAATATAATGGCATTGTGATATCTAATATAATTTGCAATTAATATACATAATAGATATAAGGTGGGATACCTACAAAATCATCACCAAATCCAACATTATAAAAAATATAAATATTAATATATCACAATCCAAATCAAATCAATAAACAAAGGCTATCTCAAAAATATCAAATCATCAAATAGTATGTTATAAAGGGGACTGACTACACTTTAGACTCATCTAGTCTATAGTATAGATAACTAATCATAGGAAAAAAACATACATGTCTATAACAACCTGAGCTTTTCAACGAATTAAAATACTAAGTTAAACAATGATTTTAAAATAAACAAAATTTATAAACAATAATATTTAAATATAGAATGCGTGTCAAAAGTTAAAATGAAAAGAAACTAATTTTTTGCGAAATAGTGAAAATATATTTAGTTTCAAATTTAATTAAAAATCGATTAATATTTTAATGAAAAATATTTTTTTTTGGAATGTAAATATTTTACACACTAATAATCTAGAAAATTTTCTGATTAAAACATCAAATTTTGTTTCGTCCAATTCTGATCTTTCTAGCTCCGTTTATCGTGATTTTGAAGATTATCGTACGTTTCAAATCGGTGTAATAGACGACAATAGTGGAGTTATGACACGGCTGTTATAGCATAGATTTCATTACGTCGTATGGTTCATCTCTTCGTGCTTATCTCCACGGCATATTTTTTTGTATTTTGATGTCCAGTTCGCCACGTCACCCATTCATACAAATATATCTGCCCTTCTAATACTTGTGCAAAATGTTTCAGAGCGTTAAATTTTATTAATATTTTATAGAAATAAAGTACAGTGTACTATCTTTTTAGATCTCGCTTCAAATCTCTTAGCTCCATTCACCCACATTTTCATTTTCTCTATGCCTCCATTTTTCTGTAATACACATACACACAGTTATACACACACACACACACACACACACACACACTGTTAACAAGATTTCTTGTCAATATCCCAAAATGATGCTGTGAAAGGTGAATAATCCTTATACGGGTAGTGCAGAAAAAAGAAGGTGTGAATCCTTTTAGAATTGCCTTTCGATAAGTTTTATTTAATGAAATTCCTCAAACAGGCCATTCGACTCTGTCAAAAGGGTTGTTTTCTAGGTTAGGTGATCTTTTAATCCAATTGAGTAGGTATGATATCTCCTTCGAAAGCCTTCCTTTCGATTTGATTGAAATACCCTGAGTTAAGTTCTTTTAGATAGGTTTCGACCTGGTTGGAGACTTAAAGCTGTAGATTGGCTTGGGTTTTGATTATTAAGCAGAATGAGAGGTTTCAACCTTGTCGAAAGCTTTGAGGTTTGTCTTTCTTGAGTTTAGGTGGGAAATCTTAAGCTTCAGTAGATCTAAGATAGAATTAGATCTTGCCGAAAGCTTTTGATCATAAAGTAAATAGCTTCGATGGGTTATAGAAGTTATTAGAGCTTGATGTTGATATGAACCTTTCATTGGAGATTAAACCTAAAAAATAGAGGTGAATCCAACAAAAGTTTTAGTAAAATAGTAAAGTAATCAAAAGTGCTTAGGACTTCCCTTCCTCCATCTAAGGAATCTCTATTTCATTAAATTCCCAAATTAACAATCTTGAAATTAACGTTACAATGTTTTATTTAAGAGAATATAAGTTCAGAATGAGAGGAATCGGATCCACCAAATGTGACCCCTTGGGTCCTATTTATAGATGCGGCATAGCACCTTTCGACCCTGATGGCCATAGAGTGACCTAAGCAAGCTATCATCTTTGTCAAAAGGTATGGTAGTGTTTCTCTTCTTTGAATTGTCTTGAAACTGCTTCTGAATCTGTCGTTAGCCATTGCCTTTGGTTTCGATGATGTTGGTTATGCCCATGCTCTTGTTTTGAACTGATGGGGAACCTTTCCTGTACCACACTAGTTTTGGCCAATTTGAAAGGCTTACTATAGCTTTCGAATGGGTTGCTTCGGATAATACTTCCTTCCTAGCAGTTTGAATGATGGTGAAACCATTAGTTTCAAATGGTTTGGCATATATTCAAAGAGCTATTCTTCATTGTCTTCGAAAGGTGTGGCTTCGACTTGATCAAAAGACCTTCATCTAGTTAAGGCATTGTCAATGAAAGCGGAAAGGAGCTTTTGACTTCTTCAACTTCTTCAAAAGGTAAGAATTCTATGGATATTGATAGGAGGAACCTTCCGACACCTTCGAAAGTTCTTGAAGCTTTTAGACTTTGATAGCAGCATCCCTTCGACTCCTTCGAAAGGTTTGGCTGAAGCTCTTCATTCTTGCTCTTTGTTTAAGGAGTTCTCGACTTGGTCCAAAGGTGAACATTTGGTGCAACATTTGCCCCCCTGCAAAGGGATGCTCTTGACTTTCCAAGTCATCTTTGCCGAAACCTATAAGCTTCCCACCTCTTGACCTTCCCGGATGGATCTGGGCTGTTCATTCAAATCCTACCCAACGATTGACAATCAGGACGTTTTTCCTTATAAAGTATGCTTTTCTTCTTCCTCCTCTTTCACTCTTCCTGCAATCGAAATTTCAAACATGAGTAAATAGTTCTAAAAATTTTCAAATTTTCAGTTTACTTCCAGAAACCAAATTAGTCATCAAATCCAAGCTGTATGTTCAGATTCAACCTTATTTTATTAACTTCAATCGGGCTCTATCCTTCTAGATTTTAAAATTGAAATTCGCTTTTGAAAATATACGAATCTCGATTTTCCTGAAGATAGATTTCAATTGATTTACTGATAAACTTTCTGTAATCCTGTTTTAGGAATTTTTAGAATTTTATTTTTCGTTTAGGAATTTAAAATTGCCGGTGGATGATACTTAAACCCATCCCTTTATCCGGTTTAGAATTTATTTCAAAATTTTCTATTTTTGTTTGTTGTTAAGAAATCTAAGTCTTCAATTTGATAATTATTTTCATAGGAATCGAGACAGGTTAATTTCAGTTTGAACTCATTTTCTTAATTGTTTTTGGTATTCTTGTTCGTGAAGAAATTTTGAAAACCTGGATTTGTAATCAGGTTTGGGGAATAATTAAACCTGATTCCTCTACCTGAAAACATCTTGTTTGTGAATGACAAAATTTGGCACCACGAAATGTCTTTTCTACCCCTTCGAAAGAGATTGAGGCGGAAACATTGGGTTTGCTCACTTGCCCCCTTTCGATGGGGTCGAACGGTGTTGTAATGCCAATTAGATCATCTTGGTCGAAAGGTTATGCTGTTAGGTAGAGAGTAGGAACTTCTTCGATAAGAAAACGTTTCGACTCTGTCGAAACTCATGGTTTTGATTGCAATCCATTTTCCTTAGCTAATTGTTGAAATTACTAGATCGCTTTAATACCTTCTACACCACATTTAGCTTCTAGGTCGAAACCTCCTAAAGGTTTTTTTGTTTAACTTTGTCGAAATATTCTAAATGTATAAGGGTTTATCTTGGAACCTTTCGACTTCAATGAGTAGGTTAAGTTTCGACAACACTAGTATTATTACTACTACTACTATTATTATTGTTACTATTTTAGATAACCTGAGTTACTGGTTTAGTGTCGAAGGGTCTTGTTGCCTGGTTTATGAAATGTTCTTAGTGTAAATTTTTGCTTAAGTTTTTTTTGAGTCAATCTTTACTATCTTTCCTTAGCAACTAGATTCCTATAGAGTTTTCGACACTGTTGAAAATTGATGAATAAATACTATATCTTATCCTTTCGACTTTGTCGATAGCTCAGGGAACACTTTCATTTTTGGCTTTCGGTAATGTAGAGATATGTTTGTTAAATTATGATGCTTTTTTCCGTTCGACTTTGTTAAAAGCCCAGTGTTTATGGTTTTTGACTTAATCTATTTGCTTAGTCTTGAAGTTTCATATTTGTTTTCATGTTTAAGTTATCTATATTGGATTCTCTGTTTAATTCTTGAAAGTATTCCAAGCTCATAACTAACTAAGAATTTTAACTAAAATGTTTTCACCTGGCAGATTCATGAGTTCTCCGAAGAAGGCTGAAGCCATTTCCAAGCATTCTTCTATTGCAACCCAAGATGAAGTTAATGCCATCCCCAATGATTTTGGCATCACAGGCATTGAAGCCATCCTTTCTCAGGAAACTGACACCATAAACAACCTTCTTGAAGGGCATTTTGCTTATACTGCCATCCACGTACGGCATGGAGGATTCTTACCCTTCCTAGAGTTCTTATCTTCATATCTATTTCATGTGGGACTCACCCCAATCTAGTTGTCTCCAAATGTCTACACTTATCTCCTGTCCCTAGAGATGATAGCATTGGAATCCGGGCCTCCTTCTCTTAACACTGAAGTGCTAAACTCCTTAATCAGCCTGGTAAAGCTGAGCAATGTCAACAACCAAATATATAGAGCCCAGAAGAAGTTAGTACCAAATGGGATCAACAAATTCAAGGACCGGGAGAACCAGTTCTTCTTCATTAAATACTTTGTTAATATTCGTAGGACTTTTGCTTCTCCCCGTAAGTCTTGACTTGTGTTTTTTTCCCTTACTTAATGTTTTCTATTGCCTAATCTCTGTTTTATCAGGTGTCCCTACCAAGGAGCTTAATGAAGTCGACAAGAAAATAGTTGACTCTCTTATTACAGCGTCGAGTCAAGTTGGGAGCAGGCTGATGCTACTGACTGCCTCAAACTTAAGAAAGCATTCTCTTCAGCCAGTAGGCTGGAAGATCCTCGGAATTCCACCTTATGTCCAATATAATGTACGTTGAAAACACTTTCTATCTATGGAAGACTCTTCAACTTTCTCCCCTATGTCTGCTATTTCCGCTGACCGCTCTGGTATGTCATAAGCCAAGTATTCGCTTTTACCTCTATTGCTTCTTGAGTTATTATGCTAACTTTAATATGTTCTAACTTTTCTAGCTATAACTCCAGTTACTGTGCCTGTCAGCAGTTCTGCCTCCCTTCCTCCAACTTCTGGGTGACATTAATCATTCGTCCTTTACTAAATCCAAGCAAGCCTTCAAAATGAAGTTAATGGAATCTTCCGAAGATGAGCCTTCGAAGAAGGTCGCAAAAGTCATATATATGGAGGAAAAGGAACACTTATCTTCCTAAAAGGTTCTGAAGAGCCCAGTTGTTGAAGCCCTATAGAAAGACTGGAGCAAACTCTGCCTATTCCTGACCCTCTTTCTCGTATCTCCGTTTCTATTTCTCTAGCTGCAATTGAGCAGATGCAACTGGCTTTGCTAACGACTTCCTCTACAAAGCAGATTCCTCCGAAACCATTGTCTTCTTATTCTCTCACTATTAATTTTGAAGAAATGACCGAGCCCATCCTGCAATCTGAATTCTTTACTTTTTCTTGCCAGCCTTCTTTCACTGTAGATTTGGCGAGACATTATCACTCTCTAATAGAGCAGCATTTCTGGTAAGCTTCTCTTTAACTATCCTTAACATCATTGGTTTTCTATAAATCACTAACTTGTATAATATTTTTCTTTCAAAATTCAAAGAGTTGGTTAGCTTTGAATGAACATGTTTCAAAGTCCTCCCCGAATCCTCCAAGCTTCAAGAGGAAAATTCCTCAAAATCCAAGTGTCTTCACTTTTTACTGCCAAAGATGATACTTCCATAGAATTGGAACGAGTAAAGGCCTCTCTTGCTCGAGTTGAGTCTGATCTAAAGGCAGAAAGGTGTACTTCTCAACTTGTTGTCGACGATGATAATGATGATGACCCTACGGAGGCCACGGTCTTGATGGAGGCCAAAGGGGTCCTTCTGGAGTTTTAGAAAAGGACAGTGGCGATCAAGCTGAATTTCTTGAAAAAGAGCCATTCCCTCAAAAGGATGTTCCACTGCATCCCCATAGCCTTCTTCTGCTCTAGAAGGTGAGCCTGCTCCTTTGTAAACTGAGGATCCAAAAGGGAAAGAGCAAGCCTCGTAATATTTTGTTCAAATTTCCTAGGTATGGAATTTCATGTTTAAATATCTTTTTCTTCGAAGATAGTAATTAGTGTAAAATCATTCAATTTAGACAAGGAAGAAGTCTTAACTTCCCTATGGAACATAACTTGAAAGAAAACAAGTAGAAATTAACAAGTTATACAGGGAGTTAGATAGACAAATAAAGTAGCATAACATCCTCTCTGATAATTATCACAGTCTCGACCGGAGTGCCTCTGTTCTAGCATCTTTTAAAAACCAAAGGGCCACCTCGTTATTAAAGAGAGCGTGCCTCTGATATGATGCTCTCTTAATGGATAAACAGGATTTGCTTACTTTATTTTGGATGATGGTCGAAGAAAGGGATATTTTAGTTAATTTTTTGTATAAAGCTTATTGTAAACATTCGATTATAGATTTATCATACTTATGTGAATTCAACGAGGGTTTACTCGACATTTCCACAAAAGGTATTTAGACGAGTTCGGATCTGACCCGCATTCCGGAGCTTGCTGAAACTTATTGCGGGTCAGGTAGATTCCTCTTGATCTTCCCCCTTGAAAAGCTTAAGTACTATAAAGATAAATTTGTTTTTGGGTTTTTCTCTAAGTCCGTTTTGTATGAACCAAATGCATAATTGAATATGTAACAATAATTGATTTATGAATATATGTTTTAGCTCTGTTTTTT
This sequence comes from Allium cepa, assembly GCA_030765085.1. NCBI lineage: Eukaryota > Viridiplantae > Streptophyta > Magnoliopsida > Asparagales > Amaryllidaceae > Allium > Allium cepa. Next base: position 958,822,217 of record CM060935.1, read on the forward strand.
ATGCTTAGCTTCTCTTTACTATACTATTGCAGAATGACAGTTCTTTAGGTTGACTCATCCATAGAGACCACTTAAACCAATATGTTAAATTAAGAAGCTTTTACTCTGAAAATGCATCACTATGAAAGACCTCGAAATTCGCAAGATATTTATTTTCTTTGATATTTACAAAAACTTTATTTGGAATTCCCTCGCCTTTGCTTTGATTTCCTTGGGGAACGAGAAAGAAACATTTCTTAAGGAGATTAGAACATTTCCCGCAAAATTAATTTGTGGTCGCGATAGTCCTCCAGCCGGGAAGTGGAACTATAGCAAATTCCCGCCGTCATTACCCTAAAAGGAGTCGCAATCCCTTTTGACTCAACAATTATATTTTCAGCTAACTCACTAAATAAAGTCAGGAAAGTAGTTTCTAAACATTAGATGTAATCGAGTTTCTCATTGTATCTTTTAACTTTGTTATTGTTCAAGTTGTAATTCACTATCATGATAAAAAAAATATTTTTATCCTGATCTTGACTTCTATTTTATTTCTTTTGCTTAAATAGGAGCTACGATTATCTATAACTTTTCTTCCTGTTAATTTATCATCTCGTGTTGATGCTCTTAGAGAAGTTGTTGCAAAGAGGTGGAGGAATCGTGCCTAACTACAACATTTTCTTAGAAGCTTTGGCGGTTATATCGAGGCAGTGAAATGCCACAGAAGATATGTTATTCAAAAACCATTGCTAGCAGCTAAAAATATCCCGTCACCCACTTGTGGCTAAAGTTAAAAATAAAGATGAAACGATTTTTGCACTTAAGCATCAAGTAAAAGCAAATCCTTCAATTGATTTTGATCTTAAAATGTCGGAACTCATCTAACAGATCAGCAATTTGGAATTTAGGTTAAAAGATAGTCAATCGCAGTGCAAATCACTAGAATATATTATAAGGGAGAAGATTTCAAATATCGATTTACCGATCCCTCACGTTATTCCTACTGCTACAAAACCCACAAGGTCAAAACTCCTGGCGGCCTAGAAATTCCCTTCCATGCTCAATCCTCCTGTCGGCTTAGATGAGAATGCCATGGGCAACCGGTGTAGAAGAGTCAATTTTGAAATAGCCAAATATTTTAATAAGCAACAAAAAGCCAAATATTCTAAGACGATTAATGGTTACGCTAGCAAGAATAAGAAACTCGAACGTGATATATATATCTGCTTGAGAAGAGTGTTGCTGAGTTAGAAAGGGAAAAAAACTCTTAGGGCAACCAACAGATCTTTTAATCATGCCTTGAAGACCAATATTGATGCAATTGATGACGAGGGAAGAGTAAGGAGAGAAGAGAAGAAATTTAAGGAAGTTCTCTATACAGCCATTTGCCATGTCATGGACCCTTCAGTCGCAGAGACTCTTAATAAGGCCGCTCTAGATTTGTAATCCATTTACATACTTGAATTATGTAAATTTATCTTGTATATATGTAAATAATTTTGTAGTTTTGTAAAAAAAATCATAACTTATGTAAATCACAAAACTTTGTAAATATCACCTAATTTGTAATCCTTTTTCATAATGTTACTTTTGAAATACCTTTGAATTGCTCACTCATTGATTTTTGGACTTGCTAAATCTTTTGTCATTCCTTGCTATTTTGATTTTCCTGAAAAGCATGTAGAAAACAATATTTCTAATTGTTAGCTTGAAATCGACAAATTTGTTTATGTATGTCATTTTCTTAAATTAATAAATCATCTTGTTAATTGTATGGAAAGTGGTTTATACTAAATGTGAAAAAAATTCATCTTTAACACGATGAGAGATGATTAAGAATTCAACTTCTTCCACTCGGTTGGAATGTCTAAATTTTTTGTTGATAGAAAATCTCTCCCTATCTTGAGGAAATAAATGTTGGAATGCAACCTTCAATGGAAATTTAACGAAGAATCAAATTCAGATATTAGTATCTGAATTTTTGAAGTAGTAACCTTCATATCCAATCCTTGATGGGATTTGAAAGAATTAGAAATCTGAAGTTCACATCGGGAAACTCTTAATAGCGATCTTTATGATAAAATTATTTGACCCAGATTCGGGCATATGTGATGAAAAGAAATCCAATGATCTCCCATCCAGATTAGGGTTTAAACAAGTAGTAGCCTTGATACCCAGATTCGGATATAATAAGTTAGTGATTGAAAGAGACTCGAAATCCAAATTCGGGTGCTAGATGATGGAATTCATATATGAAAGACCCAAAACCCTAATTCCAATATTAATAGCTGATGTTTAAAAATGATTGTCCCAAAACCTAGATTTGGGTATTAGTAAATGAAGTCCTGAAATGAAAGTTCCAAAACCCAGATTCCGGTAACGATAAACGGAGTTCTATTTCACTTCTTTGCTTTTGTCCTCTTCGACATATGAACCCTTCAGGTTTTGAATATATAGAAATAATCTGATTAGTTGCCTCTTGAGCTTGGATGAATTAGTACTTAATTCGATGAGCCTCTTCTTGGGCTTAGATATCTTTGTTCATCGCGGAATGTGCCTCCACTTGGGCTTGGACGTCTTAGTCATTGTTGAATTAGCCTTCCTTGGGCTTGGACATCTTAGTCCATTACTGAATGAGCCTCTTCTTGGGCTTGGTCATCTTTGTCCATTGTTGTATGAACCTCTTCTTAGGCTTGGATGTCTTAGTCCATTTCTAAATGAACCTTTCCTTGGGCTTGGACGTCTTAGTCCATCGGTGTATGAGCCTCATCTTGGGCTTGGATTTCTTAGTCCATTTTTGTCTGATGCTCTTGATTAGATCATCTTAGAGGATGGAACCAAGGGCTTACCCGACCTCCCTCAGGAGGCGCCCTGCACTGGCCATTTTGCGGCGCGGACAAAGGCTTGTCCGGTGCTTTAACTTGGCCATTTTATGGCATGGATAAAGGCTTGCTCCATCCTCCCTCTAGAAGGTGCTTTAACCTAGTCATAACATCGTGCGAATAAGGGCTTGCTCGGTGCTTTAACCTTGCCATCTTATGGCGTGGCTAAAGGCTTACTTCATTCTCCCTCCAGGAGGTGCCTTGACCTGACCAGAGGAGCGGTCATGGGCTTGTCCGGTGCTTTAACCTGGCCATCTCATAGGGCGGCTAAAGGCTTAACCGCCCTCCCTCCAGGAGGTCCTCTACCCTGGCCATCTCGGTATGGACAGAGACTTTTCTACCATCTTAGGTAGACTATCATCTTAGGTTGTATCTAAATATAAGGAGCATTCACTTCCAACCATATACATTTTCTCTTTACAGAAAATAGCTTTTTATTTATTCCATTTCAAATTCATTTTACAAATTCGTGAATCTTTCCTTGACGAAATAAATTTATGATCATCCCCTTTAAGGCTCTGCAATGGTTAGTTTCATGACCATTCATCATATGGTAGTGGCAATAGGATCCTCCTAAGTTTCTTTCACATTTTGGCTTTACCTTTTGTGATGGCCAATAGTTAAGCTCATCCTTAGTAAGCAAGTAAACATTTTCCAGATGTTGTTAAGTTGCACTCCTTTGGAAGTTTAGATTTAAAACTTGATTCGTGAGGATGGATCTTTGACCTTTTGTTCTTTGGCCTTATGGTTTCATGAACTTCAATTGTTTTTCTTTTCGCTACCCTTTGGACTTCTCGATGTGGAAGTGTTCTTGTTGTAATCGGTTGCCATTTATGTGCAAAGGCATTATAATCATTCATCTTAGTGTGGTTCGGAGGACCCTTGCTCTGATCTCTTGTTGCATTATTTATGTGGAAGTGTTCTTGATGAGGAACCTTGTTAAATGTGGTTCGGAGGACCCTTGCTCCGATCTCTTAATTCTTCTGGTCCTGATGAAACCAATGTAGATGAATTTGAAAAAGGATTAAGTAGGGTTAGAGAATGGTGGTGTTAGGGATTTATCCAAATGAGAGGTTCGAGCTCTACTTTTAGTGCAAGAAATGTTAAAAAGATTTTCTGTCAACACCCAAAATGATGTTATAAAAGGTGAATAATCCTTTATACAGGTAGCGTAGAAAAATAAGGTGTGAATCCTTTTAGAATTGCCTTTCGATTATGCTTTATTTAATGATATTCCTCAAACAGGTCTTTCGACTGTGCCAAAAGGGTCGGTTTCTAGGTTAGGTGACCTTTCGTTCTAGTTGAGTAGGCATGATATCTCCTTCGAAAGCCTTCCTTTCGATTTGATTAAAATGCCCTGAGTTAAATTCTTTTAGATAGGTTCTGACCTAGTTGGAGACTTAAAGCTGTAGATTGGCTTGAGCTTTGATTATTAAGCAGAATGGGAGGTTTTGACCTTACCAAAAGCTTGGGGGTTGTCTTTCTTGAGTTTAGGTAGGAAATCTTAAGCTTTAGTAGATTCGAGATAGGTTTCGACCTTGTCGAAAGCTTTTGATCATAAAGTAGATAGCTTTGAGTGGGTTACATAGGTTATTAAAGCTTGAAGTGGTATCAACTATGTCAATAGGAGCCTTTAGATGGAGATTAAACCTAAAATATAGAGGTGAATCCAGCAAAAGTTTAGTAAAATAGTAAAGTAATCAAAAGTGCTTAGGACTTCCCTTCCTCCATCTAAAGAATCTCTATTTCAATAAATTCCCAAATCAACAATCTTGAAATTAGGCTTACAATTCTTTATTTAAGAGAATACAAGTTCAAAATGAGAGGAATCGGATCCCCCAAATGTGAACCCTTGGGTCTTATTTATAGATGCACCTTGGCACCTTTCAACCCTAATGCTTCCGACTGGGTCGGAAGGTGGCCATAGAGTGGCTTAAGCAAGCTGTCGCCTTTGTCGAAAGGTGTGGCAGCGCTTCTATTCTTTGAGTTGTCTTGAAAGTGCTTACGACTCTATCTTTAGCCTTTTCTTTTGGTTTCGATGATGTTGGTTATGCACAAACAATTGTTTTGATCTGATGCGGAACCCTTCCTAGAGCACACTGGTTTCAACCAATTCGAAAGGCTAACTATAGCTTTCGAACGGGTTGCTTCAGATAATACTTGCTTCCTAGCAGTTTGAATAATGGCGAGACCATTAGTTTCGAATGGTTTGGCATATATTCAAAGAGCTATTCTTTAATGTCTTCGGAAGGTATGGCTTCGACTTGATTCGAAAGACCTTCACCTAGTTGAGGCGTTGTCAATGAAAGCAGAAAGAAGCATTTGACTTCTTCACCTTCATCGAAAGGTAAGAAATCTCTGGATGTTGATAGGAGGAACCTTCCAATGCATTCAAAAGGTCTTGAAGCTTTTTAACTTTGATGGAAGTATCCCTTCGACTCCTTCGAAAGGTTTGGCTGAAGCACTTCATTATTGCTCTTTGTTTAATTGGGTCTCGACTTGGTCGAAAGGTGAATATTTGGTGTAACATATATATATATATATATATATATATATATATATATCTTTGTGTGTGTGTATAACATACATATCTCTCTCTCCTCATTTTCATACTTCATCCATCTTCCCGTATTCTTTTTCTAGAACTTTAGCTCGTCCTCCACTCCGCTCATCACTGCCTTCACCAACAACAGTCGCCTTACCCGCCTTGCAGCAATTCTCTAACCACCATCGCCCTCCCTCCATTCATCACCTAGCCTTGGCCAGTCTCTCCTCCACCGAAGCCTCCTACCCCCATTCACTCGCCTAAAATCCATCCAACCGCCTTCCAGTCAGCCTTCGCTTCCTGCTCCAACCATCCATCAGCATCTCCTCCCCTACCGCTTACTCCACTGCAGTTCACCCCAGCCATCACCAAAGAAAACTGCCTCGCCACCTAGCTGGCAGTTTACCTATCCCTTCGACATTTCGCTAAAAATGACTATGTTTCCTTCGCTGCCCATTCCCTCATCCGCAATTCCAGCAGCTCCACTGTCTAAGCCTATCAGTATTTGTTGCATGGTCCCGCTGCTTGGTCGCCAAGCCCGAAGTTCATTTGTTCCATTCGAGTAGTTGCACCAGTTCCTTTGTTTAATCTAATTGCTTTGTTTGTGTGTGTGTCTATATTTGTATTGTCTCATGTTTATTCATGCGTTTTGATCTGTAGTTCAGGTGAGTGATTAAACCTACTCACGCAATACTAAAATTTCTGTTGCAAGTTAAATCAAAATCATGAAGTGATAAATTTTATTGATTTTTGTTTGGTAATTTAAATTAATATTTGAATTGATATTGAATTTGAATTGACATCGAAATTGAATTGACATTTGGATTGACACTGAAATTGAATTGCTAGTTAAATACCCCAACATTAGATAACTAGTGACTATTCTGATATATTGGTCGATTTGGATGGTGTTGCATGTGTATGCCTATTGATTGATGTGATTAAATAATGTTGTAATTAGATATATGTTCGTTTATTGATTTTGATACATCCTCGTTATCACAGTATATTATTGAAATTGAATACCTCGACTAAAATAGGTTGTAATGGTATATAGCTATGACGTATAAATATGGGCTCAAATGATACATATCCATGCAATTAAAATTTATAAAAATGTTCACTTGGCCCTAGTCTAGAAAGTTATATAGGGGCATCAGATTTGGTTAAGTGAAATGGTTTTAAAATCTTAACTTTGGGTTTATTTAAATAATATTACCTTAAAGAAATAAATTGAATTTTTATTTGGATTATTTTCAAAAGTCAGACTTTGAAATTTTGGAACTGATAATTGAAATGTTTCAAAGAATTTATTTTGAATTTGTTAACTTTGAATACTAAAGTTGAATTTGAAATATAATTCAAATTTATCAAAATTGAATTATTTATAGTTTAAATTTTAAATTTGAGTTTTTTAAAGTTGTATAAATTAAATTGGTATTTAAAATTTTGGATTTGAAATTGATTTAAATTAATTATTCTAAATTAGAATTTGAATTTAATGTTTTAGTCCGTAAATCGAATCGTTTAAATTGGAATTTGAAGTAAGGTTCGAAATCATTTTGAATTGAGATTGATTTAAGTTGAATTATAAGTTTGAATTTTGATTTAGATTGAAATGTGAAAATTGGATTTGTTTTGACTTGAAATTTGAACTTAAGTTCAAATTTGTTGAGAAAGGAAAGAAACTATTTTTAATATAAACTATTCTAATTATTCAAAACTATTTTTATTATAAACAAATTTAATTTTCAAAAATATTTTAATATAAACTATTTTAATTATTCATACTATTTTAATATAAACCATTTTAAACATTCAAACTAATTTTGAATTTGAAACTGTAAAATTTTAAAACTAATTTAGTCTCGAAACCGATTTAATGTCGAAACTGATTTAAATTACACTTGTTTAATTCCAATAATGATATGAAGTATGATTTAAACTAGTTAAAGCAAATCTAACATTTTGATATGAAGTATGATCCATTTCTTAAATTTTGAAAGAACCAATAGATGTGTAAAATAGCGTTTGGTTGTTAAAGAGACCGGGATCGGACGTTGGCATACTCTCTATCAATAACGGAACCACTTTAACAACTGTGCACGCGGAGGATGATCCAAAATGAAGTGGCAAGATTTGGCGAATGTTTGCTGGATTTGAAGAAAGAGAACGATGATGGAGAGCCTTGACACTTGTATCAATTTGAAATGACTAAAATAGGAAACTTTCCAGGCCATTAAGGCTTGCTACCTGTAGCGCATCTGTTCTCCGTATTTTGAACTCGTTCAACTATAGTGCTATCTTGATTTTGATACAATTGGTGCACATTGATTTGATTATGGGATGGAGGTCCCCTTGGCTTTATTGTGGGATGAATGTTCTCGATGGGCCATTAATGATTACCACTAGTCCGGCGACTCAAAACGGTAGTATCCTACCTTGGGCATTGTCTCACATGCCTTGTCAAATGATCTATCCTTATACGAGACCACTACAATTTTAGTTTAGTGTTGTCATATCATTGTGCATCACTGGCTACCGACGTTCTACTAGTTGTGTTACATGTAAACTGTATGACCACGCTTAAAAACGCATTAAGGGGGATTAATGTAAAGCCTTAACACTAAGAAAATATTTGCTTTACTGAGAGACACTGCATATAGCATATCTTACTGTATATAAATAATTGACGAATCCTTAGGAGATGGAAAATCCCATAACATCTCTTAAATTATTGCACTCACGTTGTGCACTTGATAGGAGATGGAAAATCCAGTAACATCTCTGAAGTTATTACACCCATATTTTCCCATGATGTTGGATTAACTTACATAAGAATATTTCAGTCAGCCTGAGTATTATAGTGTTTCAAAGACATTGTTCTTATGATGAAGATGGAGTTGGAAGACCATATTTACTAGTATTATTCCAGTGCATTATTGGTATGTTTGTTAAATGTATAACTCTGATTGTATTGAAAAATGAAACTTAATGTATATTATAAAACAGCTTCATGAACTGTTTATATAATTATTATATTTTGTCATTCCATTGTGAGATTTTGTTTATTCGTTTATTGTTTCTTATATTTCTTTAAATCAAACCCCAATGATAATCTATCTTTTGGACTATTTGCGTTGGACATGTATGGTTTATTATCGACTTGAATTGTCCAAAAAGGTGGGTCGTCATAGTTGGTATCAGAACGAGGTTAAGCGAGAAACTTGGCTTTGGTGGGGTGTAAATCATTAGAGATAAGGTTAATGATACCCTAGAATGAGTTTGAGTGTATATATACAGGAGCGTATATTTGTTAGTGTTATAAAAATGTTTTATATGTGTTAATTTGTTCGGTTGAGTACTTATGGATTCTGGTCGATACGTAGGATGACATGCATTGATAAGGATTTCTGAACTCTTGAACACGGAAAACTGACACAATATCATTTTGAAATCTAGAAATTACATAATTTTACCTAGGACCATATTTTATATATAAGGGAACGATTTTCAGAAAATTTAGATAATTAAGATGTGCTTGTTAGTTAGGAAATGATAATATTTGATTATTATCATTTATTATTTGATTGTTATGCGCATCTAGTTTAGAAGTATTGGCTATTGTATGTTATAAGAAAGTAAAATCTTATAAATATGGTTTATAAAATATGATTTACAAAGAAAATAAATGTAAACTAAGAATTGATAACTTAAATTTCGATGTTTTTGAAATTTGGTTTTTAAGATTTTGGAAAATAATATTAGTATAAGTTGGAAGTATTTACAAATAGAAATATTCAAAAAAAATAAAAGGAAGTGAGTTCAGTACACTTTACTTTTGTTGCTTGAAAATAATTTGGGTGATGACCGCGACATCATCGATGCTCATTTTCGAGTTTCAAAGTGGAGGATACTACTATATTAGCTCTACTACATAGTTTCTTTTTGTAAAACAGATTTTAGTTTAAATTCCTAAAGTAAATTTTGACATGCAAAAGAGATAAGTATATATTATTTCAAAATAATTTCAAATGAAACCAGTGTTTAGTTCTTAAGTTTTCTGTTAATTACTAATCTTCAATTATTGAAATGAGATGGAATTTTCGACGATTATGAATAGTCGAAAACTTCCAAATTAAAATAAGAAATTAATGCTAAGTGTTTTGGTGGAAATATAAAAGGTTGAAGTTCGAAACTCTTAAATTGAGAAGAAATAGAATTTAAAACGGGTTTAAAATTTATTGGATATCTACATTGAGCAAATGAATATGAAAGAGTATGAACTTAAGCCTTAAATGTTTTAAAATGAAATTATGTTTCAAGAAATGTTTAAAAATAAAGTTAAGTTGTTATAAGAAATGCTTATACACTTAGTTAACCTTTTTGTGGAATGTTTAATAATTAAATTGGGTAAAAAAAAAGATAATACAATTTAGATAAATGAATATGAACTCAAGATAATGAAACATTTTATAATTATATAAAGCCACAACTTTATTGTTGAGATAATTATGAAATTGATTATGTAGAATGTTTATAAACTTAAGTAAATATTTTATGGAACGTTTCACAAATAAATTAGTATGGAATGAGAAATACTATGTGTGAAAATGAATGTGAGTTAAGATGTAGTGAAACTTAAGTAATGTTTTAAGAAATGTTACATTAATGATTTTAATATTGAATGGAAAATAATTTTCAATTATTTAATTAATAAGAGATGATCTTTGTGTAAATAAGTGAGAATTAAAAAAATGAAAATAAATTGGTGTGCTTAAGAAACCAATAAAATAAAATATGTAAGGTGATTCCACCGGTCTGAATTAGGATTTTTCACTCGATTATTGATGGCGAACTCTGGGTATGGATTTTCGATGTGATTTTGAAGTTTTCTATCATAGTATATGACTATATAAGAAGAACATAGATTTCTAATCAAGAAACGGAATCAAAGTCCACACTAAGTAGTCGAGTTATCAATAATAGTTTAGAAGTGAAATTATATGATCAAACAAGTGATCAAAATATAGATTGTTTACGGATGATATATGTACATCGTACAAACTTTGATATATTTGAATATTATGGTTACTTGGCTTATGGGAAGCTCGGGAAACTACACTTCAAATTGTTCGAGGTAGTATGAATAATCAACTAAGTATTAACCTAAGGCTGTTGAGCTAAGGTGCGCTTAGTAGTTTATTTATCATCCTTGTGCAATGAGAAGATTTCTGATGTAACGACCCAGAATTTTAGTCATTCGACATTGGGATATTTAATTGATTTTAAATATTCAAAAGTAAATTTTATAAGTTGGACAACTTATATTTCAAATATCTTGATTTAACTGGATAATTAAATGGTTAATTTAATATTTGAAATTATAGAAATAATTGGAATTTGAATTTAATGTGAATGAAAATGATTTATAAAGTTGAATTAAACTCTATATGAATTAGAATGATGTTAGTAAACTTCTAAAATTGAATTAAAAGTTAATTTCTGAAAATTGAATATTTTAATATTTATTAATGTGTAAAAATAGTCATTTTTCACACTATCTCGAATTTTGACGAAACTGGCTTTATTAGATCCGTAAAGTTAAATTATTATAGGATTTCAAATTTTGTGTCAATCAGATTTAGGATTTAGTCGTGGGAAGCTGAAACGCATAGAAATTTATTTAAGTAAATTTTAAATTAAAATTAGTCGATACGAAAACCAATCTTTCAAATACGATAGAATTGGCCTCCGATATATATTCCATTGTATTTGGAATAGGGGCAAAACATTATAAACGCCTGGCAGTACGCTTCGATTGGAGTTCGAAAAATTTTCGGGTGAATAGTGTCGCGAAATTTTCTATATAAGGCCACACTATTTTCTATTTGCAAAAAAAATTCAAATCCCAACCCTAACCGCCACCCTCATTTTCAGGACAAGAAATCAATGATCTTTCTCCTCATTTTTCTTGCAATCCATCTGCTATTATCGAAATCCTCCAACTAGAAAAATGAAGAGCACAACGATATCTATATTTTCAACGGTAACGATCGAATTCAAGGCGGTGGATCATCAGCAAATCTCGTTCAAAGGTCACACGTTCATCCATGTTTTTCCACACAATGGCATGACCAAGCTCGACCGGTCTTGGGGCGATGGTGCACGGCATTGGGGGCATTCGAATGGTGGTAGTTGATCGACCCCTAGGGTCGTGCGGTGGCTGCGACGTTCAAGGATTAGTGGCGGCCTATGGGTTTAATTGAGCGTGAAGAAGCCTCGGAGGAAAAGAAAGGAAATACAACCATGGTCTTCTATTTTCTAAATGAATGGCCACGATTAAAAAGAAGTTTTAAAAATAAATAGAAATTGTAAATTTAATTATGTAAATTCATATAAACTTTAAAATGTCATAACTTCTTTATACAAGGTCCGTTTTTGATGAAACAAGTTGCGTTGGGTTCATATTCGTGAACCCTAAGCGATAGAGCTGGTTTGGAGTTGATTGAAGCTAGTGAAAATTTTGGATAAAATTAAACGCCTGTTTAATTTTATTCGAAATAAAACGCTGCAACTGCTATTGGAATCAAAGTGGGTACAATTCACTCTTTCTGACTCGCAAATATTTTTTTATAAGCGAGAATAAATTTTATTTATGATGATTTATGATTGTTTGGATGATATATGATACACTATACATATCGATTGGTATTTTGATATATTCCTGCCTATTGGAGTAGGCGAGGCCCTATATGTTTCTGTATATGAGCTAATGACCTTTTGTATGCGCGTCTGCTTCAAAGTGGGCATTGTACATATTTTTTTCATATTCATATTTGTTGCAGGTGACAGGTTGGAGGGATCCAACTGGATTCCTCACTGGTGTTGATTTTATTTACAAATATTATGATATATGTTGTTATCATGTGATATATGCTATTTGGATGTTGTGATTGATGTGAATCACTTTATTTAGTGTTGTTGTAGCATTGGGCCATATTTTGGAATTTTAAAATATTAAATTGATGATTTCGAATTAAAAAGGATTTTCAAGTGATTTTGAAGGTAGATGTTTTGTTAATTTTTAAATTGTTAAAGGAAATGTATTTATTTCAAATAAATAAAAGTGATAATTTTTATGTTATAAAATTATGATTTTTGTGAAATATACCAAAATGTGATTTTTGAAATATGGAGTTAGCTATTTTATAAAATAAGTTAAATTTAGATTTTTGATTTATGATAAACGATCTATATACAAGATTTATAAAATTGAATTTTTATAAGTCAAAATGATGGAATTATAAAGGAGTTTTATAAGTGCTAAAATGAAGTTAAAAATGAATCATATAAGTAAATAAGATTTATAGATTTATGAAGTTATAAAGGAATGAATTTGTAAATAAAGAGAATTATAAGTAAATTAACTTATGATCATATTTGCATATAATTGAGATATAAATGGAATTGGTTGATAATGGAATTTTATAAATTGAAGTTTTTATAAAATAGAAATGGAATTTATAAACATTGTTTTATAAATTCGAAATCAACTATATTTTGATAACTTAATTATAAAAGTTTATTAAGGGAATTATATTCACGATTTTGGACAGTGGATAATCCTTTAAAAAATAGGTAGAAGTATTGAATTTGGTAAACAAAGTATATTCTTGATTTTGGACAGTTGATAATCTTTTAAATTAAATGAATGTTTTTAAAAGTGATATTTTTAAATGGAGTTAAATGGTTTGAAGATGTTTCATAACATGTGAGCATTGAATACATAAATATCAACATTCATTGTTCAAATAGATGTTTTCGAGAAGCAAGGAAAGCATGGACTATAACATCATTGTTATAGTAAATGATTTTCGAAAGGAGATGTTTTGTATAGTATATGGGAACTACATATCTATCTAATTATCGAATCCTTATACTAGTGATTTTGGGTTGTCATAACAATTTTTTGCGCAACATTCGTATTGACCAAAATAAATATGTTTAAGAGAATGTTTTCCTTAAAGAATAAATATATACTTAATCGTGATTTAAATATGTGTAATATTTTTTAAGTGTTGAAAACAAATTGAATTGTGAATTACTTATTATAAAATAATATATGGAAGTGTTTTCCAAATAGTGAAATATTGAAATGGTTTGAGAATATATCTTTCAAAAAAGATAATTTGAAGTGAATATTTGGAAAATAGAAGATTTATAAATAGGGCCTAGTGATTGCTTATGGTGCTAGATATTTTTTTGTTGCTTTGATAGTTAAATAGCCGACTATCAAATTTAGCCATTTTAGTTCCTCGACTTGATGTGGGAACTATTTAGTCGTAAACTTAGTACATAGCCATCTATGTAGGCTTGATTATCGTTTGTGTTGAGGATGTTTATTCGTGTAATGCAGAGTATTACTCCAATCTATCGAGCTTTCTTCTTGGCCGAAGGATAGCAATTGAAAGTTGGAGACATGATAAGTCTGTGAGACTTAGTTTCTGTATGAGGTTGAGAAACGCTTTTGCTTTGTTGGTGCTAAGAGACTGGGATCAGATTTATCTGAAAACCACTTCGGACCAACATTTATGCGACGATTGTGAGGGTTGTTTGTGATGATATTGATATTAAGGATTTGCATAGTGAAGGACTGCTTGTTGATCGTTTGGGGTTGAAATTCCAAAACTCATCCAGTAGCAGTGGTCTCTTCTTTTTAAAATATCCAATGCAAGGACTCTCGCTACTGATCCTAGGTATTTCCCTACAGGATGTGTTAGGAAAGTACATTTGTTTTGTCTTGTTCCTGGACAAGTTGTATAGACGTTTTTATGATATTGCATTTTTATGATTACATACATTGGTTTTTACAAACGTACTTCAGTGGTGGAGGAGAATGCAACTTCTCTTAGCTTAACACCCTCATCAAGACGTATGAGCTCAAGGGTTGTATTTTTGTGGAAGGCAATTAGTAGTCAACGGAAATGGTCGTGTAGCATTCAAAGTGATGTGATATGTGAAAGGTAATCGTTGCCTTAGGCCTCATAAATCGAAAATGATCGAAACAGGGTTAGATGCGGTAAGGCTAAGTGGATCATTCCCAATTAAGATATGATCATCCTCTTCTAGATATATTTCTTCCTGCTATGACGTTCAGAATGTAAATTAATGTGGCTTGTACGCTATGAGGGCCCTCGAGAAAGGTCGGTAACGACCGAGAGATGACATATTCGGTACTATCTAGTTAAAGAGGTATGCTGGTCTTGTGTTGGCAGAGGGCAGATGTTATGTGCCTTAAGACATCCATCTAGAGGTGTACCCATCGGAAGGTAGTCCCTTCACTTGTTCATTTATATGGAAATCCAAATTCCACTGCGTACCTGCCATTTTGATTGTATTACCCACTTTGGACTATATGCTGGAATTTAATCAATGTAACAATTTCGGCAGTGATTAATATTATTTTTGCAATAGACATTATTATAATATAAGGGGACTGGATATGAAATGTTTTAGTTATCATAAGGTACAAACATGTCTGTGTTTATATGTGGGCATGTCTTATGAGATACTTTTGTTTTGAAAAGGAAAAGTTTTGGTAATTTAATAAATTCAGTTGAGTGTGTTTCTCACGCTGGTTTATCAAACTGATCCGGTTATTATTCCCTTTCAATGCTCGGTTCAGGCCGATTATATTTACAGGTTTAAATTTGGTGCTTTTGGAGCTTCAATAGGCGAGCTAGAGATCTTCATTTTCGTATACACGTACCAGTTTTAATATCCGCTTTGCGCATTATTGTTGCTTTATATTATCAGCAATTGTAAGGATAGGTTACTATAATTGTCCAGGTTAATGATTAGTGATTGATTGTTGAACTCTGATTGGTTGTTCTGTTTTGTTTTTTCTCTTCTCTCTTCTTTCTTTCTCAAGAATTTATATCAGTCTGTGCTTTTTGGGTCAGACATGTGTGATTTATTTTCAATTCAAAACATACTGATTTGCGGGACGTCAGGCGTGGTATCAGAGCTTAGATTTTGTATATTCCATGGCTTTGATGTGTACTCAATATAGATAGGGTCAGTAGCATCCTAGATTAAGTTTGAGTATATTATATATATGAGCGCGTATTTGTTAGTGATATAAAAAAATTATATTGTATTTACTTATCCGTTGAGTTGTTTGTGAATTTTGGTCGGTATGTGGGACGCCATGTTATCGATAGGGATTTCTAAACACTTAAACGAAGCAAGTCGACATAGTATTATTTTAAATTGGTTAAATGAAATAATTTTACCTCGATTATATTATATATATAAAGGAAATGATTTTTTGGAAATTATTATATTGTATATAAATTGATTGTTTCATCGTTGAAAATGTAAATATACATAAGTTAATATAAGCTATTTGAATAATCTAAATAAAAATAACAATTGTAAAAGAATAAATTATATAAGCAAATGAATTATAAGCTTGAAATTATAATTAATATGATTTACAATTGTGAAATAATATTATATATAAGAAATGAAACTATTTGAGTTGTAAATAAAAATGAATTTAAACTAAGAATTTGAGAATTTGAATCATGTTTATTTTAAAAGTTATTTTTTCAAAGTTTAAAGAGATCATATTGTTATAAATCTAAATAAGATAAATAAAATTAGAATAAATCTTATATAAGTAAAGTAAAATAGTGAAATTATATAAATATGAATTTATAAATGTGATTGGTAAATAATAAAAAGGATTTTTAAAAGAATATAAAGCACTGAATTCACTATCGTTGCTGGGAAATAATAAGGGTGATGACTATAGCATCATCGGTATCATTTTCGAGTTCCTATGTGATGGATTTGCTTCCATTAGTAAATTGAAAATTGAAGTTTTGTTGTGATAAACAAATTTGATTTAAAATCCAAGTTGAAATTGACAAATATGAGAAAATGAGTTTTGGACTTATAATATGAAATGGAAAATTTAACTTTAGTAAAATTGAAATAAAATTTCAGTTAGCATAATAAATATATGATTTAAAATTTAACTCAGGGAAGGTTAAATAAATTAAATTGAATTTGAACTAGATTGGATAAGTTATTGAAATGGAAATTAAACTTAATTGGCAAGTGATTATATAATATGATTTTGAAAGTATAAGTAAACCTAAGTTGTAAAGTTATTATACAATATGATTTGAAATTTTAAAATGAGTTTGGTGAATGGAAGTGAACTTAGGTAAATGTTCATGGAATTATAAATAATAGAAAGGTTGTATGACTAATAGAATTGGAAAATATAAGTAAAACCAATTGTTAAAATGGTTAAACAATTTTGTTAAGAAAACAGAATCTGAATTTGAATAAGTAATAGGAAATTTGACTTAAGTAAAAGTTAAATAAAATGACTTAGAGATGAAATTTAATTTAAGTCAAATAGAATGAAAGGTTGTGATGAAACACAACTTGAGTGATGTCGAATGAAGTTGGAATTAACATTAAAAATGAATTAATAAATTGAATTAATGAAATTGAAAGCTAAAATAATTGAATTTAAAGTAGAAGTAATATAATCTAAATAGAATTGAATTTGATCTAATTTGGAAATGAACAAACTTGAATGAAAATTAGTGAATGTAAACTAATTGAATATGAATAAATGAATGTTGGTAAAAAAATCCAATGTTAATGAATCAAATGTGATTAAATTGAAAACCAATTCAATGAATACCAATAAGAAATGAATGAATATTGATTTGGTATGGATTGATTGGATAGATACAGGTTTGTTAGATGTTAGTTGGATGATAGTTGTTTGATGATTGTATTCGTTGCTTTTGATTGCATTTGTTATATAGGAATATATAGTTGTTGTATTGGTATATGTTGTATATTGATATTACTTTCTATATACATGTTTCTCATTTGTTTGTTGAGTATTTAGTATGTACGAATGGCACTTGCTTCGCATTTGGAGCTCGCTTTCGCGCTATTTTAGCCGTATATGCTCGCAAATAATATATAAGGTACATATCTCAGATTACATATAGTACTTTTATATATTTTTTTCCCTATGGGATGCCTCATCCTCGAAGATGAGATGTATATTTATGATTTTTTTTGGATCAAACAGTGCCAAAGGAGGCTATGGCAAAAAAAATTGAAAATTTAAGGCGTTAGAAATTTTTTGAGATTTTAGAAAATTTTTGATAACTAAAATTTTGATTTGGAGTTAAAAGTTAAATGATATTAGTTGGCTTTGAAAAGATAACTATGAATGGATCTGAAGATTTAGAAAAAAATTTATAAGAAGTTTAACTAACGGATTTTGGAAAGGATAAAATGTTTAAATAATGTTGATATCTAGTTTGAACGAATTGTTTTGAAAAGTTAATGGATTTTATGGTTTTTTATTACTTAATAATTTTGAGGATGAAATTATTTTAAGTAGGGAAGAATGTAACGACCCAGAATTTTAGTCAATCGATATTAGGATATTAAATTTTATAAGTTAGATAACTTATATTTCAAATATCTTGATTTAATTGGATAATTAAATGGTTAATTTAATATTTGAAATTGTGGAAATAACTGGGATTTGAATTTAATGTGAATGAAAATGATTTATAAAGTTGAATTAATTTCTATTTCAATTAGAATGATGTTAGCAAGCTTTTAAAATTGAATTAAAAGTTAATTTCTAGAAATTGAATTATTTTAATATTTAATTAACGTGTAAAAATGGTCATTTTTCACACTGCCTTGGATTTTGACAAAACCAGTTGCATTAGATTCATAATGTTATATTATCGTAGGATTTAGAATTTCGTGTCAATCGGATTTACGGTTTAGTCGTGAGAAGGTGAAACGCATAGAAATTTGTTTAAGTAAATTTTAATTTAAAATAAGTCGATTCAAAAACCTATCTTCAAAATACGATTGAATTAGCCTCCGATATATATATTCCATTGTGTTCAGAATAGGGGTAAAACATTATAAATGCTTGGCGGCATGCTTCTATTAGAGTTCGAAAAATTTTTGGGTGAATAGTGTCGCGAAATTTTCTATATAAGGCTATATTTTTTTCTATTTGCAAACAAAAAAAAATCAAAATCTAACCCTAGCCGCCACCCCCATTTCCGTGGCCAGAAAACAACGATCTTGCTCCTCGTTTTTCTTGCAATCCATCAGCTATTACCAAAATCCTTCAACTACAAAAATAAAGAGCACAACAATATTTATATTTTCAACGATCACGATCTAATTCAAGGCGGTGGACCGTCGACAAATTTCATTCAAAGGTCGGGCGTTCATCCGTATTTTTCCATGTAACCACATGACTGAGATCAACCGGTCTTAGGGCGGTGGCATATGGCAGTGGGGACGTTCGAACGATGGTAGTCGATCGACCCCTAGGGCCGTGTGTCGTGACGTTCAAGGATTTGAGGTCGTCGATGGGTTTGATCGAGCGTGAAGAAGCCTGGGAGGAGAAGAAAGGAAGTGATGTCGTGATCTGCTAGTTTCGAAATGAACAGCCATGATTGAAATATGGTTTTAAAAATAAATATAAATTGTAAATTTAATTATATGAATTCGTATAAACTTTAAAATATCGTAACTTCTTCTTACGAGGTCCGTATTTGAAGAAACAAGTTGCTATTGGGTTCATTTTCGCAAAAACTACGCGATGGAGCTGGTTTGGAGTTGATTGGAGCTAGTGAAAATTTTGGGTAAAATTAAATGTCTATTTAATTTTATTCGGATTAAAACGTTGCAACTGCTATTGGAATCAAAATGAGTACTACTCACTCTTTCTGACTCACTGATATTTTTTATAAGTGAGAATAAATTTTATTTATAATGATTTATGATTGTTTGGATGATATATGATATATTATATATATTGATTGGTATTTGGATATATTTCTGCCTACTGGAGCAGATGAGACCCTATATGTTCACGTGTATGAGAGGATGACCTTTTGTACGCACGTCTCCTTAAAGTGGGCATTGTACATATTTTCTCATATGCATATTTGTTGCAGGTGACAGGTTGGAGGGATCCAACTGGATTCCTCACCAGTAATGATTTTATTTACAGATATTGTGATATATACGGTTATCATGTGATATATGATGTTTGGATGTTGTGATTGATGTGAATCACCTTATTTAGTGATGTTGCAGCATTTGGTCATATTTTGGAAAGTGATGGTTTCAAATTAAAAAGGATTTTCAAGTGATTTTGAAAATAGATGTTTTGTTAATTTTTAAATTATTAAAGGAAATGAATTTATTTTAAATAAATAAAAGTTATAATTTTTACGTTATAAAAATTATGATTTTTGTGAAATATACCAAAATATGATTTTTGAAATATGAAGTTAAATATTTTATAAAATAAGTTAAATTGAGATTTTTGACTTAAGATAAACGGCTTATATATAAGATTTATAAAATTGCATTTTTATAAATCAAAATGAAGGAATTATAAAGGAGTTTTATAATTGTTAAAATGACGTTAAAAATGAATCTTATAAGTAAATAAGAATTATAAATTTATGAATTTATAAAGGAATGAATTTGTAAATAAAGAGAACTATAAGTAAATTAACTTATGATCGGATTTGGTATATAATTGAGATTAAAATGGAATTGGTTGATAATGGAATTTTATAAATTGAAGTTTCTATAAATTAGGAATGGAATTTATAAATATAGTTTTATAAATCTGAAATCAACTATATTTTGATAAGTTAAATATAGAAGCTTATTAAGGGAATTATATTCACGATTTTGGACGGCGGGTAATCCTTTAATAAATATATAGAAGTACTGAATTTGGTAAACGAAGTATATTCACGATTTTGTACAGTGAATAATCTTTTAAATTAAATGAATGTTTTGAAAAGTGATATTTTTAAATGGATTTAAATGGTTTGAAGATGTTTTATAACTCGAATACATAAATATCAACATTCATTGTTGAAACAGACATTTTCGAGAAGCAAGGAAAGCATGGACTATAACATCGTTGTTACCGTAAATGATTTTCGAAAGGAGATGTTTTGTATAGTATATGGGAACTATATATATATCTAATTATTGAATCCTTATACTAGTGATTTTGGGTTGTCATAACAACGTTTTACGCAACCTTCGTGTTGACCCAAATAAATATGTTTAAGAGAATGTTTTCCTTAAAGAATAATATATACTTAATCGCGATTTAAATATATGTAATATTTTCTAAGTCTTGAAAACAAATTGAATTGTGAATTACTTATTATTAAATAATATATGGAAATGTTTTCCAAATAGTGAAATATTGAAATGGTTTGAGAATATATCTTTCAAAAAAGATAATTTGAAGTGGATATTTGGAAATTGATTTATTAATAGAATATTTATAAAAAGGGCCTAGTGATTGCTTATGGTGCTAGATATTTGTTTGTTGCTTTGATAGTTAAATAACCGACTGTCAAATTTGGCCATTTTAGTTCCTCGACTTGATGCAGGAACTATTTAGTGATACACTTAGTACGTAGCCATCTGTGTAGGCTTGATTATCGTTTGTGTTGAGGTTATTTATTCGTGTAATGCAGAGTGTTACTCCAATCTATCGAGCTCCCTTCTTGGCCGAAGGATAACAAGTTGAAAGTTGGAGAAATGATAAGTCTATGAAACTTAATTTCTGTGTGAGGTTGGAAAACGCTTTTGCTTTGTTGGTGCAAAGAAACCGGGATCAGATTTATCTGAAAATCCCTTTAGACCAACATTTATGCGATGATTGTGCAGGTTGGTTGTGATGATATTGATATTCAGGATTTTCATAGTGAAGGACTACTTGTTGATCGTTTGGGGTTGAAACCCCATTATACATCCAGTAGCAGTGGTCTCTTCGTTATGAAATATCCAATGCGAGGACTGTCGCTGCTAATCCTAGGGATTTTCTGACAGGATGTGGTAGGAAAGTACCTTCGGTTTGTCCTGTTCCTGGACAACTTGTATGGACGTTTGTCTGACATTGCATTTCTAAGATTACGTACATTGGTTTTTACAAACTTACATCAGTGGCGACGGAGAAGACAACTTCTCTTAGCTTAACACTCTCCTTGAGATGTACGAGCCTAAGGGTTGTATTTTTATGGAAGGCAATTAGTCGAAAATGGCTGTGTGGCATTCATAGTGATGTGATATCTGATATGTGAATCGTTACCTCTGGCCTCATCAACCGGAAATGACCGAAACAAAGTTAGATGCAGCAAGGCTAAGTGGGTCATTCCCAAGTAGGATATGATCATCCTCTTCTAGATATATTTCTTCCCGTTACGACGTTCGGGATGTAAATTAATGTGGTTTGTATGCTATGAGGGCCATCGTCAAAGGTCGTTAATGACCAAGGGATGACATATTAGGTACTACCTAGTTACAGAGGTAAGCCGGTCTTGTGTTGGTAAAGGGCGGATGTTCTGTGCCTCGAGACATCCATCTAGAGGTGTAGCCATCGGAAGGTAGTCCCTTTACCTGGTCATTTGTATGAAAATCCAAACTCCACTACGTGCTTGCCTTTTTGATTGTATTACCCACTTTGGGGTATAAGCTGGAATTTAATCGATGTAACAATTTCGGATATGATTAATATTATTTATGCAATAGACAATATTATAATATTTTAGAGGATTTGATATGAAATGTTTTAGTTATCGTAGGGTAAAAACATGTTCGTGTTAATGTGTGGGCGTATGTTACGTGATACTTTTGTTTTGAAAAGGAAAAGTTTTGGTAATTTGATGAATTTAGTTGGGTGTGTTTCTCATGATAGTTTACCAGATTGATCGGGACGTTCTTCCCTTTCAATGCTCGGGTCAGACCGAGTATATTTACAGGTTCAGATTTGGTGCTTTTGGAGCTTTAGCAGGCGAGTTGGAGATCTTCATTTTTGTATACACGTATCGTTTTTGCTTATCCTCTTTGCGCATTATTCTTGTTTTATATTATCGACAATTGTAAGGACAGGTAATTATAACTGTCTGAGCTGATGATTAGTGATTTATTTTTGAATTCGGATTGATGTTTGTGTATACAGTTTCTATTTTGGTAAAGATCATTGATATGATATTATATGTTTTCCGCTGCGATGTGAGATTCTATGTTGTTCTGTTTTTTTCTTCTCTTCTCTTCTTCTCTCTTCTTTCTTTCTCATGACTTTCTGTCAGTCTATGCTTTTTAGATCGTACATGTGTGGTTTATTATCGATTCAAAGCATACGGATTTGCAGGTTGTCACATCTGAATCTGAACAAACCACTAGTTTTTGGTTGCTATAGATGTGTGATGGCTTCTTTCATTGCATATTTTTGCTCTACTGCTTTTGGTTGCATATGATATGAATGGCTAGTTTATTTTTCTTTAGTCTGGTTTAACTCTCTTTTGGGTTATGTAAGTGAAATTCAGGTATATAGAAACAAAGGTTAGTTGATGCTTTTGATTTCATAAGTAGATTTGTTTGCCCAACAAATAGGTATGTATTTATATGGTTGATGGTTTTATGCCCATGATATGAGAAGCTGCTTGGTTTTGTTTTTCTTTTGATTGGTTTAAGCACGTAGTGGCAATTGTAGTTGAACAGGGAAGATTGTAACGACCTAAGTTATTCAATAAATTAAAAAATGTTTTTAAAATTAAACAGAATACAATTCCTAAATAATAAGATTTAAATATAGAATGCAAGTCATAAGTTAAAATGAAAAGAAATTAATTTGTTGAAAAATATGAAAATCTATTCGGTTTCAAATTTAATTCAAAATTGATTAATATTTTGATGAAAAATATTGTTTTTCGGAATGTAAATATTTTATATAAGAATGATCTAGAAAATTATATGATTGAAATGTCGAAGTTTGTTTCGTCCAATTCTAATCTTTCTTGCTCCATCTATCATGATTTAAAGGTTGGCATACATTTCGAATCGGTGTAATTGGCAACAACGGTGGAGTTGCGACTCGACTTTCGTAGCATAGATTTTATTACACCATATGGTTGGTCTCCTCGCACTTATCTGTGAAAGGTAGTGGTTAAATTATAGTATATAGGGGTATCAGTTTGCCATGTCACCCATTCAGACAAATATCTCTACCTTTCTAATACTTGCATAAAATGTTCCATGGCATTAATTTTTATTAATATTTATAGAAATAAAGTGTAGTGCACTATCCTTTTAAATCTCACTCCAAATTTCTTTGCTTCATTCACCCACATTTTCATTTTCTCTACACCTTTGTTGTTCTGCATATATATATACACATATACATATATATAACCTCATTTTCTTACTTCAGCCATCCTCCTGTCTTTGTTTTCCAAAGCTTTAGGTCGTCCTCCACTCCGCTTGTCACTTGCTTCACCGACAACAGTCGCCTTCCTACTCTCCTTGTAGCCATTCGCCAACCTCCACCATCCTTCCTTGGTTCATCACCCAACCTTGGCCGGCCTCTCCTCCACTGAAGCCTCCTACCTCTGTTCACCTGCCTGAAAGCAATCCACCCAACTTCCCGTCGGCCTTTGCCATAAAAACCCCGCCTAGCTCCAGCCGTCCATTAGCATTTCCTCCCCTACCACTTGATCCACTACAGTTCACCCCAACCATCACCAAAGAAAACTGCCTGGCTACCTAGCTGCCACTTTGCCTGTCCCTTTGCCATTTCACTTGAAACTGCCGCATTTCCTTCGCTTCCCATTCCTGCCTCCACAAGTGCAGCAGCTCCACTGTCGAAGCCTTCCAGCATTTTTTTTCCCAGTCTCGCTTCCCAGTCGCCAAGCCCGAAGTTCATTTGTTCCATTCACGTAGTTGCAGCAGTTCCATTCTTTAATCTAATTGATTTGTTTGTGTGTGTATCCGTATCCATGTCGACTTATGTTCATTCGTGTGTTTTAGTCCATGGTTCAGTGTGATTAAACCCACTTATGTATGCTAAAATTTCTGATGCAAGTTAAGACAAAATCATGAAGTGATGAATTTTATTGATTGTTGTTTGGTAATTTAAATTGACATTTGAATAAATATTGAATATAAGTTGACATCAAAATTGAATTGATATTTGAATTGACACTGAGATTGAATTGCTACTAAAACACCCCGACATTTGATATCTAATGACTATTGTGATATATTGGTCGATTTGAATGGTGATCGCATGTGTGTGCCTATTTTTTGATGTGATTGGATGATGTTGTAATTGGACATACGTTTGTTCATTGATTTTGATATATCCCTGTTATCACTATGTATTATTGTAATTGAATACCTGGACTAAAATAGGTTGAAATGATATATACCTATGACATATAAATATGGGTTGAAATGATATATAACTATGACGACCAACATTTCGAATGATTTAAATCAATAATAATCCATCCATGTCCAACTTAAATAGTCCATAACATAGATAATCAATGGGATTAATTAAGAAAAATAAGAAAAGAAGAAGAAAACAAACATAGAATCTCGTAGCGGAACGATAAAATATAATAATCAAATAAACTGTTCATTAAGTCGTTTACTATACTTTTGATTATAATTTATACAACATTTATCAGAGTTATATATATACAATGGAAACAAAATATAATGCAACAGAAAAACATGATGCTGGGAATAATATTAGTAATAATAATATACCAAATCTTCGTCTTCGTCCTCCAAAGAATAATCTTTTATAAGTAAAAAACTCAGGGCTGACCCGAGCATACTGAAAAGGTAAAACATTTGAGTCAGGAAAAAATGTTCTTATGAGTCAAATCAATATCGCATATAACATAAGTGTCATGACGTCAGAGATGTTTATGGGGTTTTACATCTCATATCCGGTGTATAACGAGCGTGCAATAACTCAAGAGATGTTACGAGATTTTCCATCTCTTAAGCATCCGTCAAAATGTTTATATGTAGTAGAGTACACTACATATATAACGTCTAATCAATAAAATAAATATTGAAATATCATTAAGGCTTTACATTTATCCTCCTTAATGCGTTTTTAAACATTGGCGTACAGTTTGCATATTAACTGTGGATAAAAGTTTTTAAAATCTTGGAAATAATACGTGTTTTATAATAAAGGATTACCGTTAAAAAGAAGACAGAAATAGTTATTAGTTGTTTTATATAAAGCAATATGTATATAGTATATACACATATTAAGATTATTTATAAACATGGAGATTTATAACAGTGGTATGTATAAAGTGACATTTTACAAATAAAGTTAAGATTTGTAAATTTGTATTTATTTATAAAGGATGCATTTATAAATGGGGTTTTATCAATTACAAGGAAAACATTATTATTTAATTGACTGGAGAAATAAATGAAACGGTTGATTTATTTTAAGATGTGGAATGATGTTTTAGAAAATAGTTGATTCTATTTTGGAAATTGAAGGTGAAGGTAAATTTCGGATTGTAAACTGATATTTTAAAAAATGAAAGAAATTTAGACTTATGGAAGCAAGATTATAAGCGGTTGAAATTATGTTTTGACTGGGACTTTATGAATAAGTGAGATTTACAAAGGAATGAAGTTATAACGGGGTTCATGAAGTTTCATAAAATAGAAAAGATTTATAAAAATAGTTTATAAATATGAAAATGACCATGTTGGAAATTAAGCATGAATTTTTATCATAGAAATGTAATTATGTTTTAAAAGTTGTTAAATTATATTAATATTGTTTTAAAAGTGATTTATCAATATTTTAGTATTTTGAAAGTTAATTATTTAAAATTATTAGTATGGTTTGAAATTAAATATAACTATTTATAAATAAATTTTTGGAAATTAATTATTAGTATTTATAAAAATGTTGAAGATAAATTATTATTTATTTAGGATGTATGGGATTTATTAATTATTATTTCAAAATGTTTTAAAGTTAATATTTATTTATTTATAATGTTCACTGTTATACAATGATAGTGTTTTAAGTAAATGATTAGAAATTATGTTTTAAATGTCTTCGAGATTTATAAATAGGGTTTTATAAACAGATGTGGATTTTAAGAGGAATCTTATAGAATGTATGGGAAAACATAAAGGAAGATTGGTTAAAAAATAAAAAAAAGTTTTATAATGGTTTTAGATATTTATAAAAGAATTTTAGAAATGGGTTTATGGATTTATAAAAGGAATTTTATAAACGATTTTCTGGATGTATAATGGAGTTTATAAATGATTTTAGAATTAAATAAAAAGGAAATCTTTCCTAAAGTTGGTGAATATACTTATACCGTTGAGATAAATATATGGGTATTTTTCAAAGTATTGAGAAATAGAGATTGGTGGGGGGGTGTGTGTGTGTCTTTGTAAAAAGGGTTTTTTTGATTCAAGTAACTACAAAGTAGATTTTACTAATGAAGGATTTTTAAAAGAGACTTAGCGTTGCTTGGTGCTTAACCAAAGTTAGTTTTTCCTATGGAATTAAATTCCTGATTCAATGTTGGTTGTTTGATAGATCAATAACCAACTATCAAAATTGGACCTTAAATGTAACTTTGGAAATATCTAGAAGAAACGTGTGAGTTATATGGCACAGTCATCTCCGATGATGTTGTATTGTGCGTATAAATCATGTTTTGTTCTCTTAGGATAATGATAAGGAAATCCGTCCACTAACGTTTAGGAGGTGATCTCTGATCTTATTTTGACTGTTTATTTCCTAAAGAACCGAGGTTGAGTTTACCAAAAATTATCGATAGTTGTTTCAAAGAGACTGGGATCGACTTTTTTATCCGAAAATCACTTCGATCCAACGAATGAGTTTCGAAGTGAAGACATCTTGAAGACGATGGAATTGAAGATGGAGCTCTCAATTTTTTCGTTTAGTCCGAGAACAAACTTGTATGGATTATTGTTGCCTGGAGGGCAGTTTTAGCATTCCAAGTGGAAGTGCTATATAAAGGTTAAATGTAGCCTCAAGCCTCATGAATCGGGAATGACTAAAATAGGGGAGACTGGCATATTACAGATTAGTTAGATGCTTGGAGCTTCAAAAGTCGACTTCGAGACCCAAAAACGTATTCACGTAGATGGTTATTTTCTGTTGTATTCATTGTTGTATTGTCAGCAATTGTAAGGAAATGCTGTTATAACTGTCCACGCTGAAATAGGTTAGTATGCTCTGATTGATGTTGCATATACACATATTGCAATGACCTGGTATTCCAAACCATTCAAATCAACAATTATCCTCTCATGTCAGGCTTGAATTGCTCAAAACAACAGATTATTAATTTATATTTCGCAAAACTCAGAATATAAGGTAAATAAATCAATCATAGAATCACGGACACAGAGTTATACAACAATAAGCAGCGGAATAGATAAATAGTAGTTCATGATGCTACAGTAAAACATCAAAATTTAAAGTAAAATACAACAGAAGGCGCTATCAGAAGGCACTACATAGGTGCAGTACAAACCAAACTCATAGAAAGCGCGATAAGGCATGCGACAAGACACGCGAAGCAATGCCCAGTGTAGGATACTACCATTTTGCGGATTCGAACTGGTGGTAACGCACGGCTACTACCACCCACCTCAAGACACACTTTCAAATCAAAGATTCACCCAATCAAATCACAAAGTAATAGAATGGCATCAAAGAATTATGCCCGATAGGAGGAATGACCTCACTTGGCCCGACATGGCTCCTGTTTTAGCCACATCAAGCTAACTCGTGGGAGTCGGGGCTGCATTAGTACCTCAAACAGAATCGTCACCAAACCATCCTACTTCGTTCTGGAATATCCACCACTTACATAGTTGTTAAAGTGATTTTCGGTATTGGCAGATAGTATGACAATATTCGATTCATGTCTCTTTAACAACCAAATGATTATTTCACATTGTGGTCATTTCGTTCCAAATATTTTATAAGTCATATTTAAAATATCATAATCATTTCAAAGTCATATCACTAAAAAATCGTATCATTTCAAAATTATATTCACTTTCGAAATCATGTTCGCTTCTAAATTCATAACCACAAAATAGTTTAAACCTTCATATCAAATATTCGCATTTAAATCCATTAAATCTAAATCATAAGAGTTCCAACTTAAACAGTTTAGATATTGAAAATAGTTTATATATATTGAAATAGTTTATAGACTAAAATAATTTATATTAAAAATAGTATATATTTTAAAATAGCATATATCTTT
Organism: Allium cepa; assembly: GCA_030765085.1. NCBI lineage: Eukaryota > Viridiplantae > Streptophyta > Magnoliopsida > Asparagales > Amaryllidaceae > Allium > Allium cepa. Next base: position 958,850,848 of record CM060935.1, read on the forward strand.
AAAATGGTTTCAAATTAGAATTGTGTCTTCCAATTTTACACATCAATTTAAATCAACCATTAGCTCCAATTTCAGTTCAAATCAATCTCAATTCAAACTCTCATTAAAACCATTTTAATTTATCGGTTTCAAATCCAGATTTGAACTACAAATTTAAACCATCTCAAATTCAATAGGTTTCAAAGTTTAAATATTCAAACAATTTACAATAACTCCATCAATTCTATTTATATTTTAAAATTTTAACTATAATTTTTATTTGAATGTGAAATATTCACTTAATCATTTTTAATAACATTTAAATAAAATCTCATATTATAAATTTAAGTCAACGTTAAATACTAAATTTCAATTATATTTAATCTGAAATTATTCACCTAATCATCTTTTCATAATATTTAAATAAAATATCATATTATAGATTTACATCGAAATTAAATATTCCATTACAATTTTACTTACAGTTGAAAATATTCATTTAATCACTCTTATCAAATCAAGTTATAAAATCATACCCTTTTAAAATCTCAAAATCAATAACTTCAAATAAAACCTTACTTAAATTCAATTCTACACAATTTAATTATAAATGAATTCTTATTTAAATTCGATTCCTGACAAATAAATTCCAAGACATCATTAATTTATCTTTCCAACTTCCATTATTAAAGTTATTAAAAATCCTATTTTTAAATTATTAATATAAATTTAAATAAAGGCTTAAACATATTATATACTAATTAAATTAAATTTTATTAAAGTAAATCTTATTATTAAATTTATTTTAAATTAAATTAAATCTTATTTTATATATTTTTAAAATAATGAAATTATAAGTAAAATATTAAAAATTATATTTTCAAAACTAACTTATAAATTTAAAATTTCCAAACATATAATTTTAAAAATCTAAATTTTACACATACAATAAAAAATAGAATTTATATATTATATTTTTAAAATCAATATTCATTAAAACTCATATATTTCCTTTCAAAACTTTAAAATTATTTTCAAAATATAGACCAATGGTGTCCGTATATAATTTTCTACCATATGGTCAAGTGATACGGATATTTATCATTTCAATTCGTAATTTAAATATTTACGGGCATATAACATTTCAACCCGCAATCCCAAAATTCAAAATCAATGAAAATCGCTTGGTTTTATCATTTCAACTCATAATGATTTTCCCCTAATCTACAAGATCGATCGGGTATGTATCATTTCAACCCATAGAGAATTCTAAACTAATAGGAAACTTGCAGAGTGAGAACAAATATGATAATAATATAACATATCAACAATAGGCATATATCATCAGTAACAAATTTAAATATAATATATAGAACAGGTTATCGTATCATATGTCATAGGTGAACAATTGCAGATAATGGCATCTCATATTTAACAGTTAAATAACTCAATAATTCAAACTTAACAGAATATTTCAATCGTCGTTTCATGTAAATTAAATTGACTAAATATAAGAATGTTAATCGTGAGTGATTGCTTACCTTTTATGGCTAAAGAACGAAGGAAAACAAGTATGACAAAGAACAATGCAATAGACACAGGCATGAATCAGGCACGACAACTCAATTAGCCGCGACAAACACGAAAGCGTATGTTTTAGCATGATAATTTAATAAAACAAATATGTACATGTGAGTGATATACATATACATTTGTTTTAAAATATCTCAAAGAACACTTGTATATATATAACACATACAATTTTTGTCGACAATTTATATATGTATTATATATAACACACATAGGTTCATATTTGAACACATATAGCTTCTACAATAATATGAGCATATAATGTATATATGTGCATTATACCGAGCAACATGCTTGCATACAATACATACATACATACATACATATATATATATATAACACATATTGCAGCTTTCTTTTGTATACACAGCAAGTGTGATTTATGTAAGAGACACAATGTCACTCATTTGGATATACAGCATATACATGCAGAGCAATACAAAGTCAGGGGCACACACTATATATAACTACATATTTAAATGACTGTTCACAATATATAACAACTTTATATTTGTATATGTCAGTTATAGAAAGGGAGGGGTCCTCATGCGTTCGGCTTGGGGTCATGTCAATGGGTGCTTCTGTTGTGCTTTGAGGAATGGACTCGGGTTTTGGCATGGGTTGTCTCGGGTAAAGGCACGGGGGCGGCTTCGGTTTCATGGGCGACATGGAACGGTGGTGGGCACAATGTAGATCTAGGTTAGTTGTGGTGAGGACGAGCGGCTCTGGGTAGTGGCGATGGTGGAAGAGGGAGGCCATGAGTTATGGGCTCGAGTCAGGGGTTTTAGGGCGAACTCGGTCAGGGGTAGGGTGTAGGTGACTAGGTTCAGGGCGTGGTGATGGGGACATGGGGTTCGGAGTTGTTTCGGTTTAGCCTTGGGGGTTTTGGATGGGAAAAGAGAGACAAGGCTTGGGGAAAATGGAGGAAGAAGGAATCTCGAAAGTCAGGGAAGAAGAAGAACATAAAATGAACTTACCTCTTTTCTCTTTTCTGGAGTGTACAGTTGAGGCAAGCATGAAAAGGTTTGATAAAATGTACATAGAATAAATGAATACCGACAGTCACAAGCTTGAATCAGGTAAAAAATTAAAGCAATTAATTGTTGCTTGGATGCTACGGCTAAAGTTTGAAAAGGCAAAGGAAACAAAAAGTCACAACTACGGTACCGATGTGTCGAACTGTTTTATCGTTTTTGTCGCGTAAAAACGTACCGGACCTCAAAATACAAAGATAAATATACTGTGGAAATCAGCACGATGAGTCGAACAAAAAGGTACACTGATATCAATGATATGATCAAGTTATAAAAATTCGAAATTTTCCACTATCGAAAATGCTGCTAAAACACCAAAAATAAGATAAACGGAGCAAAAGCAGTCCAAATTTAACAAAACGAATTACGACATCTCACTCAAAAAATTATTTGCATTTTTATTATATAAAATTATGTAGATTTTGCAAATATTAAATTTTCAACAAATAAACTTATTAAATTTATATTTTGAAATTTCATCAATAAATTAACTGTCATATTTTTCAATAAAATTTTACCACTTACTATTCTTAGATAGTCACATTTTAAATACCAAATTTTGATTTAAAATTTTATTATTTAAATTTAAAGTAATGTTAGTTAATTATGTTAATAGAACCGTTAAAGGTCTTGAGTTGTTACACTCTTCCTCACTCAAAACTTTTCGCCCTCAAAAGGAATGATATGAGAGAATTGAAGTAACAGAAAGGAGGATAGATTCAAAATTCAAAGTACCAAATACAACAATTAGTTTAAAACCATAAAAACTTCAAAGATATGAATTCATTTATTTCCCGTTAATATTTATTCATTCATTCTCTTATATAACCTTCAATTTCATAATTATATTAACATTTTAACTTTTGAATAATTCAGGTAAGTTATATATGTTAAAAAATGCAATTGAGTATTATACAAATAAATTTTATCCTATTTCAACTGTTTTAAGCTATTTTAATTCCATTTCTCATTTTACACACTCCAATTATTCAAAAATATTTTTCTTTATTTCAATAATTAAAAACCGTTATTTAACATAAAACCGAAGAATGAAATTTTCGGTTTCACTTCAAACTATTTGAAGTAAATATACATATATACTTTGTACAATAAATCATACTCAAGGAGTTTCTAATCTACTCCATAAATATATACACATACATACATACATACATACATACATACATATATATATTATACATCAAATCATACCAAGAAATTCAAATCAAATCCATTTCCAAAACAAAAGTGTATCAAAGATACTAAGTGGTCTCCCCACTTCGATACTCGAAAATAAATGTCGATGATGCTGTAGTCATCACCAAAATTATTTTCCAGCGACAAAAGGGAGAGTACCGACTTCTTTAAAACTTCTTTGGAAACAATTACTACTTTAAAATAATTTCAATAATATATATACCTTTCGAAACTTCGAAAACCAAACCTTGAAAAATGCCAAAAATTAAATTCTCAAATCCTAAATTTTAATTCATTTTCAAATCAGATTTATAAACCATGCTTGTAAATTTTGACACGTTATAATATACAACAATAGTTAATGGTTTAGGAATGTTGACAAAATAATAAATGATAATCTAGTACTATCATTTCTAATAACCAATTCATTCAACTATCAAATTTAAGAAAATTTTACTCTTATATAAAATATAATCATACAAAATTATTTCATTTACCAATTTCGAAAACAATATTGTGTCTGTTTGCTTTGCTCAATTGTTTTGGAATTCCTATCGATGGCGTTGGCCAGACAAATCGTTCGAAACCCAAAATCAAACTTAACAACTCAAACAACATAATATAAAACACTTTGTATCAGTTATAAATACACTCCCTCACAGGATGATTCAAGGATGGATTTTGGATCAAAGAGAATTTATAACAACGAAGATAGGCTCCAAAGGAAGATAAGATAACTAAATTACAAAAGAGGAAAGACGGATAGATTTATATTAATCGTGGATGACGTTAATTAAGTCAATCGAGACATAGAAAAGCGAGAATATCATTAACGAAAACCTGGATAACTTGTTGAGGACATTGCGGAAACACGATTCATGAGACCGACGAAGGAGGCAGGAGCATTGGTTAATCCAAAAGGGATGACTAGCCATTCATAGAAACCATTCGTCCAGGAAAGGACAACAGGTCAAGCTCCAGGAATAAGACCGATGCAGATTTCAATTTCCCTCTTGGGTGGGAGAGATTTGACTTCACCAAAGACATTTGGAAAGAGTTGGACAACAGGGTGGAGTCAAGATCACTAAGCTGAGAATCAAGCGAATGGATTAAGCTGCCTGCAAATCCTGAAACAATCGACATTGGATCATGAAAGAATTTCCCGAGTCGCCTACTAGGTAAACGGTTTGGGTTATTCAAGAAATAAAAGCAATAAAACCGAGGACATATAAATCTCCGGTTAATCGATGCTTATTGTAAAGGAGTTTCACGCCTTTACAAATCGTACTAAAATTGGCGAGACCGGCGATGGGATTAGTTACTCATAAGGATGAAGTTGACAGTTGAGGTTGAAGCTATAGGATGCTCCAGTATTGAAAGAACATGAATAAGATAAGACATGAATGGATTTCAAAACAAAAGGGAGTATCACACTTCAAAGGAAATCTGAATCAAAGAAGAAGAAATTCAAGCTCAAAGGAGGTGATTCCATAATTGAGTTTTGCTCCATATGATAAGTTATTCCTAAACCAGAGCACTGATACCACTTGTAATGACCGGGTATTTCGAACCATTCAAATCGACAATTATCCACTCATGTCAAATTTGAATTGCTCAAAACAACAGATTGTTGATTTATATTTGGCAAAACTCATCATATACAGTAAATAAATCAATCATAGAATCATAGTCATAGAGTATACAACAATAAGCAACGAAATAGATAAATAGTAGTTCATGAAGCTACTGTAAAACATCAAAGTTTACAATAAAATACAACAGATATCCAATACATAAAAGTGTCAACACAAAAGAAAATGACAAGTCTGAACATAACCAACTGGAAATAATTGAGATTACTACAAAGCTGAATAGATAAGAGACAGATCTTCAAGCAAAGCTCCAAACTGCAAATGTGAGCCTCAAATGCTGAGACACTAAGTCTGACCTGAGCATAAAGAAAAATAAAAAGCACTCGTGTTAGGATTAACATTCTTATACCAGTAAATCAACCCAGGTGAAATGTTAACTGAAATACAAATAACTTAAAGGATGTTTGGGATTCCTATCCTTTAAGGATGTGTTAAAGTACCTACATACATAGTACAATACGCTACACACATAATGTCTACCGTAAAGTAAAATATTAAAATAGCGTTAAGGCATTACCCATATCCCTCTTAACACATTTTTATATATTCCCGTAGTCTATATAGTATCGTAATTCCTCCGTAAACTGGAGCGCTATCAGAGGGAACTCCAGAGGTACGGTATAAACCAAACTCGTAGAAGGCACGATAAGGCATGTGACAAGGCACGTGAGGCAACGCCCAGGGTAGGATACTACCATTTTGCGGAGCCGGACTGGTGGTAACGCATAGCAACTACTACCGCCCACCTCGAGACACACTCCCAAATCAAAGGTGCACTGAGTCAAATCACAAAGTAGTAGAATGATATTGAAGAAATGTGCCGATAGGAGGAATTACCTCACTTGGCCCGGCGTGGCTCCTGTTTTAGCCACATCAAGTTGACTCACTGGAGTCAGAGCTGCTTTAAATCCTCAAACGGAATCGTCGCCAAACCATCTTACTTCATTTTGACATCTCCACCACATACACAGTTGTTAAAGTAGTTTTCGGTATTGGCAGAGAGTCTGACAATATCCGATCCCGTTCTCTTTAAGAACCAAACGCTTATTTTACACTGTGGTCATTTCATTCCAAATAATTTATAATTCATATTTAAAATATCAAATTCATTTCAAAGCCATATCACTTAAAAATCATATCACTTTCAAAATTATATTCACTATCGAAGTCATATTCGCTTCTTAAATCATAACCATAAAATAGTTTAAACCTTCATATCAAAATATTCGCAATTAAATCCACTAAATCTAAATCATAACAGTTCCAACTTAAACAGTTTAAATATTAAAAATAGTTTATATATATTGAAGTAGTTTATAGATTAAAATAATTTAAATATTAAAAATAGTATATATTTTAAATGGCATATATCATAAAAATGGTTTCAAATTAGAATTGTTTATTTCAATTTCACACATCAACTTAATCGACCTTTAGCTCCAAATTCAATTCAAATCAGTCTCAATTTTATTTATCGATTTCAAATCCAAATTTGTACTACAAATTTAAACCATCTCAAATTCAATAGGTTTTGAAGTTTAAATATTCAAATAATTTACAATAACTCAATTTGATAAATTCCATTTATATTTTAAAATTTCGACTATAATTTTTATTTAAATTTGAAATATTCACTTAATTATTTTTAATAACATTTAAATAAAATCTCATATTACAAATTTAAGTCAACGTTAAATATTAAATTTCAATTATATTTAATTTGAAATTATTCACTTAATCACCTTGTAATAAATATTTAAATAAAATATCATATTACCAATTTACATCGAAATTAAATATTCCATTACAATTTTGTTTAAAGTTGAAAATATTCATTTAATCACTCTTATCAAATCAAGTTATAAAATTATACCGTTTTAAAATCTCAAAATCAATAAGTTCAAATCAAACCTTATTTAAATTCAGTTCTACACAAATTTAATTATAAATCAATTCTTATTTAAATTTAATTCCCGACAAAATAAATTCCAAGTCAACATTAATTTATCTTTCCAACCTCTATTATTAAAGTTATTAAAAATCTTTTTTAAATATTAATATAGCTTTAAATAAATGCTTAAACATATTATATACTAATTAAATTAATTTTTTTAAATTAAGTCATATTATTAAATTTACTTTATATTAAATCTTATTTTATATATTTTTAAAATAATCAAATTATAAGTAAAATCTTAAAAATTATATTTTCAAAACTAACTTACAAATTTAAAATTTCCAAACATATATTTTTAAAAATCTAAATTTTACACATATAATAAAAAAATAAACTACATATATTATATTTTTAAAATCATTATTTATTATAACTCATATATTTCCTTTCAAAACTTTGGAAATCATTTTCGAAATATAGACCAACGTTGTCTGTATATAATTTTCTATCATATGGTCAATTATATGGATATTTATCATTTCAATCCGCAATTTAGATATTTACGAGTATATATCATTTTAACCCGCAATCTTAAAATTCAAAATCAATGAAAATCGCTTGGGTTTATCATTTCAACCCATAAAGATTTTCCCCTAATCTACCAGATCATTCGGGTATGTATTATTTTAACCCATAGAGAATTCTAAGCTAATAGGGAACTTGCAGAGTGAAAACAAATATGATAATAATATAACTTATCAATAATAGGCATATATCATTAGTAACAAATTTAAATATAATTTATACAACAGGTTATCGTGTCGTATGTCATAGGTGAACAATGGCAGATAATGGCATCTCATATTTAATGGTTAAATAACTTAACAATTCAAATTTAATAGCATATTTCAATCGTCATTTCATTCAAATTAAATTTACTAAATATAAGAATGTTAATCGTGAGTGATTTTTTTACCTTTCGTGGCAAAAGAACAATGGAAAAAAGTACGACAAAGAACAATGCAATGGACACTGGCACGAATCAGGCACGACAAGTCAATTAGCTGCGAAAACACGAAAGCGTATTTTTTAGCACGATAATTTAATAAAACAAATATATACATATGAGTGATATACATATACGTTTGTTTTAAAATATTTGAAAGAACACTTATATACAACACATACAATTTTCGTCGACAATTTATATACGTATTATATATAGCATGTATAGGTTCATATCTGAATACATATAGCTTCTGCAATAATATGAGTACAGAATGTATATCTGTGCATTCTATCGAGCAACACGCGTGCATACAGTACATACATACATACATACATACATACATACATACATACATACATACATACATACATACATACATACATATATATAGATAACATATACTGCAGCTTTCTTTTGTATACATAGCAAGTGTGATTTATGTAAGGGACAAAATGTCATTCATTTGGATATGCAGCATATACATGTAGAGCAATACAAAGTCAAGGGCACACACTATATATAACATCTTATGTAAACGACTGTTCACAATATATAACAACTTTATATTTATATAGGTCGGCTACAGGAAGGGAGGGGGTACTCACGTGTTCAGCTTGGGGTCATGTCAATGGATGCTTCGACTCTGCTTTAGGGCATGGACTAGGGTTTTGGCATGGGTTGTCTGGGGTTAAGGCATGGGGATGGCCTCGGTTTCATGGGGCGACGTGGAGGGTGGTGGGTGCAGTATAGATCTGGGTTGGTCGTGGTGAGGACGAGCGGCTCTGGGTAGTGGCGATGGTGGAAGAGGGAGGTCGTGGGATTTGGGGCGAACTCGTGGGGTTCAGATTTGTTTCGGTCTAGCCTTGGGGTTTTTGTATGGGAAACATGAGACAAGGATCGGGGAAAATGGAGGAAGAATGAATCTCGAAAGTTATGGAAGAAGAACACAAAATGAACCTAAATCCTTTCTCTTTTCTGGAATGTATAGATGAGGCAAGCATGAAAAGGTTTGATAAAATTTATACAGAATAAATGAATAGAGATGGTCAAAAGCTTGAATTAGGTAAAATAATTAAAACAATTAATTATTGCTTGGATGCCACAACTGAAGTTTGAAAAGGCAAAGGAAACAAAAAGTCACAAATACGGTACCGATATGACGAACTGTTTTATTATTTTCGTCGCGTACCGGACCTTAAATTACAAAGATAAATAAACTGTGGAGACCAGCATGACGAGCCAAACAGAAAGGTACATAGATATCAGTGATACGATAAAGTTACAAAAGGTTGAAATTTTCCACTATCGAAAATGCTACTAAAACACCGAAAATAAGATAAACAGAGCAATTGTAGTACAAATTTAACGAACGAATTACGACGTCTTACTCAGAAAATGATCTGCATTGTTATTATATTAAAAAAATTCAAAATTTAAAAACATTAAATTTTCAACAAATAAACTGATTAAATTTATATTTTGAAATTTCATCAATAAATTAATTGTCATTTTTTTCAATAAAATTTTACCACTTACTATTCTTACATAGGCGCATTTTAAGCATCAAATTTTCATTTCAAAATTTTATTATTTAAATTTCAAGTAAAATTATTTAATTACGTTAATAAAGCCATTAAAATTCTTAGGTTGTTACACATATTATAGTTTTGCTTTTGTGTAAAGATTTGTGGTATATTATAGATTATTCGTTCCATTTGAGATTCTATGTTGTTTAATTTCCTTCTTATCTTCTTTCCTCTATCCTCTTTGCCTAACGATCGGGTTTCCACCATTCAATTTATCGATATGTAATACCGCGGACGTATTAGTGTCGATTTTCAAGGGTCGAAACTCCTGTTCCTTACATTGTTTACTTAGGATGTTTGGGATTTGTTAAATATTATTTTAAAATGTTTTAAAGTTAAGATTTATTTATTTATAATGTTTACTATTATATAATGATAATGTTTTAAGTAAATGACTAGAAATTATGTTTTAAATGTTTTTGAGATTTAAAAATAGGGTTTTATAAACAGATATGGATTTTAAGAAGAATCTTATAGTAAGTTTGGGAAATCTTAAAGGATGATTGGTTAAAGCATAAAAAGGTTTTATAAGGTTTTAGATAATTACAAAGCAATTTTAGAAATGGGTTTATGGATTTATAAAAGGAATTTAATAAATAGTTTTGTGGATGTATTGGTTATGGAGTTAGCGAATACACTTTGTTGAGGTAGGTATATGGATATTTTTTCAAGTATTGAGAAATAGGGATTGTTAGCGCCAAAATTGGTCACTAACACCCAAGTGTAAATGAAAGAACCAATTAACAATCACTGATAACAGATAGAGTGCGTGTAGAGAGTAATAATATGAAAAATGGTTGAAATTAAAATGAAAGCAGTAAAGAACAACAAGTTTTATAGTGGTTCGGCTAAATTCGGCCTACGTCCACTTAGGAAGTTTCCTTTTTATTGATGTTTGAATCAATTATAGTTACAAAGTGGTAGACTAGCCTTAGTCTTAGGAAATAAAAAGTCAGGGAGCAGAAGAGAAAAAGAAGAAGATCCCCCTTTCTGAACCCGTACAAGCTGTATTTATAGCGAATTTTGAGTTACTGGGCTTTCTGAACGGTAAAGGCCCATGAAGAATTTCCACAGAGCCGCATTCGTCTTATGCCGAACGACTTTCCACCGAGCCTTCTTCGCCGAGTGACCCATGCCGAGCCGCCAATGCCGAGCAAGGTGCGAGGTGCAATACCGAGAAAGGTGTGAGGTGCGAGGTATCGAGGTATCGAGGTGCGAGGTATCGAGGTGCGAGGTATCGAGGTGCGAGGTATCGAGGTGCGAGGTATCGAGGTATCGAGGTGCGAGGTATCGAGGTGTGGGGTATCGAGGTATCGAGGTGCGGGGTATCGAGGTATCGAGGTGCGAGGTATCGAGGTGCGGGGTATCGAGGTGCGTGGTATGGAGGTATCGAGGTGCGATGTCGAGCGGAAACCAATGTCGAACCATTCCTTATGCCGAGCGGCAACCAATGCCAAACCATTTCTAATGTCGAACGATTATTTTATGTCGAGCATCAACACATGCCGAACCATTCCTTATGCGGAACGATTCTTTTGAGCCGAGCGGCAACCAATGCCGATCCATTCCTTATGCCGAGCGAGGAGTGTAGACTGAACGAAGTACTTGTGCCGTACATTCCCTCCATTTCTTGACCAAACGACATATCCAAGTAAACTTCATTCGTCGAAACCAAATCCATCATACTCCAACCTCGATAGTTGTGAAGTTAGTTAGGTTGAATTCGCCTACTTATGGCTTTGACAAAAGGCGGTTAACACTTTGCCCCTCAAAACATGTCTTGCTAATGGAAGGTGTGTTTTGTAGCACAATAAGCTGGATGTTCGTATCCTGTTAATGACCTGCAAAGAAATTAATAGCCTTATCTGACCACGAATGACGATTGTTTGGGATCGTATGTCATTCGGGGTGGTATGTGACCGTTCGAGGCCGAGTGCCGTTCACGGCGAAATATGACCGTTCGCGGTCGGTTGCCGTTTGAGGCGAGTTATGATCGTTCACGATCTGGTGCCGTTCGAGGCGAGTTGTGACCATTCGCGGTCGGGTGCCGTTCGAGGCGAGTTGTGATCATTCGCGATCTGGTGCCGTTCGAGGCGAATTATGACCGTTCGTGGTCGGGTGCCGTTCGAGGCGAGTTGTGTGTGCCCGAGGGGACTTAGTATCATTAATGTCCAATTTCATGTTCGAGTGAGTTTTGAACTGTTTGTCGTGGCGGTTTATCGCCATCTCAGAGCATGCCTAAGGACCATTCACTACCCCATACATGTGTAAGTGGCTTAGCCGTCATGGAATCACAAATAGCAGATTTACATCCAAAATAAGTCTTTCAACGGAAATGTCAAACTAAACCAAGTCCAAACATGAGAAATGGAAAATAAAAGCAAAATAGGGACGTCCAAGTGCAAACACCTACATTGATGCAATTTATAGTCGTATCAGAGCGTGCCTGAGGATCGTTCGAGGTCCTGTACATGTGTAAATGACTTAATCGCGTTGGTGTGGAGTTTGCCACTCATTCATCATTATTTCAATCAACTGATGACAAGATGACGCCCCTATCCCGAGCCGTTCCTAGTTGGTGTAGGTGGTGGCCGCTCTCGTTCCACCGTCGTTGTTCCCCTTCTCACATATTGTGATAGCAAACCATTCCGGATATGTCCCTCAACCTCATCCTTCGAGTGTCTGCAATCATTCGTGCTATGACCGTTCAGTTCGTGGAATAAACAATACTTGTCTGACCTTTTTTCAATGCTGGTCAGATCCCTTCTCATTGGCCTCCGATAGGGAATCTGCCCCCTAGTGTCTTGGTAAATTCGTTCCAAAGTCTCATTCATCTCTAAATAAGAGGTGAATCTCGGTTCCTTTCGTGGTTTCGTTGGTCCGTCGTCGTTATCCCTGGCCTTCCGTTTCCCTTTATCAGTTCTTGAATCTTTTTTAGGAGGATTTTCACCCTTGACTGCATAACCCTCATCTCCTTCTCCTTCCTCTCTCTCAGCATTTGCATCCTCCAATCTTTAAAATCCTTCGGCCTCATGATAAAACTCCCCTAGATCCATAGGTGGATCCCTTGTCAGCGTCTCTGTTCCATTAGCTATGCCAGATACAGCTGCCATTAAGACCATGGATGGATTTGGTCGATCCACTGATGCTGCCGCTGCATTGAATCACGTCAGAAAGCTCCTCAAAGATTCCCGGTCCTCTGCTTTAGCGCTACCAAACTCATCACATTCTTAGGTCTCGAAATGTGAACTCTGAACTGCCTCATAAACTTCTTAGTCAACTCAGTAAACGTTCCAATGGAACCACTCTCCAATTGTCTAAACCATAGTGTTGTTATGTCTGTCGGATATAATGGGAAGCATCGGGCCATGACTTCCTCTGATGCCCCTAGCACTTCCATATGCCTCATATACTTTGTAAGATGAACCGTAGGATCCGTCCTCCCATTATACATCTCCATTGATGGTAGCTTAAAATCTGGTGGGTTCCTAGCGCGCCTGATAGTAGGAGTAAAGGGACTCCTATTCACATCCTCCAAGTCTTTGTTTACCAATCCACCTCTCATAGCTCGTCTAACCATCTCCTCCCGTCTGTCGTTGTCACAAAGTTGTAATTCTTGTCCACTGCCTTTGGTCTGCCCCCCGAGTTGATGAGGGAATTCTGGCACATACTCCTTATCTCGTACTCCTGCACTCCTATTGGTGTCGGGTTGGACAGCGTTATCTGGTATCCCTCCATGGATTGGTTCAGCATCCCTGGTGGTATGCCCCTAAGTCTAGATCCATTCGGATTAATAGCCGTCTGCTGATTGGGTGATGCCCCCTACTGAGCTATTCCCTCTACTTGCTGGTTGAACGCTTCTGATCCAGCTCCACGGACCTGAGCTCCTGCATTTCCTGCCTGTGCAAATTGTCTGAGAAGATCCAGCATCATCTCCTCTTGTCTTTTCAACATTGCTTCCATCTCGTCTCTGGTAATGTAGATGGATGCTTGACCTGCTCCAGCTCCAGAGGAAGCCTCTTGACTTCCCCCCTGATTGCTCATTTCTGTCACTTGCTTTCTTGTTGATGGCCTAGCCATTGCTTTCTAGAGTCCAAGTTCCTAGCTCAAAAATCCCTTAGTTCAATTCTCGGTGAAAGCACCAACACCCATGTATAAATGAAAGTACCAATTAACAATCAATGATAATAGATAGAGTGTGTGTAGAGAGTAATAGTAATAATATGAAGAACAGTTGAAATTATAATAAAAGCAGTAAAGAAAAACAAGTTTTATAGTGGTTCAGCTAACTTCGGCCTACGTCCACTCTAGAAGTTTCCTTTTTATTGATGTTTGAATCAATTACAGTTACAAAGTGGTAGACTAGCCTTAGTCTTAGGAAATAAAAAGTCAGGGAGCAGAAGAGAAGAAGAAGAAGATCCCCCTTTCTGAATCCCTACAAGCTGTATTTATAGGCGAATTTTGAGTTGCTGGGCTTTCTGAACGGTAAAGGCCCATTAAGAATTTCCACCAAGCCACATTCGTCTTATGTCGAACGACTTTCCACCGAGCCATCTTCGCCGAGCGACCCATGCCGAGCCGCCAATGCCAATAGAGGTGCGAGGTGCAATGCTGAGCGAGGTATCGAGGTATCGAGGTGCGAGGTATCGAGGTGCGAGGTATCGAGGTATCGAGGTGCGATGTATCAAGGTGCGAGGTATCGAGGTATCGAGGTGCGATGTATCGAGGTATCGAGGTGTGAGGTATCAAGGTATCGAGGTGCGGGGTATCGAGGTGTAAGGTATCGAGATATCTAGGTGCGGCGTATCAAGGTATCGAGATATCTAGGTGCGGCGTATCGAGGTATCGAGGTGCGAGGTATCGAGGTGCGAGGTATCAAGGTGCGAGGTATCGAGGTGCGAGGTATCGAGGTGCGAGGTATCGAGGTATCGAGGTGCGGGGTATTGAGGTGCGAGGTTACGAGGTATCGAGGTGCGAGGTATCGAGGTGCGATGTCGAGTGGCAACCAATGCTGAACCATTCCTTATGCCGAGCGGCAACCAATACCGAACCATTTCTAATGCCGAACGATTCTTTTATGCCGAGCGTCAACCAATGCCGAATCATTCCTTATGCCGAACGATTATTTTATGTCGAGCGGCAACCAATGCCGAACCATTTCTTATGCCGAGCGAGGAGTGTAGACCGAACGAAGTACTTGTGCCGTGCATTCCCTCCATTTCTTGACCAAACGACATATCCTAGTAAACTTCATTCTTCGAAACCAAATCCATCATACTCCAACCTCGATAGTCGTGAAGTTAGTTAGGTTGAATCCAACTACTTATGGCTTTGACAAAAGGCGGGTTAACAGGGATGGTTGGATATATATATATATATATCTATGTATATATATGCCTTTGTAAAAAGGATTTTATTATTTAAGTAATTATAAAGTAGATTTATTAAATGAAGGATTTTTAAAAGACTCTCAGTGTCGCTTGGTGCTTACCAATGTTGGTTTTTCCTATGGAATTAAATTCCTGATTGAATGTTGGTTATTCGATAGTTAAATAATTGACTACCGAAATTAGACCCTAAATGTAACTTTGGAAATATCTAGTAAAAACACATGATTTATATAGCAAAGTCATCTCCAATGATGTTGTACTATGCATATAAATCTCATTTCATTCTCCTAGGACAATGATAAGCAAATCTATCCACTACCGGTTAGGGGGTAATCTCTGATCTTATCTTGACTGTTTATTTCTTAAAGAACTAGGGTTGAGTTTACCGAAAACTATCGAAAGTTGTTTCGAAGAGATCGGGATAGAATATGTTATCCAAAACCTACTTGGATACAACAAATTCATTTCGAAGTGAAGACATCTTGAAGATGATGGATTTAAAGATGGAGCTTTCAATTGTTTCGTTTGGTCCCAGAACGAACTAGTATGGATAAATGCTGATATTGCATTGTTTCCTGGAGGGCAGTGTTAACATTCCAAGTGGAAAGTGTTATACAAAGGTAAAACGTAGCTCAAGCTTCATCAACTGGGAATGACTAAAACTAGAAGATGCGGCAAGGCTAAGTCGGTCGCTCCCAAGAGTTGCTATTATCACTCATTTGTATGCTTGGGGTCCAAAGTGGGGTGATCACATTCGGTACTACTAGTCAAGTGGCAAGCCGGTTTTATGTTGATAGAGGATCCAGGTGAGGTCCTCGGTGTTATTTTATCTAGAGATGCATAGTGACAGACATTACCCCAGTAGCCCAGTCATTGTACGAAATCTATTCTCCAATACGAGCCTTTACAGTTTTAGTTGTATACCTCTTATGCTGGAATTTAATTAAAGTAACAATTTCAGCTAAGATTAATAAGTATTTGTATTTAGACACTATTATAATATCATAGAATTTCATATGAAATGTTTTGGTTATCATAAGGTAAAAAGTCATCCGTGTTTATGTGCGGTGTGATCTTACGAGGTACTTTTGATTTTCAAAGGTTTTCATAACTTTAAAATCAAGCTGTGTGTATTTTTCTCACGCCGGTTTTCTAGACTGATGTAACAGCCCGAAAGATTTTCGACGTCGAAAATCGCCACTAATACGGCCACTGTATAGAGTGTCGAGCAATCGAGTGCCGGAAATCCTAGACTGCTAGGGTTTATAAGAAACGGAGATAGAATAAGAACAGGAAACAACAGCACAGAATCTCACAGTCGCAGCGAAACAAATTATAATATAAAATAGTAGCATTTATACAAAGAAAATCTATTACTGTCAAATACATACAAGATATCAGAGTATAACAAATCTGGACGGTTGTAATAACTTGTCCTCAACTATTGTCTATGCACCCCATAATGCGCAGCGGAATCTAATCGATACGTCTCTGCCATCCGGCTCGTCTTCTGAGCTCCAAACGTCCTAACCTGAAAAACTGTAATACTCCGTCTAACCCAAGCATTACAATAAAGTAATACCCAAGTCAGGCTGTAAACCAGCTTGAGTAATACCAACTTAATTTGAAATATTAAAGTTATGAAGCTTCTTTGAAAACCAAGGTAACTCTTACAATACGATGAGTTTTTATTTTGTTTCAAAACCAAACACTTTTCCAAAACCCATAAGTATTGCCAAAAACGTTTAGGTACAGATTTGCTTAATTAAAATAGTCAAAATTTACCCAATTTATTCAATTCCAGCCTATTAAACTCTATAATAAAACCCATAACGATTTGTAGTGATTATTGAATCAAAGTGGTTCCGGATAACGCCGATACCCAATCCCGGTCTCTTCGAAACCAAATGACAAATTTAAAAGGGTAAATTGTTTAAAATAAACAATTTATTATTTAGGGTGACTATATTAAAATATGGGAATTTATTACATATTTTATTTCAAAATAAAATGTATCACCACTTAAATTCCATTATTTTAATCTGTTGATCACTCGATGGTACAGATAAGAATAGTTGAAATGAATATCCAATAGAGTTAAGACGAGATATAGATCATTAGATAATTTAACGATTAATAACCAATATCAAATCAATTCCCATACCAGGATTTAATTTGCCCGATTAGGCATATCCACGTATATCCAAATAAACGATCTACCTTTAGTTAATTAAGATTTAACACTTATTCAATATCCAACTCGTTAATTTGTATCAATCTTAAAATCTAATTAATAATGTAATTAATTGCCCATATATTTATAAAATACCATTTAACTTTAAACCACGGATTTAGTTTATCAATAGAATTTTAGTGTAAATAAAAGAGGATGTAAATTGTCATAAAATCAATTTATAAATCTCATTCTCCTACTTTTCCTTTTTTTTCTTTCTTTTTTTATTTTCACGTTCCTTCTTACTTTTCTTTTCTTTTTACCTCTTCTTTTTACTTGTCTTTCTTCCATTTTCCTCCTTTACTTTTCCTTTACTTTATCTTTTCCTTCTTATTTTCTTTTATATTTTTCTTTCTTTTTTCTCTGGCCCAAACCCCGCCCATCTTCTTCCTTCCCTTTCCCCAGTTCCTTTCTCCTTTCCCTTCTCTTATTTTTCTCACCTGGATGCGTGAAAACATGCACATCCTAGGCGTATACGTGCACGCGAGCTCCGATCGTTCGACCTTACCTGTCGACCGTCCACACACGTCGCTCACCACTGGGCCAATTCACCCCAACACCCTGAAACCCATGACAACCCAAAAAATCAAGTTTTCGATCTTCACCCCGTAACTTGGAAACCCCATGTCCTGCTTGATCACCTCGCCTCGGCAACCCCAACCTTCATCACCCACCAAAACTTGTCACGAGCTACACCAAGATTTCCTCTACCATTTTCCCTCCGTGCGCACCCTCCTTCCTTCTTCTTCTCGACGCAGCTCGACCACGAACGAGCCTACGTGAAGCCATGCCCTAAACCCTGCTATCTCTTCAACCTACGACGCAGCTCGACCACGAACGAGCCCCCGTGAAGCCATGCCCTAAACCCTACTATCTCTTCAACCTACTTCCACAATCACTTAAAAATTCCAGCATCATTTTTCCCACTCTCCCCCTCCTCCGAGCTACCTTTCGACCAAATCACGCCGCCCACCATCGATGGCATCGCCAAAATTTTGATCAATGCCCAAATTCCTTTCACTGCCCTCTATCTTGACATATACGAAATGATAAACCATGAAATCGCCTCCAAAAATACCATTTTGGATGGCGATTACATTCCCGTAAGAAAAAACACAAATTTTAACATTCGATTTTCTCACAACATTTGGTCACTTACTGTAAAACTCCATTTTATACATTCTATGCTTCATACTATTTATTAGAACCAATTTAAAAATAAAGTTCCATCAAAGACAAGCAACTTCCTCTTTAACATCATAACCTAAAACGATTTAAGTTGAAAGATAGAAATTTTAGAAATTTGGTGTGATAGTTTTTAACTTACAGCATAACAAAATGGTGAGCAGGACTATGGTTTTCCTATTTTAAAACCTTTTATATACATTCATATACAAGAATTCTTGTATTACTGTTTTTTCAGGCATACTTGACAACAACACTTCCAGTCTACATAATCATAATATTACAGTATCTAAAAGTATACATTTTACTCACGGTTACAGGAAGATACACAGTGTTGATATTCCTCAGGCTTCCGCTCCTTCTTTTCTAATGGCAGCCTTTTTTACTTTTTATATTTGTATTTTATTTTTTTTCTTTTATACAAGTGTGTAGGAAGCTATGCATATTTATACATATATATATATATATATCTGTGTGTGTGTGTGTGTGTGTGTGTGTGTGTGGAGCTGAAAAGATAGGGAGGCACTACGGTGGCTGAAGTCTTTCATTATACAGGTTTTTTTCTTTTGTTATTTTGATTTAAAACATAAATCTAATTTGATTTCCTAAATCGAGTGATTTGATCAAAGATGATTTGATTTATTATGTGGATTAGATTTGTATGTGACGTGAAATTTGAAGTTGCCATCATGATGCTCCCTTAGATGCTTATATACATATGTATGAAGAGAGATTGGCTGTCTTATACCTATTTACACTATTTGTATTAACATACATACACTATTTCCTATCTTATGCCACATATATGCATATACATTCACCCTTACACATTTTGTCATCATATACCCATTTTACTTTACATTCTTACTCATACACACACACACACACACACATACACACACACACACACATATACATTCATTTATTTATTTATTTACTATTTCCATTAGTATTTCTTTTATGACATATATAAATTTTTCATATGGCATGCAATCATATACTTGTATATTTATATACTTAAGTATATATATTATCTAACATCATAAGCTTGTATGTATGTATGTATGTATGTATGTATGTATTTGGATATTTTATCTTTAATTTAAACGGTGGAGTTTATATACACATTTCCATAACATTTATTATATCCAAGAATTTAAAATTCAGTATTTAATATAGTTTCTTAATCAATTTATGGATACAGGTATTTTAACTCCGAGAAAAATCTATTTATTCGACTTATAAAAGTAAATGTTTCAATAATTAACACCAATTAATTACCTATTTAACAGACG
The DNA here is from genome assembly GCA_030765085.1 of Allium cepa. Lineage (NCBI taxonomy): Eukaryota > Viridiplantae > Streptophyta > Magnoliopsida > Asparagales > Amaryllidaceae > Allium > Allium cepa. The sequence goes on from CM060935.1 coordinate 958,870,895, forward strand.
TAAAAAAATCCGGGTCGTCGCATTCTTTCCCCTTTTAGAACTTTTCGTCCCCGAAAAGGAAGGAAGCGAAAATTTTAAATTTTGACGTTTATTATTAAGTCATTCTTTTAAAACATTTTAACTTTTTACTCTTTTTATTTTGAAATCTTAAAACACTTTAAAACTACATAATATTACACAACTAGCTTCATATAAAAATACTTTTCATAACTCGATGTCCAAACAAGTCCATCCTTGTTCTCATAGAAATTAAGTCATACGTTGATTAGGCACAGGACTGAAAATCTATAAGTACTTAGTAAACCCGTTTTTAACACCCAGTGAAAATAACTTGGAAAAACTTCTGTGAGAATGCTCTGGAAATCATCACCCCTACCATGGAACGTAGTTAGCACGATGATTGCGTCGCTATCCCGGCAAATCCATAGAAAACTGTAGGCATCCGCACCCCTCGCTTTCGCCATGGGAACTGCAACAAATCGTAGCTACACCCAGGGTTACATTTCTATCGCAGCAAAAACCATGTAACTATAGGCATCAGTGCCCTCGAATTAAGCTTCCAAATGAAACTTCACCACATAGATCGCAAGCTACACCAGTCAAATCCCAATGTAGCCTATAGGCACTTAGCGCCACACGACTTTCGCTATGGAACCACATAGATCGCAATCCACCAATGTTACATCGCTCTCCCAGTGAAATCAAGCATAGATTTTAGGCAATCACTGCCCCCTCGACTTACGCTATGGAAACACAGTAGATAGCAGTTACACTAGAGTTATGTTGCCGTCACAGCATAACCCTAATGTATTTATAGGCATTAGTGCCCTTGAGTTATGCTATCCCAACCATAATCCATAGGAACTACAGTTTTGTCCGGACGTCCTCTGGGATCAAAATTTAGAACCCCCCTTAGGGCTCAAGGCAGAACCACCCAGTGGATCTCCTACTATAAGTTTCAACTCTAAATGGGAGCGCCTTTTTCCCCATAGCATTCTCAAAACATTTCATACTATACACATATAGTACCTTTCAAATCATACTCTTTATATGTATCACATATAAACCCCATTTACACAAAATCAATATCTCAAAATCGATAGTTCTCGAACTAGGCTTTCCAAATTCCCAAAATATTCTTTTCGCCAAAACCATAAGCCTTTCATAATCAGTGGGTTCCAAAAACCTTTTCTGTCTCATTCTCACAAATCATTCTTATATATAAGATTTTCAACTTGAATAATTTTCAGATCACTACATAAATAAATTCCACTTTATACTTCAAATATCTCTCAAAGATCACTTTTTCTAGTTATAATTTCAATATGGCTAGTTTTTAATATATAACCAGTATATATATCCTCATTAATGCCAAATCAAAATTTTATACAAGTTCGATTTCCTTTACAAAGTTATTTGCCACATTTCTTACTCTTTATAAAGTAAGTTTCAGTTATAGTGCTATCCAATTTTCATTTTAATCATCATTCACCTAAAAATATACTCTTTTGTTTCTAGAAACTTTTTTGCTTCAATATCCAATTTCGCTTTCACTTCACAATTGCTTCAATTTCCATTTGGGTTATAACTTCAAATTATTTCAATTCGTATTTAAATCTATGATTTACATATAAACAATTTCCACTCTGACCAGTTTGAATTTAGAAAATAACCTAATTAATTTAAAATGGTTAAGTAGTTATAAAATAGTAATTAGTTGTAAAATAGTTAAATAGTTAATATAAGATAGTTTGAGTATTTAAAATAATGGTTTGAATAGTAAATTGCTTGGAAAATCAAACTAATTTGAGCATTTGAGAAAATAGATTTAAGACAGTTTATATTAAAATAATTTATATGCAAATAGTTCCAGAGTCAAACTGATCCAGTTTCCACTTTCCAATTCAATTCAATGTTCAATTTCCACTTCCGTTTAAATTGATTCAATCCAGATTCCAATTCGAATTAACTTCGATTCCCATACCAATTTAAATCAATTACCATTTTGAATTTAAAATTATTCAACTTCGATTACTGTTCCAATTAATTCAATTCAATTTCTAATTTGAATTAATTCTAATTTCATTCTCAAAATTTAAACCATCTCGATTTATATAAATTCGAGTTCAATTTTTCAAATACTGATTTAATCCATTAAATCAAATTAACCTTTTATATTTAATTTAATTTAATAATCTCGATCTCTCATAATTAAATTATGAGCCCAACTTTCAAATATTCATTTAAATTTCCTTTACTTAAACATATTTGAGGTTCGAGTAAGAGTCCAAATATTTTTAAACAAATCAATTTTCGGAATTCAATTGATTACTAATTATGACTCCAAACTTTGAAATCCAATTCTTAAACAATTTCGGTTGCCATGTTCATTTTATCATTTCAATCTTAATTTCAAAATGATTCTATTTCCGTAAATTCAATTTTACTTCCACGGATTAAAACCTTTTAAATAAGTCTTAGGATAAAGTTTTTACTTCTATTTAATTCCAAGAATGGATATATCATTTCACTCCACTTCTCAACTTTACCAAAATAATCTAATTTACAGTTTTATATATACTGTCAACAAACATAATAATACCAGGATATTTCATAGTAAATAAGCATTCAATTTATCTAAACATCAGCCAATAGCATCCATCACACATTTCCAGCATTTGAAACCCTTTTTATTTCAAAAGCCGTTTGAAATTATCCATATATAATCTCCTATCAAATCCATACTTCTCTTTTCAATTTTATCCATTTAACTTTCCTAAGTTGTTTTTTTTTTCAATTTCACATTGAAATTTTCGAATTCAGGTTGTACGTTCAAAACTTATTTAACTTCCCCTAAGTTAATTTCCTGTTCGTTCGATCCATTTAACTTTACTCAACTTAAATTTCCACTCCAAATTTAAATTTCTTATCAACATCACTTCCCACTATTAATTTCAAAAACTTACTTCCTTTTGGGCTATACATCTCATTCTTAGGGGAATTTTAGAATTCAACACTTAGCATTTATTTCAAACCAACTTTGAATCATATATATTCTCATGTATATACATATTTATTTCATTTGCATACCAAGTCACACTTTTAAATTTTAAACCATCCAGGGTTTTTAATCCAAAATAAATTCATCTTCACACAACTCTCGCTTTTAAAACAAGATTTTTATGTTCAAATATAATATTATTTATTATTTTCTTAACACTTTGAAACAATTTCAAAATTCTGCTGGGCTTAGATTTAAAACCTCACAATTTAAATCTATTTCTAACTATAAGTCATAAAATTTTACTTCCTTAAAACATTTCATTCTGCTTTATCGTTGTTTATTTTAAAAATAAGCAACCCGTTATTAAGACACGACAACCAATTTATGATTATTATCATTTATAGAAATCATACACACTATATATTCCATCATAATTTATTGGAAAAATATAATCGGGGTAAATTTTTTCATTCCAATACATTTTGAAAAACACTTCTACAAATTTTCAGAAATTTTAATTTCTAGTTTGAATCCATTTTTAACTTAACTTATTTGTATAGTTAATCCTTACCCAAATTTCTATATGGTTATATGTGTTTTACCACTTAAATCTTATAATCTTACTTGATTTCAATAATAACGACCAATTACCTTAATATACTATAGAAATACGAAAAATTATTAGTTTATATATCAAAATGTAAGCTTATATAAAAATCAATTTTAAAACCGTTTTTAAAATCATTATATACTAAAATAACAAGTATGCCCTCATATAATACACTCAACTCATTCTGGGGTACTACTGACCCTATATCTAATGAGTAATCCCACCAGAGCCAAGGTTCTCGCTTAACCTTCAGCTCTGATACCACGTGTAATGGCCCGAAAGATTTTCAACCCTGAAAATCGCCACTAATATGTCCACTGTATAAAGTGTCAAGCAATCAAGTGTCGAAAATTGTAAAGACCCGCAAATCCGTACCCTTTGAGTAAACACTATTCTAAATCAATCAACTCAAGTTGAACAGAATTACGAACCATTTGGGTTAAAGAAGAAGAGGTAGAAGAAGAGAAAACAGAAAACAACAATAGAATTTGACCAACGCAGCGGAATAAAATATAATATATAATAACAGATCTTTACATAAAAGAAAACTATAGCTGTTTATACATACACCATCAGAGTTCCACATCAACAACATACAATTGTACACACAACGGAATAATAACCAAATACGAAAGTACGTATCGCCTTCCAGCTTGTCTCCTGAGCTCCACAGCATCCTTTCCTATAACCTATAATACTCGGTCTGACCCGAGCATTACAGTTAAATAACACCAAAGTCAGTCTGGAATACCAGCGTGAGAAAATCACACTCAAATTGATTATTAAAGTTTCAAAATCCATTGAAAACAAAAGAATCTCGTAAGACCACGCCACAAATAAACATGTCGGGTTTTTACCTTACGATAGCTAAAACATTTCTTAATAAAATCCTCTGATATTATAATAGGCTCTGTATGCAAATACTTATTAAAATAGCCGAAATTGTTACATGATTAAATTCCAGCTACTAGCCACGGAGTGGGTAATACAAACAAAACTCGTACAAGGCTCGTAGGGAGAATGGATTTTCAACTAATGACTAGGCACTGGGGTACCACCTGCCACGGTACGCGGCCTAGATCACTGTACCGAGGATCACTCCCGACCCTCTACAACACAAGACCGGGACTACCCCTTACTGGATAATCCCGAGTGAGATCATCCCACGGTTGGGATCAGCAACCACACCACTAAGCCGAAATAAAAAGGGACATCTAGACAAGGATGACCTCACCCTGAATGGGTGCTACCCACCTAGCCTTGCTGCATAACCCCTGATGAGGCTTGAGGCTAAGCGTTACCTTTTTATAACATATCCTTTAGAATGTCCATCGTCCACCTGATGATGTTCCAAAAGCATTCATCCATACAAGTCCGTCTCGGGTTCGAACGTAACCGAAGGCACTATTCCTACAACATCCATTATGGAAATATCCTCAGGATTAGTAGCGACTAGCCCTTGTACTTCACTGCTCCATCTTCGAATCCAAACTCGTTTCCTCACGAAACGTACAAACCGGATCGAAGTGCTTTTCGAGAAATAAATCTCGATCCCAGTCTCTTCGAAACGATCAGCGCATTGGCCAATATTGATAATCGGTTATTTAACTATCAATTAACATCACAAACATCCATCAAACAATAAATAATTTCCCAAATTATTTATTTCACAAATATCTTCACAAGATATATTCCCACTTTCAAACCTCTTTGAAACAGTTTTCAAACCACATTCTTCTCATGGAATAAATTCCCAAATACTTATCTCCATTGAAAACACCAAGTACAATTACTTAGATTTTTAAAATAATTTAAAAACACTTTATTATAAAATACACTTTAAAACATTTAAATTAAACTACTTTAGTACTTTATTATAAATATATGTTCAAAGAGTATTTAAAATAAACTACTTTATAAAATATAAATCTACATTTTTATCCTTTTAAAACACAATACCAAGTTACCTTTAAATAATTACTACTACATTAAATTTGAGAAATACTTACCTTCAAACTTAAACATTTAAAAATAATAAATTTTCTAAAACATACTTTAAATATAACTTTAAAATCTTTAACTCATACTTAAAAGTTTGCTTTGGAAACGTATTTGGCTATCCAGGAAAATACACTTCTCTTTCACATCTTTAAAAATAAATCACTATTTATTTTTAAACAAATTCACATTCCTTTATAAATTTCCACCTTGAATTTTTATTTCCAAATATCCATCGATATTATATTTCACTTTATAAGCCCAGTTTATAAATTCCAAAATCTCACTTCTCTTTAAAATTCCAATTTTAAACACCTAAATCAATTTCCAGTTGATTTCCAATTTACTTCACTTAGAAATAAATTTTCTTACTTGCTTCATTTATTTCAAATCCATTAACCTCAAACTTTATTTCTTATTATGATTTAAAAATCCTTTTTAACTGAGAATACCAATTTCAGATTCCCAAATTCCTTTCTTATCCCTTTTAAATAAATTCAAACCTTGAATTCAAAATAAATTCTTTATTTCTTTAAATAATAACGCTTGAGTTTTAAAATTCATTATTTCTCGGTTACTTCAAAATTCCCTTTCCATACTCGGCATTTATTTACTAGAATTTTAAAAAAAATCTCTTTTATTCTTTCCAATTCATTCCTGAATTTATTCAAATTCTCTATTATTCTCTACTTAAAATCTTCCCTTATATTTCCTTTTCAAAAGTCTGATATATATATATTTGGTAACCCAGTATACCCAAATATATTTAATCAACCCGTTGCATCCAACAATCCAACCATCAATATATTTCATCATGGGATATCAAATATTCATAACAGAGAATATTAACATTCTAAATAAATTTTGAGGAATCCAGTTGAATCCCTCCAACCTGTTTCCTTGCATCCACAGACGTTAGCACAATACCAATTCCACTTTGAGGTGGAATATCATGGTATATGGGATTAATATAATATCATCCGCTATTATGCGGCGCATAGGGCCTCATCCGCTATATATTGCGGGAATCAATCACTCCAATATATATATATATATATAGACACACTACTATTTAATATATATCACATCCAATCAATCCTATCATTCAACCAAATATTTAAATTTAACTATTAAATTTAAATAAACCCATATGAGTGAGATTAACTCACTTTTGATTTTGTTTGCAATCTAATCCAATCCCAACTTGATTTCTTCACAATTTTGACCTTGAATAAATAATTTACATTTAATTAATATTCGAAATAAACTCGAACAATTCAATCCACCATTTTAAAATCTTAAATTCAGCTAATGATTTAGCTTTAAATTGATGATTAAATTTTAAACAAATTTTCTTTCGAATAATTCTCTTAGTACAAAAATAAATTTCAATAGTTTAATAAAACAAATTAATCACCAAACTCTTAATTTAAAGGTAAAGCAGCAAAATAAAAATATGTAAATGTAAATTTATGTCTTTACGAACTACATATATATATACCTTTGTAGATTTGATAAAAAAAATCTGACTTATTTAAATTCTTTAAACATTTAAAATCTCTTTTTATTTAACAAAATCCTCTATATATATTACTATTATCTGTTTACAATCAATCTATTTAAAATAGAAATCTTAAACCTTATTGTAAAAATAAATTTTCTATTAAGCTATACTATCTCGCTATAAATTATTTAAACTAAAATAAAATCAAAATACCTTACTGTAAATTCTTATTTTCGGTTCCTTTTTTCTTCAGTATATATATATATAAATTTTTATTCAATATTAGATTATAAACAGGAACAGATACCTCACTGCTAAAAACCCTAACCTGCCTCTACGAAGCTTCACGGCCAAACCAGTCCTCGATTGAACTCACTGACCCCCTCCTCCTATACTCGCGACTTCGAACCTTCCCTTTTCTTGCCTCCATGCACGCGAGTTCGTGAGTCTCCCCTAGCATCGCCGCCCAGCCTTGCCTCGCGTTACCCCTTCCTACGCTGTCGCCTCCCAAATCTGCAATCGATCTCGATTATGCCTCTCGGATGAAGCTCACGATTCCAAACCTTGCTTTATTTTTTTCGATCGGCCTAAGCTAAAGAACTGCAAAGGAGGAATTCACGGTTTCGAATCGCTTATGGGTAGAGGAGAACGAAAGGTGCGCGAGCTTAGGGTTTGAAGTGGAAGCAGTGTGGAAAAATTTGAATATGGGTACTTATCTTTGGCCGAAAATTGATTTGAACAATGGGTATTTCTTTTGAGATTTTGAAAATAAAATTGAACGGTTCAGCTAATGTTTTAAAGAGGAAGATGCGTGTTGAGGGAGCCAAGGTACAGTGATTCTGGAAAGAACGAAAAAGTTCTGATGTGACAGAAATATAGCTTGACTAGTCAATATATACATATATTATATTTTTAAATTCTAATCGTCTCGAATATAGCAACTCAAAATCTTGAACTTTTATCTAGGCGTGCCGCCAGGCGTTCGTAACGTTATACCCCTATTCCGAACGCAATGGAAAAGGTTTCGAGTCCTAATTTGATCGTATGGAGAAGATAGCTTTTTTTGGATCTAGTTATAATATTAAATTTTCGAAATGAATTCAGCGCGTTTATATATCATACGATCACACGATAACTCCAAACGCTACGAAAATTGAAATCCGATAATAATACAATATTACGGATCCAATGGAAGTGGTTTCGTCGAATTCTGAGACTATGCCCTGGAAAGCTATTTTTAAATATCAATTTAAAAAATATATTTTTTAAAACTGAACAAAACACATCTAAATTCAATTTAAAAGTTCTATCACCGTCAATATTATCAATGTAAATTTTCCAAGCCTTCAAATTATTTTTAACCGGCTTAAAACTCCAGATTCAACATTTTACCCAACTCCAAATCATTTAATTTAATAATTAAATTACCCAATAAATAGTGATATTTGAAATTCAAGTTCAAAATTAATTTTTAAATATTTAAAATCAATTAAATATTCCGATTTCAAATATCTAAAAATTCCGGGTCGTCACATTCCTCCCCTCTTAAAAGAATTTCGTCCCCTTAAAAGGATTTCGTCCCCGAAATTAATAGTTAAGAGGAATGGTCCATAACCCGTTAACATTTCTCCCAAAACCAAACGGTTTTAACAACCTTCCAAAGAAATCTTTTTATTAAAGACACACTAATCCTCTTCTAACTTTCCAAACTTATTCATAAGTTCAAACAATGTTACTTACTCAATAATTCAAATTTAAATTTGAAACCAAAATTTTGAATTATCAAAATTTTCCCAAAATTTTCTAAAACTCTCTAAATTTCCGAAAAATTTCGCCAGCGCCTCCTTTGCGCGGCTAGCTCGGTACTACTACAAAATGCCTCTACGGGCTCCCAAATTCCAAAAGAAAACAAAAGCTAAGTGGCTAGATTAAAAACCCAATCAAATTTCACATAGAAATTTAAACACATACCTTTTTTTGTCGAGCAATTCAAATTAATCTTCTGAAATCAAAACCAATTTTTCTCCAGCTTTTTAAATACCTGTATATCCTACTTAGCAATACTATCCAATCACAACATTCAAAATTATTTATTTGACTCCTTTACAGAATTTCAATATCTATTCATTCAAGCCCGTACAATGTACCTATATCATTCGTACGTAATACCGAATCCAATCGCTTACTCGATCACACAATTTTACTTCCAAACTAGTATCGTCCACCCGACTTCCTACTGCGGACTCAGATCTGGTTTCTTGATCAGAAACCGTCATTCTCCTTGCATAGTCATAAAAATATAGAGAATTTCTAGAATCAATCAAAACCTATATCCAGAGTTCGCCGTCGAAAATCGAGTGAAATCCTAACTCGGATCGATATAACTATTTCGAAATTCTGTGCTCGAATCTGGATCAAATTGCTATGTGAATAAAATAATATACGTACATCCTACATATTTATATCCATTCTTTTTTTTATTCACATTATTTTGATTTTTATTCACTATCCATAATTATCCCAATTCATGACTTTCAGTTTTAATCTTCTTTCAATTATTCACTTAGTAAATTTCCAATACCAAACTTACTTAAGAATTTGATCTTTTATTTCTTAAGTTTAATATAAATATTTTATACACCTGTTAAATTTATTTTCACTTCACTATTGAAGTTTATATCCATTTCTATTTATTTTGTCTTTTTCAATTCCATTTGAATTCAACTTGCTTCAATTACTAATTACTTTCAAATCTAAATACTTTTTCCCAATTTCCATTTAGAGTTCCACCTTCAATTTTGCTTGAATTCAATTTTGTCTTGAAACTCTGAATATTGAATTGTATTCGCCTTATCTCAACCCATATTTAATTAACCATTTCCTTTTATTAGTTACGTTTACCAATTTACTTAAAATCTCAAATAAAAGTTTATTTGCAAACTTTTACTTCCTTTAGTTTCTTCAAACAATTTCTTCAATTTCACTTTACTTTACGTACAAAATTTTAAATTAGATTTCAATATTCAGTTTCATATCTATTTGCTTACTAATTTTAAATCCTTTGTCGTTAGTGAAAATTTTAAAAATAATTCTAACTTCCAAATTTTTCGAAAATTTTTGGCAGAGCCTCCGTTGTACGGAGGAGCTTTTGCCATTTGACAAGAGATATAAATATATATACATCGACCCACACGGTCGAAAAAACCAAAAACAGTTCATATTTCCTATTTTTATTGCATAGGCGTACCTTTATTTGGCTTTTTAAGCAAGCGACTTATTATTTAGCAATTAGCGCGATCCAATCCAGCCAAACGACTTTCCAGTACCTGTGCTTACTCAATTCAAACATATAAGTACAAAATATATGAAATTTATTAACATTTCACTTACTTTCAATAGATAGCACATAAATTTCACACATAATGCACGTTGTACAACTTTCATAAGCACATACAAGGTTCCAACACTTATTACAATTGTTTACAACCAATTCTCAAACCATTCCATTTAGTTTAAGTGATTTACAACTTATTCGCTTATATTTAATTCATTCTAAGCAAAACAACTTATATTCATTCCAATAGATTTCAAAATTGTCCTATTTCACTTCCACTAACTCGTAGAATTTATCTAATCCCGTTTACATCGAACGACTCATTTTCTTATGCAATTCGACAATATTAATGTGAATAAATAATTAGTTAAGCTTATAACCATTTAGATTGATTCCAACTCAATTTACACTTAATCCCATCCCATTTTAATTTATTTACGAACTTTCATTGCATTTCTTTCATATCCAAAAAGTTTGATTCCAAACCATTTTATTATACACGACATCATCACATGCTTCTATTAACTTTAAACTTAAGTTAATTTACTTCAATTCACTCCCGTTTCATAACTTAACTTCATTCTCATTTTTAATTTATTCATACTCGAATTGGATTTATTTTCATCTCAAAACATTTTTATTTTAATCCAATTCCATGCAACTTTAATTCATATTTAATTCATTTACAATTCTAAGCTGAATTTCTATTTATAACTCAAGCTTTATTTCCAAACTCTATTATCTATTCACAATCTTTGATTTGATTTCCTTTTGATCAAATCCCAACCATTTCACTATTCTATTCAATTAGTTTATTCTTTTATCTTTTTTTAAAATTTTAATTTACATTAACAATTCATTATTCAATTTAGTAATAATAAGGTCATTCAATTTATGCTTGAGTTTGATTTTCTTTTTCTCTTTTTTTTCTTCTTCTTTTTCCATCTATTTTAAAACCATTTTATTTAATTTTCTTGTGCTCAATCTTATTTAATATCCCAAGTTTGGGTTATTTTTTTCAGAATACAATATTTTTGTTCCGGCTTATTTATTCCCTTTTTAAATTTCATAAACTACTCACTAATAATATTCATACTTCACCATCTATTTACAGTCAATCATATTCACGTTTTACTTTTAACTAGGGTTTATATATATTATTATTATTATTTTATTTCTTCAATGCTTTTCAAATCTTTTATAAGCTTCCGAAGCTTATTTATTCCAATTCGATAGTTTACAATTATTTGTTTGAGTAGAATTTTATTCCATTCAATATTATCTATTACTCAACTGAATTTATTTCAACCCAATTTTATTTAGCTTAACTCCAGTTAAATCTAGCTACATACCATTCCTTTATTTCTCTCTTTTTCTCTCTTATAAGTCATACACTTTTATTTCCATACCCCCTTCCATTTTAGCTCAAATATATTCACTTTTCAATCTTTATAAGACACACTTATATTCTTTTCATAAACTCCAACTTTTATAAGCCGCCGGAATTTATTTATTCCAGTTCAAATTTCTATTTAACTCGTTTCTAGTTAATCTAACTTCTTATCATTCTTTTAATTTCATTTGCATAAGAATTTAATTTTATTTAATATTCTCTATAACTCATAATTTGAATGCATATATATCTACATCAAACTATTCCTCTTCGTTTTCAAAGCCAACCAAATTTCACAAACAAACATTAACCTAAAACATCCAGGTAACAATCCCCCTCTTGAAACTCAAAAATGAACACCGATGATGTCGCGATCATCATCGGAATTATTTTACAGCGACCGTAAAGAGTTCAATGTTTTTATCTCTTTTAAAACCCTTCAAATATTTTTAAATTCCAAATATCTCTAGATTTCAAATCCGATTCAAAAATATTCTCAAATATATATTATTTTTCCCAACTTTTTGAGAACCATTTTCAAATTCAAAGGAATTTAAATTTCCAAATTTTTAAATTCCAAATCCTTTAAATTTATTGGAATTTTATCTTATTTTAATTACTAATCACACTATAATTCACAATTATAGTTAACATTTACAAATTTCGTTTGTATATGAATTTATTTCTTAGTTTTCAATTATGGTTTCAATATCTTATTCAATTATGAATCACATTTACAAATCTCATTTATTTACTAATTTATTCCTTAATCTCTGGTTATTATTTTCAATTTCTTATTCAATTCTCATATAATAATGATAATAATTTAATATTATCATTCCTAACAACCAAACTTCCATATATAACTATAACAATTTACGAAAAATCATTCCTTTTATGTACAAAAATAATCTGGGTAAAATTATTTCATTTACCCTATTTAAACAATAAGGTGTCGTTCATCTCGTTTAAGAGTTTAGAAATCCCTATCGATAACATGGCGTCTGTAACGACCCGTATTTTACGTGTCGATAAATCGTAAAATTTACAGGTCGTTAGTGTTGATTGTCTTATCCCTAGCCTAAGTCGTATGGGAGGTTAACTCGTGTAGGCAACTTGAGCTTAGGTCGTGTGAGAGTTAGGTCGAGTAGAGCGACCTATGGGTTTGATCGAGTTAGCGTGTTAGGGGATTGAGTCGCGAACGACTCATGGGATGAGTCGTGACCGACCTATAGGATAGTTGCCGAGTTAAGAAGTTGGCGAGTTAAGGGTATGGCCGACTTAAGGAGTTAGCGACTTAGGGGCTGGGACGAGCTAACAAGTTAGCGGGTTAGTGAGGATAGCATGCTGGCGAGTTAGTGGAGTTAACGACCTAAGGGAGTTAGGTCGTATGGTTGTTAGGTCGGAGGCATTTTGGAGCGACCTAAGAGTGTTGGGTCGATTTGAGTTAAGTCGCATGAGCGACTTAGAGTTAGGGTTGTTGTTTTGGTTAGGTCGGCTCGTGCTTGAGTCGTGTGTGTTAAACCGCGTATGTAGATAAGTCGCGTGGGAGACTTCGTGTTAAGTCGGTTGAGCGACTTAGTGTTAAGTCGCGTGGGTTACTAGGTCGCTAAGGATGTGTGAACGACTTATGAGTTAGGTCGCTATGTCGCAAGCGACTTAAGGATCCGAACGAGTTAAGTCGTAGGACCTGATGAGTCGAAGGACGTAAGCTCGGTTGAGTCATGTGTGTCTTAGGTCGTAAGTCGTTAGGGGCGGCATGGTTTTAGGTCGGCATAGAAATAGGTCGGCACCGACTTAAGTTAGGTCGGGGATCTTTAGGTCGGCAACGACTTAAAACCGAGCACGCGAGTTAAGGGCCAGGCGACCTAAGGGGGTGATCTGCCTATAAATAGAGGGCTTTGGCTCACTTTTTGGCACCGGTTTTTGAAGCGACGAAGTGCTGCTGTGACGCCCCACCTCTATACCCACGCTAGCCAAGAACACTCCGGAGAAGTGCTGTCAACTAGCACGGAGAATAAGGCTGTTGAGGAGCGACCATCCATGTAATAGCTTATCACACGGTGGCTATAAATAATCTTCGGAAACAAACATAGAAATAATCATATCACAAATCAGTCACAGATATCCATATCACAAAGGCGGAAGAAGATATGAATATATAACTAACACATGAAAGTGTACATCAGAGTAGTGGTCAATAAGATCCACGATAATACAAAAGAATAGCAACACGTGCTATACAAAAGAATACAACTATGAGTCTATATCTCAAGTGTATACAGCAAAAACTGCTAATCTAAACAGTTAGCCAAAAGTCAGAGTGATGAATCCCTGGGAAGAAGTCAAGCAGAAGCACCTGTAACATCTCGGTCTGATCCGAGTATTATTTAAGAAAATAATAAACGGATCAGTCTAGCTATAAATATCAGATGACATGATATAACATAAAAGATATGGCATAAACATAAACATCCATAACGACATACCGCTATAAGTATGTAAATAATGATCAACAGAAGATCAATCAATAAGAGATAATCAATATCACAAGAATCTTCTCAAAGATTCGAAGGGGGCATCATACCCTAAACTTGTACTCATAACAAGTCAATGACACAAATTCCAGAAATCAACACGAGAAATCCAGAAATCATAAAAAGGGAAAGAGGCCTATCACATGACGGTCCGAAGACCATGGGGAGCTACCCCACATGTGTGAGTGGAATCACACAGAATGAGGTCAAGACTAACCAAAAAGCAGAAAGGTATGTGTGAATGGAATCACACAAGTGGTGTCTAGTCTAACCTTGCAATGAAAGAGACATCGCGCAATTGCTAGTCTAATTCATAAAGCGATCATCAAGATCAACGAGAAGTGTCAATTACACTAAGCTAGTAAATATAGAAGTTTAGCTTCATGTCCCATAACCACTTGCTTAACTTAAATATTTACGAACAAACTGTAAATCTTCACTAATAAAATTGTCACAAGGGGTTCAATCGAACAAGTCCAAGAATTAACCGACGAAGTGAACGCAAGCGTTTCATACCACTTGTTTTACTAAGTCGTTTAATTAGATTTCTCATCCGAGTGAGGTAAAGGCTTGTATATACTAATATATTGGAAAACGGTTTAAGAAAATATTTACTACTAGTATTGAAACCTTCATATTTTAAAGTGACAAATCATAGAAGCGATTGTAGAAACAATCAATCACAAAGATCACATTCGAAGATGTGATAAAAATCCAAGGAAATCAGCTCAGGAAGTTCGGTTGAATGTTCTTCAGATAAGATCGCCTACGCAGAGTTATACGACCTAAGTGAAGACAAGCGGCTTACGACCTAAAGCAAAATGAGGTCTAACGACCTAAAGAGTTCGCGGCCTAAGGGATACGACCTAAGTGGCGCGACCTAGTGGATGACAGGTCATACGACCTAAGGGTAAGGTCGGAGGCGACCTACGACTTAGTGGGGTCGAACGACTTAAGGACAGCCGACTTAACAAACAGGTCATACGACCTAAGGGTAAGGTCGGAGGCGACCTACGACTTAGTGGGGTCGAACGACTTAAGGACAGCCGACTTAACAATTCGCGACTTAGAGAGGCTTAGGTCGGATACGACCTACGACCTAGTGGAGCATAGGTCGGAGACGACTTACGAGATAACACGCGAACGACTTACTGGAGCTTAGGTCGGAGACGACTTACGAGATAACACACGAACGACTTACTGGAGCTTAGGTCGGAGACGACTTACGAGATAACACACGAACGACTTAACTCTTAACTCGCAGCCGACTTAGCACTCTAACTCGTGAACGACTCAACACAGGCGAACAGAAATACAAAGGCGGTGACTTTTCAACGCGCGCGACTTACGACTTAGGCTTAACTCGTGGACGACTTAGCGATGGCCAGAAACGACTTAAGGCCAGAACGACCTAACTCCGAGGCAGTGCGACCTAACTGCAGTTTTTTTTGTCAAAAACGCTAAAAATTGGAGTTTTTCGCCAATCCAATCCAAACCAAATGCAAATGCACATGCTAAAGTGATGGGGAATCATTCCCAACAGTCCAATATAGTTATAGGCTAGAATTGTGAGATAAAAATCTCACCTTTGCACTAAAATTTATGAAGATGAAGCTTGAAAGCAAGGAGAAGCAATCCAAAGCTTGAATCCAATATCTTCTACTTGAATTTGGAGTTGAATGATGGAGTTGCAATTGAATTTGAGCTTGGAGTTTTAATTTCCCATTCTCTTCACCATTAATGCTAAAGCTTGAGTTAGTTAGGAAATTTATGAAGAGTGAGGAGAAGAGGGTTGGAACTTGGGCTTAATAGGCTAAACTAACCCAAAGTCCAAAGCGGGAAAAGTTAGTGAAATTTCACTAACTCCAAACCTATCGATGTTTATACTTAAAAAGTTGTAAACGACATTTCGAACTCAATGGAAGTGGTCTCGAGTCCTAATTTGACCGTTTGCAAAAAGTAGTTTTTCGGACCAAAATCCGATTAACGATTTAATATTTAAATAAAAATATTTAAATGTAAACTCGATAAATATGCGGGTTGTTACAGCTGCCATTTTGGAAACTCGACTACAACATTTCTTCATCTTCTTTTCTCCATTCCAATCTAGTTCTAACATCCATCCAAGATCGAAGATCGAGATCGAAGATTCAAGGACCAAAGTTGAAGATCTTCATCCGTTGAAGCGAGACTTCATCGTTTCAAGCGGGATTTCGACGAATCAAGCTTGGATCTTCGCTGTCCAGATCTGAAGTGATTAGTTTTTGAAAGTGTTTGAGTGATTCGGTGAGTGGTAGTTATCTCTCACGCGGACCCAAAGGAGTATATTGGATTGGTGGTTTGTTGGAGTGTTGTAGATAGTGATTTCATACATTTTCCTTAGATCCAAGTGTAGATCCATTACTTATGAAGATGTTTACTTATGCAAGTTCATTCATCTAGTTGTAGAGACAAAACCCATGATTTATATTTGTTAGATCCATGCTAAAGACCCATGATTCATGTATGTTAGATCTATGCTCATTTATTTACGAAATTGCCATTGTAATTATAAATGCCTATTTAGATCATGTTTGATTACTTGATTTTCTATGCAGATCTTGTTGAATGATTGATTACTTGGATTAACGTTTGATTTGATCGATTAGTTGATCTATTACTTGACTTGGACAAGTAAGGTCGATGGTGATTCAAAAGCTAAGTGGAAAGGCTCTTGAATGGTGAAAGCTGCCTGTAGCATATGAAGCGGATGTGGAAGCTCATATGGATGGATTCGATGATGTGGAACCTTGCCATAATGCGAGAAGGCAAAGCATGATATTGAGATGGGACTTTGCTATGATGTGATGGGGCAAGGCATATGTTGAGATGGGACGGGTCATGATGACGTTCCAAGCACGGGTCATGACGACGTGCAAAGTTATAACTCGGTGATGCGGTCCAAGTTGGGATGGATAATGGTTAGCTTGAGAGGCGCTTGAGCTAGTATGGAAAGAGTCGTCAAGAAGGATGACTAGGAGGCTAAGATCTCATCGTTGTTGAAGGTTCTAGCATACTCAAAGCAAGGGTACGTTGGAACGGGTCACGATGACGTTCCAAGCACGGGTCACGATGACGTGCTAGTACTCTGGGCTGATGCGTTCGGCTTAGGCACGGGTCATGATGACGTGCGGAGTTATGTCTAAAACCGGGGTCACCATTAGCCCTTGACAGGTGGTCATTCAACTAACGGTGAAATCAAGGCAAGGATAACAGTGATAGCCAGAGTCATGGATGTTTGGTTGTATTATCATTCGGTCTCAAGAGCGGTGTTTTCTGGGTGCTTATCTGATCTTGGTTTAGGCCTTGGGGGTTTG
This sequence comes from Allium cepa, assembly GCA_030765085.1. Taxonomy (NCBI): domain Eukaryota; kingdom Viridiplantae; phylum Streptophyta; class Magnoliopsida; order Asparagales; family Amaryllidaceae; genus Allium; species Allium cepa. The sequence continues at coordinate 958,888,631 of CM060935.1, forward strand.
TATTTGGAAAACATCGTCCTTGGCTCGAGTGATTATTGCTTTACCTTAATTATCTGCTATGTTATGCTTGCTTCTTCTTAGTATGTGTCTGGGGGCTATCACTGTAGAAAGAGGTGGAGTGGGATGGTTTGGTTCCTATTCCTTTTATCCCTTATGCTCTTTTGGTATGTTTGATAGTTGATTTACTGCTCACTAAGACTTTGTCTGACTCAAGGTTTTATGTCTCCTCTTATTACCTTGGGCTGTTCATCCATGTTGGGATGGGCAGACTAGGTAGCAGGTGACAAGTGCTGTTCTTGGAGATCTACGCTGATGATGACGAAGACGAGCATGAGGCTTTTGCATATTATTTCCTATTATATGTACTGGGTGTTCCGCTGCTGTATTTGTTTGAGTGTTATGTAGTGAGGCTTTGATGTATGGATGATTCATATGTTTGTATAAAGCTATTATGATTAGATGATGATATTCTGTTCTATGGGAGCTTCACTGTATTATATTTCTCTATTGTATTTTATCCATGCGCTGTGAGTTTTACGATAGAGGTTCCGTTGTTTTAATTTACCCTGACTATCGTCCATGGCTTCCTGGCACACCTTTCAGCGCACTATTCTCTTGTTTTGGTGCGGGGGTCATGGGCGGTCGTCACAGCGTCCCACATATCGACCAGAATCCATAAACACTCAACCGATAAGTCAACACAATATAAAATAATTTTGTATTCACTAATAAATACACGCTCACATCTATTAATACACTCAAGCTCATTCTAGAATACTATGGACTCTATTCTATGAGTAATTCCCACCAGAGCCGAGGATATCACCAACCTAAGCTCCGATACCAAGTGTAACGACCCGCAAATCCGTACCCCTTGAGTCAACACTATTCTACATCAATCAACTCAAGTTGAACAGAAATACGAACCATTTGGGTTAAAGAAGAAGAGGTAGAAGAAGAGAAAACAGAAAACAACAACAGAATCTAACCAACATAGCTGAATAAAATATAATATATAATAACAAATCTTTGCACGAAAGAAAACTTTAACTGTTTATACACACATCATCAGAGTTCCACATCAATAACATACAACTGTATACACAACGGAATAATAACCAAATACGGAAGTACATATCGCCTTCCAGCTCGTCTCCTGAGCTCCACAGCATCCTTCCCTGTATCCTATAATACTCGGTCTGACCCGGGCATTACAGTTAAATAACATCCGAGTCAGTCTGGAATAACAGCGTGAGAAAATCACACTCAAATTGATTATTAAAGTTTCACAATCCTTTGAAAACAAAAGCATCTCGTAAGACCACGCCATAAATAAACATGTCGGGTTTTACCTTACGATAGCTAAAACATTTCTTGTTAAAATCCTCTGATATTATAATAGGGTCTATATACAAATACTTATTAAAATAGCCGAAATTGTTACATGATTAAATTCTAGCTACTAGCCACAGAGTGGATAATACAAACAAAACTCGTACAAGGTTCGTAGGGAGAATGGATTTCCAACTAATGACTAGGCACTGGGGTGCCACCTGTCACGGTATCTGGCCTAGATCACTGTACCGAGGATCACTCCCGACCTCCTGAAACACAAGACCGGGACTAACCTTACTGGATAATTCCGAGTGAGATCACCCCACGGTTGGGATCAGCAACCACACCACTAAGCCAAAATAAAAAGCGACATCTAGACGGGGATGACCTCACCCTGAATGGGTGCTATCCACCTAGCCTTGCTGCATAACCCCTGATTTTCAGTCATTCCCGGCTGATGAGGCTTGAAGCTAAGCGTTACCTTTTTAGAACATATCCCTTAGAATGCCCATCATCCACCTGACGATATTCCAAAAGCATTCATCCATACAAGTCCGTCCCGGGTTTGAATGCAACCGAAGGCACTATTCCTACTACATCCTTTTGGAAATATCCTCAGGATTAGTAGCGACTAGCCCTTGCAATTCACTGCTCCATCTTCGAATCCAAACTCGTTATCCACGAAACGTAAAAACCGGATCGAAGTAGTTTTCGAGAAATAAATCTCGATCCCGATCTCTTCAAAACTATCAGTGCATTGACCAATATTGATAGTCAGTTATTTAACTATCAAGTAACATTCACAAACATCCATCAAACAATAAATAATTTCCCAAATTATTTATTTCACAAATATCTTCGATAGATATATTCCCACTTTCAAACCTTTTTGAAACAGTTTTCAAACCACATTCTTCTCATAGAATAAATTCCCAAATACTTATTTCCATTGAAAACACCAAGAAAATTACTTAGATTTTTAAAATAATTTAAAAATACTTTATTATAAAATACACTTTAAAACATTTAAATTAAACTACTTTAATACTTTATTTTAAAATATATGCTCAAAGAGTATTTAAAATAAACTACTTTACAAAATATAAATCTACATTTTTATCCTTTTAAAACACAATACCAAGTTACCTTTAAATAATTACTACTGCATTAAATTTGAGAAATACTTACCTTTAAATTTAGACATTTAAAAATTATAAATTTTCTAAAACATACTTTAAAAACAACTTTAAAATCTTTAACTCATACTTAAAAGTTTGCTTTAGAAACGTACTTGGCTATCCAGGGAAATACACTTCTCTTTCACATCTTTAAAAATAAATCAGTATTTATTTTTAAAAAAATTCACATTCTTTTATAACTTCCAACCTTGAATTTATATTTTCAAATATCCATCGATATTATATTTCACTTTATATGCCTAGTTTATAAATTCCAAAATCTCACTTCTCTTTAAAATTCCAATTTTAAACACCTAAATCAATTTCCAATTGATTTCCAATTTACTTCACTTTGGAATAAATTTCCTTACTTACTTCATTTATTTCAAATCCATTAACCTCAGATTTTATTTCTTATTATGGTTTAAAAATCCTTTTTAACTGAGAATACCAATTTCAGATTCCCAAATTCCTTTCTTATCCCTTTTAAATAAATTCAAACCTTGAATTCAAAATAAATTCTTTATTTCTTTAAATAATAATGCTTGAGTTTTAAAATTCATTATTTCTCGGTTACTTCAAAATTCCCTTTCCATACTCGGCATTAATTTACTAGAATTTAAAAAAAAAATCTCTTTTATTCTTTCCAATTCATTCCTGAATTTATTCAAATTCTCTAATATTCTCTACTTAAAATCTTCTCTTATATTTCCTTTTCAAAAGTCCGATATATATATATATATATATATATATATATATATATTTTTGGTAACCCAGTATGCCCAAATATATTTAATCTACCCGTGGCATCCAACAATCCAATCGTCAATATATTTCATCATGGGATATCAAATATTCATAACAGAGAATATTAACATTCTAAATAAATTTTGAGGAATCCAGTTGAATCCCTCCAACCTGTTTCCTTGCATCCACAGACGTTAGCACAATACCAATTCCACTTTGAGGTGGAATATCGCGGTATATAGGATTATAATAATATCATCCGCTATTATGCGGCGCATAGGGTCTCATCCGCTATGTATCGCGGGAATAAATCACTCCAATATATATATATAATATATATTTATATATATCACATCCAATTAATCCAATTATTCAACCAAATATTTAAATTTAACTATTAAATTTAAATAAACCCAGATGAGTGTGCGATTAACTCACTTTTAATTTTGCTTTCAATCCAATCAGACCCCGACTTGAATTTCTTCACAATTTTGACCTTGAATAAATAATTTACATTTAATTAATATTCGAAATAAACTCGAACAATTCATCCACCATTTTAAAATTTTAAATTCAGGTAATGATTTAGCTTTATATTGATTATTAAATTTTAAACAAAATTTCTTTTGAATAATTCTCTTAGCACAAAAATAAATTTCAACAGTTTTAATAAAAGAAATTAATCACCGAACTCTTAATTTAAAGGTAAAGTAGCAAAATAAAAATATGTAAATGTATATTTATGTCTTTACGAACTATATATATATATATATGTATATATATATATCTTTATAGATTTGATAAAAAAAATCTAACTTATTTAAATTCTTTCAACATTTAAAATCTCTTTTTATTTGCCAAAATCTTCTATATATATTAATATTATCTGTTTACTGTCAATCTATTTAAAATAGAAATCTTAAACCTTACTGTAAAAATAAATTTTCTATTAAGCTATGCTATCTCAATATAAATTATTTAAACTAAAATAAAATCAAAATACCTTACTGTAAATTCTTATTTTCAGTTCCTTTTTTTCTTCGGTATATATATATAAATTTTTATTCAATATTGAATTATAAACAGGAATAGATACCTCACTGCTAAAAACCCTAACCAGCCTCTACGAAGCCTCATGGCCAACCCAGTCCTCGATCGAACTCGCCGACCCCTTCCTCCTACACTCGCGACTTCGAACCTTCCCTTTTCTTGCCTCTGCGCGCGCGAGTTCGCGAGTCTCCTCCAGCACCACCGCCCAGCCTTGCCTCGCGATGCCCCTTCCTACGCTGCCGCCTCCCAAATCTGCGATCGACCTCGAGTATGCCTCTCGAACGAAGCTCGCGATTCCAAACCTCGCTTTATTTTGTTTCGATTGGCCTAAGCTAAAGAACAGCAAAGGAGGAATTCACGGTTTCGAATCGCTTATGGGTAGAGGAGAAAGAAAGGTGTGCGATCTTAGGGTTTGGAGTGGAAGCAGCGTGGAAAAATTTGAATCTGAGTACTTATCTTTGGCCGAAAATTGATTTGAAAATGGGTATTTCTTTTGAGATTTTGAAAATAAAATTGAACGGTTCAGCTAATGTTTTAAAGAGGAAGATGCATGTTGAGGGAGCCAAGGTACAGTGATTCTGGAAAGAACGAAAAAGTTCTGATGTGACAGAAATACAGCTTGACTGGCCGATATATACATATATTATATTTTTAAATTCAAATCGTCTCGAATATAGCAACTCAAAATCTCGAACTTCTATCTAGGCGTGCCGCCAGGCGTTCGTAATGTTATACCCCTGTTCCGAATGCAATGGAAAAGGTTTTGAGTCCTAATTTGATCGTATGGAGAAGATAGCTTTTTTGGATCCGGTTATAATATTAAATTTTCGAAATGAATTCAGCGCGTTTATATATCGTACGATCACACGATAACTCCAAACGCTATAACAATTGAAATCCGATAATAATACAATATTACGGATCTAATGGAACTGGTTTCGTCGAATTCTGAGACTATGCCCTGGAAAGCTATTTTTAAATATCAATTTAAACAATATAATTTTAAATTTGAACAAAACACTTTTAAATTCAATTTAAAATTTCTATCACCTTCAGTATTATCAATGTAAATCTTCCAAGCCTTTAAATTATTTTTAACCGGCTTAAAACTCCAGATTCAACATTTTACCCAACTCCAAATCATTTAATTTAATAATTAAATTACCCAATAAATAGTGATATTTGAAATTCAAGTTCAAAATTAGCTTTTAAATATTTAAAATCAATTAAATATTCCGATTTCAAATATCTAAAAATTCTGGGTCGTCACAGAAATCCCAGACTGCTAGGGTTTAGAAGAAAAAGGGATAGAATAACGATAGGAAACAACAGCACAGAATCTCACAGTCGCAGCGGAATAAAATATAATATAAAATATTAGCATTTATACAAAGAAATGCTATAACTGTCAAAATACGTACAAGATATCAGAGTAAAACAAATCTAGACAGTTATAATAACTTGTCTTCAACTACTGTCTATACAGCTCATAATACACAACGGAATTTAATCGATACGTCTCTGCCATCCGACTCGTCTTCTAAGCTCCAAACATCCTAACCTAAAAATCTGTAATACTCGGTCTGATCCTAGCATTACAATAAAGTAACACCCGAGTCAGGATGAAAACCAGTGTGAGTAAAACCAACTTGATCTGAAATATTAAAGTTATGAAGCTTCTTTGTAAACCAAGGTAACTTGTACAACACGATGAGTTTTTATTTTGTTTTAAAACCAAACACTTTTCCAAAACCCATTAGTATTGCCAAAAATGTCTAGGTACAGATTTGCTTAATTAAAATAGTTGAATTTACGCAATTTATTCAAATCAAGCCTATTAGACTCTATAATCAAACCCATAAAGATATGTAGTGATTACTGAATCGAAGTGGTTTTGGATAACGCCGATACTCGATCCTGGTCTCTTCGAAACCAAGTGACAAATTTTAAAAGGGTAAATTGTTTAAAATAAACAATTTATTATTTAGGGTGACCATATTCAAATATGGGAATTTATTACAAATTTTATTTCAAAATAAAACGTATCACCACTTAAATTCCATTATTTTAATCTGTTGATCACTCGATGGTATAGATAAGAATAGTTGAGACAAATATCCAATAGAGTTAAGATGAGATATAGATCATTAGATAATTTAACAATCAATAACCAATATCAAATAATTCCCTTACCGAGATTTAATTTGTCGGATTAAGCATATCCATGTATATCCAAATAACGATCTATCTTTAGTTAATTAAGATTTAACACTTATTCAATATCCGACTCGTTAATTTGTATCAAACTTAAAAGCCAATTAATAATGTAATTAATTGTCTATTTAATTATAAAATTCCATTTAACTTTAAACCACAGATTTAGTTTATCGGTAGAATTTTATTGTAAATAAAAGAGGGGTGTAAATTATCATACAAATCTATTTATAAATCTCATTCTCCAACTTTTCCTCTCTTTTTTCTTTTTTTCAATCTTCCTTTCTACTTTTCTTTTCTATTTATCTTTTCTTTTTACTTGTCTTTCTTCCATTTTCCTCCTTTACTTTTCTTTTACTTTATCTTTTCTTTCTTATTTTCTTTTATTTTTTTCGTTCTTTTTTTGCCGGTCCAAACCCCGGCCCATCTTCTTTCTTCCCTTTCCCCATCTCCTTTCCCACCTCTTCTTTTTCTCACCTGGATGCACGAAAACATGCACACCCTAGGCATATGCATGCACGCGAGCTCCGATCGTTCGACCTTACCGCCTACCGTCCCCACACATCACTCACCACCGAGCCAATACGCCCTGCCACCCTGAAGCCCATGACAACCTCAAAATGGAGTTTTCGATCTTCACCCCATACTCTGGAAACCCCATGTCCTGCCTGATTGCCTCGTCTCGGTCACCCCGACCACTATCACCCACCAAAACTTGTCATGAGCTACACCACGATTTCCTCTACCATTTCCCCTCTGTGCACACCCTCCTTCCTCTTCTCCTCGACGTAGCTCGACCACGAACGAGCCCCCATGAAGCCATACCCTAAACCCTACTATCCCTTCGACCTTCTTCCACGATCACTTAAAAATTCCAACATTATTTTTCCCACTATCCCCCCCCTCCGAGCTAACTTTCGACCAAATCCCGCCGCCCACCATCGACGGCATCGTCGAAATTTAATCAATGATCAAATTCCGTTCACCACCCTCTATCTTGACACATACGAAATGATAAATCATGAAACCGCCTCCAAAAATCACCATTTTCGATGGCGATTACATTCCCGTAAGCAAAAACACAAATTTTAACATTCGATTTTCTCACAACATTTGGTCACTTACTGTGAAACTCCTTTTTTCCATTCTATGCTTCATAATATTTATTAGAACCAATTTTAAAATAAAGTTCCATCAAAAACAAGCAACTTCCTCTTTAACATCATAACCTAAAACGATCTAAGTTGAAAGATAGAAATTTTAGAAATTGAGTGTGACAGTTTTTAACTTACAACATAACAACATGGTGAGCAGGACTATGGTTCTCCTATTTTAAAACCTTTTATATACATTTATATACGAGAATTCTTGTATTACTGTTTTTTTAAGGCATACTTGACAACAACACTTCCAGCCTACATAATCATAATATTACAGTGTCTAAAAGTATATATTTTACTCACTGTTACAGCAAGATGCACAGTGTTGATCTTCCTCAGGCTTCCGCTTCTTGTTTTCCAATGGCAGCCTTTTTTACTTTGTTATATTTGTATTTTATATTTTTCGTTTATAAAAGAGTGTAGGAAGCTATGCATATATATGTATATGGAGCTGAAAAGATAGGGAGGCACTATGGTGGCTGAAGTCTTTCACTGTACAGGCTTTTTTTCTTTTGTTATTTTAGTTTGAAAACATAAATCTGATTTGATTTCCTAAATTCCAGTGATTTGATTAAAGATGATTTGATTTATTATGTGGATTAGATTTGTATGTGACTTGAAATTTGAAGTTGCCATCATGATGCTCCCTTAGATGCTTACATATACATACGTATATGAAGAGAGATTGGTTGTCTTATACCTATTTACACTGTTTGTATTAACACACATACATTATTTCCTGTCTTATGCCACATATGTGCATATGCATTCACCCTTATACATTTTGTCATCATATACCCATTTTACTTTACATGCTTACTCATATATATATATATATATATATATATATATATATATATATATATTATTTCCATTGGCAATTCTTTTATGACATATATATATTTTTCAAATGGCATGCAATTATATACTTGTATATCTATATACTTAAGTATATATATTATATAACATCATAAGCTTGTATGTATTATATATATATATATATATATATATATATATATATATATATTCTATCTTTAATTTAAATGGTAGAGTTTATATACATATTTTCATAATATTTATTATATCCAGGAATTTAAAATTCAATTTTTAGTATAGTTTTTTTTATCAATTTATAGATACAGGTATTTTAACTCCCAGAAAAATCTATTTATTCGACTTATAAAATTAAATGTTTCAATAATTAAAACCAATTAATTACCTATTTAACAGACGTAAAATAATCGGGTCATCACAACTGACTTGAGTGTTATTTTATTATAATGCTCGAGTCAGACCGAGCATATTTATAGATTTCTTTGCATGCATTAGAGCTCAAGAGATGGGTTGGAAGTCTTCAAGTCGTATTCACGTATATGTTATTTTTCGCTGCTTTGTTGTTGAAATCATGGGTAATTGTGAGAACGGGCTGTTCTAACTGTTTAGTTTGATGTTAGTGGATCTCTGATGGATGTATGTAAATAACTGTTCTCTTTTGTAAAGATCATTGATATTATGTTATATATGTTCCGCTGCGATTGTGATTCGACGTTGTTTCTAGTTTCTTTCTTCTTTCTTCCTTCCTTTTTCTTTTCCTATAACACTTGGGTTTTCCGATATTTGATTTCTTAGCACGCAATACAGTGGACATATTAGTGTCGATTTCGAGGGTCGAAAATCCAAGTCGTTACATTTGTTCGTGAAGCAATTTGGGCCTTACACAACACTTAGCCATAAAATTTCTTTTCTTTTACTTTCTTCTAAACCTTTTTCTAATCAATATGAAATGCTACATAACTTCAAATAAAAATCATATTCATGTTACTAAAATGTTTACTCGTCATTACAAAATTCTACTTATAAATCAAACTAATTGAAATCTTCACTTAGAGATTATTACTATCACAAATCTTCATTGCATAATCCCATTCATGTTCAAAATATTATTTTCCTATTTTTAACTTGTTCAATTTTAAAACATTTATTATTTACGTTTCAAACTCAATTGTTAATTAATTAGCAAAATCATTCATTTAAGTAAATAAAACTTCTTTTCCTTTGAAAATATATTTCTAATCACATTTACTAAAAAATTTAGATTTTGCAAAATATATAATTACCTTTATCATATTCAAGATTATTCTATATTCATAAATATACAAATAAATCCAGATCTTCCTTATTTGATCTTTAAAAATCCCTTTTTAATTAAATCATCACTATTATCATTATTTAATTATACCTCAACATTAGGTTGTTAGAAACTTCTCCCTTAAGAAAATAGCCTCCGCGTAATTTCCTATAGGGAAAATCTATAGCAAGCTAAAATAATTAGCTTTACTACACCTTCTTGGTTTAAATCTTTATAGTCAATTATCAAAATAATACAAACATATTTAAAACAACATCAATAAATTCCTCGGTGGCCTTAAAATGATAATGACTTATCATTCCATGTCCAACATTATGGTTATGGGCATGAGTTGCACAACTCACTTGGGATCATACCCATGAATTTTATTACAATTAAAAGTAATTCAAATATTGAAATTCCCAAAAAAATTGGAGTAAACTCTATAGTAAAAAAATTCTAAAAATTTCACAATACTCAAATAAAAACACAATTATATACTTTTATAAATCCATTTCATTACTTCAACAAATAAATCCTTATGATACAAACCTCTTAATATATTACCAAGTATTCAAGCATTATGTTACCATTTACAACTCTCAAAATAATGGAATAAAATTATTTATAAGTTTATCTTCTTCAAAACTTCTCTCATTGTATAAAACATTTCTTATATATATAATACAATGTAATATATGTATATATTACAATATAGAAATCATGAATAGTTATAAATACTAAATTTAAAACTGTAGAAAATATTTAACTTTACTAAACAAGTTTTCTACTTCAAACTCCAATTCCATAAAGCAATTTTAATAAGATTTACTATTACAAAATCCAATTCTTCATTAAAAATATCAAACTGTGCCTTTATGCAAACTTAATAATCCACAATAAATATTTAATATCCTTTATAAATAAACTTAACTCAATATAACCAACAACAGTAGATATTTCTAATTTCACCTTACATATATCATATTTCTTTATTACAAAAATGAAAAATCATCATTAGTCCTTGAAAGCATTATACATAAAATTTTCTTTGAATACTTCAGAGTCAAATTCTATATTCAGAAAATACCTGTTGTTTTATTTCAAAATTCACTATACTACCAAAACTAACAAAACAATATCTTACTAACAAAATTACTTTAGTTATATATTTTAATTCATTTTTGAAAACTTTTCTCAAAACACTTGTTAATCACAAAAATAAATTTCTTTAAAACTTTTACTCTACTACTTACCTTACAAATCAAAACTTTACTTTAAAGACTGTGAAAAATTACTGAAAATCTCAAATATAAATGTTCAAGTCATAAATTAGCTTCTAATAAATTTATATTAAGAAAACAGATTACTAGAATAAAATTATATTAGACTATGTTGATATTTTAAATATATATAACAACTTTCCAACCATTGTAATTATTCTTTGGAAAACTCTTAATATAACATACAATATCAAATAACATCCATAATCATGATTTTGGATCCAAAAAGGAATGGATGTAAAAATTTAAGAAAATAATAACATGTATTTAAAGAAGTCAAAAGTACTCAGGTTCATTCGCCTGAAACTAGATTCGGTTGATTGAATTATTACTTTATTCTACTTATTCTTGGATTTTCCTTACGGCAATGAGATTTACAAGGCTTCATCAGTTGAAATTTCTCCTAGACGATTGAATTTCTAAAACCTAAAAATACCCATACATAATCAGTTCAATTTCCAACATACTTCAATATTATTCAAAGTCGATCAAAGCAAACCAACATAATATATTCATACAAATCTTTTAAATATAAACCACCTTTCGTTCTAAAAGACATTCAACCACAAATCATATGGAAATTCCAAATTCATATACAAAAATATATGGATGATACCTCACCATGAATTTCTAGTGCTCGCTTAGCCAATTTGCTGCAGCATTGACCATGTGATCAATATTGTATCGCCATCGACGTCAGTTCTCTACTAATATTCAATGGTTGTAATCATCATATAAATACATGTATATAATCATATGAAAATACAATTATTATTATTTTCAAAACAATGAAATTTACTATAATGATACAAATACTCAATTATAAATTTCCAAATTGAAACAATTTCAATAATTTCTAAAACTTTCAAAATACATATCTTCACAATATAAGCTTTACTAAAATTCTATTTCAAATGATATTTCTCTTATCAAAATATTTACTATCGCATCTTAAAGCTTTAACTAAATTCTTTTCAAATCATAATTCAAAATATTTCTTTAAATCCCTACAAATATCAAGTTTATCTGCCTTCTAAATATTTTAACTCTTTATAAAGCTTTACTATACATTTAAGAATTTTAAAATCTTTTCAAAATTTTCGAAAATTTTCAAAACTTTTTAAAACTTTGTGTCAATATGCCTCGTCATAGTGTTTAGGATTCCTATCGATAATGTTGATCAGGCGCATCGATTGAAATTCTTAAAGTACTCAACGGACAGATTAACACAACAGTTAATTCCAAAATTAATATCTTATTTCTTTGCATTTATTTTAAATCATACTTTACATAATAATACTCATTAAAGCTTAATCAAAGGCTACACTTATAAATATAGATTCTATCAAAAGCTTCATAATCAAAACATTTCACACTTTATATATTTATAAGCCAAATTCACAAACTTACTTTCATTTAAATATTCGCTAAAGCTTTTTCAATCATAAATAATTTCCAACAATTCAAAGAATATCAAACAAGCATATTTAAAATTACTTTACAAAATGTAATGTAAACACATCAATTACAAGCTATAAAACAAAATCTTCAAAATTCCTAGCGGTAACTTCAATCCAAAATATCCTACAAGGACTTAATTTCAAAAATTACAAATTTAACATAAATAATCATCAATCAATGCGAACAAAAATATTCAAACAAACAACAACAACGTGCTTAACAAGAAGTAATTTATAAATTCCCACTGTGCAGTCTAGCCACAATGGACTAGAACACAACACTTTATACAAAACCACCGAAGGTAAGCCATTTTATATTTCATACTCAATACATGTTTGCAAAATATTTTATATATAAAAACACAAATATGCTCCCAATTGATTATCCCAAGTAATCATCTTATACCAAGTAATATATATACCCCTATTATACCTTACTATAAAATAAATTTCCAACACACCCAAGAGGATATGGACAAGTAAACCTCATCTAGGCTAATGACTCATATCTCATATATATGATGTATTATTTTGAACCTTCTCTGATACCAACTGTAGCACCCCCCCCCCCCCCACCTCCATATCCATAATATCTAAGAGTATTACTGAGTAATACTGCCAGGTAATAAGGAGAATAAGGCTATATGGGGTACATACATGAATATTCACTTAGACAAGCACCAGTATGTATTTAAACAACATATGAATAGCTCACCTATATCCACATGGTTTTAGTACAAAGTAATACACATGTGTGCGTCCAAGATAGAACAATACATAATATATATGTATATAGTGTTAGCAAGAAGAACACATAGTCAAAATGCAGCGATAATATATAATAGAAATCTATATATAAATTCAAGTTATACATCAAATATACACTGCCATTGAAACATCCAATACATCCAAATACATCTCAATAATATACTACTACATAATTACATAATAGTCTCCTTTTATGCCCAACATCCACAAAATGGTCAACTTGTCCCTGAATCTGAAATGTCACAGATTGAACCGAGTATTATAAATAACATACGGATTTGACTATGTCAATAATGATAACAAAAAATATATTGGCATAGTGATATATGATATAATGTGTAATTAAAATAGATAACAATATATAAGGTGAGATAGCCAACGGAATCATCTCATCAAGTCCAACATTATACAAACCATAAATATGAATCTATCACAATCCAAATCACATCAACAAATAAAGGCAATCTCAAAAATATCGAATCAACAAACAATATGGATATAACGGGGACTGACTACACTTTAGACTCATCTGGTCTCTAGTATAAACAACTCATCATAGAAACGAGACATATATGTCAATCCTCTATACACACATACCGTAAACCAGACGAGAGACTGATGCTCGCCTGCTGCATGACCGCTCCAAGAACCCATGTCTACTCTTTAAGCACTGAGAAACCGTTTATTATTACAGCCTTCAGCTACCTCAAGAGACATCGTGACCCCATCCATCAATGACTTACCAATGCGTAGCATCATTCATGACCCTGTTTCGCTCCTAATGGTAATAAAAATTAACCAATGCAAAACAAGAGGCTACCAACTACCAATCCTACGGTGCATGTCAAATATAATAAACAACCACGGTGTCTTGGATTTGGGGCCCAACCCCATGATTATACCGCCAGGGTGGACACTGGCCAATCTGGTTCACTCCATAAAAATAAAGAAAGATAGACAAAGTATGGATGTTTTTATAGTATTCGTATCCAATAGCTACACATGCCTCCAGTAGTAGGCCAATACACGACTCTCAAAAGTCAACACCTGACTATATTATACCCCACACCGAGTATTGCGTAAACATGAGTGTAATCTCCATTTTAGTGACATTTACTTACCAAGAATAACTAAACAAATGACATAACAGCGTCTCATACCACTGTATGTCAATCGGTGAATTATTCAAGGCTCATAAACTACACTCGATCCACACTAGATATCTCTATTTGAAAAGTCCAATGGATAGCCGAAATAGTGTTACCAAAACTCTCATATTAGACGGTATCACTAATCCATTTATTTAAATTTCTCGTCACAAAGAAATGAAATCTCTCAAATCAAATAGAAGGACGTCATCACCATATCATCTTAAAATATTACTCAAATCAATATCAACGGTGAATCATTCATAACAAATAATTAATGGGAAAAGAATAAGAAAGAATAGTAATGTGGTAAAATAGGATCATAAGTATATAGTTAAATAATATTAAATCCAATGTTAAAATAAATACTACGTTCGCTATGTCAATATATAATACCTTTAAATTATAAAATAAATTACTAATACAAATCCTTATTTTCAAATCAATATACATATTGGAACTTCCAATCACTTCATCAAATATTTATGACATAATTGCGAAAACCATTTCCAAATTATTTAACTAAGTTATATTTTAAAGTAAATTAAATTAATTTAAAAATAGTTCCCTTTACATTCCAATTTATACAATACAATATGAAATCTTACTGATAATTTTTTAAAATCATTATATATCATTTAGGAATTCCTTTATAATTTTCTAGGATCATAAAATAATTTACAACGAAATTTGTAATATATAAAAATAGATTCTAGAAAGAAAGTATATATATTAAACTATAACAATATTTTAAATATACACATTAAATAAATTTCAAAACATCATAAAGTTCATCAGAAAAATCTTGATATAATATGCAACATTTAATTGAACATAAACAGCCATGTTTTTGAACCAAATAGAAATAAGAATTAAATATAAAGAACAAAAGAAAATAAATATCCAGTGATTCAGAACCTCCCAGGTTCAGTCAAATGAATAATTCCCTCAGTCGACTGACCCGAGTTGTCTAAAACTATAAAAGGAGCTGAATGGATAGGGTTTAACTTCAGGATTATATTTTGTACTAACTCAGTCAACTAATGATTCTCTCAGTCGATAGAAGCTGGTCCACAAAAACCGACGAATGTCGACTAAATTTGAATGTTGCAATCAGGGATTAAAGTTTACACTAGTACGATAAACTGAATGATTCTCTCAGTTGACTGAATTACTAAAATACAGAAAAATGGTCATTTGAAGTTAATTCAAATTCTATAAGTTAAAACTAGAAGTTAAACATCAAAACTAGGTTTCGATAGAGAGTGGAGGTCGCTAGAAGACCTTGCACAAGTGTCGAAGAGATGCTTTTGGAAAAGTCGAGAAGGCTTTCGCAACTAAGGTTCCGCATGACATGATTCCGCCCACTAGAGGCACCTTTGGTTCTGCATAAGGGGATTCCGTAGAAGAAAACTCATCGCTAATGGAAGACGTTCTACAAGAGACATCAGCGTCATGTACAAATATTACCTTCCACAAATTCAACTTGCTACATCATTCAAAAGAACCTTTCGATGGGATATAAGGATGCTTCCACCATAGAAGATCAGATCCTTGGATGCAAGGCAACACCAGTCAAACACTATAGAAGCGCCGGTTACCTTCAGAAAGATCCTTTTGACGGAGTCGAAAGGTTCCCTTCCGCTTAAAACAAGCTTTCCTTCTAAATTAAAGAAGCAATGGATCGAAGCTATGAGTGTTGCATTCTTACCTTTCGATGGAAACAATGGCATCAAGATATGTTCAAAGAGCTATAAGCCAACCTTTTGACAAAGCCGAAAGGCCACCCTTTTGCATAATGCCGAAAGGACGCATGTGAAACCTACCTTCGGATATGGTCGGCACGACCCCCACGGAAGGTGCAAACACGCACCTATAAATAAGACCCAAGGGGTCCATTTTTGGGATCCGATTTTGTCTTCAAAATCACTACTGTTTTGAAAGTCTGTAACTGTAATTTCTAAATAAATTTGGATCTTTTTCCAACAATTATTACTATGTGTACTTTGGTGCATAATAAAGAATTTCATCTTTGAGATCAATGTTCTCATGTCGTTTATGTACTTTATGTTAATATAATCAAATATCGATCCTCTTTTTACATTTCATTGGTTCGAAAGGTTCAAGAGCATCTTTCTACTGGATTTAGCCCCCCTCCAAAACCCCTTCAGATTGGGGATCTTCTTAAGATACAATCTGCGGAAATACCTCTAGATAAGGAATTCATTTAAGATCCAAACTACGGAATCAAAACCATCATACAGTCTCAAGGGATATTATTTGGTATATACTCCTTACTCCTAGACCTTTCGACGAGGTTGAAACCCCACAGACAATATTAAGGTTACACTACTGGATTTAAACCTACCTGTCTTCAGCCTTTCGACAAAGCCAAATCATCCTTGTTCTGCTGAATTAAACCTATCGTCTCATTTGAAACCTTCATTCCACCTATTTTTCAATAGGATCGAAACCTATTTATCTGGTTAAGAATTCCTACAAAGAATCAGGCTCACCTTTATAAGTTTTTACAATAGGAATAATTCATTTGCCCTTCCTCAGATCCTATCAATGTGGTCAAAACCTAATATTTCTATATTCTGACCATTTGGGAAGGTCATATTCTACGGAATCAAGATTCTTATTCCCATTTCTGAGGGCTCTATTATCCTCCTTAAAGGTCTTCTACATACAACCATTTCACCTTAAGTTCATCTACTTGGATTCTTTGGGGTGTTGACTACAAATTTGGTTAACATTTTGGCGCTAGAAGGAGGGCTCGAACCTCCGTCCTTATTGGATTCCCCACCTACTCTTCTACTTGGTTAATCTCTTAAGACTCGTAAACTCCTCTTTTTGGGCAAGAAAGTATCTATTTTGGTTAAAAGACTTACGACTCTTCCAACTACATTTAAAGGATAAGGAATAGATTCAATGTTCGAAACAAGAGAGAGTTTCTGCAAAGAAAAATTAGTTCAAGGGTCCACAAAATCTCTAGAAGTAAAGTCTAATCATCAAATGGATTATAACCCACATTTACTTGAAGAGAAAACCCTTTGGCTTCAAGCTCTACATGTCATTAAGAGGAAAAGGCGGATTATACCTTATGACCCTTTAAAATGGAGTACTAATCCGTTCCATTTGGGATCAACCCCAATCTTTGCTCTCGAAAAGGAGAATTCATGGAAAGAGGACCTATTTCAATAAATGAGAAGGACCATTCACTCATATTCCCATGGGCCTATCTTTTAAAAGGAAATGATAAAGGATTATGACGGTTTTACACATAAATGGAGTAACATTATAATTGAGGCTCACCATTCGAGGGAAAACCATGACCGTATAGAAATATCCGCAACCGGAGAACTAAGGATAATAAAGGAATTACCAAGTGGAAGTATAAAGATTACCAGGAAATTTCCGACCGAAGCCCTAAGATTGAAAGAAAGGCCCTTGAAAGAGGATCAACAGACAATGAAAAGGAAACCTACTCCTCGAGAAGACGTACTTGAACCAAGCCACAAAAGAATTAGACGCTAGTCAAAGGTGGCTCAAAATTCAAGACTTCTTAGAGAATATAATATTACTACCTCAATCGAAGACATTTATATCTAAACAAGAGAAGAACTGAATTATTGGCCTTTTCGAAAAAAGAAGTCAGAATTTGAAAGGAAACCTAAGGGATTATATTGCTACTTTCATCTGATAAACGGATATGATACAAATCAATGTAAGGTACTTGAAAAGTTGGTTCTACACTTTCTAAAACAAGGAAAACTTAAACAGTTTGTAAAGGATTGAACAAGTTATGGAATAAAAATTCTGTTCTCAAAATAAGAGAAGTCTACATGGTCTAGAGTAAAATTCTCCTTAAACTTGGACTACCCAAACTGGTAGGCTACCAATAATGGTAGAAATCCCGTAGTCGCACCAAGATAGCTAGGTCAAGGCACCTTCTAGAGGGATGGAGTAAGCCTTTAGTCGCACCAAAGTCAGAAATGGCCAGGTTAAAGCAGCGTAAGCCCTTATCCACATCACGCTATGGCCAGGATAAGGCGCCTCTTGGAGAAAGGACGGGGAATCCCCTGGTCCCGCCACACTATGGCCTGGCCAAGGTACCGAACAAGCCCTTAGTCGTGTCATGCTATGGCCATGTTAAGATGCCTTGTGGAGGGAGGTCAAGTAAGTCCTCAGGCCATGCTTGAGAATAAGCTAGCCGAGCGCACCGAAAACCTGGATGAAATGACCAGTGGGCCATGAAAAGTCTAAGCCTGAAATGGGCACCACCAGAAATTGACACTGCCTAAAATGGAAACCGCAAGAAATTGGCAACGTATAAAATGACAACAGCCTGAAATGGGCACTGCTTGAAATAAGCATGAGAATTGGACAAAAGAGTCCCTACCTTAAATAGGCCAAAACAAATGAATAAAGAAAATCGAGCCTGAGAAAGAAAAAGCATGCAAGATATCATTATAGCCTAAAGATGGCACATTCGACAAAAGAATTAGAAAGAATTCTCTGACTTCTCTTTATGAACATCAGCCAAAAATAGTATTCTGGTCTTTTATCATTAACTACTATTAATTACCAGAAATGGTATTCTGGACTTGTATCATTAATTGTTGCTAGAAATGGTATTCTGGTCTTCTATTACTTATTTCCAAATTAGTTTTCTGGTCTTCCATTGCTTATTACCAAAAATGGTATTCTAGTCTTCTATTACTTGTTACCAGAAATGGTATTCCGGTCTTTTGATACTTATTACCTGATTGAATTTCTGGTCTTTTGATACTTACTGCCAGACTGGATTCCTGGTCTTCTTTTAACTATTAATGCCAGATCGGGTATTCTGGACTTTTATTACTTAATTACCAAATATGGTTTTCCAGACTTCTACTATTAATTCCAAATTGAGAATCCTGGTATCCTATTAGCAGATATGGATTTCTGATCATACAATCCATTACTGGAGATGGTACTTGGCCTCTATTTCTTATTACCGAGAAGGGTATTTTGATATTCTTTTACTGAAACTGGCACTCTAATCTTCCATCACTTATTATTAGAGAATTCTGAAAGGTGACTTTCAACTTATCTTCCATCTACTTATACCCGAATCTGGGTCCGATAACACCTCATAAAACTTTGTCATTGACATCTGAATCTGGGTGAGTAATGAACTTTATAATCCTCGGTATGTTTGAAGGGTGAATTATAGATAAAAACAAAATATCCCAAATCCGAGTCATAGACCGAACTACGCAGGTTTTCAGTATAAAAGTCTATAGAAGACAACTGATAAATCTTTTAGACTATCTTTTTGGATGAAGATTACAACCTTAAATTCGTAACTATTGTTTGGACTATGAGTCCTTCAAATATTTACAGATATTAAGAGGATTTGCAGATTTACTTAATCAAGAGAAGTGTCATGAGCTAAGACGGAAAGCTCGAGAGGTGTATAAGCTCTCACAAGACACAATTGGATGAAAAAGGTGAGTAAGGTGCAAACAAAGACAACAAAACAGGTAGTATTTACAACATTATAAATAATACATTGCATTATGCTACATAAATTACTAAGGTATGGAAAGATATATCGTATATGCTGAAATTGTTGCGGTTCAATTTACTGCTTTTTCAAATCCGTAGATACTACAGGGTCAGTACCAGAAGCTAGGTTCCCAAGTATAAATTTCAAAGATTTACATAATGCATGGCTATCTTTTAATTTTACTTCCACTCAATTCTCTCGTAAAGCTTGGTCATTTCGAAGTCAAGATTGATACTAGTATCTCCACCAACGGAATGATTTAGGACTTTAATATCTCGGTCCCTTTCCTTAAGTTTTAACTTTAAATTCTCAATTTCTTTGGAGAATTCTTGAATAATATAATGTTGAAAAACATACTTTCTATTCCACTTCTTTGCAACAGGATTATCATAAAGCTTGGAGATAAAAGAATCCTTGTAAGATTGACTTCGTTCAAGCTCCGCTATTAACCTATCCTTGATCTTTACAAATTCGAAGTAGGATCTTTAGGAAGTGAAACCAATCCTACTTGAGTCTCCTATATAAACAAACAAAACAGAAAGTCAAATTTCTAAATTTCAACAATAACAATATAGGTTAGAGTGTGTTTCTCATCATCACTTTCTATCATTAACAAGATTCAATTCCTCATAAATTTTCATAATAAAAGCCTATTCTATTTCGATATAATTATTGACATAACTTCTCTAATCTTGCCAAGAGAATTGGCGGAAAGAGGCATAGTTAAGTCGAAGGTCGTTTTCATCTCCTCAGGAGTGATAACGGGAGGGCATTTGCTATAATCCCATTCTCTTGCTGGAGGACTGTCATGCCTACAAATTAGTTTGGTACGATAAGTTGGTACCACCGCTAAAAGTTTATCTCTTTCTTCACCTAAGAAATCAAATCAGAATTGAGGGCACTTCAGGTAAACCCCTTGTAAATCCCAAAGAAAACAATATCTTGCTAACTTGGATGTTTTGATAATGGTTTCCTTTTCAAGATATTCTTTTCTTAGCTTCACATACTTTCCAAAAAATTCTCGAGTAATGGGGCTACTCGAAAGACTATTTTCTATAACATCATAATAATTTTCATATTGAGAATGAGGAATTTAGAAACAAGAGGGATTTATGAAAACAATGCATCATATACTATTCAACATTTTCAGGTTCATACAAAATGGATTTTTGATACATTTCAAAAATAAACTTTTCTTTAAAATATTTCAGTTTTCTGGGAGGGAGGTCTTGGGAATTTGAGTAGACTCTAGAAAGTTTCCAACATTTTCTTGGGTGTGGGTCGCTACCAAACTCATATAGGTACCTCTTATGGAATTTTCTAAGTAAACCTCCACTAAACTCTCCTAGAAAAGAGAAGTCAATCATCACATGTCTGTAATTAAATCTTGTACAAAAATTCCACTAAATTGTCTCCCTCTTCGATCGACATCCAGAAGAGCATCATAAGTTCTTTGTTGGCTTTCATGAGTTTTTCATAGCGTCCTCGATCCTTCAGTAGTCTTGGAGCTACCTTTCTATTCTTAAAATTTATAAGTACCGAGGCACTTTTATTAAGGTCATAATATTGAGTGAACATTTGTTATAGTCCTTAGACAATTTATCCAATTCTCTATTTAACTTGTTTATCCTCATTTGTTTCTTCTCAAGGAGGGTATCGTAATAATATTTAGATCTTCTTTTTATCTGACAAAAAAGGTTTGTTAAACAATATTCTATGAGGTTGAAAGACTTCTTAGGTTAAAGGTTTCGTAACTGGGAAGGAGGATTCACGGTCGAAATTTTTAATCCACCCTCTCCTCCTGCTTGCTAGAAGTAGCATCGGCCTCTTCCTCATGGGAAGACAAATCTACATAATCTAGAGGATTGGACTCATGAGGAGTTGGCTGAGGGCCAACATCCTTTGATTTGTCTTGCTCTTCGGTAGCACCAGGAGCAGCTCCTCCATCCCCATCTTTGTCCTCGTGGGGTTAATGTCTACCAAAGGGGCTATCACCAGTAGCACCCCAATCATCATTATTATCATCATCGTCGTCGTCGTCATATTCATCTTCGCCACCTTATCCAATTTAGATGTTGTTCTCTCATCATCCTCTGCATCTTTAGGTTCTGTCTTATGGTCTGAAGGGGGTCTTCAATCTCCAACAATTTCTTGACATCGATTCCCTCTTTTTTTGGAATTTCAGTTCCATCTTTTATGTTCTGAATTCTGGTTTTAAATCTTTTCACAACGTCATCAGGGAAGGAAGGAAAATCGAGATTCCTTTTTATAGTTATCAATGTAGATAAATGAAAGTACTTCTTCATAAAGATCGGTGGTCATCTCATCTAGGGAAGTCTCTATGAAGCCTGATACTTCGCTTTTAGCATCTTTTATAAAACTAACAAACTTGGAAAATGAGTTTTGTTTTTTTAGCTTCTCTTTGAGCATGGAGTTTTCCTCCTCAGCCATATTCAAGGAAGACTCAAGAGCAAAAATCTTATCGGCTTGGACCTGAATAGTTTTGTATCTTTCGATAATGGTCGACTCAGCCTGAGAAAGAGAGGCGCTTATTTTGCTCTTTTCGCTTGATAAGAGAGAGACTAGATCTTTTAATAAAGCCACCTCTTCTCGGGATGAAGAGGTTTCAGTGGTAGCTTTCAAAAAAGAGTGCAAGCCTTTAGATGCTTGAAAGAAGGAATGAGAATAATTAAGACTTACTACTAAGGTGATGGTAAAAGAACCAAAAAGCAAAGACTTACAGAAAGCTGTTGCTCTAGAAAAGACTTGCTTAGATCAAGCCAATATGACTTGGAAGTTAGATAAAAAGAATGAGATGGCAAAGACCTCGCAAGGGTTTCCAACAATTGACAAAATTAGTCAGAAGAAGCAGAAGATGATGGGGCCAAAGGAATCCTTCTAGGTGAAGGAGTAGATCGTCCGAGAGCCTGCTGAATCTGGTCAAGAGAAGCGGGTGAGATAGGAAACTTTATGCATGAAAGAATATCTACTATTTGAAATTCGTTCTTTACCAATTTGTTAGAAGGAGGATCTCTGGCAGGGCTAAGATCAATAGAAATTTCCTCGGTGGATTTGTTTAGAGAATCTTTCCCCTTTAAAGTTTCGGGAAGATGGCTTGTTGATACCTTAGCTTCCTATGAATCAGGCTCATCGACAAGAGTCTCGATTAGCTTCCTCTTCATGTCTTCCCTAGATTTAGATATGGATTTTGAGAGGGAAGGAGCCTTCTTGGAGGACTTCGAAGCAACAACATCTTTCATAGCTTCAGAGAGAGGAGGAACAGCTGCAATAGCACAAATCGGGAAATAAATCAAGAGGTAACTCATCAGAAAACAATAAATATGACGTCAAAATCTCACGATCATAGTCCTTAAGAATAGGAGACATAGGAGAAAAATCCACAGCGTCTCATAGGGATAGATAAGCTTTTCCGGTGGAGATATGGAGAATCGTCGGGGGTTTTCCCAAAACAACCTGTCCAAGGGGAAGAAGGAAATGCTTGCGAAGAACACTGGGCCTAAGCACAATAGATCTCCTCCTAAGACTCAAAGGAGTAGCTTCTAAAGCATTTACGATCTTCATTTCATCGTTATTGAGATCTTACGAAGTAGAAACTGTCAAAAGAAAACTATTTATTAACAGTTTACGAAGCAGTCGGTGAATAAGAAAGCACGTTGTTACCTGGAGCAGCAGTGTTTCCAGTAATGGGAAGATGACACTACATGAAGAAAAATTGGGTGTCTCATTGTTGGGCCTTGTTTACCCCCTTAGTAATTAACCTCCTAGAAGGATTAACGCTATTAAATTGGTGATTTAGATCGCTCACTTTCACCAAACGAGTAAAGTAGTTAAGAATTCTTAGAGACAGAGATCATAGGCCAGATTCCAAATCAAGAACTTTTAGGCATAGAAGATAGGTATACGTGTTCGTGATGTTGAATAAGAGCTAGGCCAATATATTTAAGATATTCATACAAGAAGCTAGGGAATGGAAGAAATTCTCCATGCCAGATGTGAATGGCAGAATATGCAAAGGATCCTTTAGGGTAATAATTATGGTCTCATTTTTGCTTCGAAAAAAAGCTTCCACTCCAGAATGCCAAAGCTTTTCAGAATATCATCTACATCATTCTAAGAAGTAACGCAGGAGGACTTGAAAACAGAAGCAGCAAAATATTTCTTTGACACCTTGGTTACGGTTTGTGAAGGAGTCTAAGCAGAAGAGCCTTGAGGTGCATCTGAGGCAGTCCCCTTAATAACATATTTCTTGCCTATTATGCTACAAGGTGACATCAGTCCATATAAGTTAGATTCAAACCAGGTGATTACTACCTTTCAAGAAACATTAAAGTATGAACATGGAAACATAATTGCAAGTCATAATAACTCTGAAAGGAAAAGAATTGGTTTGGCTTATAAATGTTGTGCTTCCGACAGTGTCAAGTTTAGATGGTTCTCTATACATTTACCTTTCAACCTTGTCGGAATCAAACTATTATATGCCTTTCCTCATTCTCTGACCTAGTTGAAACCCTTGACATTCTTAAATTTTCAACCTTTCGAAGATGACGAAACCTCTTGGTTCAGATATTATTGAAAGGGCCTAAAAGGAAGGAAGAAGCCAAAATGAATCTTGACAAATCAAACGGGTTTTGACTACTTCGAAAGATCATTCTCTACACTATATGTTTTGACTTAGATAAAGGGCCCTAAAACCAAGATCTTTGTCTAAGTCAGGAGAGTCGTAAGGAGTTTTGGGAAGTAAAAACTGGTAAAAATTATTTTTGGGATAAAACATCCGAATGAGATTTCGAATAGATCGAAACAATCCAAAAGATTTTTATTTATTTAAATCTAAGTTTATATCTACTTAATACCGCCAGATGTCAAAATAGCAAGATCAGATCACCATAACGAGTTTCTAGAATAGACCCGAAACCATCATCGATGGAAGGCTAAGTTGAATTTCGAATCTCAGTTTGAAACTCAAATTAAGATGCTATTTTGATTCTAATCAACTAAATTCATCCCTTTCATCGCACCACATAATCAAATTGCAATTCTATCATATAATAATTTTCTATTGTAATTAAGAAATTTTGCGCTGAAAGAACTGAGTTGGATTGAAAATTTGAAATCGATACATGAATCAAAAATTAAATCATGGAGTCAAAATTATAGGTGAATTGATTACGTTAGTTTTTAGAAGTAACCGAAAAAATATTTAGAATTCCCGATGCTTGCTTGAGAAAAATATTAATGGTAGGTAAGAAGGTGATAAGGAAAGGGCAGGTTCTATTTATACTGGACCAAGTGACAGCTCAATCTTTCGATGAGATTTGGATCAACGGCAACGTGGGAGACCAAAAGGCGGGAAAAGGACTGAGACGAAACCCTGACTTGAAAAGTCAGGGACATTCCTTCATGGGGGGAAAATTTTAACGTCAAAAATTCACCACCGAAATTAGGTTTCGATGGAGAGTGGAGGTCGCTAGAAGGCCTTCCGCAGGAGCCGAAGGGATGCTTCTGGAAAAGTCAAGAAGACTTCCACAACTAAGGTTCCGCATGAGATGATCCCGCCTACTAGAGGTTTTTGCATATGATAAAGACTTTCAATTTTGGTTCTGCATGAGACGGTTCCGCAGAAGAAACCTCACCGCTAACGGAAGACGTTCCGTAAGAGATATCAGCGTCATGTCAAATATTACCTTCCGCAAATTCAACTTGCTACCTCATTCAAAAGGACTTTCGATGGGATCGAAAGGATGCTTCCGCAATAGAAGATCGGATCCTTGGATGCAAGGCAATGCCAGTCCAGTACTATAGAAGTGTCGTTTACCTTCAAAAAGATCCTTTTGACAGAGTTGAAAGGTGCCCTCCCGCTTCAAACAAGCCTTCCTTCTAAACTAAAAAAGCAATGGATCGAAGCTATGAGTGCTGCAACCTTACCTTTCGATGGAAATAGTGGCATCCAAATATGTTCAAAGAGCTATAAGCCAACCTTTGGACAAAGTCGAAGGGCCACCCTTTCGCATAAGGCCGAAAGGATGTAAGCAAAACATACCTTCCGATATTGTTGGCATGACCCCCGTGGAAGGTGCCAACCCGCACCTATAAATAAGACCCGAGGCGTCCACTTTTGGGGTCCAATTTTTAATCTTCAAAATCATTACTTTTTCAAAAGTTTGTAACCCTAATTTCTAAATAAATTTGGGGTTTTTCCAACAAGTATTACTATGTATACTTCAGTTCATAATAAAGAAATTCATGTTTGAGATCAATGTTTTCATGTCTTTTATGTACTTTATGTCAATATAATCAAATATCGACCTCCTTTTTACATTTCATTGGTTCAAAATGTTCAAGAGCATCTTTCTACTGGATTCAGTCCTCCTTTGAAACCTCTTTAGATAGGGAATCCTCTTAAGATACAACTACGGAAATACCTCTAGACGGGGAGTTCTTTTAAAGATCCAAACTACGGAACCGAAACCATCATCTAGTCTCAAGGGATATTATCTGGGATATACTCCTTACTCCTAGACCTTTCAACAAGGTCGAGACCCTGCAGACGATATTAAGGTTACATTATTGGATTTAAACCTACTTTTCTTTAGCCTTTTGACAAAGCTGAATCGTCGTTGATCTCCTGAATTAAACCTATCGTCTCGTTTGAAACCTTCATTCTACCTACCTTTCGACAGGATCGAAATTTATTTTTCTGATTAAGAATTCCTATAAAGAATCGCGCTCATTTACCTTCTGGAAGGGTTGGAATCCCACCTTTATAAGTTTTTACGACAGGAATAATTCGTTTGCCCTTCCTCAGATTCTATCAATGGGGTCGAAACCTAACATTTCTACATTCTGACCTTTTAGGTAGGTCATATTCTACGGAATCAAGATTCTTATTCCCATTTCTGAGGGCCCTATTATCCTCCTTAAAGGTTCTACATACAACCATTTCACCTTAAGTCCATCTACTTTGATTCTTGGGGTGTTGACCGTAAATTTGGTTAACACTACATATATTTCAATATAATCAAAGTTCATTCAAAACAAAACAACATAAGTCCACTGAGAGTAATCATATACAAATTCCATATTCAAAAGTATGTATATGAGATGAAATCAAATGTATAAACACAATTGCGAGTGTGAATAATGCTCACCTTGGCCATAGCTCTTAAATTTTCTTACCATCCATTCATTTGCTCCTCTCTGAAAATTATCGAACTCTAAAACATAATCAAAAAGCTAGCTTTAATATGCCATAAGGTGTAGTGTGGCATTGAGGACATTATATATATATATATATATTGGAATTCATTGGATTTTATTTTGATTAGTAGAAGAACATGGTTTACAGTATTTTCTCTCATGAGGATAAAGGAGATGCTAAAGGATGAATAATCGTAAATTGCATTGGCATAAAAGGAAGATAACTAGAATACAATGGAGAAATAATGACAAATCTAGAAAGAAGACTCTAGACTCTTTTCTTCATGAAGCAATTTGGGCCTTACACAACACTTAGCCCGTTAATTTTCTTTTCTTTTACTTTCTTCTAAACCATTTTCTAATCAATGCGAAGCGCTATATAACATCAAATAGAAACAACGAGCGTTAGGGACACATGCTTCCCGTGTGAATTGTTTTTCTACAAATTGTATATGTTTAACACATCCAAGAGAAAATGATTTGTAGAAATATTTAACTATATTTTTATATTGAAATCATTGTTGTTTGTTTAAATTTTATTTCTAAGACGCAACATCTATTTTTTAAGTTTGAATTTTTATTCATCTTACTAATTAATAAATTGTTTATTAGATCCTACTTTTAAGTGATATTAAGATGTGATAGTACTGGTAGATGGACATTTTGAATTTGTAAAAGAAACTTTATTCGTTGGATCCTATTTTTAGGTGATATTAAAATTTGTAATTGTAGCAAGATGTTTGAATTTATAAAAGAAATTTAAATATTAGATCCTATTTTCAGGTGATATTAAAATTTCGTATTAGGGGCATTTTTGGTAGTTTATGCTAACACCAAAAAAATGAGGCACCAAATGTATTACAACTATTAGTAGTTGTGAATTTGTAAAAGAGATTAAATACTAGATCTTATTTTCAAGTGATATTAAAATTTGGTATTAGAGACAATTTTGGCAGTTTATGCTGATACAAAAAAGTGAAACACCAAAGGTATTACAAGTAGTATTAAAGGTATTTATGTTACTAAAATGTTTAGTCATCATTAGAAAATTCTGCTTATAAATCAAACTAATTCAAATCTTTTCATAGAAATTATTATTGTCACAAATCTTCATTGCTTAATCACATGCATGTTTAAAATACTATTTTCCTATTTTTAACTTGTTTTATTTTAAAAGTTTTTATTTACTTTTCAAGCTCAATTATTAATTAATTTCCATAACCATTCATTTAAGTAAATAAATATCTTTTTCTTTAAAAATATATTTCTAATCACATTTACTAAAAATATTAAATTTTACAAAATATATAATTACCTTTATCATGTTCAAAATTATTCTATATTCACAAATATACAAATAAATCCAAAACTCTCTTATTTGATCTTTAAAAATCCCTTTCTAACTAATTAAATCATCATAATTATCATTATTTAATTATTACTCAACGTCCGGTTGTTATAGACTTTATTATTAATACCGAGTAGAGCTTCCTTTGGTCAGAAGCCCCTTTATTTTTTTGGTGAAAATTATTATTTTCAATCTAGCCTCGTTTAGAAACTAATTATCACAAATAGCCTCGTTTAGAAACTATTATCAATTATAGCCCTGTTTTGGCCAGCTCAGCCGTGAGCTGGCCAAAACGTACTGGCGACTTTTTAAAAGTCGCCGGTTATATTTTTTTTTTATGAAAAATTACGGGCGACTTTTGGGAAGTCGCCAACTGGCGACTTCCCAAAAGTCGCCTGTTACGTTATGAAAAAAGCAGGCGACTTTTGGGAAGTCGCCAGTGGGCGACTTTCCAAAAGTCGCCCATTCGGAGCTCTGCAACAAAACCAGAGCCCCTCTTTCTTCCCCCTTCATTCTAAACCTACCCATTCTCAAATCACAAACCCCCCTCCCCTTCCGACTCGGAAATTTTTCGTTAAATACTCTTAAAAGAAGTAGATTTCAAAGAGGTACCTCAAGCCTAGCAAAACATTGTTCGATCGAATCCAATCAAGTTATGCAGTAGAAACCTAAGTTTTGAATTTAGTTTGCAAAGTAAAAAAAAATTGCGGTTGATGCAGAATGGCTCGTAATTATATTCCAACTATATGCTACTTTGATGGTGAATTGGTTATTGACGATTTAATGTGTGGGAAATATCTCGGTGGATCTTATAAACCGGCTAAAGTTCGAAAAGGATCTACTTTTGAGCAGTTGAAAGAGTCGGTTTATAAAGCAACAAAGATAAAACAGGAAGAGTACGAGATTGAAATTGTTTGCAATTGGCCAACAGATTCTGGTTCCAAAGCAATCAAAATTGTTGACGACGATGATGTTGAATTAATGTTTGTTGCATCGATCAAATCTATTGAGTTGTTTGTTGGGAAAAAAAGGAGATCGGTTGCAGAAGAACCAAGACCGGCACCCGTAACAAATTTTGGCGTTGAAGAATATTCTAGAATGGTGGGGAACATGAGTACTGGTCAAGGAATTCCGTCACCTAGTTTTAGCAATCCGACTCAGCACATATCGAAATACGGGCAACAACAAATGTATTATGGTTTTCATCCGTTCATGAGTTTGCAGCCAAATGTCCAATTTACCTATCCACATCTAACGCAGGACAGCTTTCCACGAATGAGTCAGAGGTATCGTTTAGCCGTGATTACATAGAGTTATGTTTTATTGAATTTATATAATTCTTAAACCCAATTTGTATTCCCTTGCAGTTTAATTCCAAATCAGAATTCCACTCAAAGAAGTGGTAGAGCATCGAATAGTCGTACAAATGAACGAATGCCACCAATTCGGCCTGAATTTGACCATTTAAGCCAAAAGTAAGTCAAATATTGCAACATGTTGCAAAATCGTAGGTATGAGAAAATAAACTAAAAATGTTGTATTAATTTACTGCAGTTGGGCAGCAAATAACACTACCACACAGTCATACGTTCAACCACCAAATGAACCATGAGGTCAAACTATGTGCAATGATGATATGGATGTAGAAGATGAAGAAGATGTACAAGTTGTAGATGATGTAGATGTTCCTGCAGTTGATAGTATGTCTGTTGTGTCAGTACCAGATGTTGATACAACGTGGGTGGAAAACATGCAAGTAAACAATGATCCACTAGAGTATGATTTTGGCGGTGCAGAAGTAGAGTTTGTGGACAATGATGAAGCAGAAATGGAGATACCGTTGGATGATGATCTGTGCAGTGCACAAATTATGGCTAGGTCGATTGTAGCAAATGTAAACTTCAACAACGAATTATTTCTATCCTGCAGCGTACAGACTGGTTTCAAAGTTGGCATGGTGTTTGAGAGTAAAGCTAAATTTTTGCAATAGCTATCAGAATGGTCAATCCTACATGTGGTGTCCTTTAAGCCAATAAGGTCGAACAAAGCAAAATATACCGCCATTTGTAACGTCGATGACAGTTGTCCTTGGAGAATACATGCTATTGACTCAAAAAAGACACAGGCTGGATGGTGGGTTATAAAAAAATATCTTAGTGATCATACATGTGTTAACCCTATAGTGAACTCAAATCATAGGCAAGCCACATCATCCTTTATGGTATCGAAGATCATGCCTTTCATGAAATCTGATTTGAACATTACAGCCGGAACGGTGCAAGTTCTAATGGAGGAGCAATTATTTATTAAAATTAGCTATCTGGAAGCATGGAGAGCATTGAGCAAGGCTGTTGAAAGAATTTACGGCGATTGGGCAAAGTCATATTCCAACCTACGGCAATACTTTGGTGAAATATGCAAAACAAATCCCGGAAGTGTAGGACATGTGACTACTGATGAGTATGGAGTTTTTGATCGTGCATTTTGGTCATTTGGGCGATGTATTGAGAGATTTGTCCATTGTCGACCTTTGCTTTGCATAAATGGTACACATTTATATGGAAAATACAAAGGAACCTTACTTGTTGCAACAGCCGTTGATGCAAATGATCAGCTATTTCCCTTGGCATTTGCCATCGTTGAGTCCGAATCCAGTGATAGTTGGGGTTGGTTTTTCGCGTGCATGCAAAGGTTCATTCATAGCGTGAACAATCGCCATATTACTTTCATTTCTGATAGAATGAAAGGAATACCAACAGCGTTGCAGAGCAAATGGCTAGTCGCACATAAACACGGATACTGTGCCAGACATTTGAAAGCAAATTTTCAAGCAGCGGGTTTTAAGATAAACGATTGACCGGTTTATTCTACGCTGCTGCATGTGCCTCTGAGGAGATTGAGTATTCAAAGATTCGTAAGGAAATTAAAAGCAGTGGTATAAGAGCACACAACTGGATAGAGAGAAGTTTGGGTGGAAAGGAGGAAAATTGGGCATTATGTAAAGATGATGGTGGTCGTTTTCATGTTATGACGACTAATGCGTCAGAAAGTTTTAATGGTGTACTTAGGGGTGCAAGATCTTTGCTTATTAGAGCACTTGTTGCACGTACCTTCTATCGATCCGTTGATTACTTTTGCCACAGAAGAGAGTTAGCTAAGAATTCCACACTTCGTGTCACTCCAAAATGGGAAGCAAAAATAGCGGAGAGAGCAAGCGAAGCTAGACGTTGTCGGATTGTTCGTTTTAGTCAAATTGAATGACAAGTGAATCATTACTTCGGCGATGAATTCAAAGTTATAAATGGTAACACGTGTTCATGTACATGCAACATCCCATTGCTTCAGCATCTCCCCTGCGCCCATGTGATGGCTGCTTGTTCGTCGGTGCCCAATGGGGCAAACAGAGCTCATCATGATTTTGCATCACATTGGTACTTTGTTCAGAATTACCTAGCTGCATACTCTGCGGAATTTCATCCCGTACGCGATAAAAGGTATTGGTCTCCACATGAAGGTCAAATGGTACTTCCACCTCCCGCAAGACGAGCTCTGGGAAGGCCTAAGCCAACTAGAATTAAAGGCGCTATGGACGAGATGCAGCCTCCTAGGCCTAATAGATGCAGTAAATGTGGTATGCACGGTCACAAAAGGAGTCGTTGTAATTCGGTTATTTAGTTTACGTATGCGTGTTATTATTGGTTTGATGTTTGTATGCCGTATGTTGTTTATGTAAGAACAGTTTGTGTTTATATTTCATTTGCTAAGTTCTTTGTGATGATGAATGTTATGGGATACGTAAACATATGCAAATGTCAGCTAGTATTAACACATCTTTACAATACTTGTTCAACGATACATAAAACAATTGCATATACATGAAAGCCACCGATACAAAGTACATGAAAGCTACCGATACAAAGTACTTAATTAAATTACATATAAATAAACACCTAAATCTGTGTTCACTTCTCCTCCCACAACGTACGAGGACTCAACTTATCGAACGGTACACCCTTATTCAGTAGTGCGTTTCGATACTGTAGGTTCAACTTCTCCAAACGGGCGTTTTCCGCTTGCATCTCCAGGGCATATTCAACTCCCCTCGGACACATTTCCGGATCTTTCCATTTAAAAAAGTTACAACATTCAACATAGTTTGGCCGTATCTTATTATCGTCGTACGATTCACAACGGTAAAAGCGACGGCCCGCATTCCTTTCATTCCGACACACAACCACTTAACATTCAGCTTCGCAATAACAAAGCACTCGAGGCGCTATCCGGCTTGTACTAGCATTGTTAGTCTTACGACGAGCAAGCACATCCATTGATTTTCCATGAAGTGATTGATGTTTTGATTCACCGCTATCCATGGCCAATGTCGATGTACCGCCAACCCTAGAGGGGGACAAGTTTTCAACCTGCGTCTCAGGGACGAAATCAACCTCAACATTTTCTTCATTTACCGGCGCAGAGCCTTGTTGCAGTTCAAATTCTTCATACATTTTCATCATCGTCTCGTCGTCAATCTCCCAATTGTCCATTCTTGAAAATATCAATGTTGGAGTTAGGCTAAATCGCAAAACATTAAACAAATTTGATAGTGCTTATGAATGTTACCTTCTTTTGGTGCCTTCAAATCTCAATAATATATTCCTTTGCCGCCAGGAACTATAGATTTTGTGGAAGAGAGAAATGGGTTAGGTTTGAGGTTCTATATTTGCAATTTGGTAAAGTGAGGACTGTGGTATGTGGAAGGTGTGGGTTTCTGTTTTGAAACCCTGCACAATACTGGGGCGACTTTTCAAAAGTCGCCTATGGGCGACTTTTGAAAAGGCGCCTAAGGGCGACTTTTGAAAAGTCGCCCCAGTATTGTGCAGGGTTTCAAAACAGAAACCCTGCACAACCATTTTCACTCTTCAAAATTTCAAAGGAATTCAAACAATTTCTAATTCAACATTTGTACCAAACTCAATCATCCACAACTCAAATTACAACATTCAACAATTCGCATCCAACAATTCAACAACAAAAATAATCCTAATATTTCAGCAGTTCATTAAACAAAATAAATCCGGACAAAGCATATCAATCACTTATCGAGGAGTTCGTTTTGGTTTTCTCCTAGACAGTGGAATTTCATCCGGCGAATCCTCCTCTTCACTTGCTTGTGTAGGATCTATAGGCTGTGAAGGGCCGGGAGCAATTTCAACCTGTGTTTCTTGAGATGAAGATGCGCCTTTACGATGTCTACGTCGCTGATATGTACGAGTAGTGGGGGGAGGAACGCCATGGGCTTCTATGGCATATTCGATGAGCCCCTGTGTTGGTAGAGGAGGAGGCGGTGGGGGAGGTTTTGGTCTTGTTAACTTGTTTCTTCCCAAAATAGACTCTAAGATGCGTTACACACTAAAGCATTTCCCCTGTGACCTTTCAGGAACCTCTTGTGCAAGCTCGTCTACAATTTCGATCGCACGGTAAATGCCGTCCGCCTGTCACGACATAAAATTCAAGAAAATGTTTACGTTTCAAATATTGAAATAAAGACTAAATGTAGTACGTACCACGTTCCTTTCAAGAGGTGCTCTAGGAGTGTAAGGATTTGCAACCACAGGAGGCGCTGTAGGTGGATCGGTGGCACGAAGAACATATCGACGCGTGATGTTCCAGTACCAAGACAGATATTCCTGTTCGGACAATGTGAACTCGCGTTCCTGTTGCGTGTGCATGTAGCGGTCGGTCCATGTCTCAATAGCCATAGCATACTCCCCAGCTTCAATATCAATCCTGTAATGGGGTGGTTGTTTCGGTAAATGTTGCGCCATACCAAACTGCCTCATCACTCGGTCAGGTAGATGATAGGTGACATCATTAAAGCAAATCAAAGGAACCCGAGCAGTCCACAGCTGAATGGAAGTGGTGCATAAGTTTGGAAGATGTCCAAGCACATCGTCGTACGGGGTCCAACTCACAGCCTGATAGTCTAGCACATCGAACTCGTTACGGTAGAAGGCAACATGACGCCTCGGCGATGAAACGGTGCTTTTAGGTCCTACCCACCTATACAAATATTCAATTGTGACTTCTCAAATCCATACACGTATACTTAGTATACTACATAATTAATTATACCTAGCACCGTATGGCAATGATAAATCAATCGTCGTCCTCCTCATCATTATTCTACCCACGGGTAGATAAGTCCAACACCAATGCTGCAAATAAAATTGGACACATGGTTTTAGTTGGATAAAAGAATATGAAATAGCGGTCGGCGAAAGTAAAATATGGACATACCTGTACTAGGCTCACACAACCACCTATGCTTGTGCTCTCTTGCAAAGCAAGCCTTGTCAACTCGCAGTACGTATACGCTAGAACTGCACTGCCCCACGAATACTGGCGACAAACTTCAAAGTTTTCTAAAAAAGGAAGCCATCTAAGCCATATCCGTGTCTTCGAATGATCGCATATCAACCTCGAGCATATAATATGCAATATAATGGCCCTGGCCCGTTGCTGAATCTGAATCTCCGTCGCATCTGTAGGTATGTCGTCCGCAAATTGTTCCCTAAACCACAGTGTCCGTATCATTTCGTTTCCCCACCACTCCTCTGCTGGAGGAGTTAAACCTAGGAGCTCTTGGCATAAACTAATGTAATCAACGGGATCGGGGTTGGTTAACGGAGCACCGTCTATGGGTATGCCAAGCAAGCACGCAACATCACCTAACGTGATAGTCATCTCTCCGGCTCGTAGGTGAAATGTCGATGTCTCTAGCCTCCATCTATCCACCAAAGCGGTGATAAGATGATGATCTAACTGGATGTGCCCCATCCTAAAAACAAGTCCAAATCCAGCTTGGTCTATCAACTGTATAACGCCTGGATGACCGGATGTTACTCTTTTCATTTTGGACGAATGATCTATGCTTTTGTCTGCAGTGTTACTCTGTCAACATATCACAAAATTATTATCAACAAGTAACATACATTAGCTTTCGATATTTGTACATTTCGAATACTAAAAAATTTACCGCGACAAATTCCGGATTATTCGTTCGATGCCGTTGTTGCAAATAAAGGACAGATCCATCAACTGGTACAGGTACCATCTCCGCGTAATCTACACATATACAAGTTAACAATTTTTTCATCTTTATTTTGCAACATCAACACTGCGAATTTACGCATTGTTTTTCCACATTTTACCAATGATTTCAACCATACACACATACCTCAACCATCAACTATTGCTTACAATTCCTAAAAATTACTAATTTACAAATTTCTTCAAAACCCTAAATTGAAATATTAGTGATTTTCCCATACCCGCAGGCGCATCCGGCATTGAAGAGCTAGCCATCTTCTAATTTGTTCAACGAAATGCGAAAAATTTCTGAGTTGGGGAAAAAATTCGGAAGGGGGGGTTTGTGATTTGGGAATGGGTAGGTTTGGAATGAAGGGGGAAGAAAGAGAGGCTCTGGTTTTGTTGCAGAGCCGGCGACTTTTCAAAAGTCGCCTGCTTTTTTCATAACGTAACAGGCGACTTTTGGGAAGTCGCCAACTGGCGACTTCCCAAAAGTCGCCCGTAATTTTTCATCAAAAAAAATATAACTGACGACTTTTCAAAAGTCACCAGTACGTTTTGGCCAGCTCACCGCTGAGCTGGCCAAAACAGGGCTATAATTGATAATAGTTTCTAAACGAGGCTATTTGTGATAATTAGTTTCTAAACGAGGCTAAATTTAAAATAAATCCATATTTGTGAAACGAAAGGTCGCTGCTTTCTCAGAAAAAAAGTTCGTGCTATTCCCATCTGCTTCCCCTTTCCACTACCAAACCCTAATTCGGAATTATTTTGATGGTTGTTCTAAATTAATTTTGCAAAGGGTATAAAACAAACTGGATCATACCTTCTTAATTTAATTTGTATTAATTTTTTGGCTTCTTAAGGGCATAGTGTTCTTCTTCAAGTCGCTGGATATGAAAAAGCTGCTTTCCAAGTTTGAGTAAGGATCTAGGTGTTCTCCTTAAATTGTGAAATTACTTTGGACTTTCAAATTTGTGTTGTTTTGAGTTCATTTTTATTTGGTCTTTATGGATCCTAATTTTGGTGAAATATGGTTGTCAATTTGATTTCTCTACAAATGATATATTTCATTTTTTTATTTCAAAGATCTGTTTTGTGAAAGGAACCAAGTGTTAACAATGTGAAAGATTAAATAGTATCAAGGTGTATATATGCATGTATTCCATTTTGACATTTATTTATTTTTATTTAGTTGTATTGGAGAAATAATTGAATATCTGTTCTTTTGGTACATGGTATAGTATAGGCAGAATCAAGAGAGATGCCAAACTTTGGATCCGATCTAGAGTGGAAAATCTCCATGTTAGAGCTGATTTCTCTCTCACTTTAGCACCACATTTTAAATTTGACGTTTAGATATTGGTACTCTACATATGTAGTAAATTCATAAGTAGATTGATATTTCCTTTCGCCCTATTCAGGAAGAGTTGACTACAAAACAGAGGACTTGAATTTTTCTACTATACAATTATATAATCCAACTCTTTCACATAACAAGAAATTTGAGTTTTAGTTCAAACATTATAATGAACATGAGAACTTTCAGATTTATTGTTAGATGAAGTATTCGTGACTGTAATTGAATGGATTATATTTTAAACAACACCTGGACATGCACAGAAAAAGAAAAATTTGTTATTTGTCTAGTGTACTAAAACAGATAGCACGCTACAATAAACTCGTCGCACAAGTTTATTGATTAGAATTCCACTACGCTGGAATTCTGTATTAGATAAATGTAACAATAAGTTACGTTGTAAATAAATTACAACAACAACGTTATACTATTGTAAGAAATAGTACAACTTATAAACGGGAAAGATTGCAGTGAATCTAACCAGTATATAAAGGAAATTCCGTCTGAGGCTTGTCGTAACAATTTCCTTAAGAATTTTATTTCAAAACTCTCCCAAGATACAACAGACGTAATCTGCACGAGATTGTAATGAGTATGTCAACTCTGTGAGATATATGGAATATAGAGCAGTGGAGCAAAGAAGCAGAAGAAATTAGATTGGAATGGAATGAGAATGTGATCAGTATTCTCTTCTATTTATAATTTCGTCCGCATCCCTTCGAACAGTCGCGTCCGCTTGACGGGTCGCACCCGTTGCCTTTTGGTCGCTGTTGTTCGTTAACGGGTCGCACCCGCTCGCTACTGGCTTGCACCCACTCGTACCGCCTGGTACTGTTTCGCCTGCACTGCTTCAGTTAGGTCGCACCCGTTCGCGTTTGGCCGCACCTGTTTGCTTCTAACGGACCGCACCCGCTACTGTTCGCCTCTAACGGGTCGCGCCTCTTCAGTTATTCGCGTCCGCTTATGAATAGTCGCATCTCCTCAGGAAAAAACTCTGCGTCTGTTCACCCGCCCGCTTCTCTTTAAATTCCAGGCCCAGCCCAGTTTCAGACGAAGCCCAAAACCGTTAAACAATGGTCATTTTAGACCCGTACCCGAACCCGAGCCCGGCCCGGTTCGGTCGGACGGACGGCGGCGGCGGCGCGCGCGCGCGTGTGTGGTGGTGATGCATGATCTCCCTCCTCACAACGAAGCATACATTTGGGAGCCCCAGGCCCCCAACCTCCTCATGAGAAAGCTATATTTAAACCAATATAGCTCTCACAATTTGGAGATGTGGGACTTGTATCTTTCATTCACTTTGCTCTTTAGGAATTCCAACAATCCCCCACATGAATGATAATATACATATCCCCCACACAAAGCGAAATATCACAGAGTACATATGGAATAATGCTTTATCGTGGATAAGTAGATATTTCACTTTGAACTTTCCCTAGTTAAAACTTATCGGATCTACTTGGCTAATCGGTGAATTATTTCATCTTGAACCGTCGGCCTTTATTGTGTATCCAGACAATAAGCTTTACGAAGCATTGATTCCCTTCTCATCCAATCTCTTGGTTGTGTTCATTTTGGTCCTGAACAGTTTTTGGTGCTGCGAGTGTTTTTAGAGAATAAAAGCCTTTTAATATTCTCATAGAGCCGACCCAGCTCACACTAACATAGGTGATCGCAACCATTAAGAGTATCCTACCTATACCCCACTTGTTATTTCCAAGATATGGTCATCATTAAAAAACATAGTTTTAACCTTTAAAACTTCTGTAGGCATGCATTATATTTTGCACCATAGGAATGGAGTAGGACCAAGTCCAGACAAATGCATTACTTCTTGAGTTACTCATAACTGGTTTGCCTATTGATCCTAGTCCGTGGGATCTCCAGTCGCTAGGATAGGTTTCCGTATAAGGTAACTCTTGTTGGTTTAGGCTTTTAAACTCATTCCCCTCGATGCGCAGTCAATTTTCTCTCTTGATAAACCTTTAGTAAATGGATCCGCTAGGTTATCATTTGTTCTCACATATTCTATGGAAATAGTTCCATTTGAGAGTAACTGCCTAACTGTATTATGGCGTCGACGAATATGTCGTGACTTTCCATTATACACAAAGTTTTGCGCTCTGCTTAGCGCTGCTTGGTTATCACAGTGTATGCATATGGCCGGTACAGGTTTAGGCCAAAACGGAATATCTTCTAAAAAGTGACGAAGCCATTCTGCTTCTTCGCCTGCTTTATCTAATGCAATGAACTCTGATTCCATAGTGGATCGAGCTATGCATGTTTGTTTAGTAGATTTCCATGACACCGCTGCCCCTGCTAGGGTAAAGACATAACCACTCGTTGATTTTGATTCCTCTGAATCTGCAATCCAGTTTGCATCACTGTATCCTTCTAAGACGGCAGGATATTTTCCATAATGTAAGGAATAGTTAGTGGTATTTTTTAAATATCCAAGCACTCTCATTAGTGCTTTCCAGTGTTCCTTCCCTGGATTGCTTGTATACCTGCTCAATCGACTTACTGCATAAGCTATATCTGGTCTGGTGCAATTCATCAGATACATTAAGCATCCTATTACACGAGAGTATTCCAGTTGCATTACACTCTCATCAGTGTTTTTATGCAGTACTTCCGATGGATTAAAAGGTGTATTTACTCCTTTAATTCCAAGGTTTTGAAATCTTTCAATCACTTTTTCTACATAATGTGATTGAGATAACTCAATTCCATTAGATGTTCTTATTATTTTTATTCCCAAAATAATATCTGCAACACCCAAGTCTTTCATGTCGAAATTGTTGATCAACATTTTCTTTATGGTCTCAATTACCTGAGTATTTGGACCGAATATTAGCATATCGTCCACATATAGACAAATCATCACATATGATTGCCCAACCTGTTTGTAATAAACACATTTATCACATTCATTTATACGAAAACCATTTTTCATCATGACACTATCAAATTTTGCGTGCCATTGCTTTGGAGCTTGTTTTAGTCCGTATAATGATTTGACTAATCTACAGACTTTGTTTTCATTTCCTTTGGAAATAAATCCCTCAGGTTGCTCCATGTAAATCTCCTCATCGAGATTTCCATTTAAGAATGCTGTTTTTACATACATTTGATGAATCTCTAGATTATAAATGGATGCAATTGCTATTAACATTCTTATAGAGGTTATTCGTGTAACCGGTGAATAGGTATCAAAGAAGTCTACTCCTTCTTTTTGACGATATCCTTTGGCTACTAATCTAGCTTTATACTTGTCGATAGAGCCATCTGCTTTCATTTTCTTCTTGAAAATCCATTTGCAGCCAATTGGTTTTATTCCTGGTGGAATATCAACAATTTCCCAAGTTTTATTACTTAGAATTGAATCAATCTCACTTTGGATTGCTTCTTTCCAACATGAAGATTCAGAAGATGACATTGCTTCCTTGTACGTTTGAGGTTCGTGTTCTAACATATAAGTCAAAAAATCCGAACCAAATGTTTTGGAAGTTCTTGCCCTTACGCTTCTTCTTGGTTCAACCTTCTCGTTGTCCTGATGAGTTTCATCTTCACATGTCTCATCTCTGTTATCTCTTGTCCTTTTTGGGACAGGATTTCCATCGTTTCTTTTATGTGGAAACGCATCTTCAAAGAACGAGGCATCTCTTGATTCCATGATTGTATTTACATGAATATCATTTATATCAGACTTGAATACCAAAAATCTATAGGCACTACTATTTTGGGCTGCCCAAGATAATAACAGTCTACTGTTTTTGGTCCAAGTTTGACTCTCTTGGGAGGCGGAACTGGAACTTTTGCCAAGCACCCCCACACTTTGAGGTATTTAAAGCTTGGTTTGTGTCCTTTCCATATCTCATATGGAATTGTTCCCGTTTTATTGTGAGGAACTTTGTTTAATATGTGATTAGACATATTTAAGGCTTCCCCCCACAAGTTCGTCGGCAGACCAGAAGTTAAAAGCATGGCAGTAATCATGTCTTTTAACGTTCTGTTCTTCCTCTCGGCTACACCATTTTGTTGTGGTGAATATGGAGCTGTTGTTTGATGAATTATACCATTTTCGGCACGGAACTGTTCAAATGGTGATTCATATTCTCCACCTCGATCAGATCTCAATATCTTGATCTTTTTATTTAACTGATTTTCTACCTCAGCCTTGTATTTTATAAACGCGGTTATTGCTTCATCCTTACTATTTAAAAGATATACATAGCAATATCGCGTATAATCGTCAATAAAAGTAATAAAATACTTTTTCCCACCTCTTGTAGGTAATGACTTAAAATCACATAAATCTGTATGTACCAAACCTAATGGTTCGGTGCTTTTGTCAACAGATTTAAATGGTTGTTTGACCATTTTTGCTTCTACACATGTCTCACATTTGTAGTTCTTATCTACTTGGAAATTTGGAATCAATCCCAAGTTTGATAATTTCTTCATTTTTCGGAAGTTTATGTGTCCTAATCTATCGTGCCATAGTAAAATTTCATGCTCAAGCAAGTAAGAGACTTCAATTTTATTATTAGCACAATCAGAATACATAGATTTATTGCCGGTAACGGCTATATTTGCCTTAAATAGGCCATCACATAAATATCCCCTTCCGATATACATTCCAGCTTTGGACAGAACCATCTTGTCTGACTCAAACACCATCTTGAATCCCTTCTTTGATAGGACTGCACCAGAGATGAGATTCTTGCGTATGTCTGGAACGTGAAGCACGTCATTCAATTTGACAGTTTTTCCAGAAGTGAACTTGAGGATAACTGTGCCACTTCCTTCGATCATGGAAACTGCAGAATTACCCATGTAGAGTCTTTCTTTCTGATCGAATTTCTGGTATGTTGAAAACATGGATTTTTCAGAGCAAACATGACGAGTAGCTCCTGTGTCAACCCACCATTGGTTAGGGTTCTGAATCAAATTGCATTCAGAAATAACCGCTGAAAAGTTGGACTTATCCATTTTCATGTTGTCGACTGTTAACATCTCTGTTTTAGTGTAATGAAATAAAATTCTTAAGATGTTATTTGTCTAGTGTACTAAAACAGATAGCACGCTACAATAAACTCGTCGCACAAGTTTATTGATTAGAATTCCACTACGCTGGAATTCTGTATTAGATAAATGTAACAATAAGTTACGTTGTAAATAAATTACAACAACAACGTTATACTATTGTAAGAAATAGTACAACTTATAAACGGGAAAGATTGCAGTGAATCTAACCAGTATATAAAGGAAATTCCGTCTGAGGCTTGTCGTAACAATTTCCTTAAGAATTTTATTTCAAAACTCTCCCAAGATACAACAGACGTAATCTGCACGAGATTGTAATGAGTATGTCAACTCTGTGAGATATATGGAATATAGAGCAGTGGAGCAAAGAAGTAGAAGAAATTAGATTGGAATGGAATGAGAATGTGATCAATATTCTCTTCTATTTATAATTTCGTCCGCATCCCTTCGAACAGTCGCGTCCGCTTGACGGGTCGCACCCGTTGCCTTTTGGTCGCTGTTGTTCGTTAACGGGTCGCACCCGCTCGCTACTGGCTTGCACCCACTCGTACCGTCTGGTACTGTTTCGCCTGCACTACTTCAGTCAGGTCGCACCCGTTCGCGTTTGGCCGCACCTGTTTGCTTCTAACGGACCGCACCCGCTACTGTTCGCCTCTAACGGGTCGCGTCTCTTCAGTTATTCGCGTCCGCTTATGAACAGTCGCATCTCCTCAGGAAAAAACTCTGCGTCTGTTCACCCGTCCGCTTCTCTTTAAATTCCAGGCCCAGCCCAAAACCGTTAAACAATGGCCTAGTAAAAAGAATGGTCACACCCGAACCCGGTCGGACGGACGGCGACGGCGCGCGCGTGTGTGGTGGTGATGCATGATCTCCCTCCTCACAACGAAGCATACATTTGGGAGCCCTAGACCCCCAACCTCCTCATGAGAAAGCTATATTTAAACCAATATAGCTCTCACAATTTGGAGATGTGGGACTTGTATCTTCCATTCACTTTGCTCTTTAGGAATTCCAACAAAATTTAAACTACATTTATATTTTGCGAATAAATCAATAAATAAGTGTTAACAAATTTACATAATTTTCTTATAGCATATACATGTTTTAACATACTAAATAATCTCCATTTATTATTTCTCTCATGAATCTCAATTCCGTTGGACTATTCGATGGTAGTAATGCTCTATGCACCAATAGTTGTACTCTATGGCATAATAGTTATTTTGACCATAACATTAACGTTCAGTAAATATATGACATTGGATATTATTTTTCATGTTGGTAACACTATTTCTCATGTATATAAATTTGGCTACTAAATGACATATACCTTAGTATATCAATTAGTGTTTGCAAGTAGTGGTTGACAAGATGAAGTTTTCAAACAAAAAAATAATAATTAAAAATTCATTAATAATCTCATCTCTCACCTTATTATATATGTATCAATAGGTAACCATCAATGTTCCCCAATTTTCCAACCATAACTATGACTAAATAACCTTTCGATACTCTTTTATTTATAAAATATTTTTCTCCTCAATGTGTCATTAACTTCGTCGGTTAATCTTTTATCAACTAAATTTGCATTGAAGTTCAATACTGCAATTCTCCATTAGCTGCTTACGGCTCAATTTAATTGTCAGTTATGTTGTGTTACAGTCACTTCCTCCTCTCTAGTTGGAAAATCATGTGTTTTAAGGTATTGATTTCAGATCTGACATTGTTCATCTCCATTTTAGTATGTCCAAATTGAAAAAAAAAAAAAAAGTTCTTTAGTATGATACAATTGCGACCCAAAAAATTAAACAACGATTCAGTTTTAGTATGCGTTTATTTAAAACGGTTTACAATTTTTAGTGTTGAATGTATCTTTTTATATATAGGAGAAGCTTCTTTGTGCTAACATTCTTGATTGTTTCTTGACATGCAATGGCCATTGTGTACATATGTATTCACTCTCTGTTAATGCTTAGTTCAAATCAAATCCATGTGTACTAGGAAGAACAAAAACATTTAATAACTCATAAAGTGGTTACATTAACTAATTCTACAATAAGAAAGAGATGAATCATATTGACTTAAAGTTAGCATTGAGTTCTACTGCTTACATTATGGACAAAATTTAGACATCGGATTAGTTAAGGAACTCCTGCACAGCACTACAAGATAAGATGGACTTCAATACTATCTACCTACTAAGGAAATAAACGACAAATAAGGGGATCGATATAAAATGAATTAAAATTAACACAAGAAACTCAAAAATTGTAGAATTTAGTTATGTTACATCATAAGGAATACGTAAAAAAAATTACATTAAAAATGAAAGTTTTATTTTATACATGATCTTACCTACACATTATATAATCACGTGAACATTTAGTTTTAAAAGTATTTATTGCTATTGATGGAA
Organism: Allium cepa; assembly: GCA_030765085.1. Classification (NCBI taxonomy): domain Eukaryota; kingdom Viridiplantae; phylum Streptophyta; class Magnoliopsida; order Asparagales; family Amaryllidaceae; genus Allium; species Allium cepa. The sequence continues at coordinate 958,933,142 of CM060935.1, forward strand.
AAAATGCAACGAGCAAATAATATTCTAGGAAAATTCAGTTCCAATCAAGATGTATTATCCCGCAACCTAAATAATGATACACTCTATGCAGCATAGGTATTCCCAATCTTTAGAAACAAACTAAACTCCAAATAGAAAGCCTTCCCTCCTAAATCTATTGCTTTTATTATGAACTTAAACCAATAGATTTTGGTTTATATGATTTGGATCTAGTTATCCGATTTGAACATGCGAATGTTAAAGTTTAGTTCTTTTTAAAAGATTTTCTTTAACTCGCTTTTAGCTGAATGAGTGCTGTTTTGAATACAATCTCTTTTATTTACTTTTTTTGCAGGTTAATGTTATAATCTAATATGTTATCCAATATTTGCAAACCAAATGAATTTCTTTTCATATTGAGCTACTACTCTAGAGTAAGTTTCTTTACCTCTCACCAAAATTCATGGGCTCCTTCAACTATGTTGTTAGGACATTTGGTATATAGAATATTTTATATATTTGTCCAGTAAGTATTATAGATGATTTTGATGAAAGGATAATACTTTTAGGAAATTATCAGTTTTCACATTTGAGGTTGTTATATAAAAATTACACCATGCTTTGCACGGTCTGTTGGCACAATCACCATGATCCCTTCGGACTATTGTGTAATTTAGTCTATATATTATTGGCATTATTACTTTCTTAAAAACATTGTTTTTGTGTTCATTTAATCTGAATTCATATTACATTGTTTCTCAATTCTCACTTTGCTAGAATGTTTATGTTAATGTTTTTGACATGTTTGAATTTAACACGGATGCTAAAACTATAACATGGCTGCTTTTTCATTTAAATGTTAAATAATTTTTTTGGCTATAAGTAAATTATTCTTCACCAACCACAATATTTCCCCAAATTTGTATATTATGATTTTCTATGTTGATGCAACTAGATATTCTCTTAGGAGTTCCTAACAACCTGGCAGCTTGTAGTACTTTGGTTTTGAAAATTCTGTACTAATTGTACAATGTTTTACTCCACATTTAAAGCTACATTCCATTTATAGGTTTTGACCTAATGCTTTACTTCTTTCTCAATTTTACAAGCATGTGATGTGTTCATTCTTTTAGATATCTGCATAAGATATATATAGTCTAGGCATAGATTTGTATTATGATTTTTGTATGTTCTTAACTTAAGAAATTGTTTTGGTTGCATCTTATTAACAATTGAAAATAAAATATGAAATAAAATTGATAGTTAACATGTTAAAGACTTATAGTTCAGGTGATTAGAGGTATGACGTTTTAGACAATGGTCTAGAGGTTATGGGTTCGAAACCCTGAGATATCACAATGAGTCTCTGTTTAAAAAAGTATCATTTTTGTTATCAAAAAAAATTGACAGTTAACATAAATTTAAATAAAAATATGAAAATATATCTCTTTATTCTACCGCGCTTTCTTTATTTAGTCCTATCATTGTGAGCATAAGGCAAAGGTCGACATCAATGAATGACTTTTAATTTTCTCATGCTACCTATATCAATACATGCATGTAACAACTTCGAGAATATAATGCTTTGATCAACTTATAAATTAGATGTAAGTTTGAGCTTCTTAATACCACCCTGTGCAGCTAACATTGCACATATCATTTATTGGATTTCTTGGTGTACATATAGCTCTGAAATGATAGAGGGTTAAAGATGAAACTGTAAACTCCAACACGCACTATCTTCCTCTCCAAAATTTCAAAACACCAAGCTTTTGTTCTTTTTTTCACCTTTTCCTTTCTTCAAAAGGAAATAATAGTGCAGGAAAGTTAGCTTTCTTATTAGCATATACTGGATGCACTACTGTATTTTAATTCAACAAAAATAAATTATCCATTGATGTAATTCATTTATTCTCAGTGATCTGCTATTTTTTCTTACTTATATAGTATTTAGAATGCGATGAAAGAATAAAAAAGGTTATAATATACACGATAAATTATCAGATTATATATTTGACTAATAAGAGATATCCATGTTAATTAATCCCTGTTGTATTTATAATTTAGTTCATGATCAAAAAATAACATCAATGAATTTTGTTTCCTTATAATTGATTAATTACTATGAGAGATTTGTCAAGATGGAGATATTGGATTTGATTGTTTACCTTTTTTAGGAAGTTTTGTTTGGATACCATGGTAAAATATGTGTGCTGCATTTCAAAGTTTAAATTTTCCTAAAAATGTGAAAAAGGTATTTAAAGTTCCCTGAGGTTCTTAGCGTCTCCGTGTTATGCAAAGTGTAACATGACATTTATGGGCATTTGACAGTTTATGATTCTTTAGGTTTCACGCATGTCAACTTATCTATTGTTGCACCGTTAAGACAATTATTTCTATAAGATGTTTATTTGTTTTGCCATCTTTAGCTTGTAATATATGAAAATTCAACGATCTCTTCCCAAGAGTTAATTCTAGGTATGTTTCTCCATGCACTCTAGGAACCATCACTACTCAAGAATTTTATTCATTATATGTTTTTCAGCTTTCGTACAACCTGCCCCTTTGTGACTATAGAATTTATACCTTTGACCAAAAATGAAAGTCCCTTGCTCTGAATATGATAATGTGCTTTATCATTGTAAACTATATACATTTAAGATTGTACATTTATACATTCTAAACTTTTAATAAACAACATTCATGTGCACTTAATCGGGATTGGAAAGCCCCTTTTCTCCCTAGCACGGCTTCATCGAACAGGTTATCACTATGGCTTGAAAGAAAGACGGAAATCTAGATGAACAGCGAAGACAGGAACAGTAGCTCAGAATCGGGAGAAAGCAGCCTGACTTCAACAATGCGAAGTATTGACAAAGGAACACGCTTTGGAACAAGAACAAAGGGAGATTACTCAAGTAAACGGACTACATTTTATATAAATATGTCCGATTCATACATCAAATAACTAAGAATCACATAATTAGCATCATCGACAGTGGTGATATAAATATAAAAAATACAAATTTAAAAAATAACGTGTTTGACATAGGGTAATTTCAAATTCCATATCCACGATATTTCTAAAATTCTTCCCTGCCCATCCAATATGCTAATTTCAAACCTATGCAAATTAAATAGGGTGAAAAATGGTCATAACTTATGAGCTTAAGTGTCCAGAGGTAGGAGAAAAAAATGTTTGTTAGAAGCTCCAAATCAAATTTGTTAAACAAACTGAAAGGCATTATTGATTTATCTTAAGGGTTGGATTAACATCTTTGTAATCATTTTATATTATATCTGTTATCCCATTTTTTGGTCAAAACTAGGATATCCATGTTGTGTGCAAAGTGTTATCCCATTTTTTGGTCAAAACTAGGATATCCATGTTATGTGCATTTCCACCGCGACTAGAACAAGAAGAAGCAGCCAGCAAGCGTACATCAATCAGGAATTTCACTCAAGGTTCAAATATAAAGTCCATTCGGTATTAATTCATTCGGCAATATTAACACACAGGTTCATCCGGCACTCAGAACTCACAGGTTCATCCGGCACTCCCAAATACAAGTGTTCATTCGGCATTCTCTCCATTCGGTAGTACCGATCCAACACCACCGAACCAACCATCTCCCCCCTACAACTACCGGACCAAGCATAGCCGAACCATGCTACCGCCGAACCATGCTACCGCCGGACCATGCTACCACCGGACCAGCTCCAACCTCACCATACTACTGCCGGTCCAACCTACCACCGGTCCAAACAACATACCACTCACCGCCGAACCAAGGTGTTGCCGAACCAACTCTGCCAGGCCAGATTGCTTCAGCCCAAGCCCACCAGCAGCTATAAACATCCAAGACCCCTGCCCACAGCCTCACTCTATAAATAGAGGGGCAGGGGTACAACAATGGGGGACAAGTTTGAGAGCTCAAGCCTGGAAGGAACCCTCAAACAACTTTAGATACTTGTAATCACAGCTTTGTACTTGTAATCTAAAGAAAAAAAGGAGAATAACATATAAAGTGGACGTAGGCACGTTCTGGCCGAACCACTATAAATCTGTGTGTCTTTTACAGTTTAGTCCCTGCTTTTTATATATTTGCATAAATCACCCAAATCACTAAATACAACATAAAATCAACCAAATCACACGACATTGGGTGTTTGCCCATTTTTTGCGCAAACATTTTGGTGCTTTTACTGAGAAAAACCAGCTCCCGCTACATCGGATAGAAGTTGAATTTGAAAATCTAAGAATTCAGATCTAAGAGTTATGACGAGACAAACAAGTAGAAGGCAAAGGCCAGAGAGAAGTGAACACCAAGGAAGTCAAGAGGCTTCCTCAGGAGGGAATCAAGCGTCGATCTTCATCACTAGGGATGAGATGGAGGTCATGATGAGAAGACAAGAAGAGATGATCCAGAACTTACTTCAACAAATTGGGCAAATTGGAGCACAAATCCAAGGAGCAACTGAGGTTCAGAACGGGGCAGGACCATCTGGCGCAGCACCAGAGCTAGGGGGCACTCACGCTGAGCATGTTGATCCGACCCCGGAAAGTGAGATGGGGGCATCCGAACCACCTGGTAGCAATAGAGGAATGAACGTTCAGCCAGGGAGGCATACACATGAAAACTCCCGCGGACTTGGGGGGCAGGTCGAAGACAGTGAACGAGAACTACAGCTTGGAGACAATGACAGATTAGCAGAGATGGTTAGAAGAGCTATGAGAGGCGGTTTAGTAAATAGAGACTTGGAAGATGTAAACAGGAGTCCTTTTTCTTCTGCGATTAGGATGGCTAGGAACCCACCAGAATTCAAGCTACCATCATTGGACATGTACAACGGGAAAATGGACCCCACGGTCCATCTAACGAAGTATATGAGACATATGGAAGTGCTGGGGGCATCAGAGGAGGTTATGGCCCGGTGCTTTCCACTGTATTTGACGGACATTGCAGCGTTATGGTTTAGGCAACTGGAGAGCAGCTCCATAGGAACATGGGCAGATTTAACTGAGAGATTCATGAGGCAATTCAGGGTTCATATTGCGAGACCCAAGAATGTGATGACTTTGGCAACCTTGAAACAGAAAACTGGAGAGACTTTGAGGAGCTTTCTAACGCGATTTAATGCGGCGGCAGCATCAGTGGATCGACCAGATCCATCTATGGTCATGATGGCGGCTGTATCTGAAATAGTTGGTAATACAGAGTTCAAGAATTCATTAACCAAGGACCCGCCTATGAATCTGGGAGAGTTCTATCATGAGGCTGAAAAGTTTCTGCGTTTGGAAGATGCTAGTGCAGAAAGAGAGGAAGAAGATGACGTTTACGTAATCAAGAGCGGAAACCCACCTGGAAAGGGTGCGGAGACTAGCAAAGGAAAAAGAAAGGCTGAGGATAATGATGACTGGACAAAGTGGCTACGAAGAGAACCACGCTTCACCACCTATTCAGAGCTGAATGAGAGTTTGGAACGGATTTATCAGGATACCAAGGGGCAGGTTCCGTATCGTAGACCAATGCGAAGGGATCCAACCTCTGACGAAAGAAAATCAGATAAGTTTTGTGTATTTCATGAATTGAATGGTCATAACACTAATGATTGTAGGCATTTGAAGGACGAGGTAGAAGGGCATATCAGGAACGGTATGCTCCTTCAGTATGTGAGGAGGCGAACTCCAGCGGTGGAGCCAGAGCGACCGCCCTCTACGTCAGCTAGAGGTGACCCTGGATCAAGGCACCATCTGATTATCCATTGATTGCTTGATTAAAATAACGATGAACAGGTCATAAGCTTCCACTAACGCAATTAAATCGTTTACACATGTACGAGATCGCGAACGATCTCCAGGCATGCTCTGAATGATCATTGACTGCTTCGGAGTGGGAACTTACACTTTGACATCCTTGCTTTGCTTTTGTTTCGATTTGGACATTTGAATTCTCCCTGTTTGGACATTTCTGCTGTAAGGTACTATTGCTTTAACATTTACAATTCTATGAAAAAATTATCTACTTGTATGCCCGTTGGATCGCGAACGGTCCACGAGCACCTATTGCATGGCAACGAACTGCCGAAGTCTTTGATTCGAAAAATTCCCCCAAACAATGACTCCAACACTGATAATATTAAGTCCCCCCCGGGCACACTCATTCGCCTCGAACGGCACCCGACTTCGAACAGTCACAATTCGCCTCGAACGGCACCCGACTTCGAACAGTTACAATTCGCCTCGAACGGCACTCGACTTCGAACAGTCACAACTCGCCTCGAACGGCATCCGACTTCGAACAGTCACAACTCGCCTCGAACGGCACAACTCACCTTACCTCAAATGGCTCGATCGCGAACGGTCGTCATTTGAGGTCCGCCACCTGATCACTGACTGTTACACCTTACCTCAAATGGCTTGATCGCGTACGGTCGTCATTTGAGGACCACCACTTGACCGCGCACTGTCGCACTTTACCTCGAATGACTCGATCCCGAACGGTCGTCATTTGAAGTTGAGCGCTTGACCTTGAACGGTCATATTTCACCACAGATGATTCGATCCCGAACGATCGATACATGGATTTACGCAGTTGACCGCGCACTGTCGCACTTTACCTCGAATGACTCGATCCCGAACGGTCGTCATTTGAAGTTGAGCGCTTGACCTTGAACGGTCACATTTCACCACAGATGACTCGATCCCGAACGATGGATACATGTATTTACGCACTTGACCGCGCACTGTCGCACTTTACCTCGAATGACTCGATCCCGAACGGTCGTCATTTGAAGTTGAGCGCTTGACCTTGAACGGTCACATTTCACTGCAGATGACTCGATCCCGAACGATCGACGCACGGATTTATGCGCTTGACCGCGCACGGTCGCACTTCACCTCAAATGACTTGATCACGAACGATCGTCATTTGAAGTTAGGCGCTTGACCATGAACGGCCGCGCTTCATCCCAAATAGCTCGATCCCGAACGGTCGTCATTTGGGGCCATATAAAATATCAAGCTCTTTACAGGTTGTCAACGGGATACGAACATCCAGCTCATGGCATTACAAAACACGCCTTCCTACTGCAAGGCATATTTTGGGGGGCAAAGTGTTATCCCATTTTTTGGTCAAAACTAGGATATCCATGTTGTGTGCAAAGTGTTATCTCATTTTTTGGTCAAAACTAGGATATCCATGTTGTGTGCATTTCCACCGCGACTAGAACAAGAAGAAGCAGCCAGCAAGCGTACATCAATCAGGAATTTCACTCAAGATTCAAATATAAAGTCCATTCGGTATTAATTCATTCGGCAATATTAACACACAGGTTCATCCGGCACTCAGAACACACAGGTTCATCCGGCACTCCCAAATACAAGTGTTCATTCGGCATTCTCTCCATTCGGTAGTACCGATCCAACACCACCGAACCAACCATCTCCCCCCTACAACTACCGGACCAAGCATAGTCGAACCATGCTACCGCCGAACCATGCTACCACCGGACCATGCTACCACCGGACCAGCTCCAACCTCACCATACTACTGCCGGTCCAACCTACCACCGGTCCAAACAACATACCACTCACCGCCGAACCAAGGTGTTGCCGAACCAACTCTGCCAGGCCAGATTGCTTCAGCCCAAGCCCACCAGCAGCTATAAACATCCAAGACCCCTGCCCCCAGCCTCACTCTATAAATAGAGGGGCAGGGGTACAACAATGGGGGACAAGTTTGAGAGCTCAAGCCTGGAAGGAACCCTCAAACAACTTTAGATACTTGTAATCACAGCTTTGTACTTGTAATCTAAAGAAAAAAAGGAGAATAACATATAAAGTGGACGTAGGCACGTTCTGGCCGAACCACTATAAATCTGTGTGTCTTTTACAGTTTAGTCCCTGCTTTTTATATATTTGCATAAATCACCCAAATCACTAAATACAACATAAAATCAACCAAATCACACGACATTGGGTGTTTGCCCATTTTTTGCGCAAACAATATCAACAAGCATGGAGTGCAGCCACTAGGAATTAATAAATTAAAAAAAAACATATAGAGAGATCTTAGAGCAGTGCTTACTTCGCTCTGGCCATCTTAAAATAGCACCGTTATATTTTAATTTAATGTTTTGAGAAGTATTCAACTCTATAACTATATACATATCATTTTACATAGGTTATTATTTTACTAAATTACATGGTTAGGTTTGTCGAGTTAGCTTTTCTAATAGGACAATTGTATTACCTATAATGATTATCCAATATTTGGTGATCCAGATCTGTAATAATTATTTCAATGAATGACTCAACTTACAATTAAAAACACTCATAAATCCTTTTTGATTTTTAATTGAACAAACAAACTTATTATTTTTAAAAACACTCAGACTTTTATCATGCTAATAATCAATAACTGATCGGTTAAACTATTGGTAACAGCCAAGAAGACTTAATCCAAAAGTTATACACTAGCCATGGATTTGAGTAATGGAATATTTGGATTGATATGATCGGGTGATAGTAACAACTAGAGGAGGATACACAATATAAATAGCTAAATTTTTTTAGATAACATATGTGAGTTGGAATGATAATGAGATATTATGAACACATGCAGGGTAAGATCAAGGTTCGAGAGCTCATTTTTGCTCATTTGAAATTTTCTTTGTTTCGACCAATTTTGAAAGTTTTGAGGTTTCAGTTTTAGTTTCGATTTCGATCCATTTTCTTGGATTTACTGCTTTCGTGGATAAATTTTGTTTCTTTCCCACCTTCTGTAGCAAGTCCGACTTTTATTTCAATTTTTTTGATTTTTTTTTGTCTGTAGCAATGGGATGGGTTTTTGTCCTAATCTTGTCCCCTGCCTAAAGCCAAAACCGAACTGGGTTGGTCGGAATCTCGAGGTTTCTGTCGAAAGCTCGATGTTCCTACCGAAACCTCATACTAAGGGTAAGATAACTACTTAGAGATAAACATGTTTTAACATTTATGAAGATACATAAGAAAATTTGTGTTAGTTTACATTGGAGAAAAACTTATTAGATCAGGAGACCTGCGTAGAATAGTCTAAGCTATAAAGATTATATCCATTCAAATAGTATATGAAATCATCAATTTAGTGATGCTACAACTAGAATTTGTCCAACTTATTGTATATTGCATAGTGTCACAATTTATTGTAAATCCAGTTCTTAATTACAGGGATATTCATATGAATAATGTTATTATTTTCAGGCAAGCGTCCATGGACCTAATGTACATGGATCTGCAGAAATATTGAGGTGTATTAGTAGAAATAGATTCAATGACAATGTTTCTCTTGAACTTACAGCCTTGAATTAATTAGTTTTTATCAGCTTAGACCTTGGGAGCTATATGAATAAGATGACGGTGCTGGTTGGCAGTAAAGGTAGAACTGTCAATTCTCCCAAAGTGGTTGATAACTTGATTGATAGCATTAATTGTGAGGAAGGAATGGAAGTAATAGTATAATAGTATTGACCGATGGTAAGAGTAAATGCTTGGTTGCTCACCTTGAAGTTTGGCATGCAATTTGAGGTTATGTAATGAAAACGTATATCTAAGCGTTTAGTCATAGTTTGGTTGTTGTTTTAACTACAATATATGAGGTACAAAATGTTGCAGGTATCACATAGTCGTACATAATTTTACATGCTTTCCCCAAGCAGACGGTTGGACATTGAACTCATAGCAATAGTTATTTACAAAAATCTTAGCTGGCCTTAGTGGCACAGTTGCTAAAGAGCAGTCTCTATGGAGTAGGTGCTAATACTCTTGGCGTTTTGGTACAAATTAATGTATCAGCTAAATTTATAGCCTTTAAATTTAAATACCTATGTGTAGTATTTCATATGAGAAACAATGTGCCAGTTAAGTAGTTAGTGTTTGCGGTAGAATACCAAAGTTTGCATGATCTTAAATGTGTCTGACTACACCCAGTATTATAAGAATAATAGCTCATGTGAATTTAAATTAGTGTTACCATGCAAGCAAATGTAACATCTCAGAATTTAGCTCTTGTTACAATATATGTAAATCATAAAATGAATATGATTTTATGTTCTTTTGTTTAGTCCCACATCGTGAAATAGGTTAAATCCTTCCCTCTGAAGCCTTTATATAAAGGTGACTATGTAATGTAAATATATTTCTAATTCTCAAGAATGAATAATATATCTTTTGCCTCTCTCTCTAATGGCTTCCACTCTCTTCATTTCATAACACGTTATCAGCACGATCTTTTTCTCGAATGTATTAGATATTCTAATACAGAAGATTAGATCCTTTTTTTCATGTAGGTACATCTCTTTCTCTTATTCAGTTACTGAAATCAGATCTATCTCTTCCTCTTATTCAACCATTGAAATCAGGTTTGAAATTTTATAGATATGCTTTTCTAGATTTATTATGCGACTAATTTAGATCTATATTTAAATATTCTTGTTTCACAATTCTATATCTATTTTCTAATTTTTCAGATATGGATATAAGTTTTAATAGATCTTATCTTTTCAAGATCTTATATTGTTATAGATCTAAATTTATAGATCTTATTCCACTGTACATGTATTTTTGTCATTATATTTCAGATCTCATCCTACAATAGATTCGATTTTTTTGTTCTTATTTTTTCTAATCTCATTATATTGTAGATCTTAAAATCACACTCAAATAATATACCGTTGAGATTTGTACATTGTTTAAAAATAAAATGTTGTGATTTTTTTGAATTTGGATTTGAATTGATTTCAAACTTGCTTATTATTGCATGTTTTTTTGAGTTCATTATTTTGGAAAGCAAGTTTTGAATTTGACGATTTCTGTTGTTGATTCAAATAAATTTATTGATCTTGATTACGTTTTGGTTTGTAATATAGATCTAAGTAATATATACATGTTTGATAAATGAAGTTTTCATTTTGGAAAATCTTTGATTTGGATTTTGATTTTGGAAATTATTTTGATATATGTTGTCTATATTTCTAGAAAAAATATTTTACTATTTATTAGAGAAACATATACAAGAATAATGCATATTTAGAAGATCATATTAGTTTAGATCCAATATTAATATTGATTTAGTACACCTGAAGTGAATGGAAACGTTAATGAAAACATATACAGTAAACTTAATTTCTAGCATTTGAAATAAAAGTTGAGAACCTGCAGTTCCTATAATGCTAAAAGCTTGAGTTTCCATAAATTATTAAATTTCAAGTTTTCTTATAATAAAGAACCAGAAGTTTCAATAAAAGAGCAGAAACTTGAATTATAAAAAAAGGGATATATATATATATATATGTCTGTATATACATATATATATATATATATAAGAGTTATTTTAGAAATTTTGACAATTAAGAAATAAAGTTTCTCCTATGGAATTCATTTAATTTAATTATTGAGTATATTAAACTTAGCTTTGAGATTAAATTTTGCTAACTAAAGTTAGTTACATTGATTTATTTGTTTGTAAAGAAATCAATTCGTTATGATAATATTTTATATTTTTATGCCACAATAATGGTAAATTGCATTCATTTTTTTTAATCATAAATGCATTAAATGTTGTCATCATGGTAATAAATTAAATTACCATATCATCATAAATGCACTGGCTACAGTAAATTAAATGATGTTGTATTTTTATGTTTGGAATAAGAATAGGCATATGGTTCATTATATGGTGTATTCATTTTGGTAAACAATGCTCGATATAATGAAAGAAATAAGTTTGAACAACAACCTGAAGTTGTGCAAAGATTTTTTTTTCAACCAGAAGTTGTATAACTCAAAGTCCAAGACCTGAAGTCTTGAATTATGAAAAGATTTTCTGATAAACTTTACAAGCTCGAATTCTTGTCGGTATTTTTTTTAATTTGTCAAAATGTACAAGCCTTGAAATAAGAATAGAATTTATTTTGTAACAATATGATAAAAAAATAAAAAGGAGAGAAGTTTACACAAAATTTGAGAACCTGAAGTTCATAACAAATTAATGAACTTGAACTTCATGAATTAGAAGCCCGAAGCTCTATTGAAATTATGTAAAATGATAAGGTTGTACTTCCTGAAGAAGTTAAAGAAAATTAATAAATAATCATATGAGAAAATGATGCTACATTCAAGAGAATACAAAAATCTCCAAATGAGTTATACCTTACCTTATATCTTAACATTTACACTATATTAACCAAATATCCTGAAGATATTATGTTATATGATATTTCAAACATCATTGGATGTGTGTGTGTGTATTAATCTGTTGAAAAGATGTTTTAGAGATTTATTTATATTTATATTGCAAAATCTAACATCCCAGAAGAGATGTTATAGGAATTTTATTTTTGTTACATTGCAATTCCTTAAAAGAAAATACTATATTCCCTGAAGGAATAATGATATAATTTTTTTTTTGAGTAATAACAATAATTTATCCAAAAACAAATGATATTGTATACCAATGTTACACTCCAAAAGTAGTGGTTTTATATCTTCGCATCTTACTTTCATTTGGTGTATCTAATTTTGTTAATATATTTAAAGTTTGATATGTCATTTCAAAGATAGTTACAACAAAAATCTCCCGTAGGGATATTTTATGTTATTCTAAAGGTAGTAATTATGTAATTTCTACAAAAGAAACATTGTACATTGATATGACATTCCAATAGTACATATATATATATATATATATATATATATATATATATATGTATGTATGTATGTATAGAAGAGATAAATTCACTCCAGAAGTAGTGATAATAAAATATCCTAAAAGAGACTAATAAATTAGGAAATGATAACATATCTCTAGAAGAGATTTGCTTATGTATTTGATAATTTTATTAAACCAAATAAATGCATAGAAATTTGATTATAAAGGATCCTAATTTAGTTTAGATTAGATCCTAAAAGTTTGAGAGTTATGCAACATGTATCATATATTTCATTGTAATTATATCAAACATGAGAAATATTACACGTATAATCAATTCTTGTAGATATATCTTTAAATATTCTCCTGAAGAGATAGTTTATATTTCATATCATAATTTTCATGCAAGTTATACACACGGACCTGAGGAAATCTGTATCTGTAACATTCCAAGTATCAAGAAGATACTATTATTATTTTTGCTGTAATTTTTTTTTTACAGAACTCTCAATAGAGATGTGTAGAAATGTCTATATGCAATTAAAAATTATTCCTTGATAAGTAATCATAATTAGTGTTCAAAACTGATATTTGAGATATAATTGAGGAATAAAACTTAACAATTTGAAATTGTGTGTATGTTTTGTTCGAACCAGAAGTTCGATATGGTTTCAAACCAAATGTTTTGAACATTATCATGTGGTTTTGATAGGTTTGCATTGACATTGATTTATAAATAGAAATTAATAGTTTGGATCCTTGTAATAGTTTGTTTTAAAAATCACTAATTCAAATGAGAAAGAATATGAAAATTTTATAATATATATGTGATACGTGGATGCACGTGTACATCCATATATGTAAATATTTAGCTAACAGCCTGAAGTTTGTTATAAGCTATTATTTAGTGATTTAAAATTCAATCAACATAAATGTTGAATGACCTGAAGTCATGTATGTATTCAAATGATCTACACAATAAGTAAATTCCTCCAATAGCTTAGATCAATGAATGAGAACAAACTCTAATAATCAATACCAATTGAATGCATCTTATCAACGAATAAAAGAATTATCCTCCTATTATTAATATGTATGATGTATTTGCTAGTAGCAATATCATAATGGATCAAAATGAGAGTCCAAAAATGATTATTATTTAATGTGACAATGTTTGTCAACATTGAGGGGAAGATAAAGGGATATAAGCTCATTTTGATCATCAGTGTTAAATATGTAAATATACAATGATGCAAAATATTATCAATATTATCCCTAGTAGAATTTCTCCAGTATAGATATGAATCCCTGAAGGATCAAAATTTGTAAATCACATCTAAAATATGGTTCAAAAGTCAGTTCAAATTATTTTCGGAGTAAGTAATAAAGATGCCAAATAATGGAGGTGAGTGTTCTTGAAGAAACACTAAGGGTGCACTTGAAGAGACCAATGACATGATTGTCAAATTACCCAGAAGTGGTTTAGGTACCTAAAACATGATAACTAAAGAGATCTCAATAAATCATGTCTAGAACTGACAAGAAATAATCATCGATGATGATAAATTTATAAATAATAAAGCCCTTATGTTTATAAATGGGTTAAAGATCCTGGATTAAGGGAAAACATGACTGGCCATCATGAATCCTTTACCAATAGAGAAATATGGACATGTAGTCCGCAAAGTAGCGTAAGTACTTGAAATGCTTAATATACACTGAAGGTATAAATATGGTTTAAATCATATTAAATAATGAAAGTATACAAATTCCTGAAGAATATAAATAACTTTCATTGTTATAAAGAATGCAAAGAACAAGGAGAGTAGATTTCAACCTACTTTTAAGTATTGTTGTAATGAAAATCTTGATATAATTCATGATGAGTAGATTACTTCCTATTTTTAAGTATCGTTGTAATGGAACTCTTAATATTCATTGAAGTGATAGTTGCGATATGCAGATACTTATTAAAGTATACAAATTTCTAAAGAATATATATAACTTTTGTAGTTATAAAGAATGCAAAAGACATGAAATGTAGATTACAAATTTCTTCTAAGTATTATTGTAATGAAAATCTTGATATACTTCAAAATGAGTAGATTACTTCCTGCTTTCTAGTAATGTTGTAATGAATATTCATGAAAGATGTATAGTTGCAATGCACAAAACTAATTTGAAGCACAAAAATGAAAGCACATGAAGTGTTTTTCATAAAAGTAGCATACAACAAGGAGAGTATATTTCAACCTACTTTTAAGTATTGTTGTAATGAAAATCTTGATATAATTCATGATGAGTAGATTACTTCCTATTTTTAAGTATCGTTGTAATGGAACTCTTAATATTCATTGAAGTGATAGTTGCGATATGCAGATACTTATTAAAGTATACAAATTTCTGAAGAATATATATAACTTTTGTAGTTATAAAGAATGCAAAAGACATGAAATGTAGATTACAAATTTCTTCTAAGTATTGTTGTAATGAAAATCTTGATATACTTCAAAATGAGTAGATTACTTCCTGCTTTCTAGTATTGTTGTAATGAATATTCATGAAAGATGTATAGTTGCAATGCACAAAACTAATTTGAAGCACAAAAATGAAAGCACATGAAGTGTTTTTCATAAAAGTAGCATACAAAATGCATAAAATGCAAACCATATTTGGAAGAAGCAATCTTAGAAAATTTGATTATATCAAAGGAAACTATTAATAAATTGTATTATTAATGAGATACATATTTATGGATCCAGAAGTATCTATAACCAATTTAAGTTATCGAAAGACGAATATGAATTCAGAGGAAAAATTAAAATCGGGGGAGAATTCATAAGTATTTTATACTGCACTCTTTTTCCTTAACTTAGATTTTTTCCACTGGGTTTTTATTAGTAAGGTTTTAATGAGGCATTATCTTGATCCAGAAGTATCAACTCCCTAGTAACATTTGAAATAAGCTATAATGTACTCTTTTTCCTTATTAAAGATTTTTCCCATTGAGTTTTTATTATTAAGGTTTTTAATGAGGCAACAATATCGACTGAATCGATAAATGCAAGCAAGATAATAATGAGGGGGAGCAATCATCATACATGTTTCGAAATGGAAAATTTCAAGTTATCAGAGCATTCAAGATTTTGAAGACGCATGTTCAAGGGGGAGTGTTACAATATATGTAAATCATAAAATGAATATGCTTTTATGTTCTTTTGTTTAGTCACACATCGTGGAATAGGTTAAATCCTTTGCTCTGAAGCCTTTATATAAATGTGGCTATGTAATGTAAATATATGTCTAATTCTCAAGAATGAATAATATATCTTTTGTCTCGCTCTCTAATGGCTTCTACTCTCTTCATTTCATAACAGCTTTTTAATTTTCCATTATTAAATAATATATCTTTTTTGATAGTTTATCAACTCCACAATTGATCTGCATTGTTGAGGCTCGGTTACTGTAGAAATTGACAATCATTTGCTCAGTTATGCAAGACTAATACAAGGGAGTTCATACCTATTTATCTTACTAAAATCAGCTCTACCGTTACTCGGGGTCGAATCATTCTACCACTAGCATAACTTTCCATTGAACAATGTTCATTTGGATAATGTTTACAACTTCAACTCTTTGTTATTAATTAGTTAAAAGAATATTTTTGAATTTTGTTTGTAAAATGATTGATAAACTTTCAACTTATAATGATGTTGTTTTGGTTTAAGCTTTTATTTTTACCTTAGCACAAGCTTACCGTTATTCGTTTCATGCTTACCTCCAGTTGTCGATGATTTCATCCTCTCAATGATGCTATCATTGTAGTACATTCCATCTTTTTCATCCCTTTTGTCAATCTTGATTAGAATAATCAATTTTGAACTTTTAAACTGGTGATTATTGATATTATTTTAATACTAAAAGGACAAATTGAAAACATAGGGTTGTGGAAGAATGTCAGGTTCTTTAAAGCAGTAGCGAATGAAGGATTTGAACAACATAAATAGCCAAATTTTGATACTTTTATTCAAGATTTAAATAAATATATTTTCATAAATATATGCAGATTCATTCAATAAGCGATGATTATTTAAATAAGTAGTTCCTTGAAAATGTAGCAATAATGTAGAGTGTCTCATTTCATTGGACACTTAATTAACATCACTTATTACTCATAAGGAGATGATGACATCTTCATATGTAAAAGCCAAAAAACGAAGCATAAGAGTGGAAAGTAAGCTACCGTTTATACACAATCTAACAGCCATGAAAGGATCATGGCCCTTTAGTTTATTCCTTAATTTAAACTAATATAACTATTCAAATTTGTTATGTATGCTTCATTTTCATGGTTCATGAGAAGTATATGCTAGGGCCAAATGAGGAAATAAGTTCATATTTTGAAGTTATTTATGAGGTGTTATGTAACGACCCGGAATTTCACTACATTAATTTTCGAATATTTAATTAACTTTAAATATATAAATAATAGATTTTATAACTAAAATATAAAATCTTTCAAATAATAAATATTAAATATAAAATAGTTTTCAAAATTAGTTTACAAAACTATTTGGTTCGAAGAAAAATAAAAAATGTGATCGAAATTCGTTTTTCAAATTTTTGACTTTTCATCGGCAAAAAGTTGTCAGAATGTTGTAAACTCTTTTGTATAAATATACACATAAAAGCATAAATAAATTAACATATATTAGTATATAAGTATATAAATACACTTAAGTATAAATAATTTTAAAAGAATTTAAACAATATAAAATAGAAAATGTCACATCACAAGCAAACATTTCGGCGATTCAAGTACAATTAGTGTTTTACGGATGTTGGGGAAAGGTACATGGAGGTCAAACATGATATTTTCGAAATTAAAGGGGAAGAAGACATTATATTGAGGTGGCATTTGATTTGTGGAGGGTGGGGGACAAGGGACTTTAGGTAATTCACATTTTCACTTGCTTATAAATAGCCTTTCATCTCTCTCAATTTTTGTCTTCTTCCACCGACAAGATCTCTCTCATATTTTATACAAATGAAGTTATTCTTTAATTTAAATCATGTCAAATTCCAGTGGCTACAACTTTTATGTTTATCACTTCTTCAAATTTCGAGCATAAATATGTCAAAATATCAATTGTTTACATAGTGTTTTGGACCCAGAATTTCAAGTCCGAAAATGGTCCTTCTTCTTTTGACCATGACTTCTTCAAAACTAATCTAAATTGAGTGATTATTTTTTTCAATTGTAGAGAAAAATGAATTTCTAAAACTTTTCTTTTTACCACTTTTCCAAAATCAGAGAATAAATAGTCCAAATCCAGTTGGAAAATGACCTATATTCGGATTCATTTTTGAGAATTCGATGATTACCCAGAGTCACTCCACCTTACCAAAACAAATTTCACTTCTTCTTCTTTTAAGGCTGAGCCTACTTAGTGCATTAAGGGTCCAAGACTCCATCTTTTTCTTAAAAATGGAAGTGCTAGGTCATACCCTAAGTTAGCAAGGGTTTGAATAGCTTTCGGTGACTAAAACTACACCTTCTTAAACCAAGTTTATACTATGTTAATATATTTATGTTAATAGCGTATGGATGCTTATTGTATGTGTGAAGTAATGGTTTGGTAGTTTTTTTGTTTCACATTTTGAAAAGTTATCGCATTTGAAAGTTAGTAAGAATGTGGTTAGCTATATGAAAAGTTGGTAGTTAAAGTTAATATAATTATTAATGTATACTTATTACATGTTGTATCATCATTATTTACCTTGTATTGTGATTAAACCATTTCTATGTGATGTTGGTTATATGACTAATGTCGTAAGTTTGTTTGTTGAACTAGCCGTATAGCGATAGTCGCTATATCGCCATTTTCGAAAAATCACCTTTTATCGAAACTGTTTGGTTTCATTATCGTGCTTGGAATTATTTTACAAGTTAAGCAAGTTTTGATTAGTGATGTTTTCAAAAAAAATTAATTATTATATTAATGGTTATTTAATTAATTAATTACCTAATTAATTAATTACTTAACTAATAAGATTAATGGTTAATTAATTACTCGGTTAATGATGTGTTTTAAATTTAACTAATTACCTAGTTAATGATTGTTTAAATTAATTAATCATTTTATTTGATGATTTTTAAATTTAATTAATCATTTTATTTAATGATGTTTAAGGATAATTAATCATTCATTGAATTAAAATTAATTAATCAATTTGCTAATGATGCGTTTAAATTGATAAATCTTTCTAATAAATGATTATTAAAATTTATCAACTTGTTTTAACTCTAATTAATATTTCCTTTATTTATGTTCTATAATTAATTAATCATTTGTAAATAATGAGAATTAATGATTTATTAAATTTATTTTATTAAATTTATTTAAATTTATTAATTAATTGAATTAATGATGTTTTAAAGGTTATTTACCCATTTAATTACAAGATATTGGAGTTAATTAATCAACTTAATTTGTGAAGTTTCAAAGTGAATTTATCAAAGTGACTAGGATGTTTTGACTTTGTTATTCATTTTGAATAATGATAATTATTTAATCATTAATTCAATTAATTATTTTTACTAATTAATTGAATTAATAAGGTTTAAAAGCAGTTTACCCTTTTAATTATTTAAAGACATTTGAAGTTCAAAAATCAAATTGTGTGATGGAGTTTAAAGTTACTCAATCAATGTAATAAGGATGTTTTAAGTTACTAAATCTTTTTTAAATTGATGTTTTGAAGTCAATACACATTTTTAACAACGTGTTTTAAAGATAATACTTGTAATGTGAGGCCAAACATGAATTCGAGTTGTTAAAGGAAAAGGTTTGATTCATTTAAAGAAATGAATAAATTTCCATAAAGCGATTCACTTATATGAGAACAATTAATTTGTATATTTAGCACTAAACATCTAAGAAGTAGACTTGTCGCTATTTCGGAAGTTAAGAATAATCATGAGATATGACTTTGAAGTTATCATGACTTTTATCCATATTATTGCTAACCAAAAAATAGTACAAGTTGGAATTCGATGAGTGGTGATAAGTATACAAGACTTAATTTCCATATACGATTGTTTTATATCTCAGTAGTTGGTTTCTCAGCTATCGGTTACGTCAGCTTCTTTATTGTAGTCATTCTAAGACGATGTGTTGCTCCATTGAGCTTTGATATCTTTTGTCAAAAATGACTAAAACCAAAGAGCAAGTAGGGGAAAAGCTATGTGGGGTCATTAGGATATCTCATATCCACTCTAGATTGGATTCGGTTTTGCACATTGAGATGTGAAATACTCGGATACTCGGCAACAGTTGGCGAGGTCTGACTTGGAGGTTTTTTTCATTCTATCGAGTTTGGACTGTTATCTTGTTTAGTCCATTCTATCTAGTTTTGACTATTGTCTTGTTTTATCCATTTTGTCCGATTTGGATTTTTATCCAGACCATTTCCTTTCTTTCAAGTCTTAATGTTATACTAATTATGTCCATCATCAATGTTTGGATTTATTCCCTATTATTATTTAAATACAACCCCATTTATTTCATAGTGTTACTCATACCGGACATTTTATCTGACTCGAGTTGTTTATTTTTCCTAAACTCTCAGGTACATAACTGTATTTGAGTAGTCCGAGAATAGTAGTTTTTTCTTTGGAGACCTTTTGAACGACGGATGAGCAGGGGCACTTAGTTCTCTAGTATTTTCTGATGTATGATTATATAGGTGTATTTTGTATCTTAAAAATGAAAAGTCAAAATGTATAGTTATCAATCTGTTGATGTAGTATTTTTTTATAACTCTAATAACTCCTTATAAGGAGTAACCTTTTGTACTATATCATTTTATATTATATGTAACCATTCTGATGTGAGGTTTATCTATTCTGTCTTATTTTGTTCTTTATTTTACTCTAAGGCAACTTATCTTTTGGACGCTTGGCCAACGACATATCAATTCCATGGAGGTATTAAGCATTGTTCCTAGGGTTCAAAAAGGTGGGTCGTCACAAATGGTATCAGAGCTTAGGTTTTGCGAACTCCTAAGCCTAATGGGGTAAACTCTCTAAGGATAGGATTAGTCATATCCTAAGATAAGTTTGAGAGTATAAGTATATATTGAGTGCATTTTTGTTTGCGTTATAATAATTTTTTATATTATGTTGTTTGATCCATTGAGTGGTATATGAATTCTAGTCGATGCGTCTGATCAGCGATATAGGGATTCCTAAACGCTTGAACCAATCTATCGATACAGTATTGTTTTAAAATGGAAAATAAAATAATTTTACTTAGGAATATATTTTATATATATAAGAATGATTTTCAAAATTAATATTGTTGTATGGTTGAGTTGGTTATTTAGAAATGATAATATTTTATTGTTATCATTTAGAATTTTATTAGTTATGCTCATCTGGTTTGAGTGTTGATATTGTTGAATAGTTCATAAGGAATTTTCCTTAGTAAGATATACATCGAGTAGAGGGAATTGTAACACGCCGATATTTTATGGAAAACACAATTAAAAAGAAATAAAAAGCGCATTTGGTATAGTGGTAAAGGTGCATGTTGATTTCCTTAGGTACCATGGATCAAGTCCCGTTGTCGCCCAAAATCTGGAGCGATGTGTTTTTAGTTGGTTCGTTTCCAGCAATTTTCCTACATATTTCAGCGTTGTCTCTGACATGTGACGGCCTCCCATTCGCTCTAGTAATGTAATAGGATGAGATGACTAAATTTTATTGGTTGAGTGATGTGTATGGGCTAGAATGGATAACCATTAAGTGTATGAAACAACCAAATTTATTATGAAATAATCTAATGGATTATATTCACTCAAATAATCTATAAATAAACCATCTAACCTAAACTTAATCTCTTTTTCAGTCGTCGCCGTAATTCTACAGTAAAATTAGTGTGTATTATTCTTCCTTTTTTCCTCTACTAAATAGACAAATCTCTACCAAATTGAATTATATATATATATATATATATATATATATTCAAGAAATTTAGGGAATTTAGAAGAATTGAAGGGAGAAAGATTAAAGCAAAGATTTTTTTCAAATTTATGCAAGCTCAAGTGCTAGGTGAGTGGGAATTAATATGAAATAGAAAAATAAATTAGTTCAATCTCAGTTCTTTTCTAGCACGTTAATATGAATTAATTTATGTTATTAATTGAGAATAGATGTAAATTATTGCAACTCTTCTTCTTCCACTTCTCAAATCTAATTCATGTTTGGTTTAAAATATGGGACATATAAATTGTCTTTATAGCATAAATAAGATTAAAATTTATGTAAATTATTGTATCTTCTTCTTCCCCTTCTTAATTCTAATTCATGTTTGGGTTGAAATTTGGAACAAACAAATTGTTGTTCACGTTTCATGGCATAAATATGATTGGTTTAATTAAATTGAAGTGGAATTGTTATTCAATTTATAATGGTAGAATATATTAGTTGAATAAATTCATAATATGTTACTTGAATAAAATTATGGTTATATAATTACATAATTTTGAATATGATTTTGGTACAAAATTGGAATGTCTAACTGGCATACATGTTTGTTTCATATGTGGCGTAAAAATGTAAAAGTGGAATTTTTTGTAATTAAATGGTTTGTGGATATTGGATTAAAATATTATACAGATTAAATCTCTAAAAGGAGAGTGTAAATTAGGTGGAAAAAAATGTAAATTAAATGGACCCTAAAGGCTAGTGTAAAATCTGTAACAAAATAGCATAAAAATTACAAACAAACCATACGGACTGAACGGATGTGAAATTGAAATACCATTTATGTAAGAAAAAGGAAAATTGTGAAATAAACAAATCGGATGTAAAAATGGCCTAAAGAAGATTAATGGAAATAAATAGTATGTAAATTGTAATGGTAAAATTAATTAATCTGGAAGCGAGTTAGTAGGCATACCTTGTATACGTATGGATAGGTGTTTCATGTAGTTAAGACCAAAATATAGTTTTGGTTGTACATACTATGAGCGAGCAAGTAGGTTCGCAATGATGTTTGTTACCTTTCATAGGTTGCTAGTACGTAGGATAGATAACATCCGCAATCGTAGGCTTCTTCGGGCAGATTGACACGGATGGAACGGGACAAGTGTGCTTCGACTTAGGCTTCTTTAGGTAGTTCGTTGGAGGATTTTGTGCAGCCAATCTAGCTGCGGGCACTCTTTCGAAGGACTGACACTTTAGGGGACAGTCGACATTGGTGACCGAGGAGACAAAAGGATAGGAGTCCGTTTGGTGGAGACTGAACGCAACTTTGGGGTCGTGCGAGATTGTTTGAGTCGGCGCCAGTCAGATGTATGAGGCATTTAGTCATAGTGCACAGGTGAAGAGCATGATTTTCACGCTGTAGCATGTGGATAGGTAAGGACAGCAGGTCCGACAGGCCAATTAACGTTTGACCTTACTGCATGGTTGACTTCCCTAGAGTGACCACAGACTTTGGCTTCTTGGGAACTGTATCTAAGAAGGATTCACTGCATTATATTATTCACCCTCTGCGATATCCGAGGAAGACTTGGAATTAAATTATTTTATTCTTTCTATTCATTTAATTTTTCGTTCACCGGATTTATTGTCTAACCCATTCCTATTTTTCCTATTTTCTCTAAATCATAGGAGGAAATATCTACGTTGCAATTCTTTGCATCTTGGAGGGTCATTGGAACAGTTGTTATCTTCCGCTTTTATTTCTTTTGTTTCATGTACGTTTCGATTTGAAATATTGGACTTTCGAGTCTTTCTAAAGAATCCATCTGGCAAAACGAAATTCGTCGATTTCAGGTGCACCTTGCCTCAGGCAGCTTTGTTACGCCTATTCAGCTAGGTGGGGCATTGGTCATAGTCGAAATTCAGAGAAAACATCAAATTGTAATGATCTTGTGCCATCAAGAAGAAATAATATTTTATATTCAAAATAAACAAACCAATTCCCCGAAATATGCCAGTATATTAATTCGGGGCTTCCTTTTACTGAAGCCGGAGTGAACATAACATCTAGTAGTCCGTTAGGTGATACCATGAGAAGCCACTCTTCCATACTTTATATATAAGGATCTATATTGTGAACTTTATTACGATTTATGTTTTGGTGGAGACTACTTGGTACTTTTGGTTTCAGAAATAAATTTGGGGTAATGTTGTTTTTAATGAAGTTGTTTTGCTATTAATTTATAATTAGTGAAAGTTTTCTTTCGCTGTAATATTTTAATCATTTTATACTGTTGCCTTAGTCTCTATGCTATGTTATGGTTTTATTTCACCCGACCACCAGTGCTTCTAGTCATGTCCAATTTTTGGGGTGCCTAGAGGTGCTGGGTGTCATAGTTAGTATCAGAGCAAAGTTTTCGGTTATCCTAAAATATTTAAAAATATAAAGGTTTTCGAATAATTTTTAAAGGGTATTCCAAATAATACTTTTAAAAGTATATGTATATATTTTGGAAAGAAAAGAAATTTTAGAAATGGGTCCCTCATATCTCTTCCTCCCTATCTATTGAACTATTTATGGAGTAACTAATCCCATCTTTTTAATATCCATAGATAGAAATGTCTGAACCGCAAGGTACCCCCGAAGTTCCAGGCCTTAGTATGTCTGCTTGGTTTAGACATTATTTGTAGGCTACTATATGAGCAGAGCCACCAAATAGGGATGCTGCTCCTGTTGAAGGGGCTCCAGTGCAAGGACTGCACCAGCTTAGGAGGCAAGTCGTTTCTTGGCACCGAGTCATATACTAAGGCGAGAGCTAGGATCTATAGTTGTGAGCGGATTTTTGGACTTGTGGGATTGGAGGACTTGGCTCGAAGGCAGTTGGCTTCATGGTAGTTGTAGGGAGAGGATCTTTGTTTCTGGGAGATTTTGGAGGCTGAGGCTGATAATTTGACTTAGGCGGATTTTTATACTAGGTTCCATAGGAAATTCTTATAGCATGCTGAAGAAGGAGTGCAGCTAGAGAAATTTATACATCTCAAGCAAGGGGATATCACAATAAAGGAATATGTTAATCAATTCAATGAGCTTGCCAAATTTGGACTGGACCTGGTCGATACTCCTCACAAGAAGGCATTGAAGTTCGCTAAGGGTTTGAGTCAGCAACTGCAGAGTTTGGCGGTAAACTACATTCTGATTGGAGCTACTTTTGAGGGATTGGTAGAGATGGTTTTTCTTGCTGATACTAAGAAGAAAGGAGATGTGGCGCAGAAGAATGATAAGGGAGAAGCAGTGGAAAGGAAAGAGGAGGTGAGGAGGAGGGTCAGGTGGAAAAAGGAAAGTTCCAAGAAAGGACTGGAAGTGCAATATTTATGGGAACCCAGGTCATCTTGCTAAGGATTATAGAGGGACAGGAGAGTGACCGAGACTAAGGTGTTTTCTTTGCGATCAAGTGGGGCGTATGAAGAAGGACTGTCCATCGAAGACCAAGGATAGTTCACAGACAGCTTCACAGCCTGCTCAGGCTTATGCTTTAGAGGCAGCTCCTTCCTCTAGTACTTGTCTGGTTGTGGACAAGGGAAAGAAGGTGATCATCGAAGGTGTGTTGTCTGTCTCTGATTTTCCATTTCGTACCATATTTGATTCTAAAGCTTTGCACTCCTTTATATCTAGTACTCTTGTAGAAAGTCTTGGTCTTGATGCTTGCTTAGTGACCAACCCGGTAGTAGTATCAAATCCCATAGGAGGAGGCCTATTTGTCCATGTTATGTCGGAATTTCAAATTTTTTTATTTTAGGGGTTGAGTTTGACTGTAGTGCCTTTATAGTGGGCTTTTCCGGGTTCGGGTTGATTCTTGGTATGGACTGGCTATCCATATATGGTGTTGTTCTTGATTGCAACAAGAGGGTAGTAAGGTTAGGCACTTGTAGTAGACGTACCTTGGAAGTATCTTGTGATCCTAGAGGATCAGTCATGTTGACCTACCTTTATTCTCTTGACTTATCATCCAGTAGTTTGAATTCGGTACCCGTTGTTAGAGACTTTCCAGATGTGTTCGAGGAGGCTTCTGGCCTTCCACCTCAAAGAGAGTTCGAGTTCAAGATTTATCTTTTCGATAATGCCAAACCGGTTTCTTTACCAGTAAGGCATATGGTTTCTAAGGAACGTCGTGAGTTAAGCAAGCAGATTTGAGAGCTTTTGGAGAAGGGCTTCATTAGTAGGAGCATTTCTGAGTGGGGCACACCATCATCTTTGCCACTAAGGCGGATGGCTCTCTCAAACTTTTCACGCATTATAAGGAACTTAATAAGCTGACAAAGAAGAATCGTTATCATCTTTCCTGTATAGATGATCTATTCGACCAGCTAGTACGATCCAAGGTATTTTTGCAGCTTGATTTGGCCATGGGATTTCATCAGTTGCGTGTGGCGGAGGATAGCATCGAGAAGCATTTAGGACTCCGGATGGGTTATTTGAGTGGTTAGTCATGCCATTTGGGCTAACTAATGCTCCGACATATTTTGTAGACCTGATGAGTCGAATATTTCACGAATCGTTGAACAAGTTTGTGGGGGTGTTCTTCGATGATATTTTGGTTTATTCACGAAGCAAGGAGGAGCATGTTGTTTACTTGGAAGAAGTGCTTAGGACCCTGCGAGCACATAAGTTGAAGGGGAAGTTCTCCAAGTGCCACTTTTGGAGGGATGAGGTTCACTTTTGAGGACACATCGTTTCGAAGGATGGACTTGTAGTAGATCCGGTGAAAGTGGCAGCAATACAGGATTGGCGGACCCCTAAGAATGCCATGGACATAAGGAGTTTCTTTGGTCTTGGGGGCTACTATAGGAAGTTCATTAAGGACTTCGCTAGGATATCAGCTCCACTTACTACCTTAGAAACAAGAACTCGGCTTTTGTTTGGGATGCCAATTGTGAGGATGCCTTTGGTCGGTTAAAGGAATTTTTGACTACCGCGCTCATATTGGTATTTCCGGATGGAACCAAGCCATTCTCAATTTATACAAATGCTTGTGGTATTGGGCTAGGGGTGGTACTGATGCAAGAGGGTAGGGTAGTGTGCTATGCGAGTAGACAGTTGAAAACGCATGAGAAGAACTACCCGACGCATGATCTTGAGTTGGCGGCTATAGTTTTTGCTCTCAAGTTTTGGAGGCACTATCTCTTAGGAGAAAGATTTGAGATTTTCATGGATCATAAATCTTTGAAGTATCTATTCTCTAAGAAATACTTGAATTTGAGACAAAGATGGATGGAATTTTTAGGCTCTTATGACTTTGAGATTTCCTATACCCCTGGTAAGGGTAATGGAGTGGCAGATGCGTTGAGTAGACGCAAAGTGGTTTTAAGTCCTCTATTTTGGAATGGAAGCATTTGGAGTACATTTCTACCTTTGATTTTAGACATCCATCGGATTTAGCTCCGAGATTGTTAGTAGTCCTCGACGTCCAGCTTACTTTGATGGAGCAGATTGGAGCAAGGAAAGGTGAGGACGAAGAGTTAAAGGACATTTTAGATAAGCTTGGTAGAGGAGAGTCATCACCACATCTCAGGCGCTATACCATGGACACTAGGGGATGGCTTAAAAGGGATGGTAGACTTTAGTTCCCGATAGTGAGGATTTAGTAGATGCGATGTTGGCCAAGTCACATCATTCTAGGATGACAGTGCACCCCGGTAGTGATAAGATGTACCAAGATATAAAGAGGGTATTCTATTGGCCTGGAATGAAGAAGGTGGAGTATGTATCGAAGTGCATCGCTAGCCAAAGGGTAAAAGCGGAATAGAAGAAGCTTGAAGGACTGTTGCAGCCATTGGATATTCCATTATGGAAATGGGAGAGTGTCTCTATGGACTTCGTGGATGGATTACCAAGGTCACGGAGAGGGAACACGAGCATTTGGGTCATTGTGGATAGACTGACGAACAGCGCTCATTTTATACCCATTAAGAGTAATAGGACGGCAACTTCTTTGGAAACTCTTTATGTAAAGGAGATAGTTAGGCTTCATGGAGTTTCCACCAGCATTGTGAGCGACAAAGATCCATTATTCACCAGTGAGTTTTGGAGGAGACTTAAGCAAGCCTTGGGAACGGAATTGAATCTGAGAACGGCATATCACCCTTAGACAGATGGACAGACTGATAGGGTAAATAGGGTTTTGGAAGATTTGCTTAGATTGTGCATTATTTACTTCGGAGGCTCTTGGGAAGACCACCCACCTTTGGTGGAGTTCGCGTATAATAATAGTTTTCAAGCAAGCATTAGGATGGCACCTTTCGAGGCCCTCGATGGCAGACCATGTAGATCACCATCCTGTTGGTGGGATACCACCGATAGTATCTTGCTTAGACCAGACTTGGTGAGGGAAAATTCCGAGAAGGTGGATTTGATTCGCAAGAGGTTGAAGATTGCACAAGATAGACAAAGGTCATATGCCGACAGAAGACGTTCAGATGCAGAGTTTAAGGTTGGAAATATGGTTTTTTTCAAGGTTTCTCCTCTGAGAAACGTTATGATATTTGGCTCAGTGGGTAAGTTGGCACCGATATTTGTAGGTCCCTTCCCTATTACCGCACGGATTGGAAAAGTGGCATACAGAGTTGATCTTCCAGATAAGTTGGCAGGAGTTTATAATGTTTTTCATATTTCACATCTGAGGAAGTGTCTACATGATTCCGCAGTAGTAGTAGAACCCGATCGGCTAAGGGAAGTGGAGGTAGAGCATGTATCACTTGTGCATCGTACACCCACCCATATATTGGAACATGACATCAAGAGATTACGCAATAAGGAAGTTCGTCTAGTGAAGGTTCAGTAGGGAGATGACCCCAAGGAGTGCACATAGGAATCTGAGGAGAGAATTCGACCTTCTTATCCTTTTCTATTTGAAGGTACACTTCAAATATCCTATCTTTGACCTTTGATCTTTCCTTAGAGTCTTTTCGATAATCTTTAGGTGAAACCTATGGATGGTAGTTTAGTTGTAAACATGTCATTGGGGCTGTTATGTTTGATGGATGAAAATGAATGCAAGTGGATGCCAATGTTTGCAAATGGATGCATCACATGCGCTAGATAGATATTTATTAGGATAATCGACCAACAAGGTACACACAGCTGCATATGCATGCCTATTATCAATTGCATTTGTACATGGTTGTATATATATGTATGTGTATATATAAATGGATGTTGCATATGGATGGTACATTTGAGTGAATGATTGAAACGTACATATAGAATTATCAATTATACTAGGGTAATTGCATACATTTGGTTGCGTGGCATAAGCATGCTTGCATTACAGGAGGTCAACTGAATCAGTAGACCGACTATCTTTTCGCATTAGGTAAGTTCATATGCATTTCACTTTGCATAAATCATAAATTGCATTAGTTAAAAATAAGGACAATGGTAAAACTGGATGATGGTTGAGTAGATGGATGTAGTTCTTCGATGCTGGTTGTTAATTACGTTCTTCCATCTTTGGAGATTTAGAGAACGAAATCCTTTAAGGGGGGAGAATGTAACACCCTTATATTTTATGGGAAATATGATTAAAAAGAAATAAAAAGTGCATTTGGTACAGTGGTAAATGTGCATGTTGACTTCCTTAGTGACCAGGGATCAAGTCCCGTTGTCGCCCAAAATCTGGAGCGTTGTTTTTTTTAGCTGGTTCGTTTCCAGTGATTTTCCTACGTACTTTAGCATTATTTCTAACATGTGGCGGCTTCCCATTTTCTCTAGTGATGTAATAGGATAAGATGGCTAAATTTTAGTGGTTGAGTGATGTGTATGGGATAGAATGGATAACCAATAAGTGTATGAAAGAACTAGATTTAATCTAAAATAATCTAATGGATTATATTCACTCAAACAATCTACAAATAAACCACCTAACCTAAATCTAATCTCTTATCCAGCCTTCGCCATAATTCTACAGTAAAATTAGTGTGTATTATTCTTCCTTCTTTCTCTACTAAATAAACAAATCTCTACCAAATTAAGTTGTCTATATATATTCAAGAAATTTTAGGAATTTAGAAGAATCAAAGGAGAAAGATTAAAGTAAAGATTTTTTTTTTAAATTTATGCAAGCTTAAGTGCCAGGTGAGTGGGAATTAATATGAAATAGAAAAATAAAGTAGTTCAATTTCGGTTCTTTTCTAACACACTAATATAAATTAGTTTTATTATTAATTGAGAATAGATATAAATTATTGCAACTTCTTCTTCTTCTTCCACTTCTCAAATCTAATTCATGTTTGTTTTAAAGTATGAGACATATAAATTGTCTATTCACGTTTTATGGCATAAATAAGACTGAAATTTGTGTAAATTATTGTATCTTCTTCCACTTATCAATTTTAATTCATATTTGAGTTGGAATTTGGAACAAACAAATTATTATTAACGTTTCATGGCGTAAATAAAGTTAGTTTAATTAAATTGAATTAGAATTGTTATTCAATTTCTACTGCTAAAAAAGGTTAGTTGAATAAATGCAGAATATGTTACTTGAATAAAATTATGGTTTTGATTGATATAATTACATAATTTTGAATATTGTTTTGGAACAAATTGGGAAGCCTAATTGGCATAATTGTTTGTTTCTTATGTGGCCTAAAAATACAAAAGTGGAATTTTGTGTAACTAAATAGTTTGTGGCTATTGGATAAAAAATTTGTACATATTAAATCTCTAAAAGGAGAACGTAAGGGTGGAGAAAATGTAAATTAAATGGACCTAAAGGCTAGTGTAAATTTGTAACAAAATGACATAAAAATTACACACAAACCATACGGACTGAACGGACATGCAATTGAAATACCATTTATGTCAAATAAAGGGAAATTGTGACATAACCAAATTGGATGTAAAAATTGCCAAAAGAAAATTAACCGAAATAAACGGTATGTAAACTGTAATGGTAAAATTAATTAATCTCGAAGTGATTTGGTAGGAAAACCTTGTAAATGTGTAGATAGGTGTTTCATGCAGTTAAGACCAAAATATAGTTTGGCTGTACGTTTTAGGAGCAGACAAGTAGGTTCGCAATGATGTTTGTACCTTTCATAAGTTGCTAGTATGTAGGATAGATAGCATATGCAATCGTACGCTTCTTCAGGAAGATCGACGCAGATGGAACATGACAAGTGTGCTCCGACATAGGCTTCTTTAGGCAAAACGTTGGAGGATTTTGCACAGCCGACCCAGCCATGGGCGCTCTTTTGGAGGGCCGACACTTTGGATAAGGGCAAGTACAAGTTGGTGACCGAGTAGGCGGGAGGATAGAAGTCCAGTTTGGCAAAGCCTGAGCGCAACTTCGGGGTCCTGCAAGGTTGTTTGAGTTGGCGCTGGTCAGACTAAGAGGCATTTAGTCACAGTGCACGGGTGAAAAGCATGACTTTCACGCTGTAGCACGTGGATAGGCAAGGACAGCAGGTTCGACAGACCGATTGAAGTTTAGTATTATAGCATGGTTGACTTCCCTAGAGTGACCATAGACTTTGGCTTCTTAGGAACTGTATCTAAGAAGGATTCACTACATTATATTATTCACCCTCTGCGATGTCCGAGGAAGAACTAGGAATTAAACTATTTTATTCTTTCTACTTTATTTTATTTCTCATTCACATGACTTTATATCTGATCCATTCCTATTTTCCTATTTTCCCTAAATCACAGGAGGGCAAGCCTAGGCTGTAATTTTTTGCAGCTTAGAGGGTCATTGGTGCAGTTGTTATCTTCCGCTTTTGTTTCTTTTGTTTCATGTACTTTGTTTCTCTTTTTCATACTTTACTCTATATATGGGGACCTATATTATGAACTTTGTTATGTTTTATGTTTTGGTGTAGACTACTTGGTACTTCTGGTTTCATAAATAAATTTAAGATAATGTTTTTTTAAAGAAGCAGTTTTGCTATTAATTTATAATTAGTGAATTTTTCTTCCACTGTAATATTTTAATCATTTTATGTTGTTTCCTTAGTCTCTCTACTATGTTATGGATTTTTATTTCATCCAACCACCCATGCTTCTAGTCATGTTCGATTTTCAGGATGCCTAGAGGTACGTGGTGTCATGGAATCTTGGAACGAACCTCTTATGAATTAAGTTTCACAGTTTGATTATAAGGTGTTCGGCGAAAGGGTTAAGTTAAAAGTCATCTTTTAATAATGTTAAGTTAAAAGTAAAATTGTAATAAAAAGTTGTTTAATATAATATAAATGGTAGTAGAAAAATAACAATAATAAAATAAATAAATAAATAAAATTTAAAGGATAAATATTTGACATTTTAATTATAACCAAGGAGAATCATTTAAATGTAGGTGTAACTCGCATCCAAATTTGCTATATCATATCTACGATGCTATAAACTATTTTTGATTTCTTGGATGGTAGTTAGATTGTTTGATTGATTAACTGAAATTAATTTGGATATTCCATTTAAACTGTTTAAGTGTCTTTATAGCAACTTCCGCTATACCGTCATTTATTAAATATTATCCCACAAACTCTTATGTGTGTTTGAACTTGAGCTTGTGTTTTCCTAAAAGTAGATATTTAAAATTCATTAATCATTTTGATTAATGGTATTTTAAATTTATTAATCATTTTAATTAATGATGTCTGAAATTAATTAATATTTTTATATTAATGAGTTAATTAGATCAAACTAATTATTCACATTGAACTTTAATTAATAATTTTAAATGTTGAATTTAAGATGTAAATGCAATTCCAATATGAAGTTTATCGATCAAATAAGTGGAATAAAACTTAAGTTCCAATTGTAGCGATTTATTTAATAAATTTAATTATTGAATTTATAATTGAAAATCGTTAAATAATTGGAATTTGAGTTGTATATGAATCAAAAAAGATTTCTAATGTTGATATAACTTCTATTTGAATTAGAATTTAGTTAATAAGTTTTTGCAAACTAGAATTTTAAGTGATTTCGTAAATTTTCAAAATCGTCGATTTAATCGACGCGTTAAAATAGCCTTCCGGGGCACAGTCTCAAAATTCAACGAAACTAGTTCCATTGGATCCATAATAGTGTATTATTATCAAATTTCAAATTTCATTGTGTTTGGATGTACCGTTTGGTCGTACGATTGAAAACGTCTAGAAATAATTTAATTTAAATTATCGATTTAAATGGCTATCTTCCACATATGATCGAATTGGGACTCGAGACTTGTTCCATTACATTTGGAATAAGGTTATAACATTCGATATGCCAGGTGGCATGCCTCGATAGAAGATTGGAATTTTAAGTTATTAAACGAGATATGTTATAATTAAATAATATCATATATTAGAAAAGTCAAACACGCGTTCCATTACTTCTGAAGCAAGCTGGATCCTTCAAGTTTTTAATGCAAGCCTCCTCTCCCCATTCTCATATAGTTCGAAACAAAGCACGAAAAAAATGAAGTCGTTCTTATATATAAAAAAATTCGAGGAAAGAAATCATCACGATAAATT
Organism: Allium cepa; assembly: GCA_030765085.1. Taxonomy (NCBI): domain Eukaryota; kingdom Viridiplantae; phylum Streptophyta; class Magnoliopsida; order Asparagales; family Amaryllidaceae; genus Allium; species Allium cepa. The sequence goes on from CM060935.1 coordinate 958,966,322, forward strand.
GCGATGGCGCTCGACAATAGGCGGCGTCAATGGGCAGGCGCGTGGAGGTGGAGAGGTCGAACGACATTTAGGGTTTTGGGTTGATACGTGATAGTGGTTCACACAAGATGATGGTGCAGCCGTGATGGATTTTATTGTGCGAGACAAAGGTGGAGAAGGGCATGGCTCGTGGTGTAGTTAGGGTTTGGAGGAGGTCGCGACTTTCGCGTTCAACTTCTCAAGCTTGGGTAAATTGCGTGACCAAAGGCGCTGGCTAGGGCGATGCACGAGCTATGGAAAGTCAACGATGGGAGGTGGACAACGATTAATGGAGGTGCTCAGTCAAGCGTAGGAGGCGCGACCCTTGAGAAGGCGTGCGGCGATGATAGTGCGTTTTGGAAATATTAGTACGCAACTAGGAAGATGCTTTATATGTTAATAAAGGTAAATTCCTAGTTAATTTATGCAATATAATTTAGGTAATCTTATTATTAAAATGTTTAGTTATAAATCTAAAATTTGATAGCTTACAAATCTTAACTCTCTTATATTAGGTTTAAATTGAATCCGCTTTGCCATTTTACATTCGTAGTAACGAGATCTACACCATTGAATCAATTTGGAGTCGAACGGAAATAGTTGGAATTCTAGATTAAACTGAATGCAATTCAATTTAATTTAAAATTGGAATGAATTACCAATTAAAAATTAAGGTGAGTGAATCCCACTCATTTGGGTTGCTGGTGTTTAATTTTAATTTTAAAAATCTTTTATTGATTGGTTGGTTGAATTGATATTTATTATTATCAATTGGATGTTATATTATATATTTATTAGTATATGTATTAGTAGTTGGGTGGATTATTCCCGCCGTTGGAGCGGATGAGACCCTATGCACCCCACATAATAGCAGATGGCCCTATATTACCATGATATCTCGTCTCGAAGCGGGATTAGAATTTTATGTTGTCTAACATCTGTGGATGCAGGGAAACAGGTTGGAGGGATACAATTGGATTCCTCAAATATATATTGATTATTTTCATATATAGTAATATATGATGTGAATTGATAATTTGTTATGGATTGTTAAGTGATTTGTTTATTTGGATGCTACAGTAGCACTGGCCTAACTTTTGGTATTTTAAATACCATAAATAATATATTTTGAAATTTGAAAGGATTTTAAAAGAAGATTTTTAACATAAAAATATTTATATCGAAATTGGATTATTTTTTAAAGAAATTGATTTGGATAAAACAGTAATTGATTTTAGGTTGTATTTAACTATTCGAATAAAATATATTTTTATAGAGATTTTAAAGTAATTAATATAGAGGATTTTTTTAAAAGATGGATTTTAAAATTATATTTTTGAAAATATGAAAAGGAGTTGAAATCGATATTTAAAATAGATTTGTGGACAAAAATGGAACTTATTAAGAAATAAATTTATAAAATGAGATTTTATAATTGAGATTAGTTTTATAAACAAGTGGAAACTCAAAGGAGATTATAAATTTATAAACGATGTTTATAAATAAGGGAAAATGATATCAATTGATAAATTGGGAATATAAATTCATAGTGTGAATTTATATCGGGGATAGGTTTTGGAAAAAATACTGATTATATTTTTAAAAGCGAAAATGGTTAAGGAATCGGAATGAAATCGATGTGTTGTGAATCGAGAGATTTATAAGTTGAAATTGGTTATTGGAATTTTAAAAATATATTTTTATTACGAAGCAAAGTTTTGTTTTAAAAAAGAAATTTTACTATTCAAATTAGGTAACTTAAAGCTAGTTAGTATTGAAATACTTCTGAAATGAATTTTTCAATATTTAATATTAAGTGAAATAAAATCTAGTTTTTATAATCGGCTTTGTAAATTGATTAGTTTATATAAAAAACTGTTAGAAATGGGTGGGTGGAATAATAGACTAGTGCAATCAATTTTGAAAATTTTAAAGTGATTTAATTAATGGATTCCGGAACTTATCAAAATTTTTAAATGTGAGATAAGGAATTTACAAGTGAATTGTAAAGAATTTAAGAAATAAAGAATAAATGGAATATTACCTAAGTATTAGGAAATAAATGATTTTGGGATGTTATACTTAAAGATATTTCTAAGTGTTGGACTGGAAGAATTTGAAATATTTTAACTGCGAGATTATTTTTATAGAAATAATTTCAAAGTGTTGAATTATAAATGGAATTGGAAGAAAATATTTTAAATTATTGAGATGGTTTGAAATTATCTTGTTATGGATATAAATATTTGAAATTGTTTTCGAATATTGAAATATTGAAAGAAAAGAATAAATATTTTTGTAGAGACATTTTAATATGAATGTTTTTGAAAGATTTATAAATTAGGCCTAGTGACTGCTTATGGGTGTTATTTGATAGTTAAATAACCGACTGTCAAATTTGGCAAATATTCATTGATCGTTTCATAGAGACCGTGATCAAATTTAATTATCCAAAATCACTTCGATCTGATTTGTGCATTACGAACTATGATATCTCAAAGATTATGAAGGTGGAGATCTCAAAGGAGATTCGATTTGTCTAGACCTAGGACAACTTGTATGGATGAATGCTATCATTGCATTGTTGCCTGGAAGGCAGTGTTAGCATTCCAAGTATGAATGTTATTCTAAAGGTAAACGTAGCCTCATGCCTCATCAATCGGGAATGACTAAAACTGGGAAGATGCAGCAGGGCTAAGTGGGTCGCACCCAAGTAGGGAATGTTAACACCTTTCTAGATACCCTTGGTTATATATATATTTATATATGTATGTATGTATATGTATATGTATATATATTATAGATTGTAGATATGGTTGTGCAAAAAAAAGAGCACTCGATTAAGGTGGGAACACCTTGGGCGATAACATATTCGGTACTATCCAGGTTAGGGGTAGGCCGATCCTGTGTTAGCAGAGGATCCAGGCGAAGTCCTCGGTACATTTTTCTAAAGATGTACCGTGACGGGCGATACCCTGATAGCCCAGTCATTGTATGAAATCCAATATCCACTATGAACCTTTATGGTTTTGATTGTAGAGCCTAATATGCTGGAATTTAATTAATGTAACAATTTGGACTATTTTAATAAGTATTTGTGCTTAGACACTATTATAATATCATATGATTTTGATATAAAAGTGTTTTGGTTATCTTAAGGTAAAAACCCGTCGTGTTTATGTGTGGTATAGTCTTACAAGATACCTTTGTTTTTCAAAGGATTTTGAAAATAATAATAATAATTCAAATTGAGTGTGTTTTCTCACGCTGGTTTTTCATACTGGCTCGGTTGTTATTTTATAATAATGCTTGGGTCAGACCAAGTATAACAGTTTCAGGATTTGAATGCTAGGAAACTCAGGAGACGAGCTAGAGGATTTCAAATGTATTTCACCTACTTGTTTATAATCTGATGTGTGTGTAAACTGGCTAGTCAGCACTAGTGAGGACAAGTTATAATAACTGTCTATATTGATGTATTCATTGTTGTACTTTGATGATTCTCTGTATATTAACAGATACAGATTCTTTTGTATAAAAATTTTTCATTATATATTATATTTTGTTCCGCTGCGATTATGAGATTATGTGTTATTGTTGTTTGTTTCTTATTCTATCTTTTCTTTCTCTTTGTTATTAGTCTTTCGTACCACTTGTGTTGGACAAGTGCGATGAAATGTCAACTCAAAGGGTACGGATCGCTGCATGTGGTATCAAAGATGAAGGTTAAGCGAGAAACTTGGCTTTGGTTGGGATTACTCATTAGAGATAGGGTCAGTAGTACCCTAGAATGAGTATCGGTGTATTAATAGATATGAAAGCGTATTTGTTAGTGAATATAAATTGTTTTATATTGTGTTGACTTATCCGTTGAGTGGTTTACAAATTCTGGTCGAATAGTGGGACGCCACGAATTTGATATGAATTTTTAATCACTTAAACCAGGTAAACCGACACGGTACTGTTTTGAAGCAGGTGAATGAAATAATTTTACCCAAACTATATTTTGATATGAAAGGAATAATTTTCTATAAATTATTATAGTAAATTGGAGTGTTTTGTTGATATTATTATAATCTAAATAGAATTATTAAAATTGAAATGGATTATATAGTCAAATAGAAATTGTATAGATATGATTTATACAAACGAGTTAAACTAAAAATGGATTCAAACCAGAGTTCGGCGATTAAAATCTTGGAAAGTTTGGAAAATATTTTCTGAAGTGTTGTGAAATTAAAATTGCATTTTTGAAAAGAAATGTTTTAAAAATGGGATTTAGAAGAAACTGGAAGCACTGAACTCACTTTGTCGTTGGAAAATAACTCTGATGATGACTACGGCATCGTCGGTGTTCATTTTCGAGTTTCTTAGTGACGGATTGCTACCATAGTAATTAGAGATGGAGATTTTGGTTAAAAAACAAGTGTTGTTTCAGAAAAGTCCAAAGGAAATTTGTTTTGAATGAAACCAAGTGGATTTTGGAAAATTCCAAGGAGATGGTTTGTTAAGAACAAGAGTTATATATTTATGTATATATTTTATTTCAAAATGATTTGCAATTAACCAGGTGTTTGAATTCTGGAATTTCCATTTAAATGATTCATGAAACCGAAAGAAGATAGTTTTGAACTTATAACTTGGAAAATGTAAATTTCAATATGAAATTAAAATTTAACTTATGCAAGTTAAATGAAAATTAAATGGAATATAAAGTGTGAATTGTAAAGCGACTATATAACTATGCGTTATAAATTTTGAATGGAATAAAATTTAAGTGAATTTTTTTGGAATTATGGATAAATAAGTTTGAATAGCTTACAGAATTGGAATTAATGGAATATATATTTAAGCTATAAAGCGATGTATAATCTTGAGCTAAAAATAAAATGTGACTACACTTGAGTATAGAATTGATGTAAATGTGAAAAATAATTTTTGTAACTTACAAAATTGAAAAGTGAAATAGAGAACCCAAAATAAAAATGGTTTGATATTTTGGTGGAGAAATAAAATTCCAAACTTGAATTTTAAGATGAGTTTGAGCTCAGGTAAATTAAATGAAGTGATCTTTGAAATGAAAATCAGATACTGAATTGTAAAATGGAAGTAAACTAATTAGATAATTAATTAATTAATTGAATATGGAAATGGATATTGACTTGGTTACGTAAATGGATTGTGGATTGAAATTGAAATTAAATGTGGAACTTGAGTTGTAAATAAAATTCGACTTAATTGTAAGCAAATTAAATATATTTGGAAATGTGGTCGAATAAAATGGAATTCGATTGAAATGGTGATGGCTTAAGTTATAAATAAATTCAGTGTAAATGTAAATAAATTGAATATGGTCTTGGATATCATTTAAAGGAATTCGAGAATGTATTTGAGTATGGAATTAACTTGAAGTGGAGATGTATATAAGTTATGTATAATAAAAAGGCTATAATAAGCCTTAACATTAATTTTTTGAAATGAATCTCGAATAATAAAGTGTGAATTAAGATACACCAAGTAAATGGAAATGCGAATCCCCCGATGGTAAATAAATTGAATAACAATCAATTTAAAATGAACTTGATTACAGTTGAAATGAACTTGAGTTATATAGCTAAAATGATCGAAAGTAAACAAATTAACTTAAGTAAATTATTTGGATGGAAACTTTACCCAAATAAATTTATGAAATGGTTCATCAATAAATTGGCATGGATTAGATTGTTAATTGAATATAAAATTAAGTGAACAAGATTTTGTGAATAAATTGTATGTGAATTAATAGAAGTTGATAAATTGATTTAAAATCAATTGAAAATGGTTTATAAGCTTATGTGGTCATTTTATTAAATGAAACGTGGATTTTTGGAATTGAATTTTTACTTGAGTAATTTGAAATGGATTGATGGAATGTACTAATTCCATGTACTAATTCCATATAGAAAATGGATGTAGAATTGATTTACAATGACTTGGCGTCGAAATTAAATTTGATTTATACTGGATGTGAATATGAATTGAATGTCAATTAATAGTGTGAGCGTTTGGAAATTGTATAAATGGCGTATAAATTGAATTGGAAGCAAAAGATTAAGTATTGGGACCATTTAATTGCATATACATTTTAAATACATGTTATATCATGCATTATGGAAATCATGTGTTTAACTAGTTAATTGAATGAAATATTATTAAATTTCATATTTATGGAACTTACGTGTTTAAATTAAGTAAGTACAAGTACAGAGAGACTATTGGTCTAGACTTGGGTTGCTAAATTACATATGAAGTAAACTCGCTTGCTTAATAACGCTTAAAAATGCTAAACAAATGTACATTTTTAGACTAAATATCGCAATGAATAAATATTGATATATATTGTGTTTTTCCGACCGTGTGGGTCGTTGTATATATTTTTAGCATTTTTTTCATATTGCAAAAGGCTCTCCGTAATGAGACTCTGCAAAAAAAAATCAGAAATTTAGGGTGTTAAAAAAATTTGAAAATTTTTCGAAATTTTTTGTCAACGACAATTTGATTTTGAATTGTAGTTGGAATAAAGGATTTGATTTGGAAATGGAAATTAAATGTTTCGTATGGAACTTAAGAATTTATAAAAGTGAAGTATCAAGTTTTAACTAAGTGGGTTTTGAAAAGTTAATGGGTTTGGATCATTCGTCCTACCTTAGCAATTTTGGGGACGAAATTCTTTTAAGGGGGAAGGAATGTAACGACCCGGATTTTTATTCGTTTGATTTTGAACATTTAATTTATTTTAAATATTTAATTTAAGATGTAAATGGAATTATAGTATGAATTTATCAATCAAATAAGTGGAATAAGTTTCAAATATAGCGATTTATTGAATAAATTTAATTGTTGAATTTATAATTGAAAATCGTTAAACATTTGGAATTTTAATTGAATATGAATCGAAAACGATTCTAATGTTGATATAAATTATAGTTGAATTAGAATTGGGTTAAATAAGTTTTTACAAACTGGAATTTTAACTGATTTCGTAATTTTTCGAAATCGTCGATTTAATCGACGCATTAAAATTGCCTTCCAGGGCACAGTCTCGAAATTTAACGAAACCAGTTCCATTGGATGTACTGTTTGGTCGTACGATCTGGAAACGCCTAGAAATAATTTAATTTAATTTAATTTAAATTGTCGATTTAAAAAGCTATCTTCCACATACGATCGAATTGGAACTCAAGACCTCATTGCGATCAGAATGGGGGTATAACATTAAAAAGGCCGGGTGGCATGCCTCGATAGTAGATTGGGATTTTAAATTACTAAACGAGATATTTTATAATTAAATAATATTATATTGAATTTATTAGTACGCGACTAGGAAGATGCTTTATATGTTAATAAAGGTAAATTCCTAACTAATTTATGCTATTTAATTTAGTTAATCTTATTATTAAAATGTTTAGTTATAAATCTAAAATTTGATAGCTTACAAATCATAACTTTCTCATATTAGGTTCAAATTGAATTTTCTTTGTCGTTTTACATTCGTAATAACAAGATTTACAACATGGAATCAATTTGGAGTCGAACAGAAATAGTTGGAATTTTTTATTAAATTAAACGCTATTCAATTTAATTTAAAATTAGAACGGATTGCCTATTAAAAATCAAGGTGAGTAAACCTCACTCATTTGGATTGCTAGTGTTTAACGTAAATATTAAAAGTCATTTATTGGTTGATTAGTTAAATTGATAATTATTATTATCAGTTGGATGTTATCTTATATATATATTAGTAGTTGGATTGATTATTCCAGCCATTGGAGCAGATGTGACCCTATGCGTCCCGTATAACAGTGGATGACCCTATATTACCACGATATCCCGCCTAGAAGCAGGATTGGAATTTTACGTTATTTAACATCTGTGGACGCAGGGAAACAGGTTGGAGGAATTCAATTGTATTCCTCAAATATATAATTGATTATTTTCATATACGGTAATATATGATGTGAATTGATAATCTGTTATGGATTGTTAAGCGATTTGTTTATTTGGATGCTATAGTGGCACTGACCTAACTTTTGGTATTTTAAATACCATAAACATTACATTTTGGAGTTTGAAAGGGTTTTAAAAGGAGATTTTGAGCATAAAAATATTTATATCGAAATTGGATTTTTTTAAGAAATTGATTTGGATAAAACAATAATCGATTTTGGGTTGTATTTAACTATTCGGAAAATGTATTTTTTATAGAGATTTTAGAGTAATTTATACAGAGGATATTTTAAATGATGGATTTTTAAATGATATTTCTGGAAAATATAAAAAGGAGTTGAAATCAATATTTAAAATAGATCCGTGGAACAAAATGGAATTTGTTAAGAAACAAAGTTATAAAATGAGATTTTATAAATGAGATTAGTTTTATAGACATGTGAAAACTCAAAGGAGTTTATAAATTTATAAACGATGTTTATCTATAATGGAAAATGATATCAATTGATAAATTGGGAATATAAATTCTTAGTGTGAATTTATATCGAAATATGGGAATAGGTTTTGGGATAAATAGTGGATTATATTATGAAAAGTGAAAAATGGTTAAGGAATCGGAATGAAATCGATGTGTTATGAATTAAGAGATATTTATAAATTGAAATTTTTATTGGGATTTTAAAAATATATTTTTATTACGAAGTTAAGTTTTGTTTTAAAGGGAAATTTTATTTATTCAAATTAGACTTAAAGCTAGTTAGTATTGAAATACCTCTAAAGTGAATTTTTCAATATTTAATAGTAATTGAAATAAACTCTAATTTTTTTAATCAGCTTTGTAAATCGATTAGTTTATATAAAAAAGTTAGAAATGGGTGGTTGGAATTATAGACTAGTGTAATCGATTTTGGAAATTTCAAAGGAAATTAATTAACAGATTTCGGAACTTATAGAATTTGTTAAATGTGAGATAAAGAATTTACAGATGAATTGTAAAGGATTTGAGAAATAGGGAACAAATGGAATATTTCTTAAGTATTGGAAAACAAATGATTTTGGGAAGCTATACTTAAAGATATTTCTAAGAATTGGAACTGTGAGATTATTTTTATAGAAATAATTTCAAATTGTTGAATTATAAGTGGAATTGGAAGAAAATATTTCTAAGTATTGAGATAGTTTGAAATTATCTTGTTGTGGATATAAATATTTGAAACTGTTTTCGAATATTGAAATATTGAAAGAGATGAATATATATTTTTGTAAAGATATTTTGAAATGAATGTTTTTGAAAGATTTATAAATAAGGCCTAGTGACTGCTTATGGATGTTATTTGATAGTTAAATAACCTACTATCAAATTTGGCCAAATTCGTTGATCGTTTCGAAAAGACCGAGATCTGATTTAATTATTCGAAAACCACTTCGATCCAATTTGTGCGTAATGAATTATGATATCTCAAAGATAATGGAAATGGAGATCTCAAAGGAGATTCAGTCTGTCCAGACCACGACAACTTGTATGGATGAATGTTATCATTGCATTGTTGCCTGGAAGGCAAAGTTAGCATTCCAAGTATGAATGTTATTATAAAGGTAAAACGTAGCCTCATGCCTCATCACCGACAATGACTAAAACATGGGAGATGCAGCCGGGCTAAGTGGGTTGCACCCAAGTAGGCTATGTTAACACCTTTCTAGATACCCTCGGATATATATATATATTATAAATTATGGATATGGTCGTGCATGAAAAAGAGTGTTTGCTAGGGTGGGAACACTCTGGGTGATAACATATTTGGTACTATCCAGGTTAGAGGAGGTCGATCCTGTGTTAGCAGGGGATCCAGGCGAGGTTCTCAGTACATTTATCTAGAGATGTACTATGACGGACGGTTCCCAGTAGCTCAGTCATTGTACGGAATCCAATATCCACTACGAGCCTTTACGGTTTTGATTGTAAAGCCTAGTATGCTGGAATTTAGTTAATGTAACAATTAGGGCTATTTTAATAAGTATTTTTACATAGACACTATTATAATATCAAATGATATTGATGTAAAAGTGTTTTGGTTATCGTAAGGTAAAAACCCGTCGTGTTTATTATGACGTGGTCTTACGAGATGCCTTTATTTTTCAAAGGATTTTGAAAATAGTAATAATTCAAACTGAGTATGTTTCCTCACGCTGGTTTTTCAGAATGACTCGGGTGTTAATTTATTATAATGCTCGGTTCAGACCCAGTATTACAGTTTTAGGATTTGAATGCTGTAGAGCTTAGGAGACAAGCTAGAGGATTTCAAACGTATTTCACATACTTGTTTATGTTCTACTGTGTGTGTAGATTGTATAGTCAGCACTAGTGAGGACAAGTTATAATAACTGTCCATATTTATGTGTTGAATTTTGTACTCTTATGATTGTATGTATATTAACAGATACAGTTTCTTTTGTATACAAATCTGTTATTATATATTATATTTTGTTCCGCTACGATTGTGAGATTCTATGTCATTATTGTTTGTTTCTTCTTCTATCATTTCTTTCTCTTAGTTATTCATCTTTCGTGCCATTTTTGTTGGACAAGTATGATGAAATGTCAACTCAAAGGGTACGGAACGGCGGGTCGCTACAAGTCCATTCTATTGAGTTTAGACTATTGTCTTGTTTTATCCATTCTGTCCAGTTTGGATTTTTATTCAGACTAGTTCCATTCTTTCAAGTTTGAATGTTATACTAATTATGTCCATCATCTATGTTTGGATTTTTTCTCTATTGTTCATTTCCTTTTTTGTTATGTTTCGTTGCTATTTATGTGGGAGAAAAGTCTTTCTTGTTAGTGGCATCCCACATGTTATTGTTTAAGTACACCCCATTTGTTTCGTAGATTCACTCATACCAAACATTTTGTCTGACCTAAGTTGTTTATTTTTCCTAAACTCTTAGGTACTGAATTATATTTGAGTAGTCTGAGAATAGCAGGTTTTCTTTGGAGCTCTTTGCAGACGATGGACGAGCAGGAAGCTCCTTAGTTATCAAATATTTATTTCCACTGTATGATTATGTAGGTGTGTTTTATATCTTAAAAATGAAAATTCAGAATGTATAGCTATCCATCCGTTGATGTAGTATTTTTTTTATAACTTTGATAACTTCTTATAAGGAGTAACCTTTTGACTATATAATTTTATATTACATGTAACCATTCCGATGTGAGGTTTATCTATTCTGTCTTGTTCAGTTCTTTATTTTACCCACACTTATCTTTCAGACGCTTAGGCAATGACACATGAATACTATGAATGTATTAAGCATCGTTCCTAGAGGTTAGAAAGGTGGGTCGTCATAAGTTAGTAGGACCAAAAATAGAAATTTTTTTGAATTACCTGAAAAAGAAATGTTATATTAAGATAAAACAAAACCAATTTGTTTCTAGAATAAAATGTATATATAATTAAACATCAAATTACCCCCTATAATTTGTGAAAAATAGAGTATGAAAAATAACAAACAGAATAATGCATCTTTGAAACTAAAATTTATTTGTTCCCATTTTAAATTTTTTTAACCATGATTGATTCAGTCTTATCCTTAACATTTGGTTAAAACTATTGGAAAATTGAATAAGGTAACTTAATTTTTTCAGTAATTTTTTATGCGAACATACACTTATTAGTCAAACTTAACCTATAAAAAGTCATCTCATAGGCAATAATTTCAGCACAAAAGTGAGTGATTTGTAAATGTTATTTGATGAAGACGTACTCCATAATAAAGGATCTATAGGGGTATTACATGTGATCACTTACGTTATAAAGATTTCTTACTATAACTATAGGTCATTATTTGCATCAATCATTTTTTGCATCATAACCAATCTTCTTTTCTCATTTGCATTACTTTTTGAATTTTGAAGTGCAGTTGAAAACTAAAATGTTAAGGAATCTCTTAATGAAATATGTATTTTTTTCACTTGGTGATTGAAAATTTCCATTTACATGTCATTACGGTTAACATTTAATGTATAATATTAGTTTTTATATGAACGCAATGTTTCATCAAAATTTAGCTCTTTAGTTTTCCCTTATTAATGATAATATATCTTTTTTGCAGCTTATCAACACCACAATATGGTTGCATTATTAGCTAAACTACACTAGAAATTGACATGCACTTGCCCGATTTTGAAAGACTGAAATCGAGGCAATTTATCTTAAAAATTCAGCTCTACCATCACTCGCAAGTGATGGTAGATTTTCTAAAATGTCTAATTGATAATCTTTCAATTTTTTTAGAGGGAAGCAAGGTGGAATTGCTAGCATTATGTTACACTTTTTCTTGTGATGTGAAAAATGAATGATTTTTTTATCCAAGGTGGGTTAACTTTAATGGTGTTTATCTTTATGCATTGTAGTTTATACAAATTTATTTTATAAAAGTATTTCATTTTGCATATCTTTTACAAACAGGTGGAGTAACAACCCAGAATTTCAAACATTCGAATTTGGAAATATTTAGTTGATTTTAAATAATTGAAATGTTAATTTTATAAGTTAAACAACTTATATTTCAATTTAGCGATTTTATTGATAATTGAATTGTTAAATTGAATATTTAGAATTGTTTAAATAATTGATTTTTGAATTTAAGGAGAATAAAATAATAATTTCTAAAGCTGATTTAAATTCTATTTAAATAAGCAAAAAGATAGTAAACTTATAAACTTGAATTAAAAGTGATTATACCAGTTTTGATAATAACTCGTTTTAATTAACATGTTAAATTATCGATTCGAGGCACTATCTTGGGTTTTGACGAAACTAGTGTCATTGGATCTGTAGTAGTGAATTATTATATGTTGTCGAATTTCGTGGCGATCGAACGTATCGTTTGGTCGTGCGAGTTCGAAATATGTAGAAATTAATCAAAGGAATTTTAATTAATATAATTTGATTTTGATAGCTAACATTTGTATGTGATGGAATTGGGCCTCGATACTAGTTCCAATGTGTTCGGAATAGGGGTAATTAGTATGGAACGCTAGTCGGCATGCTTCCATTGAAGTTCGGAAAATTCCAACGTGAATAGTGTTTGGATATTTTCTATATAAGGACTTAATAGATCATTATTTACAAACCCTAATTTCTAAAACCAGAACCGCCATCTCCTTTCCACTTCACCCAACGACCCACGTTTAATTACACTACCACAAGCCATGGTGGCTATCGTGCCCAACTAGCAAAACATAGAGCACACCCCATGAGACTAAGTAACGGTGGGATCCACTTAAATCATGGTGAGGTGATGGAAAATCGCCTCCGTTTGAGGGGCGGCAATGGTGTAACAACCCAGTTTTTCAGTCATTCGAATTTAGAATATTTAATGGATTTTAAATATTCAAAAGTAAACTTTGTGAGTTGAATAAATTATATTTCGAATGTAATGATTTATTTGGATAATTAAATTATTTAATTTAATATTTGAAACTGTGTAAATAATTGAAATTTGAATTTAGTGTGAATGAAAATAATTTATAAAGTTGATTTAAATTCTATTTGGATTGGAATAGTGATAGTAAACTTTTAAAATTGAATTAAAAGTTAATTTACAGAAATTGGAAATTTTAATATTTAAATAACGTGTAAAAATAGCCAATTTTCTCACTGTCTTAGATTTTGACGAAATCAGTTTCATTGGATCCATAATGGTGAATTATTATAGGATTTTAAATTTCGTGTCAATCGGACTTATGGTTTGCTCGTACGAAGCTGAAACGCATAGAACTTTATTTAAGTAATTTTTAAATTAAATAATTCAATTCGAAATTTATCTTCCAAATACGACAAAATTGGCCTCTGATACATATTCCATTATGTTCAAAATAGGGATAAAACATTATAAACACCAAGCGGCATGCCTTGTTTGGAGCTCGAAAAATTTTGGATGACTAGTGGCAAAAATTTTCGATATAAGACCACAACATTTCACATTTGCAACTCAAAAACCTATTTTTAAAACCCTAGCCGCAACTTTGAAATAAACAGCCAGAATCGTCCAACCTTCCTCCTAATTTTCCGACCAATCCATTCATCGTTACCTCTCGACCCCTAAATGAAAATTGAAGAACTCAAGGAGATCGTTACATCCATACGACATTGATTTGAAATGGAGTAGCAAGAAGGGAGGAATCAGGCCGCGTTCGCCCACCGTTCGAGCATGAATTTCGAGGTGGAGGCAGAGCTAGGGTGGAACGTGCATGGATCGCGTGTGCGTGGGACTTCGGTGCTTCATTTGGCATAGCGTGATCGATGTCTGATCGTCGATGGTGGGAGCGGCCAAAGGTAGTTTGTGCATGCATTTTGGGTTTCTCCCATACAAAGTCGAATGAAGAAGGAAGGAAGAAGTGGAGGATGGCCCAGATCTTGTTTTGATGAAATCAATGGCCTAGATTGAAGGTTATTAAAAATAAAAAAATAAAAAAAGTTGTAAATTAATTTTATATAAACCGTGTAATCTTTAAAAATTGATATCTTCTTCATACAAGGTCGGATTTGGACGAAACAAGCGGTGTTGGGTTCATATTGTCGAGCATGACATTTTAGAGCTGGATCGGAATTTATTTGAGCTAGTGAAAATTTTGGTTGAAATTAAATGCCCGTTTAATTTTAATCGAAATAAAACGTTGCAACGACGACTGCAAACAAAGTGAGTACAACTCGCTCTTTCTAACTTGCTTATATTTAAATAAGTGAGAATAAATTTATTTATCATGATTGATGATTGTTTGGATTATATATGATATATTTTATATATATGTATTGGTCGGCCTGGATATATTACCGCATATTTAAGCGGATGAAACCCTACACATTCCCATGTATGAGCGGATGACCCTCTATACGCGTGTCTGCCTCGAAGCGGACATTGTGCATATCTTCACATACGTATATTTGTTGCAGGTGACAGGTTGGAGGGATCCAGCTGGATTCCGCACCGTTACTGATTATTATTTACAAATATTGTTATATATGTTGTTATACTGTGATATATGAAGTTTAGATGCCATGATTGGTATAACTGATGTAAATGCCTTTATTCAGCGCTTTTGTAGCGTTGGGGCATATTTTGAAAATTTAAAATATTAAATTGATGATTTCAATTTAATAAGGATTTCAAACTGATTTTGAAAATATATAATTTTTGAATTGTTAAATAAATGGATTTATTTTAAATAAATCAAAAGTTATAATTTTTATGTTATAAAAATTGTGGTTTTGGGAAATATAATCAAAATATGATTTTTGAATTATGGAGTTAATTATTTTGTCAAAATAAGTTAAATTGGGATTTTTGAATTTATTATAAATGGTTTATATACAAGATTTATAAACTAATACTTTATATATATATATATATATATATAATGGAATTATAAAAGTGTTTAGAAATGGAATTGTGATCAAATTTGCAGTTGAAATTTAGAAATGAATTTATAATGGATTTTATAAATAATAAGATTTGAAAGGAATGAATTTGTAAATAAGAGATTTATAAGTAATTAACTTATAATTGGATTTTGACTTATAAATGAGACATGAATGGATATTGTTAGTAATAGAGTTTTATATATGGAAGTGCTTATAAAATATAAATGGAATTTATAAACATTGTGTTATAATCTGAAATCAATTTAATTTGATAAGTTAAATATGAAAGTTTATTAAAGAAATTACATTCACGATTTTGGACAGGGAATAATCCTTTAAATTAAATGTGTAGAAGTAATGAATTGGGCAAGAGAATTATATTCACGATTTTGGACAGTGAATCATCTTTTAAATAAATGGATGTTTTGGAAAGTGATATTATAAAAAGGGAATTTAAATGGTTTGAAAATAAAATAAGTTGTGAATCTACTTATTATTGAAATAAAAGTTTATGTAAATGCTTTCCAAATATCCAACAAGTGAAATGGTTTTGAATTTTATCTTTTTAAAGATATTTTGAAGTGAATAATTGGAAAATGATTTGAATTGAAAACGATTAATGAAATCAGGACCAGTGATTACTTAAGTGCTATATTTTGTTTATTACTTTGATAAGTAAATAACCGACTACCAAAATTAGTCATTTTAGTTCCTCAACTTCATGGAGAAACAAATTAGTCATACACTTAGTACGTAACTGACTGTATAGGCTTGATTATCGTTTGTGTTGAGAATGTCGAATCATATAGTATGGAGTGATTACTCCAATATATTGAGCTTCCTTCTTGGCCGAAGGATAGCAAGTTGAAAGTTGGAGACGTGATAAGCCTATGAGACTTTGTTTATGTGTCAAGTTGAGAAACGCTTTTGCGTTGTTGGTGTGAAGAGACCGAGATCGGATTTATCTGAAAACCACTTCGGACCAACATTTATACGACGATTGTGCAGGTTAGTCGATGATATTGATATTTAGGATTTTCATAGTGAAGGACTGCTCATTGATTGTTTGGGGTTAAGATCCCGATATACATATAGTAGTTGTAGTCTCTTCGTTATGAAATATCCAATGCAAGGATTATTCACTACTAATCCTAGAGATTTCCCAACAGGATGTGGTAGGAAAGTACATTCAATTTGTCCTGTTCCTAGACAATATATATGGATGAGTGTTTGACATTGCATTTCTAAGATTACGTATATTGGTTTTTATAAACGTACGTCAGTGGTGGTGGAGAAGGCAACTTCTCTTAGCATAGCACCCTTCTTGAGACGTACGAGCTCAATGGTGTATTTTTGTAGAAGGCAATTAGTAGTCAATGGAAATGGCAATGTGACATTCAAAGTGATGTGATTTATGATATGTAATATGTGATATGTGAAAGGTAATCAATACCTCTTTAGCCTCACTGCCCGAAAAATGACTGAAACAGGGATAGAAGTAGCAAGGCTAAAATGGGTCGCTCCTATTAGGAGATGTCATCACTCTTCTAGATATATCTTTACACGCTATGACATCGTGTATCTGATGTTTGTTGTGTATGCTCATAGCCACGAATTAAAGGTCGATAACGATCGGAGTGATGGCATATTCGATACTATCCAGGGATGGGTAGGCTAGCCTTGTGTTGGTTTAGGCGATCAGTATCTGCCACCTAGGTACATCCCTCTGGACGTGTGCTGTGTTGGTTTAGAAAGGTAGTCCATTTACCTAGTCATTTGTATGGAAATGCAAAATCTAATATGTGCCTGCCATTTTCTATTATAGAAAGCCTTGTATTGCAAGGTGTATGCTGGAATTTAATAATGTAACAATTTTAGCTATTTTAATATTATTTGTGTGAAATAGACACTATTATAATATAATCGGATTTGATATGAGATGTTTGGTTATCATAAGGGAAAAACCTTATTTGTATTTATTTGCGACTTGGTTTTACTAGATTCTTTTGTTTTGATAAAGGAAAAGTTTGATAACTTTATAAATTCAGTTGAGATGTGTTTTCTCACACTGATTTACCAAACTGATTCGGGTGTTCTTCCCTTCCAATGCTCGGGTCAGACTGACTATATTTACAGGTTTAGATTTGGTGCTTTAGAGCTTCAGTAGGGGAGCTGGAGATTTTCATGTCGTATGCACGTATCTGTTTATTATTTGACTACATTGCATTGATTGTTGTTGTAAATTATCACCATTCGTGATGACAGGTTATTATAACTGTCCAAGCTGATGATTATTTATTGTGTACTCTGATATTGACTTATGTATATTATAATTTCTCTTTGTAAAGATTATTGATCTATATTATATGTTATTTCGCAGCGATGTGAGATTCAGTTTTTGTTTTGGTTCTGTTTCTCTCTCCTCTTCTCTTCTCTTCTTCTTTCTTCTCTCTTTCTTCTCACCCTCTCTTTTCTTTCTCATGATTATCTGTAATCGGTTGTGATGCCCCACCTCTATACCCACGCTAGCCAAGGACACTACGGTATAATGCCGTCAACTAGCACGGAGAATAAGGCTGTTGAGGAGCGACCATCTGTATAATTGCTTTGTGCGAGTACCGATATGCCAGATAAAATATAACTTGCATTCTTTTCAAGAGGAAATCCGACATACCGACACAAACTCAAAGCTACTACACAGTGGCTATATGTCTTCGGAAACAAATATAGAAATAAACATAACACAAATCAGTCATAGATAATTCATATCACAAAGGCGGAAATAGACATGAATATATATAACACATAAAAGTGTTTATCAGAGTAGTGGTCAGAAAGATCCACGATAACCCAAAAGAATAGCAACATGTGCTATATAAAAGAATAAGTATACATCATAGAGTCTATATCTTAAATGTTTGCAACAAAAACTACTAATCTAAGAAGTTAGCCAAAAGTCAGAGTAATGAATCCCTGGGGAGAAGTCAAGCAGAAGCACCTGTAATATCTCGGTCTGACCCAAGTATTATTTCATAAGACAATAATAAACGGATCAGTCTAGCTATAAATATCAGATGACATGATATAGAATAAGAGATATGGCATAAAATATTATAACCATAATGGCATACTACTATAAGTATGTAATTGAAAATCAACATGAGATTAATCAATATCACAAGAATCTTCTCAAAGATCCAAATCCACAAAAAGGTGATAACACATGAATTCACCAATGCACAAAAATTGATAAAACTTATCAATTGAAAATCACGAAAATTGGTGAAGCACAAATTCCAGAAATCAACACACGAAATCCAGAAATCACAAAAGGGGGAAAGGCCTATCACAAAAGGGAGCATAAAGCTCACCAACACGTGTATCACAAACGGAACGCTAATTCCATGGTTGCTAACCATCACAAATTGAGTCGAAGCTCCACACACGGCCCGAAGACCATGGGTTGCTACCCTACCAATTTGAGTCGAAACTCCACAAAACGGGGTTTAGTCTCCCTCGCAGACAAAGAGACATCGCACATTGCTAGTATAAATCACAAAAATGATCGTCATTGATCATCAAGAAAGTGTCAATTACACTAAGCTAGTAAATATATGAATTTAGCTTCATGTCCCATAACCACTAGCTTAACTCAAATATTTACGAACAAATTGTAGATCTCCACTAGAAAATTGTCACAAGGGATTCAATCGAACAAGTCCAAGAATTAACCGACGAAGTAAACGCAAGTGTTTCATATCACTTGTTTTACTAAGTCGTTTAATTGGATTTCTCATACGAGTGAGGTAAAGGTTTGTATATGCTAGTAGATTGGAAAATGGTTTAAGAAACGAGCGTTGTAATAAAATAGTGCTGATATCGTTTTGATGAGAGAATTTTGATAGTGACTACTAGTATTGAAACCTTTATATTTTTAAAGTGACAAATCACAAAAATGATTGTAAAACAATCAACCACCGAAATTCACATTCGAAGACGTGAAAAAATTTCAAAGAAATCGATATCAAATCCATCAAAATGGATATTTCAAAAATTCCCAAAGAAAATGTCATCAAAGTCGATAATAAATGATAACAACAAAAGGGAAACAACACGAATCGATTAAAGTTGGAAATTCAACAAAATAGGCAGTATAGGCAAAATTGGCAAATAGGAGCAGGTCGGTCAACCGGACTCCCTGAATCGGTTGACTGAACCAAAGGTGGAAGTGCTCGGGTAGCAGGTCGGTTGACCGGACCCTGAGCTTGGTCGGCCGGAGCCTGTAACCTGCACTTCCAAAACAGAGGCAAGAAGTGCTCGGGTAGCAGGTCGGTCGGCCGGCTACAGAGCTCGGTCGGCCGGACTCTGTTGCCAGCACTCCAATGCCTATCTAATGAATGCCAATCCCTTTCGAATTGCAATCGGTCGAGCAACGGCACTAAGGATTTACGCCATCGACTACCCGGCCATAGAAGCTCTTCGGTTCATCACCAAAAACATGATCAAGACATCAAAGCTATGATTCTTAAAGAATTGAACCAAAAACACTAAAAATAGGAATATTCACCAAATCAATCCAAACCAAAAGCAATTGCACAATAATAAGTGTTAGGAATTCATACCTAACAATCGAAGATAAATATAGTCTTAGATGTGAGATAAAAATCCCACTTTTTCACAAAAACAATGAAGAAGAAGCTTGAAAGCAAATGGAGAATCAACCACTCTTCAACACAACTCAAATAAGCTTGAATCTATGCTCAAAAAGAAGAACATTCCCAAAGTTAGGTTTAGGAATTTCTGAAATTGATAAGAGAATGAGTTAGAGAAGAAGAAGAAGAAGAAGAAGAGGCTTACCAAAGTTTCTTCTATTAGTTTGGAGCTAGAGCTTGATTTGCAAAAGAAAACTATGGTTTGGAGTTTTTATTTCCCATTCCACTCACCATTAATCTCTTTAGAACTGAAAAGTAGAGGAAGAGAGAGTGAATGAAGAGGAGTGGTTCAGTTTGGGGTATTAAGTTGGCTAGTGGGCTGAATCCAACCCAAAGCCCTAAGTGAAAAGGTAGCAAAATTCAACTTACTCCAAACATATCGAAGCTTATACTCAAAAAGGTTGCAAATGGCATTTTGAACTCAATGGAAGGGGTCTCGAGTCCAAATTCGACTGTTTGCGAAAAGTAGGTTTTCAGACTAAAATCCGAGTATCGATAAAATATTTAAATAAAATATTTAAATATAAAATCGATAAATATGCGGGTTGTTACAGACTCCCCTCCTTAAAGAAATTGCGTCCTCGCAATATTTAAGAAGAAAATATAAAGTAAGAACCATAAAAGCATATTCAACACAAAAGAAATTTGAAATAAAAAGTTCACCTCAAAGAGCACGAGAAAGTAAGTCCGGATGTGTTCGCTCGATGAATTCTCTAGATTCCCAAGAGCAATCCTTAGGATTTGAGGACCATTGAACCTTCACAAGAGGAACATCTATATTTCGAAGGCGTTTGACTTCTGAAGCAATAATACGAATAGGATGTTGCTCAAAAGTAAGATTAGGCGAAACTTCAATTTCTTCCACGACACCGGGCTCAAGAATAGAATCGGAATCTCGAAGGCATTTCCGCAATTGAGAAACGTGAAACATGTCATGAATAGCAGAAAACTGAGCCGGTAATAAAAGGCGATAAGCCACGGAACTAATACGTTCGGTGGTGGGAAATGGACCAATATATCGAGGTGCTAACTTTCCCGATCGACTGAAACACACAACACCCTTCATAGGTGAAACACGGATAAACACAAGATCTCCCACAGAAAATTCTAATTTCCTTCTCCGATTATCGGCATAGGATTTTTGCCTACTCTGGGCTTCTTTCATCCTGTGACGAATAAGATCAATCTTTTCTGTGGAATCACGAATAAAATCTGGACCTAAAACCAGCTTCTCACCGGCCTCAAGCCAACAAAAAGGAGAACGGCATGGCCTTCCATAGAGTGCCTCAAAAGGAGCCATACCAATACTAGATTGGAAGCTATTATTATAGGAAATCTCAACAAGAGAAATGTGATCTTCCCAACTTCCACCAAAATCAAAAACACATGCACGAAGAAGATCTTCAAGAGTTTGATTCACACGCTCGGTTTGTCCATCGGACTGAGGATGATAAGCGGTGCTAAAATTAAGCTTCGTTCCCAAAGCTTATTGAAGACTCTTCCAAAATCCACTAGTAAACAATGGATCACGATCACTAACAATAGAAGTAGGAACTCTATGCAATTTAACAATTTCTTTGATAAAAAGTTTGGCCAAGAGAGGAACGGTTCGACTGGACCAAACGGGAATAAAATGGGCGGATTTAGTGAGTCTATCAACTATCACCCATAAGCTATCATGACCCGAACGAGAACGGGAAAGGCCGTCTATAAAATCCATGGAAATTAGGTCCCACTTCCAAATTGGAATTTCTAAAGGTTGCAATAACCCACCGGGTCTTTGATGTTCGGCTTTGACAAGTTGGCAAGTCATGCAACACTTAACAAAGTTAGCAATATCATATTTCATTCCCTCCCAATAATAAAGTCGCTTCATATCCGCGTATATTTTACTACTACCGGGATGAATGGTAAATTTAGAATGATGAGAATCTTCTAAAATATCTTTACGAAGATCACTAATATTTGGCACGATAATTCTACCAAATTTCTGAATGCCGCCACGAGAATCGATATCAAAGTCTTTCAAACCTTCAATATCAATTTTATCTTTAATATTTTGGCCAAGAAGAGCAAATTCGGGATCTAGCCATTGAGCATCAAGAATGCGGTCTAAAAGAGAAGGATGAGCCTCAAGGCTACATAAAACAAGAGATGAACATAAATCGGAAACACGGTCTCGAATTTCACAAGTGAATAAAATTTCGAGATCATTCCATTCAGATAGCATCATAGAAACAGCCGCTTGTTGCTTGCGACTAAGTGCATCGGCAACACGATTTCCCTTTTCGGGAGTATAAAGAATATCAAGATCAAAAGGTGCAAGGAATTCGAGCCAACGCTGTTGAATGCAAATTAAGTTCCTTTTGAGAGAATAAATATTTCAAAGACTTATGATCGATGTAGAGAATAAATTTTTCTCCCAATAGATAATGACGCCAAATCCGAAGGGCGAAAACGATGGCCGCAAGTTCTAAATCATGGGTGGCATATCTAGTCTCAGCTGGCTTCAATTGCCTAGAAGCATAAGCAATAACACGTTCTCTTTGCATAAGAACGGCATCCTAACCAACGCGACTAGACTCGGTATAAACAATAAAATCTTGGTTTTCTTTGGGAATCACAAGAATAGGAGCATCGGAAAGGAGTTCTTTTAATTTCTGAAAAGAAGTTTCACATTTTTCCGACCAAACGTATTTAACACCTTTCTTAGTTAAGCTAGTGAGAGGCACGACAATTTTTGAAAAGTCCTAGATAAAACGACGGTAATAACCCGCCAATCCAAGAAAACTACGAATCTCCGTCACACTCTCCGGTCTCTTCCAATCTTTGAAGGATCCACGGAAATTCCGGATTCGGAAATAATATGACCGAGAAACTTCACACTAGATTGCCAAAATGGCATTTAGAAAAAATTTCTTTTAATTGATTACTCCTAAGAGTTTCCAACACAATCCGAAGATGCTTTTCATGCTCCTCCTCGGTTTTAGAATACACAAGAATATCATCAATAAAGATGAGAACAAATCGATCGAGGAAGTCTTTGAAAACTCGATTCATTAGGTCAACGAAATAAGCCGAGGAATTCGTTAACCCAAATGGCATAACAAGCCATTCATAAGATCCATACCGAGTACGGAACGATGTAAAAGGAATGCTATCCTCTGCAATACGAAACGGATGAAAACCGGTTGCCAAGTCCAATTGTGAAAAGACTCTAGCACCACTAAGTTGATCGAATAGGTCATCAATCCGAGGTAAAGGATATTTATTTTTGATAGTAAGATCATTAAGCTTGCGGTAGTCAACGCAAAGCCTAAGTGTGCCATCGGATTTCTTCACAAAAATAGCTGAAGCTCCCCAAGGCGAGGAACTAGAGCGAATAAATTGCTTCGTTTCCAAATTGGATAATTATTTGCGCATCTCCTCATTTTATTTATTGGACAAACGATAAGGAGGACGAGTAATAGGTTGAGCTCCAGGGGTAAGATTAATTCTGAACTCAATTGCTCGCTTAGGTGGCAATCCTAAAACGGGCTCAAATATGTCGGAAAATTTACGAACAACGTGAATAAGAGAAATGACGTCTTCCTCATCATCATTATCATCATCATGAGGATTTAAAGAATATAAAGATGCAGATAAAGTGGAATCCGAATCTTTGAGAATAATAGAAATCTGCTTAATAGAATGAGGATGTCGAAGATGAATAGTCCGCTCAGGGCATAGGATATGAGCTTCATAACGGTTAAGCCAATCCATTCCCAAAATCATTCCAAAGCCTAAGTAACGCATGACATGCAAATCGGCTTGGAAAGAAAAATCGCACAAAATAATCTCCACATCTTTATAAAGCAAACTAATCGTTGCGGATCCACCAACCGGATTCGCAATTCTCAAAGAAGTCATTAAAGCAACAACACTTAAAGAAAAAGTATCAATGAGTTATTTTGAAATAAAAGAATGGGATGCACCCGTGTCAAAAAGAACTCGAATAGGTTGATCACGAAATATAATAATGCCATCAAGGATAGAATGAGAGATACCTTGATTACGAGATGTGTTGCCAGGGGCTTGAGTCACATTCAGCTTTCCCTCCCTCCTGCCCTGAAGCTTGGGGCATGAAGATATAACATGGCGGGGACCTTTGCACCAGCGACAAGAGAGGGACTTTGGACACTTGTTCGCGTAATGGTCCTTCGAACCACAATTATAGCATTCCCCACGACCAAAGAAAGAAGTCTTTGCCATAGGGTTTGCTTGCTTCCCTTTCTTATTGGGATAAGGACCTTTGAATTTGTTTGGCATCTTCTTGTTGTTGAAGTTTGGATTGGAACCCACCACTTCAACATCATTTTCCCTATCCGCTTCTTCAAGACTAAGAGCGATGTCAATGAGTTGGTCGAAGGAAACTTCTAATTTTAGAAGTAATGGATTCTTGAGATTTTTGTTTAAGCCATAGACAAATCTCTGATTTTTCTTCAAGGGGGTATTAATGTATTCAACCCCGTACTTGGAAAGAGATTCGAAAGATAAGACATAGTCTGTCACAGAAGATTCACCTTGAACAAGGTCAATAAAACGGCGAGCAATGCCACCTTCTCTGCTTCTGGTATGAATTTTAACTCAAAGCGCTCTCGGAATTTCTCCCAAGTAAGATCCGCTTCAATAATTTCAGAAATCAGAAGCTCGTACCAGTCTAATGCCCTTTCTTGGAGCATACTAGAAGCCACCTAAACACGATGAAGATCAATAAGATTCATGCAAGAAAAGATTCGATCGCATGATCTCAGCCAAGCCTGGACTTCAATGATAGTTTCAGAACCCTTGAATGGCTTCCTACCCAAATTGGTATAATTGCTGCACAAACGTGCAAATCCATACCTAGGGTGAGTAGACTCCGGATTAGATCCGGCTGCTTAAGCATTCCTCACTAGGTCAAGAAGCTGCTGGGCAGACATAAATACTCCATCCTGGGGAGTAGCATGAGATTGACTGGCGCTGGGACGACTAGGTCTAACCATTTCTCTTCCTATAGAAAGAAATAAAGAAGAAGAAAAGGTTATTCACCAAATGAATATCAAGAAATCTTGATAGATAAAACAAGGAAACATAAAGAAAATAGGATGAATCGGTACGAAGACTCGAATTAAATCCTAAGGCACGACTCCTAAGAAGGACTTAGGACGATGATCCTTGTTAAATTATTCTACATTGTTCCAAAGTTTGGCTCTGATACCAAGCTGTGACGCCCTACCTCTATACCCACGCTAGCCAAGGACACTACGGTGTAATGCCGTCAACTAGCATGGAGAATAAGGCTGTTGAGGAGCGACCATCTGTATTAATTGCTTTGTGCGAGTACCGATATGCCAGATAAAATATAACTTGCATTCTTTTCAAGAGGAAATCTGACATACCGACACAAACTCAAAGCTACTACACAGTGGCTATATGTCTTCGGAAACAAATATAGAAATAAATATAACACAAATCAGTCACAGATATTCATATCACAATGGCGGAAATAGACATGAATATATATAACACATAAAAGTGTTCATCAGAGTAGAGTCAGAAAGATCCAAAACAACCCAAAAGAATAGCAACATGTGTTATACAAAAGAATAAGTATACATCATAGAGTCTATATCTTAAATGTTTACAACAAAAACTGCTATCTAAGTAGTTAGCCAAAAGTCAGAGTAATGAATCCCTGGGAAGAAGTCAAGCAGAAGCCCTTGCAACATCTCGGTCTGACCCAAGTATTATTTCATAAGAAAATAATAAACGGATCAGTTTAGCTATAAATATCAGATGACATGATATAGAATAAGAGATATGGCATAAACATATGATAACCGTAATGGCATACTACTATAAGTATGTAATTGAAAATCAATATGAGATTAATCAATATCACAAGAATCTTCTCAAAGATCCAAATCCACAAAAAGGTAATGACACACGAATTCACTAATACACAAAAATTGATAAAACTTATCAATTGAAAGTCATGAAAATTGGTGAAGCATAAATTCCAAAAATCAACACACGAAATCCAAAATCACAAAAGGGGGAAAGGCCTATCACAAACGGGAGCATAAAGCTCACCAACACGTGTATCACAAACGGAACGCTAATTCCATGGTTGCTAACCATCGCAAATTGAGCCGAAGCTCCACAAACGGCCCGAAGACCATGGGTTGCTACCCCACCAATTTGAGTCGAAACTCCACAAAACGGGGTTTAGTCTCCCTCGTAGATAAAGAGACATTGCACATTTCTAGTCTAAACTACAAAAATGATCGTCGTTGATCATCAAGAAAGTGTCGATTACACTAAGCTAGTAAATATATGAATTTAGCTTCATGTCCCATAACTACTAGCTTAACTCAAATATTTGCGAACAAATTGTAGATCTTCACTAGAAAATTGTCACAAGGGATTCAATCGAACAAGTCCAAGAATTAACCGACGAAGTAAACGCAAGTGTTTCATGCCACTTGTTTTACTAAGTCGTTTAATTGGATTTCTCATACGAGTGAGGTAAAGGTTTGTATATGCTAGTAGATTGGAAAACATTTTAAGAAACGAGCGTTGTAATAAAATAGTGCTGAAATCGTTTTGATGAAAGAATTTTGATATTTACTACTAGTATTGAAACCTTTATGTTGTTAAAGTGACAAATCACAAAAATGATTGTAAAACAATCAATCACCGAAATTCACATTCGAAAACGTGAACAAAATCCAAAGAAATCGATATCAAATCCATCAAAATGGATATTTTTAAAATTCCCAAAGAAAATGTCATCAAAGTCGATAATAAATGATAACAACAAAAGGGAAACAACACGAATCGATTAAAGTTGGAAATTCAACAAAATAGGCAATATAGGCAAAATTGGCAAATAGGAGCAGGTCGGTCAACCGGACTCCCTGAATCGGTTGACTGAACCAAAGGTGGAAGTGCTCGGGTAGCAGGTCGGTCGACCGAACCCTAAGCTCGGTCGGCCGGAGCCTGTAACTTGCACTTCCAAAACAGAGGCAGGAAGTGCTCGGTTAGCAGGTCGGTCGGCTGGCTACAGAGCTCGGTCAGCCGGACCCTATTGCCAGCACTCCCATGCCTATCTAATGAATGCCAATCCCTTCCGAATTGCAATCAGTCGAGCAACGACACTAAGGATTTACGCCATCGACTACCCGGCCATAGAAGCTCTTCGGTTCATTGCCAAAAACATGATCAAGACATCAAAGCTATGATTCTTAAAGAATTGAACCCAAAACACTAAAATTTGGAATATTCACCAAATCAATCCAAACCAAAAGCAATTGCACAAGAATAAGTGTTAGGAATTCATACCTAACAATCAAAGATAAATATAGGCTTAGATGTGAGATAAAAATTTCACCTTTTCACAAAAACAATGAAGAAGAATCTTGAAAGCAAAGGGAGAATCAACCACTCTTCAACACAACCCAAATGAGCTTGAATCTTTGCTCAAAAAGAAGAACATTCCAAAAGTTAGGTTTAGAAATTTCTGAAATTGATAAGAGAATGAGTTGGAGAAGAAGAAGAAGAGGCTTACCAAAGTTTCTTCTATTAGTTTGGAGCTAGAGCTTGATTTGCAAAAGAACACTAGGGTTTGGAGTTTTAATTTCCCATTACACTCACCATTAATCTCTTTAGCTGAAAAGTAGAGGAAGAGGGAGCGAATGAAGAGGAGTGGTTCAGTTTGGGGTATTAAGTTGGCTAGTGGGCTGAACCCAACCCAAAGCCCTAAGTGAAAAGGCAGCAAAATTCAACTTACTCCAAACATATCAAAGCTTATACTCAAAAAGGTTGCAAACGGCATTTTGAACTCAATGGAAGGGGTCTCGAGTCCCAATTCGACTGTTTGCAAAAAGTAGGTTTTCGAACTAAAATCCGAGTATCGATAAAATATTTAAATATAAAATCGATAAATATGCGGGTTGTTACATCGGTGCACTTTTGTTCGGACATGTGTAGTTTATTGTTGGAATCAGAGGGTGTCGATTTTAGGTCGTCATAAATGGGTTCCATTTTCATGGCAGTGATGGAGCTTTAGAGGATAGGACTTATAGCAATCAGAGTAGGAGGATTGGGGCTACGCTTGGTGAAGGTGCTGTTGTCTCAGGGGCCACAATGGCGACGCGGTGGATGGTCAGAGTCGTGTTCGAATAGGTTTAGCCTAGAAGATAGTCACGAATTTGAAGTTAGAGTGAAAGAGTTAGGGTGGGTTAATTAGTGATTATCGATTTTAATGATGTATTATATTATATAAAATCGAATGTTTATAAATGTTTAATTTTTTCATACAAGGTCGAAATCGAGCGCGACGAGTTGCATTGCGTTTGTATCAACGAATAATACATTATGGAGTTGAATTGAAGTAGTTTGGAGCTCATAGGAATTTTGATTAAAACTGAACACCTATTCAATTTTAATTCAAACCAGAGCACTTTGACGAAAATTAGAATCAAAGTGAGTTAACTTATCTCTAGCTCACTTATATTTTATGTAAGTGTGGAAAATTTTGTTGTTGATTGCTTGTTGACTGTTTGGATGATTTACTATTTTATTATTAGTTTGGATATATTCCTGCCCCTAGAGCGGATGAGACCCTATTACGTTCTCATATAAGAGCGGATGACCATTTGCATACAATCCCGCCTCGATGCGGTTGATTTATATTTTATGATTATATACTGTACGTGATGTAGGAGTATAGTTTGGAATGATCCAACAGGATTCCTCACACTGTTGATTTTATTTTTCATATATCTTGATATATTGTGTATTGGATGCCATAATTGATGACATGGATGATTTTTTCCTTTTTAGTGCTATAGTAGCACTTGGCCATATTTTTAGTATTTTGAAATACTATATAGTGAAGATTTAAATTTTTAGAAGAACTTTATGTGATACGAAATTTTATTTTTTTTAATATTTTTTCTTGAAATTTATTTTAAAAAGGTAATTAATTTTAAATAGAAAGTATGATATTTATATATTATAAATTGATAGTTTTACGGAATATTTTAAATAGAGATTTTTGAACTAAAAATAAAGGTTTTTAAAATCTTAAAATTTAGTACGTCTTTCATAATAAACGAATACGGTTTAAAAAAGAAATAGGAATATTTTGGTATAAATATTATTAACCATTTTGTATAAAGCGATACACACACACATGTATATATTAAGATTTATTTATAAATGTGGAAATTTGTAAATGTGATAATGTATAAAGTGACATTTTACAAAAAAAGTAAAGATTTGTCCAACCGTATTTTTATGAATAAAAAGATAGATTTACAAAGTAAGTTAAGGGAACTATTATCATTGGATAGATTGGAGAGATAAATCACAACTGTGGATTTATAATAAGATGCGGATCATTATTTTAGAAAAATAGTTGATTCTATTTTTTTGGAAATTTTGTGATATTTTAAATAAAATGTGTATTTAAAACTTTATATTTGTTTTCAACTTCTTATTTATTCTTTTAAATTCATATACATATAGTAAATGTTTTTAAATAATTATTTTAGGAGTATTAGTTTTAAGAAAAAAAATATAACATTGCTAAATATTTATTTTAAAAGACAAATTTAAAAAGGTTATCTTTTATTTTTAAAGGGAATTTTATGGTTCAAAAGGACATGGGAATAATTGAAGTAATAGTTGTGAATCGTTTTGTATAACAAGTCGTAAAAGGAAATATATTTTAAATATTATTTCATCAGTGGAAATAGAGTTATGAAAAGTTTTTTATGGAATAAAAGGAGTGCCTTTATAAGTAATATCTTATAAAAAGGAAATCGTTGTAATTTTGGGAAATGGAAGAAATGAATTCCATTTGGGAATATATTGCAATATTTGATGTGGTCGTGTTATGCAAAACTATATGAGTTCCATAGGTGTATTTTGGAAATTGTCTGTACGTAGAGTTTGGTATTCTATTTAGAAAATGTGTTTAAAATGGAGTTCTATTTTGTAAGGTAGTTGTATAAATTGATTTGGACTTTATAAATGAGCTTACAAATGATATTTATAAAAGGAGTTCAATAAAAGCAGTTTTATAAATAATAGAAAAGAATGTTTATAAAAGGAGTTACTAAATAAATTTGGAAATTCAATAAAGAGTTATAACTAATATTTTTACAAGGAGTTTGATAAATTGAGTTATAAATGACTATTCACAGAATAAGTGTTATAAAGATTTTATAAATAGTACAAGGAGGTTTATAAGGGAATTATCAAATAAATTTGGAAATTTTATAAAGAAATCTATAGTTGTGGTTTAAATATTTATAAAGAAATTCATAAATAAAGTTTTGAAAGGAAATTTTGGAATGGAGTTGAAATTATAGAAGAGACTTGTAAACAAGAAGTGCTTGGGTTTATTGGTATTAATGATTTTAAAGGACATCTTTTTAAACCAAGTAAGTGCGATTGTAAAATAAAATCCTATTTAAGATCTGTGAATATACATATACAAGTGAGTAAGTATATAAATATTTTCAAAGTATTGGAAAATGTAGAGAAGGGTCTGCAAAATATATAATCTTAGCGAAAGTGTTTTTAATACAATGATTTACAAAGTGGTTCTAAATTAAAGGAATGACTAATTTTTTAAGAGGCATGGAGTTGCTTTGTACTTAACCTATGTTATTTTCCCTTAGAAAATTAAACATCTGGTTGCATTGTTTATTTATTTGACAGTATTTGACTATCAAATGTTGGCCAATTTTAAATTTTTGTTGTTCGTTTGAGAGACCGGGATCAAATATGTTATTCGAAAGCCACTTCGAACTGGCATAAGCATTTCGAATTGGAATATCTTGAAGATAATTGAAATGGAGCTTTTGAAGTGTGAGGGCTCTTACTACTAATCTTGAGGATGATTTCAAAGTAGATGTGTAGAAGAGATACCTTCGGTTTTTTCAGTCCCGGAATGAACTTGTATGGATGATTGCTGGAATTGCATTATTGCCATGAGGGAAATGTTAGCATTCAAAGTGGAAAGTGCTATATAAAGGTAAAATGTAGCCTTAAGCCTCATCAACCGGGAAATGACAAAAATCAGGCATTCAGCAGGGCCATGTAGGTCACTCCCATCAGGGTATGGTCATTCCAAATCTAGATCGATTACTATCTATTCATGCATGCTTCAGGACCCATTAAATAAAGAGCGATCATATTCGGTACTACTAGTTAAGTGATCGGCCAGTCCTGTGTGGCTGGGGTACAAGGTGTTCTTGTTAGACCTCGATGCATTTTATCTAGAGATGTACCTTCGAAAGGTAGTTTCTTACCTTATCATAGCATGTAATCCAGTCTTCAATACGAGCTTTATGGATTTAGTTGTGCCTAACTATGCTAAAATGTGAGATGTAAGCATTTTAGCTATTTTATATATACTTTCAATCCTTGGACATTATTATAATATCACTAGATTTTCTATATAAATGTTTGGTTATCTTAAGGTTAAAATCCGTCTGTGCTTATATGTGGCGTGATCTTACGAGATACTTCTATTTTAAAAGCGTTTAATAACTTTAAAATTCCAAATAGGTGTGTTTTCTCATGCAAATTTACCAGACTGAGTCAGGTGTCATTTTATTATATTGCTCGTGTCAGACCGGGTATATTACAGATTTAGTTTGGATGCTTTGGAGCCTCAGGAAACAAGCTAGAGGTCCAAGATGTATTTATGTATTTCTTCATGTTTCCATGTTTTGTTTATTGGTTGTATTTATCCGCAAATTGTGAGGACATGCTATTATAACTTTCCAGGTTGAAATAGGTTAGCGTGCCTTGATTGATGTATGTATACCATTGTATAAAGGATTTGCTGCATATTATAGATTATCGTTCCACTGTGAGATTCTATGTTGTTTTAGTTTTCTCTTTCTCTTCTTCTTTTCTTTTCTTCTTTCTTCTTTATTTCCTATAACTATCTATCTTTCCATTCAATTTGGGTTGTACATATATGGTTTATTGTCGGCTTGAATTGTGTGGATTTCTGGGTCGTTACATTATTTTAACTGTGTATAATGTACTTCTTCAAAACTAATCCTTATGGTTAAAATTGTTTATTAAAAAGTAAGCTTATTGTTATATCATTTTGATTACCAATTATTTTTCATTAACAAGGTTATGAGCTAGAATATTTTTCACTGTGAATGATATGACTAAAAGGTTGTATAACCATTGGTGTTTAGATGTCATTGACAGAATCTTTTAGAAATGCTTTTGGCATATTGCTTAAATTTGCAGAATCAATGTTTTATTTTTTGCTGTAAATGGCTTAAAAATAAATACTAAATAATTTTTTTGCACTGTGCTTTTAAACAATTAAATTATTTAAATGGAGAGGTTGGAGATAGGAAGCATAGGCATTATTGTTACTACATTTTTTTGTACCTTATAGAGTTATAATTACATGAGTTTTCAAATATTTTCCACATAAGTAACATTAACCACTGTTAATTTTTCTTTGGTGTGTTTTCTGTGGTTATGTCCTTGGGTTTTATGTTGAAATTATAATTGCAAATGCCTTAGAAAGTAAGCAGGATTCATTTAAAAATATACATATCCATGTTGTAATGACCCGCTTTTTCGACCTTCATAAGTCGACACTAATACAACCACGGTATTCACGTACTAAGCGTCCAAATGCCAGAAAGATAAATTTTTAAGGAAAAATGAAAAGACAAAAGAAAAAAAATCACATTGTGACAAATAATATGTATAAAAAACTGTAATACACATACAACAATCAGAGTGCACTAAACAAATGATCAACCTAGACTTCTGTAACAACCTGTCCTTACAAATTGATGATAAAGACAACAACCAATGCAGCCAAAAATAAAGAAACAAATGGATATGTCTTGGGCATCCAGCTGATCTCCTAAGCTCCAAAGAAAATCTGTAAATATACTCGGTCTGACCCGAGAATTATTTTAAAATAACAACCGGATCAGTCTGGTAAACTAGGGAAAGAAATACACCTCACATGGATTTTTAATATTATAAAACCTTTCAAAATAAAAGGTAACACCACACATATACATGGACAGTTTTTTCACCCTACAATAACCAAACCATTTATATAAGAAAATCCAATGATATTATAATAATGTTAAGGGTGAAAATATCAATAATCAAGTAAATGTTATGCTTGTGAGTGTACATCACAACAATACTAAGTATATATTCAAAAATCGCTACGGCGCGTTCGCTAATTGAATAGGATTCCATGGAGGTGCCCTCGGTACTTCGAAAACGTCCTCCTGCACAAGGATCGGAGTTATTCTTTCGAACCAATAATACATCCCTAGTGATGTACAATAAGAAATGCATAGCTGGTCACATAAGGTTGAATGCATCACTCCATGTATGTATAACAACTATAGGAATCTCTAGGAAGGAGAAGGCTGCATACTTATAGGTTAGCTAAACCCCTAGCCATACATCATATCTCTAGTTTTAGTCATTACCGCCAATGATGTTACTTCTGGCGTTCCAGCTCACGCATCGTTACTTGAATAGATCACGGAATCTCACATGGATTATCATACCTCAATGGGTCTTGGAATCACATATGGGTTCCCACATTTAAATAGATCTCAAAACTACACATGGATTCCCATACTCCGACCGGTCTTGAAATCACATATGGATTCCAATATTTAAAATAGATCTTGGAACCATATATGGGTTCCCACACCCCAACGTGTGACGATCTACATTTCGGAAGGTTTAACCCGACAATAATCCACATATATCCAACTTAAACAATTCGGAACGTAGATAATTAAAAGGGGTTAATTAAGAAAAATAAGAAAGAAGAAGAAAACAAACACAGAATCTCACAGCGGAACGATAAAATATAATAATCAAATAACATTTCATAAAGCTATTTACTATACATTTGGTTATAATCTATACAACATTATCAAAGTTATATATATACATCAGGGATAAATAAATAATGCAGCGGAATAACATGATGCAGGGAATAATAATAATAGTAATAATATACCAAATCTTCGTCTCCGTCCTCCAAAAAGTGATCATTAATAAGCTAAAAACTCAGGGGTGACCCAAGCGTAATGAAAAGACAAAACACTCGAGTCAAGACTAATATACTCTTATATAAGTCAAATCAATATCACGGAATATGAGTGCAATAACTTAAGAGATGTTACAAGATCTTCCATCTCCTAAGGATCTGTTAAACTATTTATAAATAATAGTATACACTATAATAGGTAATGTCTATCAGTAAAATAAATATCAAAATAATGTTAAGGCTTTACATTTATCCCCCTAAACACATTTTTATAGCATGTAGTCTATGCAGGTCCTGTAACACAACTAGTTATGTCGATAGCCAGTGAGTCCCCTATAGGACAGTACTAAACCAAAGTCGTAATGTGCTCGTATAAGGATAAATATGAAAAGACATGTAAGGCAATGCCTTTGGTAGGATTCTACTAGTTTACCCATTTTGGTTGGTAGTAACACATCCATGGCCGACCGCGACAATCAATCCAAACGAAAGAGGTGCACCCATCGAATATGAAATCACAATATTAATACGAGGGATCAACGTCGCTAGTGGTAGCTAACCACATTGGCCAGACGTAGGCTCCTGTTTTAGTCTTTTAATTATGACACGAGTGTCAAGGCTATCCATCATCGTTCTCTTACTTCATTCCAGTAAACGTTGCCAAATCAATCAAACGTCATTTTACACACCCATTAGTACTTTTAGATTCGAAAATAATTCATACTTGATATCAAAATATCATTTTTGCTTCAAAATCAAATCTATGTCAAAATCATCACATTCGCTTCAACAATCATATTTTACTTCAAAATGTCAATTTAGTTCGATATATCGATTTCACTTCAAAATTTGATTTGAATTACAATTTAGTTATAACTTCACTTTAACCTAATTCCTATTTAAATCCAAGATTTCAATATAAACATTTCACCCTTTTGACTAGTTTAAAGTTTAGAAAAAAGTTAAAATAGTTTTAAATAGTTAAATAGTTTAAATAGTTTAATAGAAAATAGTTTGAGTAAAAAACATGGTTTATATAGTAAAATAGTTTGGAAAATTAAAATAATTTGAATATTTAAGGAATATAGATTTTAAAACTTTTATACTAAAATAATTCATTAAGAAATAGTTTAAAAGTAAAACCAATTCAATTCCAAATTTCCCAATTCAAATCAATTCCAATTTCCATTTCAATTTAATCGTTTCAATTCCGATTTCAAGTCGAATTTTTCTTCGATTCCAAATTAATTTCAATTTCAGTTCCAATTAATTTCAGTTCCAATTAATTTCAATTCCAATTTCAAATTAATTTCACTTCCAATTCCAAATTAATTTCAAATCAATTCTTAAATTTAAACCATTTCGATTTATATCAATTCCGAATTCGATTTCCAAAATATCGATTCAAAACGCTTACATCAAATTTTCCTTCAATATCCAAGTTAAAAATCCAAACCTTCAAACATTATTAAATTCCAACCTCAATTTTGAAATATCGTTCTATATCACTTTCACTTAGCATTATCTAAAGTTCGAATAAAAGTCCAATCCTTTAAATCAAATCAATTTCTAAAATTCACATCATATTTCAATTATAACTTTAAAATCTCAACTTCGATCAATTAAACAATTTCTGTTTTAAATTTAAATTTCAACATTTTGAGTTCTAATTTGAAAGTAATTCGATTTCCATAAATTCGATTTTTATTTCTTAAAACCAAATCATTAAATAATTTCAAATAAAAATCTTAAAATCATTTAATTTAACCAATCTGGCATATGTATATAATTCTCTATCCTGTGGCCAAGTGAATCAATTATTTCAATTTAATTCCAAGGATGGATATATCATTTCAATCCAAAATAAATGCCATAGGTATATATCATTTCAATTTATTTCTTAATTTATTCGAAATAGTTCAATTTACGGTTTTATATACTGTAAATAATATACAGGATAATAACATGATATATCAAAATAAATAAACATCCAAGTCACCCAAATATCAATCAAATATTCATCCATCACATGCAATCATCCAAATAATCAATAATTCACAACAATTAACAATTTAGCAATGTCGGGAATTTTACTAGCAGTTTAATCCTAATCCAATTTAACTGTCAATTAAAGTCCCATCAATTAAATTTATCAAACAACTATCAATAAAATTTAAATCACTTCACAATATAATTTAACTAACATAAAAAATTATTTCAGCCAACTGTGAGCATATAAACACTCACCTTTGATTTATCGATGATTTAAAATCCAAATAAAGGCTTAAATATGAACAGTCTCCGAATGCAGCCCAACCAATTTCATAATGTCTGGAATTCCAATACGAATGCAACAGAGAAAACCGCACGTCAATCCGAGCTCGTCTGCAATGACATAATTAGCTTAACGATTTAATAAAACAAAAATAACTAATTAATAATATAATTAAATTACACTCACGTGCTCATCTTCCCAGGCCAAGTTTGCAAACAAAACCCATTGTTCGCGACCATCCTTCTTCGAACGCATGCGCAACCAAGCGAGAGGACGTCTATCAGGCAGCACCG
Organism: Allium cepa; assembly: GCA_030765085.1. Lineage (NCBI taxonomy): Eukaryota > Viridiplantae > Streptophyta > Magnoliopsida > Asparagales > Amaryllidaceae > Allium > Allium cepa. The sequence goes on from CM060935.1 coordinate 959,003,146, forward strand.
CTACATGCGCCGCTTGCTCCTCCACCCACCCCAAAGGCTACATCCACTCCGTCGCTACCTTTTGCACGATCAAACCCAAAATACACGCAGCTTTAAGGTCAGAATCTGGGGATTTCGAGTCATTATGCCACAAATCCACCGTTGGATGTGTAGAGCTCGTCGAGCTCTACAATTTTGCCTTTGGAAGTTTTCGATTTCGATGAAAGATGAAGGAGATCGGAGAGGAAGAAGTTAGACAAATTCTGGCCATTAAAACAATGAAAACGGCGGCCATAGTACAGATTAGGGTTTGGAATATTTTAATATAAAACTGTCTCGATATGTATGTTGTATTTATATAGTTAGGTCAAAAATCGTCTGAAAATAAATCGAGGCGTGCCGCGTGTCGTTCATAATGTTTTACCCCTATTCCGAGCATAATGAAACTAGTCTCGAGGTCTAATTCGATCATATGTGGAAGATAGCCTTTCATAGTCAATGTATTTTATCGAATTCCTTAAATTGACTTCTATGCGTTTCAAGCTCGCACGGCGAATCGACAAATTTGACCGCTACGAAACTTAAAATCTTACAATAACTCACTATTACGGATCCGATGAAACTGGTTTCATTGAAATTTGAGATGGTTGCCAAAATGTCTAGTTTTACCAGTTAATTAAAATATAAAATTCCTAAATTTTAATTATTCACATTAAAATTCAATTTTAAATGTTAACCATCTTCATTCATATTTAAATAAAATTTAAATCAATTTTCGATGCTATTTTCATTCATACTTAATACATGATTCAGTTATTTGAATAATTTCCAATATTTAAATTCAAACAATTTAATTATCCATTAAATCACTATATTAATAAATAATTCAACATTTATTAAAAATCATAAACTACCAAATGAGTTTAGTTATCAACAATTAATTCCATCTAAATAATTCGACATTTATGATCCAATCCAAATTATTGATTATAATTTATTTCAATGTAAATAATTCCTAAATTTCCAAAATTATTTATTTCTAGATTTTATTCAAGTTCATATCCAATAACTACATTAATAAATTATTAAATTTTATTTCTATCCATTTTTATCCAATAACCACCTTAAATTCAATAATTTAAAAAAAAACTAAAAATACGGATCTTTACACAACAGGTCTTAAAACCACATATGGATTTCACCATCCAAAATAGATCTCGAATCTCCTCCAACAATAGAACCCATATATGGTTTGGAGTGGTTATGGTTTTGAGTCATCTCTTACAAGTACACTCCCCACTTACCGGATGTTCTAAAAACAATCGATCGATTTCTGGAAATCTCAATAACGGTTTTTTAGAAATAATCAAACAATTCATAAGAGCAGGGATCACCCCCTAACCGTTTATGTAAACTGATCTCCTCATTGTTTGTCCTAGAAGAACAAGTTTATATGTAAAATATAGCATCATTGATGGTAACTGTATCATATAATCCCTGTGTTTCTCCTGGATATTTCTAGACTTAAAATCATTCGGTGTTAAGCAGGGAATATTTTTGTACCACCAAAATTAAGAAGAATTAATATTTAGGCCAAGTTTTGATAGTCGGTTATTCAACTGTCAGAAAAACAAATACTCAAACACATAATACATTTTTCATGAAAACTACTAAGCCTCTCAAAATTAATGTTCCATTAATTAAATCTCTCTCCAAAAATATTTATAAAAATATTCATATACTATCTCACCGGGATAAGTATACTCACAAACCATTCCTTTCAAAGCCCAAAAATCCTTTTCCATATACTTATATAAAATGGTATAAGTATATCCACCAAATAATTAAAGAGGTTTTCTATCTCAAAATCATATTAAGATGATCGCACTCAATTGTCATTTAAAATGAAGATATAAATAATTGGAACACCATTAGTTTCCAAAATCTCTTTTTTTTCATAAATATCTCCTTTATAAATTTCCAAATCGATTTATAAAGCTTCTTTATAGACCTCCAAATTTTATTTATAAAAATACTCTTTTATAAATCTCAAAAATTCATTTACAAAACTCTTTTCTAAATCACTCAAACATGACTTCTTTTCAAGTTTCAAAACTCTTTCAAATTTACAAAACTCATCTAAATAAATCCCTTTTATAAAAGAACTTTTTACAAATAATTTATTATTTACAAATTTAAAATAATATAAATATAATAAAATAACTTTAAAAAACATTCAAAATCTAATTAAATTATTTTTCAAGCAACATTTCTAATATAATAATTAACTAGTCATAAATAATAAATAATAATAATAATATAATTTATTACCTTTAAACAACCTTGATAAGTAATTAATATTCTTTAAATAACATAAATAAAATAAATAATTTTTAAATATTATAAATGTAATAATTAACTTTACTAAATAAATAATTTTACCAAACACTTTATAAAATAGAATTCAAAAAAACATTGTTAAAATAATAATTAACAAAACATTTTACTTTAAATTATAAAATTTAAAGTTAATTTAAAACCATAACTTTCCAAATTCATAAAGCCCTAATGGTACTTGAAAAAGCTACTATTAAACTTGGTTACTTTCCAAGTTAAATTACATGTATTTACATAATCATATGTGTGTGTGTGTGTGTGTAAACCAAATCCATAATTAACAATAAATTGTTAACATATTGCATATCCAGTATTAATCAACTGGCACATAAATGAATGTCCAATTAATATTTTTGTAGAACGGAAATTTATTCTGCTAAACAAATATCATTGAAAATAAATTTTTTTCGTTTACTATTAGGCAATGTTTAAATTTTCCAAATAGATAACGCCAAAGAAGTATAATTAAATTAACTACCTTATTATTTAAATAACATAATTAATTTTAATAAGCATTATTTTATCATTTTATACATTGTCCGTTTTCAAAAATGATAATTTATCGAAACCAAACAACCAGCAAATATAACATCCAAGAAGACAATAAATAATTTTATTTACTATATAACATACCGACTAACCAATGGTGAGTTTAAATCAACCAAATTCCAATTATCACCGAAGTGTTCTGATTCTGTCAAAAATCGAACAGCATTCCATTTTTGCTTGAAATTCTACAAGTTCCAATTCTCAACCAATCCAGTTCCAAAATGTAGCTAACGTCAATATGAAACCAATGCGATAGACCGTGTTCGATTTGGATCATGTATGAGCAAGTTATAGAACTTACTAGTTATTGAATAAATTAAAACAATTAAATTTCTTGAATTACATTTCTTTATGCTAATTACCTGAACTAAACATTTTTTCCTCTTATTTAAAACTGCCGCTTAATAATGGAAACAAACTTCACCACGACCGACCCTTTGACCACCCTTAACTCCTCCTCCAAGCCACCATTCGACGAACGAACACAACTGGTATCCTCCTCTACATGAACTCCATCACCTCGGTCCAAAACCATCACATGTGCAAGCCCTCTGTTATTCGCAATATGGCGCACACACTTGCTACGAACTAACAAGGTCACACCCCCTATGAAGCTTTGGACACCACGAGAGATAGGGAAAAGCTGCTACTCGACAACACAAGCCTAGAAATGATCTCCGTTCAGCCTTTCATCGACCATAGTTCATATAATCTTTAACCCTAGATGAACAATGGCCACATCTTAACTGTATCTCCCTGCAACCATATCATATCTAAGCCTATAAAACCCAAAGATTAAACTTTACCATTTTTTAGATTTTAATTCTATTTGCTTTTTATTTTAATAAGAGGAGGATTTGTGAGTTTCTTGCTTCAGCATGAAAATGAATGGAACGAGTATTGGGAAAATAAGAATGTATGCTGCTTGTACCAAAATGGTTTTGGTTAGGTTTATGATTCAATTTTCTGGTATTTCGTTGCATATTTTTTCATCCACGTATGAACCCCGAACGGAAAAACAAAAATAAGGTCACACTTAAAACAACGATGCGACTCCAGAAGAATAATAATATACATTGGTTATTGAGTTATGTAAAATCACAAAAACACTATCGTTTGCCGATAAATCATAATATTAAAAAACACCGTCGTTTGCTGATAAATCTTCAAATGAATAATTTTCATATTTTCCAAATTAAAAGTTTTGGAAAAATCAAATAAACTAATTAAAAACATGTCAAATAAATTTGAGTCATTATATGAAAATTAATTTTTTTTTTTTATTATGTAATCGAACCATTTATTAATGCAAATAAATTATAAAATGAATTTCACGGTTATTCTATGACGACCCGGAATTTTGAGCAATATCAATTTAATAATCTTTGATAATAATTAAATTGATTTGATTATTTTACATTATAAATTGACAAGTTAAAATTATTTTAAAGGCTGATAATTTGATAATATTTATTTTAGCAATTTAAAATTGGTAATATTTATTTTTCCAAAAGTTAATCAGAATATTTTCTATTTATAATATATATATATATATATATATATATATATTGATATATCTTGTAAATAGGAAGTTTTAATGTAATAAAACTTTATATTCAAATTATAATATATATGAATATATATATATATATATTGTGAGTTGAAATTTGTTTTAAAATTTAATATAGTAATTATCAAATATAATGTTAAAATGTTTTTCTATTTGGAATATGTATATGTATTTGTATATATATATATATTAGAAATAGGAAAATTTTATTGATTTGAATTTAACAAGTATTTGCAAACTTTAAGAAATATATAATTTGTAATTTGAAATGTTAATTTGACTTAATACCTTTGCAAATGATATTTGAGATTTAAATTTCTATAACAAAGTTAATTTCTTATTTGATATAGATACATATATATTTTGTACTTAAGTTTGAAATAAGATTTAAATAAAAAGTTCATTTGTTTTAATATTTCTTTCATTTTAATTTTATCATAAGATAAATTGTTTAAAATTCTTATATAAAGAATTAATATAAGTTTCTCAAATTTATAAACACATGTTATATTGATTTGATCAAAAATATAAGTTATTTGTATTCATATGCATATTTATTAAAAGATAAGTATACACATTTTATAATTATGTAAATATTTCGTAAATACATGTATATAGCTTAAATAAATTATTAAAAAGAAAATAACATTCTAAGTGTCAATTAAACATTAAAACAATACTTGTAAACATTATAATACATGTTAAAAACACATGTAAGTATATTAATATATGTAAGGGACAATTGTAAGTAGAATATACATGTGTAAGATCATTAGAGTATTTAGATGACAAATGTCATTCTTTTAATAAAATAAAATTTAAAATGTAAGTTGTAAAATTAAAAGAAGAAATTAATCTTCAGCAAAATTACTTTCTTCTTTTATCAAAATGTAAATCAAAACAAAATTGCAAATCAGAAGAAGAAGAAAAAGAAAGAACGGGAAAAAAAATGAATGAAATCTGTTAAAAACTGTAAAATCTGGATAATTTAAATCAAAGGCAAAAGAAAGCTCAACATCAAAGCAAGTTTAATCAAGCAACAAATTGTTTTCAACATCAATGCAATCTGGAATCAAACAACTCAGAGAATTCAATGGGCATGCAGTGAAATCAAAAGCCTGGAATTGGTTCTGTCTTCTGCAAACAAGATGAGTAAATGAAAGCTTTTAAAAACAGTTTAAATTTTGTTTTCAATTTTGTATTGTGGTGGATATCATGATGATTTTTGGAATACTTAATTTAAATAGGATGCATGTTGAAATTTAGAGTATTGAATGCCTGTATAATTAAAAATATTACTGTGCGATCATAAGCAGTTTCAATTTTTAATAAAATTCAATAACTAGATTGTTAATTCGAATCTGACTTTGATTTTTTAATGGAAATTGTTTGAAATCAAGTAGGCTATCATCTAAAAATAATTACAAGTTTTTAAATGGAATAATTTGTTATAAATTTTGAAATTTACAGTAGAATTTAAATTGGGTTAAAATTGTATGATTTAAATCCTTAATTTTGATATCATAATTGGATTGTAAATAAGGAATCATGATTTTTGAAACTTGAATCACGAATTTTAGATCGGTAATTTGTGAGAATTTGGGGTTTGAGTGCTTTGAGCATTTCGACCAAATTGAGGCGAACGACGGCAAAGTGGTGGACGTGGTTCTGCTCGAAGGTAGAGGGGTCAGCAGTGACCATGGGAAAAATAGGTTGGTGATTTTTTTTGGATGAGGTGGCCGGAATTGTTCGTATAGGATTTGTTACTCTGTGAATGCCGACGATGTTCTGATGGGTTCTGCAGCGTCGAGAGGCTACCGGGGACGATCGTGTAGGGTTCTGGATTTACGAGGGAGTGAGGCGGAGCTGGGGTTAAGGTGGCGAGGTGTCTCGAGAGGGGGCTGGTCGGCGGTGATCATTTTCTGGTAGCATTTTGTTTTAGCGGTTTGAGTTGTAGGGTCGTTTTCTGATTCTGGTTTGAATCGTGTTTTCTGGGTGACTCGAGGGGTTGCCGTGGTAAAAAGGGGTGTGCTGGAGGCAAGAGCGAAGCTCGTCATCGTGCGGCGGTGTTGTGCACGTTGATGTGCACGGTTGTGTATCTGGGGTTGGGTTTTGGGAAGAGAAGAGGGGAGCTCGAAGACGACTTCGAGTTTGCATTGTTATTTCTCGAAGCAGGTTAGGGATGGAGAGACTCGATTTTGTCGCATGAGTTTGCAGCGTGTTGCTCGGGTTTGTTGAGCAAGGTTCTGTTTAGAGTTCAATGGTTTTTCAGTCTTTAAAAAAATTTAACAGTATTTTTTTTTTTAGATTTTGAAACCAAAAGAAGACTAGATTTTGATAATGATAAAAGTTTAAACTAAAAGTTAAACAAGTTTAATTGTAAAACTAAAATTTGTTTAAAAGTTAAGTTCTTATATTTTGTAATATAAAAGTTTTAATAGTATAAATATGTGAAATTTAATAAAATGTTTGTATTAAATTTTATCTAATAACTTGGAAAGTTCAAAAGTTTTATTTGAATGATAAAAATTATTTTGATTATAATTGATTTCAAATATAATTTATTTTAAATAAGTTTAATGATTAAGAATTTGATAATCACTTATAATAAAGATTTAACTTATGTAAATTAGAATTTTGATTTCTTTAAAGATAAATAATTTTGAGAATAATTGAGATAATTCAATTATTATCAATAATCAAGTGTTATTGGTTAATATAAATGATTTAATTAAGATGATGTTTTCTTAATGAAGAATTTTTATAATATAAGAAGTTAAGAATCATTTAATTAAATTTAAATGATTAATCAATAATTAATTAAATAATTAATTTATGATTAATTGAAGATAATCACTCATTACTTGGACAGTAATTGAGTAATTGATTTCTAGAAGTGATTAAGTAAAAGATAATTACTTTAAGAAAGTAATTAGGTGGATGTGATTAAGGGTTAATCACTTGTGTTCTTAATTAAAGAATTAATTAATAAAATTAATTAAAGATCTAAATTATTTAATTAATGGTTAATTAATAAAGGGATTAAGAGTAATTAATTATGTGATTAATTACTTGTTAAGGTAATTGATTAAGATAGAGATTTAATTAATGAAAGTAATCATTAATTAATGGAAATAATTAATTAATTATTAATTATTAATTAAAGGATAATTAATTTATAATTAAGTTTTAATTACTAAATGTAATTAAAAGAAATTAATCAAGTGTGATTAATTAAAAGTAATTAATTAAATATGATTAATTATAAATGATAAATCAAGTGTGATTAATCAAAGGTAATTAATCAAGAGTAATTAATCAAGTATGATTAAATAAGGGTGATTAATCAGGTGTGATTAATTAAACGATAATTAAGGAATAATTATCAGAATAATTATGGAATAATTAATTTAATGTGATTAATTTAAAAGAGTAATTAATAAATAATTACTTGGATAATTAAGAAGTAATTAATCTAGATGATTAATTAATATTGTAATTAAGGAATAATTACTTAAAGCAATTAAGTAATAATTAATCAAGGGAGACTGATTAAAGTGGAGGATTAAATGATGTTTATTAATAAATTTGTAATTAATTAATGAATAAGTAAGTTGGATTGATGATAATCCAAGTGTTTAAGTAAGGATTAATTTAATTAAGGATGGATTAAATTAATTAAGTTGGATCAACCTTGTGTATGAGTGATTATTGATTGGTTGAAAAGTACCATTGGATGAGTTAATGATATTGGATGATATCGTATGTCATTGGTTGATATGTGATGATATGAATGTGATATATCTGAGATGTGATATTTATGCTGCTTTGTGGTATATATGGATGAATATGATAATAGTGAATTATCTATCTGTATGTTATGAATCATCCATTTATGTTAAGTGATATTTTTGAATATCTATTGTTTAAAACCCTTAAGTACAACTTGGACGTTAAAATGGCGTTTGAATTCGGTGAGACCCGGATCAGGTTTCCATATTTGGATATCCGAAAACCACACCGATCCAAATTCAACGTTAGGTCGTGAATCCAAGTGGAGTGCAAGTGAAGACTCGATGTGTAAGAACTATTCGTCAGTATAACTCTGGGGGTGATTCCGTGATGAGTTTGACGGAAATAGTATTTACAGGCTCGAGATGGTGATTCAGAGTGCAAGGGCTATGGTCATTGACTCTGAGGGTGATTCCAAAATGAGTGCAACGAGATAGTGCTTTCGGTTCCGTTCGAACCCGGAACAAACTTGTATGGATTGAATGCTTTCAGAACATCGTCAGGTGGACGATGAGCATTCTAAGATAAATGTGTTCTACAAATGTAATCGCAGCCTCAAGCCTCATCAACGGGGAATGGCTAAAACAGGGGAGGTGCAGCAAGGTTAAGTGGGTCATGCCCAAGTAGGACGAGATTCATTCCTGTTTAGATGTCCCTTTTTATTTCGGCTTTGTGGGCAGTTGGATCTGCAACCAACTACGGGGTGGTCTTGTTCGGGACTGTACAGTAAGGAATGGTCCCGACCTTGTGTTGTAGGGGAGTTAGGTTGGCTCTTCGGGACGGTGATCTAGGCCACGTACTATGACGGGCGGTACCCCAGTAGCCCTGCCATTGTTGGAAACCCATTTTTCCTACGAGACCCTACGGTTTTTTTTTATTACCCACTTTTGTGGCTAGTAGCTGGAATTTAATCATGCAACAATTTCGGCTATTTCATATTTACTTGAAACCCTAGACACTATTATAATATCACTGGATTTCCTATCAAATGTTTTGGTTAGCGTAAGGTAAAAACTTTTCCATGTTTATGTGTGGGAAGTCTTACGTGATACCTTTTCTTTCAAAGGATTTTCTAAAGTTAAGCAATCTTAAACCGTCTACTCACACTAGACCCCTGTCTGACCCGAGTGTTTATTTTCTGTTTTATTAAACTCTTGGGTACTCATATTCTGCATGAGTAGTCAAGTGATTCGGGTTATCTTTGACGAGTTCTGGAGGAGCTTTGGAGCAGGAGGCTTCAGCGTGTAGATATATAGTTAGAGTTTCTGATGTGTGTTATTCTGTATAGTTGTTCTTGTATTGTATACTAGACAGAAATGTTATAACCGTCTAAATTGAGATGTAAGTTGTGTACTCTGATGTATATGATACTATGTATATGTTATATATTATATTTCATTCGTTCCGCTGTGAGATTTCTGTTGTGTTGTTGTTCTTTCTTCTCTTTCTTTTCTTCTTCTGTCCCTTTCTTTCTTAAATAGTGATGCGTCTTTTTGGTGATCGAAAGTCAGGTCACTACAGTTGGTATCAGAGCATTAGGTTGAGTGAATACCTAGGCTCTGGAGTGGTGTCTATCTTAAGAGAGCGTACTTGTAATTTTTATATAGATATATTTGTATATCTACCTAATCTGTTGGGTTATCTATTCTGATTTTCCAACATAGGTTATAGAGGTAGATAAGGTAGGAGTGTGTGGAACACGACTACCACTAATGGAAGAGGCTCGTATGTTATGGTTGGAGGTGTGATTGTCGAGATTGTAGACCTAATACCGTCTCGAATAGGCTTTGTAGATTGGTGAAAGGATTTCATGGATTCCAGAGGAGGTCTTTTCAGGAATTGAAGTATATTCTTGAAGTGTGAGGTTGATTTGCTCTCGAGTGAGCGGGATTTCCCAAAGTTGTATCTGTTGGTTGAGCAGAAGCAGGTGATGGTATCTTGTTGATTACAGGAGGGAATAGCTGTGTGATGGGATGCAGTATCCATAGATGGTTCTGAAGATGTTCTTCTAGAGCAAAGATTTAGAGGGTGTTAAAGGAACTGTGATGCCTACTGCAGTGAAGATTCGGATGTTTAGGAATTTTTTGGATCTTAAGTAAGGGTGTCTTATCTATATTGAAGTATGAGGCTAAGGTCGATGAGTTACCTCATTTTGGACATCGTCTCATTTGTTTTCCTTAAGTAGAACTAGTGGTTGGTGTTTGGTTTGGAGCCGAGTTTCTCGAGAAGATGTCGACCCGTTTCAAAGAATTTTAGTGGGATTGGGTGATAGTTTTCTGTTTTGAGAAGCTTGTGGTTAAGGATGATCTTTTGGCTTAGCAGTACCATTAAAGTGAAGTTTGGAAGCAGCAGCATGGATCTGTTTCTTCGATGATTTAGAAATCTTTGGGATTCTACTATCGGCAGTCCCGGTAGTAGTAAAGGCTTATCCATTTCTTCGAGCGGCTCAGCAGAGCAGGATATTTGCTGGAAGTGATCTATCAGTTTTTCTGGTAGGTAAGCCATTCCTGAAGATTGACCTTGATTAGAAAATCTGTTCTAGTTGGTGAGTATAGTTCTTTGGAACCTGAATTGAGTAGAATCGCAAAAGTGACTTGCGATTAGTTTGGGAATCTTTGAATATTCTTTGATTTGGGAATTGAGGCATCTCAAGTGGAGGTGAAAGCTATGGAAGTAGTCAGCGATTTTTCGATGTTTTTGAGGAAAGCAAAAGTCTACCCGAATCGTAGATTGAGTTTTCTTATCGACTTGGATTCCAGGAGTAATTTTGATGGTTCAACCGTGTAGACGGATGACTCTTGGAGCGAGAAGAGTTTGGTGAAACAGCTCAGGATACTTGAGGAAGGATTAATCATCAGTTTTCTAGTTAAGATTCTGCTGAGATGTTTTAACCAAATGGAATCGTCACTAAGATTTTATGAGTTGGATGAACAGGGTATGGTGAAAGTTTGTGCTCGAGTTCTACGATAACATTCTTATCTACTCTAGATCACAGTTGTGCAGCGGAAGCGAGATAGCAATTATTCTAGAATGGGAGCAACCGGGAGTTGTAGTTTTCTTGGATTAAAAAAATTCAACAGAAAATTCAAGTATGAAGAAATTTTTTGGATTTGGTAAGCAAGGTTGTCAAGTGCAACTGTTTGGCTATTCCAGATAAGAGATGAAGGTTTGAAGTCCACTAATGTTCATGGAATAGAATTGTATTTTGGATTTCAACAAATTTTTGGAGAGTCATTTTGTTGAGTAGGACCTGGAGAATTGGTTTGATTTTGATCCTGATTGTTCATAAGGCAATCAGCAAGGGTTAAGCTGATCAGGAATATTGGAGGTGACTCGGGGCATCAGAAGAGTTGTACAGTTAAGGATTGAGGAGATTTGGAATGTGAAATTGGAATTTGGATATTGTTTAGTTTTATCCGATCAAAGGAGATATAAGATTTGATAAAACTGGAGAGCTAGCTCCGGAGGTATTTTGAGTTTTCCTGTGTTATCTAGAGATTAGATTTTTGATCTACAGGATTGAATTGCCAGTTCGGATAACTGTAATTCATTGTATTTCACATATTTCTGAGAAATATATGTATGATTCATCGAGTAATAGAATCAGTAGTTCAGAAGGATCTGGTAGTTGGGCTGGTTTTGAGTTTAGTCTGATATCTTATTCAGATTTGAAGGATCGGAAGAGGGAATTCTTGGTTATAGTAGTATAGTTACTTAAGATTTTGTAAAGCGAGTATTCCGGTATAGGTACCTGGAAAACTTTTGACAATATTAGGAAGTTCTATTTATAATTTTATCTGGATAGATAAAATTATTTGGTTGAATTGGTTGCTTTGGCTGCTATAATTGATAGTGTATGATTGATTGTGTGATTGCTGTTTGAAATTTAAATTCTTTTGTTGGGTTATTAAATTAATTTTTCTTTTAAATTTCGAGGACGAAATTCTTTTAAGGGGGGAGGAATGTGACGACCCGGAATTTTGAACAATATCAATTTAGTAATCTTTGATAATAGTTAAATTGATTTGATCATTTTACATTATAAATTGACAAGTTAAAATTATTTTAAAGGCTGATAATTTGGTAATATTTATTTTAGCAATTTAAAATTGGTAAGATTTATTTTTCCAAAAGTTAATCAGAATATTTTCTATTTATAATATATATATTGATATATCTTGTAAATAGGAAGTTTTAATGTAATAAAACTTTATATTCAAATTATAATATATATGAATATATATATATATATATATATATATATTGTGAGTTGAAATTAGTTTTAAAATTTAATATAGTAATTATCAAATATAATGTTAAAATGTTTTTCTATTTGGAATATGTATATGTATTTGTATATATATATATATTAGAATTAGGAAAATTTTATTGATTTGAATTTAATAAGTATTTGCAAACTTTAATAAATATATAATTTGAAATTTGAAATGTTAATTTGACTTAATACCTTTGCAAATGATATTTGAGATTTAAATTTCTATAACAAAGTTAATTTCTTATTTAATATAGATACATATATATTTTGTACTTAAGTTTTAAATAAAATTTAAATTAAAAGTTCATTTTATTTTAATATTTCTTTCATTTTAATTTTATCATAAGATAAATTGTTTAAAATTCTTATATAAAGAATTACTATAAGTTTCTCAAATTTATAAACACATGTTATATTGATTTGATCAAAAATATAAGTTATTTGTATGCATATGCATATTTATTAAAAGATAAGTATACACATTTTATAATTATGTAAATACTTCATAAATACATGTATATAGCTTAAATAAATTATTAAAAAGAAAATAACATTCTAAGTGTCAATTAAACATTAAAACAATACTTGTAAACATTATAATACATGTTAAAAACACATGTAAGTATATTAATATATGTAAGGGACAATTGTAAGTAGAATGTACATGTGTAAGATCATTAGAGTATTTAGATGACAAATGTCATTCTTTTAATAAAATAAAATTTAAAATGTAAGTTGTAAAATTAAAAGAAGAAATTAATCTTCAGCAAAATGTAAATCAAAACAAAATTGCAAATCGAAAAAAAAAACAAAGAAAGAACAGGAAAAAAAGTGAATGAAATCTGTGAAAAACTGTAAAATCTGGATATTTTAAATCAAAGGCAAAAGAAAGCTCAACATCAAAGCAAGTTTAATCAAGCAACAAATTGCTTTCAACATCAATGTAATCTGGAATCAAACAACTCAGAGAATTCAATGAGCATGCAGTGAAATCAAAAGCCTGGAATTGGTTCTGTCTTCTGCAAACAAGGTGAGTAAATGAAAGCTTTTAAAAACAGTTTAAATTTTGTTTTCAATTTGGTATTGTGGTGGATATCATGATGATTTTTGGAATACTTAGTTTAAATTGGATGCATGTTGAAATTTAGAGTATTGAATGCCTGTATAATTAAAAATATTACTGTGTGATCATAAGCAGTTTCAATTTTTAATAAAATTCAATAACTAGATTGTTAATTCGAATCTGACTTTGATTTGTTAATGGAAGTTGTTTGAAATCAAGTAGGCTATCATCTAAAAATAATTACAAGTTTTTAAATGGAATAATTTGTTATAAATTTTGAAATTTACAGTAGAATTTAAATTGGGTTAAAATTGTATGATTTAAATCTTTAATTTTGATATCATTGATATCATAATTGGATTGTAAATAAGGAATCATGATTTTTGAAACTTGAATCACGAATTTTAGATCAGTAATTTGTAAGAATTTAGGGTTTGAGTGCTTTGAGCATTTCGACCAAATTGAGGAGAACGACGGCAAAGTGGTGGACGTGGTTGTGCTCGAAGGTGGAGGGGTCAGCAGTGACCATGGGAAAAATAGGTTGGTGATTTCTTTTTGGATGAGGTGGCCGAAACTGTTCGTACTAGGGTTTGTTACTCTGTGAATACCGACGATGTTCTGATGGGTTCTGCAGCGTCGAGAGGCTACCGGGGACGATCGCGTAGGGTTTTGGAGTTGCGGAGGAGTGAGGCGGAGCTGGGGTTAAGGTGGCGAGGTGTCTCGAGAGGGGGATGGTCGGCGGTGGTCATTTTCTGGAAGCGTTTTGTGTTAGTAGTTTGAGTGGTAGGGTCTTTTTCTGATTCTGGTTTGAATCATGTTTTCTAGGTGACTCGAGGGGTTGCCGTGTTCGAGAGGGGTGTGCTGAAGGCAAGAGCGGAGTTCGTCATCGTGCGGCGGCGCTGTGCACGTTGATGTGCACGGTTGTGTATCTGGGGTTGGGTTTTGGGAAGAGAAGAGGGGAGCTCGAGGACGACTTCGGGTTTGCATTGTTATTTCTCGAAGCAGGTTAGGGATGGAGAGACTCGGGTTTGTCGCGTGAGTTTGCAGTGTGTTGCTCGGGTTTTTTGAGCAAGGTTCTGTTTAGAGTTCAACAGTTTTTAAGTCTTTAAAAAAAATTGACAGTATTGTTTTTTTTAGATTTTGAAACCAAAAGAAGACTAGATTTTGATAATGATAAAAGTTTAAACTAAAGTTAAACAAGTTTAATTGTAAAACTAAAATTTATTTAAAATTTAAGTTCTTATATTTTGTAATATAAAAGTTTTAATAATATAAATATGTGAAATTTAATAATAAGTTTGTATTAAATTTTATTTAATAACTTGGAAAGTTCAAAAGTTTTATTTGGATGATAAAAATTATTTTGATTATAATTGATTTCAAATATAAGTTATTTTAAATAAGTTTAATGATTAAGAATTTGATAATCAATTATTAGAAAGATTTAACTTATGTAAATTCGAATTTTGATTTCTAAATAATTGTGAGAATAATTGAGATAATTCAATTATTATCAATAATCAAGTGTTATTGGTTAATATAAATGATTTAATTAAGATGATGTTTTCTTAATTAAGAATTTTTATAATATAAGAAGTTAAGAATCATTTAATTAAATTTAAATGATTAATTAATAATTAATTAAGTAATTAATTTATGATTAATTGAAGATAATCACTCATTACTTGGAAAGTAATTAAGTAATTGATTTCTAGAAGTGATTAAGTAAAAGATAATTACTTTAAGAAAGTAATTAGGTGGATGTGATTAAGGGTTAGGCACTTGTGTTCTTAATTAAAGAATTACTTAATAAAATTAATTAAAGATTTAAATTATTTAATTAATGGTTAATTAATAAAGGGATTAAGAGTAATTAATTATGTGATTAATTACTTGTTAAGGTAATTGAATAAGATAGAGATTTAATTAATGAAAGTAATCATTAATTAATGGAAATAATTAATTAATTGTTAATTAATAATTGAAGGATAATTAATTTATAATTAAGTTTTAATTACTAAATGTAATTAAAAAAAATTAATCAAGTGTGATTAATTAAAAGTAATTAACTAAATATGATTAATTATAAATGATTAATCAAGTGTGATTAATTAAAGGTAATTAATCAAGAGTAATTAATCAAGTATGATTAATTAAGGGTGATTAATCAGGTGTGATTAATTAAAGGATAATTAAGGAATAATTTTTAGAATAATTATGGAATAATTAATTTAATGTGATTAATTTAAATAAATAATTACTTGGATAATTAAGAAGTAATTAATCTAGATGATTAATTAATATTGTAATTAAGGAATAATTACTTAAAGTAATTAAGTAATAACTAATCAAGGGAGATTGATTAAAGTGGAGGATTAAGTGATGTTTATTAATAAATTTGTAATTAATTAATGAATAAGTAAGTTGGATTGATGATAATCCAAGTGTTTAAGTAAGGATTAATTTAATTAAGGATGGATTAAATTAATTAAGTTGGATCAACCTTGTGTGTGAGTGATTATTGATTGGTTGAAAAGTATCATTGGATGAGTTGATGATATTGGATGATATCGTGTGTCATTGGTTGATATGTGATGATATGAATGTGATATATCTGAGATGTAATATCTATGCTGCTTTGTGATATATATGGATGAATATGATAATAGTGAATAATCTATCTGTGTGTTATCAATCATCCATTTATGTTAAGTGATATTTCTGAATAACTATTGTTTAAAACCCTTAAGTACAACTTGGACATTAAAATGGCGTTTGGATTCGGTGGACCGGGATCGGGTTTCCATATATGGATATCCAAAAACCACACCGATCCAAATTCAACGTTAGGTCGTGAATCCAAGTGGAGTGCAAGCGAAGACTCGAGGTGTAAGAACTATTCATCGGTATAACTCTGGGGGTGATTCCATGATGAGTTTGACGGAAATAGTACTTACAGGCTCGAGATGGTGATTCAGAGTGCAAGGACTATGGTCGTTGACTCTGAGGGTGATTCCAAAATGAGTGCAACGAGATAGTGCCTTCGGTTCCGTTCGAACCCGGAACAGACTTGTATGGATTGAATGCTTTCAGAACATCGTCAGGTGGACGATGAGCATTCTAAGATAAATGTGTTCTACAAAGGTAATCGCAGCCTCAAGCCTCATCAACCGGGAATGTCTAAAACAGGGGAGATGCAGCAAGGTTAAGTGGATCATGCCCAAGTAGGACGAGATTCATCCCTGTCTAGATGTCCCTTTTTATTTTGGCTTTGTGGGCGGTTGGATCTGCAGCCAACTGCGGGGTGGTCTTGTTCGGGACTGTTCAGTAAGGAATGGTCATGGCCTTGTGTTGCAGAGGAGGTAGGGTGGCTCCTCGGTATGGTGATCTAGGCCACATACTGTGACCGGCGGTACCCAAGTAGCCCTGCCATTGTTGGAAACCCATTTTTCCTACGAGACCCTACGGTTTTTTTGTATTACCCACTTTTGTGGCTAGTAGCTGAATTTAATCATGTAACAATTTTGGCTATTTCATATTTACTTGAAAACCCTAGACACTATTATAATATCACTGGATTTCCTATCAAATGTTTTGGTTAGCATAAGGTAAAAACTTTTCCATGTTTATGTGTGGGAAGTCTTACGTGATACCTTTTCTTTCAAAGGATTTTCTAAAGTTAAGCAATCTTAAACCGTTTACTCACACCCGAGTGTTTATTTTCTGTTTTATTAAACGCTTGGGTACCCATATTCTGTATGAGTAGTCAAGTGATTCAGGTTATCTTTGACGAGTTCTGGAGGAGCTTTGGAGCAGGAGGCTTCAGCGTGTAGATATATAGTTAGAGTTTCCGCTGTGTGTTATTCTGTATAGTTGTTCTTGTATTGTATATTAGACAGAAATGTTATAACTGTCTAAATTGAGATGTAAGTTGTGTACTCTGATGTATATGATACTATGTATATGTTATATGCTATATTTCATTCGTTCCGCTGTGAGATTTCCGTTGCGTTGTTGTTCTTTCTTCTCTTTCTTTTCTTCTTCTATCCCTTTCTTTCTTAAATAGTGATGCGTCTTTCTGGTATCGGAAGTTGGGTCGCTACATATTCTTATAAATTTAAAGGATTTAAATAAGACAACTAAATCAATTAAATAAATATTCAATTTGAAATCTCGATATTTAAATCACTGTTTAAATATTAAATCCTCAGTTTCAAACAATTTAAATAATCTCTATATTTGATTTATGGTTGTTGACTTTAAAAACCAAATTATTGCAATATTTAAACCAATTAAATATTCAAAATAAATCTACAAAATCTTGGGTCGTTACATTCTTCTCC
Source organism: Allium cepa (assembly GCA_030765085.1). Lineage (NCBI taxonomy): Eukaryota > Viridiplantae > Streptophyta > Magnoliopsida > Asparagales > Amaryllidaceae > Allium > Allium cepa. Next base: position 959,021,115 of record CM060935.1, read on the forward strand.
CCTTTTGAAAATTTTGTCCAGAAAATTCCAAAGGTAGGAAAAATGCCTCAAAACCCTTAAAATTTTCAAAATTAATTACTTCAAACTTGTTATCAAATTTTCCAAGTCCTTAAAATTTTGGAAAATTTCAACACCGTCTCTTTTGCGCAACTCGAATGGAAAAACTACAAATTGCCACTACGGGCCCAAATCAATCAGAAGAAAACAAAATCCGAGCGACCTCCCATATTTGGGGCATAAAACCATCAACCAAACAATAACATAAACACGTACCTATTTATCGGGCAAACAACTCTAGTTATGAAACCAAAAGCCTCAGACTAGCCTTTGCTTCTATGAACCTGCATCTAATATTATGCAACCACACAACTCAAAACCATATGATTTTACGTTTTCAATTGTAAAGCATCATATAATTTATTTAAAGCCCATACAATTACATGTACCATTCGTATGCAATATCAAATCTAATTGCTCGGTCAATCACACAAATTTCACTTCCGAACTAGTGTCGCTCACTTCATTTCCCTAGTGCGGACTCTGATTCGATTCCTTGATAAGAAACTATCATTCTCCTTACATAGCCATCAACTATGATAGAAAATTCGAAATCAACTCTAAGGTCTGTATCAAAAGTTCGTCGACGAGAATTGAGTGAAAAATCCTTACTCGAACTAGTGAAAATCACCTTAGAATCATGCACTTGAATCTGGATCAAAACAGTTATACGAACAAAATGTCTACATAAAACTTATGTATTTGTTGCCATAATTAGTTTCTCACTATACTTATTTTATTTTATTCACATTTACTCTCGCTTTTAGTATATTTCTTTTAATACTAAAAGTATTTATGAACTATTTCATAAAACCATTACTTTAGTTCACGACCGTCTTATAACACCACTAATGTAAATCAATCACTTTAAAACTTCGGTTTATACATATTTCAAAAAGCCACAACTTCATCTTTAAAGCCCTTTTATACCTAAGTTATTATAATCGCTTTATAAAGCACACATATGTTTATTATCCACTTTAAACTTAAGTCCATATTCGTATGACACTCCTCTATGATCTAAGATCATATATACAAATTTCAGATTTGTATTCACTTAACCCAGGTTGTTCAACGAATACAAAATTTGTTTTAACTTATTATTTCTCAAATTTATACCTTACAAAAACTTATCTTCTTATAATTTCAACAAAACACTTGGTTTAAATTTCATTATCTGTTTGGGAGTTTTCACCAATCCAAAATTGTCGAAAATCTAATTTTATTTTCATAATTGAAAATTACCAAACAACACCTCAAAACGAGATGCACAAACCAAATTATTCTAATGCATATGGTAATTGCACGATAGGTATATATAGCCTCAGTTTTTCTAAGTTAGGTTTGTGTGTATATATGAAAAATTCTTTTATTAGTAACACCTACAGTCGATAAGTGTTCACACTTGTGTGTTCACTCGCCATGCTTTGTGTTCTCCTTACATAAGTCTGTAAGGCAGTGCATGGGTAATATATCTGGCCTCATTTTATCTGAGTTAGGCATATGTAAATATTGTTAATATCAATAAAAATTTAAAATAAAAGAGAGTAAGCAATTGAAATCCAAGCACTATCTTTACTTATTTGATTTGACTTATCATTGAAAAGAAATGAAAATACCACTTTGATAAACTTTGATAATCGACTAAGGATCTATTTCATGGTTAACTGGAACAACGAGTTAAACTATTATATGTTTGTTATGATAACTTGATTTTTGTTGGAAATTTTGACGAGTAAACGACTTAAATTTTCAAGATAATGAAAAAAAACTTATATTTAACTTATTTGTGTCTATTTAAAAGTAAATCTTTCATTTGTAAATATTTCCAAAAACTCACATCCATCTCTTTGTAAATAAATCTTGCATTTTGTAAATATTTTCATCTTACATTTTGGATTTTGTAGGTGGTATCTTCTGAAAACCATCATGAGACAACACTCATCCTACTGGGGACACCCAGAGGTTTAACGGCTTGTTGCATACGCTCAATGCAATCGTGCTCTCTACGAAAACGGATTTATCTTAGTTTTTCTTTATTCGAGGACGAATAAAACGATAAGTGTGAGGGTATTTGATGTGCACGTAAATGTGTATATTTTTACCACCATATTTAATATATTTAAATTAAATAAATAATCATATTGGGTATTTTAACTCGTTTAAACCAAACTTCGAGTTATTTTCAAATTGTCACATATTCATCTTCATATAGGGGCAAAATGGTCGTTTTTGTGCATACATTTATTTGAGAAAATTTAATTGAAAAGTTCTATCTTATTTTGTAGGAATTTAAACTCAATTACAAGTGGTTTCATGAAGGAATATGCATGCACAAAGAAGATACAAAGTAACGAAGATGGAAATATTCAAAGTGATGATCATGGAGGACCCCACTTACCCACCTACCCACCTACCTTAATGTACAAATTAGAGCTAATCCACATGTTAAAAGTCCATTAAATTTTCTTACACACTTAATGGATGATTATTGGATGCTAATGGTCACTTGGCCACCATATTTCCTAGGGAGGTAGTTTGGGCATTCCCTAAAATAGTGAATTAGGGTTTTAAACTTGTATAAATACCTCTTATGCTTCTTGTAACCCTCTTCCTCTTAGTTAGTTTTTAGCTTAGAAATAAAAGAAAGCTTCTCTTTTCGTTTCATGGCTACTTAGCCATTTCTTTCATGTAACTTATTTTTTTATGCAACTTTAATACAGTGCCCTTTTCTTTTCTTGTTTACTTCCTTTCATGCTAGTAGTGTAGTTTGATTTTAATGCAAGTAGATTAGTTTCACTTCTTGTTCATTTAGCTCTTTTTCCTCTTCTTTTTGTTTCATGTTGCAAGCTATATTTTTTGATTTGATAACAAATATGAGAGGCTAAACCCCTTCAATTTAGGGGTAATAGAGCTCTCTAATTATGTGGCTTCAACATAACTTGTTAATTTTGATCTCTTTTGTGTTTAAATAAATGTTGATGTGATTTATTGTTTCATGTTGAATTTAATAGTCTATGTTGTTCGTAACAAATAGTTTATGCTGAAACAATCACAAACAATAATTAGTTCTTCATCTACATATGATGATGGTAACAAAGTGAATGTTGAAATTAAAATTTAATGGCCTATATTTCTAAACAATAGTTAATAGGTCATGCTTAAAATAGATTTCATTTTCAACTTGATGTCATTTTTCAAGAGACTTGAATAGTGGATTAGAGGTTGTGTTAAAGTTTGATAGCTTATGTTGGGCTAATTAATAGCACAAATATGTCATACTTATGATAAGAAAATCATTTAAATTCACTAATGACCAAAAAAGAGATATCATAATTTGTTGAACTATACGATTTAGAGAGTGGAATTATCTCTTAAAATTGTCATTTAACTTTCATATTTTTATCTTTTTTTCTTTTTCTAGTTTTTGTATGTTTTCTAACATTTCTAGTTTAATTCACTCTCGACTTCGGTATAATTTGATTGAATGAAGATTTAAAATCAATAATTCCATATGGATCGACCCGTACTCACTACGTACTACGATAGTACGCCATGCGCTTGCGGTTATTTTTATTTCAAAATTCCTTCGGCTATTTTCTAACTCGATAGACATTTAGTCGTCCGAATAAGGGTCGTTACAGTGTGGTATTAGAGCTTTGTCAGAACATTATAACATATAATATTACGAATTTGAGACCTAGACGACCGAAAGTCCTATCCCTTGGGGTATACGGTAGATAATTATATTAATTATCTAAATAGGGATAGAAATATAAAATGATTATCGGATCATAATTTGGGGCATAAATTGATTTTAACAAATTTTAATTGAGAAATTTGAGTTTATGACATTAAAACTTTTGAAAATTAACGAGTAAAATATTTTAGAGTTTAAAAAATTTGGAATTAAACTGGAATGCGCTAAATTAAAGTGAACTATTTTCTTTTAAAAGAAAATTTGGGAAATAGGTTTAATATTTAGATGATCTAGGAATAATCAGAGTTGCGCAGCGGAATTTCAAACATTGAATTATTCTACTGTAAGTGATCATGTGTTTTGGGTTGTAGGAATTGATTGCTTGGTTGCATTTATCTAAAATTGGATGCATGGATGTTACTGATGATAAAATAAAGGGGATTTTAGGCTTAAGGAAAAAGTTGTAGAAAAATTTAGTTCTAGGGACAAGAAGTTTGCTTTTTAGGCTGAAGTTAGTGTAAATCGCAGAATGATAGTTGTAGCTATCATTTTCCGTTTATATTAAAAAATGCCCTTCACACTAAAAAGCAAACTTCCTGTCCCTCAGACTAAAAAATTTTGCAACTTCTTCCCTGCGCCTACTTTCCTGTAAAATAAATGCATCTAAACTTGTGATTATTTATTGTGTTAATTTATCCGGATGTTGTTTAAAACTGTTGTTCTATATATGGGATGTCATGTTATCGATAGGGGTTCCTAAACATCGAACGTGACATTTTGACATAAGTATTTATTGAAATTTGGAAATTTGTAGATTTCTTTCATTATGGAATATTACGATGTCAATCTAATTAAATTGTAATCATGAATTATTAATATCGCCTATATGATATGAATTTGATATTAAATACTAATATGGATTTTTCAGATAGGTGCAGGTACCGAATTAAATAGATATTGTGCAAAAGATCATAAATTGTTTACTTAATGGATATTAGTAGACTTGCTAATATTTCAAATATAAGGTACATATCTTGAATTAAATATTGCATTCTTTTTTTTCCCTCGGGATGCCTCATTCTTTAGATGAGACGTATATTATGTAATTATATACCTATTGTAAATTTTCGAAACGCTACCCATGCAAAAGAGACGCTGATGAAATTTTCTGTAAATTTAGGCACAAGAAAAATTTTGAGAAATTTATGAAAATTGCGATAACGAAAAAAAATTAGCATCATAATTTGGAGTGTTATTAATTGAATGTTTCAAAAATGAAATTAGAGATCATACAACAAATAATTTAAAAAAATATATATATATTATGGATTTCTTTCATTAAGGAAATTGCGGGGATGCAATTCTTTTAAGGGAGAAAGTTTTTAACAACCCTAATTTTCTAGTGTTGTTAATTTAAATTTAATAAAGATTTAAACTTGTAATTTAAATGAGAAATTGGATTTCTCATTTATTGAAAAAGATTTAATATTTAGTGTTTTATTAAAATTTGAAAAGCAAAATATGGAATTCACTGATGTTAAATTCTTGTTTTAACACTTGTTAAATTGCGTGTTAGTGCTTTCTAGATATGATGTAATTTTATTTAATAAGAAAATAGAGATTTTTGAAGTTCAAATTAATTTATTTGTTAAGTTTTATATTATAGAAAATGCAAAATACCATGTTTCAGAAAGGAAAATGTGGGTTTATAAATTATTAAAAATTATGTTTTATTAATTAATCATGAAGATTATGTGATGAACTTAATTTTAGTATGTTAACTTGATTTTTTTTATGTTGAGTTAAATAAGTTATTAGTGTTTTAATAAGATAAAAGATGAGAAAATGTGTAAGTGTTTTATTGTTTTGATTAACTAATGGTTTTGGGCTTAGGATGATTTCAGCTCACTTAAGAATAAGAAGGATTTCTTTCTTCCGCATTTAAATAATGAACATCATGTTCATTTTATTCTTCACAGTAAACAAAAGTGCTTCTTCCTCGTATTTTATAAAACCTTGTTCCCTCAAAATCAAAGTTTTAAAATCCAACAAATTCAAGAAAACTAAGAGAAAATCAAAAGTATGTTCTCCTAACTCTAATTCACAATTTAGACAAGTTGATTTTCAACATCTAATAGGTTTTATTGTTATTGTTTTTCCTTTGTTTTGAGACAACTTGTTAGGGTTTTTGAAATTGAATGCAAGATTGATAAGAACACTTGTGGCATTCTAAGGAAGAAAGGTGAGTAATCTCACAACAATCTGTATTTTAATTTTTAAATGTATAAATACAAGTCTGGTGCTTGCATATATGGATGTGATTATTTATACAGTAGTTGTTGTGGTTATTTTGACTTTGATGAACGTTAGTAATGAGCATATAACTAAACAATAATACATGAAGTCTTAAAGAAAGATTTATTATGTTACTGAAAATGTGAAATACACAAAATCGATAGCTGAAATTTTTTAGGGAAATCGCTGCAGTAAAACAGCGATATCATGGTATAAAATGATCCAAAATGGCTTATTCTTTTCATGTTAGAAACTATATTTAATGAGAAACAATTTCTATTTTGGTTACTATTAGAGATTTTGCCATTAACTTGACCTTAAATAGAATTGAATGTAAAAGAACAATTCTGCCTTTGTCAAAATTTTCTGAGTTTGAAGCTGAAATTATTTTGGCCAAATTTATTTCGTTACTTATCAAAATTCAACGATTATTGATGCTCTAGAAAAGATTAGATTATCTGATACAAATTTTGTATTTTGTGTTTTGTAATATTTTGTGGTTTACATGGTCAAAATTACGTTTTAGTATTGTTATCCCGAGAATAAACGACAGTGATAATGAAGTTAAAACTTGAGAATTGTTTTAGTCATATCTTTTCATTTCTTTGACGATTCTTGATGTTCTTGAAAGCTTAGATTATCTGCTACAATTTTTTTTTTAGTTTTGCATAATTTGGAAGTTTAAAAGGTCAAAAATTCGTTTCTTTATCGCAGCCCTTTCAATGAAAGACAGAGTTAGTAAATTTAAATCTGAAAATTATTTTGATCATAACTTTTAATCATAAATTTTAGTTAAACGAAGTAAATAGATAAGCTTCGTATATACGTGATTTTACGAAAGAGAATTATTTATATTTATATATGTTAGAATTATTTTAAAATTATGTTAATAAATATTAAAAATATTTTTTTAGCAATTTATTTTATATATTAAGCACGTTTAGTAAAATATTTATGGATTTTGAAATATGATTTTGAAAATTCAAATCTAATATATTTTACATAAAAAATATTATAGATTTGGAATATAAGTGTTACGATTTATTAAATAAATAATATAGGATTCATGGAATTTGAAAATGTAGTTTTGAAAAGTATAGACTTAATTTATTTTTCAATAAAATGATCATTTTTAATATGGATTTAGTAGATTAATTAAATATGGTTTTAAAGTATAGTTTTGTGAATAATACAACTATATGGGAATTTGAGACAACTTTGTGTATACAAGTAAAATCTTGGAACAATTCAGAGTTATGGAATATTTTAAAAATCTTTGAATATTTTTATAAAGTTAAATAGTAACTGGATTTATGGAAATTATAACAAGTGTTTTAAATAATAAACTCAAAAGAGAAAAATATTTTGAGAACCTTAATTCTATAATTTGAGGAGTACTAATAATCGATTTAGTGTCATCGGTTGGTTTAAATGCTTTCGAATAAGACTTCGTCGAATATTTCATAATTCATGGAATTGAATGTTTGAGTGGAACTTACTAGCCCATTAGTGAATAGTCGAATTTCACCGGGTAGTATTAGATGCCTTGGTTTAATTCATGTGTTTACTATTAGGAACTATTTTACAGTTTAGAGTTGTATTCTCTTCTGGTGTGTGACAAGTTGTTGCTAGATGCTTAAGAGAATGTAGTTCAGGTTTTCCACTGATATTTGTAATTGAAAGTCTAAGTAAGGAACTTATGAACACTTCAAAGTCTAAGTAAGGAACTTATGAACACTTAGGAACTAATTGAAACAATTTGCTTCATGAGGAGATTAAAAGGTTATAAAAGCTTCTAAGTGGATAAGAGATATTTCTATTTAAGGGGTATAAGAGTAATTTGCTAATGGTATGAGGTGTAAAGGAGAAGTGATGGGCATATGAAGGGGTGACCCTCCCATTGCATGGAGGGGGATGAGAGAAATCTTAGGCAACACCCTGAGAAGCCTATAAATGAAGGGGCATACTCCTTGAATCCATTTCACAATTTTTACTTAAAAATTTATCACTCTTCTATGTCATTCTCTACAAAAAAATTCTAAACAAAATAATTCCAAAACATGTCTAGTTCGACTCAAACTTTGACTAGAGGTTTAGGACAACATCACAATAACTCCTAACTACTTGGATATGGAAGAAATATAGCAACACCCCCTCCCCCTCTTTAATAGGCATGATCATTATTGGGCTAATAATAGCCTAGAGTCAAGTGAAAAGCTAGAATGAAGGTAGGAAGTTAGGTGTTGCAAGTTAAAGGTTAGACTTGTTTGCATGGACTTTCTTGTTTGCTTTCTTAAAGGTGAGATAACTCACAACCTTGAATGGAAATAAATATGTATGTGTTCTTGTGTTAAAATATGTATGATGTGTGAATGGATATTAATATCTGTTGTAGTATTAATATATGTTTGTAATATTCTTTTGGATCTTTCTTTGAAAGCAAATGGCATATGTAAGTCGTATGTATGGACTTGTGGACTCGTAGCATAGCCTTAGAACAAAGCACATAGGTTATAGTTGAATATAGGTTTGTATTGGACTTGGATTTGGAAGTGCTCTTATAGCGATAGTCGTTATAAATGCACTTAGGAATTGCCTTGTGTTCGACAATCCTGTGAAACTTTGTAGACAGAACCTTAAGGATTTGTTGCCATATGTATGATGTTTTATATGTATGCTTGCTTCCATAAAAGGTTTGAATGTTAAAAACTTGAGAAACACATCGAAAAGTGGCAAAACTTACACTTCTGCAAAACTGGCCCGTTTTAGCCTTTATTTTGTACCTTAAAGGTTTGAAAAGATATTTAAATTTAAGTGTTTTATTTTATTCTTTTTGCAAACGTTTGCTAACTCTTATTAGAGTATTTTAAAAAGCGTTTTGAGAATTTTATAAACTTTTAAGAATTAGTTTGAAATTTTAAAGAAGAGGGTTTAATATAAAATATATAGAAAACATGATTTTTTCAAGTTTCAAAGTGTTTTGTAAACTTGTTATCTTACAGCAATATTTTAAGAAAATGTTTTAAAATCTCTTATAAGTATTTTAAAAGCAATTTTTAAAAGTATAACAAATTATTTCAAAATGGTTTAAGAATTGCTTAGTGGCTAAATCGTGTTTTGATTACTTGTTTAAAACATAATTAACTATGCTTAACACTAAAAGTCGACAAGGTAGACTTCTCTATTTGTAAGAGTTAAGATCGATGTTCGAGTAAGGGTAGTAGTAATAGTGCTCTAGCATACCAACTTCCCTCTTGCTCGAGGAATAATTAAGTTGGAATGTCGTAAACATGTTAATCTTGTTGTTTACTTACTTTTTTGGAAGGTCATTAACTATGTTTAATGCTAAAAGTCGATGAAGTAGGCTCATCTATTTGTGAGAGTTAAGATTGATGTTCAAGTAGGGATGAAAGTCATTAATACTATACTTAACACTAAAATCCGATGAAGTAGACTTATCGATCTATGAAAGTCAAGAATGAACTATCTAAGCAAGGCTTTTATATGCAACAGTGCTCTAACTTACTTGGCTTCACTATTGATTGAGAGATAGTATAAGTTGGAATCTTGAAAACGAGTTAAGTATATGAATAATGATTTGTACAAGCAATTGTTTTTGAATGGATAGTCGATTAGTCAACTATCGAACTTGACCTAATATAAACTTAGGAAGTATCTAAAAGCTTAACAGTTTCATACCTTTGAGAATCTCAGGGAAGGGGCATTAGTATGAAACATCTCTAGCTTTAAGAACTTATATTTACAAAATCCTCTAGGGAGGACCCCTCTTTATATAGTTCACTCACTTCTAAAAGAACCAAAATTGAGCCTACCGAAAATTCATCAGAATAAGTATTGAAGAGACCATTATTGGTAAGTGTTTTACTTACTGAATACCACTTCAAAACTAGTATATGAGTTCTATTTTTTGAAAGCAGTTGTGTAGTGGAATGCTATAGATTCGAACTGACTATCTAAGGTTAAGTCTAAGAGAAAGGTCAGCATCAACATTTATTGGACAACTTATGCTGGAATCCGTTTTAGCAATTCATGTTCAGTTCTAGTAATGAAGACTCATGTAAGAGATGCCGAATGTAGCCTCGACATTGGAAATGACAGAAAATAGAGTAGGGGCATAGTTTGGGTTTAGATAACCCACGACATGTTATATCAACTCCATATCTAGAGTATGCTTATTGATGTTGCTAGTGGGAGTTGATGATATTTCACATATTAAGGCATGGATAAGCTATGTTTTCCTTTGAGGTATATTTTATCTAAAGATATACGACGCTCGAAGGTAGTTTCTAATCCTTGTGCAAAAGATTGGAGACTAAAGAGATCTCTATGGAAAAATCCAATATGTGAACGTACCTTAGCGACTATGAGTGTACCCTTACTTGTTGTGGCGTGACTGATTAATGTAAGCGTCATAGCTATAAGAAATGATTCATATTCTACACCCTAGACATTATCCATTATATCACTATATTAACTTAGTGGATGGTTGGTTTCTTTTGAAGGGAGAACCGTTACGATAATCCGTATGGTCTCAATAACAACTATTATATGTTGCATGTATCTTGGGTTTTCTCGTACCAGACATAAAGGCTTAGTTTTTTCCTAAATTCCTCACATACTCTTCGAGCAGGCTGAGTAAAGCAGGTTTTACTTTGGACACTTTGGAGTTTAAGAGACGAGCTAGAGGCTTCTAATTACCTATCTATTTCTATTTCTATTGCACTATATTATGTATGTATATATCAGCATTATAAGGACCGGATTTTATAGCTGTCCAGATTGATGATAGTACTTAAGTCTTGTAAGTTTGAAATTTTTGTATTTGGAATAACCCTTTGTACTATTCTTTTGATATTATATATTATCGTTTTGCTATGAGATTCTGATGTTATTTATCTTTTTCTTAGTCTATTCTTTTTTATTCACCCTAAGTTTCTATCTTTCCGATACTTAGGTGCTCCGCACACAAATACAGCGGATGTATTTCTCTACTTTCGAGGGTCGAAAAGTCGTGTTGTTACATTAAGCGTTATTGACTATTATCTACCTTAATTCTCTTTGTCAAAACTATATCACTTTGAACTTATGGAATTTTCTAGTGGTCAAAATTCTAATATCGTTCATATTCAACTCTATAGCCCAAATATAATGTTCTTAGTTCAATAATAACAATTATTATTAACCAAAATGCTCTAGGTAGAGACTTTGAGTGAGTTGACTTGAGTTGACCGTGATACTATATCCTATACAACCGAGAAGATGAATCTTCTCTTAAATAGTGCTTCACTTCCAATACTTCCACTCGACCTAACTATAGCCATTCAATGAACGTTGTATCATGATTTGACTATAATCAAAGCGGAGCTTTCATATTGAACATGGACGATATTCTCAAGTTGAGAGAACTGTGTAAATTATTCACGTTGATATTTTCTTTTTGACCTTAGTTATATTAACCAACAGAAAACAATCGAGTAAATCATCCTATAGTTATCCAATAACTATCTGTATCAATACTTAACCCCTTGATACCCCGAGTAGATATGAGTAATACAAGGCTCAATATATAGAGAGTTTTACATACTCTAGTCTCAATGGATGGTATTGATATTCAATCTCAATACATCTTGACTAGAAATATTTAAAATGATATATTATTTTTATTATGATAAATTACTCACAGTTATACCACTTTGTAACTATTATCACAAAACATCAATTATGGATTTTCTATTAAATATACTTTTAATTAAATTTATTAATTAATATAACGTGTTATATTAAGTATATAATAGAAATAAAACATCTTTTATTTCGACCAAAGTTGGTTATTGAGTTAGATATGTGTAACAAATTACATGGTTGCCTCTAGGGAATGCCATTAACTCTATCAATATATACTAGAGCTATAGTGAGATAACAACAATAATGAAGGCTCTTATTGGAATATGAACAGGTATCCTCATGGAATATGCATAAGAGCTATCATAGGATGTATACCCAAGCTATCGTGAGATAACCATAGTAATGATGGCTCTCGTAGGAATATGAACAAGATTCCTTGTGGAATATGCATAAGAGCTAATGTATACAGGTGTTATCATGAGATAACAACAATAATGAAGGATATCATGGGACATGAACAAGAGCTATTGAGGAGCAACCCAAGTAATCATCGAAGGAAAATGAAGCTATGAAAAGGGGAGTGATGTAGAGCCATTGTATGGAAGATCTATGTCATCGTGAGGAATTCATAAAGCTATTGTGACAACTAACATAAAGTACTTGAAACCATCATGAAGTGTCTCACTTAGCTATCAAGAAACGAGAGGTTATAGCTAATGGAAATTCCATAGGTCGTCATGGGATGACAAAATGGAGCCAACATGTGTTAATGAATCAAGCTGTTGTGAAGAAAATCAATTCATTAGGTCGAGAAAGGATGCGCCACGTGTCATTTCGAATGTGTGCCATATCAGTAGATCACAACCATCTATTTTCGATAAGGTGCCACGTGTCAAGATTCACACGGTTCGAATGTTCTATAAATAAGCATGTACCCCACTTAAAAAGGGGATGATCTTTTAGATATCATTCTCCTTCATTTTTCATTTTCTTTCAACATTGTAAAGTGAGATCAAATTTAGGAATTCATGGCTGCTAAAGCAAATTGAATTGAGTACTTTGTAAACAATGGCTTGGACTTTAAATGATTTGCATAATTAACTATGTTGGGACTTCTTATTTATGTATATGATTACTCCATTACCATGAACTCTGATTTTAGATTTTTGAACAAGCATTTGACATAATGGAATACACAATGACCACACTTCATTTGCTTTACTATGTTCGATAGTTTCAAAAATATAGAGCCCGAATTTTGTCCTAACACACACATATACATACATATGTGTGTGCATTAATTTAGAAACAAATAGATTTTATATATGCGCACATACATGTGCATGTAGGATTGATTTTACCCTAGAAGCGGGTGAATAGGGTGATACTAATAATAATAAAAATTAATGCAGAAATATGTAAAATAATTGTAGCACAGATAATAGCAGAATAGTAAAAACAAAAATAGAACAACATAGATTTACCCAGCTTCGGCAAAACCCTGTCGACGTGCTCCCCCAAGGTTTCTACTAGAAATTAAGTAGTCAGACGGTTACACATGTAAACTTGCGACACCCTCTATCGACTAACCTAACTCTACACTCAAAACCCTGCCACAACTCAGTCACTGAGTTGCGAATTCTCAAACTACACCACCGTAGTTCGTCCCTAGTCACACGACTAGAATTTTACAAAAGTTTAAAAGAAAATTACAAAATAAAACTGAACAAAAAAAACCCTTTTTATACTTAAGCCCAAATTAGATAAACTAGACCGGCCCACTTTAAATAAAAGAGACATCTCCCCTTTCTTTTGTATTCGTATGCTCTGGATGATCTTTGTTAGTTCCTCTTTAAGAAATTATGGCTTTTCTTTGTTGAAGCCGCTGCTTGTTCTTTTGCTTCGATTGAAGTATGCGTTTGCTTTGGATTGCTTTGTCTATCGATTGTTGCTTCGTTCGTCTTTGGCTGCTCTAATTATCACGATCGGATGATTATAAAACTGGTATGTGGTTTGCCTTTTTTGAATTTTGATTATTCTCGACTTGATTCGAGTTTTATGATTTACTGCTTTTGGTAATTGCTTGAACTCGAATGGTTTTCTGCCAATGATGTTACCGGGTTATATAAGGAACGAATCCCTTAATTTTCATTCATATAATTTTGTTTGAATTCTTTTGTGATTTTCACTTGTCCATTTGATTTTTCTTGAGTTCTTGTGATTAATCCTGACTCGTTCATGTTGAATTTGCTTAAATATATTTTAGTCGGCTCTGTTCATTTCACTTATAACTTCGGCCATTTGAAATTATGGTAATCTAGACTTGTTCATTGAATTTGTGATTTATTGTTGCTACTACCTTGGTCACCACGACTTTGATTCTTTGGCATTTAAACTTGACTTGGTTTGAAACTGCTACCTTGATTCTTGTTCGAACTGCATCACTTGATCATCTGATTGATTTTTATCTCGGCCTTGACTTTGTTAAAATTGTTAAATGCTTTGTTTCTTGATTACTAATACATGTTCACTTGTTCAAACTGTTACTTCTGCTCTGACTTATTTATTTTGAACTTCACTGTTGACATTATTTGAACTGTGACTAGCAACAGTGATTACTGTAACTATATAAGCATGTATATACAAACATGTATTTATATATGTGTATGCTTTTTATGCCTATTCACTTGGTTGGCTTGATGTCTTGTTGTCAGTGCATACATGTTTCGTTCTCTGGCATTGTGCTTTATTTGTTGGATCTATATATATTTATATATGTATACATCTATATTTAGGCATGTATATATGTATGCTGGTTGAGTCCTGTTGTGCTTTGGTATTGAGGCTTAGCTCTGTTGACTTGTAAATGGTTGGATATCTGGGTTACCCTGTTTGAATTGCTTCAAGTTTTATATCCATTTCCTTATATCCTGCTCTGCTCCAACCACCGCTATGTTGTCTCTCTTTTGTTTAACTGAGTTGTGTTGCTTTGTTGTGTCTTATGTTTCATTTGTTGCAGTCTCTACACTTGAGTTCTGTCTGACCTATTGCCTTGGTTCTGAACCATTTGCACTTGAATGTAGGTCATCTTGCCCATTCATTTGGACTGGGTTGTCTTGGCAGTCTAAAACTTGTATACACTTGTATTTAGTTGAAGTTGTTTTTTCTAGTTGAGTCTGTATGCATATTTTTGTTCATGGTTTGCTTTGAGTTTGGAGCTTGTGACATATCAGGTTGAGTTGCTTCTGACTGTCCCTCTTTGATCATTTCATTTAACTTCTACAGAAACTATGCTTGATCATACCATGCTCATGTACTGCCATTTACTTGTTGCTCCAACTCTTTGCACCTGACCATTTGTATCTGGTCTATTGGGTTTGGTTGTGTTGACACACTTTTGTACATGTTTATGATTCAAGTGTTCATATGTGATCTGGTTGTATACAATTGAGTCCAGCTATTTCATTGGACTTTTATTCATGTTGGCTGACCATTGACTCTCGTACTTGACCATCCTATTTTTGTTTTGTATTGCATTTGAGTTGAATCCAGCTTCGACTCGGGCTTGAACTTGTACTCACCTGTCCCTACAGCTTTATCAAGTGTATATCGATGTGCACGACCTTGTGGCTTGTACAATGATACACTGTGTATGTCACAAGTTGTTCATGTAAGATGAATTCAAAATAAATGAAGATGAACAACCCAAATAACTGAGGAAAATAATATTTTCAAAGACATATTTTTATTTTACGTTGTAAAATGTTTCTTTTTCAATTTTACCGCGTCAGAGTTTATTTTGTAGATAATTTATATGCTGGATTTAGGCTAGAACAGAGTTGAAGATAAAAATACAAATGTTGAGTGATATGTAGTGAGATGAACATTGTAAATTGAAATTTGTGATGTAATTGAAATTGTAATGTAATTGAAATTATGTATATATATAGTGAGAGCTCAAATTTGTACTATTCAAAATTGTAATCAAATATTTGTTTGAATAAAATATTTGTTTGAATATGACTTCTGGGTTATTTATTTTATTCGTCAAATATTAATTTAATTATGTGCAAACTAAAATAGTACAATAACAAATACATTTTAAATGAATATATATATATATATATATATATTTATTTATTTATTTATTATCATCAAACAAAAATCATATACTAGCATATTTAACATTCTCCCCTTTTTGATGATAAAAAACATATATTTAATATTTTGAATTTATTAAATTTATTTTGGCATTGATAAACTCTATTTGCTCCCCCTATTTGAATGCTCTCACTCTACAACAAAGCTCCTCCTTCATATATGCATGAAAATAAAATTAAAAAATATGCAAACGAACCTAGATGGGAATATGCAAATATAAAAACATTTGACCTTTATTTGCCAAAATCTTACCTTTTCTCTCACCCTTTTCTTATCAGCAAAAGATAGTGTTAAAAAAATAGAGATAAAGTGATAGACATTAATACAACATTAATACCCAATCGATTATAAATATTAAATATCAATAAAAAATCAAACAAAAATCATAAATACTCTGTTAGGCACATATTCCACTTTAGAGTGAAAGGGGTGATGTTGGCATATAAAATCATATAGTTGTGTCTATTTGTGGTATATTTATATCAGGAATTTGAATATCTACTAACCATGCATAACCGTTAGGACTTTTACATAAGACTAGTAGTATTTCCAAAAAAATTTAAAAAAATTCAAGCATCTTCTAACCACGCATAACCATGAGGACTTTTAAATGGGATTAAAATCAACTTGTATATTTAATAATCAATTTTGATATGTGTTCCTTACATGCATAATCGTGAGGACTTTTAAATGAGCATGAAAGTACATAAACAAATATTCCAAGTAATTCACCCATGCATAACCGTGAGGACTTTTAAATGAGAGTAATATTAAAAAAACAAAGAAAATAAAAATGAATAATTTTCTATTTAAAATGCCACATTTTGACATACTATATTGGATTTTGATGATTGATGGTCGTTAGAAATATGATAGAAATAGAGATGTTCATGGAATTTTTACCAACAAAAGTAATTATAAATCTTGTTTAGAATTTTTAAAGAAATTTACTAAATATACTTTCTCAAGTCATAGTATATTATTAATATCGACATTCATCACTTTTCAATCACTACTTATCTTTTCGATAATTAGTAACGAGTCAGATAAGTTAATGTAGTCATTTAAGATAAAATCAAAAAATAAGTATAAAATCAAATTTCCTACAAATGCCTAATCCGAAATAAAGTCAACAAAAACAATTTTCTGGAAGGGGTTTTACAAGAAAAAATGTCTGCTAACTGAAAATTAGTTGAAATGAAGAATATGCAGATATTTTCTCTGAAAATGTGATGCATCTAATGAATGTCTCTACCTAAAACACGTTCCACTAGTCATTTTTCTACCAACTAGACTACCAGTGTAATCTGCATCTGAATTTTCCTTAGACTCAAGGTTATCATTAGATAGATAACTTAGACCAACAAATACCTTAAAATCCTTTTTACAGCTTTTAAATGAAATTCTTTGGATTGAAATTGAAACCGTGCAAATAAACAACTAGTGAACATAGTGTCAAATCTAGAAGCAATAAGATAAACAAATATATCCACATGTTCTTGAGTAATCATCAATCAATAAAACACCATCATTAGTCCAAACAAATTCATATGAACTAGTTCAAAGATGAAAAGATGAGTGATCAACATTTTTGCACAAATCAGAATCAAAATCAACATTATTTTCTTATCACGTAACTGGCTGAATTAAATAAGATTATGGTGCAGATTTTCACATTTAATATATCGTTTAAGATAAATGTATCGTTACCTATTTTATCTTTACCGATAATTTTTCATTGTTACCCATTGTGATTCTGCCACCTTTGTACTAGGCTAAGAAACTTTGATTTGTCGTCCGTCGTGTGTATGGAACAGCCAAAATCTAAGTAACACTATTTTATTAAATTATCTCTTTGTGATTCAATTTTAGCATACTTCTTCCTAAGTCGTTCAAAATAGTCATTTACCTCATAAAAACACATAAGTAATTTGGAGTGAGTGAGTTTTGATACCTCGCTTGGCTCGTCATCATCGCTATCAGTTATATCACCTCGAAGACACGGATCTGCTTTTTCGCTCTCACTGCCAGTGCTTTCATCAGTTTTATCCCAAGTAGCTGCAAAACTTCTCCTATTCGATTTCTTTCCTCGGCTGAGTCGATTCTAAGGACAATTTGGTTTGATATGACCAGGTTTATTGCACTTGTGACATATGATCTTCTGCTCTTTTGAGTTGTCTAGTACTTTGACTATTCTGCTTTTCAATTGTTGATTTAGAGCTGGATTTCCATATTTGCAATTCCACTTTTTGAATCTCTTTATTATCAATGCCAATTCAGAAGCTCCATCATCATCATCGTCACTTTCTGTTGTTCCTTTGAGAGCTACTGATTTCTTTCGAGCATCATCTCCTTCACGTTCTTCTTTGAATTTCATTTCTAGCTCATAAGTGGTGAGATTTTCAATGAGTTCTTCGGCTTTAACTTGTTTCAACTATATTGATTCTTGAATGGTGGTGACTTTTGCTTCAAAATTTCGTGGAAGGACACTGAGGATTTTTTAGGCTATTTCCAATTCTGTGTATGGTTTTCTGAGAGCTTTTGATTTGCATATGAGATTAAAAAGTCGTTCATACATCTCTTTGACATTTTCATCCTTGGCCTTGTGAAGTTCTCGTATTCGCTACTAAGCATTGCAAGGCGAGATTCCTTGACTTGAGATGTTTCTTCGTGAGTCACTTCAAGTGTTTGCCAAAAAATTTATGCAGTTAGACAATATGAGACATTATTAAATTCAATTTGATCTAAAGAACAAATAATAGAATTCATAGCTTTAGCATTTGCATTCTGCAGTTTATTTTCAAGATCTGTTCATTGATCCATTGGTTTTTCAGTTTCTTGATTATTTACCACTATAGTAGATGTCTTATATCATGTCTCAACGATATTCCAAGCATCAATGGTTTATAGAAAAAATTTCGTTCTATTTTTCCAGTTAGCATATTCGCCATTGAACATAGGTGGTCTAACTATGGACTGACCCTCAGCAAAAATATTATTAAAATAAATCATTTAGGAAATCAAATTTTTAAAACAAAAATTGGTATTTGAAAAATCAAATTAAAAAAAAATAGTTTTTGTTCCTTACTCTGATACCACTTGTAGGATCGATTTCACCGTAGAGGGGGGTGAATAGGGTGATACTAATAATAATAAAAATTAATATAGAAATATATAAAATAATTGTAGCACGGATAATAGAAAAATAGTAAAAATGGAAATAGAACAACACAGATTTACCCAACTTCGGCAAAACCCTACCTATGTGCTGCCTCTAAGGTTTCTACTAGAAATTAAGTAGTCAAACGCTTACACACGTAAACTTGCGACACCTGCTATCGACTAACCTTACTCTACGCTCAAAATCCTACCACAACTCAGCCACTGAGTTGCGAATTCTCGAACTACACCACCGTGGTTCGTCCCTACTCACACGACTAGAATTTTACAAAAGTTTAAAAGAAAATTACAAAATAAAACTAAACAGAACCCTTTTTATAGTTAAGCCCAAATTAAATAAACTAGACCGGCCCACTTTAAATAAAAGAGACATCTCCCCTTTCTTTTGTATTCGTATGCTCTGGCTGATCTTTCTTATTTCCTCTTCAAGAAATTAGGGCTTTGCTTTGTTGAAGCCGCCGCTTGTTCTTTTGCTTCGATTGAAGTATGTGTTTGCTTTGGATTTCTTTGTCAATCGATTGTTGCTTCGTTCATCTTCGGCTGCTCTAATTGTCGAGATCGAATGATTATAAAACTAGTATGCGGTTTGCATTTTTCGAATTTTGATTATTCTCGACTTGATTCGAGTTTTATGATTTATTGCTTTCGATAATTGCTTGAACTCAAATGGTTTTCTGCCGATGATGTTACCGGGTTATATTAGGAACGAATCCCTTAATTATCATTCATATAAATTTGTTTGAATTCTTCAATGATTTTCACTTGTCCATTTGATTTTGCTTGAGCGCTTGTGATTAATCTTGACTAGTTCGTGTTGAATTTGCTTGAATATATTTTAGTCGGTTTCGTTCATTTCACCTATAACTTTGGCCATTTGAAATTGTGATAGTTTGGACTTTCGTATTTGTGATTTATTATTGCTACTACCTTGGTCACCACGACTTTGATTCTTTGCCATTTAAACTTGACTTGGTTTGAAACTGCTACCTTGATTCTTGTAGAACTGCATTACTTGATCATCTGATTGATTTTTATCTCGTCCTTGACTTTGTTAAAATTGTTAAATGCTCTGTTGCTTGATTACTAGTACATGTTCCTTGTTCAAACTGCTACTTTTTGCTCTGACTTGTTCATTTTGAAATTCACTGTCGATGTTATTTGTACTGTGACTAGAAACTGTGGTTATTGTAACCATATAAGCACGTATATACGTACATGTATGCATATATGTATATGATTTTTATGCCTATTCACTTGGTTGGTTTGATGTCTTATTGTTAGTGCATATGTGTTTGGTTCTCTGGCATTGTGTTTGTTTGGTTGGACCTATATATATTTATATATGTATACATGTATATTTAGGCATGTATATATGTATACTGGTTGAGTGTTGTTGCTCTTTGGTGTTGAGGCTTTGCTCTGTTGACTTGTACATGGATGCACATCTGGGTTACCCTTTTTGCATTGCTTCAAGTTTCATATCCATTTCCTTGTATGTTGCACTGCCCCAACTATTGTTGTGTTGTCTCTCTTTTGTTCAACTGAGTTGTGTTGCTTTGCTTTGTCTTCTATTTCATTTGTTGTGGTCCCTGCACTTGAGTTATGTCTGACCCATTGCCTTGGTTCTGAACCATTTGCACTTGAATGTTGGTCATCTTGCCCATTCATCTGGACTGGGTTGTCTTGGCAGTCTGAAACTTGTATACACTTGTATTAGTTGAAGTTGTTTTTTCTAGTTGAGTCTGTATGCATATTTTTGTCCATGGTTTGCTTTGAGTTTGGAGCTTGTGACATGTCAGGTTGAGCAGCTTCTGACTGTCCCTCTTTGATCATTTCATTTAACTTCTACAGATACTATGCTTGATCATATCATTCTCATATACTTCCATTTACTTGTTGCTCCAACTCTTTGCACCTGACCTTTTGTATCTAGTCTATTGGGTCTGGTTGTGTTGACACGCTTTTGTATGTGTTTATGATTC
The DNA here is from genome assembly GCA_030765085.1 of Allium cepa. NCBI lineage: Eukaryota > Viridiplantae > Streptophyta > Magnoliopsida > Asparagales > Amaryllidaceae > Allium > Allium cepa. The sequence goes on from CM060935.1 coordinate 959,042,136, forward strand.
AAGTTTTCATGTGTGATCTGGTTGTATACATTTGAGTCTGGCTATTTCATTGGAATTTTATTCATGTTGGCTGACCATTGACTCTCGTACTAGACCATTCTATTTTTGTTTTGTATTGCGCCTGAGTTGAATCCAGCCTCGGCTCGGGTTTGACCTTGTGCTCACCAGTCCTTACAATTTTATCAAGTGTATATCAGTGTGCACGGCCTTGTGGCATGTACAGTGATACACTGTGCATGTCACAAGTTGTTTGTGTAAGATGAATTCAAAATAAGTGATGACAAACAACCCAAATAACTGAGACAAATAATATTTTCAAAGACACTTTTATTGTACACTGTAAAATATTTCTTTTTCAATTTTACTGCGTCGGTGTTTATTTTGCAGGTAATTCAGATGCTGGATTCAGGCTGGAACAGAGTTGAAGATAAAAATACGAGTGTTGAGTGATATGTAGTGAGGTGAACATTATAAATTGAAATTTTTGATGTAATCGAAATTATAATGTAATTGAAATTGTGTATATATACAGTGAGAGCTCAAATTTGTACTATTCAAAATTTTAATCAAATATTTGTTTGAATAAAATATTTGCTTCAATATGACTTCTGTATTATTTATTTTATTCGTCAAATATTTATTTAATTATGTGAAAACTAAAATAGTACAATAACAAATACATTTAAATGATATATATATATATATATATATATATATATATTATCATCAAACAAAAATCATATACTAGCCTATTTAATAATACGTGTATGCATATGATTTATTTTCCACTAAAGATTTTTTAATTTAGTGGCAATAATTTTAAATTTTAAAGCCCTTTTTAATTAGCTAAAACAATTTCAAGATATATCAATTACATACGTGCACACATACATAAATATTAATCTATTAAAAAATTAAATTTAAACACGTATACTTTCGGCAATGTATAAAACATTTAAAATTATTTTCGTAAATTAATAGTTTATTATGAATTTAAAATCGAATTTTGAATATACATACACACACATGTATGTTTTATAAAATTAAAAAAAATACACATAAAATTCTGTATAAAATGTAATGAAAAAAAAAGAAAAAAGAAAAAAAATTAATATTGTGGCCGAAAATAAATTATATATATATATATATTTGCTATATACTTATTAATAAAAATAATTTTATATTATTATACACCTACATGTATACATATATATTTTTAGTGAAAAAATTAGTTTTGCAATGTAGGTGTGTGTGTGTAATTTATTTTATTTAAAATTTGTAAATAGGTATATTATTTAAAACTATAGATCTGAGTTTGAATTTTTCTAAGTCGTAAAATATATTTTTAAGAAATTATTTCAATTTCAAAATATGTTGTATTAGTCAAAAAAATTCGAATATATTTGTAATTATTATTATTATTATTTTGAAATTGATTTATTATTACACATGTATAATTTTGAAACAAAAACTATGAACATCGACAGAATATACAAAGGACAAATGTGCCTAGTGTTAGGCCTGTCAATGAATACCCGAAATATCCGACATCCGTCTGCATCCGTATCCGAAAACATGAAAAATATCCGATATCCGAAAAGCGAATGCGGATATCCGATATCCGAAACATATTTTGGATACGGATACGGATATATCCGTATCCGATAAATATCCGTCCGATTTGAAATTAAATATTTATATATTAATATGTTATTTTATATCTATAAATTTAATACAAATACACTAATTTATTGTCGGATTTTGTGTGATTGGATTAGCTATTGTTAATCTGATGTAATTTATGTATTACAAGGTTTTTTAATCTTTTTTTTAGTCAAAAAAATGAAATACGCATTATATTGATTAACTTTCGGATATTTTCGGATACATTTTGAGGTTCGGATACGGATATTTTCAGATATCCAAAAATATCTGTATTCGCTAAGCCGGATACGGATATTTTCGGATATCCGAAAATATTTGCGGATATGGATACGAATAATATTCAACGGTTATTCGCGGATATCAGATACGTATTCGGATATGGATTTTCATTTTCGAATACGGATACAGCATTATCCGTATCCGACTGCATCCGTTTACAGGCCTACCTAGTGTGATGTAAATCCCAACATATATAAATGTATATATTAATCATGTACACTGTTTATATGTCACACGTGCACTATACACATATGAGTGTATTCACTTATAATATTGATCAAATTTAAATTAAATTAAAGCTCTATAGACAAATTAAACAATGCTAGATTTTATTTTAAATATTTTAAATATGGTCTAAAACCAATTAAATTCATACGGCCAACAAATATTAAAACAGTAAAAAAATTGAAATTTGCTAATTTTATCTATTGTGGTCCAACCTAGTTTCTTCGATTCCCTATTCCTTCCTAACACCAAACATCATGTTGTTAAAAATCCCTTCATAAACTGGTGTCTTAAGCACCAAACCGCAAGGATTTCCTACGCCTTCGTTGAACCCTGCAAGCACCAATCTTTTTGTTGGTGTCATGTTGAAATCTCGTAGGTATTATATTTCCAGCTTTCCCCAGTGGTGATAAATAATGGGTAAGAGATACAACATGAAATGCAAAATTTGGTCGGTCACCGTCTTCAACAACAAAGATACATAGAAGGTCAAGACTCGCGTTATCAATTTCGCTTTGGGTAATCTAAAAGTGTAATAACCAACTATTTTTAGTTAAAAGCATTAATAAGTCCGATCTAACACAGACGCGTGTGTGCATTTATGTAAACGTAAGTATAACAGCGTTATCCACGGTTCAGTTATGGGAAATTCCGTTTGATTCAAAACACCTAATTTTACCTAACACTCACCATTTTGCAAAAGTTGAGTTTGAAGGCATGGCTAAAAAGGGAAACCCTACACTGTTTTAAGTTGAAGGAGGATGAAAAGGTATTTGATATTTTGATGTACCCTTTCCTTTTTCTTCTCGTGTTTCAGGCTTGGCTTGTAAATGTGTACATAGGCTGCTAGTATTTTTTCTCTTTTTACAAGTAGCAATAACAGAAATACTTTCACTGTTGGATTAGAATTTTTCTTCAATTACTTCGACAATCAAATTATTCTTTTTCTTCAATTACCCAGCAAGGTCAAGCAACAAAACATCAGTGTACAATAATTGGATTTTTTTTCAACAACAATCGACGGTGCAATTGCATTTGATGTCCCCAGTAAATACTGTAATCCTCTTCATTTCAATCCTCACCCGGTTCAAACACTTGATACGCTAAGTATACAGACGCAAGAGACAAAAAAATTAAACAAAAAACTTGATCATAACACATCAAGAAATTCAGGCAATGTATGTTGGAAAAATGAATAAATGGTTAAAGCAAAAAATTTGGCAAAATCATTTAGTCCCACATCGGGGAAAACTAGCACCTATGCCACTACTTATATTAAGGCATGAGATGTTATTACAAAATAAAGAAGAGATGAAGGAAAGAGGCAATGGCATGAACAAAGCATGCATATATTTCATATTAAATTAAAAAGGTCAAAGATAAGGGCCTTGGGCCTCTTCACAGATGCCTCTTCACAGCCTATATAAAGGCCTGCGAAAATCAAATTATAAATACTAATTTTCTTACTCTTCTTCTCCGTCGTCCACTGCTCTGTTCTGTAAAAAAAACAAAATCCTACCTTGAGTTCGTCGTCGCTCTGCGGTTGTAGCGCAACATCGCAGGGTACGGTCCGTTTAACCTTGGGAGGCGAATTGCTCATCATCTCCTCTGCGCCAGTGGGAGAGCAATATTGCTTTAAGGGAACAGTATCGGCTACTGGACTCGGACAAATTGCACGCACACGGACTGTGATTGAACGGTACTCCCTACCTTCTTTTTCACTCCTCATGTGGTACTGTATACTATACTGAATTGCAAACATTCCGATAGTAATTGTTGTTTGCATTCGTTTTGCTTTGCTGGTTTTGATATACTTAGAATAACAATCTTAAAGCAATAGCGTTCTGTTTTCTAAGTATTCTCTTTGCATCCAGACGATGGCAAAGGACGGTAATACTTCGGCAACCAAACCTGTTGTGCCCGCATCTCAAACTGCTGCATTAGTTGCTCCGACTGTCACCTTCTCGCATGGAGAACGACCAGAAAAATTTACTGGTGTTGACTTCAAAAGATGGCAGCAGAAGATGTTGTTCTACCTTACCACTTTAGGACTCGCGAATTTCCTTACAGAGGATCCTCCTAAAGTAGACGAATTGGAGCCTGACGCTACCAAAGTCGAGGCGCTCACTGCTTGGAAAAATTCCGACTTCATATGTAAAAATTACATATTGAACGGCCTGGATAACAGTCTATACAGTGTGTATTGTACTATGAAGACGTCAAAGGAACTTTGGATGTCTCTCGATAAGAAATACAAGACAGAAGATGCTGGCATGAAGAAATTCATCGTCGGTAAATTTCTGGATTTTAAAATAATAGACTCTAAAACAGTGATTAGCCAAATTCAAGAGTTGCAAGTCATTATACATGAGATACATGACGAAGGAATGTCTCTAAGTGAGTCGTTCCAAGTGGCTGCCGCTATAGAGAAATTGCCTCCGTTGTGGAAAGACTTCAAGAATTATTTGAAGCACAAACGTAAAGAAATGACAATGGAAGATTTGGTTGTTCGACTCAGAATTGAAGAAGACAACCGAAAATCTGAAAAGAAAGCAACTAATACTATGGTGGCAAAGGCGAATGTGGTTGAAACAGAAAAGAACAACAAAAGAAAGAGGGAAAACAACCCAAACGCAAAGAAGGCTAAGAAGTTCAAAGGAAACTGCCATAATTGCGGGAAGAAAGGACATAAGGCAATCGAATGTCGAGGTCCAAAGAATCAGAACAAGAAGAAAGACCAAGCCAATGTTACAGAATTCGAAACGCTTTCCGAGAATGTCTCTGAAATGAATTTATCCGCAGTGATCTCAGAATGCAACTTGGTTGGCAACCCGAAAGAATGGTTTGTGGACACTGGTGCCACAAGACACATTTGCGCCAACAAGTGGATGTTTTCCGACTATAAATCTGCGACACAGGAAGAGCAACTCTTTATGGGAAACTCGTCTACGTCAAAGGTTGAAGGCAAAGGAAAAGTGGTTCTTAAAATGACTTCTGGGAAAGAACTTACTCTAAACGATGTTCTACACGTTCCAGATATCCGCAAGAACTTGGTTTCAGGATCATTGCTAAGTAAAAATGGCTTCAAATTGGTCTTTGTTTCTGATAATTTTGTATTGTCTAAAAATGGAGTGTATGTTGGCAAAGGGTATGTGAGTGATGGTCTGTTCAAAATGAATGTAATGACCGTTGTACCAAAAGATAGTGATAATAAAATTAATTCTTCTGTTTATATCACTGAGTCATTTAATATATGGCATGCGAGATTAGGTCATGTTAACTTTGATACATTGCGAAAATTGATAAACTTAGAATTTATACCTAAGTTTACAATAAATTCCAATTACAAATGTGAAACATGTGCCGAATCTAAACTAACTAGAACATCCTTTCATCAAGTTGAAAGGAATACGGAACCTCTAGACTTAATACACACAGATGTGTGTGACTTGAAAATGTGTCAAACTAGAGGTGGAAAACGGTATTTCATCACATTTATTGATGATTGTACGAGATACTGTTATGTGTATCTTCTTAGAAGCAAGGATGAGGCATTTGACATGTTTAAACAATACAAAGCGGAAGTTGAAAATCAACTTAATAAGAAGATAAAAGCCTTAAGAAGTGATAGAGGAGGAGAATATGAATCTCCATTTGAAGAATACTGCGCCGAACATGGTATTATACACCAGACAACGGCACCATATTCCCCTCAATCAAATGGCATAGCAGAACGTAAAAATCGTACGCTAAAAGAAATGATGAATGCTCTACTCATTAGTTCTGGTCTACCAGATAACCTATGGGGAGAAGCTATACTTTCTGCGAATCACATTCTAAATAAAGTGCCTCGAAAGAAGACTTCGAAATCACCGCATGAACTGTGGAAAGGCAGACCACCATCCTACAAATACTTGAGAGTGTGGGGGTGTCTTGCCAAAGTAGAAATACCGAAACCAAAGAAGGTCAAAATTGGACCAAAGACTGTAGATTGCATATTTATAGGATATGCTCATAATAGTGCTGCTTATCGATTTTTGGTGTATAAATCTGAAATTGATGACATTCATGAAAACACCATTATCGAATCTAGAAATGCTAGATTCTTTGAACACATTTATCCTCTTAAAACACCCATTGAAACTATTATTCAAAAGAGATCAAGAGATACAGATATTCCCGAGGATGATGTTAATCAAAATTTGAATGAAAGGGATGTTGAAACAGAGGTAGAGGAACCCAGAAGGAGCAAACGTCAAAGGACTTCTAAAACCTTTGGACCCGATTTCTATGCATACATGATAGAAAATGAACCTCTAACCTATCAACAAGCAATGTCATCTCCAGATGCTCCTTATTGGAAGGAAGCTGTCAATAATGAAATAGAATCTATTTTGCAAAACCATACATGGGAACTAGTGGATCTCCCTAAAGGATCAAAACCACTAGGATATAAATGGATATTTAAGAAAAAACTCAAGGCTGATGGCTCAATAGATAAGTATAAAGCTCGTATAGTAGTCAAAGGATTCAGACAGAAAGAAGATCTGGATTATTTTGACACTTACTCACCAGTAACTAGAATAACATCCATTAGGATGCTTATTGCAATCGCCTCTATACTAAATTTGGAAATACATCAAATGGATGTAAAAACAGCTTTTTTGAATGGTGAGTTGGAGGAAGAAATATATATGCTACAACCTGAAGGGTTTGTTAGCCCAGGAAATGAAAACAAAGTATGTAAGTTGGTGAAATCACTTTATGGTCTTAAACAAGCACCAAAACAATGGCATGAGAAATTTGATGAAACTATGTTATCAAATGGATTCGCTATAAACGAATCAGATAAATGTGTTTACGTGAAATACACACATATTGGATATGTCATTGTATGTCTCTATGTTGATGATTTATTGATCCTAGGCAATAATAAGGCCATAATAACATCAACAAAAGATATGTTATCTTCTAGATTCGATATGAAAGACCTAGGACTGGCTGATGTAATATTGGGTGTAAAAATTGTGAGAACACCACAAGGATATGCATTATCTCAATCACATTACATAGCCAAGATACTTGAAAAATTCAAGCAATACAATATAACTATTGCAAAATCACCAGTAGATATGAACCAAAATTGGGTTAAGAACACCGGTGACAGTATATATCAACTGGAATACTCTCGTGTATTAGGAAGTATCATGTATGTAATGAACTGCACAAGACCAGATATCGCATATGCTATAAGTAAACTCAGTAGATTTACCAGCAATCCTGGTAAACATCATTGGAAAGCGATAATAAGAGTTCTTGGATATCTGAAATATACACAGAACTTTGGTTTGCATTATTCGAATTATCCTTCAGTAGTGGAAGGTTACAGCGACGCAAATTGGATAACCGGATCACATGATACTAAATCCACAAGTGGATACGTATTCACATTAGGAAATGGAGCAATCTCGTGGAAATCATCCAAACAAACTTGCATAGCAAGGTCAACAATGGAATCAGAATTCATTGCTCTGGATAAAGCCGCAGAAGAAGCAGATTGGATTAGGAGAAGAAGCAGATTGGATTAGGAGTTTTCTGGAAGATATTCCAAATTGGGAAAAACCAGTACCTCCAATATGTATACATTGCGATAGTCAATCTGCTATAGGAAGGGCTAACAGTACACTGTATAATGGTAAATCTCGACATATTCGTCGTAGACATAAAACCATAAGACAACTTCTCTCTAATGGAGTTATCACTATAGACTATGTAAGGTCAAAGGATAACATAGCGGATCCACTAACAAAAGGCTTGCCAAGAGAGAAAGTTCAAACCTTATCGATGGGAATGGGCTTAAGACCTATTAATTGAAAAGTTTTCTAAAACGGAAACCCCACCTAGTTGACTGGAGATCCCAAGATCTAGGTTCAAAGGGACAACTAAGTTTGAGATAAACTTGACGGCACTACTCAATTAAAAACCATTCCTATGATAAGTCAGTGCACAACCCGTCGGAGAATAGGATAAGCTTTGCTTTTAATGATGTCTATACTGTGGTATTATAAAGAACCAAGTGGGGTATTACGGGATACTCTTTATAGAATCACCTATGTGAGTGCGAAGGCGCCGTTTCAAGAAGGATTGTAAGGTCGAATTCTTTAAGCACTCATGAAACCAAGGCGGTGTTCATGGCAAAAACGAACACAAACAGAGAACCAAGGAGTTAAAGAACATTTATCACGTGTTATCTTTATAGACTTACACAAACGGCTTACAGTTCAAAGACAGTCTAGTCCACTGATTCGCTAGTTAGTTATAACGATAAACACTAGGAAAAGTTCAAGGCCTTTGTGCTACTTTTACCCATATGATAAATGTTTCGCAATTTTAAGAACAGATCATATAACCACTCATTCATGTGGGGGATTGTTGGAAAAATGAATAAATGGTTAAAGCAAAAAATTTGGCAAAATCATTTAGTCCCACATCGGGGAAAACTAGCACCTATGCCACTACTTATATTAAGGCATGAGATGTTATTACAAAAGAAAGAAGAGATGAAGGAAAGAGGCAATGACATGAACAAAGCATGCATATATTTCATATTAAATTAAAAAGGTCAAAGATAAGGGCCTTGGGCCTTGGGGCTCTTGGGGTCTCGTGATCGATTGGGCCTCCAAATGCGAATGGGCTCGCTGCCCAGCAAAACGGTTATTTTTTGAATTCGGCCGCGCAAACGCCAACGGAAGTATCTGTTGGTAAAGGGTCGCAACCTTTCCAACAGTCACAGCCGTTGCAATTCAAACGGAAGTACCCGTTCCTGAACAGATGCCTCTTCACAGCCTATATAAAGGCCTGCGAAAATCAAATTATAAATACTAATTTTCTTACTCTTCTTCTCCGTCGTCCACTGCTCTGTTCTGTAAAAAAAACAAAATCCTACCTTGAGTTCGTCGTCGCTCTGCGGTTGTAGCGCAACATCGCAGAGTACGGTCCGTTTAACCTTGGGAGGCGAATTGCTCATCATCTCCTCTGCGCCAGTGGGAGAGCAATATTGCTTTAAGGGAACAGTATCGGCTACTGGACTCGGACAAATTGCACGCACACGGACTGTGATTGAACGGTACTCCCTACCTTCTTTTTCACTCCTCATGTGGTACTGTATACTATACTGAATTGCAAACATTCCGATAGTAATTGTTGTTTGCATTCGTTTTGCTTTGCTGGTTTTGATATACTTAGAATAACAATGTATTGGGTTCAAAGCACAGATATATAGTGTACCTATACTTCCTGGGAATGTTAAGCGAGCCTTCAATTTAAGTAAAAGAAAATGTAGCAAAGACGATTCTTAAGGCTACATCCAAAAATTGGGAAAACAATGTATAAAATATCAAACACTACACAAATAACATAAGCATAAAATACAGGATACTAGTTTTTTCTAAGGCTGCAAATGAGCTTCTTTCACTTCAAATTTTTTCTCAAGACTTGTATGGCTTGCTGTTCCATTTTTGGAAGGGCCCACTCATGTTGGGTTATTTCAATGCTATCCTTCTCTGCGCTTAAGCCCTGGAACAAGGAAATAACAATGAAACCTAATATATTATATTTTCAAATGATACTGTATTACAGTGAACCAAGAATGTTAAAAGCATAAAAAAAAATACTTGGATCATAAAACAGATTATTGGACTTTTACTTAGAACAGCTAAAAGAAACAACATTTCTGGGTTCATAATCAAATTAAAAGAACAAACAAAAACATACAGTCTGAGTGTAACTGATTCAGAAAAGACCACCAAGGAGGAAAATCTTAGTAACTTGTTATGTTCTTTTTTTTTTTTTTTTTTTTTGAGTTTGAACGGTTATACTCTCAAATTAACAAAAAAACACAAGAAATTGGGTTTAGGTGAACATCAATATCACTACAAGGAAAAAAAACTCCTTTCATAACACCACATTTAGAACAACTGGTGGATTTATCGTAAAATGGGTAGGTCTTTCGCAATATTGCATAGAAAACGTTGTAACAAAGTTTTTTGCAACTGCCTTTTTTACCTGTAAATGTTATGTTTTTATTTCTACAATGTTTTGCAAAATAGGGGTCGATAACAAGCACCTTGAACCAAAATAATATAACATTACAAAAATATGTTATTACGTGATGTGCTTATATTTGACGATGTTTTTCAAAGTTGTAAATGTCTTGCGTTTTTAAACATTTCTTAATCGTTATAAGCTTCTTCACAGTAACAACATGGCATGCAAAAATTGTAAAGTACTTGTCGTTAAAATATTTTTATGATAAGTAAATAATGGCAATTATTACAATAATTCATTACAAAATATTGTAAAACAATAATAGCTAAAAGTTCAAAAAAGTAAAAGCGTTTTGAAGAAAATATCAAATAAATTAAGAATATCAAATAAATTAAGTATGATCCAAATGTTCAACTGGTTAAAAGTTCAATTCTTCACATAAATCGTTCCATTCCACAAAAGTGCAAATTTATTCAAAAATTGAATAAATTTTCATTCTATGTATATATATACATATAGACACACACAACCCCGTTGACTAAACATATTTAGTAACTCCAAAAGCAACCCCAACATGTGAGTTGTTCATTTGAAAGTCACTTGCTGAATGAACATAACACAATCTACATGAGGCTTGCTCAGTTAAATAACTAAACAAACCAGTTTTTCATTTGCTTTCAGGGAATAAAACACAAACAACTCAGTTCTAAATGCCCAAGAGTAGACATACATAACCCACTAATTTTGTCGCCGCAAAATATTCAACGTTCAATCTACGTTGTCATTGAAAATTTGAATTTAAATAACATTGTTGATTAATTACGTTGACTTCACTTCACATTATATTTTAATTGAGGATGCTATAACAATTGAAATCAAAAATATAGCATAAATTGCCAACAAAATTTTGCAAATTCAAGACTTCAAAATTTCCCTCTTCTTTAATGTGTATTTCTTGACATAGTTTAACCAACCCCAAATTAGTTTTAAATTTCACTGTGAAATCATCTTCATATACCCTGCCCTGATTTCAATCTAAAATCAATGTTAAAGACCAAAATCTCAACCATGATTTCAACTCTCTCCTATTCCTTATTGTCTTGCCTCATAGTCCAACCCTTGCAGTTCTTTTTCGCTTCCTATGTCATCCCTATGATACATATGCCTCACTCAACCCACCACGCCTCTCCCTAGAACAATCTTCAACCATACCTATCGATCAAACATGGAGGCCCACAATCACCCTTACCATCGCAAGCAGCATCATGTGGGACGGTGGTCATTTAAATGTATAGCTAAGTGCGAGTATGAATTTTGCAAGAAATGGATGGAGAATTTTCGTTGTATTTAAATCAACCATGTACGTAGAGTTTTTAAGGGAAAATCTGAAATTCTCCACCCGGTTCTTTTATTACGAAGGTTTGAAATTAATCACGATTTATAACTTGATCAATTTATTTATTTACCATCAAAATAGCGAAATATTGTTTTCAAGTATCTTCAATTGATATATATTGATGGCAGTTGACCGATTTATTGTTATTTTCTAATATTTTTTACAAATATGAATACATTGGACAAAACAAGTATCAAACTAAATTTTTATGTTTCTTCACGGACATGATCCTCTACCTATTTCTTATAAATCACCTCGGTTAATTTTATTGTGTTCGTTTGTTAGTGTTAGCGTCAAAATTGGTCACTAACACCCAAACGCCATTGAAAGCACCAACTCACAGTCACAGATAACAGAGAGTGTACGTAGAGAGTTTAAATATAAAGAACAATCAAAATTCAAACGAAAGCAGTAATGACAAAGGATTTATAGTGGTTCGGCTAACTCTGGCGTACGTCCACTCTAGAAATTTTCTTTTTATTGATCTCGAAATCAATTACAATTACAATCCGGAGTTTTTAAAACAATAATGGCGGAGTAGCCTTAGTGGAGAAGATGAAGGAAAACAGAATGAAGATCCCTTTTCTAGAGCTATGTCTGCGGTATTTATAGACAAAATCCGGATTACTGGGTTTCCCGAGTGATCCGGTCCCACCAAGACCATAGTCGGACCCATGCCCTTTATCACGACCGATCCTGTATAGCTGACATGCCGACCTGAGGCGTTAGCACCGACTCGATCCCTTTTAGCTGACCCAAAGAAATGCAATGACCGACCCGAAGTAGATGGCTCAACGACTCGAAGTAACGTGCTTCGTGACTCAAAGCAATATATGTACCGACCCCTAAGCTTTGTTGTCGACCTGTTCACACTCCACCGACCCGAAACTTGCACTCCACCGACCCGACGTTGAGAGCTCAGTGACCCGAAGCAACCAACCCTACTCAATATGCCGACCCCAAGACTTCAGCATGTCGATCCCTTTCCAAGTTGCCAACGAAGTGGAAGAGGTACCGACCCGGAGTGAACCAAAACATGTCGACCCCATCATGATGCCGATCCCTCCATTCATGTCGACCCCTCCTTTCATGCCTACCCAAAGATGCCGACCCAGTGTTTGGAGGATGCCGACCCGGTCCATTCCCTTCCATGTCGATCCTATCTCCAAATACTTGCCAATCCAGAGCACTCCTCGATGCCGACCCGATCCATTTCCTTCCATGCCGAACCCAGAACGAGATTCTGATCTAATATGACGTTGATCCCTTGATGTTAGTGCCGATCCAAGCCAATCACTCCATGACCCGAAGCGTACCCCTGAAAACCCGAAGCAACTCCAATGATGACTCAAAGCAAATCCAAAACAACCCGGAACAACTCGACTTTTGTTGAAACCCATATTTCCAGTATCCCGTGACTTTTATCCATCGACTATGCCGAATTCCGGCTTCATAATCATGATCATCGTCCGTGATTGATCGTCTATCCATCCTTTCGAATCAAACCCGTCGTATACCCGCCTCGATAACCAAACAATCGATTTAGTTAAATCCGTTTGTTTATGGCCTTTTCAAAAGTCATATCAACATTTGTCTTCCAAAACATGCCTTGCAGTAGAAATGCGTGTTTTGAATAGCTTTTAATCCATCATCTAAGTCTATATGTCATCCATAGTCATACCATCTGATCCATAACCCAATACATTTTATCCAAGTGTCGTTGCCGTATCCTTATCCAATTCTACATCCATCGAAGCCGATAACCGAGTTATAATCATTCATATCCAATAACCAATAACCAAATTCATGATCTCTCCAGGTCGATATCCAAATCCGGGATCGCTCCGGACCATGGCCAATCCTTAGCCATTCAAAGCCGAAATCCGAATCTGTAACCTCTCCGGATTATTGCCAAGCGCAACCTGCACTCGACCACTTGTGTCAAACAACGCTTTGGTGTTCCCGGTTCAGTGTCCCTGAACGATGAGTATTGCAGTGGCTTAAGTCCTAAGCCAAATCCCGGTCGCTTCAGACCCTTGCCGAACATAGTCCATGCTCGACGACCTGAAATAGCAAGTGATAGATAATATGTGGCCTAAGTTCTAGACCGAATCCTGGTCTCTCCGGACCCTTGTCGAACATAGTCTATGCTCGACAACCTGAAATAGTAAATGATAGATAATATGGGTCTTAAGTCCTAAGCCGAATCTTGGCCTCTTCGGACCCTTGTTGAGCATAATCCACGCTCGACGACTTGAATAAACCGACCCACCATGCTCGGACGAAGCGATTTTTTACCTCTTGTCAGGCATAATCCATACCCGACGACTTTTTAGCCAAAAACCAGACAAAAAGTCAATCGAAATTCAATCCGAAATCCAGATTCAAACCAAAAATCCATATCAAAAGTCCAAACCGGAAGGCAGACGTCCAAACCAGAATCCAAATCAAAAAAAACAAAACCAGAAGTTCAAACCAAACTCCAAACCCAAACCAGAAGAAATAAGTGTCCAAGCCAAAAGAAAAAACGGATTTCACAAACCAGAGCATCACTGTTTATCATCATCTCAGAGCATGCCTAGAGGTTGTCTCTGCCCCATACATGAGTAAGTGACTTAGTCGTCTGCCCAGAGTTTGCTACTTATTACATACCATCATGATCAGTTGATGACCAACCGACCATCATTCCCGAACCTCGCACTGTCGTTGTTTGAAGTAGACGGTGGTTGCTCCTGTTCCACCACCGCATTTCGAACTCAGACATATTGCCGCAACTTACCACTATTTACATGCTCATCGATTATATCTTTTAGACGCTTGCAGCTGTTAGTATCATATCCGCCGGTCATGAAAGAGTGCCTTTCGGATGCCCTTTCGCGCTCTGAGGGTTCCCGAGTATTCTAGTACATTTGTTCCAATGTCTCATTTAGTCCTGTGTAAGTGTAGAATTTTGGTTCTTTCCAGCGCTTCCTCTTCCCTTTATCATTATCTTTACATGAGCTTTCACCGGACAGTTCTCCATCCTAAACCATGTTTACTTCCTTTGACCTAATATCCAAACATGCATCCTCTTGTCGAAGAAATCTCTCAGCGTCGTGAAAGAATTCTCCGAGATCCATTAGTGGGTCCCGTATCAACGACACTTTGAAATTCGAATTATCCCCGACTTCTGACACCGCCACCATTAGAACCGTTGATGGATCCGACCGGTCCTGCATTAAACAGAGTTAAAAAAGTCCTGAGCGATTCTCCTGTCTTCTGCTTCACCGATGTCACACATTCTTCGGCCTTTTGATGTGAACTCGAAACTGTTTCAAAAACTTATCCACCAATTCTGTTCATATTTCAATTGACTCATCTTCCAGCTGTCTGAACCACATAGCAGCTATATTGGTCAAGTACAAGGGAAAACACCGGACCATAACCTCCTCTGATGCCCCCAGCACTTTCATATGTCTTGTGTACCTCATCAAGTGGTCGATGGGATTCGTCTTACCGTTGTATACTTCCAGAGTGGGCAACTTGAAATCGGATAGACTCCTAGTCATCCTGATGTTACGGGTAAACAGACTTTTGTTTGCTCCCTGGATTTGTCAAACCTCCACGAATGGTTCGCTTGATAATGTCAACTAATCCAGTGTTACCTACAAAGGGTTACCCCCATCCACATTCCCTAACTGTCCTTCAAGTCCTCGAGGGAATTCTGGTACATACTCTTCGTCACGCGATCCTGTATTCCTGCTGGCGTCGGGCTGCTCAGCGTCGTCTGGTATCCCTCCATGGATTGGTCCAGCATTATCTGGTGGTGTGCCTCAAGTCTAGGTCCATCCAGATTTGATAATTGTTTGCTGATGGGGGGTTGCCCCCTGCTGAACCACTCCATATGCTTGCCTGTTGAGTCCTTCTGATCCAGCTCCATGGGTTTGAACTCCTATAGCTCCTGCTGTTCCTGCCTGTTCAAATTATCTAAGAAGAGTCTGCATCATTTCCTTTTGCATTTTCATTAACCGCTCCTGCATAGAATCCATCATAACATGCATCTCATCCATAGCGATGTAGATGGATGTCTGATCTGATCCAGCTCCAGAAGAGACATCTTGACTTCCCTCTTCTCCTTTCTGTCACTTGTCTCCTTGTCGATGGCCTAACCATTGCTTCCCAGAATCTGAGTTCCTAAGCCTTTAATCCAAAATCCAAGCTTCAGAATCCCTGAGCGCTAGCTTTCTCAGTGAAAGCACCAAAATGTTAGCGTCAAAATTGATCACTAACCTCCAAATGTCGTTGAGAATAACATGCATCTCATCCATAGCGATGTAGATGGATGTCTGATCTGATCCAGCTCCAGAAGAGACATCTTGACTTCCCTCTTCTCCTTTCTGTCACTTGTCTCCTTGTCGATGGCCTAACCATTGCTTCCCAGAATCTGAGTTCCTAAGCCTTTAATCCAAAATCCAAGCTTCAGAATCCCTGAGTGCTAGCTTTCTCAGTGAAAGCACCAAAATGTTAGCGTCAAAATTGATCACTAACCTCCAAATGTCGTTGAGAACACCAATTCACAGTCACATATAACAGATATAGTGTATGTAGAGAGTTTAAATACGAAGAACAATCAAAATTCAAAAGAAAGCAGTAATAACAGAGAATTTATAGTGGTTCGGCTGATTCTAGCCTACGTCCACTACAGAAATTTCCTTTATATTGATCTCAGAATCAATTACAGTAACAATTCGGAGTTTTTAAAACAATAACGGCGGAGTAGCCTTAGTGGAAAAGATGAAGGGAAACGGAATGAAGATCATTTTTCTGAATCCCCGCCTACTGTATTTATAGGCAAAATCCGGGTTACTGGGTTTCCCAAGTGATTCGAGCCCACCAAGCCAGACCCACACCCTATATCACGATCGATCATGTATAGCTAACATGCCAACCTGAGGCTTTAGCATCAACCCAATCCCTTTTAGCCGACCCGAAGAAATGCAATAACCGACCCGGAGTAGATGGCTCAATGACTCGAAGTAACGTGCTTCATGACTCGAAGCAATATGTCCCGACCCCTAAGCTTTGTTGCCGACCTGCTCGCATTCCATCGACCCGAAGCTTGCACTCCACCAACCCTACTCAATATGCCGACCTTAAGACTCCAACATGCCGATCCCTTTCCAAGTTGTCGACCCGAAGTGGAAGAGGTACCAACTCGAAGTGAACCAAAACGTGTTGATCCCTCCATTCACGCCTACCCTCCTTTCATGCCGACCTAGGGAGGTTGACCCGAAGTTTGAAGGATGCCGACCTGATCCATTCCCTTCCATGCCGATCCTATCTCCAAATACTTGCCAACCCCGAGAACTCCTCGATGCCAACCCGATCCATTCCCTTCCATGCCGAACCCAGAACGAGACCTCAATCCGATATGATGTCGGTCCCTTGATGTTAATGCCGATCTGAGCCAATCACTCCATGACCCGAAGCGTACCCCTGCCTGACTCGAAGAAAGTCACCTGAAAACACAAAGCAACTCCAATGATGACTCTCAAAGCAAATCCAAAACAATCCGGAACAACTCGACTTTTGTTGAAACCCATATTTCCAATATCCCACGACTTTTGTCCATCGACTATGCCGAATCCCGGCTTCATAATCATGATCATCCGTGATTGATCGCCTATCCATCCAGTCGAATCAAACATGTCGTATTCCGGCCTCGATAATCGAGCAATCGATTTAGTTAAATCCGTCTATTTACGGCCTTGCCAAAAGACGGGTTAACCGTTAGCATTATCTTTTCCTTCGAAAAAATAAAAATCTATCTAAAACATTGTACATGAATGAATCAAATGGCTGCAATAAAGGCTTTAGACAGAATTTCGTGGTTCTTCATTGGTCCAATGCTCTTACCATCTCCTTCTGATATTCTCTGATACCCGGGACACCATTTCCTCAAAATTTAGAATAGACTTGATACAAGTTGGCCTTGCAACCTCGTCCTTAACAAAGTGAGGGAGAGCAAAAGAAAAGGGCACTTTATGATCAGCATGGATACAAGAGGATGAGGTATCAAAATTTATTACTAAGAGGTATATCTTGCAATATTCAGTACTCGTGATATTTACATTCCTGGTTATTAATTTTTTGTCAAGTATACCAAATTGCCCAAAATCATTTTTCAAGCTCACAACCACTATATTGAACTTTGTTTTTATAATCTACACTTACTAAGAATTTGTATTTTTGAAGGTGCGAGCACGCTAGTACATACTTTAGGATAGTTATAGATGCAACTATAATTTTGCATGAACATTCATTCATAAGTATAGATTCTACTTTATGCCAGTGAAAATGTTAGCATTACATGTTCAATGTAAATAAGATAATAGTTAGGCATGTACTTGATGCGTACATCCCTATGATACTTACTTCGTAACTGTAATTGAAAATAGCTTTCTTCACAATAATATAGATGAAAAAAATATACAAAAGTTCAAAAAGACAAAGTTATTCAATTTTGCCGTATTTCATTGGGTATTACACGCTTGGCGGCCTTCCCTTTTCAAATTCTATCCTTTTACTTGAGAATGAAAAGTACTTCCACATCATCATTCAACCCTAACAAATTTTGCACAGGTTTAATCTTTCAGGCATTTATTCATCTGATGTTCTTTCCAAAATTAATGATGGGTTTGACTTATCTAAGTAAATGGTTAGTGAAGCTTACTAATTAAGTGGGAAAGATAATATTTGAAGGTAGATTGTCTTGCATTATGACTATGGTACCTCTGTTTTCAGGTTTCTTCTTTATATCAAGGAATATTCCTGATTGTCAGATTTTATGTACGGTAATGTTTATGACAGCTAATGCATATCATGAATTATTGTCTTCCTAATAGAAATATATAAGAAACCTCTAAGATGCAATGGATCTTTATCGTGAATTATCAGGTAGCTTGTAAAATATTTATCATGAATTATTGCCTTCCTTAAAAAATGATATAAGAAACATACAAGATGCAACGCATATCATGAATTGTCGTCTTCATTATAAACAAAAATATAAGGTAGAATAACACTATGAATGCAAGTAGGAAGCTTATAACAATAGTTATCTAATGCATACCACAAAGATCATTATATGTTATACGCATTATATGTTATAGATGTAATTTATGACAACAATTAACCCAAAGCATATAATATATGAAAATATCCGTGACATGCATTAGATGGCTAATTTCATAAGCTTCCAGCTTAAATTGTTGTCTTCCCTACATGTCCCTTGATTATTTAAAAATATGTGCTGCTTTGTCCAAAATTACAACCATGGATTAAGTATCATCCTTCAATGATGTCAGTTATCCTTATTTTATCTCAACTTATTTTGTACATTGTTTTAAAAAACTCGCCTCACTCACCAGAAGAAGCGCCTAAAGGCAAGAAAGATAAAAACTTTCTCAAAGAGACCTAAGGTTTATGCCTCGGCAATTTGAGGCATACGAAGCGTACAAAATGTACGCCTCGTACGTCTCAAACTGCTGAGGAATGCGACTTGATAATATTTTCATTCACAACTGTAGATATGGACGCTAACAAAAATTATTAAACTTCATTATTTAACAATAAGCAAAAAATGAACGAAATTTAAGAAAATTTTATTTTACTTCTCAATTTCAATATCGATATGATTAAGATTGTTATGGAATAATGATCGATTGTTACATAATGAATTTTCTTAATTGTTATTTAAAGAAAAATTTTGAACTGTTATCACAAAACCTCCAAATAAATTTGATAGATCGATTTAAATTGGTAGGAGGAAAAATAAATGAAATAATAACTTACATAATTTTCTATTGTTTGTAGTAGAAAATAATTCCACTAGAATCGATGAAAGATCATTCTATAAAATCAGGAAAAAAATTAAAAGCAAACAGACGGAAGAAAAAAAATCGTACCATTGCGTAGCTGAAATCTGAATATGAATTTTTCAACTATACTAGCAAGGATCGAATCATTTACATATTATATATATGGACAAGAATCGGCTACTACTCAATTCTCCCTTGATTTTAACGAGCTCTGAATTAAATAACATAATGAAGTGACAAACGAGATAAAGTTATATTATTTAATTCGAAGTATGTGGTTGAAAGATGGAGAATTGAGGTGTAGTCGATCTTTCGTGATCATCAAGACAGGAAGCTCGGAGGGATGATTATCGGGTCTGAGAATCGGGTATAAGCAAGGTTATAGATGATAGTCAAGCAGATTCACATGAATGACATCCCAAAATTGGCTAAATATGAATTAGTACTTCCCACATGCAAGGGATCGGTAAATATCACTTCTCATAGACAGGGAATCGAATCAAATCACCATGGCTAACTATGAATCGGTATTTCCCCTAGACAGAGGATTGAAACATATCCCTTCCCTTAGGCCAGGGATCAGATCGAATTCTATGGCCATTGACACTTTTTAGACAGTTCAACTCAACAGAAATCGATCAATTACTCCAAATTTCATCTAGGCAACATCAAAAAACAACTGCAGAAACGCGAAGCTAGCATAGAAGGGGACCCACATGAGCAATCACAGGTCCACATAGGGCCATCTTGACCAATCGGCTCTGATCCCTCAAATCAAGGAGTGGGGTTGGTTTTCTCTAGTGGGCAGGGTCTTGGTCTCGAGGCTTGTAGACGAGTTTTCAGTTGGATTTCCGTACGATTTCCTCTATAAATACAATAGGCATGACACTTATTCTGGGATCTTCTTTCTGACTCTCTTCTTCCTCCATTATTGTTATAAGGCTACTATTCGAATTGTAATTGTAACCTATAGTACATATTAAAAGAAAAATTATTGGAGTGAACGTAGACCAGAGTCAACCGAACCACTATAAAACATTCTGTGTTCATTTCTTCCGGTTTTAATTTTTTATCCTTCATATTTTATTCTCTATTTGAAATTTGTTATTGGATTTATGGTGCTTTCATACTGTTTGGGGTGTTGACGCCATTTTGACGTCAACATTTTATTGCTTTCACTGAGAATTACTTGCACCTGCGGATTTGAAAGCTTGGATACTTAGCTCTATGAAGCAATGGTTAAGCAATCTACAAGGAGAGCGCACGCGGATAGTAGTCACCATGGAGAAAGCCAGGAGACTTCCTCAAGAGCTAATCAACCCCCCGTCAGTCCATCTACATCACCAGAAACAAGATGGAGGCGATACTGGATGCAATGCGAGAGAGGATGATGAAGAGATAAGAGAAAATGATGCAGAATTCCCTTAGGAAAATTGAACAAGTAAGAACAATAAGAGCTACTAGCAATTTGGATCAAGAAGTTGGAGCAGCAAGAGCTGTAGAAAATCAAAACGGGAAGCATAAAAATGGAGCCAACATGTAGGAGATTGCAGCGGAGCAGTCGAACGCAGCCCTCGACTAACATCAGGGGATCGGCACCGATCCCACCAGAGGGTTTAGTACCGAATCCCAAGGCTTAGAGGCATGCCTCCGGATCAGGTTAGTTTGAATGTCGATAGGCCAATGGTCGACGCTGTGCATGTTGTGCGGATCGAAATGTGGATGCACGTATGTTTCGAAATACCCCTTCGCGGAGTCAGGGATGGGTTGGTAATATGGACTGAAGGTCGTTTATGGATGAGAACGAAAGGATTGCTTAGTTGATACGTCAGGTGATGAGAGGCGGATTGCCTAACAGAAGTTTGGAGGATGTCAATCGGAGTCCATTCGCTTCGAATGATAGGCAAGTTAGAAACCCACCAGAGTTCAAACTGCCAACATTGGAGGTATACGATGAAAAATCGAATCCTACAGTGCACTTGATGAGGTATATCCGGCATTGCTTGGAGCATTGAAGGAAGTCATGGCAAGAAGTTTTCCTTTATACTTGACGGAATTAGTTGCGCTTTGATTTAGGCAGCGGAAGAATGGCTCAATATGGACATCGAACAAGCTGGTGGATAGGTTCATGAAGCAGTTTCGGATCCATGTTTCATGACCCAAGAATGTGATGGCATTGACGACGCTAAGGCAAAGAACAAGAGTCCCTGAGGATTCTTGACGCGATTTAATGCGACGGTTGCTTCGGTGGATCGGTCGGATCCATCAATGGTCTTAATGACGGCAGTATCTGGGATTGCCAACGAGACGGACCTTAAGGTTGCGTCGAAACGAGATCCACCAATAGATCTCTGAGAATTTTACTATGAAGCGGAGAGGTTCTTGCAGCAAAGATCCACGGACCAACAAATAGGAAGTAAATGCTGTGCGAGATGAAGGAACGTCGAAGGAGGGTCCAAGAAGGATAAGGGTAAACGAAAAATGGATGTGATTGATTGAAAAGGCAAAGGAAAGAATGTAAGCCGAAGTTCTCCTCTTATTCGAATTTGACGAAAAGCTTGAAACTGATTTATCTGGCCACAAAGAGGCAACTCCCCTATTGAGAACCGGCAAAGAGGAAACCTAAGAAGCGAAAGCGTAGGTCCGAAAAATACTACATGTTCCACAAACTGGATGGGCTTACTACCAATGATTGCGGGCACCGTCGGGATATGATCGAGGAACATATTAAGGATGGTGGGTTGCCATGATATATAAGAACTCGGGCACGATGATTAAACAAGAGCAGTCATCATCCGCAACAAATAGGAGCAGGCCAAGCTCAAGAGCACAGATCGTCATATCTTGATCGGGGTGGCATGAAACAATAAATAATAAACTCTACAATAAAACGGCTAAGTCACTTACATATGTACGGAATCATGAATGGTCCCTAGACATGCTCTGAGATGGCAATGAACCACCATGCCCAAAGAGGCGGTACTTGGTTTTTTCTGGTTCTTCGATTGTTTAAACTCAAATTTGATGAATGAATCTTAAAACATTAAATCTACATTGACGCGATAAACAAAACAAGTCGCGGTCGTCCCGACCGAAGAGACGGTGTGATAACCGCAAGGTGTGAGTTCCTTCATCGAAAAACGACATGATGGATTTGTACGTCATGCATTAAGCCCTCGATCGGAGAGTCAAGGCCGGAGAAAGGAAATCAGTGCGGAATTGATCGCGTTATATCCCTGACCGGAGAGTCCGGAGTGCAACGCGCCAGATGGTGATAAGGTCAACTTACTTATCATTGTTCCCCCTTTCGTCCGAGAGTGACCAGGTGAGGTCCAGGCGTCCAGCAAGGGTTCGGAGAGATCATGATTGTCCTAGAAAGGCTAGGACATCACGTTATGTTCTGGAACACTGAAACGAAGTGCAAGAAATAATGTCGCTTCGTCAGAGAGTGACATGATCGGCTTACTTGTCGTTGTTCCCTCTTCAACGGAGAATGACAAGATGGGGTCCAACAAGAGCTCGAAGAGGATATGATCAATCCAGAAGGATCAAGACATCGTTATATGCCTCAAAAGGATAGGAGTGCAGGGACTGAGCTGCTTCGTCGGAGAGCGACAGGATCGACTCGCTCGCCATTAAATCTCCTCGCTGGAGAGCAAGTGGATCGGGCTTACGAATGGTCCGGAGAGACCATGAACTTGGATAACAATATGGAGAGATCGCGGATTGACTTACTGACTTCTAGGATTTCAAACGGCTATTAATTTGGATATTGATCCGAAAAGATCATGGATTTGGCTAACGACCCGGAGAGGAAGAGGATTTGGATAATGATCCGGTGAGATCATGGATAAGCTTAACGGTTTTGGATGGATATGGACTTGGCTAAGCATTTGGAATGGTTTTGAAATTGACTATCGACTCGGAACAGTCGCGGGTTTCACTGACAATCCAAAGAGATGGAGATTCGACATGCAAAAACCAACTCCCGAACGAACACGGGACGAATAATAGCAATTTGGTTTGGCAAAGTATTGAATTTTGAATTAGAAATTTCAGTTGTCGATGGATTATGGATTTTGAACTTCGGACTTATGGTAACTCAAAACACACCTTACCGCAAGGTATTTTTTAGGAGGCAAAGTGTTAAACCGCCTTTTGACCAAGCAATATATAGACAGATTTAACTAAACGGATTTCGTGATCATCAAGGTAGAAACCCCAAAGAGATGATTGTCGGGTGTGGGAATCAGATATAAGCAAAGACTATATGATAGTCAAGCGGATTCAAACAAATGGCATCCCAGAATTGGCTAACTATGGATCCGTACTTTTCCTAGACAGGGGATCGGTACCTATCACTCCCCTAGGTGGGGAACAGATCGAATTACTATGGCTAAGTATGGATCGGTATTTCCCCTAGACATAGAATCGGTACATATCTCTCCCCCTATGCAAAGGATCAGATCGGATCACTATGGCTATGGACACTTAACTTGATAGCTCAACACAACAGAAATTGATCGATTACTTTAAATTTCATCTATGAAACATTAGAAAACAATTATAGAAATGCGAAGCTAGCATTGAGGAGGGCCTCATATGGTCATCTTGACTGATCGGCCCAATCCCTTAAATCGAGGAGTTAACGGTCGATTTTCTCTGGTGGGCTGGGTCTTGGTCTCGAGGTCTTGTAGGCGAATTTTCAGCTGGATCTCCGCACGTCTTCCCTTATATATACAGTGAGCATGACACTCATTCTGAGATCTTTTTCTGGCTCTCTTTTTCCTTCATTAATATTATAAGGCTATCATCCAGTCTGTAATTATAATCTACCGTATACTATAAGGAAAATTATTAGAGTAAACGTAGGCCAAGGTCAACCGAACCACAAGTAAACTTTCTATGTTCATTTTTTATGTTCTAATTTTATATCCTTCATATTTTATTCTCTACTTCATTTTGTTTGAGAGTTGTTATCGGATTTATGGTACTTTCATATTGTTTGGGGTGTTGCGCTTTTTTTACGTCAACAATATGTATGTATTTGTATGTATAAACGAAGTGCTTAAATTTTATTTGTTTACAACTTGAATTATTTATACTTTTATAAATGAATACTAAAGAATGATTGAAACTCTTCAAAGCTGAGTGTTTGTTAAGTTATTTATTTACAGTTTCATATGATTAATTGTTAGTTTGTTTTTTAATCAAAAATTAATAATGACGAATTAATGATAACTTAAGCCTCAATGTTTAGCCGAAAAATTTATATCTCAACGTTTTGAGCCTTACGTCTTGCCTCATGGGCAAAAAAAATGCCTCGTGTACGCTTTTGCATTTTAGAACTTTGGTTTTGTATCAACTTGAAATGGTGAAACAAGTGGATGAAATATGCAACTGATTTATAAATTAACTTTTTACAAATTAAATGATTTACAAATTAACTTTTTCAGTTTTGTTAATGCACATAATTTAACATAGGTGATCTATATATCTTTTATAATTGAATGGAAAAATTAATTTCATCATTTTTTTAATATGAATATACAGATATATGTATTATTTTAGGATTTATTAGAAGAATAGACTAGTTATTTACTGATACTATTTAAATTTTAGATTCGTAAGTAGTTTAAACACATTGATTTAACTATGAAATGTTAGGAAAGAATTGAGGAAGGTGTAAATAATCGTTTAAATGTTAAAATGAAGCTAAAAGCAGAATTTTACAGTACAATATATGATAAATTTATTGAGATAGATGAATAATAAATTAAATTGGTTAATATTGTTACCGGATATTATTTATGTTATGAAATTTGTATATCTTTATATTTAAACGAAGAAAAAAACAAATTTAATACTTTCACTTTTGTTGATATGAATATGTATACATACTTAAACCATCATATTTTAGGATTTTTTTAGATGAATTAATAAATGTTTATTGATAAAATTTATTCAAACGGTTTAAATTCAAGATTGCATGCTTGATTGAAATATATTGACTTAAATTATAATATTAGGTTGTTGAAAAGAGCATTGCAAATAACTTAAGAAATTTTAAAATGTAGGTACTTGATATTAAAAAAAATTACAATGCAATGCATGGTAAATATATTAATCTAAATGAATTACAAATTAAATCTGTACTTATTATTTATGTATATAATTATTTTATGTGATCGACGTATTTATACATCTAAATGAATTTCAAACTGTTTTTTGTTAATATAAAATGGTTTAAATACTAAAATTTTCATATTTTATGATTCAGTGGACAAATCAACGAATAATAATTTGCTAAATTTATTTAAATAGTTTTAAGATTACGTGATTAATTATAATGCATGGAGTTAAATATAAAATATTAGAAGCAAACCAAGGGTTTTTTGCATATGGTTATGCAAATTTTAAAATGAAGGTATTTAAAGTAAAAAATAATAATTTTGTAACGTACTTGAGATAAATGAATTATAAATTGAACTTGTTATTATTTTTTATGTATGTACTTTATGTTATATGACTTATGTAAGTTTACTTTTAACATAAAAGTAATTTTATCATTTTTGTTAATATATATACGAGTATAGTGCAAATACTGAAATTTTTATATTTTTATAATTCAATAGACGATCTAACGAGATTTATCTAATTAGTTTAAATTTAACATTGCATGATTGATTTTAGCATATGGACTTAAACGTAAAATATCAGGAGTAAGATGAGGCGGATATTATAAATAATTGTCATAATTTTAAACATAATATTTGAAGTTAAAAATAGGATTTTACAATGCAATATATGATAAATTTATTGAGATAAATAAATTATACATTAAATTTGATATCATTGTTTTATGTGATTTATATATAAAAATTTAATTTTACCACTTTGATTGGTGTAATATTGATATACATGTTGAATTATTTGTAAATAATTGTATGAACTTTTAAATATACATGCAAAGATGTAACAAAAATGGGAAAGATTTAGTGAAGCGCAAATTGATAAATTAAAAGATTCGAAAATAAAATATTAAGAGAAAATTAAGGAGAATAGAGAAAACTCTTAAAATCGGTAAGAGAGCTAAAAATTCTTCCGTTTTACTATTATTTAATCATTTAGAAAATACAACTTTTTGATTTTTTTTTATTAAAAAAATAAAGAAAATGCTTTCAACAACATTTGAATTTTACTATGCACGAAAGTTTAACATCCATGATGTTATAAGCTAATATAACACTACTTTCATTGGCCTTTATTATGCAATAATTTAAAAAAAAATATGGTTATGTGTAGTTGAATTATTTCACAACATTTGAAAACGCCAAGAAGTTAACAACTTCTAAAAAATTACAATGTTTGGAAAATGCTACTAAAAATAAATTCTTCAATATTTTATGCAATATGTGTATAAGGTTGTAAATAATATTGAATTTATGTCTACATCCATACCTTCATTAATTTCACAGAGATGATAAAACCATTATTATACCCATATTTTTCAAACACTTGTAAAGACTATGCAAGCACGGGATCCTAAAAAACTGCTCACACAATATAAGTTGGACTATAAAAGGGAAGGGAGAGCAAAGTCCAGATAGTGTTGCGTCAAAGTCTTAAGACAGTGGCAAGACATGAGGACAGCATCTTTCCATTAAGCATAGCTTCGACACCATAACATTGTCACTAACTTGAGATAACCACAAAGCATAGAGACTGATCTGCAATCCAAACACTTACTTCAATGGGCAGAACTGCGGCACGGTTTTCAAGTATCAAATATGAAGGTTGTGCTACAGTTCCAAAAGTAAGCTTTAAAAAGTTGGAACTGTAGCACAATCTTTAAATAACAATAAGATGTAGAGATTGTGTTGCGGCCCCAAAAGCAATGCTAATGATATAGAACTTTGGCACTATCATTTAAGTGGCAGGACTACGCCACAATCTCATATTGACATTGAAGCAACAATGATGCGCCGCCATCCTGATATGACGTTGAAATGACAGAACAACGCCGCAATTTTAAAGGTCACATTCACAAATACAATGACTTGAAGGATGAGGCAATAGGGTAAAACCGCTCTGCAACTATAAGCTAAGTTACGTCTCTCAAAAGCAAGCCAAGAAGCCATGACTTCACTCTCAAATTCCTTAGACACAACTTAGGTTCAGGCGGTATGCTTATCCTTCAAAATGGCCGCTCGGTTTTATTTACTGAGCCATACGGCTTGGTCTCAATTACCCCTAACACTATACTTCGTTGGTATTTTGGATGGAACGGTGTAGTATGACTTTAGGAGTGTCAGCGCAGTTCGAATGCTGTGTAATATTGTCACCCTACGTAATTATGGAGACACGGTTCTCAATGGCCCATTTATGATAACGGAATTCTAAAACGTTTATAGATGTGTAATTTTTCTAACATGGATGTAGTTTCTCATTGCGTTTTCACCTACACATGCATGCAGCTCATTGGCTTATTACTTCATGAAATCATCAGGTCATGATCTATTCAAAATTGAATTTTATCGCTTCAATTCAAAGCTTCCCGCCAAGTTTAAAATTCATCAAATCACGGTTTCCCGTTAAATGTCACGTTAGCAATTAGTGTACAGTAAATCAACAAGACAGATGATCGGCACGTGGCATAATCCAAAGGCAGAAATCAAAAGGATGGAAGACGGAGTTGGCGATCCGTGTGAATCTCATGTACTATAAATAGATACGGAACTGTAGCAAAAAAAGAGGGATTTTTTTTAAACTTTGTTTTTTTAGAACACCGAAATCAGAAATGTATTTTTTGCCATTTTTGTTTCTACCAAAAATAAATGAAGAAGATAAGAAAACTTTCCCGTGGACGTATGATTCATTAACATCCAAATCATGTAAATTCTGTCACTTGATGTTTTCAGCACTTTATTTTACTTTTTCTATCTAGAATGTTTAGCAGGATGTTTTGTTCCAACAAATTCATTTGAGACTTTCCATAAAATTTTGAATATTTCTCTTCATAATTGTGGACGCATTGCAGTAACACAATTACTTCCTTTAAAGGCAATTTTAATATTACTTAATTTTGTTGATTCTTAATCACGAAAACATTCAGCATCTGGTTACTTCAACAAAAATACTTCGGCGTTTTTAAGACGAAAAATCTCATTAACAACCATCATATAAGATTTGACTCTTTAATGTTCATTTAACTTAAAAAGTACGCAACAATGAGAAAAGGTAAGAAAAAATGTATGCATTAGGATCTTCGTAATGATATAAGATTAAAGAGGATCAAGATTATTTCAGTTGACAAAAGGCAAAGTGTCATTCAAAGTAATGGCATGGCAAGTATGAATTATCAATTAATGTTATACTTTCCCCTGAAATTATGAAACATAAATACAGTACTTTGAAGTAGAACCATCAAATAGAGCGAACAAAGTCGTCTATAAGGTTAGTTAAAAATTGACATTATATATATCGCATTAGAATTAAGTTTCGAAATTTCCATTTCAATTTCCAGCTTTTGTGGTTTTAAAAAAGTTCGATCAATTTTGGATATGTCGTTCTATTCAGAAATTGTAGCTTTTATTTCAGATTCAAAGTTCATTACCTATTTTCTATAAGAACCAAAGTTCTAAAATGCAAAAGCTTACACACGGCGTCCTTTTTCTTACGGGGTGTAAGCCTCAGAGCATTGAGGCATGGGTTTTCCGAAAAAACAATAAGGCGTAAGTTATTATTGCTTTGTTATTAAAAAAATTATTAATAAATTAGAGTTAATAATTAATCACATAAAACTGTAAATAAATACATATACATATAAACACTTAACTTCCTTACATAAATAAAATTTAAGCACTTGATTATATATATAACTACTACAATGGTTTTCTCATGACGTTAATAAAAATATTGACATATAGCATTTATATTATTTATCCAATATATTGCAAAATGGTTATTTTCTTGTAGTATATAGAAAGAGATGTAGTTTAAAGATTTAACCATGCAACAAGATGTTGGGGTTATCTCGCATGTTGCAAGAAAGAATGACGGTTTGGAATTGAAATTGTCTCACATCGCTGAATAAGTTGAAGAAGTGGTGTATAAATATGAGTTGGCAGACATATAATATTGAGGACTCATTTTGTTACAGCAAAATGTGTATCTACTCATATGTGTACGTCACTTGCTGGAGATGGAGAGCTTGGACTGACCATCTCGCACAACGACGGTATCAGAGCCGAATGTTGCGAATTGGGTCATGCAGACAAACGGTGCTCTCAAAAGTTACTCCAGAGGGATGTGAGTCACGGGGAAGACGGTTAGAGTTGTCTCGCATGGTGTAAGAAGGAACGACGGTTTGGAATTAGAATAGTCATGCATCGCTAAATAACTTGGAGAAGTGGTGTATAAATATGAGTTGGTATGCATGTAACACTGAAGATTTCTTTTGTTACAACAAAGTGTGCCAACTCATATGCATACGCCCGTGCTGGAAATGGAGAGCTTGGTCTGACTGCCATTACATAACGGATGCAAGGATCGTGCATAAATCATTCAAGGATATTGCGTAGATAACACACCCTCACTAGGCGAGGGATGCTCATCTTCCATACAAAGTACTAGCATGGGAGACAAGAACCCCGCTATATTCACTCAAATCGAACACAATCTACTTTTATACTTTCCGACATATATACAATTTAATTTCCACCAATATACACTTCTCAAACAATCAATTTTGAAATGAAATCAAATTGAAACGCCAAATCTAAATGGTAAAATAGGTAAAGGGTATGTTGCTCTAAAGGTGAGGGTGAATGGGCAATATGTGGAGGTACCACTTTTGTAGGTAAAAGTAACTATTTTGATTTGGCATAGACAGGTTTAGGTCAGTGTCTAGATAACCTTGTACTTTTAAAAAATTTCAAGCCATTTAGTTGCCCCGAGCGATGCATAGTGCAACCTTGATAAAGATGGATTTATTTTAGTATGTATGGTTCCTGGTATATGCGGTAGAGAAGGTTAAACATGTTATATTTCTTGCAGATATTTAAGTGAACGATGTTGCACATCCATTTTGCTGGTGCATGGTTAAAATTAATCTCAGAATTTTCAAGTAAAATCATAGTAGAACTCTAGTTATGACAGTCAATGTCACAATCTAGGTTCCAAGTATAACACAATGTATGTGATTGGATAAGGTATATTAATCATGTTTGGCATGTTCTGTCACTGTGTCACATACAAAATACAGATTAATAAATTTTACATAACGGAAAATGTACCTTTGACGGATCCATACCAAAACCACCCATTTGCATCATCCGCTGTGTGTCATCCATTGCTGCATATGCAGACAATAATTATAACTGACACAAACAATAACTGTCAATGTATTCCATACGCATTTGACATTACCATTTTCTTCACCCAATATGAGACTGAACAGACCCCGCAGCCCAAATAGATTGAGAAAATACCTGATGTAGTATTGTAAAATGATAGTAAACAAAATAGTTTTCAAGCACAACAAGAAATGGACAGGCATATTTCGTTTGAACGGAATATAACATACCAGGAACGACTGCTGACGTAGCTCACATCAACTGTGCTTAGATCAATACCATTTTGAAGCATGGATCTAAACCTCTGGGTGAGTGGGAATGGAATTTTTGCTACGACAATAACAATTAATGAGCAAGTTGCACATACAGTATTTATAGGACACATGCGGTCAGCACGGTATGAAACAACAAGAGCTATTGCATTCTTATTCTACTATAGGTATATAAGAAATTAAGAACTCACAATATTATTTTCTTCTCCAGAAGTCGGTCATCCATATACTTATATTTCAGACTCACAACCATATAAATTTTGGTAATATACTTATACTTATACTTATATTTCAGACTCACAACCATATGAACTAACCTGCAGATTATGACCAACTTCTGATCATTAGTTTGATTGTAACTAAGACTTACTGTGGTAATATTTTGGGTGAATCGTAATGGGAGTAAATGACACTAATTACAGAAATTTTGGTTCAATTGAGTATATGCTTGGTGGAGCAGAATAACTTAGCATTAGTTTATGAGCCATCAAGCCACATCAACCATGGACTATAGATGAAAACACATTACACATAAGCCCAGCAAACACAAGATAAGAAGTTTAAATGCAATTAGTTAATAAGCAAGAATAAATGTATGAACATTTGTTCCAAGTGCGTTCATCCTTTGGGATCCTATAACCATTTACACTATTGGAACTAACATTGTATTCACATGTATACTGAGGAAACAAGTTCAAACAAAACCACACTGCATAACAGACTATTTTCATTATGTTCTTCTGATTGAATGAGCAATACTGCTATGCATTCATTACCGTCATTAATTCAAAATGCACTACAAGGATAACCAAGGCAGAATAGATTGGAAGGCAAAATATGCATGTGGTTATGGAAGCGTGAACGCAATGTTTTTTTATGTTAAAATTTTGAAAGTCAACGGTGGTGGTGGCAGCAGCAACAACAATAATAAATGAGACCATAGTGGTGGTCCAATTAAGTAGAATATACTCCAACAAAGAAAATTGGAATAAAAATAAGTTTATCCTTTACAATCCAAAACTTAGAAAGGAGGTGATTTATACTCTAATCTTACACAAAATTGATCAAAATGGCATTTTTAAACAAGTGGAATATGCGCAATACCTGCTACAAAACCAGAAAAGAAGAAATTGACCCATGCAAAGGTGAGGGTCTGGATAACAAAGATGAATTCAGCAAATTTGAAAAAGAAAAAAAATGGTTAAACCATACATTGCAACCTTTAAATCATTTCCTCCTATACCTGTGGTATGATCATTGAAAGATTTTTCTTCATCATATCCATAGCCATGTTTGGATCTGAAAACATTTGTGCTTGAGGATTTTGAGCTTGACCTTTTGGAACATGCAACAAACCATTCTCCTGATAAAACAACGTTGAATTATTAAGTAAACCTAATCACATGCATTTACCACAACCAAAAGTTGAAACCAATGTCCAATTATATCGCCTGGAAACAAAAGAATTAATTAAACTTAAACTGAGCAAAAATAGCAATCATCATCAAGACAACGAAATAAGTCATATTCCAAGATTGTGAATTCCATTTTCTAGTCCAAAATAAAATAATATATCAGACTCCTAGATCTGATTCAAACCCCATCCAATGAAATCTCTGGTAGTCCGATACAATGCAAAACCCTAAGAAATAGTTGTACATTCATATCAACAGAAGGATTATTTCTTCGACAATGATTATAGACTAAGGGCAAGTTGCTTGTACAATGTTGTTCTAACTTTCCATTAGTTTTATGAATTACAGTCATCTAGACTACAACTGCAAGTCAACACATACATAGCTACACCAGTAATTTACATACAAGCTAAGGCTATAGCAAAATTACTTTGTACCCAGCTCAGCTTCCAAATGAACACCAAGGTAGCTACACCTGTAATTTACAAACACACAATCTGCTATCACCTCTTTCTATAGTTTCTTGTTTTTAACCAAACTTCCCTTGAAGGATCGGTGCATCAGAACTACACAGCCTAATTTTCTTAACATATAACTTTGCTCAAAAATCAGCCTAATTGGCCCCAAATAAAGTAGATCATCATTAATATATACCGAGAATTAGCAACTAATGCAAACAACAATTACTATATTCCAAATTGCACAACCTGAAACTTTAATAGAATACCATTCTAGTACGAATGTATACCTAATCAGTAGATGCTTACCTCGTTAGTGTAGTAAACCTTTCTCGCTTTAAACGCCTTTGCGGGAATAAAATTAGCCGCCGCCCTAAGATTCCTGGCCCGAATAACCAGCTGCCTATACTTCTCCCAAAATAAAAACAGATTAATATAAAGTGTAAATTAAATTAGGGTTAAAGTTCGAGCAACGAATTACCCTTCTCTGACGACTTTTTGATCTGGGGTTTGCGATGAACGCATGAGCTTGCCGACGAAGTATCTGAGAACGCCAATGAGAACCATGACTACCGAGAGAGGGATTAGCACCCAGTCTCTTATGGCTGTGTCGAGGACCAGATCTTCTGCCATTGATTTTATTTTTCTAATGAACAAAGAATATAAGATTCTCAACCCGCAGTTTAGCCTCAGCAGAACCCAGAGGGGGGCTGACGTAAAATATTGAAGTGATGCGGAAACCGGGGGGATGCATCAAATAAACCAAAAGTGAATTTTGGTTTGTTAATTTTTGGAACTAAATTGGTTTCTGTTCGACACTTTACAAATAAAAGTTCGATTATCGGTCTAAACAAATTAACCAAACTTTTATTATATTTTTAAAAGGGGGAATTAATTTAAAGGACAAAACTTTCTATATTTTTTGCCTCAAGGACACGACCTCAGTATTTTTACCACAAGGACAAACATTTTTCTAAAAATTATTCAGAAGGACAAACATTTTTCAAAATTATTCATAAGGACAACAAAACTGATACCGAGCTAAAAACTGATACCTAAAAACTGCTACCGATAACTACAAACTGATACCTAAAAACTGCTATCAATAACTAAAAACTGATACCTACAGAAAGTTGTCCTTCAGGATAAAATATTAAAGGTCTGTCCTTGAGGCTAAAAAGCTGTGAAATTTTGTCCTTGACAATAATTTCCTGTTTTTAAAATTACTAATATTATAATGATTTTTTTAAATTAGTTCAGTGGTCTAAATAAATTTATTTATCATATATATGTCAAAATTACTATTAAAAGCGTAACAATACAAAATAAAAATACTTTAATCGTATATTTATGTTTTATTTTAAAGTATAATGAATGAATCATTTTAGTTTGGTCAAATCGTACAGCTAACCGAACCAACCAAACTTAGTTCGGTTGTTTGGTTTGATTTTCATTTTTGTTGGTTTAATTTGGTTTAAACATGTTCATCATCGGACCAACTAAACCAACCAAATGCTCACTGCTAGTAGAAATGGTTAGGATGGTACAATTTTCCAAGAAGTACGCTGTGAGGGTTATGTTGTTTTTAGTCAGAAGTTCTGAATTCAATTTCTAATTTATAAATTAAAACTTCTCATGTTGTTTGTTTTTTGTTATAAATGTTTAATGACATTTTTTGTTTTGAACGTTGAACGCAAACAAACAAGTAATCAGCAATCAATATTCAAACTTCAGAGCTCAATGATCGGAATTCAGAATTCAACATTTTAAACAAATGGATGCTAAGCTAATAGAAAATTATTTATTTTTCTGTTCTGTGCATGATGATAAATATAGTAGAAATGCTAAGGCCCAAACTTAGTAACGAGGGATTAAAAAAGGTACTTTATTTAATGATGATGCATGTTTAGTACAATGACGGGTTAGAAACAAACTTACTTTATATCAAAAGTACAAAATCTATAGATAAGATTACTAAAAAAACCCCATGGAGCATATTTTGAGGATAGAAACTATTAGCGGTGTTTCCATTGAGGAAGTGAGTTAGGTTTTCTTATAAGTTATAGTCATCATATGAGAAAGGTGATGAAGAATGGTTGTGCCAAGATATTAAAATCAAAACAGTTGGCAAAAGCATGTGGAGAAAGAAAAATACGAAGAAAAAGAATGCAAAGGACATTAAAAGTAGCAAATAATTTCATTATTGATTCTTTAATTACATGGTATTGTGTATATAAATAGTAAGCGTTACGACACGCAATCCGCACGTGATAATGGATCACACTTCATGCGTGAATTGTTTTTTATATAAATTGGATATGTTTAACTCGTTTGAAAAATAAGATTCGCACAAATATTAATCATATTTTTGCGTTGAAATGATATGTATTTAGTTTTAATTTTTATTTCTAAATTGTACCATCAAATTTTTTGTTAGTTTAAATTTATATCTCTATTATCAATTACTAAAGAATGAATTTAATTTTTTATTAGTTTGAATTTTTATTTTTGTTAATAATTAATTAAAAAACGACTTTGAAAAAAAGTTTGTTTGTTAGGTCCAATTTCTAAGTGATACTAAGATAGGTGGGTTTTGAATTGGTAAAAAAATGTCTGTTAAATCCTGTTTTTAAGTAATATTAATATTTAATAATATTTGTAGATGAATATTTTTGGTAGTTCACGTTAATACCAAAAAAGTGGGACACCAAAGGTATTACACTATTATTAAAGATAAATTGATTATTGTAGCATCCTTTATCTTGAGGCTCAAAGCTAAGCGCTATAGATGCTGAAGTCATCTACAATAATAACTTCCGATGACAAAATACGATAATGTTAATAGTATCTATAATATCAGAAGCACATGAATATGAAATAAAATTAACATCGATTTCAAAAAACAACTTTTTTGATTACATTTCAAATTAGTATTTCATATTTAGTTACATAATCTTAAAATGATTCTCAGGTCTTGATCAGATATAATTATTACAAATTACGCCAAGAGCGACATATGAAGATGTCCACTTGGATGATCAGAGTACTAAGTAGATATATCAATCATAAGTACACCACAGCAAAAATAATAATAAATAGCACCTACATAGCTAACTCTACCTCTTGCACGTCTTTGAAAGCTTATTCGTCCAACCTACAAATTACGGTGAAAACGTTAACTTCTTGTTAGACATAAAGCCTGGCATTAATAATACTATAACATCTCAATTTATTGATATTAAATGAGACCACGTTGCTTTGCAGAACGAGTTTCCTCTCACTAATATCCTTTTAAAGGCATATATTTTGCAAGTCAAAATCCTGCAATCAAACTGATTATAACAATAATAGCAAGTGCATATATGTAAAATAATCAGGAAATCAATGGATTATTTTTCCACATTATAATTTTATCTGGCTAACTATTAATCATTAGCTGGCTCGGGCCTACCAGACATAATCAACAATCTAACTTCTATTAGACACAATACTAGGCTGACTGCCTTTAACTTTCTTCTTCTAGGACCAATAGAACCTAATGGTTTTGTGGACTCACCAATAACCTATCTTTACTCTGTATATTCCTTTCTGTGTGTATCCTCATTTTAGTCCCACCCGTGACAAAGCATACACAGTGAAATTTTAGACTTATTTTAGGTACAGGCTAATAACTAAAGTATAGGGCACGATCCTATACCAGTCCCAACTGTTGAATATGCGCTTATATGATTTTTGTTTGATGATAATAAACATATATACATTCGTTTAAATGTATTTGTTAATATACTATTTTATTTTTACAGATTAAATAAATATTTGCTGAATAAAATAAATAACACGGATTTTGAATTCAAACGAATATTTTATTCAAACAAATATTTATTACAATTTTGAACAGTACAATTTTAAGCTCTCACTATAACTATACAAATTCAATTTACATTCAGAACCTCACTACATATCACTCACACTCATATTTCTATCTTCAACTGCATTCCAGTTTGAATCCAGCATCTGAGCAATCCGCAAAAATATTCACTAACGCAGTAAAATTGAAAAAGAAATATTTTTGCAATATAAAATAAAATATGGTTTTCGAAAATATTGTTTGCCTCAGTTATTTGGGTTGTTCATCATAATTTACATTTGAATTCATCACACACGAACAATGTGACATGCATAGTGTATCACTGTATATGCCACAAGGCCGTGCACACCGATATGCACTTGATTGATTTACAGGGACAGGTGAGCACAGGTCAAACCCAAATGAAAAGCCGGTTTCAACTCACGTGCAATAACATAAAAGTCACAATTCTCAGCACAAGGTCAAACCCGAGTTTTAAAACTGGATTCAACTCAGGTGATAAATCAAATGAAATGGTCAAGATACATAATTCATAGGGTCGACCAAAAATCCAAATGCACAAAAGCATGATGCAAACTGAACAACAGATCAGCCATGACCAAAGAGAAGTCAAATGCAATAGACCGAGAACCAGACCAGTGCAGCCAACTAAAGAACAGAATTACTCACAACTAAACCAACATGAATGAAGATACAGGGAAGAGACATGTACACAAGGGAAGTTACCCAAAACAGAGAGCACAAATGAAGACTACAGGTCTCAATGTCAATGAATGACAATGCACCAACCAAAAATTCAAGGCAACAAAGACCAAAATGCATGAACACAGTAAAGACCACAAAGGCAATGCATCAGTGAATCAACTGAAGAATGAACTCGAACAGTAAACATATATGCACAGGTACAAACAACAGTGAGCACATTCATATGTACAAATGCAAAGAACATCAGTGATACAAATGCAACACAGTGGGAACCACAATGCAAGCCGAGCATCAAGACACTAAGCAACTGGAAACAACAAAAAGATGCAAGCACACTCAAACCAGATGCATGCTCGATGCAAAAGTCCAAACCAGGTTCAAATTATACAAGCTCCAGAAGGACAATGCATGTACAAGACTCAGAGACCAAGAAATGAACAAAATACATGCAAATGCATCAAAGCACTGAGACATGAATGCATCATTTACAACATACAAACAAGCACATGAAGTAATGAAGCACTGAAGAGATGCAACCA
Source organism: Allium cepa (assembly GCA_030765085.1). Taxonomy (NCBI): domain Eukaryota; kingdom Viridiplantae; phylum Streptophyta; class Magnoliopsida; order Asparagales; family Amaryllidaceae; genus Allium; species Allium cepa. Next base: position 959,080,220 of record CM060935.1, read on the forward strand.
GCTACACGAATAAACAGAAGCATACAGTTCAAATTAATAGGGGCAAATAATACAATATGGGAATATGACTGTAAGCAGTGTCACAAGACCAGTGAAGTACGACATCATCATAGACAGGTGCAAGCTCAACAGTCAATTGTGACCAAGTACAAGTGCAAGTGAAACACAAGAAGCAAATGCTACCATGACTCGAGTGCACGCTACAACAACAATGACCAAGTGCAGCATCAGTGAAGCCAAAGCATGATACAGGTGAACAGAAGGATCAAATGTGCAAAGTGGAGACCAAACAAAAACTAGAGTGCAACAGGCAAACACAACAATACCGCTGAGAACAATGGAATACAATTTCAGATGACTCAGACGAACACAAGGCCGCAACAAACATACATATGAAGCAGTTCAAATCCAAGTGCAAATCCAAGAATATATACATGATGCAAATGCACAAGTACAGGCCGAGAAAAATCAAGAAAGAATTTTTCAAAAATGACCGAAGTACAAATGTAACGTAGTGATAAAAATTCATGTGCGTATGCAGTATTGACAAAGTCAAAAATCAACACTGTGATGAGCACGACAATTCAAAGTAGCAATTCTCTACCGTGTCAACCAAGGAATCAAGTGCATACGAATTTGATTAAGTCAAAGAAATCTCAAGCATCAATACATAATCAAACGGGCGATCAAACGAAAATGACAGATTCAAATATATTTATACGAATGCAAATATAGGAATTCAACCTATATAAAAGCCCAATCATCATCGGCAATTTATCTATCGAGTTCAAGTACGAAAACACAAAAGCACAAAAGCATAAAATTACATACCGAAGCAAGGAGTCGAATTCGATCGAACAACGAAGCAGCCGAAGAGAGCAACGAGAGAAGATCAAAGCTACTCACGCATTATCCACAAGATTGATCAAACATAAAGTCGGCAGCTTTATCAAACCCTAAATTGGATCGAAGGGACGAAGCCCTAAATTTGCAAGAGGAACGGCCGCCATTACGAATGGAGCAAATAAAAGAGACAGGTCGAATGACAAAGGGGGCCGGCCTATTTTCTAAAGAGCCTTCTATTTTAAAAAAGGGCTTTGTATTTTAAAATTAGGGTTATTTAATATTTAAATTGTTTTTTAATTGTATTTTCTTTTTTAAACCATTTTAAATTTCTAGTCGTGTGATTAGGGGCAAGCTACTTGGCGTAGCTTGAGAATTCGCAACTCAGTGGCTGAGTTGTGGCAGGGTTTTGAGCGTAGAGTTAGATTTAGTCGATAGCGGGTGTCGCGGGTTTACGTGTGTAAGCGAGGGACTATCTAATTCCTAGTAGAAACCTTGGGGGCAGCACGTAGGCAGGGTTTTGCCGAAGCTGGGTAAATTCTGTATCGTTCTATTTCTGCATTTATTATTCTGCTATTATCTGTGCTGCTATTGTTCTGTGATCTATGTTAAAACTATTTTATAAGCTTCCGCGATTAATTTTTATAATTTATAACATCACCCTATTCACCCCCCTCTAGGGTGAAATCGATCCTACAAGTGGTATTAGAGCTAGGAATAGAAGTCATCATTTGTTTTTAAAAAAAAAATCGTTTTTTTTTTCAAAAAATTAGTTTTTTGTTTTCAAAATTTTGAATTTTTAAAATGGCTTATTTTAATAATGCTTTTACAGACGGTCAATCCATAGTTAGACCACCAATGTTCAATGGTGAATATGCTTACTGGAAAAATAGAATGAAAATTTTTCTGAAAACCATTGACGCTTGGAATATTGTTGAGACAGGTTATAGAACACCAACTATAACTGTAGATAATCAAGAAATAGAGAAACCAAAGGATCAATGGACAAAACTAGAAAATAGATTACAAAATGCTAATGCTAGAGCTATGAATTCTATTATCTGTTCATTGGATCAATTTGAGTTTAATTGTGTCTCACATTGTCTAACTGCACAGGAAATATGGCACACACTAGAAGTGACTCACGAAGGAACATCTCAAGTCAAAGAATCTCGCCTTGCCATGCTAAGCAGCGAATACGAGAACTTCACAATGGCGAAGGAAGAAAATGTCAAAGAGATGCATGGACGACTTTCCAATATCGTTTACAAATCAAAAGCTCTTGGAAAATCATACACAGAGTTGGAGATGGTCCGAAAAATCCTTAGAGTCCTTCCACGAAAATTTGAAGCAAAAGTGACTGCCATTCAAGAATCAAAAAATTTGAAACAAATGAAAGTCGAAGAACTCATCGGAAATCTCACCACTTATGAGCTAGAAACGAAATTCAAGGAAGAGCGTGAAGGAGGAGATACTCGAAAGAAATCAATAGCACTCAAAGGAACAACCGAAAGTGATGATGATAACGATGATGATGAAGGAGCAGCAGAGCTGGCACTACTAATAAAGAAATTCAAAAAGTGGAATCGCAAATATGGAAATCCAGCTCGAAATCATGAATTGAAAAGCAGAATAGGCAAAGCACTTGACTACTCAGAAGAACAGGAGATCATCTGTCATAAGTGCAACCAACCCGGACACATCAAGCCCAATTGTCCTCGAAATCGACGCGACTTTGGAAAGAAACAGAAAAAGAAAAGTTTTGCAGCCACTTGGGATGAAATGGATGAGAATGATAAAAGTACTAGCAGTGAGAGTGAGAAAGCAGATATGTGCCTTCAAGGAAATATAACTGATAGCGACGATGACGAGCCAAGCAAGGTATCAAAACTTACTCACTCTGAATTACTTATTTATTTCCACGAAGTAAATGGCTATTTTGAATGACTTAGGGAAAAATACGCCAAACTTGAATCTCAAAAGGATACTTTGATAGAATGCAATGAACAACTTGATCAATTAGTTAAGAACTATCAACGTATGATCCCTAAGTGTGGTAAGTGTCCAACATTCGAAGAGGAAATTAAAAAATCAGAAATCAATATAAAATCACTTGAAAATGAAATTCTGATTTTAAAGGAGAATGAAAATACTAGGAGAGAGAATTCTATTAAAAAATGCACACAATTGTTAAACGAAAATGAATCTCTCAAATCACAAGTCCAACAACTGTCTACTACTTTAGATAAATTTTCCAAAAGTGAAAAATCGTTGAATATGCTATTAGGAAAGCAAACTGTTAATTCGGTTAGACAAGGACTTGGATATAATAATTCGAAAATTGTTGAAAGCAATATTAATCAAGTTAATTCTATGTGCACAATTTGTAGAAAATATGGACACAATCACAATAATTGTTGGTATAGACCCAAACATGAGAAAACTATACCGATTTGGGTTCCAAAAGGCACAAATATAAAATCTCTCAAAGTTAAACAAATTTGGGTGCCGAAGGGAACAATTATAAATAGTTTTGGGTCTTTACAAAATTGTTTTTCAAAATTTTCTTCCACTAACAACCATGGACCTATAAAAACAAATAGATCACATAAACCTTTCAACGTGTAGGTGTGGTGGCAGGCTAAGGAACAACAACAGTGTTCTCTGGATTTTTGGCTGTTCCAGAAACACAACGGGCGACAAAGCAAAGTTCCTTAGCCTAGTATAAAGGTGACAGAATCACAATGGACAACAACGAAAAATTATCGTAAAGGTAAAACAGTTAAATTTATATTTATTTGAACGATATATTAAATGTGATAATCTGCACCGCATTTTGAATTAAATCAGTCAATAATGAGATGATGAAAAGATTTTGTTTCTGACTTATTCAACATAGTTGGCCAATTATATTCTTATGTCAAAAACACTATAATAATCTCTAGATTCTTTGAATTACTTCATATATAAATCATTTTGAATTAAAAATAGTGTTTTGTTGGATAATAATACATTTGGTTATAATTCGGCTAACTCTATATTCACGGTTTTTGATTATTTACACGGCTTCATTTCAAATTCAAGAGAATGCCATTTAAATTGCTGTTAAAATTGAGTTTGAAATTTTTTGGCGCACACTTCATGTTTTGGTCAATCGAATTCAATTAATGATGATTTTGAGTGAATGAGAAATTTAGATGCAGATTACACCGGTAATCTAGTTGATAGAAAAATTACTAGTTGAACGTGATTTTTGAGACATTTAGTAACTGCATCGTTTTTCAAAGAAAATATCTGCATATTCTTCATTTAAAATAATTTTCAAATAGCAGAAAGTTTTCTTTTAAAACCCCCTGGAGAAAATCATTTTTGACCATATTTTCAGATTAGTCATTTTTGAAAAATTAATTTCATAATTATTTTTGAATTTGATTTTAAATGACTATTTTGACTAATCTGACTCTCTAATGTTTATCGAAAAGAAAAATAGTGATTGAAAAAGTGAAGAGTGTTAATATTGATCATATATTATGACTCGAGACGGTATAATTAGTAAATTTCTTTAGAAATTTAAACAAGAGTTATAAAACTTTTTGTTGGTAAAAAATTCCATGACCATCTCTATATCTATCATATTTCTAACGACCATCAGTCATCAAAATTCTATATAGTTTGTTAATATGTGGTACTTTAAACAGGAATCGTTCGTTTTTCATTTTTGCATTTTTTTTAAATAATAATAATAATAAATACCAAAGTATTCACTCTCATTTAAAAGTCCTCATGGTTATGCATGGGTGAATTACTTGGAATTTGTTATGTGCTTCCATGCTCATTTAAAAGTCCTCACGGTTATGCATGTATGGAACACATATCAAAAGTTGATTTTTAAAATAAACAAGTTGATTCTAATCCCATTTAAAAGTCCTCACGGTTATGCGTGGTTAGAAGATACTTGAATTCATTTTAAAAAATAAAATTGGAATACTACTAATCTCATTTAAAAGTCCTAACGGTTATGCATGGTTAGTAGATATTCAAATTCCTGATATAACTTACCACGAATAGACACAACTGTATGGTTTTATATGATGACATCATTTCCATCATTCTAAAAGTGGAATATGCGCCTAACAAAATATTTATGATTTTTATTTGATTTTTTATTGAAATTTAATATTTATATTCAATTGAGTTTTAATGTTGGATTAATATCGATCACTTTATCTCTATTTTCTCTAACACTATTATTCTTTTGCTGATAACAAAAGGGGGAGAGAAAAGTTAAGATTTTGTCAAATAAAATCAAGCAAAGGTCAAATAATTTTCCATTTTGCATCTAGGCTCATTTGCATATTTTATTTGTATGCAAATATGTAGGGGGAGCTTTGTGTAGAGAGGAATCATTTAAATAGGGGGAGCAATTAGAGCATATCAATGATCAAATACATTTAATATATTAAAAATCTTAAATATATGTTTGTTATCACAATTAGAGCATATCAATGATCAAATACATCTAATATATTCAAAATCTTAAATATATGTTTGTTATCATCAAAAGGGGGAGATTGTTGAATATGCGCTTATATGATTTTTTTTATGATAATAAACATATATACATTCGTTTAAATGTATTTGTTAATATACTATTTTATTTTCACAGATTAAATAAATATTTGTTGAATAAAATAAATAACACAGATTTTGAATTCAAACGAATATTTTATTCAAACAAATATTTATTATAATTTTGAACAGTACAATTTCAAGCTCTCACTATAACTATACAAATTCAATTTACATTCAGAACCTCACTACATATCGCTCACACTCATATTTCTATCTTCAACTGCATTCCAGTTTGAATCCAGCATCTGAGCAATCTGCAAAAATATTCACTAACGTAGTAAAACTGAAAAAGAAATATTTTTGCAATATAAAATAAAATATGATTTTCGAAAATATTGTTTGCCTCAGTTATTTGGGTTGTTCGTCATAATTTACATTTGAATTCATCACACACGAACAGCGTGACATGCATAGTGTATCACTGTATATGCCACAAGGCCGTGCACACCGATATACACTTGATTGATTTAAGGGGACAGGTGAGCACAGGTCAAACCCAAATGAAAAGCCGGGTTCAACTCACGTGCAATAACATAAAAGTCACAATTCTCAACACAAGGTCAAACCCGAGTTTTAAAACTGGATTCAACTCAGGTGATAAATCAAATGAAATGGTCAAGATACATAATTCATAGGGTCGACCAAAAATCCAAATGCATAAAAGCATGATGCAAACTGAACAACAGATCAGCCATGACCAAAGAGAAGTCAAATGCAATAGACCGAGAACCAGACCAGTGCAGCCAACTAAAGAACAGAATTACTCACAACTAAACCAACATGAATGAAGATACAGGGAAGAGACATGTACACATGGGAAGTTACCCAAAACAGAGAGCACAAATGAAGACTACAGGTCTCAATGTCAGTGAATGGCAATGCACCAACCAGAAATTCAAGGCAACAAAGACCAAAGTGCATGAACACAGTGAAGACCACAAAGGCAATGCATCAGTGAATCAACTGAAGAATGAACTCGAACAGTAAACATATATGCACAGGTACAAACAACAGTGGGCACATTCATATGTACAAATGCAAAGAACATCAGTGATACAAATGCAACACAGTGGGAACCACAATGCAAGCCGAGCATCAAGACACTAAGCAACTGGAAACAACAAAAAGATGCAAGCACACTCAAACCAGAAGCATGCTCGATGAAAAAGTCCAAACCAGGTTCCAATTATACAAGCTCCAGAAGGACAATGCATGTACAAGACTCAGAGACCAAGCAATGAACAAAATACATGCAAATGCATCAAAGCACTGAGACATGAATGCAGCATTTACAACATACAAACAAGCACATGAAGTAATGAAGCACTGAAGAGATGCAACCAGCTACACGAATAAACAGAAGCATACAGTTCAAATTAATAGGGGCAAATAATACAATATGGGAATATGACTGTAAGCGGTGTCACAAGACCAGTGAAGTACGACATCATCATAGACCGGTGCAAGCTCAACGGTCAATTGTGACCAAGTACAAGTGCAAGTGAAACACAAGAAGCAAATGCTACCATGACTCGAGTGCACGCTACAACAACAATGACCAAGTGCAGCATCAGTGAAGCCAAAGCATGATACAGGTGAACAGAAGGATCAAATGTGCAAAGTGGAGACCAAACAAAAACTAGAGTGCAACAGGCAAACACAACAATACCGCTGAGAACAATGGAATACAATTTCAGATGACTCAGACGAACACAAGGCCGCAATAAACATACATATGAAGCAGTTCAAATCCAAGTGCAAATCCAAGAATATATACATGATGCAAATGCACAAGTACAGGCAGAGCAAAATCAAGAAAGAATTTTTCAAAAATGACCGAAGTACAAATGTAACGTAGTGATAAAAATTCATGTGCGTATGCAGTATTGACAAAGTCAAAAATCAACACAGTGATGAGCATGGCAATTCAAAGTAGCAATTCTCTACCGTGTCAACCAAGGAATCAAGTGCATACGAATTTGATTAAGTCAAAGAAATCTCAAGCATCAATACATAATCAAACGGCCGATCAAACGAAAATGACAGATTCAAATATATTTATACGAACGCAAATATAGGAATTCAACCTATATAAAAGCCCAATCATCATTGGCAATTTATCTATCGAGTTCAAGTACGAAAACACAAAAGCACAAAAGCATAAAATTACATACCGAAGCAAGGAGTCGAACTCGATCGAACAACGAAGCAGCCGAAGAGAGCAACGAGAGAAGATCAAAGCTACTCATGCATTATCCACAAGATTGATCAAACATAAAGTCGGCAGCTTCACCAAATCCTAAATTGGATCGAAGGGACGAACCCCTAAATTTGCAAGAGGAACGGCCGCCATTACGAACGGAGCAAATAAAAGAGACGGGTCGAATAACAAAAGGGGCCGGCCTATTTTCTAAAGAGCCTTCTATTTTAAAAAAGGGCTTTGTATTTTAAAATTAGGGTTATTTAATATTTAAAGTGTTTTTTAATTGTATTTTCTTTTTTAAACCGTTTTAAATTTCTAGTCGTGTGACTAGGGGACAAGCTACGTGGCGTAGCTTGAGAATTCGCAACTCAGTGGCTGAGTTGTGGCAGGGTTTTGAGCATAGAGTTAGATTTAGTCGATAGCGGGTGTCGCGAGTTTACGTGTGTAAGCGAAGGACTATCTAATTTCTAGTAGAAACCTTGGGGGCAGCACGTAGGCAGGGTTTTGCCGAAGCTGGGTAAATTCTGTGTCGTTCTATTTCTGCATTTATTATTCTGCTATTATCTGTGCTGCTATTGTTCTGTGATCTGTGTTAAAACTATTTTATAAGCTTCCGCGATTAATTTTTATAATTTATACCATCACCCTATTCACCCCCCTCTAGGGTGAAATCAATCCTAAACCATCTTGTCTCCTAATATCTTGTCATAAACCTAGGGTTAACTACCCTATTCATATTTTATTTACTGTCTTAGGGTTGATTACCCTATTCATGTTTCAGCTATTGTCTTAGGGTTAACTAACCTGTTAAAATTTCATTTCCTTGTAGATAATCTTTACAAATGATTGATCCATGAAATCATACCTTTATAAAACAAGGAAATCATATACTTTGTTTTACTCAAATACTTATGCCATGGTATATGTTTTACACAAAACAATGTTGATGAAACCTTATTAATGGAATTATCTGTCCCTTCAAAGTAAGTTAAACCCTTTTTAACTTAAAAGATTTTAGACCATGAAGCCAAGGTAAAACCTTTGAAACCCTTGTTTAAAACTTTAAACAATGCTTTCCGAAATCATTGAGAATAACCCTTTTGAAAGCTTTACTAAAACCTTAGACATCCTCTTTTAAAACCATTTAAACTTGTCTTTCGAAAGCATTAGAAACCCTCCGTTCAAATACTCAAAATAAACCTTTTGAAAACATTGGGGATCTCCCCTTCGAAATACATACTATATATCTTTCGAAAGTATTGGATTCGCGTAAAGAATCGTGAAAACGTTGCTTCGAAACATTTTATGATTATTCCTTTCGAAATCATTGCGTTTAAATTTTTATATAGCTAAGGGTTATAAAGAACTAAGGCGAAATCATTACTTTCGAAAGCATTTATCCCCAGTACAAGAAAGAGGATAGTTTCAAACCCCACCCTTTCAAAACCATTACCTCTGAAACCATTTTAAAAATAGCTATAGGACCCTTTCGAAAGCACTGAGAAGGCGGCTTCAAAGTAACAAAGCGAAAGTACCATTTCGAAATCATTATTTTAAGGCTATATAAAAAAGCGATCTTAACTAGTTCGAAATGTGAGAATGTGACAGCATGGGTCTCGAATAGGTTCAAAGCGGCAATCCTTTCGAAAGCTTCTTTTAAAACAAAAAGGCGGTAACTCTTTCGAAAGCTCTTCTCTAAAACAAAAGCAAGTTGATTGTGTTGAAAGCTAATATAGTTGGCTTTAACATTTTTAAAAGCATCATTTATAAACATAAATAGTTCAAAGTTAATAAGAATAGTTTCTACCCGTTCGAAAACGAGGTTTCGACACTGTACCTTCCCCCTTTCTCCAATGCACTACGTATCGATTACTTGATACCATGTGCACTGGTTTTGAATAGGTTCTTTAGCGGAAGCATATTGTCGAATGCACAAATGGAAGTGGCGAGGCAGTAAATCCAGGCAAAACTGATTTTTAGCCTTAAAAAAAATTATTTTTACCTAAATGCCTTATTTGTTAAAATGTAATCAGTTGTCGTTTCTTTATCAAAATCTTTTTCTAAAAGTGTTGTTAACTCAGAATTATTAATTAAGAACGTAAAACAAATAAGCCATTTTCCTTGATAAAACATTTAGGTCCCCTGGATTAAATAATTTTATAGTCATAGTAAAATACTTAGGAACATTTCCCAAAAATCAGCATAATTCACTTTTAATATGTTTTCCAACATATTTAAATTTCAGATCCGAAATCAATATATAATTACCTTAAATAATTTAAACTCAATTTTAGCTATTTTCTTTTATAAAAATTCATAATAAATTCACAATAACTTAGAAAATTATAAAGCTTGAAACCCACTTCTAAAATAATGCTTCCAACCATATATCAAAAACGCAAGTCATTTGGATGCCATTTAATGGGTTTTTAAATCTAAACTTGTCATAAAATCTGTATGGAACAATATAAATCATCAACAAGCATATATATATATATCCATTTAAACAAATATAATATGGCATATTATTTGCAAAGTTATTCGGATCAAGCCTTATAATCAAAATCATTATTTAAAGTGAGATATAAATCTATTATTCATCTTAGCTTGGTGTTAAGAAGTTGGGATTTGTCCTTTGATTGGATCCTTTAAGCTTTCTACTTGTTTCCTAGCTTATCTTCCTTTGATTCCTCTTAATGTTGGTCAGCCGAGCTTATAAGTGTTTTGGTTTTGTTTGTAAACATTGAAATGAATAAGAAACGAAGGTAAGAACGGTTTAGGGTACAAGAATGAAGACTATTCCTATTTTTTCCTTATCATATTCCTCTTACTTACTTCTTTTTTAATTCTCTTTTGCTCATACATTCATTAAGACACAAACCCCTTATTGATTAACAGATCTCAAGCACTTAACCATCTACATTATTTCATTTAATCTATCTAATTAAATGTCTTAAATAATGTTAGTCAAAATTTGGGACATTACAGACTCCCCTCCTTGGAGCATTTCGCCTCGAAATTTCGATAAGGTACTCACAACAATCAAACATAAAGGTAAAACATACCATTAAACAAGTCAGTATAAGTATCTCTAATCTTGCTCTCAGTTTTCCAAGTACAGTCCATCTCGTCGTTACTTCACTTTGCTTTGACTAATCTAAATGTCTTGTTCTTTAGTCTATTTTCATTTCTCGCGACTATACGAACTAGTTTTCTAACTATGGTCATATCTGGTTCCACTATTAGATCATTTAACACAATCGGTGCAATAGTAGTTTCTGGATCTCAAACATAATTCCTTAGATGAGAAATGTGAAAAACATTGTAGGCTCCTGCCAAACTATTTGGTAGCTCTACTCTATATGCGAGTTTCTCGATCCTTTCTATAGTAGGAAATGGTCCAATGAATCTTGGTGCCAATTTTCCTGATTTTCCAAATCAGATTACACCTTCATCGGTGATATCTTGATGAAAGCATGATCTTTGACTGTGAACTCTAATTCTTTCCATCTTTTATCGGCATAATTTTTTTGCCTAGATTGAGCTTACTTCATCCTAAATTGAATTAACTCAATCTTTTCTGCAGCTTCTTTAACCAAATTCGAATCATGAACTAATCTGTCCCCGATCTTTAGCCAATAAATGGAAGACTTACATGGTCTTCCATACAAAGCTTCAAACGGTATCATCCCTATACTAGTCTGATAACTATTGTTATAAGAAAACTCAACTAACTGTAGGTGGTCTTCCCATGATCCTCTAAAGTCTAGCACATAAGTGAAAGTGAATAGGACCGTATAATATGGATAAACAGTGAAGCAGAGTATAGATAGTAAATAGTGCGGAATATAAATGCAGTAAGTAAAATAACACCAGATATTTTATGCTGGTTCGGAGCACCGTCCTACGTTCAGTCCCAGACTCCTTCTGGAATTTCACTACAACAACCCTCACTTAACCAGGAGGAACAGGTTTATACAACCCTGAGCAACAGAACAGGGACCTGAGCAGCAGAACAGGATTTCGCCTCAGCAGCCGAAGAGGACTTTCCCTTGCCTGAGCAGCAGAACATGACTTTGACAAAATATGAAAGTAGTTGACTAAGTGTGTTCTTGATAACACTGATTTGTCAATTAAGATTACAACCTTCCTATAATCAATTCCTCAAGTATATAAATAGTGTGTGAAGATTTGAAAAGGAAGAATATTGCTAAGAATCAACGTATATAAAATATAATTCAAAGTTTCAAAGCAATTGAAAGTATTGGAGCACTTAGAATAATCACAAGAGAGAGAGTAGAGAGTTAGAATCAAAGATTGGTATTTTTTGAAGAAGAGAGAACACCTATATATATTCATTAGAGAATTGCAACCCTTGGTGAAGAGTTTCAGGCAGGAGAAACAACTTTTGATGGTTTGCATCTCTTCATGAAGAAGATGTCTATTCAGAATTTTGCAGTTGTTGCCAGTTCAGTCGATTGGAAATATTGGTCAGTCGACTGGTTTTGAAAAAATTTAAAAAAATGTATTTTAAATTTAAAAGAGGTGACGATTGTGCATATGCACAGTCAGTCGACTGGTTGCAGAGTGTAAAAACTCTCGGGTTCAGCTTCAGTCGACTGAATTCAAAAACATGCACATTTATGTTAAAATGCACAGATTCAGTCGACTGGTTGATTGTATTCAGTCGACTGAATTCTGTTGTTAAGCAAAAACTATAGTAGCTCATTTGGTTAGAGTACTTGCCTTCCAATCTAGTGACCCGGGTTCGAGTCTCGCTCCATGCATTTTTTTTGAAAACTTGATTTTGATTAAAATATGCATGCAAGTTTATTTGAATGTGAATGATGATTCTTGAGGAAAGATTTTAACAAAGCACTAACTAGACTCTATATACATATTTGATGACTCTTGTTAAAATATATAACTATATGAACCATATTTTGAGTCGTTGAGTCAGGATTATGTCGTAGTCGTAGATTCGTGAATTTTTTGTCAGCAATCAAAACCTATGATCCAGCATTCTCCCCCTTTTTGATGATTACAACTCCATTTTCTACGAACGAATCTTTGACAAGCTTTGTTGATCTTATCTCTCTCACTGAATATCTTCCTGTAATTGTGCTATAGATTTCTCCCCCTGAATCTATGCTATATATTCCTATTTATCTTCTTTTTTCCCCTTTGCATGGTTTATTCCTGCAAATAGTGTTAGAGAGCAATATCTTTCTCCCCCTTTGTCATCGACAAAAAGGAGAGTTTATATGATGATATAAAATATATTTTACATAAGTGTTAACATAGAGCAATATAAAACAAAATAACTACTACTTATAATGTAAGGTATCAGAAAAAATTAACATTTAAAGCATGCGATACCCAAGGTTCTTATAATTTCCTACTTTTTAGGAAACCATACCCATTTGGGTGTAGTTGAACCTTTATAAATATAATTTTCATTATTAACTACCATATCAAAATAATCATCAATGTATTTTTCTCTATTTTTCCAATTAACAGGAACCCATATACTTAGATAATTTTTATTCATATTTTCTGTTAATGATTTTGCATTTCTAAAGAAATTATCAACATTATAGGTCATAGTAGTATTTGAATTTCTATACAAATTGGATATAGGTTTTACTCGAAATTTAGTACTAACACTATCATTTTTACTACACATGAAAGCATATCTAGTGCTATTTCTACGATCAGTTTTATTATATCCTAAACCCATTTTATTTGAAGTAGACTGAGAATTTTCTATTATTTTAGAAAGATTTTCTCGTCCTTTATTAAAATTATAAATATTTTTATTAATATCTTCTAGCTTAGTTTTAAGACTAGATTTTTCTAACTTTAATACTTTAGTGTTAGATTTTAAATCATTAAGTTCAACTGATAAATCATCATTTTTATTCTTTTGAATTTCTAATTCTTGAGTTATCATAGAAAGTTGTGAAGCTAAATTAGAATTAGATTCTTGAGATTTTTCAAGTTCTTCTTCAAGAATTTTCTTTTCATCTCTAAGCATACTAATTTCCAATATGGATCTATTTAGTTTTCCTTGTAACTCCTTATTATATTTCTTAGTCTGTTTTACAAAATCTACTAGTTCAGAATTAAGTTCAACTAAATCTTCAAAACTTAATTCACTTACATCATCATTTGAAGCCATGAAGCATATATTTGCTTGCTCTTTGTCACTGTCACTGTCGCTTTCTGGTGATGAAGAATTTGAATCATCCCATGTTACAGAAAATGCTTTCTTCTTGAATTTGTTCTTCTTGAATTTGTTTTTCTGTTTTTCTGGACAATCTTTTTTCATATGACCCTTCTTATGACATTCATAACATTCCATGACAGATGATGATGGTTTATTGTTATTATTGTTGCTAGAATTATTTTTGTAGCTCTTGCCCTTGTTATTCTTTTTGAATTTCAAAAACTTTTTGAAATTCTTAGCAATAAATGCCATATTCTCTTCATCTGAGTCAGAGTCATCTTGTTCTGCTTGAAACGCTAGATTCTTCTTGTCTTGTGCTTGAACTTTCTTTGCCTGCAAATTCACTTCATATGACATTAGATTTCCTATTAACTCTTCTGGTTTCATAGTTGAAAGATCGTTTGCTTCTTCAATAGCGAGGACCTTTCTTTCTCATTCATCCGTTAAAGAGTTTAGGATTTTTGATACTATATCAAAATCATAAAAAATTTCTCCTAATCCTAACAGAGAATGATAGATATCTTGAAATCTAGAATACATATCATTAATGGATTCATCTTGTTTCATTCTAAAGTTTTGAAACTGATTTTTGAGCATGGAGATTTTGCTTTGTTTGACTTTGTTAGTTCCTTCATGAGTAATTTTAAGCGTTCTCCATATTTCATAAGCAGTTTGACACATACTAACACGATTAAATTCATTTCTATCTAATGCACAGAATAGCATGTTCATAGCTTTAGCATTGGCAGTAGCATCCAGTTTTTGTGTGTTTGACCAAGTAGAATATTCTCCAGTAGGAGGAGTATATTCATTTTCAGTGATATTCCATGATTCAAAACTATTAGATTGCATGTAGATTCTCATACGAGTAGACCAATAACTATAATTCAAACCATTAAAGAATGGAGGTCGTGCAGTAGATTGACCTTCATGAAAACTAGTGTTGGTGGAAGTGCTGGTGTTGTTTTCCATATTTAACAAGATATCAGATAACTTTGTAACGGTTATATGATGCCTTGCTCCGATACCAAATAAAAGTGAATAGGACCGTATAATATGGATAAACAGTGAAGCAGAGTATAGATAGTAAATAGTGCGGAATATAAATGCAGTAAGTAAAATAACACCAGATATTTTATACTGGTTCGGAGCACCGTCCTACGTCCAGTCCCAGACTCCTTCTGGAATTTCACTACAACAACCCTCACTTAACCCGGAGGAACAGGTTTATACAACCCTGAGCAGCAGAACAGGGACCTGAGCAGCAGAACAGGATTTCGCCTCAGCAGCCGAAGAGGACTTTCCCTTGCCTGAGCAGCAGAACAGGACTTTGACAAAATATGAAAGTAGTTGACTAAGTGTGTTCTTGATAACACTGATTTGTCAATTAAGATTACAACCTTCCTATAATCAATTCCTCAAGTATATAAATAGTGTGTGAAGATTTGAAAAGGAAGAATATTGCTAAGAATCAACGTATATAAAATATAATTCAAAGTTTCAAAGCAATTGAAAGTATTGGAGCACTTAGAATAATCACAAGAGAGAGAGGGTAGAGAGTTAGAATCAAAGATTGGTATTTTTTGAAGAAGAGAGAACACCTATATATATTCATTAGAGAATTGCAACCCTTGGTGAAGAGTTTCAGGCAGGAGAAACAACTTTTGATGGTTTGCATCTCTTCATGAAGAAGATGTCTATTCAGAATTTTGCAGTTGTTGCCGGTTCAGTCGACTGGAAATATTGGTCAGTCGACTGGTTTTGAAAAAATTTAAAAAAATGTATTTTAAAATTTAAAAGAGGTGACGATTGTGCATATGCACAGTCAGTCGACTGGCATAACCAGTCAGTCGACTGGTTGCAGAGTGTAAAAACTCTCGGGTTCAGCTTCAGTCGACTGAATTCAAAAACATGCACATTTATGTTAAAATGCACAGATTCAGTCGACTGGTTGATTGTATTCAGTCGACTGAATTCTGTTGTTAAGCAAAAACTATAGTAGCTCATTTGGTTAGAGTACTTGCCTTCCAATCTAGTGACCTGGGTTCGAGTCTTGCTCCATGCATTTTTTTGAAAACTTGATTTTGATTAAAATATGCATGCAAGTTTATTTGAATGTGAATGATGATTCTTGAGGAAAGATTTTAACAAAGCACTAACTAGACTCTATATACATATTTGATGACTCTTGTTAAAATATATAACTATATGAACCATATTTTGAGTCGTTGAGTCAGGATGATGTCGTAGTCGTAGATTTTTGAATTTTTTGTCAGCAATCAAAACCTATGATCCAACAATAAGCTCTTAACAACTCCTCTAAGACTTTGTTAACTCTTTTCATTTGGTCATCTGTCTGTGGATGGTAAGCGGTACTCATCGTGAGCTTGGTACCTAAAGTCTCATGTGGACTCTTCTAGAACTCATTAGTAAATAAGGAATCTATCATTTACCATACTGCTAGGAATTCTATGCGATCTAACTATATTCTTCATAAACAATTTAGCCAAAAAAGATGTCGTCCTGCTTGACTTAACTAGAATGAAATGGGCACTCTTGATCAATCTGTCCACCATAACCCATATACTTTCATTATCTCTATTCGACCATGGCAACCCATCTATGAAATCCATTAAGATAGAATCCTGTTTCCAAACTGGAACATCCAAAGGATGAAGTAAACCAATCAGTTTCTGATGTTTAACTTTTACCCGTTGACAGTTCAAACACTGCTTCACCCATAAGCATACATCTCTCTTTATACCTTCCCATAAAAAACCCCTTTTCGTATCTTGACACATCTTAGTTCCTTCTAGATGAATAGTGAACTTCGAACGATGGCATTATCCAAGAACTTCCTTTCTAATGTTTCCCACATTCGGAACACACGGTCTTCCTTTCTTATTCAACCACCCATTCTAGTCAAGACTGAAATCTTTCAAGTCGTCGCTCTCCGTTTTGTACCTTAACTTTCTGATTCATTCAACTAGTAATGGATCCTCCCCTTGCTTAGAAGCAATACTTTCGATCATCACTGGTCGAACTTTCAAACATGAGAACATAGCAGTTTCTTTACTAGAAATAGCTTTAGATCTCCACTATATTCTACAAGTAGTCAATGCAAATCTTTCCACTCGGCTATCATTGCCAATACCGCATTTTGATATTTTATACTAAGTGCATCTGCAACCTTATTTCCTTTTCCTGGTTTATACTCAACACCAAAGTTATAAGCGGCTAAAAATGCTAACCACCTATACTGTCTCATATTCAACTCCTTCTGAGAGAATAAATATCTCAGTGACTCATGATCCGTATACAACTCGAATCTTTCACCCAAAAGGTAATGTCTCCACACCTTCAATGCGAAAATTACTACAGCTAATTCCAAATCATGAGTTGGGTACCTAACTTCAGCGGCTTGAGTTGTCGAAAAGCATAGGCACACTTTACCTCTTTGCATCAATACTGCCCATAATCCCATTCCACATGCATCCATGTATACCACTACGTCCTGATTCCCATCTAAAACAACTAATACAGGCGCATTCGTCACTAATACTTTAGTTTTTGGAATGCCTCCTCAGACTTATCGGTCCAGACAAACTTCACATCTTTCCGATTTAGCTTAGTCATCGGTGCTGCTATTCGTGAAAAATTCTTTATAAATCTTCGATAATAACCAGCTCATCCAAGAAAACTCTTTATCTCAGTTCCTATTTCGGGTCTCTTCCAATTATTCATCACCTCGATCTTATCCAGATCCACGGACAACCCTTTCTCTGAGAATATATGACCAATAATCTTTACTTTCTTCTTCCAAAAATGATACTTCGAAAATTTCACTTTCAGTTATTGCTGCCTCAATGTCTCAAGCACCGCTCTAAGGTGAACCTCATTCTCTCTTTCATTTTAAAGTATATCAAAATGTTGTCTATGAATACTAACATTAATCTGTTCAGATGCTTTCGGAAGATTATGTTCATCAAGTCTACGAAAAACGCTGGCGCATTAGTTAGTATGAATGACATTATTCACTATTCATACAATCCATATCTTGTTCTAAATGTCGTCAAAGGAATATTGTCCTTTGCTACTCTTAGCTGATGGAACCATTTTGCCAAATCCAACTGACAAATACTTTGGCTCCACTCAACTGGTCAAACAAATCGTCAATTCCAAGTAACATATACCGATTCTTTACTGTCTTCTCATTCAACTTACGATAATCGATACACAATCTTAACGATCCGTCTGGTTTCTTTGAAAACACCGTGGCTGCTTCCCAAGGAGAACTACTGGTCTGATGAAGTTCTTTCCTTCTAAATCCTCTAACTGCACCTTTCGCTCCTTCATCTCGGTAGGTATCATTCTACTTGGCGATCTTCCCACCGGTTTTGCTCCGAGTACTAAATTTATCCAAAACTCAATGGCTCGTTTCGGTGGTAGTCCTACCACGGGCTCAAAGACATCTACGAACGCTCTAACAACTAAAACTTGATTCAACAAGTTTTCTGCCTCCATAACATCCAAAAAAGCATTTACCTCAAAGCTAGGATTTTTTATGAAGTTTATAATCTGCTCACCACAGTTAAGGTGTTTAAATGATATTTTCCAATCATGGCAAAATATCCAAGCATCGTATTTACTTAACCAATCCATACCCAAAATAATTCCGACCCTACGAAATAACATACATGCAAACTACAAGAAAATATATGACCTAACAATTCAAATCCTAAGTAGTCACATCTTATCCCAAAAGTCGCATACCCTCCTATCGGATTCACAACCCTTAAGAAAGTTACTAGGTATGAGGCTTCTAGGCTAAGCTTATCTAACAAATAGTGAGATATAGAAGAATGCGATGCACCAGTATCAAATAGAACTCTAGCTAATACACCACTAATTAGAAGCATACGTCCTGACACAGCTTTTTCTTTCTCCTTTGCTATTGGTCTTGAGGTACCAGGTTTCAATGCAAACATCTTGCCTTTTCTATCCCTGGCTGGTTCCTTGCACTAGTTCTTATAATGTCCAATCTGATCATAGTTGAAGCATCTCACTTCCTTCTTATCAACAGCCTTCTTTGCTTTGCCTGTCCAACATTCATGAGCACAGAGTCCCTTCTTGACACACTTATAATAAACTACATCGGCCTTCTTTTTCCTGGCTCCTCCTCCTCTATGTGATGACCCGAAATTTTAAGCAATACCAATTTACTAATCTGAATTAAAAAATTAAATTGATTTGATAATCTTTGTTAATAAGATTGGAATTAATTTAATAATCCAATTAAATAAATATTTAATTGATAGATTTTTTTTAAAAAGCTAATAAATTGTTTTCTATTTATAATGTATATAGAATATGTATATATTGTAAATAGATAAACCTTGTTTTAAATTTAATGAATAAATAAATCTTGTTTTCTAAATATATATATCTTTGGTAAAATTGGGTATAATTTTAAACTTTTAAAAGCTATTGAATAAATAAAATATGGTTTTAAATTATTAAGATAAAAATTTAATTTGTTTAAATTGATTTATTTGACATTAAGTTTTTTAAAAGTATATAATAAATAACTATATGATTTTAAATACATAAGGTAAATATTTAAATGATTTAAAATATGTTTTAACTTAATTTTAAATTTAAGTAAACTAACAATAAGGTTTATTTTGATTTTCTTTTTAAATATAGTTGGATAAAATAAGTAATTTATTAATAAAGAAACAATTTCTTTTATAAATTATTTAAAGTTATCAAATTTGTTATTTTCAAAATATAATAATGTATTGTTTTTAACAAATGGATTTTTATAAAAAAATAACTTGTTATTTCAAATTTAATTTCAGAATTTAATTTGAATTTGAGTTTAAAGCTTTGAAACTTAAAGAATAAATATTTTTAAATTTTTTTGGATTTTAAAATTATTTGTATAAACTTTTATTTATATATATATATGATTGTTCCATTTCTTTTAAAATTATTTATACATACATAAATACTTATTAACTAATTACTTAAGCATATTCTTATATTAAAACTTTAATTACATAACTAATTAATTAAATACAAGCTTACATTTATCTTATATTAATATCTAATTAAATAACTAGTTAGCATTTAATAATAACTAACTAACATTTAATTATAACTAATTAACTTTAAAAGAAAAATGTAAACATTTTATAAATTAAAAGACATGTGTTAGTTAATAAAGTAAGGATAATGAAAAATGTTAAAAATTGAAGAAAAGTGCCATTTATTTTTGTTTTTCTTTTATTTTTATTAATAAGTATTTAAGTTTTTATATAAACAAACCCTCTTTCATTTTATTCTTTTTCTAAATCTAAGATGCTAAGAAAATCTGAAGAAGAAAAAAACACTTCCTTTGAAACCAAAATTAGAAACAAGAACAAGTTTGAAATCTCATCTTCATTTTTAAAACCTGAAACATTTAAAACCCTGTAATCCACTTCAAATATCAAGCCTGCAAATCACTTTCCTGTAAATCTTCAAAACCCTGTAAATCTGTAGCATGCAAGCAAACCTGCCACCATGAAAAAGATCTGAAGCCTGCATTTTTCTTCAATCTGGAAGTCAAAATCATGCATGAAGTTTCAAATTAAAGAAGCAAACATTCCAGTTTAAAAATAAGAAAGCAACTCAGTCTTCATCAAAGCAATTCAAAGTTCCCGAGTCAAAAGATTTTCAAATGAAGGCTCTATTTTTAAAATTCTTTCAGGTGAGTAACTTTTAAACTTAAAGTAAATTATGGTTGCATGTTATTGCTGTGGAAAACATTGCAAATTTGTATATATTTATAAGTATGTTGTGTAGATATATGGTTGTAATCCTGTCTCTGTTTCCAGATTTAAATTCTGGTTTTTGATTTAAATTCAAACCTCTTAGTTTAGTCACTGTTAAAAACTTAAGTTTCAAAGGAAACTTGTGTGTTCCATCAAAAATTTAGTTAGAAATTCATTTAAGTTAAATAACTGGAAATATCACTGGATATCAAGAAGGAAACTGAACAAACTTAATATAAGTAAAATTCAAACATCTTAATTTATAAATTCAAGAATGTAAACCGTATTCTTATCCTAAAACATGATTTTTGAAGCTTAATTCATAATTTAAAATGACGGGATGAGGGTGAAGTTCTGTGATGAATAGAAAGTGGAAAATTTATGATTTCTGGTGATCTATTGATTTTGGAGGTCGGGCTTTCTTCCTGGAGGTGGAAGAGTGATCGGTGATGGTGGGAAAAACGGTTGGACGATGACCGTAGCTCGGGGTTGAGTATGATTGAACTTTGAAGTTTAGAACCCTAAATATTATCTGGGTAGTGTTTTTGATTGGTTCGACCTACTCAATGGATCGAGTGCCACTTAACTTAGGGAATTGGAAGTAGATGAAACGACGATGGAGTGACCGGAGGGTCAAGCGTTCAGATGGTCGGAATTTCTTGGATGAAGTGTTTACAGGTTTGGGGTTTATTTCGTTCTGCTGTTCCAGGTTTTAGATTAGCTAACTCGAATTCGATTTCGAGTTATTGTTGGATTTTCGGTGGTCGTGATCAAGTCTGGTGATGGTCGGGAATGTGGGGAAGGCCTGGAGGGTGGCCGGAGTTGGCCAGAGCCATGGTGCATGTGCACCGTGCATTTTGAAAGTTCTGATGAAGTTGATTGTGTAGGAATTTTTAAACTCGAATTTACTCGAGTAAATGTAAGGGTTTACTCGAAGCAACAAGGGTTTTGACCCGAAGCAAATTTTGGGTTCCCTCGGGTTGATTCTGTTTTGTTACAGGTTTTATAAAACCTGTCTATAATTTAAATTTAAACCAAATTTAAATGAATTTAAAAGTTGTGATTATAAATTTAAACAAGTTTAAATTTAGTATGAAGTATAAATTCAAATGGCTTTGAATCTTAAAAGTTTTGAAATATTTAAAGTGGGTTTTCATATTTTTTTTAAAAAAGAAACCTGACAGTTTTCTAGAATTTGAATTTTATTTTAAATTTTGAAACATAATTTAAACAGTGTTTTAAATTCAAAGGCTAAGTTCAGTTTTCAAATAGCTTATGAATTTTAAGGTTTTAAAATGAAATTTGGATTTTTAATAAAAAGTTTAAAATCAAGGTTTAAAACAAGTTTAAATCAAAGTTTAAAATCAGATGTTTAAAATAAATAGTGGATTCAAGTTTCTTGAATTCAGATCTGGGTATTTGAATAAGTTTTTAAATTCTGAATGTTTTTAAAAACAAGTTTAAATTAAAATAGTTTTTTTTAAAAGGTGAATTTGTTTCAAATAAATATTTAAACTTGATTTTTGATAAAGTTCTTTTATAAAGGATTTTAAATGGAAGTTAAATGATTGGTTAACTTGGATTTGCAAGTTAAATAGTAATGTATTTAAAAACTCAATTTTTTAATAAAATTAACTAAATTAGTTTAATGGCTTTTCTTATATAAGTTTCATATGTAAGTAATAAATGTTATTTACATTTATTTAAAGCATTATAAATTGAATTTAAATTCGTTTAATGATTAAATAAATAATCATTTTGAATCTTAAATTCAAAATGGAATATGAACTTAAATTTAAAATGTAATGTTCTAAATACACTTAAATATTAACGAAGTCATTAATAAAGAAGTGGATTATCTTAGAAATTATTAAGGTATTAAATGATTAAATGAATAAGATAATTAAGGAATGACTTATTTATTTAATTTATAAATTAATAATTTAGATTAATTTATAATTAGAGATTAATTAAGAAGTAAAGTAATTAAAGAATTTTTAATAGTTAATGACGGTCATTAACTAAGGATTATTTAGTAATTAATTAATATGATTAATTTTTAATAATTAATTAGATTGATTAATTTATGATAATCAATTGTGAAATTTATTTAAGTTTAATTACTTAATGGAAGTAATTAAGGAAATAATTACTTAATGTAATTAATTAAGTTTAAATGTAATTTGTTTAAGTTAATTAATTAAGTTAAACACTAGATGCTTTGGTAAATAATTACTTAATGTAAGTAATGGAATGTAATTACGCAGTGAAGTAATTAAAGATAATTACTGGATGTAATTAGTGGAAGATAGTTTAATTATGGAAGTAATTTTGGATTAAATTACTTGTATAATTAATCAAGAGATTAATTAAAGAAATTAATTAAGGAGTAATTAATATGATAAGTAATTAAGGATAGTTAATTACAGAATGTGATTAATCAAAGGTGATTAATAATTATGGTTTAAATTGAAATTAATTATTTAATGTAATTAATTTAAGTAATATAATTAATTAAATATAATTAAGGATCATTAATTAATATAATTAATGATACAATTAAGGACTAATTAAGATTAATCAATAATGATAAGTGATTAAAGGTAATTAATTAATGTAGGTTTAAGGTAATTACTTATCGTTAATTAATTAATGAAGTAATTAAGGGTTAATTACTATATTTGGTTTAAAGTAATTAACTTGTAAATTTAATTAAAGGATAATTATTAGAATGTAATTAAAGGATAATTAATCAAGGGTGATTAATTAGAGGATAATCAATTTATTAATTTGTAATCAATTAATGGATATGTGAGCAAGATTTATATTGATGTAGTAAATAATTTAATTCATTTTAAATTAATTAGAGATGATGTAATTAATTTAATTCATTTTAAATTAATTATAGATGGTGTGATTTTAGATCATTGCTTGTGTATGGATGTATGACATTGTTTGCCTTGAATGATTTGAAATCTCAACTATGAGATTAGTAATGTTGTGTGACATGGATGCATTGGTTGCATTGTGGTGATGATTTGGATTATCTTCTGATAATGATAATATGGATTATCTGTGGTGATGATTATCTATTTTGAATC
This sequence comes from Allium cepa, assembly GCA_030765085.1. Taxonomy (NCBI): domain Eukaryota; kingdom Viridiplantae; phylum Streptophyta; class Magnoliopsida; order Asparagales; family Amaryllidaceae; genus Allium; species Allium cepa. The sequence continues at coordinate 959,104,046 of CM060935.1, forward strand.
TGTGAATTATCTATTTGTGTGTATATAGATAATTGTATTGAATTGTTTTACAGTCTAAAACAACTTGGCCTTAAAAGATACGCTTTGGATTTCGATAAGACCGAGATTGGGTTTTCAGATTTGGATATCCGAAAACCACATCGATCCAAATTAACGATAGGTCGTGAATCTCAAGTGAGGAGTGAAGACTCGAGGTGTAAGGATTATTCATCGTTAAAACTCTGAGGGTGATTCCAATATGAGTTTAACGGGGTAGTACTTTCAGATTCGAGATGAAGATTCAGAGTGCAAGGGTTATTGTCGTTAACTCTGAGGGTGATTCCAAAATGAGTGTAACGAGATAATGCCTTCGGTTTCGTTCGAACCCGGAACGAACTTGTATGGATTGAATGCTTTCAGAACATCGTCAGGTGGACGATGAGCATTCTAAGATAAATGTGTCCTATATAGGTGATCGTAGCCTTAAGCCTCATCAACCGGGAATGGCTAAAACAGGGGAGGTGCAGCAAGGCTAAGCGGGTCATGCCCAAATAGGACAAGATTTTCCCCTGTCTAGAGGTCCCTTTTATTTCAGCTTAGTGGGCAGTTGGAACTGTGCACCAACTGCGGGGTTGTCTTGTTCGGAACTGTTCAGTAAGGAATGGTTCCAGCTTTGTGTTGTAGGGGATTGGGAGTGATCCTCGGTACGGTGATCCAGGCCACGTACTGTGACGGGCGGTACCCCAGTAACCCCGCCATTGTATGAAATCCAAAACCCAATAAGTGCCAACGGTTTTGATTGTATTACCCACTTTTGTGGCTGGTAGCTGGAATTTAATAGATGTAACAATTTCGGCTATTTCTTGTTAATTTGAAAACCCTAAACCTATTATAGTATCATTGGATTTCCTATCTAATGTTTTGGTTAGCGTAAGTGAAAAACTTTTCCATGTTTATGTGTGGGAAGTCTACGTGATACCTTTCTTTCAAAAGATTTTCAAAGTTAAGCAACTTTAACCTGTTACTCACACCAGACCCATGTCTGACCCGGAGTTTATTTCTGTTTTTCTTAAACTCTTGGGTACTCAAAGTTTTACGAATAGCCAAGGGATTCAGGTTAGCTTTGACGAATTGTGGAGGAGCAACGGAGCAGGAGGCTCGGCGTTATAGATATTTTAGTGTTCCGCTATATTAGTATCTCTGTGATTTCTCTGTGTTGTATTTGAGTTGTCATAACTAGACAGATGTTTATAACTGTCTAGTATGTGTTGTATTATCTATGTAACTCTGATAGTTGTTGTACTATGTAATACTTTATGTTATTAATATAATTTATTCGTTTCGCTGTTTAGATTCTGATGTTTTCACTTCTTTCTTCTATTTCTTTCTCTTTTCTATCCCTTTCTTTCTTATTAATGATGCGTCATTCTTTGGTGATGAATGGCTGGTCGTTACAGTGGTATCAGAGCGCTAGGTTGAGTGAATACCTAGGCTTTGGAGTGATTTCTTTCTCGAGAGAGCGTATTTGTAATTTTAAATATATTTATATATATTTATATATTTCTACCTATTTGTTGGGATACCTGTTCGGGTTTTCCAATATAGGTAGATAAGGTAGTATTGTTTGTAACACGACCACTACCATTGGTTGGACTCTGATGTTTGAGGTTGGAAGTGTATTTGTCGAGACCGTAGACCAAATACCGTCTCGAGTAAGCTTTGCAGCTCGGTGTAGAGATTTCATCGATCTCTGAAGGAAACCTATTAAGGTTCAGAGTTCATCTTTGAAATTGGATGAGTTGAGTTTGAATTTGTCGGCTGTGCAGAAGTGAGTAATGGTATCTTGATATCTTAGGAAGTAGTAGCTGCGTGATGAGATGCAGTGAACATGGATTGTCTCCGAAGATGTTTTCTTTGGAACAAGTTTTAGGAAGTGTGTCTGCTTCGGTGTTCTGGCTGGATTCAGCAGGATGTTGTGGTTGGCTTTAAAGTCCGAGTTTTTCGAAGAGCTTTGGGTTAGGAAGTCTTTGGCTTTGGTGTCAGCAGTGTAGCTCGAAGTTTTCTGGCTGAGTAGTTTTTTCTGGAGGTGGAATTCAGAAGTAGCAGAGTGGGTCCATTTCTTAGATGGATGGACTTAGCCAGTGTACTGTTGGGTAAAGAGAGAACATGTGACGCCCCACCTCTATACCCACGCTAGCCAAGAACACAACTGTGAATGCTGTCAACTAGCACGGAGAATAAGGCTGTTGAGGAGCGACCATCTGTATAATTGCTTTGTGCGAGTACCGATATACCGGATAAAAATATAACTTTTCATCTCAAGAGGAAATCCGACATACCGACACAAACTCAAAGCTACTACACAGTAGCTATAAAGGTCTTCGGAAACAAATATAGAAATAAACATAACACAAATCAGTCATAGACAATTCATATCACAAAGGCGGAAATAGATATGAATATTACACATGAAAGTGTATATCAGAGTAGTGGTCTAAAAAGATCCACAATAATACAAAAGAATAGCAACACGTGCTATACAAAAGAATAAGTATACATCATAGAGTCTATATCTCAAATGTATACAACAAAAGACTACTAAACTAACGTAGTTAACCAAAAGTCGGGATGATAGTCCGATAAAGAGTCAAGCAGAAGCACCTGCAACATCTCGGTCTGACCCGAGTATTATTTAAGAAGAAAATAATAAACGGATCAGTCTAGCTATAAATATCAGATGAAGTGATATATAATAAGAGATATGACATAAACATATAATAATCACTATGCCAAGCTGTGATAAATAAGTAATTGAAAATCAACAAGAGATTAATCAATATCACAATAATCTACTCAAGATAAAAAGGAATGTCATACTCCTAATTTCATTCACCAAGCCACAATAAATGACATATATATCAATGCCCATCGTAAAAGTTGGTGAAACACAAATTCCAGAAATCAACACACGAAATCCAGAAATCACAATAAAAAGGATGGCCAATCCCAGAAAAATGAGCCGGAGCTCCTCCAGACAGGGTATAGTCCCCCATTGCGGACATTGAGCCGAAGCTCCTCCTGGTGAGTCAAAAACTCCTCCTGACAGGGTATAGTCCCCCATTGCGGACATTGAGCCGAAGCTCCTCCTGGTGAACCGAAGTTCCCCATGACAGGGTATAGTCCCCCATTGCGGACATTGAGCCGAAGCTCCTCCAGACAGGGTATAGTCCCCCATTGCGGACATTGAGCCGAAGCTCCTCCAGACAGGGTATAGTCCCCCATTACGGACATTGAGCCGAAGCTCCTCCTGGTGAGTCAAAAACTCCTCCTGACAGGGTATAGTCCCCCATTGCGGACATTGAGCCGAAGCTCCACAAAAAAATAAAGTATCGTCTTCGACATGGACAAAGAGACATCGCACATTGCTAGTCTAAATCACAAAGATGATCGTCATGATCAATGAGAAGTGTCAATTACACTAAACTAGTAAATATAAAAGTTTAGCTTCATGTCCCATAACCACTTGCTTAACTTAAACATTTACGAACAAAATGTAAATCTCCACTAGAAGAATGTCACAAGAGATTCAATCGAACAAGTCCAAGAATTAACCGACGAAGTAAACGCAAGCGTTTCATACCACTCGTTTTACTAAGTCGTTTAATTAGATTTCTCATACGAGTGAGGTAAAGGTTTGTATATACTAATAGATTGGAAAACGGTTTAAGAAAATGAGCTTTGTAATAAAATAGTGTTGAAATCATTTGAAGAAAGAGTTTTGATATTTACTACTAGTATAGAAAACCTTTATATTTTTAAAGTGACAAATCACAAAAAAATTGTAAGAACAACCAATTACTAAATTCACGTTCGAAGACGTGAATAAAATCCAAAGAAATCGATACCAAATCCATAGAAATGGATATTTCCAAAAAGATCCATGAAAAGAAGTCATCAAAGTCGACAATAAGTGATAACGATTAATAGGATCGCTAAAATCGATAAACAATGGAAATTCACACAAAACAGCCTGATAGGCAAAAATAAACATCTCCAGACGTCTGATTTGGAATCCAGACGTCTGGATTTGTTCTCTGGAAATCACCCAGAGAACACTCAGACGTCTGAAACCTCAAGTCAGACGTCTGAGACCTATCCGGACGTCTGGTTTGATGGTTCAGACGTCTGAAAATAGTCTCTGGCTTTTTTTATAATATGCGTGCATACATTTTTACTTTCCAGGTCCAAACCAGACGTCTGGACTTGGTCACCAGACGTCTGGTCACCTGGTCTAGGCAACAATTTGCCTAGGCCAAAGTGGCCAAAACGTATCGGGAGCGATCGGACGAGCAACGACGACTAAGGATTTATGCCTAGCGACAACCCGGTCTTATAGACTCTCCGAAACACCTCTAAAAGCATGATCAAACATCAAAGTTTGGATTTTTAAAGATTTGACTACAAAACACCAAAAATTGAAATATTCACCAAATCAATCCAAACCAAAAGCAAATGCACATGAATAATTGTTAGTAATTCATACCTAACAACCAAAGATACTTATAGTCATAGATGTGAGATAAAAATCTCACCTTTGAACCCAAATCAAATGAATGAGAAGCTTGAACCAATGGAAGACCAACCACACTTCAATCTCAACTCAAGAAGCTTGATTCTAAGCTAAAAAGAGAAACATTTCCTAAATTAGGTTTAGGAAATTTCTGAAATTGAATGGAGAAAGAGTTGGAGAAGACGAAGGAGATGCTTACCAAGGGATTCTTCTTGAGTTTGGAGCAAGAACTTGGATTTTGCTATGGAACTAGGGCTTGGAGTTTTAATTTCCACTCCTCTCCACCATTAATGCTAAGAAAACTGAAAAGAGAAAGAAGTGAGGGAGAATGGGGAGAGTGGTTTAGTTTTGGAGTATAAGTTAAAACATAGGGCTGAGCCCAAAACCAAACCCAAAGTGAAAAGTAGCAAAAATCAACTTTCTCCAAACATATCGAAGCTTATACTCAAAAAGGTCGCAAACGTCATTTTGAACTCAATGGAGGTAGTCTCGAGTCCTAATTCGACCGTATGCAAAAAGTAGGTTTTCGGACCAAAATCCGACGAACGATAAAATATTTAAATAAAATATTTAAATATAAAATCGATAAATATGCGGGTTGTTACAGACTCCCCTCCTTAAAGAAATTGCGTCGTCGTAATAATTAAGAAGGAAATATAAGAAGTAACAACCATAGAAGCATATTAACACGAAAGAAAATTTGAATCAAGAAGTTCACCATAAAGAGCACGAAGGAGTAAATCCGAAAGTTTTCGTTCGATGAATTCTCAAGATTTCACAAGAGCAATCCTTAGGATTTGAGAACCATTGAACTTCTATCAAAAAGAATATCTTTATATCGAAGGCGCTCAACCTCCGAAGTAATGATGTGAATGGAATGGTACTCAAAAGTCAATTTTGGTGAAACTTCAATCTCCACAATATCACCGGGCTCAAGCATGAAAACCGAAATCCCTAAGGCATTTCCGTAGATAAAAGACGTGGAAAACGTCAAGAATAGCAGAAAGTTGAGCCGGTGCAACGGCGTAGTACAAATACGGTACGCCCGAGAAACTAGAAACTCGAATAATTTGGAGCACCGACGTAGTACAAAGGCGGTACATCCAATGAACCAAAAAGCCAAGTCATTGATGTAGTGCAAACGGTACATCCAATGAATCAAAAAGCGAAGACATTGATGTAATACAAACGGTACATCCAATGAATCAAACATCAAAGTCATTGATGTAGTACAAATGGTACATCCAATGAATCCTAAAAAAAGAAAAGACATTGATGTAGTACAAACGGTACATCCAATGAATCAAAGACACTGATGTAGTACAAACGGTACATCCAATGAATCCAAAAAGAAAAGACATTGATGTAGTACAAACGGTACATCCAATGAATCAAAGACATTGATGTAGTACAAACGGTACATCCAATGAATCCAAAAAGAAAAGACATTGATGTAGTACAAACGGTACATCCAATGAATCAAAAGCAAAGACATTGATGTAGTACAAATGGTACATCCAATGAATCAAAGACACTGATGTAGTACAAACGGTACATCCAATGAATCCAAAAAGAAAAGACATTGATGTAGTACAAACGGTACATCCAATGAATCAAAAGCAAAGACATTGATGTAGTACAAACGGTACATCCAATGAATCAAAGACACTGATGTAGTACAAACGGTACATCCAATGTATCAAACAGCAAAGGCATTGATGTAGTACAAACGGTACATCCAACGAATCAAAGACACTGATGTAGTACAAACGGTACATCCAATGTATCAAACAGCAAAGGCACTGATGTAGTACAAACGGTACATCCAATGAATCAAAGACACTGATGTAGTACAAACGGTACATCCAATGAATCCAAAAAGAAAAGACATTGATGTAGTACAAACGGTACATCCAATGAATCAAAAGCAAAGACATTGATGTAGTACAAACGGTACATCCAATGAATCCAAAAAGAAAAGACATTGATGTAGTACAAACGGTACATCCAATGAATCAAAAGCAAAGACATTGATGTAGTACAAACGGTACATCCAATGAATCAAAAACAAAGACATTGATGTAGTACAAACGGTACATCCAATGAATCAAAGACACTGATGTAGTACAAACGGTACATCCAATGTATCAAACAACAAAGGCATTGATGTAGTACAAACGGTACATCCAATGAATCAAAGCCTGAATGATTTCGGAACACCGACGTAGTACAAAAACGGTACGTCCAATGAACCGAAGCCCGAATGATTTTGGAACACCGACGTAGTACAAAAACGGTACATCCAATGAACCGAACACAATAAAAGAACATCGGACGCAAGCTCATAAAAGAAATGAGATGAAACTCAATAAAACGAAGTACATCAAAACGCCCGATGAACTTGATAAAAAGATAATTTCATTCGGTCATCAACAAAGAAACAACCCCTTGTTGCTTACGACTAAACGCATTGGCAACACGATTTCCCCTTCGGGAATAAAAAGAATATCAAGATCATAAGAAGCTAGGAACTCGAGTCAACATGCAGTTCCTTAAGAGAACATAAATATTCTAAAGATTTATGATCGAGGCAGAGAACAAATTTCTCATCCAAATATGATGATGCCAAATTCCAAAAGCAAAAACAATAGCCACGAACACTAGATCATGAGTGGCATATCTAGTCTCGATAAGCTATAATGATTTAGAAGCACAAGTGATAGCACGTTCTCCTTTGCAAGAGAATGGCATTCCAAACCAATACGACTAGTATCGGTACAAATAGCAAAGTCTTGGTTCCCCTTCAGGAATCACAAGAAAGAATAAGAGTATCGAAAAGAAAGAACTTCTTTTAAATAATTCTCTTCCCCGAAAAGTTAAAACTTTCAAAATTACATTTTTACTTTTATGTAATAATCTTTCTACAAAAATTTACATTTTTACAAGTCAATATATCGTGTCTCATTGTCACATCAAAGCGTTTAGGAAATTCCTATCGATAACGTTGATCAAGCGCATCGACCAAAATTCTTAAAGCACTCAACGGGCAATACAATCAAAAAATCATCTTTTATAGGATAAATAAATCTCTTAAAAAGTTTTAAGAATATTCTTTGTTCGTTTCAAGAACAAAATCCAGTTTTACTTATAAATAAATCTTATGAAAAAGATTTGCAAAATTTTAAATTACTATTTTCATCCAAAATTAATAAATACAAGAATAGTCTCATCGAAATATTCATACAATATCCGATTTATAAAATGGATGAAATAAGCTGGACAAATTGAATGACAAAATAAGTCATTCATAAGAATCATAACGAGTGCAGAATGCGGTAAGTGGAATGCTAATTTCCACAACTCGTAGCAAACGAAAACCGGTGGTAAAGTCAAACTGAAAAGACCTTAGCACCACACAAAAGATTACTTAGGTGATAATCCTAAGACAAGCTCAAAAATACCAGAAATTTTTTCAAACGATATGTTTGAGAGAAATAATACTTTCCTTATCATGCGGGTTTTAAGGAATAAAATGATGCCATCAAGTTGGAATCAAAATCATAAAGGAAAAATAGAAATCTGCTTAACAGATTGAAAATGTCAAAGATGAATAGTCCACACGGAAAATAGGACATGGGCTTCACAACGATTAAGCCGATCCCTTCAAAAAATCAATTCCGAAGCCTAAGTAAAAATATCGGCTCGGAAAGATAAATCACATAAAATAATTCCGACATCAAATAAAAGCGAACTGAGTGTTGCAGATCTACCATCCGGATTCGCAATCCTCAAAGAAGTCATCAAGCCCAAAATATTCAAAGAAAAAGAATCGACAAGTTCTTTTGATATAAAATAGTGAGATGAAACCCATATAAAAAAGAACTCAAATAAGAAGACCACGAAATAAATGTAATCAAGGATTAAATGAGAAATACCTTGACCACGAGAAGGGTTTCTAGGGGCTTGCACAATATTTAGCTTTCTCATGTCCTTGTTCAAAAGTTTGGGACATGCAGATAAAAGATGACCTGGTTTCTTGCAATAGCGACAAGAATGGGGTTTTGGACACATATTCGCATAGTGTTCCTTAGAATTACAATTGTAGCATCCTCCACGATTAGGGATTGGAGTCTTTGCTACAAAAGTAGTTTGCTTCACTCTCTTATTGGGATTAAGGCTCTTGACTTAATATGCCTCTTCTTGGAAGTCCCAATATCACAAACACTTCCTTTACCAACCTCTCCACGAAGAAGAGTAACATCCACAAGCTGATTGAAAGAAACTTCAAGTTTCAAAGGTAGAACCATTTCGGGGTTCTTACTCAAAGCATAGATAAACTCTTGATTCTTTACAAGATCCAAAAGTTGTTGAGCAGACATAAATACTCCATCCTGGGGAGTAGCACTAGATTGACCGGCGTCGGGACGGCCAGGTCTAACCATTTCTCTTCTTTAAGAAAGAAAGAAAGAAGAGGAAAAAGTTATTCTCAGAATAAATTTCAATCAAACTTGATTGATAAAACAAGGAATCATAAAGAAAGTAGGATGAATCGGTACGAAGACACGAATTAAAATCCTAAAGCACGACTCCTAAGAAAGACTTAGGACGATGATCCTTGTTATAATATTCCATATTGTTCCGAAGTTTGGCTTTGATACCAAGCTGTGACGCCCCACCTCTATACCCACGCTAGCCAAGAACACTACTGTGAATGCTATCAACTAGCACGGAGAATAAGGCTGTTGAGGAGCGACCATCTGTATAATTGCTTTGTGCGAGTACCGATATACCGGATAAAAATATAACTTTTCATCTCAAGAGGAAATCCGACATACCGACACAAACTCAAAGCTACTACACAGTTGCTATAAAGGTCTTCGAAAACAAATATAGAAATAAACATAACACAAATCAGTCACAGACAATTCAATTCACAAAGGCGGAAATAGATATGAATATTACACATGAAAGTGTATATCAGAGTAGTGGTCTAAAAAGATCCACAATAATACAAAAGAATAGCAACACGTGCTATACAAAAGAATAAGTATACATCATAGAGTCTATATCTCAAATGTATACAACAAAAGACTACTAAACTAACGTAGTTAACCAAAAGTCGGGATGATAGTCCGATAAAGAGTCAAGCAGAAGCACCTGCAACATCTCGGTCTGACCCGAGTATTATTTAAGAAGAAAATAATAAACGGATCAGTCTAGCTATAAATATCAGATGAAGTGATATATAATAAGAGATATGACATAAACATATAATAATCACTATGCCAAGCTGTGATAAATAAGTAATTGAAAATCAACAAGAGATTAATCAATATCACAATAATCTACTCAAGATAAAAAGGAATGTCATACTCCTAATTTCATTCACCAAGCCACAATAAATGACATATATATATCAATGCCCATCGTAAAAGTTGGTGAAACACAAATTCCAGAAATCAACACACGAAATCCAGAAATCACAATAAAAAGGATGGCCAATCCCAGAAAAATGAGCCGGAGCTCCTCCAGACAGGGTATAGTCCCCCATTGCGGACATTGAGCCGAAGCTCCTCCTGGTGAGTCAAAAACTCCTCCTGACAGGGTATAGTCCCCCATTGCGGACATTGAGCCGAAACTCCTCCTGGTGAGTCGAAACTCCTCCTGACAGGGTATAGTCCCCCATTGCGGACATTGAGCCGAAGCTCCTCCTGGTGAACCGAAGTTCCTCATGACAGGGTATAGTCCCCCATTGCGGACATTGAGCCGAAGCTCCTCCAGACAGGGTATAGTCCCCCATTGCGGACATTGAGCCGAAGCTCCTCCAGACAGGGTATAGTCCCCCATTGCGGACATTGAGCCGAAGCTCCTCCTGGTGAGTCAAAAACTCCTCCTGACAGGGTATAGTCCCCCATTGCGGACATTGAGCCGAAGCTCCACAAAAAAATAAAGTATCGTCCTCGACATGGACAAAGAGACATCACACATTGCTAGTCTAAATCACAAAGATGATCGTCATGATCAATGAGAAGTGTCAATTACACTAAGCTAGTAAATATAAAAGTTTAGCTTCATGTCCCATAACCACTTGCTTAACTTAAACATTTACGAACAAAATGTAAATCTCCACTAGAAGAATGTCACAAGAGATTCAATCGAACAAGTCCAAGAATTAACCGACGAAGTAAACGCAAGCGTTTCATACCACTCGTTTTACTAAGTCGTTTAATTAGATTTCTCATACGAGTGAGGTAAAGGTTTGTATATACTAATAGATTGGAAAACGGTTTAAGAAAATGGGCTTTGTAATAAAATAGTGTTGAAATCATTTGAAGAAAGAGTTTTGATATTTACTACTAGTATAGAAAACCTTTATATTTTTAAAGTGACAAATCACAAAGAAGATTGTAAGAACAACCAATTACTAAATTCACATTCGAAGACGTGAATAAAATCCAAAGAAATCGATACCAAATCCATAGAAATGGATATTTCCAAAAAGATCCATGAAAAGAAGTCATCAAAGTCGACAATAAGTGATAACGATTAATAGGATCGCTAAAATCGATAAACAATGGAAATTCACACAAAACAGCCTGAATAGGCAAAAATAAACATCTCCAGACGTCTGATTTGGAATCCAGACGTCTGGATTTGTTCTCTGGAAATCACCCAGAGAACACTCAGACGTCTGAAACCTCAAGTCAGACGTCTGAGACCTATCCAGACGTCTGGTTTGATGGTTCAGACGTCTGAAAATAGTCTCTGGCTTTTTTTTTATAATATGCGTGCATACATTTTTACTTTCCAGGTCCAAACCAGACGTCTGGACTTGGTCACCAGACGTCTGGTCACCTGGTCTAGGCAACAATTTGCCTAGGCCAAAGTGGCCAAAACGTATCGGGAGCGATCGGACGAGCAACGACGACTAAGGATTTATGCCTAGCGACAACCCGGTCTTATAGGCTCTCCGAAACACCTCTAAAAGCATGATCAAACATCAAAGTTTGGATTTTTAAAGATTTGACTACAAAACACCAAAAATTGAAATATTCACCAAATCAATCCAAACCAAAAGCAAATGCACATGAATAATTGTTAGGAATTCATACCTAACAACCAAAGATACTTATAGTCATAGATGTGAGATAAAAATCTCACATTTGAACCCAAATCAAATGAATGAGAAGCTTGAACCAATGGAAGACCAACCACACTTCAATCTCAACTCAAGAAGCTTGATTCTAAGCTAAAAAGAGAAACATTTCCTAAATTAGGTTTAGGAAATTTCTGAAATTGAATGGAGAAAGAGTTGGAGAAGACGAAGGAGATGCTTACCAAGGGATTCTTCTTGAGTTTGGAGCAAGAACTTGGATTTTGCTATGGAACTAGGGCTTGGAGTTTTAATTTCCACTCCTCTCCACCATTAATGCTAAGAAAACTGAAAAGAGAAAGAAGTGAGGGAGAATGGGGAGAGTGGTTCAGTTTTGGAGTATAAGTTAAAACATAGGGCTGAGCCCAAAACCAAACCCAAAGTGAAAAGTAGCAAAAATCAACTTTCTCCAAACATATCGAAGCTTATACTCAAAAAGGTCGCAAACGTCATTTTGAACTCAATGGAGGTGGTCTCGAGTCCTAATTCGACCGTATGCAAAAAGTAGGTTTTCGGACCAAAATCCGACGAACGATAAAATATTTAAATAAAATATTTAAATATAAAATCAATAAATATGCGGGTTGTTACAGAACAGTTTCCTTTGGAAATTGATCTGGGTTGATCGCAAAAGTGACTTGCGATAGTTGAGTGTTCTTTTGGATTATCAGAGATTTTCCGGATGTCTTCAGGGAAGTCAGAGGTTTTTCTGCATCTGGAGTTTGAGTTTTCTTATTGACTAGTATTCAGGAGTGGAACCGGTGGTTCAACTTAGTTGAAGGATGGTTCTTAAAGATAGAGTTTGATAAAGCAACTCAGGTTTCAGAGGAATTTTTGAGTTTCCTTTATGGATCTGTTGAACCATATTTTTAGGACGTGTTGTCCAGTTTGTGCTCGTGTTCTTCATCAACATTTTCTTATCTACTTCAGATCAGAGTTGTGCAACGGAAACAGTTTGGGAGTGTTTCTGTTGTCTTTTTCGAAAATAGGAGTTGTCTTCTGATGTTTAAAGAGTAGAGTGTGTATTTGGTTTTGGATTGATCTTGAGGAAATCATTGTGTTGGGTTGTTTTTGGTTCTGTTTGTTTCTAGAGGAATCGACAAGGGTTGAGCTGATCAGGAAGGATATAGGCAGCCCAAGATCGTCCGAAGATTGTTGTGGATAAGAGACGAAAGAATTTGGAATTAGAGTCGAAGATTTGATTTTGGATAAGTGTTTGGTTTTCAGGATTGAATTGCCAGTGTGGATAACTGGGATTTGATGTGTTTCGCGTATCTTTGAGGGAGTACGTGTATGATCTATCTCTAGTTGTAGAACCAGAAGTTCAGGGAGGTTTGGTCGTTGAATCAGACTCGCCTGTAGTCTGATATGCTGTCTAGTTTTGTAGATCTAGATGAGTAGGAGCTCTGTAGCTTCGTAGTTTTGATTGTTAGAATTCTGTAGAGCGAGTACCCGGTATATATACCTGGGGAAACTTGAGGAAACTCTATCCAAAATTTTGTCTGGATAATTAGATTTGTTTGATTGGATAAATTGATTGCTATGGTTGTTAGCATATCATTGGTATATTCTTATTAAATCTTTAAAAAAGATTATTAAATTACCTTTGTTTTAAATTTCGGGGATGAAATTCTTTTAAGGGGGGAGGAATGTGATGACCCGGAATTTTAAGTAATATCAATTTAATAATCTGAATTAAAAAATTAGATTGATTTGATAATCTTTGTTAATAAGATTGGAATTAATTTAATAATCCAATTAAATAAATACTTAACTGATAGATTTTTTTTTAAAAGCTAATAAATTGTTTTCTATTTATAATGTATATAGAATATGTATATATTGTAAATAGATAAACCTTGTTTTAAATTTAATAAATAAATAAATCGTGTTTTCAATATATATATATATATATATATATATATATATATATATATATATATCTTTGGTAAAATTGGGTATAATTTTAAACTTTTAAAAGCTATTGAATAATTAAAATATAGTTTTAAATTGTTAGGATAAAAATTTAATTTGTTTAAATTGATTTATTTGATATTAAGTTTTTTAAAAGTATATAATAAATAACTATATGATTTTAAATACATAAGGTAAATATTTAAATGATTTAAAATATGTTTTAACTTAAGTTTAAATTTAAGTAAACTAACAATAAGGTTTATTTTGATTTTCTTTTTAAATATAGTTGGATAAAATAAGTAATTTATTAATAAAAAAACAATTTCTTTTATAAATTATTTGAAGTTATCAAATTTGTTATTTTCAAAATATAATAATGTATTGTTTTTAACAAATGGATTTTTATAAAAAAATAACTTGTTATTTCAAATTTAATTTCATAATTTAATTTGAATTTGAGTTTAAAGCTTTGAAACTTAAAGAATAAATATTTTTAAATTGTTTTGGATTTTAAATTATTTGTATAAACTTTTTTTATATATATATATATGATTGTTTCATTTCTTTTAAAATTATTTATACATATATAAATACTTATTAACTAATTACTTAAGCATATTCTTATATTAAAACTTTAATTACATAACTAATTAATTAAATACAAGCTTACATTTATCTTATATTCACATCTAATTAAATAACTAGTTAACATTTAATAATAACTAATTAACACTTAATTATAACTAATTAACTTTAAAAGAAAAATGTAAACTTTTATAAATTAAAAGCATGTGTTAGTTAATAAAAGTAAGGATAAAGAAAAATGTTAAAAATTGAAGACAAGTGCCATTTATTTTTGTTTTTCTTTTATTTTTATTAATAAGTATTTCATTTTTTATATAAACAAACCCTCTTTCATTTTATTCTTTTTCTAAATCTAAGATGCTAAGAAAATCTGAAGAAGAAAAAACACTTCCTTTGAAACCAAAATCAGAAAAAAGAACAAGTTTGAAATCTCATCTTCATTTTTAAAACCTGAAACATTTAAAAACCTGTAATCCACTTCAAAATCAAGCCTACAAATCACTTTCCTGTAAATCTTCAAAACCTTGTAAATCTGTAGCATGCAAGCAAACCTGCCACCATGCAAAAGATCCGAAGCCTGCATTTTTCCTCAATCTGGAAGTCAAAATCACGCATGCAGTTTCAAATTAAAGAAGCAAACATTCCAGTTTAAAAATAAGCAAGCAACTCAGTCTTCATCAAAGCAATTCAGAGTTCCTAAGTCAAAAGATTTTCAAATGAAGGCTTTGTTTTTAAAATAATTTCAGGTGAGTAACTTTTAAACTTAAAGTAAATTATGGTTGCATGTTATTGCTGTGGAAAACATTGCAAATTTGTATATATTTATAAGTGTGTTGTGTAGATATATGGCTGTAATCCGGTTGTATGATGTATGTGACATCTCTGTTTCCAGATTTAAATTCTGGTTTTTGATTTAAATTCAAACCTCTTAGTTTAGTCACTGTTAAAAACTTAAGTTTCAAAGGAAACTTGTGTGTTCCATCAAAAATTTAGTTAGAAATTCATTTAAGTTAAATAACTGGAAATATCACTGGATATCAAGAAGGAAACTGAACAAACTTAATATAAGTAAAATTCAAACATCTTAATTTATAAATTCAAGAATGTAAACCGTATTCTTATCCTAAAACATGATTTTTGAAGCTTAATTCATAATTTAAAATGACGGGATGAGGGTGAAGTTCTATGATGAATAGAAAGCGGAAAATTTATGATTTCTGGTGATCTATTGATTTTGGAGGTCGAGTTTCTTCCTGGAGGTGGAAGAGTGATCGGTGATGGTGGGAAAAACGGTTGGACGGTGACCATAGCTTGGGGTTGAGTATGATTGAACTTTGAAGTTTAGAACCCTAAATATTATCTGGGTAGTGTTTTTGATTGGTTCGACCTACTCAGTGGATCGAGTGCTACTTAACTTAGGGAATTGGAAGTAGATGAAACGACGATGGAGTGACCGGAGGGTCAAGCGTTCATATGGTCGGAATTTCTTGGATGAAGTGTTTACAAGTTTGGGGTTTATTTCGTTCTGCCGTTCCAGGTTTTAGATTAGCTAATTCGAATTCGATTTCAAGTTATTGTTGGATTTCCGGTGGTCGTGATCAAGTCTGGTGATGGTCGACAATGTGGGGAAGGCCTGGAGGGTGGTCGGAGTTGGCCAGAGCCACGGTGCATGTGCACTGTGCATTTTGAAAGTTCCGATGAACTTGATTGTGCAGGAATTTTTGAACTCGAATTTACTCGAGTAAATGAAAGGGTTTACTCGAAGCAACAAGGGTTTTGACCCGAAGCAAATTTTGGGTTCCCTCGGGTTGATTCTGTTTTGTTACAGGTTTTATAAAACCCGTCTATAATTTAAATTTAAACCAAATTTAAATGAATTTAAAAGTTGTGATGATAAATTTAAACAAGTTTAAATTTAGTATAAAGTATATATTCAAATGGCTTTGAATCTTAAAAGTTTTGAAATATTTAAAGTGGGTTTTCAGTTTTTTTTTAAAAAAAGAAACCTGACAGTTTTCTAGAATTTGAATTTTATTTTAAAATTTGAAACATAATTTAAACAGTGTTTTAAATTCAAAGGCTAAATTCAGTTTTCAAATAGCTTTTGAATTTAAGGTTTTAAAATGAAATTTGGATTTTTAATATAAAGTTTAAAATCAAGGTTTAAAACAAGTTTAAATCAAAGTTTAAAATCAGATGTTTAAAACAAATACTGGATTCAAGTTTCTTGAATTCAGATCTGGGTATTTGGATAAGTTTTTAAATTCTGAATGTTTTTAAAAACAAGTTTAAATTAAAATAGTTTTTTTTAAAAAGGTGAATTTGTTTTCAAATAAATATTTAAACTTGATTTTTGATAAAGTTCTTTTATAAAGGATTTTAAATGGAAGTTAAATGATTGGTTAACTTGAATTTGCAAGTTAAATAGTAATGTATTTAAAAACTTAATTTTTAAATAAAATTAAGTAAATTAGTTTAATGGCTTTTCTTATATAAGTTTCATATGTAAGTAATAAATGTTATTTACATTTATTTAAAGGATTATAAATTGAATTTAAATTCGGTTAATGATTAAATAAATAATCATTTTGAATCTTAAATTCAAAATGGAATATGAATTTAAATTTAAAATGTAATGTTCTAAATACACTTAAATATTAACGAAGTCATTAATAAAGAAATGGATTATCTTAGAAATTATTAAGGTATTAAATGATTAAATGAATAAGATAATTAAGGAATGACTTATTTATTTAATTTATAAATTAATAATTTAGATTAATTTATAATTAGAGATTAATTAAGAAGTAAAGTAATTAAAGAATTTTTAATAGGTAATGAAGGTCATTAACTAAGGATTATTTAGTAATTAATTAATATGATTAATTTTTAATAATTAATTAGATTGATTAATTTATGATAATCAATTGCGAAATTTATTTAAGTTTAATTACTTAATGGAAGTAATTAAGGAAATAATTAAGGATAGTTAATTACAGAATGTGATTAATCAAAGGTGATTAATAATTATGGTTTAAATTGAAATTAATTACTTAATGTAATTAATTTAAGTAAGATAATTAATTAAATATAATTAAGGATCATTAATTAATATAATTAATGATGTAATTAAGGGTTGACTAATTAAGATTAATCAATAATGATAAGTGATTAAAGGTAATTAATTAATGTAGGTTTAAGGTAATTAATTATAGTTAATTAATTAATGAAGTAATTAAGGGTTAATTACTGTATTTTATTTAGAGTAACTAATTTGTAAAATTAAGTAAAGGATAATTATTAGAATGTAATTAAAGGATAATTAATCAAGTGTGATTAATTAGAGGATAATCAATTTATTAATTTGTAATCAATTAATGGATATGTGAGCAATATTTATATTGATGTAGTAATTAATTTAATTCATTTTAAATTAATTAGAGATAATGTAATTAATTTAATTCATTTTAAATTAATTATAGATGGTGTGATTTTAGATCATTGCTTGTGTATGGATGTATGACATTGTTTGCCTTGAATGATTTGAAATCTCAACTATGAGATTAGTAATGTTGTGTGATATGGATGCATTGGTTGCATTGTGGTGATGATTTGGATTATCTTGTGATAATGATAATATGGATTATCTGTGGTGATGATTATCTATTTTGAATCCGTGAATTATCTATTTGTGTGTATATAGATAATTGTATTGAATTGTTTTACACTCTAAAACAACTTGGCCTTAAAAGATACACTTTGGATTTCGATAAGACCGAGATCGGGTTTTCAGATTTGGATATCCGAAAACCACATCGACCAAATTAACGATAGGTCGTGAATCTCAAGTGAGGAGTGAAGACTCGAGGTGTAAGGACTATTCGTCGTTAAAACTCTAAGGGTGATTCCAATATGAGTTTAACGGGGTAGTACTTTCAGATTCGAGATGAAGATTCAGAGTGCAAGGGTTATTGTCGTTAACTCTGAGGGTGATTCCAAAATGAGTGTAACGAGATAATGCCTTCGGTTTCGTTCGAACCCGGAACGAATTTGTATGGATTGAATGCTTTCAGAATATCGTCAGGTGGACGATGAGCATTCTAAGATAAATGTGTCCTATAAAGGTAATCGTAGCCTCAAGCCTCATTAACCGAAAATGGCTAAAACAGAGGAAGTGCAGCAAGGCTAAGTGGGTCATGCCCAAATAGGACAAGATTTCCCCCTGTCTAGAGGTCCCTTTTATTTCAGCTTAGTGGGCAGTTGGAATTGTGCACCAACTGCGGGGTTGTCTTGTTCGGAACTGTTCAGTAAGGAATGGTTCCGGCTTTGTGTTGCAGGGGAGTGGGAGAGATCCTCGGTACGATTTCGTTCTGCTGCAGGGTTGACAGGTTTGGGGTTTATTTCGTTCTGTTATTCCAGGTTTTAGATTAGCTAACTCGAATTCGATTCCGAGTTACTGTTGGATTTCCGGCTGTCGTGATCAAGTCTGGTGATGGTCGGCAATGTGGGGAAGGCCTGGAGGGTGGCCGGAGTTGGCCAGAGCCACGGTGCATGTGCGCCATGCATTTTGAAAGTTCTGATGAACTTGATTGTGCAGGAATTTATGAACTCGAATTTACTTGAGTAAATGTAAGGATTTACTCGAAGCAACAAGGGTTTTGACCCGAAGCAAATTTTGGGTTCGCTCGGGTTGATTCTGTTTTGTTACAGGTTTTATAAAACCTGTCTATAATTTAAATTTAAACCAAATTTAAATGAATTTAAAAGTTATGATGATAAATTTAAACAAGTTTAAATTTAGTATGAAGTATAAATTCAAATGGCTTTGAATCTTAAAAGTTTTGGAATACTAAAAGTGGGTTTTCAGTTTTTTTTTATAAAAAAGAAACCTTACAGTTTTCTAGAATTTGAATTTTATTTTAAAATCTGAAACATAATTTAAACAGTCTTTTAAATTCAAAGGCTAAGTTCAGTTTTCAAATAGCTTTTGAATTTTAAGGTTTTAAAATGAAATTTGGATTTTTAATAAAAAGTTTAAAATCAAGGTTTAAAACAAGTTTAAATCAAAGTTTAAAATCAGATGTTTAAAATAAATAGTGGATTCATTCAGATCTGGGTATTTGAATAAGTTTTTAAATTCTGAATGTTTTTAAGAACAAGTTTAAATTAAAATAGTTTTTTCTAAAAGGTGAATTTGTTTTCAACTAAATATTTAAACTAGATTTTTGATAAAGTTCTTTTATAAAGGATTTTAAATGGAAGTTAAATGATTGGTTAACTTGAATTTGCAAGTTAAATAGTAATGTATTTAAAAACTAATTTTTAAATAAAATTAAGTAAATTAGTTAAATGGCTTTTCTTATATAAGTTTCATATGTAAGTAATAAATGTTATTTACATTTATTTAAAGGATTATAAATTGAATTTAAATTCGGTTAATGATTAAATAAATAATCATTTTCAATCTTAAATTCAAAATGGAATATGAATTTAAATTTAAAATGTAATGTTCTAAATACACTTAAATATTAATGAAGTCATTAATAAAGAAATGGATTATCTTAGAAATTATTAAGGTATTAAATGATTAAATGAATAAGATAATTAAGGAATGACTTATTTATTTAATTTATAAATTAATAATTTATTAATGAATTAAGTATAGTTAATTAATTAATGAAGTAATTAAGGGTTAATTACTGTATTTGGTTTAGAGTAATTAATTTGTAAAATTAATTAAAGGATAATTATTAGAATGTATTAAAGGATAATTAATCAAGGGTGATTAATTAAAGGATAATCAATTTATTAATTTGTAATCAATTAATGGATATGTGAGCAATATTTATATTGATATAGTAATTAATTTAATTCATTTTAAATTAATTAGAGATGATGTAATTAATTTAATTCATTTTAAATTAATTATAGATGGTGTGATTTTAGATCATTGCTTGTGTATGGATGTATGACATTGTTTGCCTTGAATGATTTGAAATCTCAACTATTAGATTAGTAATGTTGTGTGATATGGATGCATTGGTTGCATTGTGATGATGATTTGGATTATCTTCTGCTAATGATAATATGGATTATCTGTGGTGATGATTATCTATTTTGGATCTGTGAATTATCTATCTGTGTGTATATAGATAATTGTATTAAATTGTTTTACACTCTAAAACAACTTGGCCTTAAAAGATACGCTTTTGGATTTCGATAAGACCGGGATCGAGTTTTCAGATTTGGATATCCGAAAACCACATCGATCCAAATTAACGATAGGTCGTGAATCTCAAGTGAGGAGTGAAGACTCGAGGTGTAAGGACTATTCGTCGTTAAAACTCTGAGGGTGATTCCAATATGAGTTTAACGGGGTAGTACTTTCAAATTCGAGATGAAGATTCGGAGTGCAAGGGTTATTGTCGTTAACTCTGAGGGTGATTCCAAAATGAGTGTAACGAGATAATGCTTTTGGTTTCGTACGAACTCGGAATGAACTTGTATGGATTGAATGCTTTCAGAACATCGTCAGGTGGACGATGAGCATTCTAAGATAAATGTGTCCTATAAAGGTAATCGTAGCCTCAAGCCCCATCAACCGGGAATGGCTAAAACAAGGGAGGTGCAGCAAGGCTAAGTGGGTCATGCCCAAGTAGGACAAGATTTTCCCCTGTCTAGCGGTCCCTTTTATTTTGGCTTAGTGGGCAGTTGGAATTGTGCACCAACTGCGGGGTTGTCTTGTTCGGAACTGTTCAGTAAGGAATGGTTCCGGCTTTGTGTTGCAGGGGATTGGGAGTGATCCTCGGTACGGTGATCTAGGCCACGTAACTATGACGGGCGGTACCCCATTAGCCCTGCCATTGTATGGAATCCAAAACCTAATAAGTGCCAACGGTTTTGATTGTATTACCCACTTTTGTGGCTAGTAGCTGTAATTTAATAATTGTAACAATTTCAGCTATTTCATATTTATTTGAAAACCCTAGACCTATTATAATATCACCGGATTTCCTATCTTATGTTTTGGTTAGCGTAAGGTAAAAACTTTTCCATGTTTATGTGTGGGAAATCTTACGCGATACCTTTCTTTCAAAAGATTTTCAAAGTTAAGCAACTTTAACCTGTTACTCACACCAGACCCATGTCTGACCCGGAGTTTATTTCTGTTTTTCTTAAACTCTTGGGTACTCAAATTTTGCGAGTAGCCAAGGGATTTAGGTTAGCTTTGACAAATTATGGAGGAGCAATGGAGCAGGAGGCTTGGCGTTGTAGTTTAGTGTTCGCTGTGTTAGTATCTCTGTGATTTCTCTGTGTTGTATTTGAGTTGTGATAACTAGACAGGTGTTTATAACTATCTAGTATGTGTTGTATTATTTGTGTAACTCTGATAGTTGTTGTACTATGTAATACTTTATGTTATTAATATAATTTATTTGTTCCACTATTTAGATTCTGATGTGTTTTCTCTTCTTTCTTCTCTTTCTTTCTCTTTTCTATCCTTTTCATTCTTATTATTGATGCGTCATTCTTTGGAGATGAATGGCAGGTCGTTACACTCTATGAGCGCCTTTCTTATGAAAAAAATCTCCTTTTGTTCTGCCCACTTTGAGCTTCCCCTACTTTGTTGCCATCATGAAAAGTAAGCATCTCTTCCTGCCTCAAAGCCATCTCAACAACTACATCACATAGATCTCTAATATGCGGCAAAGTTTTTTTTGGACAGTTCAGGTTTCAATCCATGGATGAACTTCTCATTTCTTTTGATAACTGTATCAACCGTGGCATATATTTATATCGATAGCTCCTCAAATCTAGTTGCATACTCAAGCACTGTCATGTCTCCCTGCTCCAACCCCATAAACTTCCTGAGCAAAGTTGACTTAGCAATCTTTAACATGAATCTTTCCCCAAACCTCCTTCTAAATTCAGTCCAAGTCATGGTCTTCTCATTAACTTCCACTGTAACACTGTTCCACTAGTACAATTTGCAACTATCTAGAAGCAAACATTCTCTTCTACTCATCATTGAGCCCTAAATCAGCAAAGATCCTTTCGCTATGAAGTAACCAATTCTCCACCTCAATTGCATCCTCAGTCCCAATAAACGACTTTCCTCTAAGCCTGCATAATCTCTGCTTAGTACCGCATAGCTATTAACCACTAGAACTCAATGAATTCCTCCTTCAAAATTTCCTCCGACTAAACCCATAGCAACTCCAACCTGCATCATGTTAACGAAGAACTGATACATAGCTCCCATATCAGCTTGGGTTGCTCCAGCATCCATATAGGCAGCTTGTGCCCGACCTGGATTCCCTCTAGTGTTTGGTCTAGCATTTCCATCAGTGGTGGTGCTTCCTCCACCAATGTTAACTCTTCCACTCCTAGAATCCTTATCTTACTTCTCTAAAATCTACATTCGAGTTGCGATAAGATACAGAAGAATAGCTTAAGAGTGATGCGAGAACAAAGATAAAGCATACATGGCAAATACAAGTACATTACTATAGCATTATCTATACCCATTCTTCTCGTTAATTCCTTAAGATTATGTTTTCGAAATCATATTAAGTTTAAAATTTTCTTTAAGTTTTCATAAACCTATGCTCTAATACCAAGTTGTAACATCCCTTATCTTGAGGCCAGAAGCTAAGTGCTACAGATGCTGCAGTTATCTATAATATTAACTTCCGGTGATAAAATATGGTAATGTTAATGGTATCTGCAATATCAGAAGTACATGAATATGAAATAAAATTTACAAGATTTCAAAAATGGATTTTCTGATTACATTTCAAATCAAAATTTCACATTCAGTTACATAATGCTAAAACGATTCCTAGGTCTTGATCAAATATAATTATTACAAATTACGCCAAGAGAAACATATGAAGATGCCCCCCGGATGACCAGAGTACTAGGTAGACATATCAGTCATAAATATATCGTAGTGAAAATAATGCTAAATATCTCCTATATAGACAACTCGGCCTCTTGCACGTCTTTGTAAGCTTATTCGTCTAACCTACCAAACGTGAAAAACCAAAACTCCCAATCTACTCAATTAACTTTTGAGCACCCGAGAGTTTAAGGGGAACATAATCTTTGAGTCGCACGCAAAGCCTAGTGTGAATAATACTATTACATCTCGATTTACTGATATTAAGTGAGACCACGCCGCTTTGCGGAATGGGTTTTCCCTCACTAATATCCTTTTAAAAGCTTATGTTCTGCAAATCAAAATCCTACAATCAAACGAATTATGACAATAATAGCACGTACATATATGCAAAATAATCAAGAAATCAATGGATTATTTGTCTACACTATAGTTTTTTCTGGCTAACTATTAACCATTGGCTGATTCGGGCCTACCAAACATAATTAGCAATCTAACTTCTGTTAGACACCATACTGGGCCGACTGCCCTTAATTTCTTCGTTTAGGATCAACTGGACATAATGGTTTTGCGGACTCACCAATAACCTATCTTTACTCTGTATATGCCTTTCAGTGTGTATCCTTATTTTATCCCCACCCATGACAAATTCCTAGACACTGGAATTTGGGACTTATTTTAGCTAGGGGCTAACAGCTAAAGTATAGGACACGACCATATACCAATCTCATTTGGTTTCCTAATATCCGAGTCATAAACTTAAGGTTAACTACCCTATTTATGTTCCATTTTTTGCTTTAGGGTTAACTACCCCGTTAAAATTTCATTTCCTTGTAACTAATACTTACAAATGATTTACTTCTAAAATCATGCCTTTATTAAACAAGCAAATTACATACTTTGCTTTACTCAAACACTTATACCATGGTATATAGTTAATGAAACCTCATTAATGAGATTATCTATCCCATCAAAGTAAGTTAAAATCCTTTTCAACTTAAAGGATTTTAGGCCATGAAGCCAAGGTAAAACCTTTGAAACCCTTAGTTAAAAACTTTAAACAATGCCTTTCGAAATCATTGAGAACAACCCTTTCTAAAGCTTTACAAAAAACTTAGACAACCTCTTTTAAAACCATTTAAACTTGTTTCTCGAAAGCGTTGGAAATCCTTCATTCAAATACTCAAAATAAACCTTTCCAAAACATTAGGGATCTCTCCTTTGAAACACATATTATATACCTTTCGAAAACATTGGGTTCATATCAAGAATCGTGGGAACATTGCTTAGAAACCTTTAACAATTATTCCTTTCGAAACCATTGGGTTTAACTTTTAATATAACTAAGGGTCATAAAGAACTAAGGTGAATGTATTACTTTCTAAAGCATTTATTCTCAGTAAAAGAAAGAGGATAGTTTCGAAACCCACCCTTTCGAAACCATTGCCTTCGAAACTATTTTAAAAATAGCTATAGGACCCTTTTGAAAGCATTGAGAAGATGGCTTCAAAGTAAGACGATGAAAGCAACCTCTCGAAACTATTGTTTTAAGGCTACATAGAAAAGCGGCCTTAACTAGTTCAAAAAGTAAGAATGTGACAAAATGGGTTTCGAATAGGTTCAAAGCGGCTATTCTTTTGAAAGCTTCTTTTAAAACAAAAGGCGGCAACTCTTTCGAAAGCTCTTTTCTAAAACAAAGGCAAGTTGATTGTATTGAAAGCTAATATAGTTGGCTTTAACATCATTTATAAACAGAAATAGTTCAAAGTTAATAAGAATAGCTTCTACCCTTTCAAAAGCAAGGTTTCGACACTGTACCTTCCGCCTTTCTCCAATGCACTACGTATCAATTACTTGATACCATGTGCATTAGTTTCGAATAGGTTCTTTAGCGAAGGTATATTCTCGAAAGCACCAGATGGAAGTGGCTAGGTAGTAAATCTAAGCAAAATTGATTTTTAGCCTTTAAAAGAAATTTCTTTCTACCTAACTTGCCTTATTTGTCAAAATGTAATTGCTTGTCATTTCTTTATCAAAATCTTTCCTTCAAAATGCCGCCGAACTTAGAATTATTAATTAAAAGCATTTAACAAATAAGCCTTTCTCCTTGATAAGACATATAAAACATTTAAGTCCCCTAGCTCAAATAATTTTATAATCATAGTAAACTACTTAAGAAAATTTTCCAAAACTCTCCATAATTCACTTTTAATATGTTTTCCAACATATTTAAATTTCAGACCCGAAATCGATATATAATTACCTTAAATAATTTAAGCCAATTTTAAGTATCTGTTTCATAGAAATTTCATAATAAATCAACAATAATTAGAAAGTTATGAAACTTGAAACCCACTTCTAAAATAATGTTTCCAACCATATATTAAGAACACAAGTTATTTGGACATCATTTACTGGGTTTTCCAATCTAAATTTGTTATAAAATCTACATGGAACAATATAAATCATCAACGAGCTTATATATATATATATATATATATATATATCCATTTAAACAAACATAACATGACATATTATTTGCAAAGTTATTCGAATCAAACCTTATAACCTAAATCATTATCAAAACTAAGATGTAAATCTATTATTCACCTTAGTTTGGTGTTAAGAAGTTTGAGATTTGTCCTTTGATTGATTCCTTCAAGCTTTCTATTGTTTCCTAGCTTATCCTCTTTTGGTTCCTCTTAATAGTGGCCGACCGAGCTTATAAGTGTTTTGGTTTTGTTGTAAATGTTGAAATGAAGAAGAAATGAAGGTAAGAAGGGTTTAAGGTATAAAAATGAAGACTATTCCTGTTTTGTCCTTATCATATTCCTCCTACTTACTTCTTTTTAATTCTCTTTTGCTTGTACATTCATTAAGGCATGACCCCCTTATTGATTAACAAATGTTAATCCCTTAATGGTCTACATTATTTCAATTAATTTATTTAATTAAATGTCCTAAATAATGTAAGTCAAAATTAGAGACATTACAATTATGGACAACAAATCTGAATATAAAGAGACAAATGTGTCTTGCGGTTTAAATCTAGCGCTTATACACGGATACATTAAACTATGTACACTTGTATATTTTACATGTTCACCGTACATGTATGTGTATTTAATACAAATATACTTTATATATTATATACAAAATAAAAAATAAAAAATTCACAAATTAATTAAATAAAATAATTTTTATTCAAAATTATTTAGCTTGGATCTAAAATAATTTAGTCTTCCTAAGTGATAGGATCTAAAAATAAAATACTATTTTTCTGAAATTCACTCGTTTATCCTACTATTACATGAGCCTAGTTCCTTCAATGATATTAAAGCCTAAAAGCATATGTAGTCTAAATTAGCAATATTAGGGTTAACTTATTAAAGCTTACTCATTTAGTATGGTGTCTACAAAGGTAATGCGTATGGTTATGTTGTTGAGTAATCAAGTATTATACCCTACTCAGCTACTGATTTGGCCCGAAGGATGAAGCAAACCCAAAAGTTATCCCAATATATAGGCCCGAATTGATTTTGGGCCTTGAGCAAAATTTTAAATTTGTTTTGAAATTATAAATAATATTTAAAATTTAAAGGTTATATTTAAAATGTGTAAAAATTTATAAAATATGTTTCAAAAATTCATTGAAAAATAATTAAATATTTCTAAGAATTATAATAATAATTGATTGGATTGATTAAATGAATAATTAACTAAAAGTTAACTACTTAATTTAAAAAAGTACACACACACATATATAATGATATATATATATATACACACATTTATCCTAAAATGTTTAAGGTAAATAATAAATAATTATCGAAATTAATTAATTTTAATTAAAATTATTTTAGCCAAATAAATTAATTCATTATTAATTAACAAATAGTAAATAATATACATGTATAATGATATATGTATATTACTATAAATGTTATAATATATAAACATTCAATTTTAAATGTTTAAATGACTAAAATTAAATTAATTAAAATATTAACAATTTAATTAAAGTAGTCAAATATGATTTAAAATAATTTATTTAAATTAAATCAAATATGCTTTAATTATAAAAAGTGGAACTACAATAGACCTAAATAGAGTTAAAGAATAAATACATACATACAAATCATATACCATGAATTCGGATGACTTCGACACTTGAATCATGATAGACTACTTGCATATTATTCAGTTTTTGATATTCCTCATGGCAAAGATGCTACGTGGGTCGCTCCCATTAGGGTGTGTCGTCACCTTTCTAGATCATCATATTATGGATTTGGTTGTGCTTGAGGGCCCTCGATTAAGGTTGGAAAGCAACCGAGGTGATGATATATTTGGTACTATGTAAGTTCAGGGGTAGGCCGGTTCTGTGTTGGCAGGGGTGGACCATGTTTAGGGTCTGACCTCGGGTACATTTTATCTAGAAGTGTACTGTACGGAAGGTAGTCCCTTACCTTGCCATTATTGGAATCCATTCTCCAATAAGTGCCGTGCGGACTTAATTGTAAACCTATTATGTTGGAATTTAATATTGTAACAATTTCAGCAATGATTAATATGTATTTGTATCCTAGACGTTATAATAATATTGTTGGATTTTCTATAAAAATGTTTTGCTTATCGCAAGGTAAAAGCCCATCTATGTTTATGTACGGCGTGGTCTTACAAGATACCTTTATTTCAAAGATTTTTTTTATAACTTTAAAAATCCATTTAGGTGTGTTTCTCATGCTGGTTTACCAGACTGATTCAGATGTTATTTTTCTTATAATGCTCAGGTTAGACCAACCATATTTACAGGTTCAGTATGGATACTTAGAGTTTCAAGAGGCGAGCTGGTGGCCCAGAGACATATTCACGTTCGTTCTTTTTTCCGCTGCATTGGTTGTTTATTTAATAGCATTTGTGAATACAGGCTGTTATAACTATCCAGGCTATTGATTGAGTAGTTGACTCTGATTGAAACATGCATAACAAATTAAATTTTCTTTTGTAAAAATCTGTTGTATAATATATGTTACTCGTGACAATGTGAGGTTCTGTTATGTCTTTTCTTCCTTTTCCCCGACAATCCGTCTTTCCAACACTTGGAAGCTCGGCATGTGAATCTCATGGATGTACTAGTGTCGACTTCTGAAGGTCAAAAAGGCGAGTTGTTACAATGTAGTATTAAAGCTTAGGTTGAGCTAACACTAGGCTTTAGTGAGGTTAACTCATTTGAGGCAGGGTAAGTGAGACCCTAGGATGAGTTTGAGTGTGAATATATCTGAGTACGTATTTGTTAATGATATAAATATTTTATATTATGTTTATTTTGGTTATGAACTTTGGTTGATAGAAGGAACAAAAGTATTGATAGGGGTTTCTAAACATTTAAACAAGGCACATCGACATAGCATTGTTTTAAAATTGGAGAAATGAATTTTTTTTACCTAGACTATATTTTATATATGAAAAGAATTATTTTCGTAAACTAATATAGTTATATATGGTGTGTTGGTTTTTAAAGAATGATAATATTTGATTATTATCATTTATCGTTGTTTGGTTTGACTCAGATAGTTCATGAGCCTTTATTGTTGGTTAAATTAGGTACGAACACTTTGTGATTCAGTTTCATAATTTGACTATAACCTTTCGATGATAATATTGAGTTGAATTTTAAATTTTAATAAAAAGTTATCTGTTATGATATATAATAAGATAACAATGGTGAAAAGGACCTTATATAGGAAGTGAATTTATATATGCAGGATCTATAAATTAGCTTATAAATAAGGAATTTGAGAACTTAAATTCTAGTGTTTTGGAAATTATTTTTCAAAAGCTGGGAGAATGATAATAACATTATTGAAAAGTGTTTTGAGATAGAAATTTTCTTTAAGTATGTTTTATAAATAAAAATGGACTTAAAGAAATTTAGAACTCAAAATCAGTGTTTGGAAATTGTTTTCAAATTTTTGGGAAAAATAAAATTGTTATTAGTTTGAAAATATTGATTAATACAAATATTAAAAAGGATTCGAAAGAGTTAAAAAGCACTAAACTCACTTCGGTCACTGGAAAATAATTTCGGTGATGACTGCATCATCATCGGTGTTCATTTTCAAGTTTCTAAAGTGAGGAATTGCTACCGTGATAGAAATTGGTTGCTGATTTTTTTTAGGTTAAGCAAAATTGTTTAAAAATTCCCAAATATGATTTGATATACAAAGGAATATATGGATATTACTATTATTTCAAAATGATTCGAAATAAAAATTGGGTTTTAAAATTTGAAATTTTTAACTAAGTGAGATTATAAACTCATGTATCTTAACCATTTAAATAGTAGGTTGGTGTATCTCATTTGGATATTGTTTGGTAATTTTCATTTATTGAAATAAAAATGGCATTTTCTACGATTTTGAACGGTTGGGACTTCCAATTTGATATAGAAATCTGAAGCTAAGTATTGTGAAAAATTTAAAGAAATAAGTTTCGTAACTTATGAACTTGAGATGATAATAATTTAAACAAGTTTTAAAATTATTGAATATTCTAATTAAGTAAATCAATCTATTATTGTATATATACTCTTAGGGAATGACATAGTATTTTGCAAGAACTTGAGTTATAGAATGTTAATAGACTTGAGTAATATTTCTTAAGTAAAGTATTTACTGTTTGTAGGTAAAAAAACCTTGAGAAATGTTTTATAAATGAAGATAAGTCTTTATAAAGAGTTTATAATAAAGTTAAGTATGGAGAAGCTTAAAACCGAAGTTGTAACTTTTGAAATTATGTGTAAACTTGAATTTTAAAGGGATTGGTTTACATAAATGGTGCTTAAAATATTTATAAACTTAAGTAAGGTTTTATGAAATAATTCATAAATAATTTTAGTGTTTAAAAGGGAATATACTAAGAAATGATAAATGAGAATTACAATAAATGATATAGTTGAGAGGAGTAATTTTGAAATTGAGCTATGAGATAAAGTTCAACTTAAGTAAATTTAAGTAAAATGAATTATGATATGGTTTGTTAAAGAATTTTAGTATTAAAGGAAATACTATAAAAAAATTAAGAATAATATAAAAATTGAATGTGAATGGAAAGAAATTTGTGATAAATCTAAGAAACCAATTAGAATAAATACGTAGGACGTACTTATATCATTTTATTCACATAAGGATCTTTGATCCAGATTCGAGCGCATGATTTTGAGATGATTTACATCGGCCCAAACAAGAAATTTTCACTCGATTCTTGACGGTAAACACTTGATATAGATTTGATTTGAATCCAAAGTTTTCTATCATAATATATGACTATACAAGGAGAACAATAGTTTTTAATGAAGAAATTGGATCGAAGTCCGCACTAGGGAAGTCGGGTGAATGACACTAGTACCGAAGTGAAATTTGTGTGATCGAGTGAGCGATCAGATTTGATATTGTGTGTAGATGATATATGTTCATCGTATGGGATTTAATAAATTATATGTTTTGACATTGGAAATGCAATATTATAAGGATATGATTTATTTGTGTGAATATTATGTGTAAGTAAGATGCAGGTTCATGGAAACAAAGGCTGGTTGATGCTTTTGGTTTCATGAGCTGAGTTTGTTTGCCCAACAAATAGGTACATATTTATATTGTTGTTTGGATTGATGATTTTATGCCTCAAATATGGGAGGCAACTTGGCTTTTGTTTTCTTTTGATTGATTTTGGTCCGTAATGGCGATTTGTTGTTGTTTCGATTGAGTCATGCACTACCGAAATTTTCTGTAAATTTTAGGACTTATAAAAGTTTAATAACTTACTCCAACTAATTGATTTTGAAAAGTTAATGGGTTTGGATGCAATTTCCTTACCTTGGAAATTTCGAGGGCAAAATTCTTTTAAGAAGAGGAAAGTGTAACAACCCGCGATTTTGGTCGTTAGATTGTGAGTATTTAATTAATTTAGTTATTAAAATATTGGTTTATAAGCCTTTAAAACTTGATTAAAAATATAGGATTGTTTAAAATCTTTGAATTGTGAATTATTATTTGTATAATGATTTAAATATCTAGATTTTTTTAATTGAATAATTATTTAATGGGTTTAATGGACTTATTTAACTCCTTTTAAATTTTAAAATGTTGTTAGTGAATTTCTCTGTAAATTTATTCCAGTAATAAATGATTTAAATAAATAATAAGAAAATAAAATTCTAATATAACGAATTGAATTCTACCGACGTATTTTTAATTTATTTTATTTGATTTTATCATAATTTTTAATTTGGAAAATATAAATTTCCATTTGACGATTTTTGGCAAATGGCAGTGCTTTTGGATTTTACAGAAAACCGATGTATATTATTATTGTTTTGGGGTCGTGTTGCTGTTCTGAGTGCAATCATATTTTTGTTTTGTCGTTCGGGGTCCATACACGAATGGAGATCTGTGCTGAGATGCTGGTAATTTGGAGTTAAATATATCTCCCTCCAACAATTAGTACAAACCAGCCTCATTTTTCTTTTCCCTTTTCTTTCTCCCATTGTATCATCCTATATACGTGTTCATGGAAATAAAAGCAAGGAAAAACATCATCATTTCATTCATTTTTTTAATCTGGTTATAAAACCAAAAAAATAAGTCAGCTTTACCATTTTTTCTCCTTCATTTGTTCAATCCTCCCTTCCCGTTAGTTCCTAAGTTATTAAAACAAGAAAAGAAAAATGGCAGTACATTTTAAAAATCAAAACATCTCAAAACTACTTCATAAAAAATTCAAGTTAAGGTCCTTTGAGTTCATATAGATTGAAGCTTCAAGTCTATACCTATTTTATTGGGTTCGAACGTGTTGGAAGAGGTTTGACCCTTTTACAGTAAGGCAATTTCGAACTAGGGTTGGGTTTCATTTGAATTCAAGATGGAGTTTGTGAAATCGGAGCCTGGATTTGGGGTCCTTGTGGAGTTTGGCATTTACTAAAGGAGATTGGTGGAGTACGGCATGGGTTTGGGTGGTGTGATCTTGGCCTCGTCGCGAGCAGGTTGAGGTGGTCGCGAGTCATATAAGGCAATCAAATAGTGTTTGATGGGTCATGGTGATGGGGTTTTGGATGACAGGTTCGTAGGCATCGACGTTTTTGGATTTCATGGTGAGACGAGCAAGGGAGGAAGAGAGAGGCGCTCGATGGAGGTGGTTTCACCTATAGGAGTAAGCGGGAATTTAAAACCGAGGGGGAAGATGGATCTGTGTTAATATGGGAATCAAATTTGTGATTAGTTAATAATTAATATTATTTAATCCAAAAATCTTATAATATCAATAACTTTTTCATAAGAGGTTCGATCGAGACGAAATTTTTTTTGTTGCGCTCGGTATAACGATAGCTTCGCGATGAAACTTGTTTTGGAGAAAGTTGAAAATTTGGGTTAAAATCGAAATTCGTTCGATTTAGTTCAAAGCAGAACACTTCGGTGAGTTAAAACTCACTCTTTTTGGTTAATTAGTATGTTTATTGTAAATAAAATTTATTCATGCCTATTTGGATTGTTGAATTTTTCGGCTGATTGAATTTAGTCTAGGATCATGACATAGAATTTTCAAATGCTATTAGATTTGTTGAATTTGGTCTAGGATCACGATATAGCATCTTGAAGAGCTACTAGATTGGTTGAATTTGATCTAGGATTACGATATAGCATCTTGAAATTCAATTAGATTGTTCGGGTTTTAAATTTGTATTCAAACTTGTTTTAAACAATGGATCATATATGAGGTGATAAATTGATAGTGTTTAATATAATTACATGGTTTAAAATTATAACGTAGTTAATGTAAGTGTACTTCTTGGAGTTATCTATTTTTCCAAATAGGCATCGTTTAATAAATGTAAGGGTTTGTCTTTGAATGACATGTGTTAGCAGAATAAATCCCCTTTCTGCTATTGCGTTAATTTGGACATTTATTTAAGTGTCAATCGATCGTTAATTATGGATTAGTTTACATATATGCTTGATTATGTAAATACTTGCAATTTGACTTGAGAAGTTAAATGAAAGGTAATGGTAGCTTGTTAAGTACTACTAGGATTGCTGAGCCTTTTCTAGATTCGAATTTTTTTTTGATTTGATCAAATTCTAATTTTATAAATTGGAAGAAAAGTGTTTTAATTATTTCTATATATGTAAGGAGCTTTATTAATAATTAATTACAAATGTTTGTAAAAATTATTTTTGTAAGTTAATTACTATATAATCTATAGTGTTTAAAATAAATTATTTTATTACTTTTTTGAAGATAACAATTATTTTGTTATTGATTATTTAAAACTAGATGATTATTTTATTAAAAATATTATTTAAGATAATTAATTTTATTTAAAAGGTTGTTTAAGGTTATTTTATTTTATTTATCTATTGGAGATTTTTAAAAGTTTAAGAGTTTATTTATTATATGTTAAAAATGTTTTTAGTTATATTTCTTTTTGTTATTAAAAAATGATTAAAGGTAAGTTTATGATGTTTTATTTTATTTATTATAAATATAAAAAATAATAATAAACAAATTGTTATAAAAAAGATTTCCTTTATAAAAAGATTTATGTAAAGGAGTTTATAATCTTGGGAAGAGGATTGGAATTAGAAAGAAGTTAGATTCTGAATGATCGTGGAAAAGAGGATTTTAAATGGTTAGTGATTAAAAAAGGGAAATTTTATAAGTGGTTAGAGGATAATAAAAGTGTGCTTTTATAAATAAAATTTGGAGATTTATAGGGAATTCTATAAATAGATTTTGGAAATTTATAAATAAGATATTTTAAAACAAAAAGAAAAGATAGTTAAAAGAAAGAGAGGGTATTTTGGAATATTTCTGTCTTTGTTTAAAGGATACTTATGCATAATCATTTTAATATGATCTTGAAATAAGTAAATCTTTCTAAGTGATTGGTTAAGATACGTATACCATTTTGTAAATATATGGGTAAGGTGATGTGCACGTAAATGTGCATATTTTTACCACCATATTTATTCTATTTAAATTAAATAAATGATCATATTGGGTATTTTTACTTGTTTTAACCAAAATTCATATTAATTCTAAATTTTCACATATTCATCTTCATATAAGGGCAAAATGGCCATTTGTGCGCGTATATTAATTTGAGAGAATTTAATTCGAAATTTCTATAATATTTTGTAGGAATTTAGCTTCTCATATTAGTGGGTTCATGAAGAAACATGCATGCACAAAATGGATATAAAGGAATGAAGATGGAAATAATTCAAAGTGAAGATCATGGAGGACCCCACCTACCCACCTACCTTAATGTACAAATTAAAGGCTAATGCACATGCTTATGGAGTTAATGGTTTCATGTACACTTAATGGGGGATTAAGACATGTTAATGATTACTTGGCCTCCGCACTTCCTAAGAGGCATTTTGGGCATTCCCCAAAAAGTGAATTAGGGTTTTAAAACTTGTATACATACCCCTTATGTTTCATATAACCCCTCTTCTCTTAGTCTCTCTTAGGCCTCCTTCTCTTTAGTTTAGTTTAGATCAAAAATAAAATGAAAGCTTCTCTTTCTCTTTTCATGGCTACTCAGCCATTTTTATTTTATGTAATCTTTTTTATTTTATGCAATTTAATACATTCTCTTTCCTTTTCATGTTCATTTACTTTCATGTTGTAGTGTAGATCTCTTCTTTTTTATGCAAGTAGAATAATTTTTCCTTTCATTTTGCTCTCTTTTCCTCTTCTTTTTATTCAATGTTGCTTGCTACATTTGTTCATATGATGACAAATATGAGAGGCTAAACACCTTCAATTTAGGGGTAATGAAGCTCTCTAATCATGTAGCTTCAACTTAATTTGATGTTTATGCTCTCTTTTTGTGCTTAATGAGAATGATTGAAGTGGTTTAATGATGTTGTTTAGCTTTGCATTTGATAGTCTATGTTGTTCATAACAAATAGGCTATGCTTAAACAAACAAAACACAAATTGCCTCTTCATCTACATATGATTATGGCAAAGAAGTGATTGTTGAAATTAATATTTGATGGCTTATATTTCTAATTAATAGTTAATATGCCATGCTTAAAATAGATTTTGCTTTCAACTTTGTTGTTATATTTTATGAGATTTAAAAGTGTATTAGTAGTTGTGTTATAGTTTCATGGTTTATATTGAGCTAATTAATAGCACAAATATACCATACTTATGATAAGCACATCAACTAATTCACCAATGACAAGAAAAGAGAGATCATAACTTCATTTTGTTGATTTATGTGATCTAGAGAGTGAAAATTGCCTTTAAATTGTCTTAACACTCATATTTTTATCAATTTTCGTTTGCTTATTTTTCTTCCTTTCTAGTTTAACATTCTCTTCAACCTTGGTTTAATTTGATTGAATAGGTTTTTTTACAATCATTAATTCCCTACAGATCGACCCGTATTCGCCGCGTGCTACATTCGTACATCGTGCGATTGTGGTTATTTTTAAATTTAAATTCGTCTGACGGTTTTCTAAACCGATAGAATTTCCGTCGACGAACAAGTTTTTGGCGTCGTTGCCGGGGAGTTATTTTGATTTTGATTTTCTATTCTTCGGATTATACTTATTTGATTTTTGTGTGTTTTTTATTTTTTTTGTGTTTTTGCGATTAAAAAAAAATTGTGTTTGTTTGTTGTGTGTTTTTGTTCTTGTGCATTTTTCGTTTACAATTAGCATTTACATTTTTATTTTCTATATAAAAAAAAATACACAAGTTCATTTCAAAAACAAAAAAAAAATTCCATTTCATTTTTCATATCATCCTCAATTCTCGCCTGTACAACTTTCATTGCATTACACTCTCTGTTACACTTTTCTGTTACAATTTCATTTCTGTTTGTTCAACTGAACATTCTCTGTTACAACACTCCTCTGCTTGTACCATTCCTCTGCCTATAACACCACTCTCCCACTCAAATACACATACATTCATCCCGACCAGACAATACATTCAACACAACTCCATACCAAACTGTCACCTGAACCACCTACTTCGACCACATACACATTAGACCACAAACCACTACCATAGTGCAGTTCGAAATCACCACCCACCTGAAACTGTGACTATTACATATCACAGTGCACTTCTACAACCACAAACACCATTTGACACACCACTTTCATAGAGTTCAAGGCACACAGACTCCCATACTTCAATCATCCCCTGTAAACTCTTTTGCAAACACCTCCCAATCAACTCTGCACTTCATCTTCCTTCAACCCTGAAACATCCACCAACATACTTCTACCTGACATCACAATTCATCATCCACAATCACTCTTGTCAACATTGCAGTTCCTCCCCTACTGTCATTGATTTCCTACAATTTCTCCCATATTTTCCTCTGCCTCCTCCCCTTACAACTTGCAGTCATCACTTCATCTTCCAGTCATCACCCTCGTTCGGCATCCCCTTAACTGTCCAAACATACCTCTGTCAACATTCTCTAACCACTCATTGCAACAGTGCACATATCACTAACATACCCTCCCCATCCTCATAACTCCATCAACATTCTTCATTCTCCATCCCACTACCACCACACTTCATCCAATATCCACTCAACAACCACAACTACCCCCACAAATAACATCACTGTAAACAGACATCAGCCAACTACACTCCTCCCAGTCATATCCACCTGCTCTTCTACTAAGTCTTTATACAACCCTGTCATTCATCTCCTTTTACCCCACTGCCAACATACAACTCCGTCATTACCTCAAATCCACCACCACCTCCTATCGGATCTGCACGCAACTACCGACCATTATCAAGTTCCACAAACTTCATTCACCACTGACAACAAACAATTGAGCCAACCCCCTTCCTACAGCCCATCTACCTCATCAACAAATCATCGCACTTCACCAATTGTAGAAACCAACCCAATTGCCTTCTCCAATCTCCAATTATATCCACAAACACAATCGCAAATCGCCTCACTTCAATTCACCATAAACGAACAACAACAGCAACAACAACAATAGCAACCCACACTGCCATCAACTATAGTTTCGCCTTTCAGAATTACTGCAATCACCTCGAATCAACACTCCACCCCCACCACGACCTCGTGACTACATCGCCTGCAACCGCCTCTTCCCCAACGCAATCACTTCCACATTCGCAATCGCCACCTCCTCCAAACCCAAGTGAAACTGCGAAGTCATCATCGAACTCGAACTCAAGCTAACGAAGACGCTCAACAGTATCCAAATCGAAAAACCCAATCACCAAATCGCCTCGCGAAAATCTCCACCTCAAAACGAAAAGAAATCATCAAACAACGGTGGCATTTGAGTTTGGTTTTGAGATTTTAAGATACTGAGATTTGTATACTGACAATTTGAAAGTGAACGAATTTTTAATGCTGAATTTTGAAAATTTAGAAAATTGAAAGAATTGAACGAAAAACGCGTTCGATCGAGTTTGAGAATTTGACTTAATTTGATTTGTGTTGTCGTGTCTTTCTATTGTTTACCGTGTGTATTAAGGGACTGGGCCGGGTTCGTGAGTTTGGTGAAGTTAGCATAGTTATTTTTATTTTTTTAAATTGTAAATTTGTTTTGTTTTATGCCTTTTTGAGTTTGAGTGTTTTCATTTTCATTGTGATTTTTTTATTTTTGTTTCCAGTAACTAATTTTTAATTTTTTTTAGAAAGCTTTGTTTTTCCTAAAAAAAAAGAGAATAGAAAATTTTCCATTTTAGTTTTCTTTTGTTAAAATTTTTTAGTTAAATTTTCCTTTTATTTTGTTAAGTTTCTTTTGTATTTTACTTTTCCCTTCAAAAAAAAACAAAAACAAAAACATTTTATATATTGTGTTTTTGTTTGCAGGGTGTCAAAGCAAGTAGGAGACTTGTCAAAAAAAATTGCTTGCTTGCTTGTTGAAAACTGCCGCTCTGCTGCCAAAAATAAATTGCTGGCTTGCTTATAAAAAAGTAAAAAAAATTGCTACTTTCATCTCTACTTTTATTTGAATTGCATTGTTGATTGCTTGCATTTTGAAAAGAAAAAAAATTCATTGTAGTTGCATTGTTAATACACGTTTAATTTCTGCTTTGCATTTCATCCTAGAATTTGTTAATAGTAACGATTAGACATCGATAACGCCTAATTGTATATTGACAATTTGTCTTCTTTGAACAATTTAATTTCTTGGTGTATAGGCTATGGCAGAGTAATAACCATTTATAAATATTACGGTGATTCGTAAACATTATAGTGGTTGTTCCTCTGAAGGTACTTAAACCTTTGGCTGCATTGCTATGGTGATTCGTGGTGCACTGATAAATCCTGTCCATTACCTGGCTGAGAACTATTTTGTTTATCTAAGACAAAGTGTGATTATACAATTTTGAGTTAATTTAGGATAATCATTTGTAATTAACCCTTACATTCATTTAGTTGCATTAGTTCATGCATATTTAAAAAAAACAACAAAAAAAATTTCAGAATCCAAAACTAAAAAATTGTAAATATTCCTTTTCCTTTGAAATTTTATATCTTTTTTTTTGAAATTTCAAAAAAAATATATAGAAAAACCAAAAAACAAAACAAAAATCAATTTCCCTTTTAAAAAATAAATTCCATTTGTAAATATTTTTCTTTTACAAAAAAAAACACAAAAACATTCTTGAAAATGTCCGAGTTTCCCCACATGCATGAATTTTACAACAGTTGTGAAATTCAATATAATCCAGATAATTTCACTTCAAATTCTTATGGATATTTCAACAACAACTATTGTTTAAATGATTCGAATTTTGAACCTCCAAGTTTTCAAAATGATGACCAACCTTCAAATCTTTGAATATAGCATTTCATCTTTACTTGAAATCATTACACAACAAAATCAAATGATAAATAAGTTGTGTAATTCATATTTGTGCGATAACACGAATCAAAGTTTTCAAAATAATCAAAATTTGGATTCACTTCAAAATTCAAACGATTTTGATTATAACCCATGCCAACTCAATTTCGAACCTGAAAATGAATTTCAAAATCAAAACGAAAGTGGAAATAACCTTTCAAATAATTTTGGTAATGGAAATAATCTCAATTTCGATGCAATTGATAATTTTTGTTCTTAACAAATCCAAATCGAGAATTTTCAAGTGAATAACTATAAATTGGATTTTGTTGAGAAAATGAATGAAATTTATGATGATCACACGGATTTGTTGATTGAAACATATATGAAACACGTGAAAAACAAAATCAAATTCCAATGTGTGACGAGTCAAGCGATAATTCATCTTTTACCCAAATCGATGATTTTCAAATAACAACTTTTGAAGTTGAAAATGAAAATCTTAATGAAATTATTGAAAACACGGTAATTGAGTTGGATTTCAATTCTTTTGAGGGTGTGAAACTTGATTTAAACTTCGATCTTCCTTTTTCTGAAAATTTGAATATGACAACTTTGAACTTTAAACTCGATTTACGCGATGAAGTTTTTGATAATCCAACAAAGGAAGTCGAATTTAACGAACATAAACTTTTTGGACTTTTCGAAAATGAGTTGTTAAATTCCGAAAGGGAAGAGTTAAATCACCATTTCAATTTTGAAATCGATAATTTTGAAAAATTTGTTGATAATGAGCTTAACTTTCAATTTGGTGAAAATAAACTTGAATTTCAATCAATTGTTTTATCAACCCCGAAAATCATCAAAATAAAACAACTCATGCGGTTCTCAATAAAACGACATTCGTTTTTCCAAATCGACAATCAACTTCGGAATCTTTTATGAAGTGGTTTTTCGCGCTTAAGCTGTGTCTCGTATACTTGACGAGACAAATGAATCGGTCTTTGGAAGACCGTTTCATTTACTCTTTAACTGTATATTTTCTAATCTCTTGTAAATAATAACCTTTTCATTTTCATTTAAATAAATGTCATGTTTTTATTTTTATTTTTCTCCTTCCACTTGGGTTGACTGTGGGGACACAGTCAAAATCAAGTGTGGGGGGAGACTCATCTTCTTCTTGATTTTTCAGGATTAATTTTTCATTTTTCTTCCAAAAACTCAACAAAAAAAATCCAAAAACAAAAGAAGAATTTTTCTTTTTTTAGCGTTTTGATTTATTTTTAAAGAAACACTATAGGATAAATATATGGTTTTGGTTTATTAAATTAAAATTATTGAAAATTTATTCATCTTAACAAAAATAAAAATGAAGTTGTATTATAAATAACAATGGTTTAACTAGTATATAGGAAGATTCATACGTGTTAATTATGAAATACATCCTAATTGAAAATATTTGTTTTAAAAGTGGTGAATTTAAAGTAAAGGATATAACATTTTTTTGTCTTCTAAGTTAAATGGTGCTAAGATAATTTTGCAAAACTCTCTCTCTCTTAAAAAAATAAAAAATAAAAAAATAATAACATCCAAAGTATTCACTCTCATTTAAAAGTCCTTACAGATATGCATGGGTGAATTACTTGGAATCTTTGATTACGTGCTTTCATACTCATTTAAAAGTCCTCACGGTTATGCATGTATGAAACACATGTAAAAAAATAGACTTAATAAAAACTACCTACGGTCGATAGATGTATGCACAAAAGTGTGTGCACTCGCCATGCTCTGTACTCCCCTCACATAAGTCCGAAAGGCAGTGCATTGGTGGTATATATGGCCTCAGTTTACCTGAGCTAGGTGTGTAATTTTTCTTGCAAATAATGAGAGAGCAAGCAATTGAAATCCTAGCACTATTTTTACTTATTTGATTTGATTTATTATTGAAAAGAAAAGAAAATACCACTTTGATAAACTTTGATAATCAACTAAGGATC
Organism: Allium cepa; assembly: GCA_030765085.1. Taxonomy (NCBI): domain Eukaryota; kingdom Viridiplantae; phylum Streptophyta; class Magnoliopsida; order Asparagales; family Amaryllidaceae; genus Allium; species Allium cepa. The sequence goes on from CM060935.1 coordinate 959,145,032, forward strand.
CATTTCATAGTTACACTGTGTTATTAACCAAAACAACGAGTTAAAACTATAGTTTATTTGTTATGATAACTTCGTTTTTATTGGAAATATTGATGAGTAAATGACATAAATTTTCAAGATAATAACCAAAATCTATATTTAACTTAGTTGTGTCAATTTAAAAAGAAATCCTTCATTTGTAAATATTTCAAAAACTTGCATTATTCTCTTTGTAAATAAATATTACATTTTTAAATAGTTTCATCCTGCATTTGGATTTTGTGGGTAGTATCCGCTGAAAACCCTCGCGAGACAACACTCGTCCTATTGGGGACACCCATAGGTTGAACGGCTTGTTGCATACGCTCAATGCAATCGTGCTCCCTACGAAAACGGATTTATCTTAGTTTTTCTTTATTCGAGGACGAATAAAAAGATAAGTGTGGGGGTATTTGATGTGCACGTAAATGTGCATATTTTTACTACCATATTTATTCTATTTAAATTAAATAAATGATCATATTGGGTATTTTTATTTGTTTTAACCAAAATTCATATTAATTCTAATTTTTCACATATTCATCTTCATATAAGGGCAAAATGGCCATTTGTGCGCGTATATTAATTTGAGAGAATTTAATTGGAAATTTCTAAAATATTTTGTAGGAATTTAGCTTCTCATATTAGTGGGTTCATGAAGAAACATGCATGCACAAAATGGATATAAAGGAATGAAGATGGAAATAATTCAAAGTGAAGATCATGGAGGACCCCACCTACCTTAATGTACAAATTAAAGGCTAATGCACATGCTTATGGAGTTAATGGTTTCATGTACACTTAATGGGGGATTAAGACATGTTAATGATTACTTGGCCTCCACACTTCCTAAGGGGCATTTTGGGCATTCCCCAAAAAGTGAATTACAGTTTTAAAACTTGTATATATACCCCTTATGTTTCATGTAACCCCTCTTCTCTTAGTCTCTCTTAGGCCTCCTTCTCTTTAGTTTAGTTTAGATCAGAAATAAAATGAAAGATCCTCTTTCTCTTTTCATGGCTGCTTAGCCATTTTTATTTTATGTAATCTTTTTTATTTTATCGTAACGACCTGGAATTTCCAATCCTGAAAATTCCAGATAGTTAGAGAAAAGAAGAAAAAAAAGAAGAAGAAACAGAACAAGTTATCGAAACCTCACATTCGTAGCGGATCAAAATATAATATCACATAAATAATAATTATACAAAGAAGAACTATATCAATATATTTATATTTTTATACATCAGGGTTACAATCCATCTCACAACACTAGACAGTTTAAAGCAACATGCCAAGGCAACTACAATATAAACAGCGGTATGCTCCATACATTCCTGCCATCCAGCTCGTCTTCTGAACTCCTGAACTCCAGAACGTCCTTACCTGAAAATCTGTAATACTCGGTCTGACCCAAGCATTCATCAAAGTAACATCCGGGTCAGGCTGAAACCAGCGTGAGTAAACTCATCTAACATAGAAAACAAAAGCATACAACTTAGATAAACCCGGGGTAACTTATATCAATTTACTCTTCACAAGATGTTATAAACATCACTTATTTCTCACATCAATTTCTAAGTACTAGAACTTATATTAATTGATCCAATTCACTTTGACCATTCCATTTCAGCCAACTGATTCCCGATATCAAATTTTAATGAATCGAAGTGGTTTCGGGTATTTATTAATACCCGACCCCGGTCTCTTCGAATCCAATGTCATCTTAACTTAGTTTATACAATTGAAATTCAATTCAAATTTAATTCCTGGATGACACTTTTACCCAACAATTCTTACCGATTGATAATCACATTATTACAGTCCACCCAACAAACATATCATAACATAAAACAATTCATATCAGAGAAATCAACCAATCCATGACATTTAACCTTATTCAATCATTCATCAGAAAGGTTGATCACTTCCAAAATTGATTTAATTTATCTCTAATTAAATTAATTTCAAATTTTTAATTACTTAGTTTACCCTTATCTTAAAACAATTTAATTTTAAACCAATTAATTAATCATTTCTCAATTATCCATCTTTAATTTACCATCCTGGATAAATTATCCTTTCTTTATATTAAGCAATAGCCCTTTATTGATTATACAAATTAATTAGTCCTTACCCATTCCATGTTAATCACATTTATCCTAAATAAAATGATCAAATTAATTATCTCATAATCACGTTCATTGATTAATTACCCTTAGTTAACCACACTTTTTAATCCCTTAATTTATTTCTTTAATTAATCAATCCTTTAATTAATTACCCAAAAGTAATTAATCTTTAATTACTTCCTTAAGTAATCACTCTTTAATTTATTTCATTTGGTAATTTATCCCAAATTACTTACTTTAAGTAATTACCCTCTAATTACTTCTATTAAGAAATTTTCCTTCATTAGTTATTTCCAGAAATTATTCTTTAATTACTTATCCTAAGTAATTACACTTTATAAATTTACAAAGAAATTTTACTTAATCAATTTCTTTAATTATTATTCTTAATTAATTAACCAATTAATCATTTTGATTTAATCACATTAATTTATTTATTGCTTAAGTGATTATACTTTTATCACTTATTAATAAGACTTAATTAATGACGATAAACCATTTACGTAATTAAACACTTACCTAACATTAAACTAGACGACTGAAAATAATTTATACAAACATTTGCGAAAACTCTTATTAATTAAAGTATAAATATTCCTACCTTAATCACTAGTTAATTTAACATCAATTTTTCTATACTTGAAAACACATAGTAATCTAATTACAAAATTAACTTAACATAATTACTCTAAAATCTACCAATTTAAAACCATTTAACTTTAATTATTATATTTGAAACTTGTTTTTTTTTATTATTAAAATTTACCACAAACCCTCTTGGTCAACAAGTCCAACTCTAAAGCAGTAGCAAACAGAACCCAGTAACCCACAACTCTCGAAACAAAAATGCTCATTAACCCAACTCGTGCCAAACTAAAATCTCCACCGAGCAATTCACCTGAGTACTCCGAGAAAATCTCTCTTCCCAAATCTAAAATTCAAAGAAACTGCACGAGTTATAATCGAGAGCATCTCGAGTAATCACTCCATCTTCCCCGAAAAATTCTCGAGCTTCAAATCTTTTATACCATTGACACACACAAACCCACGTGCACGTGCACAGAACGACGTCAACGTCCGACCACCCAATACCACCGTTGACAAGTCGCCTCTGACCTCACTTCGCCAACTGACAACCTAGACTTCCCATTCGAACATGTAATCGAAATTGAGTTCGAAAGAACCCATCACCTTTCCCTGTAACAAAACCCCTCACCAGAAACCATGTCGTAATTTCACTTCTGACCATTTGAAAACATGCCGACTCACCTGACGCTTCACCAATTCACTATCCTCCTTTTCCCCCTGCTCTAGTTCAACTCGACTCTGCCATACCATCGCATTGTTCACTCAACAGCATCGACAAGCACTTGGGTCTAAAACCCTAACTTAGCCTCGTTCGACCGCCATAGGTCAGAGAAAAATCTCTCCATATTTTTCCAATCATCCTTGACCTATGCGCCACCCTTGACAAGAACCACGACCATCCTAGCTTCACCGATCACCAGCAAATGCTTAAAACCCCAATTTCAATCAACCACAAATTACACGTTGGATTGTAAACTAAAAACTATAATTCATCCTTTAAAATTCATAATTTTCGATGGAAAAGCAGATTATATAGAGAAATCAAAGGATTGTGATATCTAATTTTAACATAGTTTTCAAAAATTTCCACTGTCTTTCCCATTCTCAGGTGATATTTCAATTTTTAGCATTTAAACATATTTTAAAACTTAATTTAGGCCCAAAAAAAACATAATTTGTTTAAAACCCAAGCCTATCAGAGATTATAAAAAAGATTAAGGGTTTGATCTAAAATCTTACAGTAACCATGAAACAGAATTTTATTTGTGAATACAGACATGCATCTTATAACCTCTTATTTTTTTTTTATTTTTTTTTTTCTCATGCAAACATAATTCAATTCATACACAGCTACTAACACATAAATTTTTCCCAAACAACCTTTCATGCATCAGATTAAAACAAATTTTTGAGCATTGTTTTACTCACCGAAATCTTGAAACCAGAGACAGAGCCAAATAAGAGAACTGGGTTTGATCTGGAACTGAATTCCTAGCTAAATGATTCCGTCCTGGATTGGTTTTAAACCCATGATCTGAAACTTGAATTAGATTTGAATCTGATCTACTTATACTTGTGGAACTGAACCCTGTCTTTATTTGCTTAGATCAGGCTTCAGTTAGAAAGAAAATTTTCCTCATGCTTGTATATTTTCCTCAGGCTTTGTTTTTTTTTAAAGTTTCCTAGAAATGAATACATCCCTCTTTTTTTCTGGAAATGGGGTACAAATTTTCCTCAGTTTTGATCTGAGAATTTCTTTGTTTCCTTTGTTTTAGAAATGAGATGAGAAAAAGAAAAAGAAAGGTAAGATGTATGCTTATATAATCTAATTTATGGTTTATTAAAAATCAAGAAAAGAAATAAATAAATCATGACACTTGTCTTATTCCACTTTTAACTATCCAACACATGTTATCAAGTGCTCTTAAAAGATAACACATGTATTAATTCATTATCATATATTTATAAAATGAGTTAAAAAGCTTCTATATAAATTTTCCTAATCAATTTAGTGCATTTCTTAATTAATAAATGCTTTTGTAAATTTATAAAAAAATACAACCTTTAAAAGAAAGTTAAATATAAAATCAATCATATTTCATGTAAAACCATATATAGTGTATTTAATTCATTTGTCAATGTAGATATAAAACTTTTTGTATTTGTTTACTATTTAATTAATACTTTCATAATTTATATAAATAAATTCTTTTAAGGAAAAACAATATAAAATAAATTATATCCTAATGAAAACTTTATTCTTATTTTTTTTATATCCAAATAATTCAAAATAATTATTCTTTAAATTCAAATTTTAAATCCATATATTCGAATTCGAATTCAATTTAAAACTTCAACTTAAGATCAACTCAATATATATTAATTTTAAATAAACACATTATTAAATTTATGTTGAAGATAATAAGTTTTGCCTATTTTAAATTACCCTATTAGGAGATTATTAAATAATTATTTTCCCAGACATGAATATTAAATTCTAGATTTATTTGTATCATCCTTAACAATCAGTATAAATCAGTATTTTATTAATCAACCCAGTTAATTATCAATTAACCAATACTTCAGAATTCGGGTTATCACATTTCTCCCTCCCTTAGAATCTTTTCGTCCTCGAAAAGAAACGAAACCAGAATTTATTTAATATTCAAAACACTTTTAAAATCTATATAGTATAGCCAAAATAGTCTTTATGACAAAAATACTTTTATAACTCGATGTCTCAACAAGTCCATCATCGCTCTCACAGAAATTCGGTCATATGTTGATCAGGCGTAGGACTGAAAATCTATATAGACCCATTTTCAACACCCAGTGAAAATACTTGGAAAATAATTTTATTGAAAATATAGAAAACAGTTTTTGAAAATAGAGGATATATCTTTGGTGAGAATGCTCTGGAAATCATCACCCCCATCCATGGTCGCAGTTAACCCGATGGTTACGTTGCCGTCCCGACAAAATCCACAGATAACTGTAGGCCTCCGCACCCCTCGATTACACCATGGAACCCGCTACAGATCGCGGTTACAACTGGGGTTACGTAGCTATCACAGTAAAAACCCATATAACTGTAGGCATCGGCGCCCTCGAATTCCGCTGCCAAAAGAATGAAACTTCTCTACTCCACTTGACCATAGATCGCAGTTTACCGATGTTGCGTTGCCTTCCCGGCAAAATCAAGTGTAGACCGTTGACACTCATCCTCCACACGATTTTCGCTATGGTCCCCACAGTAGATCGCAGTGACATCGAGTTACACTGTCGTCATAGCATAACCCAAATGCCCCTGTAGGCACCAGCGCCCTCGACTTTCGCTACCCAAAAATCCTCAGGAACTAGTTTTGTCCGGACTCCTCACAGGATCAACTTTAGAACCCCCCCTTGGGGTTTAAGGCAGCACCACCTAGTGGTACTCCTGAGAAGTCCATTCCAAGGGAGCGCCTTTTTCCCCAGAGCATCATCAAAACATTTTATACTATACATATATAGTATCTTTAAATCATACACCTAGTATGATCTCATACAAAAATCGATTGCTCCAAAATCGATAATTCTCAAACTAGGCTTTTCAAATTCTCATATTGATTTTACCCAAAAATCAAAAGCCTTTCCAAAACCAAAGGTTCCCAAAACCTTTCTAAAATCTTCATAAGATCCCTTATATATATATACACAGATATATATTTTTAAAACCTTGGATCATTTCAAACTTGTATAAAACTCCTTTTTATACTTCAAATATTTTCAAAAATCCTTTTCTTCTGGCAAAAGATTCAACAAGGGGAGTTTCATTTTAGAAAACAAAGATATTTAACTTTGCTTATTCAAAATCAAATAATCAAATCTGATTACTCTTTTCAATATGATATTTCATTCAAATCCGTACGATGTACACATACCATTCGTACGCCATACCAATCTGATCGCTCACTCGATCACACAATTTCATTTCCGAACTAGTATCGTCCACCCGACTTCCTAGTGCGGACACAGATCTGGTTTCTTGATCAGAAACCGTCATTCTCCTTGCATAGTCATAGCTATGATAGAGAATATCCTGAACCAATCAACAATTCATATCCAGGTTCGCCGTCGAAAATCGAGTGAAAAATCCCACTCGGATCGATATAACTATCTCGAAATTCTGTGCTCGAATCTGGATCAAATCACTATGCGAATAGAATAACATACGTACACCTTACGTATTTATCTTTATTGGTTATTAGTCAAATAAATTCCATTTCTATTCATATTCACTTTGATTTCATTCACTTACTCTTACTTGCTTCAATCCATTTGGATTATCACCTCTATTCTTATCTCGATTGGGTATTTAAACAATAACAGTTTGACCCCCGACCAGTTTATTAAGAAAATAGCTTGAATTTTTTTAAAAATAGATAAATAGTTGGAAAATAATTACTAGTTTGTAAAATAGGTGTAAAATAGTTTGAAAATAGTTAAAATAATTATAGAAATTTTAGATAATTGCAAAATAATATTAAGATAGTAATTAGTTCTGTAAAACAGTTGAAAAATTGTTAAACAGTTTCAAAAATAATTGTAAAACAAATATAAGATAGTTTGGCTTTTAAAAGAAAGGTTGCTTCTATAATGAATAGCTTGGAAAATAAGTTTATATTTAAACAATTTATATTAAAAATAGTCCAAAGTCAAAACTGTTCAATTCTCAATCAATTCAATTTAAATTCCACTTTCATTTAAATTGACTTAACTCTAATTTAAATAACTTCAATTTCTATTGAAATTGATTCAACCCTAATTCAAGTTGAATTAATCTAAGTTTCTTTTCAAATTTAACTTTATTCAACCTTGATCTCAAATTCCACTAATTCAAATAAATTTTAATTGAATTAGTTCCAGTTTTAATTCATTTCAACTTCAGTTTGTACTAACCTCAATTTCAAACTCCATTTCCAAATCAAGTTGAATTATTCTTGATTTCTTCTCAAATTCAATTCAAATTCCATTTGAATTTAAATCTTATTCAACTTTAATTACAATTCCAAATTATTCAAATCAATTCGGACTAATTTCAAATTGAACCCACTTCAATTCCAAATTGTTTCAAATTAATCCAATTCAAATTTCCATTTGAATCTTATACTCATACATCTTCAATCACAATTTCAATCAATTCAAATCAAATCCAATTTGAACTAATTTCAAATTTCAAATTTAAACCATCTCGAATTATATAAATTCGAGTTAATACTTCAAATGTTGATTTAATTCCTTTAAATCAATTTACCTTTTATCCCAACAATGGATTACCATACTCCATTTCTCATTAATTTAAACAAATCTAATTCTCAACTTAAAGATTTTTAACAACAATAGGATGATATCATCTAAATCATCTTAAAACATCCATTAATTTACAATTTCCAGATCTCAACCCATCTTGAGATCACACAAAATCCCAATTCAGATTAATCATTTAACTCCCCAAATTAAATCTCAATTTCATCTTGAAATTTCCAAATCACATTGTTCATTCAAACTTATTTAACTTCCTCCGAGTTAAATTCAATCAATCCCGTTTAACCTTACTCAAACTTGAATTCTCCATTTCAAATTTCAAAATTCTAAAATTCACATTAATAATTTTTCCCACATATAAGTTCAAAACTTATCATTTGGGTATCACATCTTATTCCAAATTCAAAACTCAATATTTACAGTTTATTTCAAACCAACTTTGATATTATGTATATCCACATATATACATATTAATTTCTTTTACATACAAAACTTTACTTTATAATTTTAAACTACCTTTGGTTTTTAATTCAAAACAAATTTCTTTTTAAATTTTCAAACAACTCTTGTTTGAAATAGGACCATTTCATTTCATTCATATGCATTAAATAATATTATTTGTTATTTCTTTAGATTAATTACATCATTAATTAATCACATTCGGTAATTAACTTATTTCTTAATTACCTCCATTAAGTAATTTTCCCTTAAATTTCTTACCTATAGTTACTTCATTAAGTAACTCCCTCTTATTTATTAATTCTAATTATTATCCATTAATTAATCTCATTAAAGTTTAATTAATTACATAAATTAATTAATTATCCTTATCCTGAAATCTTTCCCAATTTCAAGATTTAATTTCTGTTTGAATCCATTTCAAACTTGTCTTTAATTTAATTTCAATTTGGTCGTAATTCTTTTACCACTTAATTATTACTATTACTTTTTATTTAATTAATACTACAACCAATTTCCTTATATAATCGATAATCTATTTCTTATATAAGATTCATTTACTTTTGAAATCATTTAAAAACCTTTATATAAGAAAATAACAAGTACGCTCTCTCATATTTATACACCCAACTCATTCTAGGGTACCATTGACCCTTTCCTTAATGAGTATCCCCACCAGAGCCAAGGTTCTCGCTTAACCTTCAGCTCTGATACCAAATGTAACGACCCCGAATTTCCAATCCTGAAAATTCCAGATAGTTAGAGAAAAGAAGAAAGAAAAGAAGAAGAAACAGAACAAGTTATCGAAACCTCACATTCGTAGCGGATCAAAATATAATATCACATAAATAATAATTATACAAAGAAGAACTATATCAATATATTTATATTTTTATACATCAGGGTTACAATCCATCTCACAACACTAGACAGTTTAAAGCAACATGCCAAGGCAACTACAATATAAACAGCGGTATGCTCCATACATTCCTACCATCCAGCTCGTCTCCTGAACTCCTGAACTCCAGAACGTCCTTACCAGAATATCTGTAATACTTGGTCTTACCCGAGCATTACATCAAAGTAACATCCGGGTCAGGCTGGAAACCAGCGTGAGTAAACTCATCTAACATAGAAAACAAAAGCATACAACTTATATAAACCCGGGGTAACTTATATCAATTTACTCTTCACAAGATGTTATAAACATCACTTATTTCTCACATCAATTTCTAAGTACTAGAACTTATATTAATTGATCCAATTCACTTTGACCATTCCATTTCAGCCAACTGATTCCCGATATCAAATTTTAATGAATCGAAGTGGTTTCGGGTATTTATTAATACCCGACCCCGGTCTCTTCGAATCCAATGTCATCTTAACTTAGTTTATACAATTGAAATTCAATTCAAATTTAATTCCAGGATGACACTTTTACCCAAAAATTCTTACCAATTGATAATCACATTATTACTGTCCACCCAACAAACATATCATAACATAAAACAATTCATATCAGAGAAATCAACCAATCCATGGCATTTAACCTTATTCAATCATTCATCAGAAAGGTTGACCACTTCCAAAATTGATTTAATTTATCTCTAATTAAATTAATTTCAAATTTTTAATTACTTAGTTTACCCTTATCTTAAAATAATTTAATTTTAAACCAATTAATTAATCATTTCTCAATTATCCATCTTTAATTTACCATCCCGGATAAATTATCCTTTCTTTATATTAAGTAATAGCCCTTTATTGATTATACAAATTAATCAATCCTTACCATTCCATGTTAATCACATTTACCCTAAATAAAATGATCAAATTAATTATCTCATAATCACGTTCATTGATTAATTACCCTTAGTTAACCACACTTTTTAATCCCTTAATTTATTTCTTTAATTAATCAATCCTTTAATTAATTACTCAAAAGTAATTAATCTTTAATTACTTCCTTAAGTAATCACTCTTTAATTTATTTCATTTGGTAATTTATCCCAAATTACTTACTTTAAGTAATTACCCTCTAATTACTTCTATTAAGAAATTTTCCTTCATTGGTTATTTCCAGAAATTATTCTTTAACTGCTTATCCTAAGTAATTTCACTTTATAAATTTACCAAGAAATTTTACTTAATCATTTTCTTTAATTATTATTCTTAATTAATTAACTAATTAATCATTTTGAATTAATCACATTAATTATATTGCTTAAGTGATTATACTTTTATCACTTATTAATAAGACTTAATTAATGACGATAAACCATTTACGTAATTAAACACTTACCTAACATTAAACTAGACGACTGAAAATAATTTATACAAACATTTGCGAAAACTCTTATTAATTAAAGTATAACTATTCCTACCTTAATCACCAGTTAATTTAACATCAATTTTTCTATACTTGAAAACACATAGTAATCTAGTTACAAAATTAACTTAACATAATTACTCTAAAATCTACCAATTTAAAACCATTTAACTTTAATTGTTATATTTGAAACTTGTTTATTATTATTATTAAAATTTACCACAAACCCTCTTGGTCAACAAGTCCAACTCTAAAGCAGTACCAAACAGAACCCAGCAACCCACAACTCTCGAAACAAAAATGCTCATTAACCCAACTCGTGCCAAACTACATTCTCCACCGAGCAATTCACCTGAGTACTCCGAGAAAATCTCTCTTCCCAAATCTAAAATTCAAAGAAACTGCACGAGTTATAATCGAGAGCATCTCGAGTAATCACTCCATCTTCCCCGAAAAATTCTCGAGCTTCAAATCTTTTATACCATTGACACACACAAACCCACGTGCACGTGCACAGAACGACGTCAACGTCCGACCACCCAATACCACCGTTGACAAGTCGCCTCTGACCTCACTTCGCCAACTGACAACCTAGACTTCCCATTCGAACATGTAATCGAAATTGAGTTCGAAAGAACCCATCACCTTCCCTGTAACAAAACCCCTCACCAGAAACCATGTCGTAATTTCACTTCTGACCATCTGAAAACATGCCGACTCACCTGACGCTTCACCAATTCACTATCCTCCTTTTCCCCCTGCTCTAGTTCAACTCGACTCTGCCATACCATCGCATTGTTCACTCAACAACATCGACAAGCACTTGGGTCTAAAACCCTAACTTAGCCTCGTTCGACCGCCATAGGTCAAAGAAAAATCTCTCCATATTTTTCCAATCATCCTTGACCTATGCGCCACCCTTGACAAGAACCACGACCATCCTAGCTTCACCGATCACCAGCAAATGCTTAAAACCCCAATTTCAATCAACCACAAATTACACGTTGGATTGTAAACTAAAAATTATAATTCATCCTTTAAAATTCATAATTTTCGATGGAAAAGCAGATTATATAGAGAAATCAAAGGATTGTGATATCTGATTTTAACATAGTTTTCAAAAATTTCCACCATCTTTCCCATTCTCAGGTGATATTTCAATTTTTAGCATTTAAACATATTTTAAAACTTAATTTAGGCCCAAACAAAACATAATTTGTTTAAAACCCAAGCCTATAGATGATTATAAAAAAGATTAAGGGTTTGATCTAAAATCTTACAGTAACCATGAAACAGAATTTTATTTGTGAATACAGACATGCATCTTATAACCTCTTATTTTTTTTATTTTTATTTTTATTTTTCTCATGCAAACATAATTCAATTCATACACAGCTACTAACACATAAATTTTTCCCAAACAGCCTTTCATGCATCAGATTAAAACAAATTTTTGAGCATTGTTTTACTCACCGAAATCTTGAAACCAGAGACAGAGCCAAATAAGAGAACTGGATTTGATCTGGAACTGAATTCCTAGCTAAATGATTTCGGCCTGGATTGGTTTTAAACCCATGATCTGAAACTTGAATTAGATTTGAATCTGATCTACTTATGCTTGTGGAACTGAACCCTGTCTTTATTTGCTTAGATCAGGCTTCAGTTAGAAAGAAAATTTTCCTCAGGCTTGTATATTTTCCTCAGGCTTTGTTGTTGTTGTTTTTTTTAAGTTTCCTAGAAATGAATACATCCCTCTTTTTTTTTCTTCTGGAAATGGGTTACAGATTTTTCTCAGTTTTGATCTGAGAATTTCTTTGTTTCCTTTGCTTTAGAAATGAGATGAGAAAAAGAAAAAGAAAGGTAAGATGTATGCTTATATAATCTAATTTATAGTTTATTAAAAATCAAGAAAAGAAATAAATAAATCATGACACTTGTCTTATTCCACTTTTAACTATCCAACACATGTTATCAAGTGCTCTTAAAAGATAACACATGTATTAATTCATTATCATATATTTATAAAATGAGTTAAAAAGCTTCTATATAAATTTTCCTAATCAATTTAATGCATTTCTTAATTAATAAATGCTTTTGTAAATTTATAAAAAAAAATAAAACCTTTAAAAGAAATTTAAATATAAAATCAATCATATTTCAAGTAAAACCATATATAGTGTATTTAATTCATTTGTCAATGTAGATATAAAACTTTTGTATTTGTTTACTATTTAAATAATACTTTCATAATTTATATAAATAAATTCTTTTAAGGAAAAACAATATAAAATAAATTATATCCTAATGAAAACTTTATTCTTATATTTTTTTTATATCCAAACTATTCAAAATAATTATTCTTTAAATTCAAATTTTAAATCCATATATTCGAATTCGAATTCAATTTAAAACTTCAACTTAAGATCAACTCAATATATATTAATTTTAAACAAACACATTATTAAATTTATGTTGAAGATAATAAATTTTGCCTATTTTAAATTACCCTATTAGGAGATTATTAAATAATTATTTTCCCAGACATGAATATTAAATTCTAGATTTATTTGTATCATCCTTAACAATCAGTATAAATCAGTATTTTATTAATCAACCCAGTAGATCGCAGTGACATCGAGTTACACTGTCGTCATAGCATAACCCAAATGCCCCTGTAGGCACCAGCGCCCTCGACTTTCGCTACCCAAAAATCCTCAGGAACTAATTTTGTCCGGACTCCTCACAGGATCAACTTTAGAACCCCCCCTTGGGGTTTAAGGCAGCACCACCTAGTGGTACTCCTGAGAAGTCCATTCCAAGGGAGCGCCTTTTTCCCCAGAGCATCATCAAAACATTTTATACTATACATATATAGTATCTTTAAATCATACACCTAGTATGATCTCATACAAAAATCGATTGCTCCAAAATCGATAATTCTCAAACTAGGCTTTTCAAATTCTCATATTGATTTTACCCAAAAATCAAAAGCCTTTCCAAAACCAAAGGTTCCCAAAACCTTTCTAAAATCTTCATAAGATCCTTTATATATATATACAAATATATATTTTTAAAACTTTGGATCATTTCAAACTTGTATAAAACTCCTTTTTATACTTCAAATATTTTCAAAAATCCTTTTCTTCTGGCAAAAGATTCAACAAGGGGAGTTTCGTTTTAGAAAACAAAGATATTTAACTTTGCTTATTCAAAATCAAATAATCAAATCTGATTATTCTTTTCAATATGATATTTCATTCAAATCCGTACGATGTACACATACCATTCGTACGCCATACCAATCTGATCGCTCACTCGATCACACAATTTCATTTCCGAACTAGTATCGTCCACCCGACTTCCTAGTGTGGACACAGATCTGGTTTCTTGATCAGAAACCGTCATTCTCCTTGCATAGTCATAGCTATGATAGAGAATATCCTGAACCAATCAACAATCCATATCCAGGTTCGCCGTCGAAAATCGAGTGAAAAATCCCACTCGGATCGATATAACTATCTCGAAATTCTGTGCTCGAATCTGGATCAAATCACTATGCGAATAGAATAACATACGTACACCCTACGTATTTATCTTTATTGGTTATTAGTCAAATCAATTCCATTTCTATTCATATTCACTTTGATTTCATTCACTTACTCTTACTTGCTTCAATCCATTTGGATTATCACCTCTATTCCTATCTCGATTGGGTATTTAAACAATAACAGTTTGAACCCCGACCAGTTTATTAAGAAAATAGCTTGAAATTTTTTAAAAATAGATAAATAGTTGGAAAATAATTAGTAGTTTGTAAAATAGGTGTAAAATAGTTTGAAAATAGTTAAAATAATTATAGAAATTTTAGATAATTGCAAAATAATATTAAGATAGTAATTAGTTCTTGATATTAGATAATTTGCTCCTTATGATCTTGATATCCTTTATACTCCCGGTAAGGGTAATCGTGTCGCCGATGCTCTTAGCCGAAAACAACAAGCTGTTGTTTCTATGATGATATCCGAATGGAACGATCTCGAAATTTTATCCACTTGCGAAATTCGAGACCGTGTTTCCGATTTATGTTCATCTCTTGTTTTATGTAGCCTTGAGGCTCACCCTTCTCTTTTAGACCGCATTCTTGGAGCTCAAAGGCTAGATCCCGAATTGGCTCTTCTTGGCCAAAATATTAAGGATAAAATTGATATTGAAGGTTTGAAAGACTTTGATATTGATTCTCGTGGCGGCATTTGGAAATTTGGTAGACTTATCGTGCCAAATATTAGTGATCTTCGTAAAGATATTTTAGAAGATTCTCATCATTCTAAATTTACCATTCATCCCGGTAGTAGTAAAATGTACGCGGATATGAGGCGACTTTATTATTGGGAGGGAATGAAATCTGATATTTCTAACTTTGTTAAGTGTTGCATGACTTGCCAACTCATTAAGGCCGAACATCAAAGGCCCGGTGGGTTATTGCAACCTTTAGAAATTCCAATTTGGAAGTGGGATCAAATTTCCACGGATTTTATCGATGGCCTTCCCCGTTCTCGTTCGGGTCATGATAGCTTATGGGTGATCGTTGATAAGCTTACTAAATCCGCCCATTTTATTCCCGTTCGATCTAACCGAACCGTTCCTCTTTTGGCCAAACTCTTTGTTAAAGAAATTGTTAAATTGCATGGAGTTCCTACTTCTATTGTTAGTGATCGTGATCCATTGTTTACTAGTGGATTTTGGAAGAGTCTTCAAAAAGCTTTAGGAACGACGCTTAATTTTAGCACCGCTTATCACCCCCAGTCCGATGGACAAACCGAGCATGTGAATCAAACTCTTGAAGACCTTCTTCGTGCTTGTGTGCTTGATTTCGGTGGAAGCTGGGAAGATCATATTCCTCTTGTTGAATTTTCCTATAATAATAGCTTCCAATCTAGTATTGGTATGGCACCTTTTGAAGCACTTTATGGAAGGCCATGCCGATCTCCTTCTTGTTGGCTTGAGCCCGGTGAGAAGCTGGTTTTAGGTCCAGATTTTATTCGTGATTCCACAGAAAAGATTGATCTTATTCGTCATAGGATGAAAGAAGCCCAGAGTAGACAAAAATCCTATGCCGATAACCGGAGAAGGAGGTTAGAGTTTTCTGTGGGAGATCTTGTATTCATTCGTGTGTCACCTATGAAAGGCGTTGTACGTTTCAGTCGATCGGGAAAGTTAGCGCCTCGATATATTGGACCATTTCCTATCACTGAACGTATTGGTTCCATGGCTTATCGCCTATCATTACCGGCTCAGTTTTCTGCCATGCATGACGTGTTTCACGTTTCTCAGTTACGAAAGTGCCTTCGAGATTCCGATTCTATTCTTGAGCCCGGTGTTGTGGAAGAGATTGAAGTTTCACCTAATTTAACTTATGAGCAACATCCTATTCGTATTATTGCTTCAGAGGTCAAGCGCCTTCGAAATAAAGATGTTCCCCTTGTGAAAGTTCAATGGTCTTCAAATCTTAAGGATTGTTCTTGGGAGTCTAGAGAGTTCATCGAGCGAACACATCCGGATTTACTTTCTCGTGCTCTTTGAGGTGAACCTTTTATTTTCAAATTTCTTTTGTGTTAGATATGCTTTTATGGTTGTTACTTTATATTTTCTTCTTAAATATTGCGAGGACGCAATTTCTTTAAGGAGGGGAGTCTGTAACAACCCGCATATTTGTCTATTTTATATCTAAATATTTTATTTTAATATTTTATCAATACTCAGAATTTAGTCCGAAAAGTTACTTTCTGCATACGGTCGAATTAGGACTCGGGACCACTCCCATTGAGTTTAAAATTCCGTTTGCGACCTTTTTGAGTATAAGCTTCGATATGTTCGGAGTAAGTTGATTTTTGCTACTTTTTCACCTTGGGCTTTGGGTTTGGTTCAGCCCTATGTTTAACTTATACTCAAATCTGAGCCACTCCTCCCCATTCACCCTCACTTTCTCCTCTTTTCAGTTCTAAAGCATCAATGGTGGGAGAGATGGGAAATTAAAACTTCAAAACCCTAGTTTTCTTTTGCAAATCAAACTCTAGCTCCAAACTAATAGAAGAACCCATTGGTAAGCTTCTCTTCTTCTTCTCCAACTCATTCTCTTATCAATTTTAGAAATTCCTAAATCTAACTTTGGGAATGTTCTTCTTTTAAAGCCTAGAATCAAGCTTCTTGAGTTGGATTTGAAGAGTGGTTGATTCTCCTTTTGCTTTCAAGCTTCTTCTTCAATCGTTTGGGTTCGAAGGTGAGATTTTTATCTCACATCTATGCTTATATTTATCTTCGATTGTTAGGTATGAATTCCTAACACTTATTCGTGTGCAATTGCTTTTGGTTTGGATTGATTTGGTGAATATTCCAATTTTTAGTGTTTTGGGTTCAAATCCTTAAAAATCATAGCTTTGATGTTCAAATGTGTTTTTGGTGATGCATCGAGGAGCCAATAGGATCGGGTAGCCGTTGGGCATAATTTCCTATCGTCCGTGCTCGTTCGGTTGCGAATTGGTGGAGTTTGCACATCAATTAAATGGATTTCAATTTGCAGAACATCAGGGTCGGCCGACCGAACCCCTGGGCCGGTCGACCGACCTGCTACTAAGGTGCATAGGCACCTTTCTGTCTCTGGTCCGGTCGACTGGCTACAGGGCTCAGCCGACCGACCTGCTTCCCGAGATTTTTTTGGAACAGGGTCCGGTCGACCGTGCTCTGTAGCCGGCCGACCGACCTGATGCAATTTTGCCTATTTCGCCTAGTTGCTTGAATTTCCAACTTTAATCGATTTGTGTTGTTTCCTATTTGTTGTTATCATTTATTATGACTTTGATGACTCCTTTTTAGGGATTTTTGAATATCCATTTCGATAGATTCTTTATCGGTTTCGTTGGATTTTTGTTCACATCTTCATATGTGAATTTTAGTGATTGATTGTTCCTACAATCTTCTTCGTGATTTGTCACTTTAAAAATATAAAGGTTTCTATACTAGTAGTAAATATCAAAACTCTTTCATCAAAACGATTTCAACACTATTTTATTACAAAACTCGTTCTCTTAAACCGTTTTCCAATCTATTAGTGTATACACAAACCTTTACCTCACTCGTATGAGAAATCTAATTAAACGGCTTAGTAAAACAAGTGGTATGAAACGCTTGCGTTTACTTCGCCGGTTAATTCTTGGACTTGTTCGATTGAATCTCTTGTGACAATTTTCTAGTGGAGATCTACAGTTTGTTCGTAAATATTTGAGTTAAGCAAGTGGTTATGGGACATGAAGCTAAACTCATATATTTACTAGCTTAGTGTAATTGACACTTCCGTTGATCGTGGCGATCATCCTTGTGATTTAGACTAGCAATGTGCGATGTCTCTTTGTCTGCGAGGGAGACTAAACCCCGTTTTGTGGAGTTTCGACTCAAATTGGTGGGGTAGCAACCCATGGTCTTCGGGCCGTTTGTGGAGCTTCGGCTCAATTTGTGATGGTTAGCAAC
Organism: Allium cepa; assembly: GCA_030765085.1. Classification (NCBI taxonomy): domain Eukaryota; kingdom Viridiplantae; phylum Streptophyta; class Magnoliopsida; order Asparagales; family Amaryllidaceae; genus Allium; species Allium cepa. Next base: position 959,163,380 of record CM060935.1, read on the forward strand.
CATGGAATTAGCGTTCCGTTTGTGATACACATGTTGGTGAGCTTTATGCTTCCGTTTGTGATAGGCCTTCCCCCTTTTGTGATTTCTGGATTTCTTGAGATGATTTCTAGAATTTGTGTTTCACCAATTTTCATGATTTCCATTGATAAGTTTTATCAATATTTGTGCATTGGTGAATTTGTGTGTCATTGACTTTTGTGATTGACATTGTTATAATCGTCAATATTTATGGTTTGGTGAACGAAATAAGGAGTATGACATTTCTTTGATTCTTGTGTAGATTTTTTGATATTGATTAATCTCTTGTTGATTTTCAATTACTTATATATATCACAGCTTGGCATTGTGATTATTATGTGTTTAGTCATATCTCTTATTCAATATCGTTTCATCTGATAATTATAGTTAGACTGATCCGTTTATTGTTTTCTTATTAAATAATACTCGGGTCAGACCGAGATGTTACAGGTGCTTCAGCTTGACTCCTCACTTGGGATGATTCCTCGGACTTTTGGCTAACTACTTAGATTAGTAGTTTATTTTGTCGTATACACTTGAGATATGGATTCATAGTTGTATTCTTTTGTATAGCACATGTTGCTATTCTTTTGTATTATTGTGGATCTTTTTGACCACTACTCTGATATATACTTTCATGTGTTAGTTATATATTCATATCTTCTTCCGCCTTTGTGAGATGAATTATCTGTGACTGATTTGTGTTATGTTTATTTCTATATTTGTTTCCGAAGACCTTTATAGCCACTGTGTAGTAGCTTTGAGTTTGTGTTCTTTTTATCTGGCATATCGGTACTCGCACAAAGTAATTATACAGATGGTCGCTCCTCAACAGCCTTATCCTCCGTGCTAGTTGACAGCATTGCACCGTAGTGTTCTTGGCTAGCGTGGGTATAGAGGTGGGGCGTCACAACCTCTAGTAATATATTTCTGAGAAGCTCATATGGTACGTGAAACTTCTCGGTCAATACCAAGCCGGACCCTGCCAAACCTTATCAAGAATTCGAATATTTCACATCTAATAGCACCACCGAATCCAAATCTAGATGAGATGTGAAAGTACCCTAATGGAACCAACCCCACACAGCTTGGCTTCTTCTCGCGCTTTGGATTTAGTCATTCCTGACAAAGGATACTAATTCTCAGCGGAGTAATTAATTATCTTAGAATGAAGAAAAACAAGAATCTGAGGTAACTAATAGTTGAGAAACCGACTATCGAGGATACAAAATGATCGTACATGGAAATTAAGTCTTATATACTTCCCAGTACTCATCGAATTCAAACTTGTACTATTTCTTGGTTAATAATAATACCGGACAAGTGAAGATAGTGTTACCTCAAAGTCATGTCTCACGATTATTCTAAACTTTCGAAATAGCGACAAGTCTACTTCTTTGATGTTTAGTTCTAATTATACTAATAAATCATTTTCCATATAATGATCCGCTTTATGGAAATTAATTCATTTTCATAGACAAATCAAAGTTTTTCTTTTAAAAATCCGAATTCATGCTTGGCTACAAGTGTTAGCTTTAGAACACTTTGTTAAAAGACTTTACTCTTTGAAATATCATTAGAAATGGGTTGAATAAATTAAAGACATCCTTGTTACTTTGATTCATCTAGTTTAAAGCTTCATTAATTATGTTGATAAATTCACTTCAGAGCCTTTAATTAAAAAGGGTAAATTACCTTTAAAACATCATTAACACAATTAGTTAATAAAATATAATTAATTAAATTAATCATCATTATTTAAATTAAATAACAAAGTCAAAACATCTTTATTACATTGATTATTAACTTTCAAAACTTTGTTAACTAAGTTGATTAAATAACTTCAATAACCTTATATTGAAAAGGTAAATCACCTTTAAAACTCATCGATTCAATTAAATAATAATATAATTAATTAAATTAATTTAATAATAATTTATATCATTATATAAATCTGATTAATTAACTTAAAACTTTATTTAAGGAATGATTAGTTAAGGTTAAACAGATTTATTAGCTTTTAGAAGTCATTAATTAAAAAGATTAATTAACTAATTAAAAAATTCATTAGTAAATTGATTATTTAACTTTGATCCTTCATTATTAAAAGATTAATTAACCTTACACATCATTTGATAAAATGATTAATTAATTCCATAACATCATTAACTAAGTGATTACTTGATTTTAAACGCGTCGTTATTAAGTAATTAGTTAATTTTAATCCTTATTAATTAATTAACTAAATTAAATAATCATTATTAAAATAATTAATTATTTTTGAAAAAATCATTAATCAAAAACTTGCTTAACTTGTAAAACAATTCCAAGCACGATAATGAAACCAAACGGTTTTCGATAAAAGGTAATTTTTCGAAAGTGCCGATATAACAACTATTGCTATACCGGCAGTTCAGAATTCGAGTATATGACAATTTCAATACAACCAACCTCACAAAGAAAGGGGATGAACATACATATATGGTGGTTTACAATAATGCAACGTGTAACAAACGCTTGTTTACAACGAATTAGTTTACATACTAGTTTCTCATATAACTTAAGATTCGCTTACTAACTTTCCACAGCAACAAACCAATCCAACAACCAAACCATTATTACAACGATACAATAAGCATTTAGTAGCTACAAATATGAGCACGAATATAGTTTAAACTTTGTGGTTCAAAGGTGGAAGCTTTACTCACAAAATAGTTAACTTTAATCACTAATCTATCACGTTGCTTACTACTTGCTTACTAACTTTCAAGGTGACAACTTTTCAAGTATAAATTCAAACCCATAATCTAAACATCAGTACACATATACAACAATCATTCATAGGCAATAAATTTGAACATAAATATGGTTTAAAACTTTAGCCATGGATGATGGAGTTTTTACTCACCGAAATATTACCAAATCGAGCCGAATCACTGCAACAACTTGCACTAACTTCAAAAACACCCCACTTCACTTGAACTTGGACTTTTTGGCCCTATGTGGTCTATTTGAAGTCGGCCATGGCAGCAATGGGCTCGGTTTTGCCTAATGGAGCCTTACATTGAGGAGCATAGGCCTTAGAAATGAAATAGGGATGTTTTAAACTTGGTTTTGAAGTGTGTAAACTAGTTTTTAACTTAGGAAAAGAAGAGGAAGCCATAAACTAAGATAAGAATCTAGGGAATGGATATGAAGAAATAGAAATGTAAAGCAAAAAATGAGTGAAGGTAGAGGTATTTATAGGAAAATGAGAAAGGCAAATGGGTAAACTAACTTAAGGAATAATACATACATACATACATACATACATACATACATACATACATACATACATACATACATACATACATACATACATACATACATACATACATACATACATACATATATATCTTTTCATGAAATAAAGCCCATACCTTCCCCTCTCCGTACTACACATGTTCTCCCTTAGATTCCCTCCTCCACCATGACTCAGGTGCTAACCTAGGATCCTAAAGTATGGTATTTTTATATTTAGATCACTACTTAACACTATTTGCAAAATGCTTAATTAATTTAAAGTCTAATCACTATTAGCTAATTTAAAACTCTTACTTTGTCTAAATAACACTTATTATTATTCTATGACAAGAATATATATATATGCACGTATTGTTGCACAAGGGTGCACAATGTTTCCAATGATTTTGCGATACCGAAAAATCAAAATTTCGGAAAACGTTTTTCAGTCACATTTTCTACTTTTATTTGAACTAATAATTTTGGTAAATATATTTTGAAAACGATTTTAACGTCATTAATTATTATTTAAAAGATGTTTGTTTGGTTATTAAAATTCATTATTTAAATATTTAAAAACGATTTAAATATGTAAATACAAAGTGATTAATTTACGGGTCATTACATAAGCTCTTCATATTGCACTTGCTAGAGAATCACCCCTCTATTCGCTAGCTCTGCTTGCTCTGCCTTGATCCTAATGCTTATTTTCTTGTAGGTTAATTTAATTTGATTTTAAAAAATAATTTAAAGTAGGGGTTGAGAGAAAATTTTGGTAGAGTTTTGTTACTATATGGAGTTATATGAGAATTAAGGTTAGATTAGGCTAGTATTTATAGGGTTTCTAAACTAGTTAAGGCTACTAGATTTGGGTTAGTGAATAATCTCTTAAATCTGGTTCACTTAACAAATTTTTTTGCACAAAGCAACTCATCCAACCCATTCGGACAAATCATAGGAAATTGACAACGCTCGATTTTACTCGAGATACGGTCGACCGCTTTCGACCCTGGGTCGAATGCCACCGGTCGACCATTGACCCATATGAGTCGACCAGTGGCAATGTTAATTTTATGTATGTTTATTTTTAATTTCTTATTATATTTCCAATCCTTCTAACATCCATAACTTCTCCATATTAACTCCGATTTTGAAGTATTATATGAAAACGGTCTAGACAATTGCTATGAAAGCAATGATGCAAGTTTCGTAGCCAAATTCGGACGTTTATAGAAATTTTTTTTAGTCCTTGTTTTGTTTAATTTATTTTTATTATATTTCTCGTTAAGTTTTACGGGTGTTACATTCTCCCCCCTCTTAAAAGGATTTCATCCTGAAAATCTCAAAGGACGGAAAAATGTAACTTATACACACAACAACCAATAACTATAACCATTTACTCATCCATCATACAGAGCAATCATTGTCCTTGTAAATATTCTAATGCATCATGTACATATATATGCAACGTTAAGTTCATGTGAATCTATAACAATGCAAAAGAGCAGGAGGTCTACTGATTCAATCACCTCATGTCATGCAAATGCACATGCCGTTTATCCAAATGTATGCAGCATCCTAAGTAAATACACATGCAATTCATGTGCAACCATACAACTCATATGCAACATCCATATGCATAACATCCACTAGCACAACAATATTCTAGAAATAACATGATATCAACCGTGAGTTCGTATGTATACCTAGAGGATATACTATCCTAATGTGCAAAAGAGAATAACTCAAACAATACATCCAAAAACATCTTTAGCATTCATCATCCATAACATATCCAACTGACACGTTTGCAACCATTCTTACCATCATATGGTCTCTACCTAAATGGTATACCAGCTAAGTCCTATACATAAGTAACTTATACTTTTAGTAATTAAATTGGGAACATAATAGAAAAGAGTTATGGGTGGATAGTGCAGATCTTCTCCTCAGGCTCTCATGTACTCTTTGTTGGGTCGTCTCCTCATTGGACTTTAACTAGTCTAATCTCCCTATTACGGAGTTGCTTTGTATCATTCTCTAATATACGAGTGGATGTTGTGAATAAGTGACTCTCGCGCTATCTCACCCTCCTTTAACTGACTCAACTCGACCACTGCAGTTGTATCACGTAAGCACTTCCGCAAATACGGCACATAGAAAACATCATGTACCCCCGCTACTTCTCTGAAAGCTCTACTCTATAAGCCAACTTCCTTACTCTAGCAACTATCGGCAAAGCCCTACAAATCTTAGTGCTAGCTTCCCCAATCGACCAAATCGCCTAATATGCCTAAAGAGTGAAATTCACCCCAATGGTCGCCTAATAATTATTGCTATAGGCACTACACCAGAACGGATGATTCCCAACGAATATAAATGTTGCTTGTGATTTTTGTAACATTTATACGTGTTGCTATAGGGGCATGAGAATTCATTTGTAATAGTTATAAGCATTGGCAAATATTTATTCCAAATTGTTATAGGTGTTGGTAATATCATATTTGCAACGCTTATATCTGTTACTAAATTTTATCTTCCACCGGAAATAAGCATTGCTAATATCATTTTGAAACACATATATCAGTTGCAAAATTCATGGTACTACCAAATATAAGTATTAGCAATAACAAAATAGTAACATAAATAAGTTTTGAGAATTTCTATTTCATAACAATAAAAACCATTGCAATAATTAATACGATATACATGAGGATAGCATAAGCTATATTTAAATTCATTTAGGAATAATATTATCTCAACATAGCAAATTATAACAAAATCAATATCAAGAAACAACAACCATATTCGTGTTAACATGGTATGAACTAACAAATGACAAGTTCAATGCATAAGCTCCCAAATGAAATCCATAGGTCATCAATTTCATAGTAATATCAATTTGGAATAACAGAAGGCAAGACATATATTTCATAGTTGTAGTCTACAAATACCAAATACAAAACTACAGCCATATAATGAAGCCTCCATTCGAAAATTCACATAACTTGCACCATCTAATTTTCCCTTTTCCTTTGCTTCTTCGACTAGTGCCTACGTGCATTTAAATAACATTTGTAGAATATTTAATTTAGCCCTAATCAATTCAAGAGAAATCAAAACTATAAACAAACGGAGATTAGCGGAAGCGTACCGGAATCCATTGAATCAATTTGTATGAAGATTCTGATCTTCCAAGAATACAGTTTCTACTTTCTGTCTGCGTTTCTCTCTGACGGGGAAGAAGAGAATATAAAAAAGTACGTACTGTTTCTCGGGGACCAGACTGTTTAATAACGGACTAAAATCAGTTATCTAATATTTACAATTTTGCCCCTCAACAAATTGTAAATACCACTTATTTACACCCCAATGTATAATAGCATTATACATTTTAACATATGTGCCCACAACAAATTTTAATCTAACAATCTCCCACTTGGGCAACATATGTTTCCTTATAAATGTACAACCTTATGAGCTCAAAATTTGCTATTAAATAAAGGTAATCTTAATAATCTCGTCCATCAACCATATTCATATAGGATCACGGTGGTCTTTGCCACATTAATCATGACTAAACCCATCAGTGGTCACATACATATATATAGTCAAATGACATAGATCAACCTATTTTCAATTGGTCCTCCTTAAACTAAGTGAGGTCAGAATCAAAGCAATAAAACAGAGTGAATGAACTGAATACTTTACTTCTGATCAGAAAGTTGAACACATAAATGTCTTAAAGTAAATATACAACACATATAATACAAACTCCCACTAAACCATAACATCCTCTAGTAATACAACACCCATGTGAGCAGTGTGCTCATGAAAGACCTTGGGCGGTAAACCTTTTGTGAGCGGATCCGCTATCATGAAGTTTGTTCCAATATGCTCTATAGATATATGTCCACTCTGCACTCTTTCTTTCACAACTAAGAATTTTATGTCAATATGCTTTGACTTAGTTGAGCTTTTGTTATTATTAGAATATAGCACTGCTGATTTATTATCACAATATAACTTCAGTGGTCTTTCTACATTTTCCAAAATGCGCAGCCCAATGATAAAGTTGCGTAGCCATATTCCATGGTTTGATGCCTCATAACATGCTACAAATTCTGCTTCCATAGTGGAAGAAGTTACAAGTGTTTGTTTAACACTTTTCCAAGATATAGCTCCTCCAGCCAATAGATAAATATAGCCTGATGTAGACTTTTTGCTATCTTGGCATCCAGCAAAATCAGAATCAGAATACCCTACGACCTCCAAATGATCTGATCTTCTATAAGTGAGCATGTAATCTTTTGTTCTCTGAAGATACCTCATAACCCTCTTGGCTGCTTTCTAATGGTCTATACCAGGGTTGCTTAAGTATCTTCCTAACATCCCAACAATGTATGCAATATCTGGACGTGTACATACTTGAGCATACATTAGACTCCCAACGGCTGAAGCATAGGGAATCTTTTGCATTTATTGGATTTCAAGATTGCTTTTAGGGCACTGACTAAGACTGAATTTATCTCCTTTAGCAACAGGGGTATCTCCTGGTCTACAATCTTGCATGCCAAACCTTTTGAGTACTTTATCAATATAGCTCTTTTGTGATAATCCAAGAATACCCCGAGACCGACCTCGAAGTATTTGAATACCCAATACAAAAGAGGCGTCCCCAAGATCTTTCATCTCAAAATGTTTGGATAGAAATTTCTTGGTTTCGTGCAATAAGCCTATATCGTTAGTTGCAAGCAAGATGTCATCGACATATAGAACCAGGAATATATGTTTACTCCCACTGAACTTGTGATACACACAATCATCAACAATATTCGTCTCAAATCCAAACGAGATGATTACTTGATGGAATTTTTGGTACCATTGACGAGAAGCTTGCTTAAGTCCATAGATAGATTTTGTTAACTTGCAAACCATATTCTTTGGATCTCCCGACACAAAGTTTTCTGGTTGTACCATATAAATTGTCTCATCAATGTCTCCATTGAGAAATGCCATCTTAACATCCATCTGATGTAACTCAAGATCAAAATGAGCAACAAGTGCCATAATTGTTCTAAAAGAGTCTTTCGATGAAACTGGAGAGAAAGTCTCTATAAAACCAATGCCTTCTTTCTGAGTATAGCCTTTTGCTACAAGACGTGCTTTATACCTCTCCACATTACCTTTTGCATCCCTCTTGGTTTTAAATATCCATTTACAACCAATTGGTTTTGCACCTTCTGGTAATGGGACAAGTTCCCAAACTTTATTGTCTTGCATGGACTTATACTCCTCATTCATGGCATCTATCCACTTTTGAGAGTTGGAACTTTTTATGGCATAATGAAAGTTGATTGGGTCATCTTCCATTATTCCAGTATCATTCTCTTGTTCATGGAGAAATACAATATAATCATCTGAAATAGCACTTCTCCTTTCTCTCATGGACCTCCTTAATGGCACTGGTTCTTGAGGTTGTTGAGTTTGTTCTTCTGGAACAATAGCTTCATTTTGAATAAGGGGTTGTATAACATTGTCTTGTTGAGGTTCCAGAATCACTTTTTGATCAATGATAGGTGTAGGCAACTGTATAACATTGTCAAAAGTGATAATAGGAACTGGGTTTGAGTCCAATTCCTCCTCAAAAGAAATGTCTTTAACTTTATTTCTCCCCCCAAACTCAATATCCTCAAAGAATATTGCATTTCCCGTCTCAAAAATATTCTTAGCTATGGGATCATAAAACTTATAACCCCTAGAACGCTCAGAATAACCAATAAAGTAGCTGCTCACTGTTTTGGAATCCAGCTTCTTTTTATGTGGCCTATAAGGCCTTGCTTCAGCTGGACAACCCTAAATGTGAAAGTGCTTTAGACTAGGCTTTCGACCTGTCCAAAGTTCATAAGGTGTTTTTGCAGCTGCTTTAGTTGGTACTCTATTGAGAATATAAGCTGCCGTCTTTAATGCTTCTCCCCAGAGAGAATCAGGTAAGGTGGAATGAGCAATCATACTCCTTACCATATCCTTAAGAGTTCGGTTTCGTCTTTCAGCAACACCATTCATGCTAGGTGATCCTGGCATGGTGTACTGTAGGACAATACCACATTCCTCTAGGAATCTAGCAAACGGTCCTGGACGTTGTTCGCCTGAACCATCATATCGACCGTAGTACTCACCATCATGATCAGATCTGACACTTTTAATTCTTTTGTTGAGTTGATTTTCAACTTCAACTTTATAAGCTTTGAACACATCCAGTGACTGTGATTTTTCATGAATTAGATATAGGTAGCCATAACGTGAGTAATCGTCTATGAATGATATGAAATATTGTTGACCATTCCAAGATGCCGTAGGGAAAGGTCCACAAATATCTGTATGAATTAATTCTAAGACGTCTGAAGATCTATTTGCACCCAATCTTTTAGTTTTGGTCTGTTTTCCCTTGATGCAATCTACACAAACGTCAAAGTTTGTAAAGTCAAGAGATTCTAAAATACCATCAGATACTAAACGCTCAACTCTACCTTGTGAGATATGACCTAAGCGTTTATGCCATAAAGATGCTAAATTTTCTTTATTTAATTTACGTTTAGTACCACGTGATTCTACATGCAAGGTTTCATTATAGGATGCAACTGTTTCCAACAAATAAAGATTGTCATACGCATTTAAATAACCAGTTCCAACAATATTTGAATTCAAAGACAAAGTAAACTGATTGTTTCCAAATGAACAACAATATCCAAATTTGTCCAACACAGAAACAGAAACCAAATTCCGTCTAAATGACGGTACAACAAAAGTGTCTTTTAAATCCAAATAAAAACCAGTTCCTAATAACAATCTAAAATGTCCAATCGCTTCCACTTCTACCGATTGTCGATCGCCCACAAAGATGTGTCTTTCACCATCACTTGGCTTTCGGTAGCTCAGGCAACCCTGCATAGAAACACTTATGTGAGTGGTAGCAGCAGAATCTATCCACCAAGTGTTTCTAGGTACTGAAGATAAATTAACCTCAGAACAGACCAAAGTAACAAACATACCTTTCTTTTCACGCCATGCATGATATTTGGTACATTCCTTCTTCATATGTCCAGGTTTGTGACAAAAGAAACAACCGTCTTTTTCCTTCTGTTGTTTCTTTTGATCTTGATCCTTAGCAGCTTCATTTTTAAATTTTCGTTTCTTGCCCTTTGCTTTAGAGGTGCTGGCCAAATGGGCACTCTCAGTCTTATCTTGCTTCAGTCTTTCTTCCTCTTGCACACAATATGAAATGAGCTCATTGAGAGTCCACTTCTCCTTTTGACAGTTGTAACTGACCTTAAATTGACTGAATTGTGGAGGAAGCGAGATAAGCACTAAATGCACAAGCAAGTCATCCGAAAGCTCAAGCTTTAATGTCTTTAATTTTGAAGCAATGTGAGACATTTCCATAATGTATTCCCTTATGTTTTCTTTGCCTTTGAACCTCATGGAAATAAGTTTCTTCAAAAGAGTACTTGTTTCCGCCTTATCGCTTTTGGCAAAGCGTTTCTCAATTTCAGCAAGGAAATCTATGGCATCGGTAATCTCTTCGGATACCGCACCCCTAAAAGCCTCAGGTATGCCTCGTTTAATGATTATAAGACTCATGCGATTTGAACGGTCCCATTTCTCAAAAATTCTCCTTTCATCGGAGGTACTAGCATCTGTAAGAGAAGCAGGTCGATCCATCCTTAATGCAAGGTCCAAATCCATGCAACCAAGAATAATTAATATGTTCTCCTTCCGGTCCTTAAAGTTATTACCATTAAGGACCGGTACTGAATTAAGATTAGCAGATACAGTGGCAACGGCTGAAACAGAAAACGAATAAAATTATATAAATTACATGCGTTTAACGACTTCATATAAAACAATAAATTCAAATAATGGTTAATCACATCTCAAGATACCAAACACATCATTAATATCAAGTCTTTGGACAGTAATATTAATTGTAAGCGGTACTCTTGTTGTAACAATCAAACGTTGACAATAAATTATGGCAAACAATATGCAATCTTTGGACTGTTATATTGCTCACATAAAATACCTTATAATTGTCACACATTTATCACCACAAGTATGTATGAAATTCGGCCAAATATTAATTCACCTTTAGGCTCGTTAATAAATGCATGAACTATATACACACAATTATTTTGATATTTTAATTAGAATAATCTACACAAAAGTGATCGCTTTGGCGATGTTTTGTTTCAGTTAAACTATTTAAAATATTAAATATCCTTAAGAAAATCAAAAACCATATTTGAATATAAATTTCAAATCCTTTTTTTTTAATCTACATAATTTCATGAAACTGCACATAATTTTAGGTGTAGCCTTGTTTGAACTATGTTGATAACCAAACTTTAATTTGTTCAATTCAAGTGCCGCAATTCTACAATTTTATGTAGAAGTTTATTTGAACAAATCATATAATATCGAAACAATGTCTGAAAATATAGTTCATATACGAGATATATCGACAAAAAATTGTATAAACATTGCATTCGTTTATATGTCACTTTCTGTGTTAACAAAGCCATAACCAACATTGCATTACTTGTAAAGGCGAAATGTTTGGTCTGTTGCACAATAAAGTTTGTTCGAACCATATAACATATTAATTTTTTATTTAGGCATTTTGCATTGACTCAGTTTGTGTCTGAAGCAAGCATGCTTCAGTTTGTACATGAGGCAATGCCTCACTTTATTGGATAAACTAATGGATAAACAAGCAATGCTTCAGTTTGTGTACTTTGAAGGTTCTGATCTATGCTACAGTGAATTTCCAGTTCATCAAATATAGACAAGTGAGCATTGACCCAAAAGTATTTAAACAGTGAGTCATATTATATGACAGCAAGACACAATTGGCAAAACAAGCATTTCATGATATTGTATGCAGTTTGCATGAATTAATAGTGGGATCATGGTTGTCAGAATGATTAAAACAAAAATAACCAGATCTATTCAACTTGTCAACTACGACTGAGGAATTGTCTTCTTGGGTCGGAAAGTATTTACTTTGTAAGATCAGAATCAATAAACATCATTATTTTATGCAGCCGCACAAATCAAACATCAAACAAAATCATAAAAAAAAATGAATCAATGGAAATTGCAAACGTCAGACCCTAAATCGGAAAATCATAACACTATTGCGGCAAATTCTCAAGAATTATTTTAGGGATTGCTCTGATACCAATTGTAGAATATTTAATTTAGCCCTAATCAATTCAAGAGAAATCAAAACTATAAACAAACGGAGATTAGCGGAAGCGTACCGGAATCCATTGAATCAATTTGTATGAAGATTCTGATCTTCCAAGAATACAGTTTCTACTTTCTGTCTGCGTTTCTCTCTGACGGGGAAGAAGAGAATATAAAAAAGTACGTACTGTTTCTCGGGGATCAGACTGTTTAATAACGGACTAAAATCAGTTATCTAATATTTACAATTTTGCCCCTCAACAAATTGTAAATACCACTTATTTACACCCCAATGTATAATAGCATTATACATTTTAACATATGTGCCCACAACAAATTTTAATCTAACAACATTAAGTTGAAATATTTACTAAATAAAATGACCATTTGTAAGTAATAACATACAATTCAACTATAAAATGCAACTTAATACAACATGAAGTCTTAGATGCCATGCTTATATTCTTCAATATTTCTACATGGACTTTTAATCCACTCTCTTGAACTTAAATTGGCCATAAAGTTAGAGTTTCACCCCTTTGACCTGTTAAAGAAAAACTAGCATGATCCCGTGCTTTGCATACAAAGTTTAACAATATACCGAATTGCTAAATTTGTTTACATTAATCAAGGTTGAGATTATGCATGTTTATTTTAACTTTTTACTCATCCATACTTGTCATTTTCAAAGCTAAAATTAATGTACTTTTGAAATTGACACTAATCAATTGCAAAGCATGTTTCAATATTAACTTTATTTCAAAGATATTATTGAAGACCTGTATATAAAATATATTAGAACATAGGTAAGTTAGTTTTCTAATGGGTGAAATTGAGTAATTGGTTAATACTAGTGCATATGAACTTTAGTCATAACATAAATATATACACATCTATTAATAGTCTACACTTTTGTAATTTGGATTAATAAATTCCTTATGAAAGTAGCTTTTTAAAATGGTACAAAATAAGGTACCAAATGGATTAGTATAGAAAAATGGATTACAGTAAATAATATAAACACTTATGAATTTATTACATGCATATTTGCATTTAAATAACATTAAGTTGGAATTTTGTGACCAAACAATATTACATTTAATCCATATTACAACTAATAAGGTACATAATAAGAAAAGTGAAGCATTGCAAAATCGGATAATGTGATGAAACAATATTTTAAACAGCAAAATTACGTGACAATAAATAACTTGAAAAGGATAGAAGGATCTATCAAGTTTCCAGTATTAACAAGGGTATGGTTCTTTAAATCATGAAACAAGAGAATGATTGTTTAATCCAAACTCCAGTAGCAAGGTTTAGAGGAATATGGTTCTTTAAATAAATTTAAATGTATGGTTCTTTAAATACAGATATTTCATCCCAATTTGAAAAGAAAAATAAAGGTAATATCATTATAATAGAATTCATAATGAGCAAGCTGACCTACATAAAACCAGGGCTTGCAATCATAAGCATCGAACCATTTAGAAATCAGTATGTTTCAATAGAGCCTTAAAAAGTAATAAGCAAGTCACAGTGATAAATATTGATGTAATGATTAATGAGTATCTTTAACATGTAAAATAGAAAAGTACACTTGCAATCAGCAAATGCTCTCAAGTTTTCAAACTAAGTGCACTTTCTCAGTTCAACTACTAAACTTAATGCACACAGTTTAGGTGCAAACTGAGCATGCTTAGTTCAATTGCAAAACTGAGTGAGTGCACTCAATTGTCGAACATGAGCATCAATAGCCAGTCTAGCACAAATTCTGCTCATGAGCGGAAAGAGAGATTCACATCATACCTTGAATAATATGTGATACTATAATGCAAGTCTTATATGTATATGAATAATATGCATCAACATTTGTACTAAGTAATCATCTCACATACCAGGTTAAAGAAGCATAGTCATGGGCTACCCATATAAGAAAATAATAATGTAGTGCATACGTATTTTACACCAACATAAATGTCTTAGTGTAACTATATTTATTGTATGAAAATTATAGGTGAAAATGTGTAATAACTCGATTTGCATCCCAAAACAAGTCCTGCAAATAAAACAAACGTTACTGATCATAACTTCATAGTTATGACATAATATTTGCACATATATAAACTATAGAATCTAAGATGCACAGTTGGTATACATGAATTACGGTATTGTCTTATAAAGAGATGTAATACAAGCAATGCATGCCATCAATAGGGTAACTACATATTACAAACTTAGTAATAAAAAATCATGTTTTTAATTGAAGTAGAGAGTATTTATACAAGGAGACATTGGTTTGATTCCATTTGTAGATAAAGAAAACATTATGCATATACCTAAACTACTAAGTTATGTAGATAAAAATACATGTATTAATTAAACATCCCAGCTGGCATAGTGTTATAAAATAAATCAATTATACAAATTACCATCTAATGGTATCAGAAAATAACTTTTGAACATACGTTCAAAATTATGATACCTTGTGAGCTAGTTACCAACACTTTTAGTTACCACTTGTAAAGAAGATCAAAAGATGTGCTATAAGAGTTATTAGTGGAATTATTAAGGATATTAACTTTAAAAAGAGTGACGACCTCTTCAAATGATCCTTATCCAATGAAAGGCAATGGCAATAGTGTGGAAAAGAACGAAAACCCTACATCTCAATCTCAAGGTAGGAAAAAATTTGTCAGTCTTCCAAGAGATTAAGATAAAATGAAAAATGGTGTATCCAATTCAAAGGTGAAGAAAAATGAGCAGAGCATTAAGGAAAAGGCTGTTCTGGCTGCATTAAATTTTGATATGAAATACTGTACAGTACCCGTGAATGGAAACATAGATGTTTGCAATGGGGAATCTGATATTAAAGCTCTTGTTTCTCCTGACGAAAAAGAGAAAGCCTTTTTGGAATCCCTTGGTTGGAATCCAAATACCAATGAGGATGCTTTAACAGCTGAAGAGATCCTTTCTTTTATTGGACTGAAGTTAGTGTCCACCTACTGCTGAATTTAAATAGATATCATTAGTATGTAGGCAATTCCTAAAAGTTATATGTTGCATTATGTGTAGACGTTGGGAAAGGGTCATATAAGACTTTCACAATTGTTATTCAGACCTTCACCATACTGATAACCATAACAAAAATATCGAATTGGAAAAAGAAGAGCAGTAGTTCAAATCTAGTTTCATTGCTAATGTTAAATTGATTAAACGTAATAACGGGAATATGCTCAATTTATAAATTTATTTAGATATTAAAGTGTAGATAGAGCTCAATATTTTCCAATTTATTCAAATACAATAAAATATTAGTCCCTGAGAAGTTGGTTTTGATGACAACAACCTTAGAATAAGATTATAAAATATAAATACTAACATTATTGTTTAGATATATTTGTATATGCAGGATATATATACAGGTACCAAACAATGAAGACTGTATAACATAGAGATTCAAGAACCGATAAACTCAAGATCGAAGATATCAAGATTTAAGACTCATGAGTATCAAGATTATCAAGAGTTCGAGATTTCAATATAAGTAATTTAGTTAGGAATTTTGTTAAAACTCATAGAAAAGCATTGCCATCTTAAAATCCATTTTATTCGTGGAATGGAATCCACTTCGAGCCCGTTAAAGTGATGGAACCCTAAGTATGATGGAACCTACGAAAAATCTAGTGGAACATTTTTTTATATCCACTAACTTCTGTTCAAATGTATTACAAAATTATATCTTGTTTTCAAAATAATTTCAAAATCTTCTTTTTTAAAATAAAAAACATCCATCCCGGTTTTAAAATATTTTTAGCCTCAAAATATTCTTTATTTTCAATATCAAATTATTCTTGGTTTTAAACTATCTTTTAATTATAATATATTTAACTTTTAATATTTATACTTAGATTTAAATATAAAATTATAGTAAAATTTTATATATACCAAAATATCATTCTCTATATTATATATGTATTTTAACTATAGTTAAATATATTTATAAAGTTTAAAATAGTTTTTAATACAAGATAGAAGTTATTTTCAAAGAAAAACAAATTACCAAAAATAACTTAAGCACGTCGACAACCCCAAGGAACCCTTGTCGACAAGGTGATAGTTTATTTCAAAATTTTGAATTTCAAAAGAAGTGTCTATTCGTCATATCCTTTTAATAATGGACATGGCTGTTGTTCTACTATAAATAGGGGCTTTTTTAAACGAATTTACATTCATATATTCTCTGATTTCACTCCTCTTCTTCTTCCACATTTCTTTGTATACAATTTTACCATTACTCTACCGATATCACCATTGAATCTAAGTAGATCATCTCTGGTTTGATTCTCTATCACTATCTCAACAAGATCCCAGTGCTATTCAGAGTTATAAACTTCTTTGTAATCAATCGAGCGAGAAAAGGTGCGATAGTAGCCTAGAAAATCAATCGAGCGAGAAAATGTGTGATTGTAGCCTGGAAAATCAATCGGATGAACTTGTTTCCTGTAAAATCAATTATCTCTACCTAGAGGATTGTGAATCTGGAGCGGTATACCTTGTGTCCTTGAAATCGAGGGTGTAATTGTAAGAATTGATTTTGGAAGGAATCCGTACTTGTGTTGCGGGACTGGATGTAGGGTAACGCCGAACCAGTATAAAATTCAGTGTGCTCTTTCCTTTATTGCTTTTACTTTATATCTGCATCTGTGTTTGATTTTGTAATCATATCTGTGTCTGAATATTGCATATATTTATGTTCAAATTAATACAAACAAAAAAGAATTAGTAATTCCTTAAAACACTATTCACCCCCCTCTAGTGTTAATTCTAGCCTTAAGATCCGTAATCCGCATTTCTCATATTGGGTATTAGAGCAAGGTTTTCAAAGTTTCATAATCTGAATTTTGAAAAATTTGAAAATGGCTACCAACACTGTTTCTATTACCTCTGTCACTAGTTCATTTGTAGAAGGTCTGTCTACTGTCAGATCACCACTTTTTAATGGCAGTAACTATGCATATTGGGCATGTAGGATGAAAATATATTTACAATCTGTAGGACTAAACACTTGTAATATCACATAGACTGAATATTTTGAACCCACAACTGATTTTGCACAGTGGACCGCTGAGCAAAAGACCGTTTGACAAAACAACTCTAAAGCTATGAATATTCTGTTTTGTTCACTTGATAGGAATGAATTTAATAGAGTGTCAGTTTGTAAATCTGCATATGAAATCTGGAAAACTTTGCAAGTTACTAACGAAGGAACAAGCAAAGTTAAATAGACCAAAATTTCCATGCTCACATATCAGTTTCAATTATTTTAAATGAATTCTAATGAGTCTATTGCAGATATGCATAGTAGATTTCAGAATATTGTGCATTCTCTAATATCCTTGGGGAAGGAATTTTCGTAAGAATATCAAGTCAGAAAAATCTTAAAGTCTCTTTACTCCAGAATGGGATCAAAAGACACTTGCGATCGAAGAGGCAAATGACATCAGTACCTTAAAAATAGAAGAACTAATTGGAAATCTAACGTCGTTTAAAGTCCAAATGATTGGGAGAAGAGAAAGAAAAGCATTTGAAAAGAAATCAATTGCATTCAATGCATTGGCGAATGGATCAGACTCAAACATCGATAATGATGAAGAGATAACCTTTATGACCAAGAACTTTCGAAAATTCTTGAAATACAGAAAGATGAATAATCTCAAGAGAAAAAACTATAAGAACTCAGGTAATGAGAATGTAGTGCCAAACTATATCAAAATTTTCAACTGTGACGAACCGGGCCATATCAAAAGAGACTGTCCGCATCCAGATAAGCAAAATCTTCCTATAAACAATGATTCCACAAAGAAATGAAAACGTGCATTTACTGCTACTCTAGATGACTCAGATTCATCCTCAAGCGATGATGATCAGAAGACAGATAATTCAAATATGTGTTTCACGGCAGTTCACGACTCCGACGAATTCAGAGAAACGGACTTAGAAAAAGGTACACGTTTACAATACATTGGTTGAAATTGCATGCTTAGGATTGGATGTTTGATTGGTTGATTTTGAATTGGTGTGTCGTTTGAATTTTAATTTTTTTTACTATTATTTGATTATTTTATTTATTTATTTAAATAGTATCATAATATT
This sequence comes from Allium cepa, assembly GCA_030765085.1. Taxonomy (NCBI): domain Eukaryota; kingdom Viridiplantae; phylum Streptophyta; class Magnoliopsida; order Asparagales; family Amaryllidaceae; genus Allium; species Allium cepa. The sequence goes on from CM060935.1 coordinate 959,182,085, forward strand.
TTATGGAATATACTATAATTCTAGTAATATTACAGATATATATACATTAAAAATAATAAATAAATAAACACACACACACATATATATTAGAATACATAAGAGAAATAAATCATGAAAATTCAGTGACACCTTTCGACAAGGGTATAGAAATTAGAAATTCAAATTTGAATTCAAATGTTGAATTTCCCCCATCTTTTCACTTCATTCAAGTTTCTGAAAAGTCGCGTTTTGACCAGAAAACCTATCCCTTGAGAACCTATTTATTTACTACCTCTTATCATAACTTTTCACTTTCATTATCAAATTCAAATTCTTATTTCCAAATATCAAGCTCTCTACTCCATACTCTAATGGCTTCTTCAAGCAACCTTTCCACAATGAGACTTTCTAGAAATTTAAAAGAGCAACTTTTCAATAATTCGGAGGCTATAAAAGCATATATCAACTATGTTACCTATGGAAAAGTCCATCCCGAAAAGTTTGCTTTATTTTAAGATTTCTTTACTTATGAAATCGATTCTCTTTTTGCAAGCAACCAAGTTCTTAGTCTTGTTGATGCTTCACAAAATGACTTTGTTTGTTATCCAAATTTTGTTAAAATTTTCTATGCAAATCTCAACCGTGGATTTTATAATGGAAAGGATGATGAAATTTGGAGTAGTGTCAAAGACACTAGAATCATCTTAAATTGTGATGTTTTGGGTACCATTCTCAATTGCAAGAGCACGGGAATGAACCTTTCTAGTTTTAATATCGATGAAAATGATCGTGAGACATTTTATCACATTTACGAAGGAAATGATAACTTTGAATTCATAAATCGAAACTTTCGACCAAAAGCTAGAATTGTTAATCTTCTTTTACAACATACTTTGACCCCAAGATCAGGGAGTTTTAACAATCCAACTTTAAAAGTTTGTAAAGCTCTTTTTTCTATTTTTGGAAATTATGATATTAATTGGGCGCAAGTTATTTTGGATGAACTTCGTCCCAAAAATTTTGAAATCGGTGAAAACACTTTGTATCATGGAATCTATCTCACTTGGATTTTTAATTATATTGGAGTAGATTTCAAAGGAGAAGAATTTTTTTCAAAAAAAGTTTTTAATCACTCAAACATTTCTCTTATGAAATTCCATATGTTTTTTGACCATATGAGACTCTTGCCGAAAAGGAAGAGCGTTTGGCTCATGAGGAGATGGAAGAGGAGGAAGAAAAAGAAGAAGGGGATGAAAAGGAAATATAAGAAGAAGAAGGTGAAACATCCTTGGAAAGTATTGACCATCCTTCCAATCCAACAAACAAAACCTTACTCAAAAATCAAAAGACCATTGTTGAGAATCAATGGACTCTTAAACGGTCAGTTAGTAAGAAATTGGATAAAATGTCATCCACGATGAACAAGTTTATCTCCAAAGTCAGCAAGAAGCTTGGATTATCTTCATCTTCGTCATCCTCTAACTAGTTCTACCTTTTCATGTCATGTTGTATTGGTTTTAGTTTGTTTTGATTTGAATGTTCGTGTAGTTCTTAATGTTTAATCATTGTATCATTCTATTATGAATTGAAATTGAATTACTTTTCTGTTATCTAGATTATCCTATCTCCAGAATAAATGTTAGTATATTATATAAATATACACACACGCACAATTATTCACAAACTCAAAATGAGTCATCGAAATTAACCGACCCCACAACCCCCCATAGACCCTGTCGATAAGTACTAGTCAGAAATGACTTTTTATTTTAAATTTGAAATTTGAATAACTACATTGAGTCTATTCATTTCAAACGAATTTCTACCCTATAAATACATATTTCTTCCAGAATTCATCACTCAAAATCATTTCTTATCTACTTTATCGATATTTCTTCTCACAAACTCAAATATGGGCGATCCAATTCATAGTTTGACCGAGAATCTTGAAGAAACCCTTAATTCTTTCAAAAATATTCTTTCTTTCATTCTTCATAATTAGCGACACTTAGAGTTGAGTCAAATGCAGATGATCAAGGAGCAAGAAAAGCATTTCGATACGATACGATGAATGATTTCCTCTCCGCACAAAAATGATAATGAAGCACATCCTCCAGTCTCTCTCACCAATGAAAATGAAAATTGGGATGCCATTAAAGCACCCCCTATATTTAGAGAAGAAGGATGGGAGGAAGTTCCTCGTAATGTTTGATTTTATTTGATTTGAATTGATTGCTTGGATTAATTTGATTTGATTTGGTTTGTTGTGGATTGATAATTGGTGTGAAAAACATAATATGTGTAAATACACATTGATGTTCATATGATCTTTGACTAGTTATCATGTCTATCAGTATAATTATCTCTTAATCTATCTATTATATATACTCCATTGTATATTTTATTAATGCAGGCACTTTAGTACAAGAATAAGGGGGAGTTATATAGTTTGGAGTTAGTTTTTGTTGATGGCAAAGGGGGAGAAGTATAAAATAGGATAGTTAGGCATAGATTAAGGGGGTGTTATTAGTTTTAGGGGGAGTTATTAGGATAAAATAATATTTTATAAACAAAGGTTGTCATCATTAAAAATGGGGAGATTGTTAGTCCCTGAGAAGTTGGTTTTGTTGACAACAACCTCAGAATAAGATTATAAAATATAAATACTAACATTATTGTTTATATATATATATATATATATATATATATATATATATATGCAGGATATATATACAGGTACCAAAGAATGAAGACTGTATAGTATAGAGATTTAAGAACTAATAAACTCAAGATCGAAAATATCAAGATTCAAGACTCATGAGTATCAAGATTATCAAGAGTTCAAGATTTCAATATAAGTAATTTAGTTACTCCTAGAAAAGCACTGACATCTTAAAATTCATTTTATTCATGGAATAGAATCCACTTCGAGCTCGTTAAAGGTATGGAAGCCTAAGTAGGATGGAACCTACGAAAAATCTAGTGGAACATTGTTTTGTTTCCACGAACTTTTATTCAAATGTTTTACAAAATTATATCTTATTTTCAAAATGATTTCAAAATCTTCTTTTATAAAATCAAAAACATCCATCCTGGTTTTAAAATATTTTTAGCCTCAAAATAATCTTTATTTTCAATATCAAATTATCCTTGGTTTTAAACTATCTTTTAATTATAATATATTTAACTTTTAATATTTATACTTAGACTTAAATTTAAAATTATACTAAAATTTTATATCTACCGAAATATTATTCTCTATACTTATTTATGTATTTTAACCATAGTTAAATATATTTATAAAGTTTAAAATAGTTTTTAGTACAAGATAGAAGTTATTTTCAAAGAAAAAGTTTTACCAAAAATAACTTAGGTCTGTCGACAACCCTAAGGAACCCTTGTCGAAAAGGTGACAGTTTATTTCAAAAGTTTGAATTTCAAAGGAAGTGTCTATTCGTTATATCCTTTTACGAATGGACATGGCTGTTGTTCTACTATAAATAGGAGCTGTTTTAAATGAATTTACATTCATATATTCTCTGATTTCACTCCTCTTCTTCTTCTACATTTCCTTATATACATTTTTACCATTACTCTGCTGATATCACCATTGAATCTAACTAGATCATCTATGGTTTGATTCTCTGTCACTATCTCAACAAGATCCCTGTGCTATTCAGAGTTATAGACTTCTTTGTAATCAATCGAGCGAGAAAAGTGCGATTGTAGCTTAGAAAATCAATCGAGCGAGAAAAGGTGTGATTATAGCCTAGAAAATCAATCAGGTGAACTTGTTGCCCGTAAAATCAAGTATCTCTACCTTGAGGATTGTGAATCTGGAGCGGTGTACCTCGTGGCCTTGAAATCGAGGGTGTAATTGTAAGAATTGATTTTGAAAGGAAATCCGTACTTGTGTTGCGGGACTGGATGTAAGGTAACTCTGAACCAGTATAAAATTCGATGTGTTCTTTCCTTTATTGCTTTTACTTTATATCTGCATCTGTGTTTGATTCTGTAATCATATCTGTGTTTGAATATTGCATAAATTCGTGTTCAAATTAATATAAACTCAAAAAGAATTAGTAATTCCTTAAAACACTATTCACCCTCCCTCTAGTGTTAATTCTTGCCTTAAGATCCGTAACCCGCATTTCTCACATAAAATTCAAGTTTTTTTGTTATGTAAGCAACAGATTTTAGTACAAAAACTGAAGGAAATACTCAATAATTGTTGTGACAAATACCGTGTGCTAGAAAAATGTGGATACTTCAAGTATTCATAGCAGATTAGTAAACAAATTCTGAATAACTAAAAAATTGATAAGATAACTGCCAAATGTTGAATAATTCAAATATTCATAGTAAGAATTAAGACCGCACACCTAAATATCACTTGATGTATATACCAATTTAAGGTTCAATAGATCAATCCCTACATTAATGGTATATACCAATTTCCTGATAATCAATTTACTATATAAATGGTACATACCAATTTCTTGATAAATAGTATATAAAAATTTAACCATATAAATGGTATATACTAATTTCCTGATAACCAATTTACCATATAAATGGTATATACCAATTTCTTGATCAATGATATATAAATGCTATATACCAATTTAACCACATAAATGGTATCTATCAATTTAACCATTTAAGGTTCAATATATCTATTCCCCACAGAAATGGTATATACCAATTTTCTGATAAATACCGTTTCCTAATATATATATATATATATATATATATATTTCAATCGGCATGCCATATAAATGGTATATACCAATTTAAGGTTTAATATATCAATTCCCAATAGTCAATACAATGCAAAATGTTCACGATATACAAAATTCACATTATAGTAATCATTTTTTAATAAATCGCAGTGTAATAATAAATAAGATCACTACTAACATTAACTACTTTTCTATATTATTATCAATATCTGTCTGAAACGGATAGAAACCTCAGTAAATAAACAAAGGATACTAAAAATTAATTTGCAAAATATATCTTAATAAGTACCATAAGATATAATTGGAATACACAAATATTAAAACATTTACATCAAGATTGAAATTAGATAACCAATAACATCGATTTCTGCATTTTCATCGATATATAACCTCATTACAAAACACTTGGTGTATTTTCTCATTACTCGAACATTAACCAGCTATTATGGTTTAATTTTGTTTCTTTGGCCAAAAAAATTATGCAACATTTAGTTTTTTTTTCAAAATAAGGCGGCAATTGTTTATATTGTATAAACTGCTTTTAGGTTTCATAAATAATGGGATTTTTAACTAAAAATATATAAAATAATGGTTAGTTGATTCTTCTTTCAAGTAAAATCAAGTTTTGCAAGAGCTGCAAATTTTGTTAAGATGCCAATGTCATCTCATTTGGATCAAAGACCGGTAATGAAAAACATTGTATGCTAAAAAAGGATATGTGATAATTTGATTGATTTGGGCAAAAATAATAACAAACATACCTCCCAAAGTACCCTTTTTCCAGATTTAGCTCAACACCAAAAGGTTTTTATTCCTAAATCAAATTAAATAATGTAAATAATAAAATGGTTGCGCTATTTAAATCTAGATATCAAACATGTAGTTCATAATTCACCACCATAGGTGCAACAAAACAGTATGTGGTGTAAAAAATAACTGAAAGGAAAAATATTTAGGACCTTCATATAACAGTATTCAATTTGTATGTCTTTGCATCCTTCTAAGACATCATTCGTTATTCTGACAAGCTAAAAACAAAATAGAATGTCATTGACAACACAAATAAACAAAACAATTAAAATTTACAAACTTCTTGCGCACACTAGTAGATTGAAATATCTAATGTCAATGATTTGAGTTTAGCGAGACACTCAAAAAGGAATGCAATGCAACAATTTTGTGTAGAAGTGTTTGTTTGTACCTTATTTGGTAGCCTAATGACTTCAATTGTCATATATATCGTGGTCTTATATCACAAAAGTATTTAACACCTAGCAAGCTATGAATTACCAAAAATAAAGTGGGTAGAGAAAACTGAATGTAAATAGGCTTAACAGATAAAAATGGTTTATATAAAATGTATCGATAAGGTCTATATACCATGGTGATGCTAGTGAATCCCGCTAGAGCTTTATCACAAGAGTAGTAGTCCACGGAGAAACGCATTTGCATTCAATCATCTAAAGTCAGTGGGATGAGTTCGCATCTATGTGCTATAAAGTTCATTGTTCAGGATGGAGGAGTTGATCTCAATTTCGACGAGGTCAATGGAGAAATAGAAACTTCGATGATTATGACATGGCGAAGAGCATTGTCGATGCAAGCGTCGGCGTTTTGAGCTCGAATTTGTAGTAGTCATCTTTGAGGAATCAAATTTTAACTTTCGAAAAACGTAGGTATGAGACCAACTCAAGTTAAGTTAGGTTTTTAATTCAATAAAGTACCTTTTTTCACGAGAAGACAATGAAAACATAATTCTCAAGTTGAATATATATCCACAAATATATCCACCAAATAATCCATTCTAACAATTAATCAAAGCCGAAGCATTGTAAAGTTAAAATTTAAAGAACCAAACCTGTAAACATTATCCAACTTTAAATAAGGCATGTGAAACATTGGTCAAAAATTTGGATGAGAGACTAATCGAAAAATTGGAGAGAGTGATCGATCAAAATTAGGGGAGAGATTGATAGATCAAAAATTGAAGGATCGAACAAAAATGTAGAGGATTGTTTTGACAATGGCTGAATTGAGAAAGCGTCGGGTTATGGCTTAGGATGAGAAATAATACTCATTTGTAATTTTTCCCCAGGATAATTCAAGTAATTTCAATTTGACTGCATCTTCCAATAGTAAAACAGCGTTAGAATAACAAAAAATGTAAATATGAACTTTTAGTAACACATTTTCTGTATTGCAACACCCATGTTCCATGACTAACCTGCAACGCAAGTAAGCATTAGCAACTGTAAAAAATGATTGTTGCAAAATGGCTGTTATGGTGTAGTGAGGTAAAGTCCACCAATGGCGTGTGGTCCTCCCAAGAACCTTCAAAGTCGATAATGCACATCAGTGGCAAGTCCTCCAATACCCGATTCACTCTCTCTATCTGTCCATCAATGTGTAGATGATGTGTTAAACAAGCTCAATTCGGTCCGCAAAGTCTCCTATAGACTCCTCTAGAACTCGCTGATGAAAAGCGGTTCTCTATCGCTAACTATACTAGTATGGACTCCATGTAACCTAACGACATCTCTCATGTATAAAGTCGTCAATGATGTCGCCGTTCTCATACTCCTCACTTGTATGAAATGAGCTCACTTGGTCAACCAATCGACTATGACCCAAATGCTCTCATTCCCTCTCATATTGCTCGGTAAACCAACCACGAAATCATAGAAATACTCTCCCACTTACACCTAGGAATATCTAAATAGCTAAAACAATCATTTCGAGTTTTCTGCTTTGCCTTTACCCTCTGGCACGTCATACATCTAACTACATACTTTGCTACTTGCTTCTCCATACCGGGCTAATAGAAAAACCACTTCATATCGCGATACATCTTGTAACCACTGGGATGGATGGTTATCCTATAATGGTGAGATCATCTAGTACTTCATCTACCAAGTCTATACTTTGAGGAACATAAAGCCTACCATCTCTCCGTAACCATCCATCGAGTTAATGACATAATGCCTTAAATGACTCGATGACTCTCCTATACTAATCCTCTCAAAAATATATTCTAACTCCTTATCCTCCTTTTTCCTAAACCCAATATGCTCCATCAATCCAGGTTGCACATCTAAAGCTATTAGTAGTCCGGGGGTAATATCTGATGATGGTCGGAAATCAAAGGTAGAAATATACTCCAAATGTCTCTATCCTAAGAACAAGGGACTTAACACTACATGCTGTCGACTCAAAGCATCTTCAACTACATTGCCTTTGTCTGGGGTATAAGAGATATCAAAGTCATATGATCCCAAGAATTTCATCCACCTTTGCTACCACAAATTTAGGTCATTCTAGGAGAACAAGTACTTTAAGGACTTATGATCCGCATAGCTCAAAGCACTCTTCTAAAAGGCAATTCCTCTATGACTTGAGTGCAAATACAAAGGCCGTTAACTCAAGATTATGAGTAGGGTAGTCTCTCATGGGTCTTAAGCTACCTACTTTCATAACTCATCACTCTTCCTTATTGCATCAAAACTGCACCTAACCTCATACCACAGGTGCCGATATAAACTATAAATGGTTTGGTCCCATCCGGTAGAACCAAAATTTGGTGGACTAATCCATGCTTCCTTCAACTTGATAAAAGCATCTGCACACTTAGCATCCCATGAGGAGACTAGATTCTTCTTAGTAACATGGGTCGATGGGGTGGAGATCTTTATGAGTTCCTTAATGAACTTCCGATAGAGGTCTACCAAACCAACAAAACTTCTCACTTCCGCGACACTCCTTGGAATGGCCAATCCTGAACTGCTGTCACCTTACTAGGATCAACCACTAAACCACTTTCTAAGATGATGTGTCCCAAAAAGCTTACCTCCTTCATCCAAAAATGACACTTCGAAAACTTCGCCTTCAACTCATTTGCATGGAGTGTATTGAGTACTTCCCTTAAATGCAATGCGTGCTCCTCCTCACTTCTCGAGTAAACTAGGATACCATCCACAAATACCATGAAAAATTTGTTTATCAACTCCCTAAATACTCGGCTCATATGATTGACAAAGTAAGCGGGTGCATTGGTCAGTCCGAAGGGCATGACTAACCACTCATAGAATCCATCGGGTGTACAGAATGTCGTCTTTTGAATACTATCCTCGGCTACACACAACTGATGGAACCTGGTAGCCAAATCCAATTGATAGAACACTCTAGCTTCAACTAACTGATTAAAGGGATCATTTAGATAGGGAAAAGGATAACTTTTCTTCTTTATCAGTTTATTCAACTCCCTGTAATCGACGTAGAGTCTCAAAGAACCATCAACCTTGGTGGTAAAGATGACTAGTGCTCCCCACTCATAAATGTTCTTTCTAGTAAAACCTTTCTCCAATAACACATTAACCTACTTGTTTGACTTGCATCTTTCCTTTAGAGCCATATGCCATAGTGATAGGCGATAGATCTGTCATTCTCAACAAGATGGATTCTAAACTTGATCTCTCTCTAGGGAAAGAGACCCTTAACCTCAACAAAAGCATTTGGGAAATCTCTAACTACTAGCATTATTTCCAACTCATCATGTGATATGTCCAAAGAATATAAATAGGTCAACATAATAGATCCTCAGAGATCCTAATGGACCTTCAAGCTACGTCCACTACACGTGCTCAATCTAACGACATTCATATCAAAGTCTAAAATAGCCTCATATAGTTATCCAATCCATGCCTAATATCAACCCACACCCAGAGAATCCCAGTACAACGGCATCAAAATAAAACTCGACCCCTAAAATAAACAACTTCAAAACTCTCAATACTATACATATCGATCCCTCTATGGTATTTGACCTAACTGTAGGGTCCATGACTATATTAGTGTGTAAGTGTATGCAATCAATAAGTCTAGTAGAAATGAGAGAATATAAAGCCCCAGTGTCAAGTAAAGTGCAAATAGATAAACCGAAAAGAGTCAACACACCTTCAATTGCCGCTTTCTTACTCTTGTCTACTATTGGCTGTGCACTCGAGCTAGGGACTGCCTTCAATGCATAAGATGGAACCACTTGAGTCAAAGTCTGAATAGGTCTCGGTGATGTTGTGCAAGCGCGCTTCAGATGTTCCTACTGGTTGCATTTATAGCGCTTAACCTTTAAAAGATCTGCCCTGAACCCCTTTGTGAAATTCCCCTTCTTACCATACTTTCTACAGTGCATATCCTTCATATGTATCTTTTCTTTGGGTCTACCTCCACTTTTATGCTTATTCTGCTGTGCTTTCCCAATAGCCTTCTTGGGTTCCTCTTCCTTGTCTTCCACCTTTGAGACGGTATTTAGCAAAGCCATCTCTACTAGACCCTCGTATATAGTTCCCATAGGAATATGACTCAGAGCTAAACCTTGGAGAGGTTGGTTCATCCCTTTATAAAATTTGAGAGTCGTCTATGTAAGGTATCAATCAGTCCCATCCCAAATCTAGCTAGTTAATTGAATTAATTGAAGTATTCCTTAATAGATAGATTTTCTTACTTTAAGTGAATGAACTTATCTAACTACACACCTTCCTTTCCTTAGAAAGAAACTTCACCTTAAATTGCCTATGGAGCTCTTCCCAAGTGATCTCTCTGTCAGCCTTAGCCTCAACTACCTCCCATCAACTCAATGCCTCACCTTATAACTGCCATGTTGCTAACTACATTGTTGCCTCATCGATCAAACCCATCAAGCCAAAGATCCTCTCACAAATGCATATCCATGTCCATGAATCAACATAAGACTCTGTCTCCGTGTAAGACTTTCCTCCAAGATTTGAGAAATCTTTACATAACTTAGCAAAGTCTATAGTGGTAGGTGGGCGGGTAGGAGCCGCACATGTAGCTCCATCCACGGGTCCTCCAGTGGAATTAAACTTGACCTGTCCCCTAACTTGAAGACACCAGCTGAACCATATAGGGATGTTCATGCCCAAGATCTTGGTTGCATCGCCATAGCCTAAACCTGCAGGATCAATCATCTTCTATCTGTGAATATTAAGAATTTCATTAGTAACCTCCATAGATAACATAAATACGATTAAGAGGTAAGAGATAACATATGCACGATTGGGAATTAGCATAAGCATGAATAAGGAAGACTTTAAGATATGAAAAATTTTGAAACTTTTTTGAATTTTTTTATCTATACTTATATACGTACACAGACTTTTAAAAAGTCCATTCTAAAAAAAAATTCGAGACCGTTTTGAAAATCCTTTTTGAAAATCATTTTCTAAATTTTTTTGAAATACGTTCTCTCAATATGGTCCCCACCCTTAAGGAACTTTGAAACCAATGCTCTGATACCAACCGTGACAACTAGCACCACACAACACGTTGGTCCAAAGCCTAGTGTGATTTTTGGACATTTGCCACGTCGAGAAATGCGGATTGTCAGAGTTTATAACATTCACATCATATAGACTAATACAAGCAAATATAATCTAAGATACACTACACTTTCAGAACTCATAGTGGAATGAATAAAATATATGACATAGAAAAATATCCATCTCAAAAATTGTACAAATTACAGCCTTGGAAAATCAGTACGTGGTCCAGTACAGAGTACATAAAGAATATTACTCCAAGTTTGACAAAGAGATAAATTATACTTATTGTTAGTTGCTATGCATTGGATCTAAGATGGCCAACAGTTGTAAATAATGTAAATTCAGCGGAAATAAAATAGTAGATCACATAGTCGATTTTATGTTGGTTCAGACCTCCCATTTACGACCAGTCCCTAAATATCTCTTAGGAATTTCACTACCTACATACTTATATGTTGCGTCTTCAATACACTGAGTAGTCACACTAGAGTACAACTTCTATAACATTTGAAATTGATGCAGAACGATGCTTTTCTAATGGATATTGAGTTTAGGAATTTAGAAAGCAATACAAAAATGATTCAAGAGAATAGGAATTTGTGTTTTCTTTGGAATGGTATAGGGTTTATATAAGAGCAATAGGAAACCAATAAATAGTTACAACCCTTCAAAAATTTACAACGTAAAAGGTGCATCCATTAAAAGTTTGCACCACTTAAAAAAAATGCATCAATAATTACTTGAATTCTTCATCCCATAAGGTTAATATAAAAAAATTCACAATTTTCAAACCAAAACAGTGTGTGGTGCATTGGTTGTGATGTGGGTTGGCTCTTAAATCATCTGGATTAGGATCCCACATCCGCCTTTTGTTTTCAATTATGCAGTTCCTTCACTTTGCCATAAAAAGTGATAACAACACTAGTTCAAAGCATTCTTCGGCAAGTTGGTAGGCATGTGCATATCAGTACTTGAGCACTTGGGTTCATGTATCACTTCAACCTTTTGTTAGTGATTTCTATTTATTATATTTGGCCATAATATAAAACTCTAAACCAACGTCCACACAAATATATTTGTAGTCTAGGTGGTAAGCAGTTAATGTCTCTCTGTGGTGACCGTGGTTCAAATCCCACCATTAATGTTTCTAAGCAATTTGTTTATCCATTCTTTCACCCATGTTATGAAATTGCTGACCCAATATCTAATGAAAGGATCTGTTATGATCAAAGTTCAATTCCCATCGTGGCAAACTTTTTGATCCTTTTGTATTCTCCCTTGAACATAGCTTATATACTAACATTAAATAAACTTTGTCATCCATTATATGGAGCCTTACCCAAAACCACTCAATAAACATGTTAGTAGCATTGTCATATGATATAACAATCAAAACATAAATTGCATTTTTAGCATTCTCCCCCTTTTAATGATGACAACTATATGACTTTTTAAAATAATATTATATTGCTTCCCCTTAATATTTTATCCCCCTAAATTTACATACTCCTCCTATCCATATACTCAATTCCTCCCCCTTTGCATCAATAAAAGGGTTATAATATAGGTTTTGAGTCATATAATCTAATCAATTTTTTTCTTCTTGGAGTACTCACAATTGGTTTAAATAACCTTACTTTTCCTTTTTTAATTTTTATATATTTAGTACAAGGAATGAATAGTTTTAAACACGTGCTATTAGATATATTAACATCATTTTATAGGGTTTTTTATATAAATTCTACATTTTAAGCATTTTTCAGAAATACGTAATTATCTCTAATTTTGAAAATATTTTAACAAAATGGACATAATATTTGCCAAACTAGGTATAAAAAATAATTTATACAATATTAAGCATAGGTATACATTTTAAAACTATTTATTGCTTTTAAAAAATATTTTTATTTTCCTTAAAATGATTTTTCACGTGCATTTAACATAATGGAAAATGTTTTAAATATTTCTAGCACTTTTGAAAACAACATCTTTTGTAAAAATAGTATCTAATTTAAAACATTACTTTGCGACTCTCTAATAATAACAATACCAAACCCAAACTATTTATAAAATGAAATATAAATTAGATATATCGAATTTACTACAGTTCCATTATCCATAAAAATGCTTATTCCCCGTCATATATACGTAACATTTTCTATTCAAAATACATCTCATCCTTTGTCTTTCTTTGGTACCTGCAAAAAATAAATTCTATATTCTGGTAGGCACTTCTATGCTATGGTTCAGGGGGTTAGATCGAAGGTAACCATACCTAAAAAGGTTTGGTGGAACCTTTGAAATTAAAATTTTCATTATTAATTACTGTATCAAAATAATCATCAATGTATTTTTCTTTGCTTTTCCAATTAATGGGACCCAAATACTCAGATACTTCTTATTCGTATTTCTTGTCAATGATTTTTGCTTCTAGAGATATTATAAACACTATTGGTCGTAGAAGTACTCGAATTTCTATAAAAATTGGATTTAAATTTTACTTGAAATATAGTACTAACATTAACATTTTTACTATACATGAAAGCGTATGTAGTACTATCTCTACAATTAGTTTTATTATATCATAAACCACTTTTATTATGTAAATGTCTAGAAGTAAATGAAATCATGTTTAAATCATTTCGACCTTTATTAAATTTTGTGAATTCATTTTTACGATTTTCAAATTTAGCTTGAAAGTCACAATTATTATTTTCAAAATAAATATTGCCATTTTTCATAATATCATTTTTTTTTAATTTAGGATTCTTATTTTTAATGTATAATTCTCATTTCAAGAGGAATAATTCTAGATTCTAAATTATCTAAAGAGGATCATAATAAATCAGTTTATTTTTTAAAATATAAATTTCTTCCTTTTATTTTTCTTTTTCAATAACAATGTTTTGTTCATTTAAAAAATCTTTAAGAGTCATAAAATTATTTTCAGAACACTATGTTGATTTTCTAAATCTAATTTTCATTTTTCAATTTCTCATTTTCAAGTCCGATGGATTTAATCTTTTCTAAAATAATCAAATAAAGATTTGAGATCTTATCTTTTATACTAAATAATTAATTATTATCTTCTACTAAAATTTGTAAATTAGAAAGTTCCTTTTTATAGTCCTCACTGGTTGTAGCTCTAATAGTAACTGGATTTTTATTTTCTGCATATTTCGATCGGATATTTTTATGATCATTATTCTATGATATTGTGATGATCGAGATAGTTCTAAGCTCAGATACCACTTGTTAATCATTATGCACTGGATTAGATGGACAACAGTTGTAAATAATGTAAATTCAGAAAAAATAAAATAGTAGATCATAGAGTCGATAGTATACTAGTTCAGGCCTCCCATCCTACATCCAGTCCTTAAGCGCCTCTTAGGAATTTCACTATCAACACCCTCACTTTACCCGAAGAAAAAGGTTTACAGACTCTGCCTAAACAACCGAATACGACTTCAACTTTGACTGCCTGAGGACTCCGCATCAGGACTTCAATCTTTTTTTACAAAGAAATAACATGACTATATATTGTGTCTTCGATACATTGAGTAGTCACATTAGAGTACTACTTCTATAGCATTTGAAAATGATGCAGAATGATGCTTTTCTAATGAATATTTGAGTTCAGGAATTTAGGAAGCAATACAAGAATGATTCAAGAGTAAAGAATTGTGTGTTTGCATTTAGAATGGTATAAGGTTTATATAGGAGTAACAGAAAACCAATAAATAGGTGCAACTCTTTAGAAATCTGCATTGGAAAAGGTGCATCCATTAAAAGTTTGCACTACTTGCAAAAAATGCTCGAATCTCCAAGTATTAAGAATGGGCCAATCAACTACTGCTCTGTCCATTTGTGTTAGGGAAAATATGGAAAGAAAACGGGTCAGAAGAAAATCTAGTGAATGAATGCAAGTTTACTATGTGATGATCGTAAGTAGTTACTTCAATACTACTCTAGATGATGTAGGGAGTGGTACAGGTGTTCACGAATTACTAAGGTCTATTACCTAAGTGTTCTTGTCTAAAACATTCCTAAACTACAATATGTGTGGGCTAATACAATGGATCGAACTAAGGATCGAATCTCATATCTTAGATCAGTCGCCACTTCTAGAACTACTTAATATGTAAGACACAGCTCACTTAGCTACTAACTATGGAACATCGCCATTAGGCTATCCAGAAATAGATCGCCACTCTATCACTGCCACTAGACTACTGGGAATCGATTTCCCGCACTACGCCTAGAGAGAAAGATCCCAAGATGTTGACTCGCCGGTATGTCTCATCATCTGCATTTGCTTCCATCTCTAGATCGTAGTACTAACCTCTTATTGCATGCTCTAGGTCCTCCATTTGAGCTGTATCATGTTCATCGAAAATTGTACATATGTGGACCTCCCGTTATGCCAGATCCACTCCATCTGGCATCCTCGTCAGTGCTGCATGCCCGTCGTGGAACCTTATTGAGTGTCATTTGTGAAAATACATCGCCTCTAGTGATTACTCAATCCTAAGTTAGGTAAACAATATTTTCCCAACAATACAATGACCCGGCGTCCGCTCCTAGGGAACTTGCTTCCCTACAAGTCCTAACATAAATCAAATTTCCCTTAGGTAGGCCCCCAACAATTAACGCTATGTATAAATTTTTATTAATAAACTTGGGCCTTAGGCTGAGATTCATTTTTTCAGTTTTCATTCTGAACGGTGGACCACTAAACCTAACCAGTCAACTACTACTAGTCAACCACTAAGGGTCAAAGGTTGACCATTTGCCTTTTTTTTTTGGGTTTTTCATGATTTTCAATTGTAGGGGCGGCTTTGATATAGAGAATTGGCTAGGGTTTTGATAGGATAAAGGAAGAGAATGGATAAGAGAGACAAGTGGATTTGGATCCTAACCTATCTCTCAAGTCTCTCCTCTATAAATAGATCATAACTCTTATTCGTCTACTTATCTTTTGAAGCCCCCATCCTCTCTATTGCTGACTGAACTTCATCCTCCCCTCTCCTCCATTCCCAAGTTAAAATGAAATAAAATAAACGCTATTCAATGGCCAATGGTCATCAGTTCATATGCTAACACCTTGTTGAATTAGAATCTTGTTCAAGGAGTCTGTATCTTCGTTTCAACGTGTACTAAAAGGCTTTGGAGATAAGGTAATTTTCTTATCTATAATTATATTTTAATGTTTTGATAATTTACATGTCATATATTATTTTACTACTTAGGTGATGTATCTAGTATATCTATATATCGTCACATTCAGAATGACTGTTTATTTATACGCTTGTATATAGGTAAAAAAATTATGACATGCATAAGCCTTTGATACTCATGACTAAAAAATAAAAAAATGTTTTTTGATTTAAATTAATTTAATATACATTATTTAAATTATACTAGCTTTATAATTTAAATATTAAATCTTATACTATACAAAATGTAGTTTTAAAATTTTATAAACATAATGTCATATTGAAAAGACTTTTTGCATAAAAAATATATTATTTAAATTAATTAATTCCATAAATTAATAGTATCAAATTAAATATATATACATATTATAAAATATGTTTTGCATCTTATAAAATTAAATTTTTGTCTAGCACACTTTCGAAAAATAAGAAAAGTTTTTATATATCATTAATATTTAAATACTTGGGAAAATCAAAAAATGAATTTAAAATTGATTTTTAAATTATAAACATATGTAAACCTTTTGAACATAAAAATATCATTCAGATTTTTACTTCTAAAGTCTAAAGTTATGTTTTATTTAATTTTAATTAATTTCCAAAGAGAAATTTTTCTAAAATATTCAAATTAAATAAAACACAACCTTTGTCGCGAGCAATATAATAGGTATATATATATTTATTTTATATATTGTATATGTATTTCTTTTAGGTATAGATATATACATTATTGAATTATATATATATATATATATATACACACACACACACACACACACATGCATTTATTTTAATTAAAAATTTGATTTTTGGTTTTGAATTATCTAGCAAAATAAATAAATAAATTTTTAACATAATTTTAAATGAATTTAAATATACATATACATAATTATATATATGTATTATAAATTCCACTCACACACACATATATATTTGAATAATTTAAAAATAAAAATAAATACACACACACATAGATACATACATATTTCCAATATTTTATATACATAATTAAAGTGTATGTAGGTGTGGGGATTTACATCGCAATGGATTCATTTCCCCTTCACATATGCTTTTGTTGTCCAAGATATTGATTTAATATATACATACATATAGAAATACACACACATTGATTTAATATATACATACATATAGAAATACACACACACACACATACATATATTAAAATCACAATAAATAATTTTGTGTAATTAAAATATGAATTTGGTTTCAATTAAAGAGGGCTTCGACATTAAAAGTCAAATAATTGCATAAGATTATTTTATATATTTAAATTAAGGTAACACGTGCATATTTCCATATATATGTAAAATTACAGTTTTGACATTTTAGAATTAAAACAACATATAACTGTGAACAAGACATTTTATAATATATATATATGATGTATATGCGTGTGTGTGTATATAAATATGTATACATACACACATATGCGTATATATGTATGTATGTCTACATGCGCGTGTGTGTGTACACACACGTACATAAATACATATGTGTATATATGTATGTATACATACATACATACATATATATACATATGTATTTATGTACGTGTGTGGGCTTGAAATTATATTATGGTTATTTATGGCAGCAATTTGTTTTTAGAAAGAGAGCAACTATAAAAAATAGTGATGGAACCATCAACTATTGCGGACTCTTGGATATTAATAAAGGACTATAATAATGCTCTATCACTAGCAGACAAAGAAGGAGGTATATCAATACCTTCTCACAATCTTAGAGCTTTTAATAACCACCTTATGTAAGTAGGTTTGAAAGAAATAAAAGCAATGGGATACAATTTTACATAGAGAAACAAAGGTTCGGTAAACAATAACAAAATATTGGTCAATACTACTTGTCTATAAAAAATTTCTATATAAAAGCACTAATCCTCCCTAACTTATCCAATGACCACAATCCACTATTGCTTTGTTTAATTCAGGTTCGCAAAGATCAAGGTTGCCCCTTCTATTATGATAATGCATTGAATTTGCAAGAAGGTTATTACTCATGCCTTGCGTAGGATTTAGATTCTTCAACTTGTGGTTTCCCTATTTATGTCTTTCAACACAAGTTACTCCAGATTAAGTAACAATTAAAAGCATGGAATAAAACAATAAAGAAGAAAATAATCATCTCTAAGAGGCTAAAGAGGAAGACAAATTATTGGCGCAAGAAGTTGATTACGACCATACCGATCTATAATTATATGAATACATGTTACAAGATAGGCATAACTTTCAATTGCAGTAGCGAATTCAATATTCGAGTTATAAATGAAAAGCAAAGGTTTAATGGCTTCGACAAGGCGACACAAATTCTAAAATTTCCCATTCAATGATGCCTTTTAAAAGACATCAAAACAATATTCAAGCTTTGGTAAATCAAAATGGTGAACTTATTTGCAAGACCAAAGAGATAAAGCATGAAGCAATTACTTATTATACATAATGGCTGCCTGGCTTTTTATTAGGATCCCACTCTCTTGTAGTCACGGAAAACAAGCGCAAAAGCAATAAAATCATTCAAGTGGACATATGGTAAGATTGTGGAACCACTATAAATTGGTGTGTGCTTGTTTTCTATCTAATTTCCTCTATTTTTCATTTACTTTCTTTATTTAGTCTTTACGGCTTACTTTTCTGGGTGGTTTTACCAATTTTGGTTCAAACAATGCTATTTCATAATGAATATTCGAAACATTCATAAAAACTAAACTGTTTTCACTTTTAGTTAGTGTTGAAATGAATCATTTTCAAATTATTATTTGGTATATTAACGAAAATAATTTTTCATATCTTGATGAATCTATTGGTAAGTATATTATGACATGCTTCCATTATTTTCGCATATTGAATCAAAAATTGGCACAACACCCCGAATCAACTAGAAATGAAGTAGATCTAAATAAATCAAGGGAAAACAGCAAAACTACAAAGAATTTTGTACCAGTTTGACAAATTATATGGCCTACATCCACTTTGATTTTATTAAGTTGGAATTATCACATGTACAAGAGCTTTTTAATTATTTTAGATTTAAAACAACAAAAGAAAATTCAAAGTGAGAAGGGTTGAGTAGAGAATAGAAGATGAAAAAGATAGAGGCCAAAAATTCTTTTAATCATTCTCTTGCAGTCATATCTATAGCAGAATCGACCATTAAGGTCATTAGATCATGGAAGAGTAGGTAAGGATCCAAATCCAAGAGAATAAGATGGAAGAATGAGTCATTTCGTAACAAAATTAGATTGGTACCGATCATTATAAGATCAGTGTCAAGATGATTTTGGCCATCTGAGTAAAGATTTTTTCCTTGCACTTTCTCAACCTTTAAGTCTTCAAGCTTTATTCAAAATTTTATCATCCAATTATGTCAATACAGATATAATTTGCTTCAACTTTCACTTTCCTTTTCCTACACAGCTGTCGAGTTGTCCACTTATTCTTTCAAAAGTGGACTCGTCGATAACAATCATCTCGGCATCAGTGTGATTGCTCTGCTATTCCATTCCTCGATAAAGCCATAAGTTATTAAAGAAATAAGAAGATTCCACAATGCATTCGTAGTTTACCAATTATTATTCCCCACCACATTTTGAGTTGAGATCTTTAT
Organism: Allium cepa; assembly: GCA_030765085.1. Taxonomy (NCBI): domain Eukaryota; kingdom Viridiplantae; phylum Streptophyta; class Magnoliopsida; order Asparagales; family Amaryllidaceae; genus Allium; species Allium cepa. The sequence goes on from CM060935.1 coordinate 959,201,999, forward strand.
GGCCACTTTCCACAATCATTTTAGGCGTGACCCCAACCTCTTGAATCGTCATCCTCATCTTGGCATTTAGATTCACTTGCAAGTTATTCATCTCAAACACTAGATAAAACACCCCTAAAATATGCTTTTATCGAAATAAAGCATGTTTTGGATCATGAAAAGCGATATAGAGTCGTTTGAATTGAATTCACAATTCGATTCCAAGCATATCCATTCTGTTGCTTCAAACAGTTGGCATGCCATTTTCCGCACCAAGACTGAGAGCTACATCATCTTGAAAATCATACCACATCTTAGCTAAGAAAGTTTCCTTCTACCTTCTTTTTCTTTCATTTCCTCCTTTTAAAAAAAATGCAAATCATATCGATACCAATCACTTTCCTAAACGATACCAAACTGGATCGGTACCAAATTGATTTTTCTATGCCAAGTGGTCCCTATATAATCTTTGAGACATAGAAATTTTTCACCACACTTTCATTTTGCAGCACGGAATGTTTTCTTCTTGCATTTTTTTCCTTCTTTTGCCATTTAAACACCTCGACTTTAACGCTAAGCCGTCATCGCCTACATCATTTCGATGATCTCCACCACCTCATATGAACTCTCTAGCATCCCTATCAATTTGGGCACAAATGCTTTGATTTTCAATTTCGAGATCCAAGCCAATTTGAGGAGATCCTTAAAGTGTAGTGCGACTATGGCTGTTGTGGGTATGCCACTACTAGGCCTCGCTTGCTGCCATTCAACTACAACCAAGGGATGGTCATGGATTTGTTTCTTAGCCAACAATTCATCAAGATATCACTCTATGTAGTTAGTTAAAGATTTAATTCTCCTAGGGGAATCATTCCAATCAAACTCGAAATTGACACCAAGAAGCCCTGGGTTCATCTTAATTTCCTTACTAGTCGGTGTTAACTTTGAGTCACGAACACTCATACCTTGGGTTTCAAATGACCGACTTTAATTTTTATGCACCTCGTTTTCTTATGATTGATTTCGTTAAAATTTTGTTAAGCACGAATTGAAGGTTAAGCTTCAATAAAATGGTTATGAAGAACGATTGTGTCAAACGTGCAACGACATCCGAATTGGTCTTAGTTAATGTTTCAGGTCATAACATATTCTTATGTCCCTGCGAAGAATGCTTCGTGTCGCTCTGGATGACAGTTCCACTATCACTCACTCTACGATAATGGGTAAGATGCAGCGCACAATTCCATCATGCGATAGAGCTCATCTGCCAACACAAGTAGGCTATCTACACATAAAGTTTCATACACTATGCTTTAGACACAGGGCATACACTACATATATTGACACTCCATATTGCATCGAACGATGCTCAGAATCCAACTAGTTGACATATGCAGACATCCATTGGGTCCACACATTGGCTACACAGGTTCTAATTAAAATTGAATTTCAAAATAAAACATACCTAACCATGTTTGCTATTAACCTTTTCTATTTTAAATGACTCGCCAATCTCCTCACTTCAACTGTCATTTCTGGCCCTATAACTCTTCCTAAAGCCGACTCTTCTATCACTTAGGCCTCTACATCTACTCCATTCGAAGTAAGAGGTTAATCAATAGCTGAACTCTAAGGGTAAATCATTCCAACGACACCAATTCAAAATCAACCTTCTCCACTAAACGAGCAACGTGCCCCGAGAGTCTTAAACAATCCTCTAGAACAGACACCACCTTTGCTAACCATTGAATCACTTAAAACCATCTGCTTCCATCAGGAAGTTACAAAGAGTGACGTTCTATTGCCAATCATTGACTAATGGGCACATAAACCATCTTAAGGATATATAACCTGCAATAAATATATGTGCTTAGCAGAGTCGTCCTGCCTTTTAATAGATTTCTTCAATTCTTTCTATAAGAGATTAGACTAGCTCCAAATCAGGTGCATCCGTATGGATATACCTTACTCAATTCTTTGTACGTCTTATTCACAATGTGGTTACAATATCCCTCAAATTTTAGGGAGCTGATACACCCTTAAGCTTCAAGAAGAGACCAATTCGCCTTCCTTGATGATCATGGAAGTTTAGTACCGCTATAAAATAATCAAGGCACTTCACAATAAATGTGGTTATTTCAAAAGTGAATACTTCTTTGTTCGTTATCCTTATGGCTTCAACCACCTTTGGTTGTCCAAACGTATGTCTCCTCTTCGATCTACTTCCCCTCATTTCAGATTTTCTTTATCCAAACATTTACTTATTTTTCATGTTCTTCACATATCGAGAAGATAATAGTGAACATGCTAAACCCTAGTGCTCCTAAAAGAAGTTGATTACCAGCCCTGCACCATCTCCTACTTGCTCACTAATGAAAGCTTTACCAGTATGAACTTCCATGGACTGACAGACATGCCATTCCTATAACAACCCCTTTTCATATCATATTTTATTAGGATCTATCGATATTTTTATTTCATAAAATATAGTAATTTTCCGTTTAATGTTTTGGACGTGTTTGACGTAAAAACTGAATATTTATAAATTTAAATAAAATATGTAGATTATAACCAATGCATATAGTTAAGAACCGTGTAATTTGTTTTAATAAACAAAGATCCAAATCGATCACCGCATGCACTGAACAGATCTGTAAACTGACCCATTTATATACATACAACAAATTTCATATATCCCATTCTTTCTTCACCGCATACACATCAACATGCTTAAAATCAAATAAAGGAAGTAGTGTTTGGCAAAAGTTTGTAAATGCTTGGCAATTCTTATGACATTTGGCAACATGAATGGTATTTAAATTTTATGCAAAAATAATATTATAACGGATTAAAAATGTAAAATTACCACCATTATAAATAAATCATGTAAGCTTATCTTCTTCATCAATGGAGATATAAGCTAACTCTCTTCATGAAGCAACTCTCTTCCTTACAAATATCTAAATATACACTATATATACCAATATAAAAAATGGGGATTAAAAACACTATGCTGGTTTCATAGTGAACATCTAAATAATGTAGGTATTATACATATTCACCAATTTAATTGTGTATAAATAATAGTTAAGGGCCAAGTACACTCTGCCAGTTGGCGTAGAAATTATAATTTGAAATTAAGTACACACCATCGGTTTCATTCTGTACATATGAGTAATTTGGGTATTGTGCACATTTGAAGTTTTATTGTGTATAATTAATAATTATAGTAATATACACATTTTCCAGTTTATCATGTATATTATAGAATTTGGACAAGGATATAGATTTGGAATATTAATGGATTATCGAAAGGAAATAATTGGGTAGACAACTAGACATTTGAATAACCGATTTAGTGATTGAGATTCGATATACTGTGTGAAGTGGTAGATAGCTTCTAGCATTATACATTCTGTTTTGTACTCTTATGGAAATCAGTTATGGATTAAATATGATTACATTATTACGGTAACGAAAACCCATAAAATACTTGTGCTATCTCACTTGTAGCAGCAATACGATATTAAAATAATGATCATTGAATATTAAAGTAATAAGCTATAAGTAGGAATATCAATGTTTACATATTAGTGCATTATGGATAAGAAGTATGTGATAATTGAATATGTGTATGCTTAATATTGTTGAATGTGGTATACATTAGAGTTTAAATATATGTGCCTTACATATATTGAAAAAGTATTATATTATTGTTACAAACAAGTTGTAGCAGGAAAATACCTCATCGTGCTATAAGGCACTATATGTAACATCCCCTATCTAGAGGCCTAAAACTAAACGCTACAGATACTGCATTCATCTATAATATTAGCTTTCGGCGACTAAATATGGCTATGTTAATGGTATCAGTAATATCAAAAGCATTTGAATATGAAACAAAACACAGATTTCAAAAACAACTTTTACTTCATTACATTTCAAAAACTAATTGTTGCACATTCACAACACATAATCCCAAATCGTTCCCAGGCACATATAAAATATAATTATTACAAATTATGCCAAGTGCGGTATATGAAGATACCCCTTGGTTGATCAGAGTCATATAGTCATAACAGACTTAATACAAACAACACAGTGGAAAAATGGTCAAACAAAATAAGAACTGCAAATCCTAAATAGCTATCCGTTGCCTCCTGCATGCCTTTGGTAGCTTATTCGTCAACGTTCTATAACCTAAAAAAGACCTTAACCTCTCAACCGACCCAAATTAATTTTGAGACCCTAGAATTTAAGGAAAAACAAAAACTTCAAGTCAAGCCTGGTGTGAATAATATTATATATACCGGTTTAATTATGTTAAGTGAGGCCACCGCTTAGCGGAATAGTTTTCCCCTCACTAACATCCTTTTAAAACATATATTTTGCCAAACCTTTCATAAAACTATATACTATGCTCCTGCATTCACAATGGTTAAAGCATATATTTATAAAATATTATGGTGATATGCATACTTGAAAACAATTAGGATTTCTCCATTCCCAATTGGAGTTTAATTACATCAAAGAGGGACTGCCTGTTCCACATTCATTTCGCTTAAGTTGATGCAGACTATCCATCTCACGTCACATAGTTTTCCTAGGATGACCATGAATCCATCATTTTGCCACTTGATTCATGCTAGCCCCATGAATCTAATTGTCTCATGTTAGCCGCATGAATTTAATGGTCTCATGCTAGCCCTTTGAGTTTATTTATATCATGTTAGCCGCATGATTCTATTTGAATTTTCCATTTGACTCATGCTAGCCCTATGAATCTATTTGCATCATGTTAGCCCCACTACTTGAATTTTTCATTTACTCATGCTAGCGCCATGAATTTATTTGTATTATGTTAGCCCCATGATTCTATGTACATCATGTTAGCCCCATAATTAACCTATTTCCATTAGTATCCCTAACTTAGGCCATCTTCATTTATTGTTTTCGTTAGTACCCTCAAAACCCTTAGAAGTCAAAACCTTTCGAAACCACTGAACCTCAAACCTTTCGAATCCATTGAACTTCAAATCTTTTGAATGAAATAAAACCTTAGACATCCTATTTTAAAACGACTTGAAATGTTGCCTTAGAAAACCTTTGGAAATCCTTCCATTTCAAACCTTCCAAAATCATTCAAAAAATAAAACTTTCGGCTTAGCTTGAAGCTACCTTTCAACCCCTTCGAAAGGTTACTTTCGAATCCTTCGAAAGGTTGGCTTTCGACCCCTTTTAAAACCATTTAGTAAACAAATCCTTTCGAAATCATTAACTCTTCTTAAATACAAACTTTCGAAAACTTTTTTGGGTTCAATTTAAAATAGGTGGAAAACCTTCTTTTAAAACCTTTCAACTCCATTGGAAGCAACCTTTCGGCTAAGTCGAAAGCTCTGCTTTGAAAGCTTTAAGGCATCTTTTAAAACAACTTTTTCGAAAGCTTTGGGTTATAGTTCAATTTATAAAACAAGGGTAAATCACCTGAGTCGAAAGCTTCCTTTCGAAAGCATGGAGAAGTAGCTAGTTTTTAAAACAAGCAAACCTTTCGAAACTAATCAAAATAAATCCGTCAATTTTGTCGAAAGGTTCAAAACAAAAACATTTATATAAAGCAGCAGTAACCTTTCGACTATGTCGGAAGGTTTCAAAACAAAGTAGCAGTAATAACCTTTCGACTGCGTCGAAAGGTTTATAACCTTTCTTTTAAATATTTTGACCTAGTCGAAAGCAATAAAGTCGAATGCTCTAATTCGACAGTAAAGCAGGTAAAGCTTTTGGTTTATAAAACAAACATACCCCAACCTCTTTGGCCATCAAACTTTCGATTAAGGACCCTTCGACTCTGTCCAATTCATTATGTACCAAGTAGCTTGATACCATATGCATTGGTTTAACCTTGTCGATAACTTAAACCTTTCAAGCTTGTCGGATGTCTGGGTCGGAAGGTTTACTGTTGTAATAGGTTGAAACATGCTAAAAGTATAATTTCTTTGCTTTTAACTTAAAAAAGATAACTTTTCAACTAACATGCCTTTGTTTGTCAAATTCTCATTGGTTAACAAATTCTTTTCAAAAATGTGTTGCCACTATATTCAAAATTAATAATAATAATTTTATTTTACAAAATGCCTCTTCTCCTTAATTAAATATATAAAACATTTAAGTCCACCTTAAATAATGTTATATATTCATCAAATAACTTAGGAAAAATCTTGAAAAATCTCATAAAATCTATTTTAATATGTTTCCTAACATATAATAATTTCAACCTCAAAAATTATTATTTTAGCCAAAAATAATTTATAACCCAATAAATAATTTCATTCACTAAAAAAATTAATATAAAATCCACCTTAATTCAAAAAATTATGAAAATTGAAACCCAATTCTAAAATGTCATTTTCAACCTATATCTAAATTTTCAAGACATTTGGATGTCATCAATTAGGGTTTTCATATCAAACATATCATTTAAAATAAGTATGAACATGCATAATTCACTAACAACATACTTATAACTTTTAATCCTCAATACATGGAAATTACTTGCAAAAACATTTCAGACCTTAGTCATAAAACCAAAATCCAAAAGAATATGGGATGTAGTAATTATTCACCTTAACTTTGAGATTATAGTTGTGAGATTCAATGTTGATTTAGTTGATTGTTTCCCTTCTCTTAAATCCTAGCTTTAATCTTCATCTTGAGGGTGAAATTGTGGCCGACCTTAGTATGTTTAGTTTGAAAAAAATGAGAATGAACATGAGAATTCTATCTCATAAGGGTTTAAGGTATAAGCTTCACCTATTTCCCTTATTTCCCTTATCATTTCCTAACACCTTTGTTTAGGTTATTTTATTTTGATTAACACACTATCATGGCATGGCTACCCTTAGCTAAAACAAATCTCAATCCATTAATCTCTACATTATTTTATATAATTTTAGCTAATTAAGTATCCTAAATAATATTATAAAATATGGGGTGTTACAAATTCCCACCATAAAAAATTTTCATCCTTAAAATTACGATAAGGTACATAACAAAATAATCAAGGTAAACATGTCATCAAACAAGTTAGAATAAGTATCTCTAATCTTGCTCTCAATTTCCCAAGTATAATATCTAGGAATCGTCAATCCACTGAACCTTTACTAACTTGACTGTTTTGTTCCTCAACTTCTTCTCATCTCTAGCCACAATCTGATCTGGCTTTCTAACTATAGTCAAATTTGGTCCTACTACTAAATCTTATAAAACTGTAGGTGCTATAGTAGTCTCCAGGCCTTTAACACATTACCTAAGATGAGAAAGATGGAAAACATCGTGGACTCCAGCCAAACTACTCGGTACTTCTACTTTATAAGCGAGTTTCTCGATTCTCTCTACAATACAAAAAGGACCAACGAGTCTAGGTGCTAACTTTCCCGATTTCCCAAATCTAGTCGCACCCTTCATCGGTTAAACCTTAATAAACACATAGTCTCCAATAGAGAATTCCAAGTCCTTTCTTCTTCTATCAGCATAACTTTTCCGCCTAGATTAAGCTTCCTTCATCCTGACTCAGATCAACTCAATCTTCTCCGCAACCTCCTTCACCAAATCCGGACCAAGAACCAATCTATCCTCGATCTCTAATCAACATATGGGAGACTTGCATGATATTTCATACAAAGCTTCAAGCGGTGCCGTTCCAATACTAGTCTGATAACTATTGTTATACGAGAACTCGATTAGATGAAAATGGTCCTCCCATGATCCCCTAAAATCCAATACACAAGCTTTTAACAAATCCTCCAAGATTTTGTTAACCATTTCCGTTTGCCCGTCAGTCTGTAGATGGTAAGCGATACTCGTGTTGAGCTTGATTCCTAATGCTTTCTATAGACTTTTTTAGAACTCACTTGTAAACTTAGAATCTCTATCACTGACAATATTACTAGGAATTCCATGCAATCTAACTGCATTCTTCATAAATAACTTCGCCAAAATAGGTGCCATCCTAGTTGACTTTACCGAAATGAAATAGGCACTCTTAGTCAGTCTATCTACTATGACCTATATGCTTTCTTTTCTTCTACTAGACCTTGGCAACCTATCAATAAAATCCATAGAGATAGAATTCCATTTCCACAACGGAACTTCCAACGGTTGCAATCCACCAGGCTTCTGGTATTCAGCATTTGCCTGTTGGCAATTCAAGCACTGCTTAACACATACACCAATGTCCCATTTTATACCTTCCCATAAGAAACTTCTCTTCATGTCCTGATACATCTTCATTCCTGGATGGATAATGAACTTCGAACGATGGCACATCCCGAACATCCTTCCTCATGTTTTCTACATTCGGAACACACAACCTCCCTTTCTTTCTCAACCATCCATTTTGGTCAAGACTGAAATCCTTTGGGTTATCGCTCTCTATTCCTTCCCTCAACCTTTTGATCCATTTAGCCAATATTGGATCCTCCCCTTGCTTAGAAGCTATCTTCTCAATCATTCCTAGTTGGACTTCTAAACAAGACAATACAGCACTTCGGTACTAGAACCTGCCTCAGATCTAAACTGCACACTAGAAGCTGATAATGCTTCCAAATCTTTCCATTCAGCAATATAGCCAATACTGCATTTTGATGTTTCTGGCTGAGTGCATCCGCCACCTTGATTCCTTTTCTGGGTGTGTAATCGATTCCAAGATCATAAGCAACAATAAACTCCAACCATCTTTGCTATCTCAAGTTCAATTCCTTCCGAGGGAACAAGTACTTTAAAGAATTATGATCAGTATAAAGCTCAAATCGCTCTCCTAAAAGATAATGCCTCCACAACTTCTAAGCAAATATAACGACAGCTAACTTCAAGTCATGCATTGGATACTTAACTTTATATAGTTTGATATGTCTAGAAGCATAAGCAATCACTTTACCTCTTGGCATCAGCACAACTCCCAATCTAGATCCACACACATCGGTATAAAACACTAAATCTTGATTCCTTTCTGGAACCACTAACACCGACGCATGGGTCAATAAGTGTTTCAAGCTCTGAAATGCTTCCTCACACTTATAAGTCCATACGAACTTCACACCTTTTCGTATAAGGTTGGTCATCGATGCAGCTATCCACGAAAAATCCTTAATAAACCTTCGATAATATCCAGCCAATCCAAGAAAGCTCTTAATCTCTATCACCATCTTGGGTCTCTTTCAATTATTACCGCCTCAATCTTAGTTGGATCTACAGAGAATCCTTTCTTTGAGATGACATGACCAAGGAGCTTCACTTCCTTCTTCCAAAAATGACACTTCGAAAACTTAGCCTTCAACTGAGCTCCTTCAACATTTTGAGCACAACTTTAAGATGAACTTCATGCTTCTTCCTATTCTTAGAGTATACCAAAATGTCATCTATGAAGACCAACACAAATCTAACCAAGTGCTCTAGGAAATCCTATTCATCAGATCCACAAAGAATGCCGATGCGTTATTCAGTCCGAATGGCATAACTAACCATTCGTACAATCCATATCTTTTCCTAAACGCCATCAAAGGAATACTATCCTCCGCCACATTAAGATGATTAAATCCCATTGCCAAATCCAGCTGAGAGACTACCTTGGTTCCACTTAACTGATCAAAAAATCATCAATTCTCGGCAATGGATATAAGTTCTTAATCATCTTCTCATTCAACTTATGATAATCGATACATAGCCTCAACGATCCGTCCGGCTTCTTAGTAAATATAGCGGTAGCTCCTCATAGTGAACTACTTGGTTGGATAAAACTCTTGCCTTCCAAATCCATTAACTTCACCTTTAACTCTCTCATCTCAGTGGGAGTCGTTCTACTTGGTGATCTACTCACCGGTTCTATTCCAGGCACTAAATCAATCCGAAACTCAATGGCTTATTTCGAGGGCAGTCCAACTACAGGCTCAAGTACATCAGCAAATTCTCTAACTACAAGACTCGATGCAACTTTTCTTCCAACTCCATGATACCCAATAAAACATTCATTTTACAACTAGAGTTCTTTACGGTCTAAACTATCCGACCACTACAATCCGGATGACTATTGATATTTTCCTATCATGGTAAAATATCCTAGCATCATAGTTACATAACCCATCCATCCAAAGGATAATCCTAAATCCTACAAAGTCAAACACATGCAAATATAACTTAAAAGTATGGATTAGAAAAATCAAACTCTAAATGGTCACACCTCATCCTAAGCGTTGCATACCCTCCTATCGGATTTGCAACCTTTAAGGAAGTAACTAGATATGGGGGTTCTAGGTTAAGCTTCTCTACCAAACATCGAGAAATAAAAGACTGAGACCCTCTGGTATCAAACAATACCCTAACTAGTATGCCATGGATCAAAAGCTTACCTTCCATCAAAGAATTTCCCTTCTCAATAGCAATTGGTTTTGAGGACGATGGCTCCAAAGCAAAGACCTTTCCTTTTCCTGCCTTGGTGGCTTCAGGACATTTGTTCTTATAATGCCTCATCTGGTTGCAATTATAGCATTGCACATTCTACTTCTCTACAACCGACTTTCCATCTCCTGAATGACACTCATTGGAGTAGTGACCCTTCTTATCACACTTGTAATAAATTAAATCAGCCTTTCCTTTCTTGGCCGCTCCTTCTCTTTGAGCGCTTTTCTTCTTGAAGAACTTCCTCTTCTTCCCTTGAGGACCATGGAATTAAATTGGCTTCTCCGTAGTCGAAACAACAAGCATTTCTTATGGCGAATGGCCGTTTCCACTACCACATTAAAAGGATCTCGGATATAAGCCATAGTCATTTTTTCCAGTTTTGGCCTCAATCCTCTAATGAATCTCTCATTTCTTCTGACATTCGTGTCAACCAAAGCATAACCATATCGAGATAGCTCACCAAACCAAGCAGCATACTCGAGTATAGATATTTGTTCTTGGACGAGATCCATAAACTTTCTTATTAATGCCGACTTGGCAACATCATACAAGAACCTCTGCTCAAAACTCCTCCTGAAGTCAGCCCGAGTCAACTCTTCCTTTGGTACTCTGGCCATTACACTGTTCCACCAATGAAGTGCTAACCCTTGCAACTGTCTCGTGGCTAGCCTTCTCTTCTCTCCATCATTCAAGCCTAGATCCGTAAAAATCCTTTCATAGTTCAACAGCCAATTCTCCACTTTAACAAAATCTTCCATTCCAGCAAACGGCTTTTCTCCCAAACAGATATAGTCTCTACTCAGCTTAGCATAGTTATATCCAACTGGAACTACATGATTTGCTACACCAACATTCCCAACAGCTCCTGCTTGTAGGGTTTGCCAACAACTCATACAAGGCCCCATATCCACTTGAGGAACCCCAAGACCCACATTTTCAGCTTGAGCTTGACTAGAACATCTTCTAGCATTTGGTCGGGCATTTTTATTAGTGGTGGTGTTATCCCCTCCAAGATTTACTCCGCCTCTTCTTCCTTCCATATCTATATTCAAACCTCGTAAGATACATATGAATAGCCTAACTAAGATTGGAGTTTAGAGATATAACGTATACTTATATATATATATATATATATATATATATATATATATAGATACAAGTATGTTATTATAGAGTTATCCCACACCTTGATCTTAACTCTAATTTCTAAGGATTATGTCTTCAAAAATCATTTGTAGTTAAAATATTTCATAAATAATGCTCTGATAACAAGCTGTAACATCCCTTATCTAGAGGCCCAAAACTAAGTGCTATAGATGCTGAACTCATATATATATTAGCTTTCGACGACTAAATACGGCTATGTTAATGGTATCAATAATATCAGAAGCACTTTAATATGAAACAAAACATAGATTTCAAAAACAACTTTTACTTCATTGCATTTCAAATGGCAATTATTTCCCATTCGCAACACATAATCCCAAATTGTTCCCAAGCATAGATAAATATAATTATTACAAATTACGCCAAGAGCGGTATATGGAGATACCCCCTTGGTTGATCATAGTCATATAGTCATAATTGACTCAATAACATAGAGGAAAAATCATCAAAACATAACAAGAACTACAAATCCTAAATAGCTATACGTTGCTTCCTACATGTCTCCGGTAGCTTACTCGTCAATGTTCTATAACCTAAAAAATACTTAACCCCTTAGCCTACTCAAATTAATTTTGCGCACCCATGAGTATAAGGGGAAAACAAAAACTTCGAGTCAGACATAAAGCCTAGCGTGAATAATATGATACATCCCGGTTAATTATATTAAGTGGGAGCACGCCGCTTAGCGGAACAGGTTTCCCTCATTAGCATCCTTTTAAAACATATCTTTTGCCAAATCTTTCATAAAACCATATACCGTGCTCCTGCATCCACAATGGTTAAAACATATATTTATAAAATATTATGGTGATATGCATACTTGAAAATAATTAGGATTTCCCCATTCCTAATTGGAGTTTAATTATATCAAAGAGGGACTTTAAAAGAGGATGTCTAAGTTTTATAAAAATTTCAAAAGTGATGTTTCTAATGTTTTCAAAAGCACAATTGCAAATGGTTTCAAAAGGTATGGTTTGGCCTTTCGGCCTAAGGTTATAGAGTAAAGTAGTTAACTTGTATTTGAAAAGGTACTTTCAATGGTTTCGAAAGGGGTACTTTCAATGGTTACGAAAGGGGTACTTTCAATGGTTTCGAATGGGTTGTTTAAAAATTTTAAACAAAGATTTTGAAGGATCTAACTTTCCATTATAGCCTAAGTGTTTTATGTTAAAAAGGGTTTTAACTTATTCTGGAAGGATAGGTAATCCTGATTATATTTCATCAACATTGTTTTGGGTAAAGTATATATAACATGGCAAATAACTTAAAAGTAAAAAGTATATTTTCCTTATATAAGTATGATTTAAAGGGATTAAATCATTTTGGAAATGTTTAAAGGAAAATTTAAAAGGTAGTTAACCCTAAGTAAATGACTCAGGTTAGAAAACCAGATGGGACTGGTGTAGGGTCGCACCCTACTTATTAGCTATTTGCCCCTAGCTAATTTAGTCCAAAATTCCAGTGTGTAGGGCTTAGTCATAGTAAGACTTAAATGATGGTCACACACAGAAAGGAATATTTATGTATAGAGGTAGGTTAACCCATTAGGATCAGGTGATTTTTGGAGAAGTAAGTTAAGGACAGACTATCCAAAGACTTGTCTAACAGGTGTTAGTGAAAGTCTACAGGGTGGATCATGTAGTGTATATGCAAGTATATGTGACAAAATATATGATGCAACTAAAACAATATTAATCTAGGTAAATATAGAATAAGTACACCAGGATTTTATACTGGTTCAGACCTCCCGTCCTATCTCTAGTCCCGAAGCTCCTCTTTGGAATTCGACTATCAAACACCCTCACTTCGTCCGGAGGAATAGGCTTGGTTACAATAGATTGTTCTTGTCAAATATGTGTTCTATAACACAGATATCAACTAATAAGTACAAATGCTTCCACCATATATTTGGAGAGTATTATCTGTGAAGAACTGAATATATGGAAGAGTAAAATACAAGTATAGATTGTTAGAGATCAAGAATATAATAGAGTATGTAAGTAGAGAGCGTAAGTAAGAAAGGTGAGTGTTCTCTTGATTCTTGATGATATATATAGTTGTAGAGAGGTTCCTTGAGTAGTTGCATCCATTAACAAGTGCTGTACAGTTGCTTCTGTAGATGATGAAGAGTTGTAGCGAAAAGAAGCGAAGAGGTCTATTCAAATAGGACAGTTGACGTTTAAATTTAAATCCCGAGTTTGAAATTAGACGTCTGGTATTTGTATCATATGTTTGATACTATTTTTTTTTTTACATAATAGACTTTCAGACATCTGAGTGCATCTACCAGATGTCTGGTTCTGTCTGTTTTGTTGTTCTAGATGACTTTTCTAGACGTCTGGCTTGTGCACCCAGACATTTGAAAATTGTGCATGTCCGTTTTGTGCATCTTTCTTGTTGCTTCTTTGATCCTATAGACTTGTAGTCTCTTGTAATGTTCTCTGAGCCTTGTTCTTATCTTTCTAGTGATGCTGCTAGCAAGTACCTGTATATAGAAATATATATGCATATTCGATTTTCGTTGTATAGTTGTTGTCATCGAAACCGTAGATTTGATTTTCTAACAATCTCTCCCTTTTGATGATGACAACTATATAATGTACTTATATATAATTTTAGAAATCCCCCCCTGAATATGTGCTTTCCATAATTTATTTGTGATCTCCCCATGAATATTATTTCTCCCCCATTGGCATTATCAAAAAGAATATATAACTTTTTGAATGTAGAAATCATTAAAAAATCGTTGTAAGAAATATACACTGCGATAACACACCAAAAGAGGAATTTCGTTAATTACATTAATCGAGCACATTCATATATTTTTATCATTTTTACATAATATGGAGTCCTAAAAATCTACAAGTCTTTTAGAGAAGCTTTCTCTCGATCATCTCCTTTATCTTCATTTTTGGAAGAGCTAGGTTGCTTCGTAGGAGATGTCGGCTTGTTCTAGAGGTTCGTTCTCCTCAAAAGTTTAGAATATTTCAAAGGAGGAGAAGGCAATGGTGTTGGCTAATCTTCTAAAGGTGGTGTAGGACCATGAACCTTTTTAAGAAAATCGATAATACAGTTAAAAGTGATGTTTCAACTGTGGCCATGCGTGTAGCGAAAGATGTTTCAAAACTGTCAATGCGCTTAGCCAAAACTTTTTGATTTCGAGATAAAATATGTTGATTTTGAAGAGTAAGGTTTCGAATACTTTCATTTGGCTTCGTCTTTGTTCGAGTCTCCAAAATATCATCGTGGCACGTATAATCAAATGGTGCAAGAGGAGGAGGAGGAGTAGTCTCGCGATGTTGTTCCACCTCTTGTGATGGTTCAGGGTGTGTTTGAGGTAAAGGACCAGCTTGTCTCGTTTGACGATGTTGTGTCCACTCTTCAACTGATATAAACTCCAGAGGATTTTCCGATAGGTGCATTAGTGAGAAAAATTTCATGGAAGCATATTTCGGAGAAATTTCTTCAAAAGTGAATAGATAGGATGGGATGTTGTGAGCTCATCGAAGTCTCATGATATATGTAGGATATATGATTGATGGGTGTGATCGAGTCCAAAAGTGTTTGAGCTCGTTAAATATAAATTTTGCCCAATTGACCCTTGTTCCGCTGAATATAGCATATAGGGCCTTGTGCTCTAACTCCGTTACCGGCTTATGACTACCAAGGCGAGGAATGATAGTGTTGATAATCATTCGAGTAAGAAGTCTCGCCTTAGGTCGTAGATATTTGGATGTGAATTTAGGCATTTCATCCCCCCATATTTGATGTTTTATATTGTCTCTTGGTTTGAGACGCATATGGGAGGTAATTCAGATGTTTGATTTAACCTATTTTTAAGACAGTAAATAAAATCAGACGTCTGGTTTGTTGTGGTAGACGTCTGGATTTGGTTGATTATGAAATGTGATAGCCAAAGATAATTATCAGACGTCTGTTTGTATTGTCAAACGTTTGAAATAGATCGAAATTTTATTTGTAAAGGACATATATGTTTCTCAGACGTCTGGCTATAAAATCAGACGTCTAAAAATAAGCTAAGTTTTTATAATATGGAGGCAAAGACTTTGTTCAGACATCTGGTTCATAGTTCAAACGTCTGAAATAGACTTGTTTCCTTTTTTTATCAAGCAGAGGCAATTTTCAGACGTTTGGAAGGTTATATCAGAAGTCTGATAAATGCATGATGGTGTAAAATTTGTGTGATATCAGAGTGTCAGACATCTGATGGCAATATTCAGACGTCTGAAATGACCAATTTTTCTAAAAATATCCTAATTTTGAAGGGTTTTGCTTATTTTTCGACCTTTTATTTTTAATACAAACATAGTATTATTTTTGTGAAACAGAATTACAAATATACATATATAGAAATACAATGAGAATTATTTAATTTATTTAGATTGCGATGGAGTATTGCGATCTTCAGACTTGTCATCAGTGGAGACCATATATTTCCACGTTAGTGGGTTCTCGAGGAACAAGAGAATCCCCTCGTGAAGGATCCAAAGGTGTACGATACGAGGCAAAGGGATCCAAAGAACTGCAAGGAATCAGAAGTGGTTCATGTACATCCTTCTTCCATGAATTACAAAATTTTATCACTACTTGCTCAAACTTAGTCGTCGCGCAGTGACTTTTTGCTTAAAATATAATTCTCGCTGTAGATCTATTTGTTGCTTTTGATAGTGATGTATCTCACCAATTTTCTCCTTGGTGTTAAGAGAAACAAATAGAGCTAATTTGGACTTCTTGTTATCGAGAGTGAATCCCGTGTGATAGGAGGACCACCTATACATCGGTTCGTGATTTGGTGTAGGGGTAGGAAGGCGGTGAGGTGTATCCGCTGAGCTATCCATTTTAGATGTCGAGAAGGGCAGATGAGAATTGTCGAAAGACATGATTATTATTTTTTGTTGTAAAAATATGAAATCTATATATTCTTTACCTTTTGTTTTGTAAAGATTTACATATAATTTTAAAAATGTTTTATAGGTAATTTCAAAAAACCAACCACCTAAAAAAATTAAGGTGAAGGAGTTATCAATTTTATTTTGTGGATAATAAAACTTTTAGCTAAACATAGAATAAATGAAGATGTGATTATTAGTTTAAAAGATCATTAAAAGAGCATATTCCTAAATCGCATTGCAGTTTAACAAATGTTTGTTAGTTTAATGGTTTTGTGAAAATATTTGCTATTTGATTCTCGGTATTTACGTATTCTAATGTAAGAATTCCTTTTTCTACATTGTCATGTAAAAAATGACATCGTATATCTATATGTTTAGTACGCGAGTGATTTACAGGGTTTTTTGATAGATTTATCGCACTCGTGTTATCTCAATATATTGGTCATTTATTGATAACTTTTCCAAAATCCGTAAGTGTTTGTTGCATGTATATCACTTATGCACATGCTAGAGCTGCTGAAATATATTCGGCTTCACAAGTAGATAAGGAGACACAATTTTGCTTTTTGCTAAACCATGAAACTAATGATTGTCCGATAAAGTGACATGTTCCGCTAGTACTCTTACGATCTGTTTTACATCCACCGAAATCCGCATCATTATATGAAACTAGTTCAAACGATGATCCCTTAGGGTAAAACAAAACGTAATCTCTAGTACTAGGTAGATATTGTAAGATACATTTAACATCTCTTTGGTGAGATTCATTTGGTTTTGCTTGAAATTAGGCACAAAGATATACACTCATCATAATGTCGGGTCGACTAGCCATCAAATAAAGTAAGGAGCCAACCATACTACGATATAATTTCTCATCGAAATCTTTTCCATTATCATCTTTTTCCAAGTGAACACTAGTGCTCATTGGTTTTGGTTTGCTTGAAGTTTTATCCATTTCAAAATGACGTAATATATCTTTATAATATTTTTCTCGATGAATAAAAATATCATCTTCAAGTTGTTTTATTTATAGACCGAAAAAGAAATTTAATTATCCCATGTGAGACATTTCAAATTCATTTTTTATAATATTTGAAAATTGATTACAAAGATTTTCCTTAGTTGAACCAAAAATAATACCATCTATGTAAATTTGTACAACTAAAATATCGTTATTTTCTCGTTTAATAAATAGAGTTGTATCGATTTTACCTATTTGAAAACTAAATGTAATTAAATGTTTTTAAGACATTCATACCAAGCACGGAGGGCTTGTTCTAAACGATATAAGTCTTTTCGTAATTTAAAAACATGGTCGGGATATTTTTCGTGAACAAATAATGGAGGTTGTTCAACATATACGTTTTCTTTAATAAAACCATTTAAAAAAGCACTTTTGAAATCCATTTGAAATAGTTTAAAATTGTGATGAGTAGCAAAAGCGAGTAATGTACGTATGGTCTCGAGTCTCGCAACTGGAGCAAAGGTTTCGTCGTAGTCGATTCCTTCTTCTTGATTATAACCTTGAGCAACTAAACGTGCTTTATTTCTAACTATTTTTCCGTTTTCATCTGCTTTGTTTTTAAATACCCATTTTGTTCCTATAACCGATTGATTTTCTGGTCTTGGTACTAATTCCCAAACATTATTACATTCAAATTGATTTAATTCTTCTTGCATAGCTATTATCCAAAAGTTATCGTTTGAAGCTTCTTAATAACTTTTCGGTCAAAATTTGACACAAATGCTATATGACTAATTTGGTTAAGTTGATTTCTAGTTACTCTAGAATTGAGATCTCCAATGATATTATCTTTTGGATGATCCTTAAGAAATCTAGGGGATGATACTAAAGTATTATTTTGCGCATTTGTTTCATTATTAAAAGAACCTGTTGTATTTGTTATTGGAATTACTTCTTCATCGTCATTAGTATGATGGTTAAGAAGATTTTCATCGAACGAAACATGAAAACTTTCGTCAATTGTGTTGTTTCGTTTATTAAAAATTCTTTATGCTTTGCTATGATCCGAATATCCAACAAAGATTCCTTCATCGACCTTCAGGTGTAATTTTCCTAAATTATCCTTTGTATTTAATATAAAACATTTTGATCCGAAAGTTTGAAAGTAAGATACATTAGGTTTTTTTCCAGAAAATATTTCAAAACAAGTTTGTTTAGTCATAGGTCATATGGTTACTCGATTCAAAACATAACAAGCTGTGGCAATAGCTTCAGACCAAAAATGTTTTGGTAGACCACCACTATTTAATAGTGTTTGTGCACGTTCTTGTAATGTACGATTTTTTCTTTCTACTACACCATTTTGTTAAGGTGTGCGGGGAAAAGAAAAATTATGACTTATACCTTTTTTATTACAAAAATTAGTAAAAATCATTTTCGAATTCTCCACCGTGATCACTTTGAATATTCTTAATTTTCAAATCCATTTGTGTTTTAATTCTTTTAGCAAAAATTTTAAACACACCTAAGGTGTCAATTTTATGTTTTAAAAATAAAGTCCATGTATATCTTGAAAAATTATCAACTATTACGAAAACATATTTGTTGTGATTTATAGATCGTACTTGAGTTGGACCAAATAAATCTAAATGCAATAATTCTAATGGTTGTTTTGTAGAAATATTATTTTTAGATTTAAAAGATTTCTTTCTTTAGTTTTCCGATTTGACAATCATCACATAAATTTTCTACTTTGTAATTTATTTTAGGTAAACCTCTAGCTAGCTCATATTTTGCTAATTTATTAATATATTAAAATTAATATGACAAAATCATTTATGCCAAAACCATGGATCATCATGTTTGGTAGTTAAACACAAATTTGAATTTCGATTTATATTCATGTTTAAGACATAAATATTTTTGTTTCTAAAACCATCAAATATAAATTGTTTGTTATTGTTGAAAATGTTACATCTATCTTTTTCAAAATTGATTTGAAAACCTTTATCGCATAATTGACTAATACTAAGTAGGTTGTTTTTTAGATTTTCTACTAACAAAAAATTTGTAATAATAGGAGAGTTAGAAATACCAGAGCTGAGGACTTCTCCAATGCCCACGACGTATCCTTTTGAGTTATCTTTAGAATTACCATTCCACCATCGATGTACGTTATATTTAATAACATTTTTGAATTTTCGGTCATATTCCTGGAGCACCCACTATCAAGTATCCATTTCTCCATATTTTTTATTTTGGGCACCTACAAAATAAAATATGATTTAATTCGTACCCATATATTTTGTTAGGATCCTAGATGTTAAGAGGAGTAGGTAGCCATACCCAAGAAGGTTTGGTACCTCTATGAACATAATTTTTATTATAGACTACATTTTCTAAAAAATCATTAATGTGCTTTTGTTTAATCAAATTATTATTTGCCTTAGGAATCAATTTTTTTATATTTCTGGTATTCGTTTTAGACTTAAGTGATCTTTTAGTCTTTTAATAAATACAACTATATTTCTTAATATTATTCCCATTTTGTTTGGAAATATTTTTAAAACCTATTCCATTTCTATTACTTGATGGTTTCGAAGTTTTGAGAAGATTTTCCAAATCTTGTTTTGCTTTATTGAATTTTGAAACATTATTTGTATTTTTATCTAATTTTTCTTTTAATTCTAAATTTTCTATTTTCAATGTTTCAATATTACTTTTCAACTTGATATTTTTCTTTAACAAGTCATCCTTTTCTAGTCTAATTTTATCAAATTCAATAACTATAGTTTCATTTTCAATCAAACTATTTTTAATTTTTTCTTAAGATAATTCTAGTTCCTCCTCTAAAATAATTTTTTCGTCTTTTAACATTCCTACTTCAAGTTCTAATCTATTTATTTTGGCTATATGTTCTTTGTTTAATTTTTTTAATTTGTCCAAATTTATCATCTAATTCTATGCTAAGTTCTAATAATTCATCATAACTAAGTTTGGGACATATCTCATCAGTTTGTGCCATAAAGCACACATTAGCTTGTTCTCCGTCACTATCGCTATCACTGTATGATGATGATGAAGAATTCGAGTCATCCCATGTTACTTTGAAAGCTTTCTTCTTTTTGAATTTTTCAAATTTGTTCTTCTTTTTATCATCGTTGAGCTTGAGACAGTCTTTCTTCATATGTCCAAATTGGTCACATTCATAGCATTTGATTGATGTTTGATTTGTTGAGCTTGATTTTCCTTCTTTCTGAAATCTAGTCGTTTTCCTAAACTTCTTGAATTTGTTGTAGTTTTTGGCAATAAATACAATTTCTTCTTCGTCTAAGTCGGAGTCTTCATTCGTTGCTGGGAATGCTATGTTCTTCTTTTTGGAATTTTGTTCTTTTCGTGCCTGCAAATTAGCTTCATAGGATATTAAATTTCCTATCAATTCTTTAACTAAGACTATTGAGAGATCATTAACTTCTTGGATAGCTAATATTTTTCTTTCCCACTCTGGAGTTAAAGAATTGAGTATTCTAGATATTAAGTCAAAATTTATGAATTTGACTCCAAGTGCCATTAAGTCGTGTTGAATGGTTTGAAATCTAGAGCACATGTCTACTATAGATTCATGTTATTTCGTTTTAAATGATGGAAATTGATTTTGTAAAATTGAAATCTTAGTTTGTTTAACTTTGTTTGTGCCTTCGTGTGTAATCTGTAAGGTATGCCAAATATCATATGTAGTGTTACATAACATGACACGTGAAAATTCATTCTTATCCAGTGAACAAAATAAAACATTCATAGCTTTGGCATTATTAGAAGCTGCGGTTTTTTGTGCATCAGTCCTTGTGTTCATTGCAATGTCAGGTGCTTCATATTTATTTTGAGTGGCTGACCAAATTTCTAGTCCATTAGCTTCAATAAAAATTCTAATATGTTGACCAATATGCATAGTTAGAACCATTAAAAAGTGGGGGTCGTGCTGTGGATTGACCTTTTTAAAAATACTTGCCATATTATAGCGATTCAAAAAAATGTTACTGTATTTTGATCTAACCTTGCTCTGATACCAATTGAAAGTCTACATGGTGGATTGTATAGTGTATATGCAAGTATATGTGACAAAATATATGATGCGACTAAAATAATATTAATCTAGGCAAATATAGAATAAGCACACCAGGATTTTATACTGGTTCAGACCTCCCGTCCTACGTCCAGTCCTGAAGCTCCTCTTTGGAATTCGACTATCAAACACCCTCACTTCGCCCAGAGGAATAGGCTTGGTTACAATAGCTTATTCTTGTCAAATATGTGTTCTATAACACAGGTATTGACTAAAGTACAAATGCTTCCACTATATATCTAGAAAGTATTATCCGTGAAGAACTGAATATATGGAAGAGTAAAAACAAGTATAGATTGCTAGAGATCAAGAATATAATAGAGTATGTAAGTAAAGAGCGTAAGTAGGCAAGGTGAGCGTTCTCTTGATTCTTGATGATATATATAGTTGTAGAGAGGTTCCTTGAGTAGTTACATCCATTAACAAGTGCTCTACAGTTGCTTCTATTGACAATGAAGATTTGTAGTGAAGAGAAGCGAAGATATCTATTCAAATCTGACAGTTGAAGTTTAAATTTAAATCCCGAGTTTGAAATTTGGCGTCTGGTATTTGTATCAGACGTATGATACTATATATTTTTTGTACATAGTAAACGTTCAGACGTTTGACTGCATCTACCAGACGTCTGGTTCTGTCTGTTTTGTTATTCCAGAGGATTTCTCCAGACGTTTGGCTTGTGCACCCAGACGTCTGAAAATTGTGTTTTATGCATCTTTCTTGTTGCTTCTTTGATCCTATCGACTTGTAGTCTCTTGTAACATTCTTTGAGCCTTGTTCTTGTCTTTCTAGCGATGTTGCTCTAGCAAGTACCTATATATAGAAATATATATGCATATTCGATTTTCATTATATAGTTTTTGTCATCGAAACCATAGATTTGATTTCCTGACAGTTAGACCATTTGATATTTTGTATGTTAGGCCCAAGTTAGCCAAAGGATAGTATTTAGCTAAACAAAACTAAAGTTTTTTTTGGACAATTGGTCCAGTTATTACCTGTTTTAAGCATATATGATATTTGCTACTATTGATATAATCAGTTGATTAACTAGTTTGTTGTAGGAATATGATTTGCAAAAAGATATGTTCTCAAAGGGATAGTAGTGAGGGGAAATCTATTCCACTATGCCGCATGGTCTCATTTAATATCAGATAGTTGAGATGTATTGTATTACTCACACCAGGCTTTATGTCTGACTCGAAGTTTATGTTTTCCCCTTAAACTCACAGGTGCTCAAAACTGATTTGAGTAGATTGAGAGTTTGGTTTTTTTTAGTTTTTAGTAGTTTGGCGAATAAAGCTACCGGAGATGAGCAAGATAGGAGTTGCTGTTATTTTGTTTTAAATTCCACTGTATTGTATTGGGACAGTTTGTCCATTAGTTTTTTGATCATCCAAGGGGGCATCCTTATAGCCGGTCTTGGCGTATTTTGTAATAATTATATTTGATCGGAACCTAAGAAGCGTTATAGGATTATTTAATGTGAATATGAAATATTGTTTTGAAATGTAATCAAAAAAGTTGTTTTAATCTGTAGTGATTTTATTTCATATTCATGTGGCTTTGATATTACGGATACCATTAACATTATCGTATTTCGTCACTATAATTTAATACTTTAGATGACTGCAACATTTGTAGCATTTACCTTTTGGCCTCAAGATAATGATGTTACACTTTCATCGAGAAGATATTTTCAAGCATAGATCAAGCTTTCTATTTTGGATTGAAGTCTCCACAGATTAGATCGAGAAGATTTCACAAAGGAACTTGACGTATTTGCACAAAAGAGTTAATAACACCTAGGTGATCTGTAAGATCATCTAGAGTAGTAGTTGGTGTAGATAAAGCAGTTTCTCGTTGCATAGAGGTTAGCAAAATTTCCAAGACCATTTTCTCCTCGGGAGATAGCTACTTGAATTGAGTTTGACAAAATGATGTAGGAGGTGAATCCGAAGATGCCAATAATCAGAAAGCTATATTAGAAAAGATGAATACTAGCATAACTCTGTTGACCCAGTAGTTGTAGAGGACTGGGAGGAGCAGGAGAGAGATTTCACTTACCGTATCTGAGGAAGTAAGCTCATGTGTTTCTATCAAAATAAAGGAGATGGAAAATAAAAGTAGAAGGAAAATTTTACTGGGGTAATAGAGGCAATTGCTAGAGGAAGCCAAAGAGTCCCATCTAAAGGAATTCAACTTGGTTCCAATCGAAATTAGGTCGGTACCGAGAAATATTTTGGCACTTTGGGGGGACAAGGAGCTATGGCTATGGACTTGTCTGATTTAAAGGATGATCTTATAGCATGATGGTGATGATTATGAGCTCGATGTTGGAGTTCACGGAGCTGGTGTTCAAACAACCTCAATTGAGCCAACCAGGCATCAATAAAGAACCATGGGAGTGGTTCACCTAGGGATTGGAGAACGTAGACGTCAGTGGGCAAAGCAAGACCGTTTGCGGAGCCAAACACTCAGTGCAACCCCTAATAGTCGACCTTCAAAGTACCATGCCGGTGAGGAGTACATAGAAGATATGGTTAAGCGGTTAGCGGAAAAAAATAAATGGTGAAAGAATAAGGAATAGGGTTCCATGCTAAGTAGAACTTGATTCAAAGAATATTCTAAGGGAAGAATATTCTAGGACGTTTACGATGCCTAAAATGCCATCGTATAATGGGACTACTGATCCTAGGAAACACCTGTTTAAATATGAATGGCATATAGATGGTGCCAGAGCTATGGACGTGGTTCGATGTAGATGTTTTCCTATTTTGCCAGATGGAGTTGCATCAAATTGGTTTACTCAACTTATGTGAAAATCCATATTGACTTTTGATGAGTTGGCAAAGAAGTTTATGGAGCAGTTTAGGCTCTATACTGTTTGACTGAAGGATGTAATGTCCTTGTCAAGTCATCTCAAGGGCCTAGGGATTCTTTGAAGGGGTTCATAGATAGGTTTAACATTACAAAAATAGAGTTTAACAATCCAAAGAAAAATTTGGTGTTTATGGCTTTGGTCCAGGGCATAAATTCAGATACAAACTTTTGCAAATGGTTGAAGATGAAGTAACTGATTACTATGGAGGAATTCCACCGGAAGGTTAACCAATTCTTGCGATTGGAAGAAACGAGTTGGGCTACTAAAAAGGATAATGATGGACAATCAAAAGAGGTGACTCAAAGTAACATAACAGTTAAACTAACTAGTACGAGTTCTGGTAATGTCATAATAAATGTTGGAAATTCAAATAATCAAAAGAAACGGAATTAGGGCTTTGGTGGTAGGCGGAATTAATCCAAGAAGTGCCCAAGGAATATGAGGCTAGATGAGTAAATGCTACTAAATGACATGTTGGAGAATATATGCCTTGCTACACAATGAGCGAAACAACATAAAAGGTCATATAGAAAGGTGGCGACTGACGATGAAAGGTATTTAGGAAGGTACTATCATTTCGATGTAACTCATGGACATAATACAAATGAATGCTGACATTTGAGAGATTTAATCGAGAATTTGATAAAAAAAGTTGTTACAATATGTTAGAGATCCACAGGATGGTGGATAAGATGTTATGCCCCAAGGGTTGAATGCCTAAGGGAACCAGCCTAAACCTAGCAGAAAAGGGCCAGACGCACTGATGGAAGGTTAGTCATAGTTTCCATCAGAGAAAAGCTGGAGAGAAATGGAGCAGTACGCGAGCTCGTTGAAGCATGTATCATATGTGAATTTCTTTGCCATAAAAGACAGAGCTACGGCTAAGCAACAATTGATGGTAACAGATGACATTGTTTTCATAAATAGGGATTCTGATGGAGTTAAAGTGCCAACCTTCGACCCTATTGTGATTTTGGCTATCATTAGTCCTACTGTTGTCTGTCGAGTTTTGGTGGATAATGAAAGCTAGGTGAATATCTTGTTTAAAAGGACAGTTAACGAAATGCATATCTATACGATTGACATTAAGCCTTACAAATCTAAGATTTGAGGATTTAGCGGCGAGTCAAAAAATGGTTAGGAAGATTGTTTTATCGGTTGAGTTGGGTGATGGAGGTCGTAAGGTTGTGTGGATCTAATAGTTTATAATAATAGATGAGTACTCAACATATATCCCCTTTCTATGCCGACCAGCCTTGGAAGATTTTAGGATAGCACTGGCTCATTAATGCTTAATGATGAAGTTTCCCATGTAGAATGGGTTCAGATCAGTAATACGAGACCAGATCACAGGAACAGAATGTTATGTTGCTAGGCTAAGAGAAACAAAGTGATGGGAAACAGGCAAGAATGTTGATAGGACTCTCTGCATTAAGAAATCAAAGCATAAAAAGTACCACCCAAGACTAGTTCAGAAACCGTGGCAGGTTTGATAAGTTCATAGATCCCATAAAGAAATCAAAGGAAGTGTTGGTGGCACCAGATGAACCGATGGTCGACGTTTCGGTCGATATAGATGATCCTACTCAAACTCTTAAAATTGGATCTTAGCTTAATATTGGACCAAGAAGGAATTGGTTAATTTCCTTCGAGGGAATTTGGTCAAATGAGCTTAGATGCGTTCAGATACGTAGGGGATATCGTTGGAGGTAGCATCATGCACTAAATGTTGAACCAAGGTTTCCACTGGTGAATTAGAAAAGACGTAGTGTGGGTCTGAAGCAATCCGCTGAGTTAAAGGAGAAAGCGGATAAGTCGATGACAAATGGCTTTATCCATGATGCTTTACACTTGGAATAGGTATTTAACCACATGTTGGTTAAGAAATCGAATGGAATGTAACCGATGTGCATTGACTATTCTAACTTGAATAATGCATTCTCGATAGATAGCTTTTCTTTGCCTAGGATCGACCAACTGGTAGACGGGACCATAGGGCATAAGTTGCTCTCATTTATGGATGCTTATTCATGTTATAACCAAATACCGATGCATGTACTGGATCAGGAGCACAACATGGATTTGGGATTGTACTGTTACCGAGTAATGCCATTAGATTTAAAGAACAAAGGAGCAATGTATTATAGGTTGGTGAATTATATATTCAAAAAATAAATCGAATGACCGTTGGAAGTATATGCAGATGAGATGCTCGTGAAACCACGACTATCAAGGAATCACATTGTTGTCCTTTCTGAGATTTTTGAGGTATTATGAAAGTATAGAATGAAATTGAATCCACTGAAATGCTCATTTGATGTAATATCGGGGAAGCTTTTGGGATTCATCATGAATTCAAAGGGCATTAAAGCTAATCTGGAGCAGATTAATGCTTTAAGGAACATGAGAGCCCAGACCAAAAAGAAGGAGCTACAAAGTTTAAATGGGAAAGTTGCCACCTTGAATTGGTTTATCTCAAATTCAATAGGCAAATGCATACCGTTGTTTGATGCCCTTAAAAAGGGTAAGAAGAATGTTGAATGGAGCAAGGATTATTGAAATATCTTTGAGGAGTTACTTAGGCATATGTAAACACCACTGGTTCTATCCAAATCACTGGACAGAGAAAACTTGTTCATTTATTTTGCAGTATCTTCTCATGCACTAAGTGCATCATTGGTATGCGTGGAGGTGAGGATTTAAAGGCCACTTTATTATATCAACAAGCGATTTACTGGAGCAAAAAATAATTACCCAAAATTAAAGAAACTTGCCTACTGCTTGTTGGTTGCATTGAGGAAGTTACGACCATATTTCCAGGCTCATTCGATTAAGGTACAAATGGATCATCCCTGAAGCAGGTGCTGTGTTGGCTAAAGACCTTGGGAATATTGCTGAAATGAAATATTAAATTAGGCATGAAATTTATAACCAACCGATGACAGCGTTAAACAGGAAGGCCTTGGTGGACTTCACCGCTAAGTTTATGCATGATATTGTGAAGAGGAGGATGGTACAAGCACACCTTTCCATTGGAAATTATTTGTAGAAGGGGCTTCAAATAAACATAGCTCGGGTGCATGAGTAGTGTTGTAACTCCAGAAGGACGATTGATTTATTATGCAACTAATTTGGACTTTCCCGCAAATAACAATGAGGCTAGGTATGAGGCATTGATAGGGGGTTAAGGATGGCAAAAGAACTAAGGATAAGGATGCTACTGATATTCAACGATTCTTGTTGGTGGTTTGTTAAGTAAGAAAGGAATATTAGGCTAGGGGTGTAAGACTTGCTCCTAACCTTCCTAAGGCACTAATACTATTGGATGGTATAAAGAATTACATGATTACGCACATCTCTAGAGAGAAGAATGCAAAAGCTAATTCGTTGGTCATGCTGGCTAGTGCTATGATGGGTTTAGTTCCAATAGAGGTATTGATTGCTCTAAGTATCAACTAAATGGACATTGAGTGGATTTTGGATACCATGATGAAAGCGGAGTTATGGATGACTCTAATTAAAGATTATTCGCTCAAGGGAATACTATTGAGAGATAGGAATGAATGGAAGAAACTCCTTCTAAAACACCATGGTTCATGATGCAAGAAGGAGTAAGGTATAAAAGGGGATTTTTACTCCCTTCCTTAGGTGTGTTACCAAGGATCAAGCTAGCAAAATTCTCATGAGATCCATGAGGTTAGCTATGATGACCACATCGTAGGGTAGACATTAGCAAAAAAGTAACTTGCTGTGAATATATAGGACTAACAATAAATTAAGATGCAATTGATTGTACCAAACGATGCGACCATTGTCAAAGATCTGTGAAAATACCAAGAGCCCCATTGATAGTGCTTATGAAAATGGTTTGCCTATGGCCATTTATAGTTTGGGGAATCAATATTATTGATTTGTACCTATGGCGAAAGGAGAAGCTAAGTATGCAATAGTTGCATTGGATTATTTCACCATAATTACAATGAAAAAGGTGATCAACTTCGTAATAAAACATCATTTGTAGGTTTGAACTGCCTTAGAAGATTATAATAGATAATGGAACGTAGTTTGAAAGTGTCGAATTTAAGGATTTTGCAACTAGTACAAGATAAAGAAAAGCTTTTCAGTTATAGCACATCCACAAATGAATAGACAAGTTAGGACAATGAATAAAATCGTTAGGTCCACCTTGAAGAAAATGATTAACAAAGGCCAAGGGCAACTGGATTAATGAGCTTCCGTTGGCATTATAGGCTTACATAATAACCCACAAGTCTACGACTGGAGATATGTCATTTGCTTTGGCATATGGATTAGAGGCTATGATCTCGGTAGAATTAGAGGTCCCTTCCCATTTTAAAAGTTTTATGATCCAAAAGTAAATGAGAAACTCTTGCTTGAATCCCTTAATTTGGTCGATGGGAAAAGGGAGGAAGCAAAATCAATGGTAACTGCTCACCAAAAAAGAGTAGCACATCATTTTAACATCAAGGTGTAGAAACACACTTTCAGGGTAGAGGATCTCATTTTGAAATGGGTTATCATAGGTACGTGGGCATTTGGTCTAAATTGGAAAGGTCCATGTATAATTGAGTAAAAGTTTGGAGATGGAACGTTCATAGTCACTGTCGACGGAATCTCGATTCCGCATGCATGGAATAGCAACTTGCTATGACACTATTTTTTTTAGTTTTATTTAATTTACTTTCGAAAAATAATCCACCCAAGGATTCTAAGGTCATTATAATAAGGTAGGACTTACCACGTTTTTTGTTCATAAATAAAAGTTAACTTCTTGAACCAATGGAGTTTTCGTAAGTAAAATCCTATGCTGCTCGATTAGCAGTATAATCAGGAACAAACTCCTTTAGCCTAGGATCCGGGCTGAGAATGTAATTTTAAGGGTTGATTGGATAACTCAATCCTACATGCTTACATACTAGGAAAATAGTACAAGCTTCTTTAGTCTAGAATCAGGACTGGGAAGGGTATACATAGGGGTCGATTGCATAATTTGGCCCTAACCTTCAGGTACTGACTGTTGCTCGGAATTGAGCAGCGTCAAGAAGGGACACCGAGGATAAGTTAACTAAAGCATTAATTTTTGGAGATAGAAACAGATGTGCAGTTGAAATTCTAAAGACCGCGCTTATGGCCTGCCAGAATAAGCTAGGCCAAAGATAAGTGAGGATAGCAAATAGATACTCTCTTGCAACACTTAGAGATAGATAGGACCGAGAGTGGATACCCAAGATAGTCGTCCAAAGACATAGGTTCTTTGATATATGAACCGATCTACGGTTGGGATATTAAATGCCGTGCTTATGGCTGGGCGAAACACTCTTGCGAAGGATAAGTGATGATAATCATTGAGAAACAAAAATGGGAATGCCTAGACTCCTCCATTCTAGGATTAGGATCGAAAGAGTATAATCGAGATGGGGGCATTCGAGTAATTTTTCTTACATAATTAATTATCGTAGAATGCTAGAAAAAGGCAATGTTAGTGAACAGTGCTTGGATTTTGGCATTTAGAGTTTCGAACCTTGAAAATAGGACTTGTTATGTGACAAACAACATAAAGGCTACGATTTCACTTGTGATTTAGCAGAATATGCTTTGCCGAGGTTTAATAGTGTAAACTTATGGATAACACTAATCACACTTGATTTTCAATTAGATTGGGAATGTCGGGAGATAGACTTTCAAAACACTATTCCTCAAAGATAGGGAATAGAATGAATTATAGGATATTTACTCTCATTAATGGTCAAAGGAAACTCGGCATAACTTAAATTGGAAAAACCAAAAAGTTAGTCAAATCATAGTTTTGTTTTGCCAAACGGAACACTTTGGTGCCTTTGAACAGAACTGAATAACAGTATATAATTAAAGCAATTGTTGGAATTTTGTTTATGTGCATAAAAATGTAGTAAATAAAAACATTACGTAGATATATATATATATAATATGGATAAATTTCAAGCAGTTATATTATATATGCAGACAATTGTATATAGGAAGGTGCAGTATATAAAGAAAAAAAGGGTAAAACGAAGCAGATATTATAAAAGAAAAGTTGTCTTGCATTAGTTCAACTTCTATACATTATGGTTATGAGGGCCGCTCCCATGCAAAGGAAGCCTATATACAACAAAACATCCCAAATAGAAAAAAAACATTGCCTTCATTGATGGATTGCTCAAAAGTCTACTTCTTATGGCCTTTCCTCTTCTTTTTCCCAGTCTTGTTGCTTGAGCCTTCACGAGTTTGCTTCTGGCCCTGATCATCCTTTTGTGTGCTATCCCCAGAAAGTGTATTATCACTTTCGAAAATGTGGGTGGCAGGATCTTCAAGATGGCCAGAAGGAAGCTCGAAAGTCTTCATAGTAACGCCAATGTTGCTGCTCTTCAAAAGACTGATAACAAGAGGAGGAATGTGAGAAGAAGATTTTGGATCTTCGACACTTGAAAACTTATCAAGACTAAGATTGAGTTTAACCTTAACCTTAGAAAGATCAATCTTTAGTCTCTTTGCCATAGTGATTTGGTCTGTTGGGTCTGCTGTACTAATAATAGTAACATCTTTCTCTAGGGACAAAGACACATCCTCCTGGTTCTCTGGAGTAGCTATCTTCTCAAAGTCAGGCCTTGGGCCAAAATTGGAAGGAGGAACATGAGAGATGAGTCCTATGGAAACGAAGGTTAATGTAGTAAGGATTGCCATAGAACCCAGGCCTTGAGCAGCCGATGGTGGAGAAGGAAGATGACCTAAAAGTTGACAAACAAAGTAGTAAAGATTAGAGATAGATCCAGGCAAGAACTGGAGTTTCTCATAAACCAGTGAAATAAGGAATACCTTCGACCAGACTTGATTGTGGAATAGGAGATTTATAAATTCCCCCATTTTCTAGTGAATGCTGAGTTGGTGGATCGACGACGGAGGGAACATAAGGTTCAACAGGAGGATCGTTGCTGAAGCTAGATTAACTTAAGTGGCCTAGGAGTTGGCCCCTTTAATTATTGGAATATTCGTTGCAAGCTCTTAAGATTTAAGATCTAAGAGTTGACGATTCTGCCTACCCAATGCATTTGGCTCGAAAATAGCTCTAGCGGCAACATTAGCAACGGTGGTGTCTTCTTCAACAAGAATAGCTTTTCCCTCTTCAGGTTTTGCTATATCATCAGCATCAAGGTACTTGGCCAACAATTCATCGTTGGTGAGGCCTTCACCTACTGCTTTAAAATGGTGCATCACTTCTTTCCAAATGTGGGTAAGAGTCACGGCTACCCAACCATTTTAGATTCTTGTAATATAATACGTTGGCACAGAATTGATAAAAAGTGGTATTAAATTCCTCTCACACTTTAGCCTTTTACTCTTCGAGCTCCATTAAATCATGTGAGGTGATAATATAGTCAAGTTAATATTTAGTTTCTTGGCCTTCACATAGCAAGTCATTCTCAAATTTGTCTTTTTTAGCAAGGAACCTTCGATCTCAGCTGCTCGGTCTTCAATCATTTTATCATTGGCCTGAAGAGTTTCATCATTCATGGTCAGGGACAAGTCTTTTTCAACAAGCTGCATTTCTAAGGCAGCATTATCCTCATGGGCAGTTTTAGCAAATTTATATACACGATCTCTGCATTGGAGTGTGCACACTTCATCTCCTCCATTAGGCAGTCAGTTTTAGCCTCGAAGTTTAGGGTCGCATCTCTCTCTTCCCTCATCTTCCTTAAATTGGTTTATACCTCTTTATTAGACTTTCGTAAGTTTTCTTTTTAGATTCAAACGACTGAATATTTGTTTGATTAATTCGACTGATATTGGAAAGAGCATAAGTGAATTTCTTTCACTCACAACCTTCTCATGAGCACCTGGACCTATAAGACCTTTTGGTTTGCTTCTTCCTGGGGAATGTTATCGATGTCATGGTTAAACATGACACCATTTAACCAGAGGTAAGAAAAAGCAGCCTGCATGTAAGTTAATGTAGTTCAGATAGGAGCTGGAGAAGTGGCGGTTCCTTTGGATGAAGAAGGAATGGTTGTGGTCAAGGGATGAGAGGTCAGAGTTTCTTTGTGTGTAGGAAGATGGGATTGAAAACGTGGCAAAGGAATGTCAAAAGACGAGTCATGGAAATCATGTGAGTTCTTATGCCTTACTCCAGGTTCACAAGGCTGCTTCTCTTCGACTTGTATTTCCTTTCGCTGCTTCTCAACCTGGTAGTTTCATTATGACTTCGATAGCTGGAATGAGGTGGTTTAGTAGTGCGTTATCTCTCTTCACCAATTCCATATTGAAGATTTCCGTATTTATCTCTACCAATAGTACCTAAAATAAGAGATAAGGTCGAATAAGTTCAACGATATTAAGATTCAAGTGAATGCAAGGAATGTGTATTCATGATCCTAGAGGTGTATAGAGTGCCGGTGTCTCCTTTGAGTAGTTTACGGACCATGTTTGAAAGGAAATAAAGATGAAGTCTTGCCTCCTTCAGCTAAAATATCCTTAGAAGGGAAAGTGAATGCCGAAGAGCCTTCCTTATAGAGATCAACAATTGGAAAATCGAAATCTCTCAAGCTAAATATATCATTGAAGGAACCAATTGAAAAAACCTCAGCTATTGGCGATGTGCTTGGTTCAATAGTCTACATTAAAGTCTTAACTATGACACGCTTTGGGCAAGGTGAAGAAGGAAGTTCAGGACCTTTGGGAGAAGTTTCTCTGCATGATCCACCCCCCCCAACCGACATCGTAGTTGATGTCTTCTCTTTCATTGCTTTCTCCTTTTTTATTTTCTCTTCTTTCTCCTTCTCATTTCATTCTCTTATTTTTCCCCTATCACTATCCTTGTGGATTATTTCCATCTCGACCCTCTCTTCTCCTCCTATTAGAGCATCGCCGATAATATGTTCCTATGTTGCATTATTTACTGGTTCATTAATGTTTTCCATCCTTAATGGACTTTCAAATTCCCCTTGGATATTGTTGCCAGAGCCATGAGTGCAAATTGAAGATCCGGTAGGCTTTTTAGAACCACTTGGATTAGCAGTGGTATGAATAGCAAAACATTAAAGATGTAGTAGATTGCAGCAATGAAGGTTCTCTTTTGTTAAAAGATAAATAGTGGTGTGTTATCCAAAGATAACCCCTTTGAGAGCTATTAGTGTCTCGACATGTTCATCACTCGTGTATCGAGCAGGGATAACAGTGACGGAATTAGACAAAAAGTTAAACACTTGGATGGTGGAATTTTGAGTGTGGGAAGAAGTGGAAGAAAACAAAATCTTACCGTCGAAAAGGAAAGGCCTGTTAAAGCCATACATGCATCGAACAAAGAAGTACTCATTCTTGAAATATGAACGCTTATTCTGGTGCTCTTCAATGACCTTTCAATGGCACTAGGTCTCGCTGATCATATAAGATGACGAATCTCGTTGATGTTTGAAACCAAAGATGCGAGTCAACTCTTGGAAGTTTAGAGGTCATTGGAGTTGGTTGATAAATAGTGCATATAAGGAACTCAATAGTGCATATCCATTGGGAGGAACTTCGAATGGAGCTAAGTTGAGTTCTTGGAGAATCATGCATATTGAAAGGAAGTATAGTGCCGCTTAAGCACATATATCTATTATACGTCGTATAATCCATTAGTACATTGTGCACTCACTGTATTTGGATTGAAAGCAGGACATCTCTTTTAGGGATCCCATGTTGTTGACAAATATTGTTGAGCATCGTTGAAGTTATAATTATTGGCACCTGTTTAGGTGGGTCATTCGAAACTCTTAAGCTAATATTCTCATTAAAAGGAAGAGGCTATTGTTGAATTGGTTCTAATAGAATAATCATTCTCCATAATTTGGCAGTAATTAAATTCCTAGGCCTAGAAGTCGTGGGAATTGAAGCCTGAGCAGTAGTAGACCTAGCTTTTGGAGTAGTTGATTGTTCGGCTTTAGAATGAAATCTAGGAGAATGGCAAGTCATTTTGAATAGAAAACCTGGCATTCAACATGGTTAGATATGTTTTACTTTGGAATTCTATTTTAAATTTAAACCCATGTGATCGATTTCTAAATTCCAACAGATGTAAATATGTTTTTACCGATTAGATTCTGAACATCGGCCAAGGCAAGTGAAAGTGCTAATCTATGCATTGTTAGTCCTATATCTTATATGCAATGAACAAACCATCTTGTGTAGATAGCTCATCCATGCTAGAAAAACGAGCCACGTCCGACAAAGGAACTATGCATTGGATCTTACCCGTTATCATCGGATAATCAATAACGGAACCATTGTCCAGTGCGATGCAAAGTTTTTCTTTTATAGAAATACATGACTGTTAGTGGCATGAAATGCTATGCAACATAATTATCTGGATGCCGAAGTTTGTGAGCAATAACTTATTATCGACCGTTTGGTTGGGAAATTATGTTCACTTTTTTTGGATGGATATAGATTCTAAAAGTTTGAAAAATCATTAACAACATGAGTTGATTCAAAGAGAGACAAGTCAAAACATGAAATTGACTTGGAGTTTACACTAAAACTCTCGATAATCAAGTACGCTCGACGTTTGCCTTAGGTTCAACTTGAGAAAAAGATTGAAAGATGTTGGTTCAATAAAAAACCATGGTTTAAAGTTTGGCCAATCACAAGTTATCACCTCAAATCTGATCTTTGGCCAAGAACAACAACTAATGAAGTCCACGATCCACGACCATTATCATACGACCAAAATCACCAATCTTTGGTATTTTTAGATCTGATTAGAGACCCAGTTGGAGTTAGGGATGATTTGAGTCAACGAATTAGGTGAAAAAATGCTTAGGTCTAAGGTGTGCTTGAAGCATGATTAAAGTTACAACGGCGCTTTATGGTAGGAGGTAGCGACATGAAGGAGTTGGTGGCGGATAACAAGAGATGATGGAGCGAGATTGCTATTGGTCGGCACCAGGCAAACAAGGAGCAAGCAAGTGAAAGACAAGAAGGTAGAAAAAGCGAAGTAAATATGTCAAGTATTGAGTATTTAAATAAATCAGTGATTAGGAAAAACTTCTAATTACCAGGTAGTTTAGCTCGGTACCAAGAATAATCTTAGGCAAATAATTTGGAAAAGTACGTGGGGAAGGTAGTACATACCTAGCTAAGGCTTGGAGCAGTCTCCAGAGCATAGATCTTTTCCTTAGCATAGAAAATGGAGTTTCTACTACGTAAATCAGTGAAACTGATATCCACGGAATAGATACAATGCTTTGAAGCAATTCTTGGATAACCAACTAATGTATGAGGTTGGAGATATATGTTGTCTTGCTCTAAAGCACACTTTGTTTCTAAAAGAAGCATACTTCAAGGGCAATTATTCCCTGAATTTTTAACTAAGCAGCCTTTAGATGAATCCAGACACGAGGATGAATACAAAATGATTCATGGACTTGAGAACACATTTAGGAAGACAACTAAAATGGAATCAAGAAGTTGGAGAGAGATTGGAGTAAAGGAGGTTGCCCGGTACCGAACACTTCTACTTGATACCAATCTCTTTTTGTGGCTTTTTCGAGCTTTGGAGTATGGTTTGTGGAACTATGTTTAGTTTGGTCATCATGAATTCCATTGTGACGCCCCACCTATATACCCACTCTAGCCAAGGACACTATGAGGTAATGCCGTCAACTAGCGCGGAGAATAAGGCTATTGAGGAGCGACCATCCACATAATTGCTTTGTGCGAGCACCGATATGTCAGATAGTACAACATGCACCTAGTTTCAGGAGGAAATCCGACATACCGATACAAACTCAAAGCTACTACCCAGTGGCTATATATATTCTTCGGAAACAAATATAGAAAGAAACATAACACAAATCAGTCACAGACATCCATATCACAAAGGCAGAAATAGATATGAATATATAACACATAAAAGTGTTCATCAGAGTAGTGGTCAGACAAGATCCACAATATCACAAAAGAATAGTTACAAGTGCTAGACAAAAGAATATGTATACATCAAGGAGTCTATATCTCAAAGGTATACAACAAAATAAACTACCAATCTAAGTAGTTAGCCAAAAGTCTGGATAATAATCCCAGATGAGGAGTCAAGTAGAAGCACCTGTAACAACTCAGTCTGACCCGAGTATTATTTAATAAGAAAATAATAAACGGATCGGTCTAGTAATAAATATCAGATGAAATGATATAGAATAAGAGATATGACAAAAAAGTATGATAACCATAAAACCATACCGTGATTAGTATGTAATTGAAAATCAACAAGAGATTAATCAATATCATAAGAATCTTCTCAAAGATAAAAAAGAATGTCATACTCTTTATTTTTATTCACCAAACCATAAATATTGACAATTATATCAATGTCAGTCACAAAAATTAATGACACACAAATTCACCAATGCACAAATATTGATAAAACATATCAATGTAAATCACGAAAATTGGTGAAACACCAGTTCTAGAAATCATCAATGGAAATCCAGAAATCACAAAAAGGGGGAGGCCTATCACAAAATGGGAGCATGAAAACTCACCAACACATGTATCACAAAATGGAATGCTATTCCATGGTTGCTAACCATTAATTTTGAGCCGAAGCTCCACAAAACGGCCCGAAGACCATGGGTCGCTACCCCACCAAATTGAGCCAAAGCTCCACAGAAACGGGGTTTAGTCTCCCTCGTCGACAAAGAGACATCGCGCATTTGCTAGTCTAAGTCACAAAAATGATCATCAACGATCATTAAGAAGTGTCAATTATAGTAAGCTAGTAAATATATAAGCTTAGCCTCATGTCCCATAACCACTAGCTTAACTTAAATATTTACGAACAAATTATAGATCTCCACTCGAAAATTGTCACAAGAGATTCAATCGAACAAGTCCAAAAATTAACCGGCGAAGTAAACAAAAGCTTTTCATACCACTTGTTTTACTAAGCCGTTTAATTAGATTTCTCATACGAGTGAGGTAAAGGTTTGTATATACTAGTAGAGTGGAAAACGGTTTAAGAAACGAGCTTTGTAGTAAAATAGGGTTGAAATCATTTTGATGAAAGAGTTTTGATATTTACTACCAGTATTGAAACCTTTATATTTTAAAGTGACGAATCACAAAAATTATTGTAGAAACAATAAATCACAAAAATTCACATTTGAAGACGTGAATAGAATCCAAAGAATTCGATTCCAAATCCATCAAAATGGAAATACCCTTGCGACTTAACAACCACGACTTATGACTTAACACAATACAACACAAGAAATCAGCGGCTCAACTCATGCGACTCCACGACATACGACATAAGGGATCAGCGATATAGCATGCGGCCTAACTGAGCGACCTAAGAAATGGGCGACATAAGATGCAAGCGACCTAAGGAGCTAGCGGCTTAAGGAGTAGCATGCGGCCTAACATGGCGCGACCTAAGGTGTAAGCGACCTAAGTGGGTGCGAGATATAGCAGCAGGCCTAGCGACCTAAATGGTTATGACTTAAACCATGACGCGACCCATAGCAGCAGGCCGAGCGACCTAAGTGATGCGACCTAAATGGTGCGAGCAAGCCGAACGACAACGACCTAACAGATGCGGCTTAACATGGCGCGACCTATGGTAGGTGCGACTTAATGGTGCGAGTAGGCCGAGCGACCTAAGTGGTGCGACCTAAGTGGTGCGAGCAGTCCGAGCGACCTAAGTTGATGCAAGCCGAGTGACCTAAGTTGATGCAAGACGAGCGACCTAACATGTCCGACTCATAGCAGGTGTGACTTAAAGCATGGCGCGACCTAAGTTGGTTGCGAGATATAACAGGTGCGACCCAAGGTATGGCGCGACCCATAACAGGTGCGACTTAACAGGCCGAGCGACCTAAGGTACTGGGGCAAGTCAAGCGACCTAAATGGTCAGCGACCTAAGGCAGACAGAGCGACCTAAGGAGGTGAGGCTGGACAACCTAAGTGGTTGCGACCTAACTGCAGGCCGAGAGACATATATGTAGGCTGAACGACCTAAGGAACAGAGTGCAAAACTCTCTCAATTTGCAACCGGTCGAGCACGGACGCTAGGGGATTACGCCCATCGGCTACCCGGTCCTATTGGTTCCTCGATGCATCACCAAAAACGTGTTCCCAAAACACTAAAAATTGGGATATTCACCAATTCAATCCAAACCAAAAGCAAATGCACATGAATAAGTGTTAGGAATTCATACCCAACAATCAAAGATAGTTATAGACAAAGATATGAGATAAAAATCTCACCTTTTCACAAAATCAATGAAGGAGAAGCTTGAAAGCAAAGGAAGAATCAACCACACTTCAATCTCAACACAAGAAACTTGAATCAATGGCTTCTCATAGAATTTGGAGCTAGAGTTTGGATTTTGCAAATGAACAAGGGCTTGGAGTTTTAATTTCCCATTCCTCCCTCCATTTTTAATGAAGCTTGAGTGTTAGGAAATGAAAGTGAAGTAATGAAGAGAAGAGGGGGTTGAGCTAGAGTTAATAGTTTAGGCTAATGGGCTGAACCAAACCCAAAGCCCAAAGTGAAAAAGTGGCAAAATTCCACTAACTCCAAACATATCAAAGTTTATACTCAAAAAGATCGCAAATGACTTTTTGAACTAAATGGAAGTGGTCCCGAGTCCTAATTCGACCGTATGCAAAAAGTAACTTTTCGGACTAAAATCCGACTAACGATAAAATACTTAAACAAAATATTTAGATATTCAATCGTAAAATATGCGGGTTGTTACAGACTCTCCTCCTTAAAGAAATTGCGTCCTCGCAATAGTTAAGAAGAAAATATAAGGTAACAACCATGAAAGCATATCAACACAAAAGAAATTTGAAATAAGAAATTCACCTCAAAGGGCACGGGAAAGTAAGTCCGGATGTGTTCGCTCGATGAGCTCTCTAGATTCCCAAGAGAAATCCTTAGGATTTGAGGACCATTGAATTTTAACAAGCGGAACATCTTTATTTCGAAGGCATTTGACCTTCGAAGCAATAATACGAATAGCATGTTGCTCATAAGTTAAATTAGGCGAAACTTCAATTTCTTCCACAACACCGGGCTCAAGAATAGGATCGAATATCGAAGGCATTTCCGTAATTGAGAAACGTGAAACATGTCATGAATAGTAGAAAACTGAGCGGGTGATAAAAGGCGATAAGCCACTGAAACAATACGCTCGGTGATAGGAAATGGCCCAATATATCGAGACGCTAATTTTCTCGATCGACTGAAACGTACAACACCCTTCATAGGTGAAACGCGAATAAGCACAAGATCTCCCATAGAAAATTCTAATTTCCTGCTCTGGTTATCGGCATAGGATTTTTTTCTACTCTGGTC
The DNA here is from genome assembly GCA_030765085.1 of Allium cepa. Taxonomy (NCBI): domain Eukaryota; kingdom Viridiplantae; phylum Streptophyta; class Magnoliopsida; order Asparagales; family Amaryllidaceae; genus Allium; species Allium cepa. Next base: position 959,241,854 of record CM060935.1, read on the forward strand.
TTCTTTCATCTTATGACGAACAAGGTCAATCTTCTCTGTGGAATCATGAATAAAATATGGACCTAAAGCCAGCCTCTCACCGGCCTCAAGCCAACAAGAAGGAGATCGGCATGGCCTTCCATAGAGTGCCTCAAAAGGAGCCATACCAATACTAGATTGGAAGCTATTATTATAGGAAAACTCAACAAGAGAAATATGATCTTCCCAATTTCCACCAAAATCAAGAACACATGCACGAAGAAGATCTTCAAGAGTTTGATTCACACGCTCAGTCTGTCCATCGGACTGAGGATGATAAGCGGTCCTAAAATTAAGCTTCGTTCCCAAAGCTTTTTGAAGACTCTTCCAAAATCCACTAGTAAACAATGGATCACGATCACTAATAATAGAAGTAGGAACTCCATGCAATTTAACAATTTCTTTGATAAAGAGTTTGGCCAAAAGTGGCATGGTTCGGATGGACCGAACGGGAATAAAATGTGCGGATTTAGTAAGTCTATCGACTATCACCCATAAGCTTTCATGACCCGAATGACAACAGGGAAGGCCGTCTATAAAATCCATAGAAATTTGGTCCCACTTCCAAATTGGAATTTCTAAAGGTTGCAATTACCCAACGGGCCTTTGGTGCTCGGCCTTAATGAGTTGGCAAGTCATGCAACACTTAACAAAGTTAGCAATATCAGATTTCATTCCCTCCCAAAAATAAAGTCGCTTCATGTCCGCATATATTTTACTACTATCGGGATGAATGGTAAATTTAGAACGATGAGAATCTTCTAAAATGTCTTTACGAAGATTGCTAATATTTGGCATGATAAGTCTACCAAATTTTCGAATACCGCCATGAGAATCAATATCAAAATCTTTCAAACCTTTAGTATTAATTTTATCCCTAAAATTTTGGCCAAGAAGAGCCAATTTGAGATCTAGCTTTTGAGCTTCAAGAATGCGGTCTAAAAGAGAAGGATGAGCCTCAAGACTACATAAAACAAGAGATGAACACAAATTGGATACATGATCTTTAACCTTACAAGTGGATAATATCTCGAGATCGCTCCATTCAGATATCATCATAGAAACAACCGCTTGTTGCTTACGACTAAGTGCGTCCGCAACACGATTTCCCCTTCTGGGAGTATAAAGAATATCAAGATCATAAGCTGCAAGAAATTCGAGCCAACGTTGTTGATGCAAATTAAGTTCCTTTTGAGAAAATAGATACTTCAAAGAATTATGATCGGTGTAAAGAATAAAATTTCCCCCCAAAAGATAATGACGCCAAATACGAAGGGCAAAAACAATAACCACGAGCTCTAAATCATGAGTGGCATATCTAGTCTTGGCAGACTTTAATTGCCTAGAAGCATAAGCAATAATATGTTCTCTTTGCATAAGAACGGCATCCAAACCAATGTGACTAGCATCGATATAAACAATAAAATCTTGATTCCCCTCGAGAATAACAAGAATAGGAGCATCGGAAAGGAGTTCTTTTAATTTCTGGAAAGAAGCTTCACATTTGTCCGACCAAAAGTATTTAACTCTCTTCTTTGTCAAACTAGTAAGAGGCATGGAAATTTTTGAAAAGTCTTTTATAAAACGACGGTAATAGCCCGCCAATCCAAGGAAGCCACGGATCTCCGTCACAATCTCCAGTCTCTTTCAATTTTGAATCGCTTCAATCATTGAAGGATCCACGGAAATTCCGGATTCGGAAATAAGATGACTGAGAAACTTCACACGAGATTGCCAAAAGTGGCATTTAGAAAATTTTGCTTTTAATTGATTACGCCTAAGAGTTTACAACACAATCCGAAGATGCTTTTCATGCTTCTCCTTAGTTTTTGAATATACAAGAATATCATTAATAAAGATGAGAACAAACCGAACGAGGAAGTCTTTGGAAACTCTATTAATAAGATCAACGAAATAAGCCGGAGCATTCGTTAAACCAAATGGCATAACAAGCCATTCATATGATCCATAACGGGTACAGAACGATGTCAAAGGAATGCTATCCTCTGCAATACGAAGCTGATGAAAACTCGGTAGCTAAGTCTAATTGTGAAAAGACTCTAGCACCACTAAGCTGATCAAATAAATCATCAATCTGAGGTAAAGGATATTTATTCTTGATAGTAAGGTCATTAAGCTTGCGGTAGTCAACCCAAAGCCTAAGTGTACCATTGGATTTCTTCACAAAAATAGGCGAAGCTCCCCAAGGCGAGGAACTAGAGCGAATAAATTGCTTCGTCTCCAATTCAGATAATTGGTTGCGCATCTCCACATTTTCTTTATTGGACATACGATAGGGAGGACGAGTAATAGGTTGAGCTCCAGGGATGAGATTAATTCTGAACTCAATTGCTCGCTTAGGTGGTAATCCTAAAACGGGCTCAAATATGTCGGAGAATTCACGAACAACGTTAATAAGAGAAATGACATCTTCCTCATTGTCATCATCATCATCATGAGGATTTAAAGAATATAAAGATGCAGTCAAGCTGGAATCCGAACCTTTAAGGTCAATAGAAATCTGCTTAACAGATTGAGGATGTCGAAGATGAATAGTCCGCTCAGGACATAGGATTTGGGCTTCATAGCGGTTAAGCCAATCCATTCCCAAAATCATTCCAAAACCTAAGTAGCGCATAACATGCAAATCGACTCGGAAAGAAAAATCACACAAAATAAACTCGACATCTTTACAAAGCAAACTGGTTGTTGCGGATCCACCAACCGTATTCGCAATTCTCAAAAAGTCATTAAACACAAAACATCCAAAGAAAAAGTATCAACAAGTTCTTTTGAAATAAAAGAGTGGGATGCACCCGTATCAAAAGGAACTCGAATAGGATGATCACGAAATAAAATAATGCCATCAAGGATAGAACGAGAAATACCTTGACCACGAGAAGTGTTACTAGGAGTTTGCACCACATTAAGCTTTCCATCCTTCCCGTTTTGAATTTTGGGACACGAAGATATATAACGGTACGGCTTTTGCAATAGCGAAAAGCACGGGTTTTGAACACTTATTCGCATAATGGTCCTTAGAACCACAGTTGTTGCATTGCCCACCACTTTAGGTAGAAGTATGGGTTGCCGGAAAGGCTTGCTTCCCTTTCTTATTGTTGGATGAGGACCTTTGAACTTATTAGGCCTTTTTTTGTTGGTGAAGTTCGGTTTAGCACTCCCAACCTCAACATCACTTACTCTATCAGCCTCTTCAAGTCGAAGAGCAATATCAATGAGCTGATCAAAAAAAACTTCTAACTTTAGAAGTAATGGCTTCTTGAGATTTTTATTCAAGCCATAGACAAATATTTGGTTTTTCTTCAATGGGGTGTTTATGTTCTCGACCCCGTATTTAGAAAGTGACTCGAATGATGCGACATAGTCTGCCACAGAGGATTCACCTTGAACAAGGTAAATGAAATGGCGAGCCAAAGTTACCTTCTTAGCTTCTGACACAAATTTTAATTCGAAGCGTTCCTGGAATTTCTCCCAAGTAAGATCCGCTTCATTTATTTCAGAAATAAGAAGCTCATACCAATCTAATGCTCTTTCTTGGAGAATACTAGAGGCCACCTGAACACGGTGAAGATCAATAAGATTCATGCGAGAAAAGATTCGATCGCACGTTCTCAGCCAAGCCTGGAATTCAACAATAGTTTCAGAACCTTTGAATGGCTTCCCACCCAAATTGGTATAATCGTTGCAAAAACATGCAAATCCAGACTTAGGGTGAGCAGACTTCGGATTAGATCCGGCTGCTTGAGCATTCCTTACTAGATCAAGGAGCTGCTGGGCAGACATAAATACTCCATCTTGGGGAGTAGCACTAGATTGACTGGCGCTGGGATGACCAGGTCTAACCATTTCTCTTTCTTTAGAAAGAAAGAAAGAAGAAGGAAAAGGTTATTCATCAAATGAATATCAAGCAATCTTGATAGATAAAACAAGAAATCATAAAGAAAACAGGATGAATCGGTACGAAGACTCGAATTAAATCCTAAAGCACGACTCCTAAGAAGGACTTAGGACGATGATCCTTGCTAGATTATTCTACATTGTTCCGAAGATTGGCTCTGATACCAAGCTATGACGCCCTACCTCTATACCCACTCTAGCCAAGGACACTACGAGGTAATGCCGTCAACTAGCGCAGAGAAAAAGGCTGTTGAGGAGCGACCATCCGCGTAATTGCTTTGTGCGAGCTCTGATATGTCAGATAGTACAACATGCATCTGGTTTCAGGAGGAAATCCGACATACCGATTCAAACTCAAAGCTACTACCCAGTGGCTATATATATTCTCCGGAAACAAATATAGAAAGAAACATAACACAAATCAATCACAGACATCCATATCACAAAGGAGGAAATAGATATGAATATATAACACATAAAAGTGTTCATCAGAGTAGTGGTCAAACAAGATCCACAATATCACAAAAGAATAGTTACAAGTGCTAGACAAAAGAATATGTATACATCAAGGAGTCTATATCTCAAAGGTATACAACAAAATAAACTACCAATCTAAGTAGTTAGCCAAAAGTCTGGATAATAAACCTAGATGAGGAGTCAAGTAGAAACACCTGTAACAACTCGGTCTGACCCGAGTATTATTTAATAAGAAAATAATAAATGGATCAGTCTAGTTACAAATATCAGATGAAATGATATAGAATAAGCGATATGACAAAAACGTATGATAACCATAAAACCATACTGTGATAAGTATGTAATTGAAAATCAACAAGAGATTAATCAATATCACAAGAATCTTTTCAAAGATCAAAAAGAATGTCATACTCTTTATTTTTATCCACCAAACCATAAATATTGACAATTATATCAATGTCAATCACAAAAGTTAACGACACACAAATTCACCAATGCACAAATATTGATAAAACATATCAATGTAAATCACGAAAATTGGTGAAACACCAGTTCTAGAAATCATCAATGGAAATCCAGAAATCACAAAAAGGGGAGGCCTATCACAAAACAGGATCACGAAAACTCACCAACATGTGTATCACAAAATGGAACACTATTCCATGGTTGCCAACCATTAATTTTTAGCCGAAGCTCCACAAAACGGCCCAAAGACCATGGGTCGCTACCCCACCAAATTGAGCCGAAGCTCCATAGAAACGGGGTTTAGTCTCCATCGTAGACAAAGAGACATCGCGCATTTTCCTGTCTAAGTCACAAAAATGATCATCAACGATCATCAAGAAGTGTCAATTACAGTAAGCTAGTAAATATATAAGCTTAGCCTCATGTCCCATAACCACTAGCTTAACTTAAATATTTACGAACAAATTGTAGATCTCCACTCGAAAATTGTCACAAGAGATTCAATCGAACAAGTCCAAGAATTAACCGGCGAAGTAAACGCAAGTGTTTCACACCACTTGTTTTTACTAAGCCGTTTAATTAGATTTCTCATACGAGTGAGGTAAAGGTTTGTATATACTAGTAGATTGGAAAACGGTTTAAGAAACGAGCTTTGTAGTAAAATAGGGTTGAATTGTTTTAATGAAAGAGTTTTGATATTTACTACTTGTATTGAAACCTTTATATTTTTAAAGTGACGAATCACAAATATGATTGTAGAAACAATAAATCACAAAAATTCACATTCGAAGACGTGAATAGAATCCAAAGAATTCGATTCCAAATCCATCAAAGTGGAAATACCCTTGCGACTTAACAGCCAAGACTTACGACTTAACACAATACAACAAAAGAAATCAGCGGCTCAACTCATGCGACTCCACGGCATACGACATAAGGGATCTGCGACATAGCAAAGAAATGGGCGACATAAGATGCAAGCGACCTAAGGAGCTAGCGGCTTAAGGAGTAGCATGCGGCCTAACATGGCGCGACCTAAGGTGTAAGCGACCTAAGTGGGTGCGTGATAGAGCAACAGGCCGAGCGACCTAAATGGTTGCGACTTAAACCATGACGCGACCCATAACAGCAGGCTGAGCGACCTAAGTGATGCGACCTAAGTAGTGCGAGCAAGCCGAACGACAACGACCTAAGAGATGCGGCTTAACATGGCGCGACCTATAGTAGGTGCGACTTAATGGTGCGAGCAGGCCGAGCGACCTAAGTGGTGCGAGCGGGTCGAGCGACCTAATTTGATGCAAGCCGAGCGACCTAAGTTGATGCAAGCCGAGCGACCTAACATGGCCGACTTATAGCAGGTGTGACTTAAAGCATGGCACGAACTAAGTTGGTTGCGAGATATAGCGGGTGCGGCCCAAGTTATGGTGCGACCCATAATAGGTGCGACTTAACAGGCCGAGCGACCTAAGGTACTGGGGCAAGCCGAACGACCTAAATGGTCAGCGAACTAAGGCAGGCAGAGCGACTTAAGGAGGTGAGGCTGGGCGACCTAAGTGGTTGCGACCTAACTGCAGGCCGAGAGACATATATGCAGGCCGAACGACCTAAGGAATAGAAGTGCAAAACTCTCTCAATTTGTAACCGGTCGAGCACAGACGCTAGGGGATTACGTCCATCGGCTACCTGGTCCTATTGGCTCCTCGATGCATCACCAAAAACGCATTCAAACTTCAAAATTAGGATTTTTAAAGATTTGAACCAAAAAAATTAAAAATTGGGATATTCACCAATTCAATCCAAACCAAAAGCAAATGCACATGAATAAGTGTTAGGAATTCATACCCAATAATCAAAGATAGTTATAGACAAAGATGTGAGATAAAAATCTCAACTTTTCACAAAATCAATGAAGGAGAAGCTTGAAAGGAAAGGAAGAATCAACCACACTTCAATCTCAACACAAGAAGCTTGAATCAATGGCTTCTCATAGAATTTGGAGCTAGAGTTTGGATTTTGCAAATGAATTAGGGCTTGGAGTTTTAGTTTCCCATTCCTCCCTCCATTTTTGATGAAGCTTAAGTTTTAGGAAATGAAAGTAAAGTAATGAAGAGAAGAGGGGGTTGAGCTAGAGTTAATAGTTTAGGCTAATGGACTGAACCAAACCCAAAGCCCAAAGTGAAAAAGTGGCAAAATTCCACTAACTCCAAACATATCAAAGTTTATACTCAAAAAGATCGCAAATGGCGTTTTGAACTAAATGGATAATTCGACCGTATGCAAAAAGTAACTTTTTGGACTAAAATCCAACTAACGATAAAATACTTAAACAAAATATTTAGATATTCAATCGTAAAATATGTGGGTTGTTACAGACTCCCCTTCTTAAAAAAATTGTGTCCTCGCAATATTTAAGAAGAAAATATAAGGTAACAACCATGAAAGCATATCAACACAAAAGAAATTTGAAATAAGAAATTCACCTCAAAGGGCACGGGAAAGTAAGTCCGGATGTGTTCGCTCGATGAACGCTCTAGATTCCCAAGAGCAATCCTTAGGATTTGAGGACCAATGAACTTTAACAAGCGGAACATTTTTATTTCGAAGGCGTTTGACCTCCGAAGCAATAATACGAATAGGATGTTGCTCATAAGCTAAATTAGGCGAAACTTCAATTTCTTCCACAACACTGAGTTCAAGAATAGAATCCGAATGTCGAAAGCATTTCCGTAATTGAGAAACGTGAGACACATCATGAATAGCAGAAAACTGAGCCGGTAATATAAGGCGATAAGCCACTGAACCAATACGTTCGGCGATAGGAAATGGCCCAATATATCAAGGCGCTAATTTTCTCGATCGACTGAAACGTACGACACCCTTCATAGGTGAAACATGAATAAACACAAGATCTTCCACAGAAAATTCTAATTTCCTTCTCCGGTTATCGGCATAGGATTTTTGTCTACTCTGGGCTTCTTCCATCCTATGACGAATAAGGTCAATCTTCTCTGTGGAATCATGAATAAAATTTGGACCTAAAGCTAGTCTCTCACCGGCCTCAAGCCAACAAGAAGGAGATCGGCATGGCCTTCCATAGAGTGCCTCAAAAGGAGCCATACCAATACTAGATTAGAAGCTATTATTATAGGAAAACTCAACAAGAGAAATATGATCTTTCCAACTTCCACCAAAATCAAGAACACATGCACGAAGAAGATCTTCAAGAGTTTGATTCACAAGCTCAGTCTGTCCATCGGACAGAGGATGATAAGCGGTGCTAAAATTAAGCTTCGTTCCCTAAGCTTTTTGAAGACTCTTCCAAAATCCACTAGTAAACAATGGATCACGATCACTAACAATAGAAGTAGGAACTCCATGCAATTTAACAATTTCTATGATAAAGAGTTTGGCCAAAATAGGCACGGTTCGGTTGGAGCGAATGGGAATAAAATGGGCAGATTTAGTAAGTCTATCGACTATCACCCATAAGCTTTCATGATCCGAACGAGAACGGGGAAGGCCGTCTATAAAATCCATGGAAATTTGGTCGCACTTCCAAATTGGAATTTCTAAAGGTTGCAATAACCCACCGAGCCTTTAGTGCTCGGCCTTAATGAGTTGGCAAGTCATGCAACACTTAACAAAGTTAGCAATATCAGATTTCATTCCCTCCCAATAATAAAGTCTCTTCATGTCCGCGTACATTTTACTACTACCGGGATGAATGGTAAATTTAGAACGATGAGAATCTTCTAAAATGTCTTTACGAAGATTTCTAACATTTGGCACGATAAGTCTACCAAATTTTGGAATACCGCCACGAGAATCCATATCAAAGTCTTTCAAACCTTCAATATTAATTTTATCCCTAAAATTTTGGCCAAGAAGAGCCAATTCGGGATCTAGCTTTTGAGCTTCAAGAATGCGGTCTAAAAGAGAAGGATGAGCCTCAAGACTACATAAAACAAGAGATGAACACAAATTGGATGCATGATCTTGAACCTCACAAGTGGATAATATATCGAGATCGCTCCATTCGGATATCATCATAGAAACAACTGCTTGTTGCTTACGACAAAGTGCGTCCGCAACACGATTTCCCCTTCTGGGAGTATAAAGAATATCAAGATCATAAGCTGCAAGAAATTCGAGCCAACGTTGTTGACGCAAATTAAGTTCCTTTTGAGAAAATAGATACTTCAAAGATTTATGATCGGCGTAAAGAATAAATTTTTCTCCCAAAAGATAATGACGCCAAATACGAAGGGCGAAAACAATAGCCACGAGCTCCAAATCATGAGTGGCATATCTAGTCTCGGCAGGCTTTAATTGCCTAGAAGCATAAGCAATAACACGTTCTCTTTGCATAAGAACGGCACCCAAACCAATGCGACTAGCATCGGTATAAACAATAAAATCTTGATTCCCCTCGGGAATAACAAGAATAAGAGCATCGGAAAGGAGTTCTTTTAATTTCAGGAAAGAAGCTTCACATTTGTCCGACCAAAAGTATTTAACTCTCTTCTTTGTCAAACTAGTAAGAGGCACGGAAATTTTTGAAAAGTCTTTTATAAAACGACGGTAATAGCCCGCCAATCCAAGGAAGCTACGGATCTCCGTCACACTCTCCGGTCTCTTCCAATTTTGAATCGCTTCAATCTTTGAAGGATCCATGGAAATTCCGGATTCGGAAATAATATGACCGAGAAACTTCGCACGAGATTGCCAAAAGTGGCATTTAGAAAATTTTTCTTTTAATTGATTACGCCTAAGAGTTTCCAACACAATCTGAAGACGCTTTTAATGCTCCTCCACGGTTTTTGAATACACAAGAATATCATCAATAAAGATGGGAACAAACCGATCGAGGAAGTCTTTGAAAACTCTATTCATAAGGTCAACGAAATAAGTCAGAGCATTCGTTAAACCAAATGGCATAACAAGCCATTCATATGATCCATAATGGGTACGGAACGATGTCAAAGGAATGCTATCCTCTGCAATACGAAGCTGATGAAAATCGGTAGCTAAGTCCAATTGTGAAAAGACTCTAGCACCACTAAGCTGGTCAAATAAATCATCAATCCGAGGTAAAAGATATTTATTCTTGATAGTAAGATCATTAAGCTTGCGGTAGTCAACGCAAATCCTAAGTGTACCATTGGATTTCTTCACAAAAATAGCTGAAACTCCCCAAGGCGAGGAACTAGAGGGAATAAATTGCTTCGTCTCCAATTTGAATATTTTTTGCGCATCTCCTCATTTTCTTTTTGGACACACGATAAGGAGGGCGAGTAATAGGTTGAGCTACAGGGATGAGATTAATTCTGAACTCAATTGCTCGCTTAGGTGGTAATCCTAAAACGGGCTCAAATATGTCGGAGAATTCACGAATAACGTGAATAAGAGAAATGACATCTTCCTCATCATCATTATCATCATCATGAGGATTTAAAGAATAAAAAGATGCAGCCAAGCTGGAATCCGAACCTTTAAGGTCAATAGAAATTTGCTTAACAGATTGAGGATGTCGAAGATGAATAGTCTGCTCAGGACATAGGATTTGGGCTTCATAGTTGTTAAGCCAACCCATTCCCAAAATCATTCCAAAGCCTAAGTAGCGCATAACATGCAAATCGGCTCGGAAAGAAAAATCACACAAAATAGTCTCGACATCTTTACAAAGCAAACCGATTGTTGCGGATCCACCAACCGGATTCGCAATTCTCAAAGAAGTCATTAAAACACAAAACATCCAAAGAAAAAGTATCAACAAGTTCTTTTGAAATAAAAAAGTGGGACGCACCTGTATCAAAAATAACTCGAATAGGATGATCACGAAATAAAATAATGCAAGGATAGAATGAGAAATACCTTGACCACGAGAAGTATTACTAGGAGTTTGCACCACATTAAGCTTTCCCTCCTTCCCGTTTTGAAGTTTGGGACACGAAGATATATAATGGTCCGGGCTTTTGCAATAGCGACAAGCATAGGGCTTTGAACACTTATTCGCATAATGGTCCTTAGAACCACAGTTGTAGCATTGCCCACCATTTGAGGTAGAAGTCTTGGTTTCCCGAGAGGCTTGCTTCCCTTTCTTATTGTTGGGATAAGGACCTTTGAACTTATTAGGCCTTTTTCTGTTGATGAAGTTCTATTTAGCACTCCCAACCTCAAGATCACTTACTCTATCAGCCTCTTCAAGTCGAAGAGCGACATCAATGAGCTGAACAAAAGAAACTTCTAATTTTAGAAGTAATGGCTTCTTGAGATTTTTATTCAAGCCATAGACAAATATTTGGTTCTTCTTCAATGGGGTGTTTATGTACTACCCCGTATTTAGAAAGTGACTCGAATGATGCGAAATAGTCTGCCACAGAGGATTCACCTTGAACAAGGTCAATGAAACGGCTAGCTAAAGTCACCTTCTTAGCTTATGGCACAAATTTTAATTCGAAGTGTTCCCGGAATTTCTCCCAAGTAAGATCCGCTTCATTTATTTTAGAAATAAGAAGCCCATAGAAATCTAATGCTCTTTCTTGGAGAATACTAGAGGCCACCTGAACACGGTGAAGATCAATAAGATTCATGCGAGAAAAGATTCGATCGCACGTTCTCAGCCAAGCTTGGACTTCAATAATAGTTTCAGAACCTTTGAATGGCTTCCCACCCAAATTGTTATAATCGTTGCACAAACGTGCAAATCCAGACTTAGGATGAGTAGACTCCGGATTAGATCCGGCTGCTTGAGCATTCCTTACTAGATCAAGGAGCTGCTGGGCAGACATAAATACTCCATCTTGGGGAGTAGCACTAGATTGACCGGCGCTGGGATGGGCAGGTCTAACCATTTCTCTTCCTTTAGAAAGAAAGAAAGAAGAAGGAAAAGATTATTCACCAAATGAATATCAAGAAATCTTGATAGATAAAATAAGGAATCGTAAAGAAAACAGGATGAATCGGTACGAAGACTCGAATTAAATCCTAAAGCACGACTCCTAAGAAGGACTTAGGACGATGATCCTTGCTTGATTATTCTACATTGTTCCGAAGATTGGCTCTGATACCAAACTATAACGCCCCACCTCTATACCCACTCTAGCGATGGACACTACGAGGTAATGCCGTCAACTATCGTGGAGAATAAGGCTGTTGAGGAGCGACCATCCGCGTAATTGCTTTGAGCGAGCACCGATATGTCAGATAGTACAACATGCATCTGGTTTCAGGAGGAAATCCGACATACCGATACAAACTCAAAGCTACTACCCAGTGGCTATATATATTCTTCGAAAATAAATATAGAAAGAAACATAACACAAATCAGTCACAGGCATCCATATCACAAAGGCGGAAATAGATATGAATATATAACACATAAAAGTGTTCATCAGAGTAGTGGTCAAACAAGATCCACAATATCACAAAAGAATAGTTACAAGTGCTAGACAAAAGAATATGTATACATCAAGGATTCTTATCTCAAAGGTGTACAACAAAATAAACTACCAATCTAAGTAGTTAGCCAAAAGTCTGGATAATAATCCCAGATGTGGAGTCAAGTAGAAGCACCTGTAACAACTCGGTCTGACCCGAGTATTGTTTAATAAGAAAATAATAAATGGATCAGTCTAGCTATAAATATCAGATGAAATGATATAGAATAAGAGATATGCCAAAAACGTATGATAACCATAAAACCATACCGTGATAAGTATGTAATTGAAAATCAACAAGAGATTAATCAATATCACAAGAATCTTCTCAAAGATCAAAAAGAATGTCATACTCTTTATTTTTATTCACCAAACCATAAATATTGACAATTATATCAATATCAATCACAAAAGTTAATGACACACAAATTCACCAATGCACAAATATTGATAAAACATATCAATGTAAATCACGAAAATTGGTGAAACACCAGTTCTAGAAATCATCAATGGAAATCCAGAAATCACAAAAAGGGGAGGCATATCACAAAACGGGAGCATGAAAACTCACCAACACGTGTATCACAAAATGGAACACTATTCCATGGTTGCTAACCATTAATTTTTAGCCGAAGCTCCACAAAACGGCCCGAAGACCATGGGTCGCTACCCCACCAAATTGAGTCGAAGCTCCATATAAACGGGGTTTAGTCTCCATCGTAGACAAAGAGACATCGCGCATTTTCCTGTCTAAGTCACAAAAATGATCATCAACGATCATCAAGAAGTGTCAATTACAGTAAGCTAGTAAATATATAAGCTTAGCCTCATGTCCCATAACCACTAGCTTAACTTAAATATTTACGAACAAATTGTAGATCTCCACTCGAAAATTGTCACAAGAGATTCAATCGAACAAGTCCAAGAATTAACCGGCGAAGTAAACGCAAGTGTTTCATACCACTTGTTTTTACTAAGCCGTTTAATTAGATTTTTCATACGAGTGAGGTAAAGGTTAGTATATACTAGTAGATTGGAAAACGGTTTAAGAAACGAGCTTTGTAGTAAAATAAGGTTGAAATTGTTTTGATGAAAGAGTTTTGATATTTACTACTAGTATTGAAACCATTATATTTTTTAAGTGACGAGTCACAAAAATGATTGTAGAAACAATAAATCACAAAAATTCACATTAGAAGACGTGAATAGAATCCAAAGAATTCGATTCCAAATCCATCAAAGTGGAAATACCCTTGCGACTTAACATCCACGACTTACGACTTAACACAATACAACACAAGAAATCAGCGTCTCAACTCATGCGACTCCACGGCATACAACATAAGGGATCAGCGACGAAGCATGCGGCCTAACTGAGCGACCTAAGAAATGGGCGACATAAGATGCAAGCGACCTAAGGAGCTAGCGGCTTAAGGAGTAGCATGCGGCCTAACATGGCGCGACCTAAGGTGCAAGCAACCTAAGTGGGTGCGATATAAAGCAGCAGGTCGAGCGACCTAAATGGTTGCGACTTAAACCATGACGCGACCCATAGCAGCAGGCCGAGCGACCTAAGTGATGCGACCTAAGTGGTGCGAGCAAGCCGAACGACAATGACCTAAGAGATGCGGCTTAACATGGCGCGACCTATAGTATGTGCGACTTAATGGTGCGAGCATGCCGAGCGACTTAAGTTGATGCAAGCCGAGTGACCTAAGTTGATGCAAGCCGAGCGACCTAACATGGCTGGCTCATAGCAGGTGTGACTTAAAGCATGGCGCGACCTAAGTTGGTTGCGAGATATAGCAGGTGCGACCCAAGGTATGGCGCGACCCATAACAGGTGCGAGTTAACAGGTCGAGCGACCTAAGGTACTGGGGCAAGCCGAGCGACCTAAATGGTCAGCGACCCAAGGCAGGCAGAGTGACTTAAGGAGGTGAGGCTGGGCGACCTAAGTGGTTGCGACCTAACTGCAGGCTGAGAGACATATATGCAGGCCGAACGACCTAAGGAACATAAGTGAAAAAATCTCTCAATTTGCAACCGGTCGAGCACGGACGCTAGGGGATTACGTCCATCGGCTACCCGATCCTATTGGCTCCTCGATGCATCACCAAAAACGTGTTCAAACATCAAAGTTAGGATTTTTAAAGATTTGAACCCAAAACTCTAAAAATTGGGATATTCACCAATTCAATCCAAACCAAAAGCAAATGCACATGAATAAGTGTTAGGAATTCATACCCAACAATCAAAGATAGTTATAGACAAATATGTGAGATAAAAAATCTCACCTTTTCACAAAATCAATGAAGAAGAGGCTTGGAAGCAAAGGAAGAATCAACCACACTTCAATCTCAACACAAGAAGCTTGAATCAATGGCTTCTCATAGAATTTGGAGCTAGAGTTTGGATTCTGCAAATGAATTAGGGCTTGGAGTTTTAATTTCCCATTCCTCCCTCCATTTTTGATGAAGCTTGAGCATTAGGAAATGAAAGTGAAGTAATGAAGAGAAGAGGGGGTTGAGCTAGAGTTAATAGTTTAGGCTAATGGGCTGAACCAAACCCAAAGCCCAAAGTGAAAAAGTGGAAAAATTCCACTAACTCCAAACATATCAAAGTTTATACTCAAAAAGATCGCAAAAGACATTTTGAACTAAATGGAAGTGGTCCCGAGTCCTAATTCGACCGTATGCAAAAAGTAACTTTTCGGACTAAAATCCGACTAACGATAAAATACTTAAACAAAATATCTAGATATTCAATCGTAAAATATGCGGATTGTTACATCCATTTCCTAAGGAGTAGTGAAGAACTTCAAGGAATTTCTGAAGGAAATCAAATAAGTACAAGTGATATTAGAACCTCCCGTAAACAACACCATCTATAAAGAAAATTACTAGAAACCTAATGGGATAGAGATAGAAGACTGAACAAGGGAATGAGTGATTCCCTAAAAAATAGGCGGGTGTCAAGCTTTTTTTACGGCTCTGGGTAGTCAGTACCGAGTTGTTTTTATGGCTCTGGGACTCCATCTTTCCCTCCTGTTTTTCAAATTTGAAGTAAGACTTAGTTATGGTGATCCGACGACCTTATTAGACAGTTTTCCCTATAAATACAACAACCATGGAATTTGTAAAAGGATTTTTGGCATTTTTGTTCACTTCATCTTCTATCTCTCCTCATCATAGTCACTCAGTAAAGCTTGCATTGATTGTTCTA
The DNA here is from genome assembly GCA_030765085.1 of Allium cepa. Lineage (NCBI taxonomy): Eukaryota > Viridiplantae > Streptophyta > Magnoliopsida > Asparagales > Amaryllidaceae > Allium > Allium cepa. The sequence goes on from CM060935.1 coordinate 959,257,393, forward strand.
GGCTATTAGATCTGTCAAACCCTTGTACTAATGACGTGCTATCCATAAATTAATAAAGCCGCAGTGGGTGTAGGCCAAAGATGGCTGAACCACTTTCAAATTTTTGTATTCACTTTTTTATTTTATATTTTATGCTAAATTTCTACATTTTTATAGGACTCTAGGTGTTGTGCCATTTTTTGGCTTAACAATAGTCTACAAATAAATATTTTCAAATCTAAATATAAAACAATTTAAACGATTAAATATATATGTGTTTGAAATTTGAAATTTGAATTTAGATTTAAAATAGTTTTTTCTCCTATATCCAGGTCTAATTTTAATTTAAATCTATCTTAAGATATTTTAGACATTAATTCAAATCGTTTAAATTTTTCAATAATTTATAACGAAAAAATTAATATATCTATATGTGTGTGTGTGTCATATATATATATATCTGTGTGTGTATGTGCATATATATATATATATATATATATATATGTATATACGTACATGTTTATAAATAATAAATTAACTATGAACAGTGTATATGCAAATAAAGAGGCAAATTTATCTGTTGTGGTGTAAATCCCAACACTTATGTATAGGTATATTAAACCATGTGCACTGTTGTATGTTGCACGTGCACTATACACGTTTTTGTGTATTTATATACACATATCCATTATATTATATATATAATCAAAAAAATTATATTAATTAATTAAATAAAATAAAGAATTTATTTAAAATTATTTAGTCTGGGTCTAAAATAATTTAGACTTCATAAATTTGATAGGACCTAAAGCAGACTTTTTTAAGTTCACCCATTTATCCTGCTACGACCCGATCTAGTTTCTTCAATGCTACCTTAGTCTAATAGACTATACGGTCGAAATTAGCAGTATTATGACTCATTAAATCCTACCCGTTTAGTAAGTTGTCTAAAAAGTAGTGTCTAAGTTTTTATTGTTGGGTAATCAAGTACTTCGCCCTACCTAGCTACTGGCCTAGTCCAAAGGATGAAGCAAGCTCAAAGGTTGTCCCTAATACAAGGACTCGAATTGATTTTGGGCCTTAGGCTGATTTTCAAAATCAATTTGAAATTATAAATAATGTTTAAAATTTAAAGATTAAGTTTAAAATATGTAAAAAAATTTGAAAAATGTTATAAAATATTTTGAAAAGAGGGAATTAAGCAGAATGCAAAACCTGGAACAATTTTAGCCTAAAGAACACAGGTTTGAAAATTAAGTCTAAAGGACAACAACATGATATATTCATATAGAATTACATATATAAAACGCTATATTCATATAGCATTACACTTTTTTGAATTATATAACTAAATTTTACCAAAAGGAGGTAACATCACAGTTTCATTATTTAATTTTTGTACGTAAATATGCTGCTTTTGAGATGATTCACTATTGCATCTTTTGAGAAGATCCATTATAGATTCATTTTTTTACCAACTACCACTTAATCTTCAACTCCAAAACATGAGACAAAGGCACACAACAACCATCAGGTGCTTGGGAACACTCCATATTAACAAACGTCAATGCGAACTCAAAGAGTATAAATCCCATCTAACATCAAGCTTTAGACAACCACAACCTAATCATTGCAATTTCGTTCATCAATTCTAGGTAGTTTGAAACCACATCTAGAGCGATGCTTAAACTTCTTCTATAACTAGCCATTCTAATGCGTTTCCATATCCAAACTATGACAGCAATAGTTTCAGGCGAACTAAAGCTTAGATTGACGGTGTCGAAGCTTCAAATCTCATCAAGGCAGCGATTTTTTAGGTGGAGCAATCTTCAGATGGCATGGGTTTTTTCTTTAGGTGGAGTAACCTTTCAGGCGGTACGATTTCTGATTTTAAGAAGAAAACCCAGTGACTTGTTTCATGAATTATTGATTTTCCTTTAGATATTGTAATGCTATATGAATATAGCATTGTACATGTGTAATTCTATACGAATATATCATTTTATTACCCTTCAGACTAAATTTTAAAACTTATGTCGTTCAGGCTAAAATTAATCGCAGGCTTTTCCTTCAGCCTAGTTCCCTCTTAAATTACTTAATTATTTTAAGAAACTTTAATAATAATTAATTAGATAAATTAATTAAAATTAAGTAAATTTAAAACACAGACATATATATATATATAATGATATATGTACATTTATCTTAAATTTTTATGGTAATTAATAAATAGTTTTCAAATTAATTAATTTTAATTAAAATAATTTTAATTAAATAAATAAATTAAATATTATAAATAAATAAGGAATAATATACGTGTATAATGACTTATGTATATTAGTATAAATGTTATAGTATATATATTCAATTTTAAAATGTTTCAAATGAAAAAAATGGAATTAATTAAAATGGTTGTTAATTAATTAGCTAAATAAGATTTAAATAATAAAATTAGAATTAGATTAAATATGATTCAAAGGTGGAACTGCAATAAACTCAAATTCATTTAAGGATACGTACATGTAGTATGTATACCATGATTTCGAATATGTCTAACACTTGAATTGCGAGGGTATCTCGTAAGAAGTACATTATTCCATAGGTCGATCTCACTTAGAAGATTATATGAAAGATTATGAATCTTTAATATAGTCTTTTATCATTTATATATCGATAGATTACTTGCACACTCTTAATTGTTGATATTCCTTAAGCTAAAGATGCTACTTGTATTCCTATTCATATATTGAAAAGACAAAGTAAAATATATGCATGTATTTATTGATATTCCTCAAGATATGTGCATTTATACTTATGCCTTCATGCAATGGTAGGTATGTGTGAATAATCTTTTTTGTTTTGTTGATATCCCTCAAGGTTAAAATGAGATTAGGATAAAGGCCACGATTTAGGAGTTGTATATTATATAGTTGATAAAGTGTCATCCATCGCTTAGGGGCCTATGATTTGTTGACATTCCTTAAGTTTAGAATCCTAAGGAAGATGAGGCCTAACACCTACTAGAGAAACTAAAAGATTTATATGTTTCCTATTAAGGTATCGAGAAGCACAAAAGTCTAGTGGGAGCTTATTAGTAAAATGAAATATAATGTTTAACCCTACTAATGATATAAGAACATTTTCTATGAAAGTAATGTCCTAATCTACTAAAATAAATTTACAAAAAAATGTCCATTCCAAAGTATATCACTAATATATGTGCTGTGAATATTTCTTCTAATGGTTGCATAGATAATAATTATCTATAGCATTGTAGCCTAGGCTAAGCGAAAAAAGACTACACAAATGAAAACCGAAGGTTTTCTACCATCGTTTGATTCCGAATCCTTTGGTACATGTGAGTCATCTCTTAAAGGAAAAATGATTGAGCACCCTTTTAATGGGAGCAATAAGGAGTTAATGAACTCTTTGTCTTATACATACTAATATATGTAGTCTAAAGTCTATAGTCACCAAGGATAATGCCTCTTATTTTCTAATTTCCATCAATGATTTCCCAAGACTAGGATATGAGCATCTTTTAACCACAAATCCAATATCCGTGAGAAATTTAAAGATCCTAAGAATGTGGTCGAAAATAAAACGAACCATTATTAAAATATTTTGATCTGATTGAGGAGGTGAGTATGTTGGAAGAGTTCCAAAAATACTTAAATGATAATAAGATTATCTCGAAGATTACTTTACCTTATACTCAATAACATAATGGTGTTTCAGAGAGAAGGAATCGAACCTTATTAGATAGGTTTTATCAAGGGTAGGTAAAGCAAAGTTATCTCTTTTCTATTGGGTATATGCGCTAGAAACCACACTGCATGTGTTGAATTTGATACCCAAGAAATCTATGCCTAAGATAACGTATGAGATATGGCAAGGGAAGAGACCCCACCTCAAACATTTAAAGCGGTGGATTGTCTAGCCTACTTTAAGAACGTTAGTCTCAATAACTATGAGGAAAGATTAGCCTTGAGTAAACTCATTGGATATACCAAGAATTCTGTTAAATATATTTTCTATGACACTGAGAAACAAAAGGTTATTATGTTTTAACATGTCTTTCTGGAAAAGGAATTTTTCGTTGAAAGAAGGTAATTGAGAAGTTGTGGACTTATATGGCATCTAAGAAACGAACATAAAAGCAGAGCCAATGGGAGAGCCAAATTCACCTCTATATGAAAACACGCACCCTATTAGAAGGTCTAATAAGGGATCTTATGCACTAGAGGTTTAACACACTATAATTTTAATAAAAATAAATAATAACTTAAGAAGGACATTTTGGTAACTTTACATTAAATCTAGGAAAATTAAAATTTTGCAAATTTAGGAAATCTGACTTTTCCATTGTGTTAAGTAGATTGTTCTAGCCTAAATTCATATAGAACGTTATAAAAGGATGCCCTTTGGAAAAGATAAGAATTATTTACTATAACACATTACGGAATGAAACAAGTCAAGGCCCAGATGGTGGCTGAGGGTGATTTTAGGATTTGTGCCTATATATGGGTTCTTTCAAACCATGGTTCCCCTCATTTCTCATTCTCTTTCACTCTATAGTTACTACTTCTATAATTCTTCATATTCTTTTCTTCATCCTCAAACCCTAAATAAACTCTTTAAATAAATTAAAATCCAAACTTCGAACTACAATAGAAAATCAAATTGAAGAAAAGAAGACTCAAATCAACAATTACAGTTTAAGAAAAGAAGGAAGAAACATCTAATTAAGCCAAACTAAGGGATATGTTTCTTCAAAAACATAACAAGGTGGGTGGATTTTCCTATGACATGATTATGATGAATATAAATTGTAAAATTCCAATTGTATATCTATTTTGAAATAAAAGCATGTTATTTAGTTTAAATTTATGATATTTTAACTTAAGATATGTATGTATGCATGCATGAATCACAACAGTTGGAGAAACACCTTTAAAAATTTATAAATTTGCTATTACATGATAGATTTAAACTGATTTAGGTTAAAAAGAGTTAAATTTATGAATACACTCTTTAGAAATCACCTAAACCCGATTTAGCCAATTTTGAATAGAATAAGTGGTAAGGAATTGTTAGATAATTATACATAACCAATAGAATAAATTAAGTAAAAGCTTACGATAAATAAGATTCGAATAGTACGCAAACACTTACCGAAATGTTGAATACTAAGAATTCAAGTGGTAATCAAGCTTGGAAAGAATAAATAAACAAAAAAGACAAATTAAAATGCAAGTATTGTAGCTATTAGAAAATGACGCCTGAAATCTACGTTAGTCATCAGAATTAAGTCAGAAGTTTGAATTTTTAATAAAGAAAAACAGAAAGAAAGACATTGAAATTTGGATAGGTTTGGATGTTTGAAAACTGAATCAGACGTCTGGAAGTTATAATCAAATGTTTGTAAGATATAGTCAGACGTCAAAAATATAGTTCAAACATTTGCCTATAGCAAATTTTAGTACAAAGAGTCAGACATATAAATATAGCACCAGACATCAGAATTAAGTGAGCAAGCCCAGGTTGACCCTGGACCTGGTATAGGTCAAGTAGGATGGTTCGGTTCCTACTTTCTTATTTTTTAGGAGATCGTGCAACTGCATAGAGTTGTGCAATATGATGGATCAGTTACATACTTGGTGACATACATAGATTCACACTTCATGATGTTGTATAACGTGACATTCAAAATGATCGCAATTATATCACAATTAGGGCTTCAGTTGGTACAATAATGGTCATGGTTAATTGCATGTTTGCGACTATGTGTGGGGAACAGAGATATTCATGTTACCAAGATTTATGTCCTTCGGCAAATATATCTATAGGGAAAGTCAAATTATCTATCCTTTTATATGGTTAGATGAACAATTCATGGCATAGGGCACGAATATCACTAATGAGGTTTCATCAATGCTTATGTGGTAAGTATCATAAGGCTGTTTTTTTGATGAGTTAGCTCAGGCATTGTGTTGTATACTTAGTGCGGTGCAATGTAAGTTGTTAACCATTGAGAATGTTAACTCAATGTATAACTAGGTGGTGTATTATCTTAACTATATGTTAGGAGTATTCCTAGATTCATCTAATTTAAGCATATTAAAGATGTTTACCATATAATGAGTAAATTGAATAATTGCTTGTATATAGTATGTGTACAAAAATAAAAAACCCCAGATTGTGTAGATTATAACTACAATTTAGTTACTTATTGATATCATACCACTTGTGATATAATTCACTCATCGGATCTTGTCTAGTCCTCTCCATTTCTCCCTCTTTATGCGTACTACAAGTGGACATATAGTAGGTGAATTGACGGAAATAAGGTGCGTGGAGAAGGTAGCTTGGCGCTTTGGAGATATATTTATTTAAAATCATTTTTCTATACACTTTATTGCATTTATTAGCCTGACTTATGTTGTATTCCTATTTGGAACTCTTTTCATATATTACTTGCACGGACCTTAATATTTTGAGACAGTATTGTTTTGGGTTATTTGCAAAATTTACATTTTATTACTTCCGTCATGAGATATGAAAGTGTATATTGTGTTAAAGTTACATTTGTATTTGTAACTTGTAAGTCTTATAAACCACAAAAACCTAACTACTCATACTTTTTTGCATGGCGTGAGTTCAAATTATGTTTATGGGCTTTGAATTAGTATGTTCGGAGCTCAAACAATGTTTCTGGCCTTTGAATTAGTCCTCTTTTGTTCTAACAAGCACTCTAGAGTTTCTGCACTTTGGCTTGGAGCTATGAAATCCAAAATTGATTCCATATATTAGAAAAAGTATGGACTTTAATTGACATACCCGTAGGAATAAAACTCATAGGCTACAAATTAACTTTCAAGAAAAAACTAAATGCAAATGGACAAGTCAAGACTTATAAAGCTAGACAAGTTGTGGACGGTGCGGGATTCAGAATTATATATCTTAAGGCTAATTAAACACCAGATGGGAGTGAACAGTGTTTTCTAACTTATGCAATTCTTTTAAATTTCTTTCAAGCTAAATATTAAATCACATATTAACAACACAGACATATATTGATTATATCAAACAGTCATAGATGCAATCATAGATAAAATAAAAGTAGTAAACCAAAGCAAAGAGTTAGAGAGATGATACGAGAGATTTTATACTAGTTCAGATATCTTCTACATCCAGTCTCATACAATTTCTTATAAACGTTTTTTTCAAATGCCAATCTTTAACTAGGCAGAAGGAAAACCAAAATATAATCTTGATTTCGAGGTCACCCTTCTTTATTTCCAAGCTCAGAGCAGAATTATTAGATTTGAATGGGATACAAGCACACCCACTAGATTTCTGGGCTACTAAGCATACCTACTTGATTTGAACATGCTACACACACACCAAAGCAAACACAAAAAGAGTCGATAGTTTTTCCAAAGACCATTTCTTGAATTTGGACACAATAGATCCTATGGCCTCTTGGATAGGACTTTGATCTTTGAACTGAGAGAGAGGGACATGTTTCCAGAAAGTAGTATTGAAACAATACGAAGAAGCATGAATTGATTATATATGATTTTGAAGAGATTTGAATAATTTTTCAATGAATTTTCAAGAGAGTAAGAGGAGAGAAGAAAATAAGTAATTAGTTGTCGAAAAATTCATTTACACTCCCCTTTATATAGTAAATCAACATATGTCCCCGTTCGTGAAGTGTTGCGACGAGTAGACACTTCCTTTCAAAATTTGAAAAGCCTCTTGGGAGCTTGTATATGACATACTTGATGCATATATGTCGACTCATGCATGTATATTTTGAAATTTTGTTTCTTTTAAAATATTTTGAAAATCCTATAGTTTGTAAAATAATTGAGTATAGTTTATAAACATTTTGAACTTTGAAAAACTTTATAGTATATTTTGAGATATATGTTGAAAATTTATTTTTTTAAAAAAATATAAAAGATAGAAATATAGAAGACAAAGATCAAAAATTTCTATCAAGGAATTTAACAATATAAGCTATGACTCTGTAAAATTATAACATTGAGACCTTCATATCTTGATCTTTTTACTCATGAGTCTTCATATCTATCCTTTGAGTCCTTATACAATATAGTCTTCGATTCAATACCCATGTTACTTCTTGCAATATGTACTATATAACTTGGCAAAACATTAATATTTATATTTTATATGATTGTATAAGGTTGTATTTAGTTGTTGTCATCAAAATCAATAAACAAGATTTTACTGATCTTCCCCTTTTTTATGATGACAATCATTAAAATATTCTAGTATATAAATATGATATAACTCCCCCTAAATATATGCACGTGTATATTTTATACTTTTCTCCCCATTTCTCATCAACATAAATGAGTGAACAATCAAACCCCCCCTCCCCCCAAATAAAATACTTAGAAACTATGGAGTCAAAATCAATAATTAAGCACTCACAAAATCGAAGCATTATATAATGATTATATAATGAATATGATATAACTGATGATAATTAAAACTAGATATATGATAAATTATGGTATAATGATAAATAAGATAACACAAACTATAATTATTAATTCAAATTAATTTACTCAAATCATACTATAAATCTAAACATAAAATCAAACCAAAAACAAACAAATCCAAATATCAATAACGATATCGAAATGCTTTTCATGCTCTTTGATCATCTGTGTTTGACTTGATTCTAAATGCCTTTGATTTCTTAACATAAAATTAAGAATATCATCGAAAGATTGTAGAGTTTGTTCAAAGTTTTCACATAATTTTTGGTATGGAGAAGACATTTTTATTTAAAAATGTTAGCGAATGAAATTAGAATAGAGAGTAAAACAAAGAGCAATTTTTTCTGAAAGAAAGAGACTTATAAAGGACTGAAAAGTTGTATAGAAAGTTTGAATAGATGGTAGTTATTTTATTTTTAAATTTTAAATTTTTTCCAAAAGAGTAATATATATCGACATATAATGTAACAGCCCAAATTTTAGCAATATTTTATTCTTTATTTATAACTCTGGGGTTTTATTTTTCGAAAATTTGATTGTCTAGATTTAATTATAAATAATCACCCAAGATTTTTATTAGTGTGAAAATTTTAAAATTCTTATTTTGGTTAAAACTTAACATTTTTTTGAAGTTATAAATCTTTAAATTTTTAATTTTTAATTTTGTGGTTTAATTTAATATATTCGTAACAACGTTTATTTCACCTTTTGTTCTTTAAAAAAAAATTGATTTTATACTTTTAAAAATTTAATATTTTATATTTTACTTATATACATTTTTGAATATAAATTTCTTAGTAAATGTGTAAACAAATCATATTTTTATATAAGTAATAAATTTCCAAAACTTTGTGTATAAATAAACTGTTTAATTTCACGTTTAAAAGGCGCGTTATTTGATGGAATAGATAATGTATATACACATACAAGAAAACGTATAAAATTTAAATCCGTTATTTTCATTTTTTTGGACAAAAATCACTGCGTCTGTTGTGCGCATTCTAATTTAATTCACTTTCCTTTTACTCTCCTAATTTAATAGGAACAGTTATAAAATTTGTAAATGACGTTCCTCGAGTTTCGGATTTAATAATTGATTTATTGTTGATTTTCAACTCTTGAATTGAAAATTTGATTTCCCTAACTATTTTGAATGTTCGAATACTTCCAAATCGAGATTAAATTTTCAAAGCTAAGAAATTTCGAAGAGTATAAAATGTTTGATAAAGAATCTATTAAATCAGGAGAGTAAAAGGAAAGTGAATAAAATTAGAATGCGTACAACAGACGCAGTGATTTTTATCCAAAAAAATGAAAATAACGGATTTAAATTTTATACGTTTTCTTGTATGTGTATATACATTATCTATTCCATCAAATAACGCGCCTTTTAAACGCGAAATTAAACAGTTTATTTATACACCAAGTTTTGGAAATTTATTACTTATATAAAAATATGATTTGTTTACACATTTACTAAGAAATTTATATTCAAAAATGTATATAAGTAAAATATAAAATATTAAATTTTTAAAAGTATAAAATCAATTTTTTTTAAAGAACAAAAGGTGAAATAAACGTTGTTACGAATATATTAAATTAAACCAAAAGATTAGAAATTAAAAATTTAAAGATTTATAACTTCAAAAAAATGTTAAGTTTTAACCAAAATAAGAATTTTAGAATTTTCACACTAATACAAATCTTGGGTGATTATTTATAATTAATTCTAGACAATCAAATTTTCGAAAAATAAAACCCCAGAGTTATAAATAAAGAATAAAATATTGCTAAAATTTGGGCTGTTACACTCTCCCCCACTCAAAACTTTACGTCCCCGAAAAAGAAGGAGGTAGGAGAATTAAAACAGCCAGAAAGAAAATAGATTGAATGACAAGATAAACAATAAATTTTAAAATTATATAAATTTTACTCGAAATATTCATTTGAAAACATCACTTGGAAATCTTAAGATACTTTCAACATTATAGATACATCAATAATCATTTTATTTCACAGAATTACTTTCGCTCGAGTTGAATCTCTTCCTTTTGACTCGATTTCCTTTGATTTTGGAATGTCCCTCGCTTCCGAAATTCATTCCGTCTCTCCCTATTTATATTCGTTTGATTCCGGAGTATCCCATAACTCCATTGAATGATTTGTAAAAAGGGTGAAAACTCCTTTTCAATTGGTATTGACTCAGCGAAGATTTCTGTATCCTCGGTTTACGATGCGGCTATATCTTGTTATGCCGAATTCTATATCTCTAGCGATCGAATGTCGAATTGCCTCAGAGTTCTACACCGATCTAATTTTGGAATCACGGTTGACCAGTAAAGGTCGCTCGCGATTTATAGAAGTATATCCATCTTCTATTTTGTAATTTAATTATCTCATCTTCGATCGAGTCTATATTCGAATCATGATTCTATTGATTGGAGTTCCTCTAAATTAAATCTCTGTCTTTGTTTTGAAATCCATTCTTGAATCATCCTTTGAAAATCGGGTTTTGTTTGTATTTTTGAAATTGTTTATACCGAAATTTTATTTTTCTAACCTTTCCTTTCCTACGCTCCCTGTTTCCACTTCTTTCTTTATGACCATTCATTATATATATATACACTACAGTTGGAAAGTTATAAACGTATAAACTTAGAAATGTTTCGTATTTAATAAAAATTTAAAGCTTACCTTTAATTGTGACTTTTCTCTTTCCTTCCGTTCAAATTTAAACGTGCATCAATCAATTGCTTTAATAAATATTGCAGAATCAATGCACAGACGTTATCAATTTCATTTTATGGTGGTACTTTTTTTTTACGTTTCCTACCGTTTAAATTTTAAATAATTTTCTTTTATGGGTCAGTTGAATCAAGCAAAGTGACCATTGCTATTTATTTCTTTATTAATTGCTACAGTTATTTTCACCAAATCAAGGGTTGACCGTTACAATCACTTTTATTTATTCACTTAAAATTTGGTTGCCTATTCATTTTCTTCCGTTATATTTGCCTGAAAACATGCGGTTCATCCCTATTTATTTTCGCTTTCACTTCTCTTTTCTCTAGATCTGTTCGTTCCCCTCCCTACTTTTCTTTGAAAAAAAAACAATCTGAAGCATGCGGCTGTCACCATTATTTGCATCCGCCACTTCACCTTTCTTCCAAACCTCCTCATCAAATGAAACCCATCACCTCGCCTTCCGGTTGCTTCTGTTTGATCAGTGAGGTATAGGCGTGTAAGCACATATATATTTTGATTTATATTCGTAATTACATGTTTTTTTGTTTTTTTTGTTTTTTTTGTTTTTGTTTTGTTAGTTGTGATATAAATACTATTTATATAAGTATTGAATACTATTTTTTCAAAAGTTTATTTTCATAACATGACAGTGTATATTTATCTATAGTTTCTATTTGATCTTCCTCACAGCTTATAAGTCATGTTAATATTTTGAATTATGTGTGCGACATTTTGAAGGGAACATACTATAAAATAAGTATCTTTCATTTTTAATAAGAATATATATATTTTGTGTTTTATATTTTAATATCGGCCAGCTTCTATTTGTTGATATCAGGTTTCCTATAATATGGTTATTCGCTTATGTAAGTCATATATTTGTTTTGTTACAGACTATATAAAATACTTTAATACATGTATATTATGCGGTTTGTTACCATATGGATTTCTATGTGGTACTGACTTATATAGTTGATGATTATATATATTTTGTTACAGTATTATATTTATACTATTTTGGATTTAAGATGATTCTATAAATACTCTACTTTATAAATTATTTTAATACACATATATAATTTGGAAATTTATATAGGTTGAATATAATATGTTATTGAATGTAAAAATATGGATGGATTTAAATTATATATATATATATATAACATTTAATATATATATATATATATAAATAGTTATATATATAAAAAAGTTTTCTTTTAGGTATTCATATATAAACATTTATTTTATCTGTTTGAGAATATATGTATACTAGTTATATAAGTTTACTATAAAGGTGTTAGTATATATATATTTTTAAGTGTATGTTGATTTTTTTTAAAAAAAATGTAAGCTTGATTTATTTATTTATTTATATGTTTGAAAAACATGTAAATTAAATTTGTGATGTTTGAACTTAGAATATAAATATCATATGTGTATATATAGTATAGGTGATTATAAAAGTTCGCTTATACCATTTATCTTCATCGTTGTAGTTCTGATCTGATCTGTTTCATCAATTCGAGCCAATCAGTTTTGATCGTTGAATTCGTGCCGATTTTGCTTTACTTGGATTTGAAATTTAATTTCAGTGTCTGTATCAGTGTGCATATCCGTGTCTCCTTCTATATTCTCTAGCCTCGAAAGGTGAGCAATCACTCATGATTAACATTCTTTTATTCATTAAATTTGATTTCAATTGAAACGACAATTGAAATATGCTGCTGTAGTTATTTAAATTTGTTATATATGCTATTATCCGTAACTGTTCACCTGCGGAATATGACACCATATTCTGTTGTTTATATTATATTGTTATTGATGAAATATGCCTGTATTTTATTGTATTTTCTGTTATCACTCTGCAAGTTCCCTGTAGTTTAGAAATCACTATGGGTTGAAATGATACATACCCGAACAGACTTTAGAATAGGAGAAAATCGTTATGGGTTGAAATGATAAACCCAAGCGATTTTCATTTAATTAAATTTGGGATTACGGGTTGAAATGATATCCACCCGTATATATTTAGTATACGGATTGAAATGATAAATATTCGTAGCACTTGACTATATGGTAGGAATTATATACAGACACCGTTGGTCCATATAAATATTTTGAAAATAATTTCTATAATTTTGGAAAGAAATATATGGTTGAATAAATTTGATTCTTAAGATACTATATAAATGAAAATTGTATATATAGATTTAGTAGTAATATTTGATTTAAATTAGATTAATTTAATAAATATAATATGGTTAAGTATTTATGTAAATCTATATTTCAAGTAGATTCTCTTGTAATAAATTGAATAATTAAGATTGGGAGATAAATTTAGGTTTATAAAAATGGTATTTAAATAAGGATTTATTTAATTAAATCGATTTGAAGTTTTTGAATGGGAAATTTAAAGGGTATGATTTTATAACTGGATTTTTGATTTAAGTGATTTAATGAATATTTCACGTTTAAATAAATTAAAGAAAATATTGAGTAAAATGTAATTTAAGGTTACTTAAATGATATTGAATCTAATAAGGGAGTATTTCAAGACTAAATAATAATGAGGTTAAATCGAGATCTATATGAAACTGTTATATAGAACATTTAAATATTAAAGCCTTGAACTATATTGGAATTTAAATGGTTTATGTTGAGATTCGTATCTGTATTTGAAATCAACGTAGTTGAATTTGTTATTTAGCAAGTAAATTGAATTAAAATGAAAATTTAGGTTGAATTAAATTTGAATTTATTATTTAGAAAACTAAATTGAATGAAAATTTAGATGAAACGTTGAATACTTAAAGTTTTGAAACATATGAAAATATAAAGGGGTATTTGTGATTATAAATCCGAATTTGAGATCGATAAAATTTAAGTGGTTATTTTAGAAATTGAGTTGAATTTAAATTGATAAATTGAGATTGAATTTAATTTGAATGGGAAGGTCGGGTTGATGTTGGAAAGATTTGTTAAGCTGAGGAAATTGGAAATACTTTACTGTATAAATTATTTAATATATATAAATACTATTTTGGGAATTATAGAGATATTTGAAGTGAAAATGAGATTTGGTTTTGAAGTATAAATTAAGCTGAAATGACCACGGTGTTATACTGTATATTTCTACCTTGTAGAAAGTTCCATGGACCCTTAGAGGATGGTTATCCCAAACATCCTTTATGTTATTTGTATTTCAGTGGATATTTCACTTGAGTTGGATTTATTGATATAAGAATGTTAATCCCGACTCGAGTGTTTTGTGTTTTGCTTTACGCTCGGATCAGACTGAGTGATACAGCATTTGAGACTCACCTTTGGAGTTCAGAGCTTCATTTGGAAATCCAACTATCGATTCAGATTCCAGCATTTCCAGTTGATTGGTTCAGAGAAGTCATCTGTTGCATTGGAGACTTCACTGCATTTGAACTATTCGGTTGTAATTTTCTAACTCTGATGTATATAGTAGCTTCATGAACTACTATTCTTTATTTATTCCGCTGCATTATATTACTCTGTGATCTGTGATTGATTTATTTACTGTATATTTTAAGTTTTGCCAAAATTTAATTAACAATTCGGTATTTTGAATTATTCAAGTCGGATATGTATGGTTTTATTGTCGATTTGAATGGTCCAAAATAACGGGTCGTTACATATAAAATGTATGTATGTTGGCAAAAATATCTAAAAATGCAAGTCTTATTTTTTTGTAGATTTTTTATATTTAATGATATTATATTTTTATAGTTTCCAAAGACTAATAGAACTATTTAGAAAATAAATAAATAAATTTCATTACTTGGAATAGAAAAATACATAGATTTCAAAAGAAAAACAAAAAATACATGAAAACAGCATGAAATTAAACTAAAAACACATAGTACTAATGATCATAAAGCTAGATCAATCAGTTTTAAAAGGACGACGATGATGAAAAGCCATCAAGCTTCCTAATTATCTTTCCAAAGTATTTTTCCACTTTGATGGAAATAAAGTGAACATTTAAGCTTCTTTTGATTTTTGAAAAGCTTCTCTTAGTTCTTTAGAATCACTTTGTTAAAAGGTTGGACGGTTTGTCAAAGGTTTCTAAAGAAGAGTTCATTTCTTCCTCCTCCTCTTCTTGATTTCCTTCTTCTTGTACATCCATTTCCTTACCTTCTTCCTCTTATTGTATTTCTCGCTTCTCTTCCCATGCCAATCTTCTTCTTTTTTAACAAGAGTTTCGTATGGTTTGAAATATAGTGGAATGTGCATAAGAGAAATGTTGGCCTTATCAAAAATTTTCAAGGAATAGTTAATTCTCTTTGTAAATCAACACCAAAATATATGAAAATTCTATTAAGATACGCACCATGGTAGGATCTGTTATTCTGGCTAGAAATGTTATTTTGAACAAAGTCATCAAAGGTAACTTATGCCTAATTGATGTCGTAGTTTCCATAAAAGGCTAAAAGAGTTTTAAAAACTTTTTGAGTAGGTTATTATAATTAACCATCCCCAAGTGATATTTTGCTGCAAAATAAGACTCATAAGTCTTAATTTTGGTTGGATATTTTTGTGATTAAAATCAAATTCTCATCAATTTTGGAAATGTCGTGAAAAATTTCATGATTTAGTTCATTAATTTGAAAAGTGGGGAGCCCAATTCCTCTAGATTTGCAACTAAGTATGTGATCCAAAAGTTCAAAGTTTAAAACAATCTGAGTGCTATTTACACAACTCCAAATTTGTCCCTTTTCTCCTTGAAAAAAATTTCCATTCCAATTTGCATAAAACATTTTAACTAATAGTAGATAGCATACAAAATCATTTTGAGAAGTGTCGACTAAACCAAGATTTTTATTTTGAAAGCAAAGATCTTAAAGACCATAAGAGGAGAAATCATCAAATTTAGCAAATCTTTTGAGATTTTTTTCTTCTGAAAGTAGTATATTCCATATAAATATCAATGCCTTCTTTGTTATCGAAAAGAAAGCCTTTGGTTCTATCTAAGAGTCTAATGGTTTTTGGATTTTGAGTTGGGAAGGCCATTTTTGAGTTTTTAAAGAGATAAGAGAATGAATAGATTTTTGTATTTTGAATAGAAATGAAAGAATGGATAAAGATAGATTCAATTAAATAGAGAGTGAAGTGTCACGTTCTTTGGTCATAAATCTATGTTTTCATGGGAATAAGTGCAAAAGAAAGGGAAATTCAAATATATCTTAAAGCTATTTAAACACTAGAGAAGGATGAATATTATTTGCTAGCTTTTGTAAATATTTTTAATTTTTTTAAGATAAATATTAAATCATAATTAACAACAAAGAATTATACTATAAATAGTCACAGATGCAACCACAAATAAAAATAAAAGTAATAAAGCAAAGTAAAGAGTCAGACAGTTGACACCAGGATTTTATACTGATTTGGATTTCTCCTACGTTCAGTCCCATAAAATTGCTTGTACAAATTTCTTTTCAAATGCCAATATTTAATTAGGCAGAAGGCAAACCCAATACAATCTCGATTTTAGGCCTAGAGACACACCCTCCTGAATTTTTGAGCTTTGGGTAGACTCACTTGATTTAAAACAGGCTACAAGCACACCCACAATATTTTATGCTACTAAGCACACCCACTTGATATAAGCAGGCTACAAGCATACCCAAGAAAATACAAATGGAGCGGATAGTTTTTCCAAAGACAATTTCTTGAATTTTGGATACAATGTATTAGTTCCTAAGATGATGGTTTTGATGACAACAACCTTAGGACTTGTTGTAAAATATAAACACTAATGTTCTAGGTATATATGTATATACAGGATATATATGCAGGTACTGAGAATGAAGACCATATAATATATAGATTCAAGGCTGACGAATTCAAGACTAAAGAAATCAAGACTGAAGACTCATGAGTATCAAGTGTTCAAGATTTCAAGAGTTTAAGAGTTTAAGATATCAAGATAAGTAATAGTGTCTATATTTATGTTAAAACTTCATAATAGCACTAAAATCTTTATTTGGATTTTAATTGTGGAATGGAATCCACCTTCTTGCTTTAATGGTTGGATGGAACCCACGACCTCTTTAGTGGGAAAGAACCCATGACCTTCTCTGGTGGAATGTAATCCATGAAATTTTCAAAATGATTTATTCTAAATATTTTTCCAATACCTTTTTAGAAGTCAGCTCTCTAAGTTTAAATATATTTTTATTATCTTTTATATTTTGATTTCAAAACCATCTCTTGTTTTTAAACCATCTTCTGGTTTTAATATTATAAGCTTCAAATCTCAAAAATATATTCTGTACTTTGTTTTTAGTATTACTTTGATGTTATAGAATATATATTTTTAAGATTACTTTTTGAATCTCTTTTATAAGTTTAAACTATATTCAAAATGGTTTATAAACTTCGGAAATTATTTTGGCAAGTTTTAAAAAGAAAATATCTTTTAAAAACAAAAATCAGTTTCCAAAATTTACTAGGGCATGTCGACATACTCCATCCCGCCATGTCGACATACTCCATCCCACCATGTCGACATGGTAGGCGTAGAATTTAAAATTCAAATTTTCAAATGAAGTTTCTATTCGTCATAACCTTTTATGAATGGACATGACTGTTGTTCTTCTATAAATACCAGTTGTTTTCAATGAATTTTAAGTTAATTTTTTCTTCATTTCTTCACTTCTTCTCCACTCAAATATTCTCTTATTTTTTAACAAAACTCTACCGAAATCCTAAATGAATCAAACTTGATCATCTCTAATTTGATTCTCTGCCACTCTCTCTCAAAGATCTCAGTGCTATTCAGAGTTACCGATCATTTGTAATCAAAGAAGTGTATTGAGTCTCTCTATCTATTAAAGTGATATTGGATTTGGTGAGATTGTGGCCCGTAAATCAATTGGGTGTGATTGTCATTCATAAATCAATTAGGTGTTCTTGTAGCCTAGTTAAATTAAGAGAGTTTGCCCTAGATTCGAAGACATAAGGGTGTATCACGTGGCCTTGAAATCAAGGCTGTAATATCGAAAATTATATTCGAAAAGAAATCTGCATAAGAAATTGTGTGGGATTGAATGTAGGGTAACTCCGAACCAGTATTATGACACTCCGCACCTCTAGGCACCCCGAAAATCGAATATGACTAGGAGCACGGGTGGTCGGGTGAAATAAAAATCCATAACATAGCATAGAGACTAGGGCAACAACATAAAATGATTAAAATATTACAGCGGAAGAAAACTTTCACTAATTATAAACTAGTAGCAAAACAGCTTCATTAAAAACAACATTATCCCAAATTTATTTATGAAACCAAAAGTACAAAGTAGTGTACATCAAAACATAAAACATAATAAAATTCACAATATAGGTCCCCTTATATAGGGTAAAGCATAGAAAAGAGAAATGAAGTACATGAAACAAAAGAAACAAAAGCTGAAGATAACACTTGGTCCAATGACCTTCCAAGCAGCAATGAACTGCACTCTAGACCCGTCCTCTTGTGATTTGGTGAAAATAGAAAAAATAGGAATGGGTCAGACATAAAGTCTGTCGAATGAGAAATAAAAAGAAGCAGAAAGAATAAAACAGTTTAATTCTAGGTCTTCCTCGGATATCGCAGATGGTGAATAATATAATGCAGTGAATCCTTCTTAGACACAATTCCTAAGAAGCCAAAGTCCGTGGTCACTCTAGGAAAGCCAACCATGTAGTAATACTAAACGTTAACCGGTCTGTCGAACCTGTCGTCCTTACCTATCTATATGCTACAGCGTGAAAGTCATGCTCTTCACCTATGCACTGTGACCGAATGCCTCTTACCTCTGACCCGCGCTGACTCAAACAATCTCGCAGGACCTCGAAGTTGCACTCAGGCTCCGCCAACCTAGAATCCTATCCTCATGTCTTCTTGGTCACCAACGTGGAATTGCCCCTATCCAAAGTTTCGGTCCTCCAAAAGAGCTCCCACAGCTGCGTTGGCTGCGCAAAATCCTCCAATGATCTGCCTAAAGAAGCCTATGTCGGAGCACACTTGCCACGTTCCTTCCGTGTCGATCTGCCTGAAGAAGCCTATGATTGCAGATGCTATCTATCCTACGTACCAGCAACCTATGAAAAGTAAGAAACATCCTTGCGAACCTACTTGCCCGTTCCTAGTATGTACAACCAAAATTATATTTTGGTCTTAACTGCGTGAAACACCTATCCAGACTTTTACAAGGTCTGCCTACCAATCGCTACCAGATTAATTAATTTTACCTTACAGTTTACTTTATTTTCATTAATCTACTTTAGGCTATTTTTACATCCTATTTGGTTATTTAACACTTTCTCTTTTTCTTACATAAATAGTATTTCAATTTCACATGCTTTCAATCCGTATGGTTTGTTTGTAATTTTTATGTCATTTTGTTACAGATCTATACTAGCCTTAAGGGTCCATTTAATTTACATTTTTTCCATCCTAATATATGTTCTCCTTTTAGAGATATAATCTATCAAATTTTTTATCCAATAGAGATAAACCATTTACTTACACAAAATTCCACTTTTACATTTTTAGACCACATACAAAATAAAAAATTATGCCTATTAGACTTCCCAATTTTCTTCCAAAATCATATTCAAAATTATGTAATTATTTCAATCAAAACCATAATTTTATTCAAGTAACATATTCTGAACTTATTCTACTAACCTGTTCTACAATTATAAATTGAATACCAATTTTAATTCAATTTAATTCAACCAATCTTATTTATGCCATGAAACATGAATAACAATTTGTTTGTTCCAAATTTCAACCCCAACATGAATTAGAATTGAGAAGTGGAAGAAGAAGAAAATACAATAATTTACATAAATTTCAATCTTATTTATGTCATAAAATGTGAATAGACAATTTATATGTCATATATTTTAAACCAAACATGAATTAGATTTGAGAAGTGGAAAAAGAATATATAATAATTTACATCTATTCTCAATTAATAATAGATGTTAATTCATATTAACGTGCCAGAAAAGAACTGAAATTGAACTACTTTATTTTTCTACTTAATATTAATTCCCACTCACCTGGCACTTGAGCTCGCATAAATTTGAAAAAAGCTTTGCTTTAATCTTTCTTCCTTTGATTCTTCTAAATTACCCAAATTGTTTGAATATATATATAGATAATTTAATTTGATAGAGATTTGTTTATTTAGTAGAGAAAAGGAGGAAGAATAATACACATTAATTTTACTGTAGAATTATGACAACAGCTGGATAAGAGATTAGGTTTAGATTAGATGGTTTATTTATAGATTGTTTATGTGAATATAATCCATTAGATTATTTTAGATTTAATATGGTTCTTTCATTTATTTAATGGCTATTCATTCTAGCCCATACACATCACTCAACCAATAAAATTTAGCCATATTATCCAATTACATCGCTGGAGCGAATGGAAAGCCTCCACATGTCAGAAAAACGCTGAAACATGTAGGAAAATCGTTGAAAATGAACCAGCAAAAAACATCGTTCCATATTTTGGACGACAGTGGGACTTAATCCCTGGTCACTAAGGAAGTCAACATGCGCCATTACCCTTGTACCAAATGCACTTTTAATTTCTTTTTAATTATATTTCCCATAAAATATCAGGGTGTTACATTCCCTCCCTTAAAGGATTTCGTCCTCGAAATCTCCAAAGACAGAAGAACGTAATTAACAACCAACATCCAAGAACTACGTCCAGCTACTCAACCATCATCCATTTCTACCATTTTCCTTAGTTTTAACTAATGCAATTTATGATTTATGAAAAGTGAAATGCATACGAACTTACTTAATGCGAAAAGGTGGTCGATCTGCTGATTTAGTTGACCTCCTATAATGCAATTATGCTTATGTCATGCAACCAAATGTATGCAATTACCCAAGTATAAATGATAATTCTATATTTCAATCGTTCATCCAAATGCACCATCCATATGCAACATCCATTTATATACACACATACATATACACACACAAGCATGTGCAAAAATAATAGATAATAGGCACGCATATGCAAGTGTGTGTGCCTAGCTGGCCGATTATCGTAATGAATATCTTTTTATTGCATGCAATGCATCCATTTGCAAATATTGGAATCCACTTGCAATCATTTTCATCCCTCAAACATAACATGCTCGAAGATATGTTTACAACCAAGCTACTATCCATAGATTTCACCTAAAGATTATCGAAAAGACCCTAACTAAGGAAAGATCAAAGATAGGATATTTAAAGTGTACCTTCAAATAGAAAAGGATAAGAAGTTTGAAATCTCTCCTCAGATTCCCATGTGCACTCCTTGGGGTCATTTCCCCAATGAAATTTCACTAGACGAACTTCCTTGCTGCGTAATCTCTTGACGTCATGTTCCAATATACGGGTGGGTGTACGACGCATAAGTGATTCGCGCTCTACCTCCACTTCCCTTAGCTGATCGGGTTCTACTACTACTACGAAATCATGTAGACACTTCCTTAGATGCGAAACATGAAAAACATCATGAACTCCTGCCAACTTATCTGGAAGATCAACTCTGTATGCCACTTTTCCAATATGTGCTATTATAGGGAAAGGTCCTAGAAATCTCGGTGCCAACTTACCCATTGAGCCAAATCTCATAATGTTTCTCAGAGGAGCAACCTTGAGAAAAACCATGCCTTAAAATCCAAATCTGAACGTCTTCTGTCAGCATATGACTTTTGTCTTTCTTGTGCAATCATCAACCTCTTGCGAATCAAATCCACCTTCTCGGAAATTTCCCTTACCAAGTTTAGTCCAAGCAAGATTCTATCGGTGGTATCCCACCAAGAGGTTGGTGACCTACATGGTCTGCCATGGAGGGCCTCGAACGGTGCCATCCCAATGCTTACTTGATAACTATTATTACATGCGAACTCCACCAAAGATAGGTGGTCTTTCCTAGAGCCTCCGAAGTCAATGATGCACAATCTGAGCAAATCTTCCGAAACCCTGTTTACCCTCTCAGTCTATCCATCTATCTGAGGGTGATATGCCGTGCTCAGATTCAAATCCATTCCACTCCCAAGGCTTGCTGAAGACTCCTCCAAAACTCGCTGGTGAATAATGGATTTCTGTCACTCACAATGCTTGTGGGAACTCCATAAAACCTAACTATCTCCCTTACATAAAGAGTCGCCAAAGAAGCTGCCGTCCTATTACTCTTAATGGGTATAAAATGAGCGCTCTTCATCATTCTATCCATAATGACCTAAATGCTCATGTTCCCTCTCCGTGACCTTGGTAATCTATCCACGAAGTCCATAGAGACGCTTTCCCATTTTCTTAATGGAATATCCAATGGCTGCAACAATCCACCAGGCTTCTTTTGTTCCGCCTTTACCTTTTGGCAAGTGATGCACTTTGATACATTTTTCGCCACCCTGTTCTTCATTCCGGGCCAATAGTCTCTTCATATCCTTGTACATCTTATCACCATCGGGGTGCACTGTCATCTTAGGATGATATACTCGACTAACACCGCATCTAGTAAATCCTCACTAAGAGGAACACAAAGTCTACCATCCCTTCTATGCCATCCTCTAGTGTCCATGGTATAGCGCCTAAGATGTGGTGATGAATCTCCTCAACCAAGCTTATCTAAAATGTCCTTTAACTCTTCTTCCTCATCTTACCTTGCACTAATTTTCTCCATCAAAGTAGGCTGGACGTCGAATGCTGCTAACAATCCCAGAGCTAAATCTGATGGAGGTCTAAAATCAAAGGTAGCAATGTACTCCAAATGCTTCCATTCCAAAAACAAAGGACTTAAAACCACTTTGCATCTACTCAACGCATCTTCCACTACATTACCCTTGCCAAAGGTATAGGAAATGTCAAAGTCATAAGAGAATAAAAACTCCATCCATCTTTGCTATCTCAAATTCAAGTTTTTCTAAGAGAATAGATACTTCAAAGACTTATGATCCGTAAAATGCTCAAATATTTCTCCTAAGGGATAGTGCCTCCAAGACTTGAGAGCAGAAACTATAGCTACCAACTCAAGAACATGCGTCGAGTAGTTCTTCTCATGTGTTTTCAACTGTCTACTCACATAGCACACTATCCTACCCTCTTGCATCAATACTGCCCCTAGCCCCGTACCACAATCTGTATAAACTGAGAAAGGCTTGGTTCCATTCGGTAATACCAATATAGGCACGGTAGTCAAAGCTTCCTTCAATCAACCAAGGCATCCTCTCACTTGGCATCCCAAACAAAAGTTGAGTTCTTCTTGGTAAGGCGGGTAAGTGGAGCTGATATCCTAGCGAAGTCTTTAATAAACTTCCTATAGTAGCCCGCAAGACCAAGGAAACTCCTTATGTCTATGGCATTATTAGGGATCTGCTAATCCTGTACTGCTGCCACTAGTGCAAGTTCATCCTCCGAAACGATGCATCCTAAAAAGCGAACCTCATCCCTCCAAAAGTTTCACTTGGAGAACTTCACCTTCAACTTATATGCTCGCAGAGTCCTAAGCACTTCTTCCAACTAAATAGTATGCTCTTCCTTGCTTCATAAATAAACCAAAATGTCATCGTTGAACACCACCACAAACTTGTTCAACGATTCATGAAATATTCGACTCATCAGGTCAAAAAAATATGCCAGAGCATTGGTTAACCCAAATGGTATGACTGACCACTCAAATAACCCATCCGGAGTCCTAAATGCAGTCTTCTCGATGCTATCCTCCGCCACTTGCAAGTGATGCAATCCCGTGACCAAATCGAGCTGTGACAATACCTTGGCTCCTACTAGTTTGTCGAAGAGATCGTCTATACGAGGAAGAGGATAATGATTCTTCTTCGTTAGCTTATTATGCTCCCTGTAATCCACTCAAAGCCTGAGAGAGCCATCCGCCTTAGTGGCAAAGATGACGGGTGCACCTCATTCTGAAATTCTCCTACGAATGAAGCCTTTCTCCAAAATCTCTCTAATCTACTTGCTCAACTCACGACGTTCCTTAGGAGCCTTATGCCTTACCAGTAATGCAACCGGTTTGGCATTATCGACAAGATAAATCTTGAAATCGATCTCTCTACGAGGTAGAAGGACAACAACCTCCTCTAACACATTTGGAAGTCTCTAACAACGGGTACTGAACTCAAACTATCGAGCGATAAGTCAAGAGAATAAAGGTAGCTCAACATAACTGATCCTCTAGGATCACAAGATACCTCCAAGGTACATCAACTACAAGTGCCTAACCTCACTACACTCTTATCGCAATAAAGAACAACACTATACATGGATAGCCAATCCATACCAAGAATCAACCAAAACCCAAAAAAAAGCCCAGTACAAAGGCACTACAGTCAAAATCAACCCCTAAAATAAACAGTTTCTAATCCTGACATAACATGGACAAATAGGCCGATCCTCCTATGGGATTTGATACTACTACTGGGTCGGTCACTAAGCAAGCATCAAGAACAAGACCCTCTACCAGAGTAGATATAAAAGAGTGCAAAGCTCTAGAATCAAATAGGGTACGAACAGGAAAATCAGAGATAGATAATACACCTTCGATGATCACCTTCTTTCCCTTGTCCGCAACCAGACGAGTACCAGAGGAAGGAGCTGCCTTTAAAGCATAAGCCTGAGCAGGCTGTCAAGTTGTTTATGAATTGTCCTTGGGCTTCGATGGACAGTCCTTTTCTATATACCTCACTTGATCACAAAGATAACACCTTAGCCTCGGTAGCTCTTCTGCCCATCTACAATCCTTAGTAAGATGACCTGGTTTTCCACAAGTATTGCACTTCTAGTCCTTCCTTGGAACTTTCCTTTTTCCATCTGACCCTCCTCCTCTCCTGTTTCTTTTCAACTGCATCTTCCCTTCACTCTTCTATGCCACATCTCCTTTCTTATCAGTATCAGTAAGCAAAGCCATCTCTACCAATCCCTCAAAAGTGGCTCCTATTGGAATGTGGCTCACCGAATAACTCTACAGTGGCTGACTTAAAACCTTAGCGAACTTCAACACCTTCTTGTGGGAGTACTGATCAGGTCTAGTCAAAATCAAGCAAGCTCATTGAATTGATTAACATATTCCTTAACTGGCATATACCCTTGCTTGAGCTATATAATTTTCTCTAGCTGCACTCCCTCTTTAGCCTGCGATAAGAATTTCCTCTCGAACCTAGTACGAAAATCTGCCCAAGTCAAATTATCAGCCTCGGCCTCCAAAATCTCCCCCCAACAAAGAGCCTCTCCCTGCAACTTCCATGAAGCCAACTGCCTCTGAGCCAAGTCCTTAAATCCTATAAGTCCAAATATTTGCTCACAACTACGGATCCAAGCTCTCGCCTCAACATATGACTAAGTGCCAAGAAACGGCTTGCCTCCTAAGCTGGTGTAGTCCTTGCATAATAGGGGAAAATCGAGAATGCCTGAACGACGGGCTTGAGCCCCTTTAGCCAGAGCAGCATCCCTAACTGGTGGCTCTGCTCGTGCAGTAGCTTGCAAATAACATCTGAACAAAGAAGGCATATTAAGGCTTGGAATTTTGGGGACATCTTGTGGTTCAGACATTTCTATAGGTGGATATTAAAAGATAGGATTAGGTACTACATAAATAGTTCAATAGATAGGGAGGAAGAGATTTGAGGGACTCATTTCTAAAATTTCTTTTCTCCAAAATATATACATATACTTTTAAAATTATTATTTGGAATATCCTTTAAAAATTATTCGAAAATCTTTATATTTTTAAAATATTTTTAGGATTACCAAATCCTTAGCTCTGATACCAACTATGATACCCTGCACCTCTAAGCACCCCAAAAATCGAACATGACTAGAAACAAGGGTGATCAGATGAAATAAAATTCCATAACATAGCACAGAGACTAAGGCAACATCATAAAATGATTAAAATATTACAGCAGAAGAAAACTTTCACTAATTATAAATTAATAGCAAAACAGCTTCAGTAAAAACAACATTATCCCAAATTTATTTTTGAAACCAAAAGTACCAACAATATAGGTCCCCATATATAGAGTAAAGTAGGGAAAAGAGAAATGAAGTACACGAAACAAAAGAAATAAAAGTTGAAGATAACAACCGCTTCAATGACCTCCAGGCTACAAAGAACTGCAATCTAGGCCTGCCCTCCTATGATTTGAGGAAAATAGAAAAAACAGGAATGTGTCAGACATGGAGTCAGTGAATGAGAAATAAAATGAAGCAGAAATAAAAAAAAAATTAATTCCAGGTCTTTCCCGGATATCATAGAGAGTGAATAATATAATGTAGTGATTCCTTCTTATAGTTCCTAAGAAGCTAAAGTCCATGGTCACTCTAGGGAAGTCAACCATATAGTAATACTAAACATCAATTGGCCTGTTGGACCTGTTGTCCTTTCCTATCCACCTGCTACAGCGTGAAAGTCATGCTCTTAATCCATGCACTATGACTAGATGCCTCTTACGTCTGACGGGCGTCGACTCAAACAACCTCGCAGGACCCCGAAGTTGTGCTCAGGCTTCACCAAAGTGGACACCTATCCTCCTGTCTCCTCGGTCACCAACGTGTGCTTTCCCCTATCCAAAGTGTCAGTCCTTCGAAAGAGCATCCGCAGCTGGGTTGGCTGTGCAAAATCCTTTAACGATCTGCCTAAAGAAACCTAAGTTGGAGCACACTTGTCTTGTTCCGTCTGCGTCGATCTGCTTGAAGAAGCCTACAATTGCGAATGTTATCTATCGTACATACTAGCAACCTATGAAAGGTAAGAAACTTCCTTACGAACCTACTTGCCCGCTCCTAGTACATATAGCCAAAACTATATTTTGGTCTTAACTGCATGAAACACCTATCCAGACCTTTTCAAGGTCTGCCTACCAAATTGCTTCCAGATGAATTAATTTTACCGTTATACTTTACATACTGTTTATTTCCATTAATCTACTTTGGGCCATTTTTACATCTGATTTGGTTATTTCACAATTTCTCTTTTTCTTATATGAATGGTATTTCAATTTCACGTTCGTTCAATCTGTATAATTTGTCTGTAATTTTTATGCCATTTTGTTACTGATTTACACTAGCCTTTAGTTCCATTTAATTTACATTTTTTTCCACCCTAATTTATGTTCTCCTTTTAGAGATTTAATATATACAAATGTTTTATCCAATAGCCACAATCCATTTAATTACACAAAATTCAATTTTCACATTTTTAGGCCACATATTAAACAAACAATTATGTCAATTAGACTTTCCAATTTTGTTCCAAAACCATATTCAAAATTATATAACTATATCAATCAAAACTATAATTTTATTCAAGTAACATATTCTAAATTTATTCAACCAACCTATTCTACAATTAGAAATTGAATAACAATTCTAATTCAATTTAATTAAACCAATCTTATTTATGCCATGAAACATAAACAATAATTTGTTTGTTCCAAATTTCAATCCAAACATGAATTCGGATTGAGAAGTGGAAGAA
Source organism: Allium cepa (assembly GCA_030765085.1). Classification (NCBI taxonomy): domain Eukaryota; kingdom Viridiplantae; phylum Streptophyta; class Magnoliopsida; order Asparagales; family Amaryllidaceae; genus Allium; species Allium cepa. The sequence goes on from CM060935.1 coordinate 959,285,191, forward strand.
GAAGAAGAAGATACAGTAATTTGTACAAATTTCAATCTTATATATGGCATAAAATGAGAATAGACTATTTATATATCCCATATTTGAAACCAAACATGAATTAGATTTAAGAAGTGGAAGAAGAAGAAGATAAAATAATTTACATCCATTCTCAATTAATAACAGAAATTAATTCATATTAACGTTCCAAAAAAGGACTGAAATTGAACTACTTTATTTTTCTATTTCATATTAATTCCCACTCAACTAGCACTTGAGCTTGCATAAATTTGAAAAAAAACTTTGATTTAATCGTCCTCAATTTGATTCTTCTAAATTCCCCAAATTGCTTAAATATATATAGATAATTTAATTTGGTAGATATTTGTTTATTCAGTAGAGAAAAGGAAGAAGAAAAATACACACGAATTTTACTATTGAATTATGGCGACAGCTAAATAAGAGATTAGGTTTAGGTTAGATGGTTTATTTATAGAATGTTTGAGTAAATATAATCCATTAGATTATTTTACAATTAGTATGGTTCTTTCGTACACTTAATAGCTATCCATTCTATCCCATACACATCACTCAACAATTTTTTTTAGCCATCTCATCCTATTACATCATTGGAGCGAATGGGATGCCGCCATATGTCAGAAACAACGCTAAAATACGTGGGAAAATCACTGAAAACGAACCAGCTAAAAAACATCGCTCTCAATTTTGGGCTACAACAGGACTTCATCACTGGTCACTAAGGAAGTCAACATGCGACTTTACCACTCTACCATATACACTTTTACTTTCTTTTTAATTATTTTTCCCACAAAATATCAAGGTGTTACAAGTTTAAAATTTCGATGTGCTCTTTCCTTTACTGCTTTTATTTACTATTTACATTTGTGTCTGATTCTGTGATTGTTTTTGTGTTTGTGAATTGCATCTATTTGTGTTTAATTTAAAAATATTTCAAAAAGTTTCATAAAATTAATTAAACACTATTCACCTTCCCTCTATTGTTAATTCCGCGTTAAGATCCGTAATCCGCATTTCCTACATTTGGTATCTGAGCATTGGTTTTCAAAGTTATCATAATATGAATTTTGATGAAGTTTAAAATGGTAATTTTTGGAAATTCTATTGACACTAGTTCAAAATTGTCTAAATCATCATTGTCTCATAAGTCTATGTATTGTTATTATAGAAAATCAAGTTATCTACCGAATAAGTGTGTTGTGCGGGAATAGATGTGTTATATGGCTTTTGATGAATCAACAATCAATGGACAAATGGTGCAAATCAAGAAAAATAGATAGATACTTGATAGTGGTGTTCGAGACACATGACTGGCAATCCGAAGATACTGAATGACGTAATTTATGAAGATGGAGGACTGGTTAACTTTGGAGACAACTCAAAAGGATATGTGAAACATCGACAATGTCGGTAACTCCAAAACTCCTACTATTTTTGATGTTTTTTAGTTAGGAATTTAAAACACAATTTACTTAGCATAAGTCAACTAAGTGATAATGACTACAAAATTAAATTTGAAAAGGATAAATTTCACATCGAAAATAATAAATCAAATATTATCTTTGAAGGAATTAGGAAGAAAAATATTTATATACTTAGTATGAAAATCTCAAATGATAACCTATGTCTTTTGGCTAATACAAGTGACCCTTGGATTTGGCACAAAAGATTTGGACATTTGAATTTCAAACTTTTATCTAGACTATCAAAATTTGATTAGTAAGAGGTCACCCTAAAATGGATTATAAAGTAGATAGTATATGCGATGCTTGTCAATTAGGAAAACTTAGGAATAGTTCAATCAAATTGAAAGATACGATCTCAACTTCAAAACCTCTTGAGCTACTTCATTTAGATCTATTTAGTCCATCTCAAATTCAGTCAATAAATCATAGTAAATATGATTTTGTAATTGTAGATGATTATTCTAGATTGAAATAGACAATTTTTCTAAAACTTAAAAGTGATGCTTTTCATTTATTTAAAGCTTTTGCAAAAAGAATTCAAAATCAACTTTCTTTAAAAATCAAAACTATTCATAGTGATCACGGTGAAGAATTTAAAAATGAAAATTTTGAGTATTTCTGTAATAAAAAAGGAATAACTCATAATTTTTCCTTTCCAAGAACTCCACAACAAAACAGAGTGGTAGAGCGTAAAAATAGGATGATTCAAGAGTGTGCAAGAACTATGCTTTCAGATAGTAAATTACTAAGATATTTTTAGGCTGAAGTAGTCACTGTAGCTTGTTATATTTTGAATAGGATTTTAATTAGACCTCTAACCAATAAAACACCATATGAACTTCTTTTCGATAAGAAACCAAAGGTATCTTATTTTAAAGTTTTCGGAAGTAAATATTTCATTCTAAATACAAAGGACAATTTGGATAAATTTGATCGTAAATCCGACAAAGGAGTCTTTGTCGGATACTCTAATAGAAGTAAAGCATACAGAGTTTTCAATTTAAAAACTAACATCATTGAAGAAACAATGCATGTATCTTTTGATGAAAATTTCAAAGATTTTGTTGAAATAAATGATGAAGATGATTTTGTTACTTTAAATAATGAATAAAATGAAATAAATTGTGAAACTATTCATCATAATAAAAGGATCAAGCTTTTAAAAGATCATCCTATGGAAAATATACTAGGAAATATTGAATTTGTTGTTAAAACTAGAAATCAACTAAATAAGATGAGTGATGTAGCTTTTATATCAGTTATTGAACCTAAAAATCCAAAGGAAGCATCATCTGATGATTCATGGGTTCTTTCTATGCAAGAAGAACTGAATCAATTCACCAGAAATGATGTATGGGAACTTGTTCCAAGACTTGAGGACAAAACTATAATAGGAACTTAATGGGTTTATAAAATTAAAATGAATGAACAAGGTAAGGTCGTTAGAAATAAAGCTCGTTAGTCGCCCAAGGTTATTTTCAAGAAGAAGGAATAGACTATGATGAAACCTATGCACCTGTGGCAAGATTAGAAGCCACTAGAATTCTACTTGCTTTCGCAAACTACAACAATTTCAAACTATTTCAAATGGATGTCAAAAGTGCCTTTTTAAAATTTTTTGTTAAAGAAGATGTTTATGTTGAACAACCCCCACTTTTTGAAGAAGAAAAGTTTTCAAATCATGTTTACAAATTAAAGAAAACTTTATATGGCCAAAAACAAGCTCCTATAGTCTAGTATGATAGACTAAGATCTTACCTATTATAATCAAATCAAAATTTGAAATTGGTAAAGTAGATAATAATCTTTTTATTAGAAGAAACAAAAATGATATCCAATTAGTAAAAATTTATGTAGAAGATATAATTTTTGGATCAACGAACAATGAAATGAACAAAGAGTTTTCTGGAATAATAACAAAAGAGTTTGAGATGAGTCATATGGGTGAACTTACTTTCTTTTTAGGATTGCAATAAAACAATTAGATGGTGGTATTTTCATTAGTCAAGAAAAGTATGCTAGGGATCTAATTAATAAGTTCGGTATAAACACTGCGAGTGGATAACCCACTTCCATAGAAACCAATGAAGCCTTAAATAAAGAAGACATGTCAAAAGATGTTGATCAAAAACGATTCAAGGGCAAGATTGGATCGCTACTCTATATAACTACAAATAGGCCTGATATCTTGCATAGTGTCTGTCTCCGTGCAAGATACCTATCTCAACCCAAAAGAGACCCATTTAAAAGCTGTTAAACATATCCTAAGATGTGTTAAACACGCTTTAGGCTATGACCTATTTTACCCTAAAAATGATTCATTTGATTTAATCTCATATTGTGATGTCGACTATACTGGTTGTAAATTAGATCGAAAAAGTACAAGTGGAACTGTCACTTTTTAGGACATTTTTTGGTTTTCTCATTTACTTAAAAGCAAATTACTGTCTCACTATGTAAAACTAAAGCAGAATATATCTCTACTTCTTTAGCTTGTTCTCAAGTTATCTATATGCAACAGACCCTAAAGGATTTTGGATTAAATATTTCAAAATCACCAATTTATTGTGACAATACAAGTGCACTAAATTTATCTAAAAATCCTATTCATCATGCCATAATCAAAAATATTGATATCAGACATCATTTTCTCAGAGATAATATAAGTAAAGAGATTATTTCTCTCGAATTTATCAACATTGAGAATCAAATAGCTGATATTCTAACCAAACCCTTGAATCAATCAACCTTTACTAAAGTTAGAAGAGAACTAGGTATTTGCTCCATAACTGAGATATAGAATACAGATATAGTAACATATATATTTAAATAAATAAATAAAAATAAAATTGTCAAATTTTCCGTAAGGATGTCGACATATCCCTACCCTCCATGTCGACATACAACGATAAAATTTTGAATTTTGATTTTCTCTCTAAAATTAGTTTGGTAGTTATATATTCTCTATATTTTGAATTAATCCGTCTTCCACTTCATTTCTCTCTGTAATAAACTTCTGAGAATATAAAATAATTGTCTCCTCTCTTAAATCAAACCAAAATGCAACCTTTTCTTCCCTTCTCCTAATGCTGGTCCATTTCAACGAACTATACTGGCCCGAGTTAGGAAGATAAAGGAATCTTTGAAGGACTCTCTGCAAATGATGACTGAGTTGCAAGTCACGCAAATAAAGATGACAAAGGAACAGAAGAAACAAGGCAAGATCCTTAGAAATTTGCAAACATTTCTTATGGATGATCATGCGGACCCGATCATGATTGAAGATGACTCCTCTAACATTCATATTCATAATCTAATAGAGGAAGACGACAAAGAAGAAGCGGATGAAGAGCAAATGGACGAGGACGATAAAGTTATTTACGTTGGAGAAGTCTATTTTGATAAAGATGGTAATTTGGTCGAACAACGTGGAAACTTTTGTCTCCCTTACCCAAACTGCTCGATTCACAAGTCACCAATTATCAAAGATTCTCAATAGATTGTTTTTATGATAATGTTTTTATATTTTGTGTATATTTGTGTTTATATGTGTAATATAACAACATAATAAAATTATATTTTGCTAAATTATACTTCGTTTTTAGTTCCATAGCATTAGTTTAAGGGGAAGTTATGTAGTTTAGGATTAGTTTTTGTTGATGACAATGGGGATAATTATAAAATAGGTTAGTTTGGCTTAGATTAAGGGAGAGTCAGAGTAGAATCGAAGTTTATGGAGAAGATTTTATAAACAAAGGTTGCCGTCATCAAAAAGGGAGAGATTGTTAGTTCTTGAGATGATGGTTTTGATGACAACAAGCTTAGGACTTGTTATAAAATGTAAATACTAATATTCTTGTCTAGATATATATGTATATGCAGAATATATACGTAGGTACTGAGAATGAAGACTTTACAGTATAAAGATTCAAGACTGATGAATTAAAGATTAAAGAAATCAAGATTGAAGGCTCATGAGAGTCAAGAGTTCAAGATTTCAAGAGTTCAAGATATCAGGATAAGTAATAGTGCTAGATTTATGTTAAAACTGCATAATAGCACTAAAATCTTTATTCTGATTTTAGTTGTGGAATGGAATCCACCTTCTCGCTTTAATAGTGGGATGTAACCCACGATCTCTTTAGTAGGATGGAATCCACGACCTTCTCTAGTGGAATGGAATTCATGAAATTTTCAAAATGATTTATTCTAAATATTTCTCCAAAAACTGTTTAAAGTCATCTCTCTCCATTTAAATATTTTAGCCTTAAACTATTTTTATTATCTTTTATATTTTGATTTCAAAATCATCTCTAGTTTTTAAACCATCTTCCAGTTTTAATATTATTCAAAAATATATTTTATACTTAGTTTTTAGTATTACTTTTATATTATGGATTATATTTTTTTAAGATTACTTTTTAAATCTCTTTTATAAGTTTAAACTATATTCAAAATGGTTTATAAACTTCAGAAATTGTTCTTACAAGTTTTAAATAGAGGATCTCTTTTAAAAACAAAATCAATTTTCAAATTTCACTAGGGCATGCCAACATACTCCAACCCCTATGTCGATATGGTAGTCATAGAATTTATAATTCAAATTTTCAAATGAAATGTCTATTCGTCATAACCGTTCATGAATGGACATTACTGTTTTTCTTCTATAAACACCAGTTGTTTTCAACGAATTTCAAGTTAGTTTTTCTTCATTTCTTCACTTCTTCTTCTCCACTCAAATATTCTCTTATATTTTAACAAAACTCTACCGATATCCTAAGTGAATCAAACTTGATCATCTATAGTTTGATTCTCTACCACTCTCTCTCTCAAAGATCTATGTGCTATTCAGAGTTATAGGATCATTTGTAATCAAAGAAATGTATCGAGTCTCTCTATCAATCGAAATGATATTGGAAATGGTGTGATTATGGCCCGTAAATCAATTGGGTGTGATTATGGCCCTTAAATCAATTAGGTGATCTAGTAGCCTGGTTAAATCAATTGTGTGGGACTGGATGTAGGGTGACTCCGAACCAGTATAAAATTCTGGTGTGTTCTTTCTTTTACTACTTTTATTTATTATTTGCATTTGTGTTTGATTCTGCGATTGTTTCTATGTTTGTGAATTACATCTGTTTGGGTTTAATTTGAAAAGATTTCAAAAATATTCATAAAATTAATTAAACACTATTCACTTTCCTCTATTGTTATTTCTACCTTAAGATCTGTAATCCGCAATTCCTACACGATGAACCATATAACCTCTTAGATAGCAGTTCCTTGAATTGAAAGATAAATGTTTTCAAAAGTGTAAGAAAGTAGTATTGAATCAATACAAATATGTATGAATTGATTCTATATAATTTTAAAGAGATTTGAATATATTTTTCAGTGAAATTTTCAAGAGAGTAAGAGGAGGGAAGAAAATAAGTTACTAATTGTCAAAAAATTCATTTGCACTCCCTTTTATATAGCAAATCAACAGACATATCCATTCGTGAGGAGGTTCGACGAATAGACACTTCCTTTAAATATTCAAAAACTACTTGGCGGACTGTATGTTGACATACTCTATGCATATATGTCAACATATGCATATATATATTTTGAAAACATATTTTATTTAAAATATTTTGAAAATCCTATACTTTTTAAAATAATTTCAGCATAGTTTATAAACATTTTGAACTTTGAAATTTTTTCATAAAATATTTTGGAATTTATTTTGTTTAACAATATAAAAGATAGAAAAATAGGAGATAGTCAAGGACTTTAACAATATAAGCTATGACTATGTACACTAAATTATAATTTTGTATCTTGTTCTTTGTACTCATGATCTTCATGTCTATCTTTTGAGTCTTTATATTATATTGTCTTTGATTCAATACTTATGTTATTTTCTACACTACAAACTATATAACTTGGCAAAATATTAGTATCTATATTTTATATGATTGTTGCCACCAAAAGCAATAACTAAGATATTAACAGAAGGTTTTCCTTAAATTCAAGGTGTAGTTTTGTGACGAAACATTTTCACCCATAGTAATGCTTAAATACATTCAGATGATTCTAGCTTTTACTACGTTCTATAACTATGAAATATAGCTAATAGGCTTGAAAATGACATTTCCAAATGGTGAAAAGACACTGTTTACATGTCATAGCCCGAGAGTTCCGAGTTCAATAAGGGCAAGGCTTGCAAGTTTTTAAGGTCCATTTATATTATCAAACAAGCTCTAAGAAGTTAGGATAAGTACTTTGATAAAGTAAACAAACAGTTTGATTTTATCATAACACAGAGGAAACACGCATATATCAAAAAGAACAAGGAAGTGCTATAGTATTCTTAATTCCATATGTTGATGATTGTTACTGATTGGTAATGGAAGTGCGTACTACAGTGAACGAAAGTTTGGTTATCTAAGAAATTTCCATGACATATTTGAGAGAAGAAACCTATATATCTGGATTAAGATTTTTATAGATAGATCTAAAGGGTTGTTGGGATTGTCCCAATCCTTGTACATAGATACCATACTGAAAATATAGAATCTAGAATCATTCTTTCTAAGAAGGACGCTTATCATATCGATGAGGAGAAAGAGCGCATAAAGAGGGTATCACATGCCTTCACAATCGGTTTTGTAATTGTTATTTATTTTCTTAACCAAGCGGCTTTCAAATAAATCTAGATGTTAGGATGAAGACGAAACAATTCAGGGACTTGGAAACATACTTGGAAGGATAATACAAGAAGCTTGAATAATTTGAAGGAAGGTTTGGATGGAGCTCGATACTAACCACTTTATGTTCAGTACCGTTCACTTTTATACTTCCTATAAGACCATGGAGCTTGGAATTATAGATAGTTGGCCTAAATGATCGTCTCAGGGTACAATTCCGAGGGAATAGATGATCTACTCCAAGGAAGTACCGCAGTAAAGAAGATATGTATTGGGGATGTCATAACTTCTCGGAAACAACACAACTTATAAGGAAAATTGCTCGAAGCTCGATGGATCAAAGATAGAAAACCTAGGGAATGAAGAAAGGATAACTCCCCATCAAAAAGTCGGATCGATATCAATCAGAAATGATTGGTACCAAAATGAATTTATCTACCTAGGGACTCTATATTCCTCTCTTGCATTCTTGGATCTAATGGTTGACTTGAGAAATTGAGATCTAGTGATTCTGCCGGTCGATTTTCCTATAAATACAGTACCTATGGCATTTAGGAAAGAATTTTTGGCATTTACTTTCTTCATCATCCATCTCTCCTCAACTCTGGTTGCTAAGAAGCTATTCTTGGCTATTTTAGGCCACTAGACCTACCAAACCTTTATACCCGTGACTATAATATATATTCAACAACTACACAATAGACGTATGCCTTGGATTTGCCAAACCACTCTAAAAATTCTCTGTCTTATGTACTGTTATTGTAGATCTCTATATTTCTACTTGTTTTTGGGGATTGTGCCATTTCTTGGTTCAATAGTAACATATGTCATGCTAATACTAAACCAGATGTGGCTTATTAATTAGAACGTGTAAGAAGATACCGATCTAATCTTGGAAAAAAACATGTATTGTTATAAAATTTATACATAATTATTTAAGTAATACTAAGGACTCATTCCTAAAATATGGGAATGGAGACCTCCTAATGAAGGGCTATATAGACTCTTGATTTCAATGTAACATCGCTGATAGTAGGTGTATCTAGTTATATTTTTACTTTAAACAATGGGATTGTTAGTTGAAAAAGTTTCAAACAAGAAACAACAGTTGATTCCACGATGGTGGCCGAATACTTCACCCTTAAATGAAGCAGCTAAAAAGCTGGTTTGACGTGCAAATTTATGAGTGAGACAAGGGTTATCCCAACGTAGGATCCAATGACATTTTTTGTGGTACACAAAGGAACCTAATCACAAAAGAAATCAATACATAGTCTTCGTAAGTTCCACCTTATTTGAGAATTCTTCGAGAAGAAAGAAGTTGTAATCGTAAGAATATATACCAACGACAAAATAGCAGATCCAGTCACACTATAGCTTAGTTTGTTCTTAGCAAATTTATTGAAGGGACGAGATTAAGATTCCATAATTGGCCCTAAGTGCAAGTGAGAGATTGATAGAGTTAAAGGTATGCCATATGGGAAATTTTATGATTTATTGTAAACTATAAACTCTGCAATAAAATCTCATTCGAAATAATAGATGCTTTTCTATCGATGGTATAATTGGCATGCTATGCTATGTTAAATAATCTTTTAGTTTAAATTATTTAATAGAAAATCCTTAAATGATGTGTTATGTGATAGTAATTATATTATGTTAATTATGAGAATTTATCACATTAAAGATAACATATTATTTTAAATATTCCTAGTCAAGATGTTTCAAGAGAGGAAATTGATACAACAATTGAGACTAGAGTATGCAACACTCGCAAAATTTTGGACAGTATAGTACTCATGGCTGTTGAGAGCACCAAGTAGTTACATACTGATAATTATTGGTTAACTATAGAGTGGCCCACTCGAGTGTTTTCTATTGGTTAATATAGCTAAGATTAAATAGAGAATCCTATACTAACAACATTATACAGTTCTTTCAACTTACGATTGAACTTCAACATGGATACTCCACTTTTATTAGTTGGCACAATTTCCATTGAATGACTATAGTTCAGTCTATGTTGGAGCATCGGGAGTGAGCATTATTCAATAGAGAATTCATCTCCTTATTATATGAGGTTAGTGGGTCAATTATATTTAACTCAAAGTTAAAATTTCTAGCCAGAGCTGTATAGTTAATAACAACTGTTATTATTGAACCAAGGCTTTGTGTTTGGATTAAACAAGTTGAATGTGGACGAAATTGGAATTTTGAAAAAAACCAAAGTCCACAAGTCCTAATGTGATATAGTTTTGACAAAGAGAGTGGTGTAAATAATTATTACTACTAGGTACTACTTAAAACAGTGAAATTGGATGTTATCAATAATGTGCAAGTGGTAAATTCGACAAAACCATCACACATAGCTAAGGTGACGTATGAATGTTAATATTCGAGTTGTTCGATATTGATCGCTGACTTTTTAGATTTTGGAGTCACACAACTATAATGATGAATATTTCAAAATAACATATGATTTAATCAAATTACAGTTTTTATAAACTAAAAACTAGTTAATATTTATGGAATATTAAATTTTATTTTAATTATTTGAATTAATGCTTAATAAAGCGCTTATATAAAAGTTACGTATGTACACATCAATATACGATATCGATAAATATTTACATTGGATATAAATCTAATAAATACTAATTGGATATGGAAATTTTTATGGGTCCATGTAATCTATATTTTGGAAAGATATAATAGGGGAAGAGAAGATTTATGAAAGAATTTTTGTTTTGAATTGGTAAAGCAAAGGGATAAATAAAGGGGTCAAGATCTTCACCTTTTACTCTTTTCTGTCGTCTATATAAACCGCACCTCCCTCTTATTTTCACTTTACACTTAGGCTCCACCTCTACCTAACTTAGCCAAAAAATTCAAAGTCTTTCCCCTTCATTTCCATATCAAATGTAGGTCAAAGAAATTTATTTCAAATTAGTGGTATTCTCTTCTATCCAGCTGCATTTTCTAGAGGAATATAGATTAGATCTAAAAAGAGTTCAATTCAACATCTGTGATGTTAATCCTAGGCTTCAGATTTTAGTAAATTCTAAAAAGTTTTCAAATACACATACATGTGTGTGTGTGTGTGGATGCATGCATGTGTGTATTCATCTACATCAGTATTGAAGTACAGATTAGATCTCTACTATCATAATGAACTTGTTTTTATATATAATTATTGTCTAATTTACGTACATACACACACATATACTTTTAAAATTGATTGAAATGACTTTATACACACACACACAAAACACATACACATACGCATACACACATATTATACCATTATATAAAATATTTTTTTAAATTGAAATAATTTTAAATAATTATTAAAAATAAAAAATGAGTTTGTGCATATGAATATATATAATATAAATTAATCTATTATGTTATATTCTTATGCACATTTATAAAAATTATATATATATATATAATTTTAAAATTCAAATAATCATTTATAAATATTTTTAAACCATTTTAATTTTTTGTGTATATTTAAAAATAAATAAAGGTCTTTTAGTATAAATCAATGTGGATTTTATATAAAAATGTATTTATTTATAAAAATCAGTAAGGTTTTTTATAATTAAAAAAACTTATACAAATCCATAAGGATCTATATAATCAAAATAATAAAATTATTTTGGCCAATTTTTTCTAAACATATGTAATTTATATTCACTATAAAGTATTTTATAGTAAATATTTTTAAATCTAAATATAAAATATTTTAAACCTCTATTTAATTTCTTATATATTCACTTACACACAAATACATAAATACACACATGTAAATATATCAAATTTTGAAATTTGAACTTAAATTTCAAATAGATTGTTTCTTCTAGATCTTATCCGCGTTTTAAATTTAAAACTATCTTAAGATATCTTAGATATTGATTCAAATCTTTTGAATTGGACAACTTTAAAAAAAAATTAGTTTGTATAAATGTTATACATACATACATACATACACATACATACATACATACATACATATACATACATACATATATATATATATATATATATATATATATATATATATATATATGTACACACACATATAGTACACACACACACAATTGTATACATGTATATATATATAAATGTATATAAATAATAAATTAATTATGGACAATAAATATGTATATAAAAGGGAAACTGTGTTTGTTACGGTTTAAATCCCAACACGTATATAGAGACACATTAAACTATGTACATTTCTACATATTGCATGTGCACTATACACATATATGTACATTCGATACATATATACATTATATATCATATAAATAAAATAATTTTTTTATGCTAACTAAAATATAAAATAAAGACTTTATTTAAAATTATTTAGATTAAATCAAAAATAATTTAGACTTCGTAGGCCCAATAAGGTCTAAAAATAGATTTTTTTTGAAATTCACTAATTTATCCTACTATGGCCCGACTCAATTCCTTCAAGTTGTGCCCTAGTGGATGCATAAGGCACTTCATATATCCAATGGGACCTAAATGTTGGGCTTTACATGATGCTTGTTATTTTTGCCTTGATATTTGTTCAAAATTTAAGTCGAAGAAGGTTTCAGTTATCTTCCTATCTCGGCAACATACTAAGCCAACGTTTTTCCTTCATTTGAAAACTCTTGCTGATTTGGTTGATCATGAGCGAGGAGTCGTATAGACCTCAAGGGACACGATATGGAGTAATTTTGCAATCCAAAGGCCAATTGTTAGGGCATCAGATTTAGCTTCGTTATTTGTAGATTTGAAATCCAACCTTATGTTGAAGCATATCAAGTTCCCATTATGGGTTATAAGCACCATGCTAGCCTTATCCCTCTCCTGTCCAATGCTTATCAACATATAAATTCCTAAGAGAACCATTCAGTTGTCAATTACTCTTCATTGTTATCCTAGTTAGAGCATTACATAATAAGGTCACCTTGAGCTTCATCTTCTATTAAGGTGTAGTGGTAGAAAGTGACATAATACTGGCGAAGCTTAATCTCCTATTTTAGGAGACGGCCCACTGTGTCGGGCCAACTCAGAATTTGTTATAGTGGCTGATTGGTGAGGACTTTGACAAGGTGGATCTAGAAGTATAGGCAGACTTTGCAAGCAATAATATTTTTGTAATATGCCAATTTCTCAATCTTGGCGAACCTTATTTCCAGGACCTTCAACCTCTTTCCGATAAAGTAGATTGGTCCTTGTATGTATTCTTCACCCCTTACTAGGGAATTACTGATCATGTGGCCAGTCCCTGTCAGGTAAAGAAAGAGGTATTTCCTATCTATGAGCTTCGAGAGGTTTGGTGGAGTGGTCTGATCATGCTTTAGCTTCTCAAAGACCTTATTGTAATTTTTGGCCTAGATGAAAAACTTCCCTTTATTTACTATGCCAAAGAAGAATGCACTTATCTATTGCTTGAGAGATGAAAAGATTGAAGGCGGCAACTATTCCATTCATGATTTGAACTTGGTTGAGAGTGTAGGGAATTTGCATGTCTTAAATCACATTGTATTCATCAAGGTTAGCCACGATCCCCATGCACATACTGTACACCTTAATTTTTTTTCCATAATGGACAAAAATGGAAACTTCTTTGGGTTCAACTTCATATTATTCCCATATGATGATATGGTTTAGCTAGGTACTATACATGCCCTTCAACTTTTTAGACTTAATCAACACATCACCGACATAGATTTCCATCGACTTACTTACCTGCTCGAAAAACATCAAACTTATGAGCCTTTAAAAAGTGCGTCTGTATTTCAAAGATCGTAAGGGCATTATTTTATAGCTAGAATGTCCATTGTTTGCAATGAACAAAATGTGCTTCTGTTTACGGCCGTGCATAGGGATTTGGTTATACCTCTAAGCAGGCATCTATGAAGTTTTGTAGTTTTTGTCTACAGTTGTGTCCATGTGTCGATCAATGAAAGATAAAGGGAAGCTATCTTTTACACCATCATTTTTTAGGCTATGAAATTTGATGCATGTTCTTAAAGTACCATTAAGCTTGCAAACGAATACTGAAGGAACTGAGCCAGATCGATCATACTAGGATAAATGAGTGACTTTCAATTTTTTTTCAAATTTTATATTTTTATTGGGCTTGTGGAGTCTAAATCATTTAGGTCCAATATAAAAATATTTTAAATAAAATCTTTATTTTATTTAACTTTTTTATATAAAAGTTGTGTAAGTTATAATGTATAAGTGTATAGTGTAGGTGCAACGTACATGAAGTATACATTGTTTGATATACCCGTATGTAAGTGTTGACATTTACATTGCAACAGACATATTTGTCCATATATATATTCGTTGTTTGTAATTTAATTTAATATTAATATACATATATACATTAATATACATATATTATCTATTTAAAACATTTTAACCAATTTAAAGTAGTTTGAAATTAATATTTAAAATATGTTGCGATTATTTAAAATTTAAACTAGATATCGGTAAAAAATCTGTTTAAATTTAGATTCAAATTTCAAATATAGATTTGTTTAAATGTGTATGTATATGTGTGTTTATAAATTATTTTTGAAATGAGCATTTAAAATTTTCTATATTTTAGTTTAAAATATTTGTTCATAAATTATTATTAATTTATAAATATAACTGCATATTTTAGAAATTTATTTTTCACTTTCGATCTAAAGTATTTTTAATAGATATATTTTTAATAACACAAATCCGTACGAATTTGCACTGAAAAATTGTATCTTTTTTAAAATAGACATTGATTATTTAAAAGGATTTAAGATATACATTTATATTATTACATTTCGATATATATGCATACACACATACATACATACATGTATGTATTTTGATTTGAAAATATATCTAAAAAAATAGATTGGTTTCATATTATATATATATATATATATATATATATATACACACTAATTATAGAATTCAAATTTTAAAATTTATAAATATTTGCACTCATTTTAAATTTCCAAATTATTTTTAAATGGTCAAAATGAATATATATAAATTACATAGGTACGTAAGTTTTTTCAAAGAATTCAGATTTATATGTATGTGTGTAATATTGGATAATAATTTTATGTATAAATTTGTTATAAAAATAAGCATATAGGTTTCGTAAATGAATGAACAACATATATGATTATAAAATAATTTTGAATATACAAATATTACCAAAATTGTTGCCTATGAAGTGTACCTTGAATGTTAAAAGAAAGCTCCTTTAGATATTATCCAAATACCTATTGAATTTGCAGTAGACTAGAGATGGACACCACTCTTGATTTATATTGGATTTGATTTGAAAATGAAGGGCTAGAGTCCTAAAAGCTTGCGGCTAAGGTATGCAGGAGAGGAGGAAAATGTGAGAAATGCGGAATACGGATCTTAAGGCTAGGATTAACTAGAGGAGGGGGTTAATAGTGTTTAAAGGAATTACTAAATCTTTTTTAGTTTTTGTTAATTTGAACACAAATGTATGCAATATTCAGAACATAGATATGATCACAGAAACAAACACAGATGCAGAAATAAAGTAAAAGCAGTAAAGGAAAGAACACACCGGATTTTATACTGGTTTGGAGTTACCCTACATCTAGTCCCGCACATAAGTACAGATTTCCTTTCAAAAACAATTTTTACAATTACACCCTCGATTTCAAAGCCACGAGGTACACCTCTGTAGGTTCATAATCCTCTGGGTAGACATACTTGATTTCATGAGAAACAAGTTCACCCAATTGATTTCGAAGGCTACAATCACACATTTTCTCGCTTGATCGATTTCCAAAGCTACAATCACACATTTTCTCGCTAAATTGGTTACAAAGAAGTTTATAACTCTGAATAGCACTGAGGATCTTGTTGAGATAGTGATAGAGAATCAAACCAGAAATGATCTAGTTAGATTCAATGGTGATTTCGACAGAGTAATGGTAAGAATACATATAAAGAAATGTGGAAGAAGAAGAAGAAGAGGAGTGAAAACCAGAAAAATATAATTAGAAATTCATTGAAAACAGCCCCTATTTATTGAAGAACAACAGCCATGTCCATTCATGAAGGGATATGACAAATAAACACTTCTTTTGAAATTTAATTTGGAAATTAACTGCCACTATGTCGACATGGGTATCTTGGGTATGTCGACATGCCAAAGGAAATTTTGATGATTTTTTTTTCTTTGAAAATAACTTCTATTTTATATTAAAACTATTTTAAACTCTATAAATATACCTAAATATAGTTAAAACATATAAGTAAATATAGAGAATAATAATTTGGTATATATATAAAATTTTATTATAATTTTATATTTAAATTTAAGTAAAAATATTAAAAGTTAAATATATTATTATTAAAAGATAGTTTAAAACCAAGGATAATTTGATTTTGAAATTAAAGATTATTTTGAGGCTAAAAGTATTTAAAATCAGGATAGATGTTTTTGATTCTTTTTAAAAGGATGATTTTGAAATCATTTTGAAAACAAGATAATTTTGTAAAATCATTTTAATAAAAGTTAGCGGATACAAAACAATGTTCCACTAGATTTTTCGTAGGTTCCATCCTACTTAGGGTTCCATCCCTTTAGCGGGCTCGAAGTGGATTCCATTCCACGAATAAATTGGATTTTAAGATGCCAGTGCTTTTCTAGGAGTTTTAACAAAATTCCTAATTAAATTACTTGAAATCTTGAACTCTTGATAATCTTGATATTCTTGATACTCATGAGTCTTCAATCTTGATATCTTGAATCTTTATACTGTACAGTCTTCATTCTTGGTACCTACATGGTTAAATCCTGCATATACATATATATCTAAACTATAATGTTAGTATTTATATTTTATAATCTTATTCTAAGGTTATTGCCATCAAATCCATCATTTCAAGGACTAACATTCTCCCCCTTTCTGATGATGACAACCCTTGTTTATAAAATATTACTTCTATCCTAATAACTCCCTCTAAAACTAATAACTCCCCCTTAATCTATGCCTAACTATCCTATTTTATACTTCTCCCCCTTTGTCATTAACAAAAACTAACTCCAAACTATATAACTCCCCCTCATTCTTGTACTAAAGTACCTGCATTAATAAACTATACAATGGAGTATATAATAGATAGATTAAGAGATAATTATACTGATAGACATGATAATTAATCAAAGTTCATATACATATCAATGTGTATTTACACATCAGTCCACGCCAAATACCAATCTATATCAAACCAAATCAAAACAAATGAAATCAAATCAATCAAAGCAAACAATTCAAACAAAGCAATCAAATAAAATCAAACATTACGAGGAACGTCCACTCATCCTTCTTCTCCAAATATATGGTCTGCTTTAATGGCATCCCAATTTTCATTGTCATTGGTGAGTGAGACTGGAGGATGTGCTTCGTTATCATCCTTGTACAAGGAGGAAATCATCCATCGTATTGCATCGAAATGCTTTTCCTGCTCCTCGATCATCTACATTTGACTCAAGTTTAAGTATCGCTGGTTATGAAGAATGAACAAAATAATATTCTTTGAAAGAACTAAGATTTTCTTCAAGATTCTCGGTTAAATTATGAATTGGATTGGCCATATTTGACTTTGTGAGAAGAATGAGAGACAAAGTAGATAAGAAATAATATTAAGTGATGAATTATGAAAGAAATAAGTATTTATAGGTGTATAAATTCGTTTGAAATGAATAGACAATAGGTAGTTATTCAAATTTCAAATTTAAAATGAAATGTCATTTCTGACCAATACATGTCGACATGGTCATAGGGGGGACAGTAAATTTTGATGACTTATTTTGATTTTGTGAATAATCGTGTACACACACACACACACACACACACACACATATATATATATATATAATATACTAACATTTATTCTGGAGATAAGATAAGCTAGATAACAGAAAAGATATTCAATTTCATTGCATAATAGAATGATACAATGATCAATCATTAGAACTATATGAACATTCAGATTAAAACAAATTAAACTAATAGAACATGAAATGAAAAGATAGAACTAGTTAGAGGATGATGAAGATGAAGGTAATCCAAGCTTCTTGCTTACTTTGGAAATAAACTTGTTCATCTTGGATGAAATTTTTTCCAACTTCTTACTAACGGGTCGTTTAAGAATCCAACGATTCTCGATAATAGTATATTGATTTTTGAGAAGGGTTTTGTGGGATGGATTAGGAGGATAGTCGATGCTTTCTGAAGAGGTTTCACCTTCTTATTCTTCTTCAATTTCCATTTCATCCCCTTCTTCTTCTTCCTCTTCTTCCATCTCCTCATGAGCCAAATGCTCTTCCTTTTCGGCAAGATTCTCATAAGGTTGAAAAACAAAAGGAATTTTCATAAGCGAAATGTTTGAGTGATTAAAAACCTTTCTTGAAACAAATTCGTCTCCTTTGAAATCCACTCCAAAATAGTTAAAAATCCAAGTGAGAGATTCCATGATACAAAGTGTTTTCTCCCATTTCAAGATTTTTGGGATGAAGTTCATCCAAAATAACTTGCACCCAATTAATATCATAATTTCCAAAAACAGCAAAAAGTGCTTTGCAAACTTTTGAGATAGGATTGTTAAAATTCCCCGATCTTGGGGTCAAAGTATGTTGTAAAAGAAGATTGAAAATTCTAGCTTTTGGTCGAAAGTTTCGATTTTTGAATTCAAAATCATCATTTCCTTCAAAAATGTGATGAAATGTCTCATGATCATTTTCATCGATATTAAAATTATAAAGATCCATTCCCGTACTTTTGCAACTGAGAATGGTACCCAAAAATCATAATTTAAAACAATTCTAGTGCCTTTGACACTACTCCAAATTTCATCATCGTTTCCATTATAAAATTCACGATTAAGATTTGCATAGAAAATTTTAACAAGATTTGGATAGAAAAAAAAATCATTTTGAGAAGCATCAATAAGACTAAGAACATGATTGTTTGCAAAAAAGAGAATCAATTTCATAAGCAGAAAAATCTTGAAATAAAGCAAACTTTCCAGGATGGACTTTTCCATAGTTAGCATAATTGATATATGCTTTTATAGCCTCCGGATCATTGTGGAGTTGCTCTTTTATCTTTTTGGAAATTCTCATGGTGGAGGGGTTGTTTGAAGAAGCCATTATAGTAGGGAGTAGAGAGCTTGAAGTTTTGAAGAGAGGGTTTGAATTTGAAAATGAGAGTGAAAAGATGTGATAAAAGATAGTGAATAAATAGATTCTCAAAGGACATGTTCTCTGGTCAAAAGATGTCTTTTCAAAGAATTGAATGAAGTGAAAAGGTGGAGGGAAATTCAACCATTTAATTCAAATTTTGAATTTCAAATTCTGTACCCATGTCGGTATCATGGTAGGGACCATGTCGACATGTGCCTTTTTCTATGATTTATTTTTCGTAAGTATTCTAATATATATATATACACTTATTATTTTTAATGTCTATATATATATATTTGGAATATTATTAGAATTATAGTATATTCCATAAAATAATATGATATTTGTTAAAAACAAAAATAAAAAAATAATAAAATAATAATAAAATAATAGTAAAAAATAAAAAAATTTAAAATTCAAACAACACACCAATTCAAAATCAATCAATCAAGCATCCAATTCTAAGCATGCAGTTTCAACCAATTGTATTGTAAATGTATACCTTTTTCCGAGTCCCTTTTTCTAAATTCGTTGGAGTCGTGAACTGCCGTGAAACACATATTTGAATATCTGTCTTCTATTCATCATCGCTTGAGGACGAGTCCGAGTCATCTAGAGTAGCAGTAAATGCATGCTTCCGTTTCTTTACTGAATCATTGTTTATAGGATGATTTTGCCTATCTGGATACGGACAGTCTCTTTTGATATGGCCTGGTTCGTCACAGTTGAAACATTTGATATTGTTTGGCATTACATTCTGATTTCCAGTGTAACAACCCGATATTTTCAACCATTCGCATCCACACATTTCGGGCTTGAATTGCTCAACATATCGCGTTGTAAATAAAATTTGGCGAATCTCAGAACATACAGTAAATAATAATCACAGAACACAAACACGGAGTAAGAAATTCAGTGAAAGTAAAAGAGATAGTAGTTCATGAAGCTACTATGTAAATATAACAGAGTTAAACAAAATACAATAGAATAAATAAAGTACAACAGAAGTCTTAAGATGATAACCAAGTACAAGCTAAATAGAACAACAGAACTGAACTAGATAACACTAGATAAGCATATAATCTCCAACGATTCCAATCTCCAGAAAGTGGAATATTCCAAATCAGTGAATAACTCAGGCTGACCCGATCGTAAATAAAAATACAAACACTCGAGTCAGGACAATATATACTTATATAATGTAAATCAACTCAAGTGAACTGTAATAAGGTATAAGTAACTTAAAGGATGCCTGGGACCGCCATTCTCTAAGGATCCGTTAAACTATTTACTATATAGTAATATTGCGCTATTATAATAATGTCTACAGTAAAATAAACTTACTTTTAAATAGCATTCCGGGCTACTCATATCACCCTTCACACATAATAGTCCCAGTAGTCCATCCAGTATCAGCATATCTCCTGATCGGGAGACTACCCTAAATACTCCATGGGATACGGAAGAAAAACAAACTCGTAGTAAAGGCTCGGTATGGTAGGTGACACGGCACACAAGGCAATGCCAGGGTAGATATACCAATTACGCACACGGGCTGGTGGTAACGCAGCAACCACATACACCCACCTCGGAACACATTCTCCTATCAAAATCGGAGGATGACCATCTAATCAATCACAAGTAAGAGTATAGTATCGAAGGAATGTGTCCGACCAGAGGAGCTTCACCTTTTGGCCTGAGATCGCTCCTGTTTTAGCCACCTTAAGCCAACTCATAGGAGTCAGGTCCACGTAAATATACCTCAAGAATGTCGCCACCATCCTACTTCATTCTGGAAACTCCACCGCGTACACGGTTGTTAAAGTGGTTTTCAATATCGATAGGGAGTATGTCCATATCCGATCCCGGTCTCTTTAACAACCAATCGTTATTATAACCCGTAGTTATAATTTAAAAGTCATAGTTTATACTTCAAAGAAAAGTATCATTTCAAATTCAAATCTTTATCAAAATAAAGATCTAATCATTTCCAAACCATTTCAATATATCAAAATATCATATCTTTCAAAATTCATTTCAAATCATTATTTGAATTCAAATCCAAACATAAACATTTAAATATCCTTTTTTAGTCAAAGATATCACTCATTTATTATCCTTTTTAATTCATAGATATCATTCATTTATTATCATTTCAAATCACCTTTTAAATAGTTTTATATTTAAGTCAAAACAATTCATTTAAACCATTTAAAAGTGAAGTCGTTATATTTAAAATCAAATATTTAGTTCCCAAAATTTTAGACAAATTTTGAGCTCATTTATTTAAATCAAAATCTCAAACATTCATTTCAGCCTACCGCAACACTTATCAAGTGCTACTGTAGCCCTTTATTTAATTTCAGATTTTAATTATCTTTCTGTTACCACGACACTTACCAAGTGCTGTAATACCACTTAGTTATAATTAACATAGTTCATTTTTATCAACCACAGCACTTACAAAGCGCTGTAATATCAATATATCAAAATATCATATCTTTCAAAATTCATTTCAAAACCATATTCATTTTATTCAATTTAAAATACCATTTCAATTCACATTTCAAAACAGTTTACATTTCAAATAAAATTACTTCATTTAAATCAAAAATGAAGTCATTACATTTAATAATTAAATTATTAAATTTCCAAATTTTCAACTTTCAAAGTTCATTTATTCACTTAAGTTTATCAAAACAGTGAAAATTCACTTTCCGCAGCATTTAGAAAACGCTACGGAAGGTTACATTCAAAACAGTTCAATTTAACAAAAGACAGCATTTTCAAATACTGTAATAGGGTTTACTTAAATTTCAAATAAACTTAGTCAAATTCAATAATTATAGCACTTACAACAATGCTATGATAGCCTTTAATTCAATTTAGCTTTTTAGTTCATTATCATCAACTACAGCATTTACAAATGCTGTAATATCATTTACATTACAATTAATAGCATTTCAAAAATGCAGTTAATTAACTTCTGATATTCTATATAATTTCACAACCAATTATATTTTTATTTAAGACATTTTTAACTAATAAAATCATACATTTTCACATTTATAAACATCATTTAATTTTCCTTAAGTTTATGATTTTATTAAGTTAAATTTCCATTCAAAAATCAAGATTGAATAATAATTCACTTACTAAATTTTAACATTCAATTTTAAATTCATTGAATTAAATTTCAACTTAACACTTAAGTTTAAACTTTCAAAATATTACTTAATTTCAATTTTATTTACTTAACTTAAAATCCACTTTTAAGCCAAATTCACAAATTCTCATTTTGGTTATATTTCAAAATTTCAACTTAAATAAACATTCATTTCACATTTTAACTTTATTCAAAAATCACTAATATATTATAAAATCATTTTAAATTCATTTAAAGTCAAAATATCATAAATTTATCATATTTTCATATTTAGTTTAAATTCCATTTAAAATTAAATCAAAATTTCTAAAATAACTTACATTCAAATTTTCTAACTTTTCCATAATTTATTTAACTAATAAATTTCTAGAAAATCAATAATACTTTACAAAAATCATTTTTAATGAAGTTTAAATCAAAATATAGTAACATACATTTCTAAAATATTTTAAACATGTTAGAAAAACATATTTTAACTACGGGTCTGTATATAATTTTCTACGCTAGGTAAAGTGATACGGGTAATATATCATTTCAACCCGTAATTTACAAAGAAAACCGGGTTTTATCATTTCAAACCCACAGTCCCAAGTAAATGAAAATAATTGAAAATCGTTCAGGCCTATCATTTCAGCCCATAACGATTTTCCCTTAATCTAAAGTCCGTTCGGGTATGTATCATTTCAACCCATAGTGATTCTAATCTAAAGGGAACTTGCAGTGTGATAAACTGATATAAACAATAGAATAGTATAATATAACAATAGCATATGATATAACAGGTGTTTAAGCATGGATCAACATTATATGATCATAATATAGCAGATATAATATGGTGATGCATTTTACAGATTCACACATGATTGATTTACTAGTTATATAAGTACAAAATTGTCTAGTGAGAATAACTCACTGGTATAAGTGAAGACAATGATCAAAAGCACAAACTGAGATCTACACAAGCACGATAGCACGGCATAGAGATGAGTGAAAGAGCCAAAGTATCAATTCTCTTGAATACAAGTCAAACAAAACAATATAATATACATAAGTTTTCAAATTCAAATACGATAAACTGAGCAAGAATTAACTGCACAAATCAAAGCATAAATGTTTTGCACTTGCTTCCAGCATATGTTGGGCTCGGCCATAAGTGAAATTCAAGGCTAAGGCAAGGTTTTCAGGTCAGGTTTGGGTTCCTAAGGGTCGGCCTATCATGGTTTGAAGGTGATGCAAAATGGTGGTGATGGAAACTACACTAACAAGGCAACATACATGGATTCAAGTTCAAACTAAGCTCGACCAAGGGAATGAAGGTCACGACCATCACTGTGGGGTCTAAGATGATGATGTGGCCAAGAGTCCAGGTGGTGCTGGAGGTGGTGGAGGTGGTGCTGGAGGTGGTGTTGGTGGCGGCCATGGGTGGTGGAAGTGGATGTATGCATGGTAGTGCCCGGCTAAGGACAAAAAGTGGAGTTTTGGTGAACTTTAGGCAATGGATCAATCAACTAGGAGGCACGACTTGGGGTTTGGCCATAGAAGAGGTGGTGATGGAGGTGTTCTCAGGTGATGGTGGGGGTGGCAAGGCATGGTGATGGAGGTGGCCGAACCTATGGTGAAGGAGATCAAGTGCAAATTCATTATCAAAGAAGAATAGAAGTAAAACAAAAGAAAAGGAAAGGATTTTTACCCAAATTTTTCTCAAGGCTATGGCCGAATTTTTTTCTTCAGGAAATGAGAAAAGAGATTTACGTGAATGATAAAGAAAGTGTGTGGCTGAAAGTATAGAGAAGTAATGGCAATATGAATGAAAAGTTAGGTTACATTTGAAAATGTGGAAGATAAAAAGCCATAAGAAAGTCAAAAGTCATAGCCTTTTCAAATTACCTTTAATTTATTTATATAAATTTAAATTACTGAGAACAATAATAATTTCAGTTTAAATTTAGAAAATGAACCAAAATATAAAATATAAATAAATAAATATTAATTATATATGATTAAAATAAGAAAATAGCACAAAAATGAAAACTAGTCTAGAAAATTTAAAAATAAATAGAATAAACTTTGGAAAATTTTATGGACTTGGAAAATATTTATAAATAAAGATAAGAACATAAAATAAAAATGCATTCACAAAAATAAATAAATAAATTTTAATTAAATATAATTTAAATGAAGAAAATAGCAAAGAAAATAGAAACTAGGCTTTAAAAATAGAAAATAAATTCGATAAGCTTAGGAAAATTCAGACATCACTTTAAAAATATTTAAAAGTCAAAATATACATAATGTAACATAAATATACAAATTAGAATAAGATATATCAAGTAAAAATATCATTTATATAAATTAAAATAAAGAATTTTGCTAAATAACCCTATATACACACAATATTGTAAAGGGTGTAACTTTCATAATTTAAATCCAATTTCAACGAAAAGACAAGCAATATTCATGATATTAAATCTATTTTCATAGTAAAATATAAAATTTAAGAATTCAAATATTTAAATTTAAAATTTAAAAGTCAAAGTTTGACCAGTTTTGTCCACAAATCCATTTTTCAGGAAAATATTAAATTTATACCAGTTTGAAATTATAATTCATATGATAATCAAAATTTAAATTTAAAAATGAAATGTTTAAAATAAAACAAGTTTAAAAATAATTTCAAAATAAAATAAAGTCAAATTTAAATTATATGCTAAAAAATTCTAGGGTTGTTACACTCTGCCCCACTCAAAAATTTTCGTCCACGAAAAGGAATGTGGTACGGGAAAGCACAGAAAAAGATAAAGTGAAACAAGATTAAGATAAGATGACAAGGAGATTGAAATTATACTTAATAACTATTGTTATAGGTATGTTTAACAAGATGGAGATTATCAAAGATTATAGAAAGATTTATAAACAGAAATATTATAGAAAAATGCCTACACTAGCCTGAAGCAAGATAAGAAAAGTAAGGACAACCAAAAGATAGTTTGACAAAAAAATAAGATAATAAGTTAGAAACCATGGAAATTTCAACTTAAATAAATAATTAATTTTTACACAAGTTAAATAAATCTTAACTATCTCCAATTTTATTATCTTATCTTCTAATCATCTAAAGTTAACAATTTCTAAGATCATGGATTTGAAAAAAAATAATCATTCATTATACTCATAATGTACTTAATAAATTTAATTCTTCTTTATTCCTACTTAAAGTTAAATTTATTCCCCTCAATATATTTTATCATCTATGCCCATTATACTTACTCTTATTATAACTGCTTTAATTTATTGTTAGTTTCGTTAATATCATTTTATATTGTAAATTATTCAATTAACCTTTTATTATATTTACTCCTGTTAATCATTTTATAACTAAAATTTAAGTGTATAACATTTATTTTAACCATTCAAATTTTATTTATAAAATCTTTTTTTATATTATATTTGTCCAATTACATTGTTAACTTCTGTATAATTTGGTTAAGTTATATTTAAATGCAATTGAGTATTATACAAATAAAACTTTCTAATTCCCTCATCTCAAGTTTGAATCTTTTATTTAAAATTTTAATCTTCCTTTTATAATTGAAATGATTCTTTAAGATAAAGTTTAAGAATAAAATTTCCGATTCCTTCAAACCATTTAGAGATAAATAAATATATATACATAATATGTCGAATCAAATTTAAATCGTATATCTATCTATATATCTATCTATATATATATATATATTATAAATCCAGTCTTATTAGACATTCAATTCAATTAAACTTCCCAAAACAAAGCTGTAGCAAGACTATAGAATGGTCTCTTCACTTTGAAACTCGAAGATGAACGTCGATGATGCCGCGGTCACCATCGAAGTTATTTTCCAGCGACAAAGAGAAGAGCACTAATTTTAAACTTTACAATTTCTTGGAAACAAATTTCTATTAGAAAATACTTTAAATAATATACCCATTTTAAAACTTTAAACACAATGTTTGAAACCATTGAAAATTAAATTCTCAAGTTTCTTGTTTTAAACTCATTTCAGTTCCCAAATCAATTTATAAACAACTATTTATAAATTCATTTACATCACAATAAATGGTAAATCAAGTATTATTATGTAACGACCCAAAAATTTTCGATCCTGAAAATTCCAGATAATTAGGAAAAGAAGAAAGAGATAGAAGGAAAGGAATCAGAAACACAACACAGAATCTCACATTCGCAGCGGATCAAAATATATTATCAAATAATAGCAATTTACAAAAGAAATACTGTATCTGCCAATTACATTTTAACACATCAGAGTTACAACATTTCACAAAACACTGGACATTTATATGTATCAACATGTCCTAGATAACAGTAATATATCACAGCGGAAATACTCTATACGTTCCTGCCATCCAGCTTGCCTCCTGAGCTCCAGAAGCCCTTACCTGAAAATCTGTAATACTCGGTCTGACCCGAGCATTACATTAAAGTAACACCCAGGTCAGGGTGGAAACCAGCGTGAGTAAATCCATATAATTTGAAATACCAAATCCAAATCATGAAAGAAAACCCAGGTAACTCGTACTTCACTACGAGTTCATTACTTGTTATGCTCAACACTTTATTCCACAAGTCAAATTTTAAGTATTCTTACTTAGTTTCCAAAGTCCATATTATTCCATTTCAGTCTATTGATTTTTTTTACATCAAATTCATGTAGAATTCATGTAGATTACAAATCGAAGTGGTTTTAGGTATTACGGATACCCGACCTCGGTCTCTTCAAATTCAAAATCATCTTAAAACAAAGCTGTTTAAGCTTTAAATAATGACATTTATACCCATAGTAACAGATTCACATAGCAATTCTTTTTTAGATAGATAATCCATATCTAACACCCTATCATATAGCATCACAATCATCCACCAACCATAACAACAATCCAAAGCATTCAGTAACATTCAACTATTCATAAGCAATGATTTTAATCACACTATCTTTAATTAATTTAAAATAAATTAAATTAATTCCTTCCATCGCTATAAATCCTGCTTGCTTAATCCTTAATTAGTTACCCAAATTAATTATATTATATTGATTAATTAACCCTTAATTAATCACACTCATTAATTAACAAACCATTAATTAATTTCTTTTAATTAATCAACCCTTTTTATTAATTAACTTTTAATTATTCTCATTCATCACCCTTGATTAATTACATTTAGTAATTAATTATTCTCTAACTATTCTCATAAATTACCCTTAATTAATCACCTAAATTGATTAACTATAAATTAATCCCACCAATTATTGATTAACCCTTTAGTCAATACCTAAATTTAATAATTATCCTTAAACCTATTTAATTACATTATTCCTGTTTATTTAAAATAAACTTTTTAAAGGGTTATAAATAATGAAATTCTTAAAGTCAAAATAATTCTATCCCCATCCTTAATAGAATCCAAACCTTAAATATTTTAAATTGAAACGGATGATAACTTGTGTATACTTAATCAAGTTTGGACATAAAAAACCTGTTATTTCTTATCTATTTTTAAAAGTTGTTAACATATCAGGGGACCCGAGCCCATTCATGTTTTATTTGAACCGATACTCTATTTTTCTCATCTTGTCATGGCTTCAGTTTTTTTTAAATTTTAAGTATTAAAACTTCAACTTGTTACACGATTACAAGCTAACATACTCGAAGTAAAACTCGAGAATAACTAGATTTAATTCGAGCTTAAACCCGAGAAGAACAATCACATCACCAAAACCGATATGCTGACATATCGTACACCTGCACCGACCATCGGTGATGACCTGACCTCCACGTTCGCCTCTGACAAGTCGCCTAAGACTCCCTTAGAACACCTGACCACTCAGAAGAAAAGAACTCGAAAGCAAACAAAATCCAACAGTTCGAAGGAAACAGAAATAAAGTCGATCACCAAGATCCGCCAAGCGACGCCTTCACCGATCACCAAAGGTCTTGACATCCAATCTAGAGACTCGCCGTAGTACTGTGCTACTATTCCACCCACCTTTACTGATTCCTATTCAACATAGTCGGAGAAATCGACTCGAAACCAACCCCGACTCAAACCACCACTAAAACCTAGATCGACCTCGCTGCATCACCACAGTGCTACATAAAATTTATGACTATTTTTCCCAATATACTTTTTCCATGAACCACCTCTGACCAGAAACCCGAGCATCCTAGACCTGCTGATCATCAGAATTCTCTCAAACCCCATTCGATGATCAACATACAATTTCACTAGAAATACTCACTTAAAAATCGTGATTTTGGTACTAAAAATCCTAGATATTGATAGCGATTCAGATTTTAATCTTGAAACCAGAAATTATTAAATTCGAAAAATTGATTCAAATTGAAGTTTACTATATTTCTCTTCTCCTGTTAAGACCAGCATCAGATAAAACTTGAAAATATTCTTAAATTTGGTATTCTGTTAAAAACAAATAGATTTTATTACAACTCATAGCCTAAGAAGATCATATAAGGGAAATTTGATTTTCAAATCAAATCTGAATTCATTAAATCTTGGAACAAAGCTCTGTGTATATCAATATACTGACATGCGCACCAACCAGTACAACATTCACAATATGCAAGCACCATATCACATTATTTCAACAATATTCATAAACATCAAGGTAGAACAGATTTGGGCTATTAGATAGGGTTATTTTGTTACTGTAACCATGTCTTGACAGAGTTCACAGTAAATCAAGTTGTACATGTGGTCACCGCATAATCTTTGGTTATTTAAAATCTTCACTTCCTCACTGATTTAGATAAGATTTCATATTAAAAGATGGAGTTTACTCACCTGTTACAGGAAACAAAACACAAGCTTTGAGTTTAAATCTGGAATTTGAAGATGAACTTGAAAACTTGATTTTGAAGACTTGAATTGCTAAACGAAGAACAAAGGCCTGGTTCTTAATGCTCTGATCAGAAGCTTGCTTTTGTTTTCTGAAATTTGGTTTATCTGGATCAGCTGATTTATGGCAATCTGAGATTTGATTCACTTTGATGTTGAATTTTTTTGCTTGATCCAAGCTTTAATTTGTTTCCAGTTGAAGTTGATTTAGGCTGTAGCTTGGATTGTAATTGATTCCATTTCTTTAATTTCTTTTCCTTTTTAATTTCTAGTTCCAAATTTAATTTTATAGGTTCTTGATTATGAAAATGAAAAGTGAAAGAAAAAAAAAGATTGAGGAATGGATATGAAAATGTCTTTTTGAACAGCCCCTTTCCTTTTTCTTTTTCTTTTATTAAATTTTACATTTTAAAGAAATATGCCACTTGTTGTTTGCATGCTTATACAAAGCTACAAATGTTACTTTGCATTTCCAAAATACCTACACTTGTATTTGGTATGCATATTAATGTTTTTATATGATTTTTGATTAAATTTTTTTCTTTTTTTTAGTTTGGTTTATACTTATATGTAATTTTTAAAAGAAGTTACATTAAACCCTTTTTACTAATCTTATTCTACATCATTAAACAAACACATAATATAGGATATTGTTATTTTAAAATATAAATTTTAAAAAGCTTTTGAACTTATTGTATTGAATTCAAAATATTACCCCTAAATCACAATGTTTACATATACATATACATACATACATACATACATATATATATATATATATATATATATATATATATATATATAATATACACAAAGACAATTTGTAGATAGAAGTTTTGGATTTTAAATTTCAAAAATAAAATTTTAAAAAATAGATTGGATTTAATACTCAAAAATTTTGAACTTTGTAATTCATTATTTATTATAATTTTAAATCCATTTATATTTTATACTTATATTCATACCTTTTCTAGTATTTATACATACATAACTTTTAAAAGAGAAGATTTTAAAATCTTAATCGTACACTAATAATAATTATATATATTTATTCTTTGAATTTCAAACCTCAAATTCAAATTCTATTTAAAGTCAACATATACATATATAAACAACATATATTTAATTTTTTTAACCAATAAATAAGTATTTCTATAAATTAACCATGTTAATTATCAATTAACAGATACTCCAAAATCCGGGTTATTACATTCCTCCCCCTTTGAATCTTTTCATCCTCGAAAAGAAACGTAGCCAAAATTTATTCAATAATTTAAAATCAGATAAATTATTCTTTGATCATTTTTAAAACTCTTTTAAAATCTATATAATATTACGAAAATAGTTTTGTGAAGATACTTTTATAGCTCGATGTTTCAACCAGTCCACCTTTGTTCTCACAGAAATTCGGTCATACGTTGATCAGGCGTAAGACTGAAAATCTATAAGTGCTTAGCAGACCCATTTCCAACACCAAGTGAAAATATTTGGAAAATAATTTCACTGAAAATATAGAAAACATTTTTGAAAACGATGAAATATCTTTGGTGAGAATGCTCTGAAAATCATCACCCCCATCTATGGTCGCAGTTAACCCGATGGTTACGTTGCCATCCTGACAAAATCCATAGATAACTGTAGGCCTCCGCGCCCCACGATTACACCATGGAATCCGCTACAGATCACAGCTACAACTGGGGTTACGTTGCTGTCACAGCAAAAACCCATATAACTGTAGGCCTCAGTGCCCTCGAATTTCGCTACTAAAAGAATGAAACTTCTCCACTCCACTTGACCATAGATCGCAGTCTACCGATGTTACGTTGCTTTCCCGGCAAAATCAAGCGTAGACCGTTGACACTCACCTCCACACGATTTTCGCTATGGTCCACACAGTATATCGCAGCGACATCGAGTTACACTATTGTCACAGCACAACCCAAATGCCTCTGTAGGCATCAGCGCCCTCGACTTTCGCTACCCAATAATCCTCAGGAACTAGTTTGTCCGGACTCCTCACTGGATCAACTTTAGAACCTCACCCTTAGAGGCTCAAGGCAGTACCAACCTGTGGTACTCCTGAGAAGTTCATCCCCAAGGAGCGCTTTTTTCTCAAGAGCCATTTTCAAAACACTTTATACTATACACATATAGTATCTTCCAAATCATACACCTAGTATGAATGTCATATAAATCTCCTTTCTCAAAATCGTTTGTCCCAAAATCGATAATTCTCAAATTAGGCTTTCCAAATCCAATATTGATTTTACCTAAAAATCAAAAGCCTTTCCAAATCCAAAGGTTTCCAAAACTTTTTTTCAAAATCATTCTCACAAGATCCTTTATATATATATATATATATATATATATATATATATAGCCTTGAAAAATCTTAGGATCATTTCAAACTTGTATAAAACCCTTTTTATACTTTAAATACTCCTCAAAAATCCTTTTCTTCTGGCAATAGATTCAACAAGGGGAGATTTATCCTATATAACAAAGATATATAACTTTATTTATTCCAAATCAAATATTCAAATTTTATTACTCTATAAAGTAATTAACCATATTACTTACTTTCATAAAGTAAATTTTTACCGTAGAAATATCCAATTTCCACTTTACTTCATTGTATATTTCACAAAATATACTTTCATTTCAAAAAAATCATTTCACATTTCTTATCCACAAATTACCAGTATCAATTTAATTCAAGCCCGTACAATGTACACATATCATCCATACGCTATACCAATCTGATTGCTCACTCGATTACACAATTTCCCTTCCGAACTAGTATTGTCCACCCGACTTTCTAGTGCGGACTCAGATCTGGTTTCTTGATCTGAAACCGTCATTCTCCTTGCATAGTCATAACTATGATAGAGAAAATCCAGAACCAATCAACAATCCATATCTAGGTTCGCCTTCAAAAATCGAGTGGAAAATTCCGACTCGGATCGATATAACTATCTCGAAATTCTGTGCTCGAATCTGGACCAAATCATTATGCGAATAGAGTAATATACGTACATCCTACGTATTTATCTTTATTGATTATCAACTAAATCAATTTCTCTTTCTATTTACATTTTCTTTAATTTCTATCCACATAATCACAATTCTTTCAATTCCATTGGATTATCACTTTAGTCCTTGTCTCAAATGGATATTAAATCATAAACAGTTTGAACTCTGTCCAGTTTAATTTTTAGAAGACAGCTTGAATTTTTTTAAAATAGACAAGTATTTGAAATAATTATTAGTTTGTAAAATATCTGTAAAATAGTTAAGTAATGATAAAATAGTTATAAAATAGTTATAGGAATTTTAAATAATTGCAAAATAGCTATAAAATAGTAATTAGTAGTTGAAAATAGTAATTAGTTTATAAAATAGTTGAAAATTTGTTAAGTAGTTCCAAAAATAATTGTAAAACAATTATAAGATAGTTTTAGGTTTAAAAAGAAAAGTTGTATAGTAAATAGTTTGGAAAAGTAAATTTGTACTAAAACAATTTATTTTGAAAATAGTCCAGAGTCAAACTGTTCAATTCCCATCGTCTATTTCCAATAAATTCAATTTAAATTTCCACTTCCATTTAAATTGACTTAGTTCCAATTTGAATAGCTTCAATTTCCATTGAAATTGACTTAACCCCAAATTCAAGTTGAATTAATCCTCAATTCCTTTACTAAATTCAAATCAAATTCCATTTGATTAATCACAATTTTAATTAATTCAAATAAATTTCAAATTGAACCAATTTCAATTCATATCAATTTTTGTTTGAATTAATCCTAATTCCCATTTGAATTTTAACTTATTCAACTTCAATTTCATTTCAAATCAATCCAGTTCAAATTTTCCATTTGAATTTTTAGACTTATCCATCTTCAATCACAATTCTAATTAATTCAAATCAAATCCAATTTGAACTAATTTAATTTAAATCTCAACTTTAAACCATCTCGAATTATAAATTTGAGTTAAATTTTAAAGGTTGATTTAATCCTTTAAATCAAATTAACTTATATCTTTAAATCATTAAATTCTGAATCCAAATTCCATTTTTTATCCTATTTCAAAGTTCAAATAATAATTCAAATCCATTTTGAACAACTAAATCTTTGAAATACAATTTATCACCAAATTTAAATTTTGGAACCAAACCATTGAAGTTTTAACTTAAACATTCAAATCTTAAGTCCAAAATGATTCCATTTCATCTTAATAATGGATAAATTACCACACCCCATTTCTTCATTCATTTGAACAAATCCAATTTCAGATTATTAATAACAACAGGATGGTATCATTCAAATTATTTAAAAACATCCATCCATTTCCAACTTCCAGATCTCAAAATCTATTTTGAGATCACACAAATTCCCAATTCAAATTAACCATTTAACTTCCCGAGTTAAATCCCAATTTCATTTTGAAATTTCCAGTTCAGGTTGTTCATTCAAACTTATTTAACTTCTTCTATGTTAAATTCAATTTACTTAACCAGTCAACCCTGCTCAAATTTGAATTCCCGCTTCAAAATTCAAATTTAAACTTCAGATTAATATCCTTCCCACTTAAGTTTAAGACCTACTTCACTTTGGGTTTCACATCACATTCCAAGGAAAATTCAAAACTCAACCTTAGAGTTTATTTTCTTTACACACTTGGTTACTTTAAAATTTTAAACCACCTTTGGTTTTAAATTCAAACAAATTCCTTTAAAATTTCAAACAACCCTTGTTTGAAATAGGACCCCTTTCATTCGAATATATTAATAACATCTCTTATTTTAAAATATGATCATATTCAAAATAGTTTGAATAATAATGTTTCCATTCACATTTTGAAACCAATTCAAATGTTTAAATTTAGAATTCAGAACTTCACAGTTTAAAACCCACTTCAAATTACATGTTATACTTATTTAAAGGTTACCCCCCTAAAACATTTCATTTTTGTTTACTCATTACTGCACATTTAATTATTAAACACAACAATGATAATAACCAAGGAAACCAATCCATTATTATCTTTTTCTGAAATTCTTTTTCGAATTCTTGATTTTAATTTCAGTTTGAATCCATTTCAAACTTATCTTTATTTTATTTCAATTTGGTTGTATTTCTATTACCACTTAATTTATTTCTAATAATTTTAACAACCAATTACCTTCATTTTTATTAGACAGAAATATTGCTTTATATATATCAAAATAAATTCTTATAAAATCATTTAAAATATTTATATAAGAAAATAACAAGTACGCTCTCATATATACACACTCAACTCATTCTACGGTACCATTGACCCTATCCTTAATGAGTAAACCCACCAGAGCCAAGGTTCTCGCTTAACTTTCAGCTCTGATACCAAATGTAACGACCCGGAAATTTTCGATCCCAAAAATTCAGATAGTTAGGAAAAGAAGAAAGAGATAGAAGGAAAGGAATCAGAAACACAACACAGAATCTCACATTCGCAGCGGATCAAAATATAATATTAAATAATAACAATTTACAAATGAAATACTATATCTGTCAATTACATTTTAACACATCAGAGTTACAACATTTCACAAAACACTGGACATTTATACGTATCAACATGTCCTAGATAACAGTAACATATCACTGCGGAAATACTCTATACTTTCCTGCCATCCAGCTTGCCTCTTGAGCTCCAGAACGCCCTTACCTGAAAATCTGTAATACTCGGTCTGACCCGAGCATTACATTAAAGTAACACCCGGGTCAGGTTGGAAACCAGCGTGAGTAAATCCATATAATTTGAAATACTAAATT
Organism: Allium cepa; assembly: GCA_030765085.1. Lineage (NCBI taxonomy): Eukaryota > Viridiplantae > Streptophyta > Magnoliopsida > Asparagales > Amaryllidaceae > Allium > Allium cepa. Next base: position 959,320,492 of record CM060935.1, read on the forward strand.
CAAATCATGAAAGAAAACCCAGGTAACTCGTACTTCACTATGAGTTCATTACTTGTTATGCTCAACAGTTTGTTCCACAAGTCAAATTTTAAGTATTCTTACTTAGTTTCCAAAGTCCATATTATTCCATTTCAGTCTATTGATTATTTTTACATCAAATCCATATAGAATTCATGTAGAATACAAATCGAAGTGGTTTCGGGTATTACTGATACCCGACCTCAGTATCTTCAAATTCAAAATCATCTTAAAACAAAGCTGTTTAAGCTTTTAATAATTCCATTTATACCTATAGTAACAGATTCACATAGCAATTCTTTTTCAGATAGACATATAGCATCACAATCATCCACCAATCATAACAACAATCCAAAGCATTCAATAACATTCAGCTATTCATAAGCAATGATTTTAATCACACTATCTTCAATTAATTTAAAACAAGTTAAATTAATTCCTTCCATCGCTATAAATCCTGCTTGCTTAATCCTTAATTAATTACCAAATTAATTATCTTATATTGATTAATTAACCCTTAATTAATCACACTCATGAACAAACATTAATTAATTTCTTTTAATTAATCAACCCTTTTTACTAATTAACTTTTAATTATTCTCATTCATCACCCTTGATTAATTACATTCAATAATTAATTATTCTCTAACTATTCTCATAAATTACCCTTAATTAATCACCTAAATTGATTAACTATAAATTAATCCCACCAATTATTGATTAACCCTTTAATCAATACATAAATTTAATAATTATCCTTAAACCTATTTAATTTCATTATTCCTGTTTATTTAAAATAAACTTTTTAAGGGCTTATAAATAGTGAAATTCTTAAACTCAAAATAATTCTATCCCCAACCTTAACAGAATCCAAAACTTAAATATTTTGAATTGAAACGGATGATAACTTGTGTATTCTTAATCAAGTTTGAACATAAAAAACCCGTTATTTCTTATCTATTTTTAAAACTTGTTAACATATCAGGGGACCCGAGCCCATTCATATTTTATCCGAACCGATACTCTATTTTTCTCATCTTGTCACGACTTTAGTTTTTTTTTTAAAATTTTAAATGTTAAAACGATTACAGGCTAACATACTCGAAGTAAAACTCGAGACTAACTAGATTTAATTCGAGCTTAAACCCGAGAAGAACACTCACACAACCAAAACCGATATGCTGACATATCGTACACATGCACCGACCATCGGTGATGACCTGACCTACACATTCGCTCTGACAAATCGCCCAAGACTCCCTTAAAACACCTGACCACTCAGAAGAAAAGAACTCGAAAGCAAACAAAATCCAGCAGTTCGAACGAAACAGAAATAAAGTCGATCACCAAGATCCGCCACGCGACGCCTTCACCGATCACCGGAGGTCTTGACATCCAATCCAGAGACTCGCCGTAGTATTGCGCTACTATTCCACCTACCTTTACTGATTCCGATTCACTATAGTAGGAGAAATCGACTCGAAACCAACCCCGACTCAAACCACCACTAAAACCATCGACCTCGCTGCGTCACCACAGTGCTACATAAAATTTATGACTATTTTTCCCAGTATCCTTGTTCCATGAACCGCCTATGACCAGAAACCCGAGCATCCAAGATCTGCCGATCATCAGAATTTGCTCAAAACCCATTCGATGATCAACATACAATTTTACTAGAAATAATCACTTAAAAATCATGATTTTTGTACTAAAAATCCTAGATATTGATAGTGATTCAGATTTTAATCTTGAAAGTAGAAATTATTAAATTCGAAAAATTGATTCAAATTGAAGTTCACTATATTTCTCTTCTCCTGTTAAGACTGGCATCAGATAAAACTTGACAATATTCTTAAATTTGGTATTCTGTTAAAAACAAATAGATTTTATTACAACTCATAGCCTAAGAAGATCATATAAGGGAAATTTGATTTTCAAATCAAATATGAATTCAGTAAATCTTGGAACAAAGCTCTGTTTATATCAATATACTGACATGCACACCAACCAGTACAACATTTCACAATATGCAAGCACCAGATCACATTATTTCAACAATGTTCATAAACATCAAGATAGAATAGATTTGGGCTATTTGATAGGGTTATTTTGTTACTATAACCATGTCTTGACAGAGTTCACAGTAAATCAAGTTGTACATGTGGTCACTGCATAATCTTTGGTTGTTTAAAATCTTCACTTCCTCACTGATTTAGATAAGATTTCATATTAAAAGATGGAGTTTACTCACCTGTTAAAGGAAACAGAACACACGATTTGAGTTTAAATCTGGAATTTGAAGAAGAACTTGAAAACTTGATTTTGAAGACTTGAGTTGCTAAATAAAGAACATAGGCCTGGTTCTTAATGCTCTGATCAGAAGCTTGCTTTTGTTTTTTGAAACTTGGTTTATCTGGATCAGCTGATTTATGATGATCTGAGATTTGGTTCACTTTGATGTTGAATTTTTTTGTTTGATCCAAGTTTTAATTTGTTTCCAGTTGAAGTTGCTTTAGGCTGTAGCTTGGATTGTAATTGATTCCATTTCTTTAATTTCTTTTTCTTTTTACTTTCTAGTTCCAAATTTGATTTTATAGGTTCTTGATTATGAAAATGAAAAGTGAAAGAAGAAAAAAAAGATTGAGGAATGGATATGAAAATGTCTTTTTGAACAGCCCCTTTCCTTTATCTTTTTCTTTTATTAAATTTTACATTTTAAAGAAATATGCCACTTGTTGTTTGCATGCTTATACAAGGCTACAAATGTTAATTTACATTTCTAAAATAATTACACTTGTATTTGGTATGCATACTAATGTTTTTATATGATTTTTGATTATATTTTTTTTCTTTTTTTTTAGTTTGGTTTATACTTATATATAATTTTTAAAAGACGGTACATTAAACCCTTTTTACTAATCTTATTCTACATCATTAAACAAACACATAATATAGGATATTGTTATTTTAAAATATAAATTTTAAATAGCTTTTGAACTTATTGTATTGAATTCAAAATATGACCCCTAAATCACAATGTTTACATATATATATATATATATATATATATATATATATATATATGCACATAGACAAATTGTAGATAGAAGTTTTGAATTTTAAATTTCAAAAATAAAATTTTTAAAAAATAGATTGGATTTAATGTTCAAAAATTTTGAACTTTGTAATTCATTATTTATTATAATTTTAAATCAATTTATATTTTATACTTATATTCATACCTTTTCTAGTATTTATACATATATAACTTTTAAAAGAGAAGATTTTAAAATCTTAATCATACACTAATAATAATAATTATATACATATTTATTCTTTGAATTTCAAACCTCAAATTCAAATTCTATTTAAAGTCAATATATACATATATAAACAACATATATTTAATTCGTTTAACTTATAAATCAGTATTTCTATAAATTAACCCTGTTAATTATCAATTAACAGATACTCCAAAATCCGGGTTATTACATATTATTTCAAATGATTAATTTAAATCAATTTATTAAGTTCCGTAAATTTAGTTATATCAAAATTTATCTAATTAACCAAATTTTAAAATAATATTGTGTCAGTTTGTTCTGTCAAAGTATTTTAGAAATCCTATCGATAGCGTTGATCAGACGAACCAATCGGAAACCCAAATCAACATCAACAACTCAAACAACACAATATAAAACAAAACATTAATATTGATTTATAAGTATAATTCAAAATGTTTGGAAGATATATTGGAAACAAAATACAAGATGATTGAATAACACAATAGGGAGGTGGATAAGCTTAAATAAATCGCGGGCAACCTTAACCGGGTCACGGTTGACTTAAAGAATAAGTTCGATGTGGATTTTCTAGGGTAAATCTACATCCGATCTTAATAAATAGAGTTTGGAATAACAAAAGATATTAGCATCTAAACCAAGGATAGATATAAATCTCTGGTGAATCGATGCTAATTGTAAAGAAGTTTCCCCACTTTATATTTTTTTTTAAGATTGGCGAGACCACCAATTCACTATAAAGCTCATTCGAAGTGGAGTTATGGGATACTCCAGAATCAAAAGGAGATGAATAGTGAGGGAAACGAATGAATTTTGGAGCCACAAGGAACGTTCCAAAATTCAAATGAAATTTGAACCAAAGAGGAAGAGATTCAAGTTTGGATGAAAGTGATTCTGTAACTAAATTTACCATAAATTCTAAGTTTTGCCTCAAAGCCAAAGCTCTGATACCAAATGTAACAACCCGATATTTTCAACCATTCGCATTCGCACATGTCGGACTTGAATTGCTCAAAACCACGTAGTAAATAAAATTTGGCAAATCTTAGAACATACAGTAAATAATAATCACAGAACACAGACAAAGAGTAAGAAATGCAGAGGAAGTAAAAGAGATAGTATGTAACAACCCGCATATTTATCGATTATATATTTAAATATTTTATTTAAATATTTCACCGTTCATCGGATTTTGGTCCGAAAAGCTACTTTGTGCAAACAGTCGAATTGGGACTCGAGACCACCCCCATTGAGTTCAAAATGATGTTTGCGACCTTTTTGAGTATAAGCTTCGATATGTTTGGAGAAAGTTGATTTTTGCCACTTTTTCAATTAGGGTTTTGGTTTGGGCTGAACCCACTTACTAACTCAGTCCCAACCCACTCCAACTCTTCATTACTTCATTTCTAATTCCTAACTCTTCAAGCTTTCAACAATGGTGGAAGAGAAAAAGAATTAGAAACTCCCAAGCCCTAGTTGCTCTTGATAATCCAAATTCTTGCTCCAAATTCAAAGAGAAGGATAGGTAAGCCTCTTCTCCATCTTCTCCATCTCTTCTCCTCTTCAATTTCAGAAAATATCCTAAACCTAATTTAGGAAAATATGTGTTTTATTCTTAGATTGAAGCTTGTTGAGTAAGAGTGAAGAGTGGTTAGCCTTTCCTTTGCATTTGAGCTTCTTCTTCTTGTTCTTGAGTTAAAAAGGTGAGATTTTTAATCTCACATCTATGCTTATAATTCTCTTCTATTGTTAGGTATGAATTCCTAACATTTATTCGTGTGCATTTGCTTTTGGTTTGGATTGATTTGGTGAATATTTCAATTTTTAGTTTTTTGAGTTCAATCTTGTAAAAATCATAACTTTGAGGTTCAAATGTGTTTTTGTTGATGCATCGAGGAGCCAATAGGGCCGAGTAGCCGTTAGGCATAATTCCCTAGCATCCGTGCTCGTTCGGTTGCGAATTGGAGGTTGCACATCAATTAAATGGGCATCAATTTGCAGAGCATCAGGTTCGGCCGACCGACCCCCCTGGTCCGGTCGACCGACCTACTAGTAAAAGTGCAGTGCACTTCTCTGTTTCTGGTTCGGCCGACCGACCCCCCTGGTTCGGTCGACCGACCTGATGCCGAGAAGTTTTTTAAAACAAGGTCCGGTCGACCGAGCCCTGCAGCCGGCCGACCGACCTGTGCAATTTTGCCTATTTTCGCCTAATTGCTTGAATTTCCAACTCTAATCGATTTGTGTTGTTTCCCTATTTGTTGTTATCATTTGTTATTGACTTTGATGACTTATTTTCTTTGGGAATTCTTGGAATATCCATTTCAATGGATTCAGTATCGATTTCTTTGGATTTTATTCACGTTTTCGAATGTGAATCTTAGTGATTGATTGTTCCTACAATCTTCTTTGTGATTTGTCACTTTAAAAATATAAAGGTTTTCTATACTAGTAGTAAATATCAAAACTCTTTCCTCAAACGATTTCAATACTATTTTAATACCAAATTCGTTTATAAAACTGTTTTTCCAATCTATTAGTATATATAAACCTTTACCTCACTCGTATGAGAAATCTAATTAAACGACTTAGTAAAACAAGTGGTATGAAACGCTTGCGTTCACTTTGTTGGTTAATTCTTGGACTTGTTCGATTGAAACTCTTGTGACAATTTTCTAGTGGAGATCTACAATTTGTTCGTAAATATTTAAATTAAGCTAGTGGTTATGGGACATGAAGCTAAGCTCATATATTTACTAGCTTATTGTAATTGACACTTCTCGTTGATCATGACGATCATCTTTATGGTTTAGACTAGCAATGTGCGATGTCTCTTTGTTTGCGAGGTTAGGCTAGACACCACTTGTGCGATTCCATTCACACATACTTTTTCGGTTAGCCTAGACACCATTTGTGTGATTCCGCTCACACATACCTTTTTGCTTTTTGGTTAGGCTAGACACCATTTGTGTGATTCCATTCACACATACTTTTTCGGTTAGCCTAGACAACATTTGTGTGATTCCGCTCACACATACCTTTTTGCTTTTTGGTTAGGCTAGACACCATTTGTGTGATTCCATTTACAGATACTTTTTCGGTTAGCCTAGACACCATTTGTGTGATTCCGCTCACACATACCTTTTTGCTTTTTAGTTAGGCTAGACACCATTTGTGTGATTCCATTCACACATACTTTTTCGGTTAGCCTAGACATCACTTGTGTGATTCCGCTCACACATACCTTTTTGCTGATTTCTGGATTTCGTGTGTTGATTTCTGGAATTTATATCATTGACTTGTTATACAGGTTTAGGGTATGATGCCCTCTTTGGATCTTTGAGAAGGTTCTTGTGATATTGATTAATCTCTTGTTGATTATCATTTACATGCTTATAGTAGTATGCCATTATGGATATTATGTTTATGCCATATCTTTCATGTTATATCATGTCATCTGATATTTATAGCTAGACTGATCCGTTTATTATTTTCTTATGAAATAATACTCGGGTCAGACCGAGATGTTACAGGTTCTTCTGCTTGACTTCTCCCCTGGGATTCATTACTCTGACTTTTGGGCAAACTACTTAGATTAGTAGTTTATTTTGTTGTATACACTTGAGATATAGACTCATAGTTGTATTCTTTTGTATAGCACGTGTTGCTATTCTTTTGTATTATCGTGGATCTTTTTGACCACTACTCTGATGTACACTTTCATGTGTTATATTCATATCTATTTCCGCCTTTGTGATATGAATTGTCTGTGACCGATTTGTGTTATGTTTATTTCTATATTTGTTTTCGAAAATTTTATATAGCCACTGTTTATAGCTTTGAGTTTGTATCTGTATGTCGGATTTCCTCTTGAGATGAAAACTTATATTATTACTATCTGACATATCGGTGCTTGCACAAAGCAATTACATGGATGGTCGCTCCTCAACAGCCTTATTCTCCGTGCTAGTTGACAGCATTCACAGTAATGTTCTTGGCTAGCGTGGGTATAGAGGTGGGGCGTCACAGCTTGATATCGGAGCCAAACTTTGGAACAATGTAGAATAATATAACAAGGATCATCGTCCTAAGTCTTTCTTAGGAGTCGTGCTTTAGGATTTAATTCGAGTCTTCGTACCGATTCATCCTATTTTCTTTATGATTCCTTGTTTTATCTATCAAGATTGCTTGATATTCATTTTGAGAATAACTTTTTCCTCTTCTTTCTTTCTTTCTTAAAGAAGAGAAATGGTTAGACCAGGCCGTTCCAGCGCCGGTCAATCTAATGCTACTCCTCAGGATGGAGTATTCATGTCTGCTCAGCAGCTTTTAGATCTCGTGAAGAACGCTCAAGCTGGAGGACCCAATCCAGAGCCTACTCATCCTAGATCCGGTTTTGCACGCTTGTGCAGAGACTACACCGATTTGGGTGGAAGGCCATTCAAGGGATCCGAGAGTGTTATTGAAATTCAAGCTTGGCTCAAATCATGCGATCGCATCTTTTCTCGCATGAACCTTATTGATCTACATCGAGTCCAAGTGGCTTCTAGCATGCTCCAAGAAAGAGCATTAGATTGGTATGAGCTTTTAATTTCTAAAATCGTTGAAGCGGATCTCACTTGGGAGCAATTCCGGGAAAGGTTCGGATTGAAATTTGTGCCGGAGGCTGAAAAAGTAACTTTGGCCCGGCGTTTTATTGACCTTGTTCAAGATGAATCTTCTGTGACAGACTATGTCGCATCTTTCGAATCTCTTTCTGAATACGGGATTGAGTATATTAATACCCCGATGAAGAAAAATCAGAGATTCGTTTATGGCTTAAATAAAAATCTTAAGAAGCCACTACTCCTGAAACTAGAAGTCGCATTTGATCAACTCGTCGATATCGCTATTCGTCTTGAAGAGACTGATAAAGAAAGTGATGTTGAAATAGCAGCTTCCAAACCCAACTTCAACAATAAAAAGAGACCCAACGAAGTCCAAGGCCCTTATCCCAACAAAAAGGGTAAGCAAGCAACGCCTGCTGCAAAGGCTCCTTCTCCTAGTAGTGCGAGATGCTTCAACTGTGGATCTGGGGATCATTTTGCTAATAAGTGCTCAAAGCCCAAATCGTGTCGCTATTGTAAGAGCCCAGATCATTTCATCCATCAATGCCTCAAACGTGAAGCCAAGAGGGAGGGAAAGTTGAATGTGGCTCCAGCCCTTGGCAACACATCTCGTGGCCAAGGTATTTTTCATTTAATCCTTGATTACATTTATTTTGTGGTCTTCTTATTTGAGTTCTTTTTGATATGGGTTTCATCTCACTCTTTTATATCAAAAGAACTTGTCGATTCTTTTTCTTTGAATATTTTGGGCTTGATGACTTCTTTGAGGATTGCGAATCCGGATGGTAGATCTGCAACACTCAATTCGCTTTTATTTGATGTCAAAATTATTTTATGTGATTTATCTTTCCGAGCCGATATTTTTACTTAGGCTTCGGAATTGATTTTTTTGTAAGGATTGGCTAAATCATTGTGAAGCGCATATCCTATTTGTCCCATGTGGACTATTCATCTTTGACATTTTCAATCTGTTAAGCAGATTTCTATTTTTCCTTTATGATTTTGATTCCAACTTGATGGCATCATTTTATTCCTTAAGCCCACTTATAAGGAAAGTGCTATTTCTCTCATTCATGTAGTTAGAGAAATTTTCCGGAATTTTTGAGCTTGTCTTAGGATTATCACCTAAGTAATCTTTTGTGTGGTGCTAAGGTCTTTTCAGTTTGACCTTGCCACCGATTTTCATTTGGCTACGAGTTGCGGAAATTAGCATTCCACTTACCGCATTCCGCACTCGTTATGATTCTTATGAATGACTTATTATGTCATTCAATTTGTCCAGCTTATTTCATCCACTTTATAAATCGAATATTCTATGAATATCTCGATGACTCCATTCTTGTATTTATTGATTTTGGATGAAAATAGCAATTTAAAATTTTGTAAATCTTTTTCATAAGATTTATTTATAAGTATAATTGGATTTTTGTTCTTAAAACGAACAAAGAATATTCTTAGAAGTTTTTGAGAAACTCACTTATCCTATAGAAGATGATTTTTTGATTGTATTGCCCATTGAGTGCTTTAAGAATTCTGGTCGATGCGCTTGATCAACGTTATCGATAGGAATTTCCTAAACGCTTTGATGAGACAGTCAGACACGATATGTTGACTTGTAAAAATGTAAATTTTTTTGTAGAAAGATTATTACATAAAAATAAAAATGTAGTTTTGAAAGTTTTAACTTTTCGGGAAAGGAGAATTATTTAAAAGAAGTTCTTTCTTTCGATACTCTTATTCTTGAGATTCCTGGAGGGGAACCAAGACTTTGCTATTTGTACCGATACTAGTCGTATTGGTTCGGAATGCCATTCTCTTGCAAAGGAGAACGTGCTATCACTTGTGCTTCTAAATCATTATAGCTTATCGAGACTAGATATGCCACTCATGATCTAGTGTTCGTGGCTATTGTTTTACTTTTGGAATTTGGCATCATCATTTTTGGATGAGAAATTTGTTCTCCACCTCGATCATAAATCTTTGGAATATCTATGTTCTCTTAAGGAACTTCATGTTGACTCGAGTTCCTGGCATCTTATGATCTTGATATTCTTTTTATTCCCGGAAGGGAAATCGTGTCGCCAATGCGCTTTGTCGTAAGCAACTAGTGGTTGATTCTTTGATGATGTTTGAATGGAATTATCTTTTTATCAAGTTCATCGGACGTTTTGATATACTTCGTTCTATTGAGCTTTATCTCATTTCTTTTATGGACTAGCGTCCGGCGTTCTTTTATGGTATTCGATTCATCAGATGTATTATTATTATACTACATCGATGTTCCATCTTATCTGGATCAATGGATGTACCATTTTTATACTACGTCGTTGCACCAGCTCAATTTTATGATATTCATGACGTTTTCCACGTCTTTTAACTATGGAAATGCTTTTATGTTGCCGGTTTTTATTCTTGAGCCCGGTGTTATTGAGGGGATTGAAGTTTCACCAAATTTGACTTTTGAGCAACATTCTATTCGCATCATTGCTTCGGAGGTTGAGCGCCTTCGATATAAAGATATTCTTTTTGATAGAAGTTCAATGGTTCTCAAATCCTAAGGATTTCTCATGTGAAATCTTGAGAATTCATCGAACGAAAACTTTCGGATTTACTCCTTCGTGCTCTTTATGGTGAACTTCTTGATTCAAATTTTCTTTTGTGTTAATATGCTTCTATGGTTGTTACTTCTTGTATTTCCTTCTTAATTATTGCGAGGATGCAATTTCTTTAATGAGGGGAGTCTGTAACAACCCGCATATTTATCGATTATATATTTAAATATTTTATTTAAATATTTCACCGTTCATCGGATTTTGGTCCGAAAAGCTACTTTGTGCAAACAGTCGAATTGGGACTTGGAACCACCCCCATTGAGTTCAAAATGATGTTTGCGACCTTTTTGAGTATAAGCTTCGATATGTTTGGAGAAAGTTGATTTTTGCCACTTTTTCACTTAGGGTTTTGGTTTGGGCTGAACCCACTTAATAACTCAGTCCCAACCCACTCAAACTCTTCATTACTTCATTTCTAATTCCTAACTCTTCAAGCTTTCAACAATGGTGGAAGAGAAAAAGAATTAGAAACTCCCAAGCCCTAGTTGCTCTTGATAATCCAAATTCTTGCTCCAAATTCAAAGAGAAGGATAGGTAAACCTCTTCTCCATCTTCTCCATCTCTTCTCCTCTTCAATTTCAGAAAATATCCTAAACCTAATTTAGGAAAATATGTGTTTTATTCTTAGATTGAAGCTTGTTGAGTAAGAATGAAGAGTGGTTAGCCTTTCCTTTGCATTTGAGCTTCTTCTTCTTGTTCTTGAGTTAAAAAGGTGGGATTTTTAATCTCACATCTACGCTTATAATTCTCTTCTATTGTTAGGTATGAATTCCCAACATTTATTCGTGTGCATTTGCTTTTGGTTTGGATTGATTTGGTGAATATTCCAATTTTAGTGTTTTGAGTTCAATCCTTTAAAAATCATAACTTTGAGGTTCAAATGTGTTTTTGGTGATGCATCGAGGAGCCAATAGGGCCGGGTAGCCGTTAGGCATAATTCCCTAGCATCCGTGCTCGTTCGGTTGCGAATTGGAGGTTGCACGTCAATTAAATGGGCATCAATTTGCAGAGCATCAGGTTCGACCGACCGACCCCCCTGGTCCGGTCGACCGACCTGCTAGTAAAAGTGCAGTGCACTTCTCTGTTTCTGGTTCGGCCGACTGACCCCCCTGGTTCGGTCGACCGACCTGATGCCGAGAAGTTTTTTAAAACAAGGTCCGGTCGACCGAGCCCTACAGCCGGCCGACCGACCTGTGCAATTTTGCCTATTTTCGCCTAATTTCTTGAATTTCCAACTCTAATCGATTTGTGTTGTTTCCCTATTTGTTGTTATCATTTGTTATTGACTTTGATGACTTATTTTCTTTGGGAATTCTTGGAATATCCATTTCAATGGATTCGGTATCGATTTCTTTGGATTTTATTCACGTTTTCGAATGTGAATCTTAATGATTGATTGTTCCTACAATCTTCTTTGTGATTTGTCACTTTAAAAATATAAAGGTTTTCTATACTAGTAGTAAATATCAAAACTCTTTCCTCAAATGATTTCAATACTATTTTAATACCAAATTCGTTTATAAAACCGTTTTTCCAATCTATTGGTATATATAAACCTTTACCTCACTCGTATGAGAAATCCAATTAAACGACTTAGTAAAACAAGTGGTATGAAACGCTTGCGTTCACTTTGTTGGTTAATTCTTGGACTTGTTCGATTGAAACTCTTGTGACAATTTTCTAGTGGAGATCTACAATTTATTCGCAAATATTTAAGTTAAGCTAGTGGTTATGGGACATGAAGCTAAGCTCATATATTTACTAGCTTATTGTAATTGACACTTCTCGTTGATCATGACGATCATCTTTATGGTTTAGACTAGCAATGTGCGATGTCTCTTTGTTTGCAAGGTTAGGCTAGACACCACTTGTGCGATTCCATTCACATATACTTTTTCGGTTAGCCTAGACACCATTTGTGTGATTCCGCTCACACATACCTTTTTGCTTTTTGGTTAGGCTAGACACCATTTGTGTGATTCCATTCACACATACTTTTTCGGTTAGCCTAGACACCATTTGTGTGATTCCTCTCACACATACCTTTTTGCTTTTTGGTTAGGCTAGACACCATTTGTGTAATTCCATTCACACATACTTTTTCGGTTAGCCTAGACACCATTTGTGTGATTCCGCTCACACATACCTTTTTGCTTTTTGGTTAGGCTAGACACCATTTGTGTGATTCCATTCACACATACTTTTTCGGTTAGCCTAGACACCACTTGTGTGATTCCGCTCACACATACCTTTTTGCTGATTTCTGGATTTCGTGTGTTGATTTCTGGAATTTATATCATTGACTTGTTATGAGTACAGGTTTAGGGTATGATGCCCTCTTTGGATCTTTGAGAAGGTTCTTGTGATATTGATTAATCTCTTGTTGATTATCATTTACATGCTTATAGTAGTATGCCATTATGGATATTATGTTTATGCCATATCTATCATGTTATATCATGTCATCTGATATTTATAGCTAGACTGATCCGTTTATTATTTTCTTATGAAATAATACTCGGGTCAGACCGAGATGTTACAGGTGCTTCTGCTTGACTTCTCCCCTGGGATTCATTACTCTGACTTTTGGGCAAACTACTTAGATTAGTAGTTTATTTTGTTGTATACACTTGAGATATAGACTCATAGTTGTATTCTTTTGTATAGAACGTGTTGCTATTCTTTTGTATTATCGTGGATCTTTTTGACCACTACTCTGACGTACACTTTCATGTGTTATATTCATATCTATTTCCGCCTTTGTGATATGAATTGTCTGTGACTGATTTGTGTTATGTTTATTTCTATATTTGTTTCCGAAGATTTTATATAGCCACTGTGTGATAGCTTTTAGTTTGTATCTGTATGTCGGATTTCCTCTTGAGATGAAAACTTATATTATTACTATCTGACATATCGGTGCTCGCGCAAAGCAGTTACATGGATGGTCGCTCCTCAATAGCCTTATTCTCCGTGCTAGTTGACAGCATTCACAGTAATGTTCTTGGCTAGCGTGGGTATAAAGGTGGGGCGTCACATAGTAGTTCATGAAGCTACTATGTAAATATAACAGAGTTAAATAAAATACAATAGAATAAATAAAGTACAACAGAATTCTTAAGATGATAACCAAGTACAAGCTGAATAGAACAACAGAACTGAATTAGATAAAACTAGATAAGAAGATAATCTCCAGCGATTCCAATCTCCAGAAAGTGGAATCCAAATCTATGAATAACTCAGGCTGGTTCGAGCGTAAATAAAAATACAAACACTCGAGTCGGGACAATATATACTTATATAATGTAAACCAGCTCAAGTGAACTGTAATAAGGTACAAGTAACTTAAAGGATGCCTGGGACCGCCCATCCTCTAAGGATCTGTTAAAATATTTACTATACAGTAATATTGCGCTATTATAATAATGTCTACAGTAAAATAAATTTACTTTTAAATAGCATTCCGGGCTACCCATATCACCCTTCACACATAATAGTCTCAGTAGTCCATCCAGTATCAGCATATCTCCAGATCGAGAGACTACCTTAAATACTCCATGGGCTACGAGAGAAAAACAAACTCGTAGTAAAGGCTCGGTATGGTAGGTGACACGACACATAAGGCAAAGCCAAGGTAGATATACCAATTACGCACATGGGCTGGTGGTAACGCAACAGCCACATACTTTCAAAATATATATCTTTCAAAATTCATTTCAAATCATTATTTGAATTCAAATCCAAATATATACATTTAAATGTCCTTTTTAAGTCAAAGATATCATTCATTTATTATCCTTTTTAATTCAAAAATATCATTCATTTATTATCATTTCAAATCACCTTTTATATAGTTTTATATTTAAATAAATAATTCATATAAACCATTTAAAAGTGAAGTCATTATGTTTAAAATCAAATATTTAGTTCCCAAAATTTTAGGCAAATTTTGAGCTCATTTATTTAAATCAAAATCTCAAACATTCATCTCATCCTACCGCAACATTTATCAAGTGCTACTGCAACCCTTTATTCAATTTTAGATTTTAATTATCTTTCTATTATCACGACACTTACCAAGTGCTGTAATACCACATAGTTATAATTTATACAAGTTCATTTTTATCAACCACAGCACTTACAAAGTAATATCAATATATCAAAATAAAGATCTAATCATTTCCTAACCATTTCAATATATCAAAATATCATATCTTTCAAAATTCATTTCAAAACCATATTCATTTTATTCAATTTAAAATACCATTTCAATTTACATTTCAAAACAGTTTATATTTCAAATCAAATTACTTCATTTAAATCAAAAATGAAGTCATTACATTTAATAATTAAATTATTAAATTTCCAAATTTTCAACTTTCAAAGTTCATTTATTCACTTAATTTTATCAAAACAGTGAAAATTCACTTTTCACAGCATTTAGAAAACGCTATGGAAGGTTACATTCAAAACAGTTCAATTTAACAAAAGACAACATTTTCAAATACTATAATAGGGTTTACTTAAATTTCAAATAAACTTAGTTAAATTCAATAATTATGGCACTTACAACAATGCTATGATAGCCTTTAATTAAATTTAGCTTTTTAGTTCATTACCATCAACTGCAGCATTTACAAATGCTGTAATATCATTTATATTACATATCATAGCATTTCAAAAATGCAGTTAATTAACTTCAGATATTTAATATAATTTCACAAACAATTATATTTTTATTTAAAACATTTTTGACTTATAAAATCATGCATTTTCACATTTATAAACATCATTTAATTTTCCTTAAGTTTATGATTTTATAAAGTTAAATTTCCATTCAAAAATCAAGATTTAATAATAATTCACTTATTAAATTTCAACATTCAATTTTAAATTCATTGAATTAAATTTCAACTCAACACTTAAGTTTAAAATTAAAATATATAACTTAATTTCAATTTTATTTACTTAACTTAAAATTCACTTTTAAGCCAAATTCACAAATTCCCATTTTGGTTATATTTCAAAATTTCAACTTATATAATCATTCATTTCACATTTTAACTATATTCAAAAATCACTAATATATTATAAAATCATTTATATCCATTTAAAGTCAAAATATCATAAATTTATCATATTTTCACATTTAGTTTAAATTCCATTTAAAATTAAATCAAAATTTCCAAAGTAACTTACATTCAAATTCTCTAACTTTTCCATAATTTATTTAACTTATAAATTTCCAGAAAATCAATAATACTTTACAAAAATCATTTTTAATTAAGTTTAAATTAAAATATAGCAACATTTACATTTCCAAAATATTTTAAAAATCTTAGAAAAACATTTTTTAACTACTGGTCTGTATATAATTTTCTACGCTAGGTAAGGTGATACGGGTAATATATCATTTCAACCCGTAATTTACAAAGAAAACCGGGTTTTACCATTTCAAACCCTCAGTCCCAAGTAAATGAAAATAATTGAAAATCGTTCAGGCCTATCATTTCAGCCCATAACGATTTTCCCTTATTCTAAAGTCCGTTCAGGTATGTATGATTTCAACCCATAGTGATTCTAATCTAAAGGAACTTGAAGTGTGATAAACTGATATAAATAATAGAACATCATAATATAGCAGTAACATACGATATAACAGGTGTTTAAGCATGGTTGAACATCATATGATCATAAAATAGCAGATATAATATGGTGATGCATTTTACAGATTCACAGGTGATCGATTTACTAGTTATATAAGTACAAAATTGTCT
Organism: Allium cepa; assembly: GCA_030765085.1. Taxonomy (NCBI): domain Eukaryota; kingdom Viridiplantae; phylum Streptophyta; class Magnoliopsida; order Asparagales; family Amaryllidaceae; genus Allium; species Allium cepa. The sequence goes on from CM060935.1 coordinate 959,336,808, forward strand.
GGTGAGAATAACTCACTGGTATAAGCTAGAGATAACGATCAAAAGCACAAACTAAGATCTAAACAAGCACGATAACATGATACAGAGACGAGTGAAAGAGCCAAAGTGTCGATTCCCTTGAATACAAGTCAAACAAAACAATATAATATACATAAGTTTTCAAATTCAAATACGATAAACTGAGCAAGAATTGACTGCACAAATCAAAGCAAATTTTTTTTGCACTTGCTTCCAGCATATATTGAGCTCGGCCATAAGTGAAATGCAAAGCTAAGGCAAGGTTCTTGGTTCAGGTTTGGGTTCCTAAGGGTCGACCTATCATGGTTTGAAGGTGATGCAAAGTGGTGGTGATGGAAACTACACTTACAAGGCAACATACATGGATTCAAGTCCAAACTAAGCTCGGCCAAGGACATGAAGGTCACGGGCATCATTGTGGGGTCCAATATGATGATGTGGCCGAGAGTCCAGGCGGTACTGGAGGTGGTGGAGGTGGTGTTGGTGGCGGCCATGGGTGGTGGAAGTGGATGTATGCATGGTAGTGCTCGGCTAAGGACAAAAAGTGGAGTTTTGGTGAACTTTAGGTGATGGATCAATCAACTAGGAGGCACGACTTGGGGTTTGGCCAGAGAGGAGGTGGTGATGGAGGTGTTCTCAGAAGATGGTGGAGGTGGCAGGGAATGGTGATGGAGGTGGCCGAACCTATGGTGAAGGAGATCAAGTGCAAATTCATTATCAAAGAAGAATAGAAGTAAAACAAAAGAAAAGAAAAAGATTTTTACCCAAATTTTTCTCAAGGCTATGGCCGAATTTTTTTCTTCAGGAAATGAGAAAAGAGATGTACATGAATGATAAAGAAAGTATGTGGCTGAAAGGATTGAGAAGTAATGGCAATATGAATGAAAAGTTAGGTTACATTTGAAAAGGTGGAAGATAAAAAGCCATAGCAAAGTCAAAAGACGTAGCCTTTTGAAATTACCTTTAATTTATTTATATAAGTTTAAATTACTGAAAATAATAATAATTTCAGTTTAAATTTCTAAAATGAAACAAAATATAAAATATAAATAAATAAATATTTATTATATATGATTAAAACAAGAAAATAGCACAAAAATGAAAACTAGTCTAGAAAATTTGAAAATAAATAGAATAAATTTTGGGAAAATTTTATGGACTTGGAAAATATTTATAACTAAAGATATGAACATAAATAAAAATGCATTCACAAAAATAAATAAATAAATTTTAATTAAATATAATTTAAATGAAGAAAATAGCAAAGAAAATAGAAACTAGGCTTTAAAAATAGAAAATAAATTCAATAGGCTTTGGAAAATTCAAACATCACTTTAAAAATATTTAAAAGTCAAAATATACATAATGTAACATAAATATACAAATTAGAATAAGATATATCAAGTAAAAATATCATTTATATAAATTAAAATAAAGAATATTGCTAAATAACCCTATATACACACAATATTGTAAAGGGTATAACTTTCACAATTTTAATCCAATTTCAACGAAACGAAAAGCAATATTCATGATATTAAATCTATTTTCATAGTAAAATATAAAACTTAAGAATTCATATATTTAAACTTAAAATTTAAAAGTCAAAGTTTGACCAGTTTTGACCGCAAATCCATTTTTTAGGAAAATATTCAATTTATACTAGTTTGAAATTATAATTCATATAATAATCAAAATTTAAATTTAAAAATGAAATGTTTGAAACAATTTTTTTTAAAATAATTTCAAAATAAAATAAAGTCAAATTTAAATTATATGCAAAAAAATCTAGGGTTATTACATCCAGAGTTCTTATAGTTGTTTCTCTTGAGATTATTCATCTTTTTGTATTTTAGAAATTTTCGAAAATTCTTGGTCATGAAGGCTATCTCTTCATCATTATCGTTGTTTGAGTCTGATCCATCAATCAATGCATTGAATGCCATTAATTTCTTTTCAGATGCTTTGTTTTCTCTTCTCCCAATCATTTGAACTTCAAATGACATTAGATTTCCAATTAATTCTTCTATCTTTAAGATACTGATGTCATTTGCCTCCTCGATCGCAAGTGTCTTTTGATCCCATTCGAGCGTAAGAGAATTTAAAAATTTTCTGACTCGATCTTCTTTCGAAAATTCCTTTTCCAAGGATATTAGAGAATGCACAATATCCCGAAATCTACTATATATATCTAAAATAGACTCATTAGAATTCATTTTAAATAATTGAAACTGATATGTGAGCATGGAAATTTTGGTCTGTTTAACTTTGCTTGTTCCTTCGTGAGTAACTTGCAAAGTTTTCCAGATTTCATATGCAGACTTACAAATTAATACTCTATTAAATTCATTCCTATCAAATGAACAAACCAGGATATTCATTGCTTTAGAATTATTTTGTGCAACAGTCTTTTGCATAACGGTGCACTGTGCAAAATCAGTTGTGGGTTCAGAATATTCAGTCTGTGTGATATTCCCAAGTGTCTAATCCTACAGATTGTAAATATATTTTCATCCTGCATGCCCAATATGCATAGTTACTGCCATTAAAAAGTGGTGGTCTGACAGTAGACCGACCTTCTATAAATGAACCAGTGACGGGGATAATAGAACTTGTATTGGTAGTGTTACTAGTACCACTGTTGGTAGCCATTTTGAAAATTTTTCAAAATTTAGATTATGAAAACTTTTGAAAACCTTGCTCCGATCCAAATGTAAGAAATGTGAAATACGGATCTTAAGGCTAGGATTAACACTAGAGGGGGGTGAATAGTGTTTAACGGAAATACTAAATCTTTTTGAGTTTTTGTTAATTTGAAACACAAATGTATGCAATATTCAGGCACAGATATGATCACAGAAACAAACACAGATGCAGAAATAAAGTGAAAGTAGTAAAGGAAAGAACACACCGGATTTTATACTGGTTCGGAGTTACCCTACATCCAGTTCCGCACACAAGTACGTATTTCCTTTCAAAAGCAAATTTTACAATTACACCATCGATTTCAAGGCCACGAGGTATACCTCTTCAGATTCACAATCCTCTGGGTAGAGATACTTGATTTCATGGGCAACAAGTTCACCTAATTGATTTCGAAGTCTATAATAACACCATTTCTTGCTTGATTGATTTCAAAGGCTACAATCACACCTTTTCTCGCTAAATTGATTACAAAGGAGTCTATAACTTTGAATATCACTGAGGATCTTGTTGAGATAGTGATAGAGAATCAAAGCAGAAATGATCTAGTTAGATTCAATGGTGATTTCGGCAGAGTAATGGTAAGAATATATATATAAAGAAATGTGGAAGAAGAAGAGTGAAATCCAGAAAAATATAATTAGAAATTCGTTGAAAACAACCCCTTTTTATAGAAGAACAACAGTCATGTCCATTCGTGAAGGGATATGACGAATAGACACTTCTTTTGAAATTTAAATTTTGAAATTAACTGCCACTATATCGACAAGGGTATCTTGGGTATGTCGACATGCCAAAGGAAATTTTGATGATTTGTTTTTCATTGAAAATAACTTCTATCTTATATTAAAACTGTTTTAAACGTTATATAAATATACCTAAATATAGTTAAAATATATAAGTAAATATAGAGAATAATAATTTGGTATATATATAAAATTTTATTATAATTTTATATTTAAATTTAAGTACAAATATTAAAAGTTAAATATATTATTGCTAAAAGATAGTTTAAGACTAAGGATAATTTGTTTTTGAAATTAAAGATTATTTTGAGGCTAAAAGTATTTAAAATCAGGATAGATGTTTTTGATTCTTTTTAAAAGGAAGGTTTTCAAATCATTTTGAAAACAAGATAATTTTGTAAAATCATTTGAATAAAAGTTAGCGGATACAAAACAACGTTCCACTAGATTTTTTGTAGGTTCCATCCTACTTAGGGTTCCATCCCTTTAATGGGAGCGAAGTGGATTCCACTCCACGAATAAATTGGATTTTAAGATGCCGTAGGTGCAATCCTACTTAAGGATCCATCCCTTTAACGGGCTCGAAGTGGATTCCACTCCACGAATAAATTGGATTTTAAGATGCCAGTGTTTTTCTAGGAGTTTTAGAAAAATTCCTAATTAAATTACTTGAAATCTTGAACTCTTGATAATCTTGATATTCTTGATACTCATGAGTCTTCAATCTTGATATCTTGAATCTCTATATTGTGCAGTCATCATTTTTGGTGCCTGCATGGTTAAATCCTGCATATATATATATATATATATATATATATATATATCTAAACTATAATGTTAATATTTATATTTTATAATCTTATTCTAAGGTTGTTGTCTTCAAAACCATCATCTCAAGGACTAATGGCAAAAAGTAAACTTTAAATGAGTGAGGAGGTAAAGTTTTAAATAGTCCTCGGATTTAAGTAAAAGGTGGAGATTTATATCTCCTTGTTTGTTCTTTCTTTTAGTCGATTCAAAAATACAATTTTTCATTCAAAACTTATCCCCTTTCCTTATGAATGACCATATCATGAGTCAAACGGGCCCACTCTCTAAATCCAATCAGCATTTACTTAATTTAAATCTAATTTGATTATTTATCGATATATATATCAACGCATACATAAATAATTTTTATACAAGCACTTTATTAAATACTAATGACATTCAAATAAATCAAATAAAATTAAATAATTAATGTTCCATAAACATTAGGTAATTTAATTAATTATAACAATCATAATTAAATTAAATTGTGTGATATTTCAGAGCATTCTATATTGCGGTTGTGCGGGTCAAAGGTGTAAATTCAGTTAGTGACTAACATTGAAAAATTCGAATATCAACGTTCACATGTCGCATTAGCTAGCGGTGTGACAATTTATAGCTTACTTATTTTTTAGTAAATCTTAATTACCTTTTTTAGGTGGTACTTGGTAGTAATGGTTATTTACACCAATTATCTTCTTTGAAACTATATCTTTTTAAGAATTATGGAATTTTGTTTTAGCCAAAATTCGAATATCATTAATTCAACTTGCTTAATCCAAGCACAAAGTCCTTGGTCTCAATGGATGTATTGATGTCCTGTCTCGAAGCATCTTTCAACAGAAATATTTGAAACATCGAGTTATTTTTTAATATGTTAAAATTCTAATGATTCTAAAGCTTTGTAATTACTATCACATAACATATTATTTAAGGATTATCTATTAGATATACTTAAATTAATTAACTAATATAAAATAGCATGATAAGTATATAACAGAAATAAAAACACCTTTTATTTTGAGTCGGATTTTATTAAGAAGCTAATAATTTAAAATAAATTACAGAATTGTCCCTAAGGAATAGCCCTAACTCTATCAATCTCCCACTTACACTTGGGACCAATTATCAAATCCCAATCTCATCCCTTCAATCATCTTGTTGAGAACTAATTGAGCTAGTCCTTTCGTGAATGGATATGCTATGGCGTACTTATTACCTACTCTTATAATTACAACTTCTTTCTTCAACCTGTCCTAAGCAATTTGCCACATCATCTAGGTCTTCCCAGCACATTCCTGACAACTTGGTCCTTTGCAATGTTCATCTATCCTTAAAAAGTACTGACAATAACCAACATGCTAGCTAGCACTATCAGGAGAAAGCACTTCATTTTCCTTGCAACATAGCAAATGACAAGTCATACAACCAGCTATACTATGAACTGTAGTAAGTTTTCCAAAAGCATACCTACTCTAGTAGCATGCCATTAGCATTAAATGTGTATTAAATGTAAAGTATGCACATAGTGCTGAGGGACAAATGGTATGGTTCTCAACCACACATTCCATTCCACCTTTACAACTGTTTTCCATCAGCCTATATGACATGATATGATGTACATGCTTGCTTCTCGCCTGTTTTACAACGGACCCGTAAATTCGTCACTTATAAAAATATGATTGAATTTAATTTTTTTAGTTTAATTGACTAAATAATGGTTTTTAAATCACAATTTTTTTGATTTATAAGTAATAATAGAAATATTATTTTCAAACTTCGTTTACAAATATATGTATAGTAAACAAGAGGTGAAAATATGAATGTAAATCGAAACCAAAATTTATAACGATTCAACGTATAGAAATTGTAGAAAGTTGTGAATTCTACATGGCATCCAAATGAACACATATATATACCCACCTAAGAAAACATGTGCACATGTACATGAACACTTATATATATATACATATATTAAATATAAAAACATATAAGATATAAACAACTCCTTCTCACATAAGAAACCAATCCTTACCATCAAACATCACATCCATGCAAGCACATTTCTCGATGTGACATGGCAAAGCTAGGGGTTATGGAGGGGGCATGGCTAAAATAAGGCAGTGATGGAAGAAGGTAGCCATGCATAGGGTAATGATGAAAAGAGGAGGAGCATGTAGTGGTGGAGCAAGAATCTAAACTAATTATTACATATATTATCACCATCAAATGTCAAATCAAAGAGGCACATGGCTTGACCCCTCTATGATGTGATCATGACCATACCTAAGTGGGAGGTGGCAACGCATAGTGATGGGAGGAGGAGGTGGCATGGTGATGTATGATGATGAAAGGAGGAGATGTTTACACTTATCCATTTGCCTGTAAATACCACTTCACTTCATTCATTCATCTTCTTCTTCTTTATATTTCTAAAAGCTTCCTCCACATTTTAATGGCTTCCATCTAAGAACAAATACAAATAAAATTATAGCAACTTATATCTAAAATTATATAGCATACACATACACACATAACACTTCAAAACTCACTTAAACCTTTCCCTTTTCTCTTTAAACCCACGGCCAACCACCCTAGCCGAGCCTACCACCCTCACAAACCAAGGCCATGAACCACTATCCCCTTCACAAGCAAGGCTGAGCCTTATAGGAGCTTTGGGATGGGTGTTTGTGAGCTTCAATTTAAGTCAGAAAGGATAATCCATTTTCTAGTTAATCATTTTATTCCTAAGCAAGAAACTCTATTATATACGTGTGTGTGTAACGATGTGAAATGATTTCCATGGATGCTCATTTATATGTTGTTCATCAAGTATTGAATGTCATTATGGTTGTTTAACAAGGCACATTAAATACATATCGATATTAGACAAGGGAATCACTTCCCGAATCAAATTATAAAAAAAAATATGGAATCATTAAACCCTTGAAAATGATTAGAATTTTTTATAAATGTTTTATAATCATTTGAACTTGTCATGACAAGTTCTAAATGAGAATTAATAATCGAGCCAAAACTAAGCATGTCGAATAACGGTAGTTTATGATTTCTGTGCAATTTCGACCAAAGAATTCAAATGAGTATATAAAGTGGAATATAGCTCGGAATTCTTCATAGTAAGAATTTGCTAGAATATTATATCCAAAATTTTCAATCAAGAAAAAGTTAATCAAGTTCTCATCTTATAGATTTTCAAATTAGTTCAAAACAAGTTTTCAAAAATATCGTGGTTTCGTAGTTTAATGATCAAAGTTTAAAATTGATTTAAAATGGATATTGTAATCATTTACAATTATAAAATAAATGTTATAATTCTTTTAAAATGTTTTAAAAGATATTTGAGTTATATATATAAATTTCCAAATGATATAGAAGCTGTTTTAATCGATATAGCTTATAAAACGTCTTTCGTAGCACTTTTTGCAGTACTTTTTCAATAATTTTTAAAATTTGATTTCAAACTTTACAATTGTTTTCCAAATTTTTTTAAATGTTTTTTAATAATTAAAGGATTGTTTTAAAAATTATTTAAATGTTTTATAACTAATTTATAGAAGCTTAAATAAATAAATTTGAAGTAAAGCTGTTATAAGCAAATGATTCAATCTTGGCTCTAATAAGTTGACGAGTACACCTGATTTTTCTATTCGTGAGGTCTAATTAAGGTGCTTAAACTAAGGAGAAGTCTAGAAGCAACCAGTTCCCTAACTCATCTGGCCTCCCTGGACGAGGGATACATAAGATCGAATTGTTGGAAACGAGTTAAGTATAAAAGATTACACTTTTAAAATTTGAACAACTTGGATCGTATAGAAATAATTTTCTTATAATTGATGTTAAATTCCAAGGAGGAAACTTGTACTATTCATGGAATTTAAGGGTGATTTCACTATTATTTTGGCTAAAATACCTATTGAATACAGAAATTAAAATCGAGTAAAAGTAATGCAATTTCTATTTAACCCTATTTTACTTAATAATGTACTATAAAATAATTTATGAAAATGATTTAGTAAATTTTCATAAGGAGGTTTGATGAATTCTGTATGTACTGAAAAGAAATGGCTCTCAAAGGATAAAAATCTCTATAAGATATCTTTGGATAAAATGTAAACAAATAAATGGAATATATACTACCACCCACTTAACATCTTTTTATCGATGATTGATTCGTTGAAACCAGAGTTGGATTTGGATAATCCTTATGTGGAAACCACTTCAAACTAATTTACATGTTCGAAAGTGAAGAAGATATATTGAAGGCCATGAATTTAAAAGATAGGGGATCTTCATTTTGGAAGGGCTACTTGTTGATAAATCGGGGGTAGTTCTCAAGATAAATAAACATGAGTAGTCCCTTCGTTTCGGAAATCTCTGAAACACGAGGACTATTTGCTACTAATCGTAGGGATAATTTCTGAGAGGATATGGTAGGAAATGCCTTCAGTTTTCCTATTCTTGGACAACTAGTATGGACGATTGACTGGCGTTGCATTTTTGGATCACACTGACTGATCTCTACGAACGTTTCTTTTGTTTGGTGGCGGAGAATGTAACTTCTCTCAGCTTAACACCGTTTTCTGATACGTACGAGCTCAGGAGTTATACTTTGATAGAAATCAGTTGTGTGATTATGGAATGGCAACGTGACATTCAAAGTGGAATATGTTCTATGTAAAAGGATAATCGTTATCTCAAAGCCACACGCCTAGGAATGGTAAAACAGGGGATGCTTTAAGGCTAAGTGGCTCGCAATTAATCAGGATGATGTAATACATGGTGTTATTGTGTAAACTTTTGGATAAGCCGGTCTTATTTCGCATGAGGAACAACATAGGGGCCTTAGGTTCATTCCTTTAGAAATGCACTGTATGGGAGGTAGTCCCTTACTTGGCTATTTAGTTGGTAATCCAATCTCTAATAAGTGCTTTCAGTTTTGTTTGTGGAACCTTAAATGGTTAGGTTCGGAAGTAATATGGTAACAATTTCGGCTAAGATTTATAAGTTTACTTGAAAATGTTTTTTAGAAGAATGCCATTCAAAATAATACTTCAAAATTCTGTGTAACTTTGGTCAACTTTTGTACTTAAAAAATATGGCTGGGTTAGTACCTAACGTAACTTTAATGAATCACTTGGAGTTATTATTTGTACTTTCCACTTGTATAATTATGTTGTTTAATATGATGCAAGATTTTGTTATTGTTATATATACTACCTTTATTTTTTGTAAACCCTTGATCATCTGCCTTTCCAGCATTTGAATTTATGGCACGTGAATACCATGGATGTACTAGTGTCGATCTTCAAGGGTCCAAACGGTGGGTCGTCACAGTTGGTACCAAGGATTAGTTATGGTATCAAAGCTTAGGTTAGCGAGTACCTAAGACTTGATTGGTTGACTCATTAGAGATAGGGTTAGTAAGACCCAAGTATGAACTTAGTTAATGAGAGAGCATATCTTTCAAAATAAATCCGTCTAAAATCATTTAAAAGCTTAAAATCCATACCCTAAGACAATCTCATCTATATATTCTAAATCGTATCTTTAATATATTCGAATAATAAGAATGAGCAATCGAAGAGGTAGATGAAGGGGAAACAGAAGAATGAAAAACACTAATGGTCATAATGCTGCGACTTTGGAAGAAGTAATATTTCCAGTTTAGCCTTAAACAAATTGCCTACGCTTTAGATGAACTACACTAACTTAGGAGGAAAATCATTATAAGGAACTAAGTCTATTGTTGAAGTACAAGCATGGCTCCGCTTTCGTGAGAGTGTATTCAAAGGATTGAATGTAGGGTATGAGAAAAAGAGATTCTTGGCTTCCTGGCAGTTACAAGAAGGAGCTCTCGCATGGTGGAATCCATCACTTTGAATGAATCTGAAGGCAACTTCTAATGGGCTAGATTTAAAGAAGTATTTGAGGAGCAGTATATACATGCAGTTGGAAAATCCCATATTCAAAAATTTCATAGACTTAAGATAAGAAGATATGTCTGTAGAAGAGTACTTAAATAAGTTCTCCTAGTTATTTTGTTTTGGGCCAAGACTATAAAACATGCCCTTGAAGAAGAATGAAATGTTTATTGTGGCAACGAAAGAGCAATTTCAGGAGTGGATGACTGGCTAGGTGAAATGAACCTTTATAGACTTACTAGATATGGGTTTCAGATACAAAGAATTGGATAAAATAAATCTGGTGGTAGCCCAAGGAAATACAAACAATTAGAAAAAGAGGAAGAAGTCATAGCAGGGAGGAGGGTCCTAAGAGAATCGTTGTAAGGATGTTGTTTGTTTCAATTGCAATAAGAAAGGTCATCTCTCAACACACTATAGAAGTCCCAAGATGCAATGGCAGGAAACTGTTTCGCCTATGATTCATAAGAGTCTTTGTTGACATTGCCATTAGCTTGGTCACTGGGAGAACAAGTGCCCATTAATGAAGAAGGGAGAATAGATTGAGGGCTATGTTATAAAAGGCGAGCCTTCGACCATTGAAGATGTACAAGGGAGTCCTAGAAGGTAATATATGCGTTAATGCTATTTCATTAGAGTTTTATTTGATATTGGAGCTTCCCATAGTTTTATTTCTAAGAAATCAGTATTAAACAGTAATAGTAGAAGCCCCTCTCCGCGTATCTAATCGCATATGAGGTATAACCAATCACTGTATGTCCTATGAAAATATAAGAGTTAAGTTCAACCCATCTATTCTTTTGCAACCTATTTGTTCTTGATTTCATTGGGTTCGATATTTTACTCGGATGGATTGGCTATCTAAGTATAGAGCTATTCTAGACTACAACAATCGAGTAGTCATATTAGAAACCGCAACTGGAGTAATGTTGAATAAAATAAAATATGAAGGATTAGTCCAGTAAAAGACAACATCATTTATGCCTTGGATTCATATCAAATGGACTTAGAAACGATACATGTTGTTAACGACTTTCAAGATGTTTTCGGGGAAGTAAAGAGTTTTCTGCCACATTGGGAAATAGAATTTCGAATTGACTTAATCCTGGGAGCCAGACCAGTTATACACCCTATTCGTAGGAGGGCTCCAAAGGAAAAAGTTGACATGGCAAACCAAACCAATGAATTGTTAAAGAAAGGGCTAATTAGACTAAGTCACTCAAGTTGAGGCGTAGCTGTAGTTTCTGTGGCAAATTCAGATGGTTCCCTTAGACTTTATGTTGACTACAAAGACCTAAATAAGCAATTGTTTAAAAACAAGTGTCCTTTACCCTACATAGATGAATTGTTTGATCAATTACATGGTGCTTGAGTATTGTCAAAAATGGACCTAGCTACGAGATTCCATCAGTTAGGAACGGTAGAAGAGTGCATTCCCTTTACTGAATTTGGGCTAACTAATGCACCTGCCAATTTTCGTAGACATTATGAACAGAGTATTAGAGATGTACTAAATAATTTCATGCGAGTCTTTATTGATGACATTTTCACATACTCAAAGACTAAAGAAGAACATGAAAGACATTTGGAGATCGTGTTGGAAATATAGAGAAGGAATGTACTAAAAGCAAAGTCCTCAAAATGTCTTTTCTGGGAAGAAACGGTGAGATTCTTGGCGCATATTATGTCGGGAGATGGAGTTTCAGTAGACCCAGGGAAAATTTTAGCTATACAGGATTGGAGGCAGCCATAAACTCTAAAGGACATCCGCAGCTTCTTAGGACTAGCTGGATATTATCGAAGATTTATTCAAGGTTTCTTTAAAATTTATTATCATTTGAAACAATTCACTGTGAAGGATACTAAGTTTGAATGTACGCAGAAATGTGAAAAACTTTTCCAGAACACGAGAAGAGGTTAACTATAACATCCCATACTTTGAGGCCCAAAGCTAAGCACTACAGATGCTGCAGTCATCTATAGTATTAACTTTCGATGACAAACTACGGAAATATTAATGATATATAAAATATCATAAATACATGAATATGAAATAAAAACAATGCAGATTTCAAAGCCAACTTTTTCTGATTACATTTCAAACCAATATTTCATGTTCAATTACATAATCTCAAAAGGATTCCCGGGTTTTGCTCAAATATAATCATTACAAATTACGCCATGTGCGACATATGAAGATGCACCTTTAGATGATCAGGTTACTAGATAGAAATATCAGTCATAAATATATCATAGTGGAAATAATACTAAATAGCTCCTACATAGCTAGCTTTGCCTATTGCATGTGTTCAGAAGCTTATTCGTCTTACCTACTAAACCTGAAAAGTCCTTAACTCTTAATCTACTCAAATTAAATTTTAAGCACCCGAGAGTTTATTGGGAAAACATAAACTTAGAGTCAGACATAAAGCCTGATGTGAATAATTCTATTACATCTTGATTCACTGATATTAAGTGAGACCACTAAGCTTAGCGAAACGGGTCCCCCCTCTCTAATATCCTTTCAAAAGCATATCCTTTGCAAATCAAAAACCTACAACCAAACTGATTATAACAATGATAACAAATACATATATGTATATAAATTAACTAATCAGTGGACTGTCTCTCCGAACAATATAGTTTTATCAGGGTTACTAATAATCATTGGCTGATTCGGGCCTATGGTACACAATCAATAATCAAACTCCTGCTTGAAACAGTGCTGGATAATTTGTCCTTAACTTTCAAGGTTCTACTGATCCAAATAGTTTTACAAGCTCAACAATAACCTACCTCGACTCCATTTATTCCATTTTGTGTGTAACACCATTTTATTCTTACCTGTGGAAAAGCTCTACACACTAGAATTTTGGACTTATATTAGTTAGGGGCTACTAACTAAAATATTAGGTGCAACCAAATACCAATCCCAACCGGTCTTTTAATGTTTGAGTCATATACTTAGGGTTAGTTAACCCATCCGATTTTCCTTGAAAACATTTCCTTCAAAACGATTTAACCCTTTTTAAATCATACCTAACAAGGAAAGTATGTTCTTTTCTTTACTCAAAATACTTATGCCATAACATATGCTTTACACAAAACAATGCTGATGAGATATAATCAATGGGATTATCTATCCCTTCAAATAATATAAAGCATCTTTTTAACTTAGAAAACTTTAGGCCATAAGGCCAGAACAATACCTTCGGAACCTTTGTTTAAAACCTTAACAATCCCATTTGAATTCATTGGAAGTACCCATTTTCAAAATAAATTAACTACTTTAACCTCGAAAACATTAGGCCGAAAGGCCAAATCATACCGTTCGAATGTATTGAAGATAGACCTTTCGAAATCATCACTTACACCTTAGACACTCTCTTTCAAAACCACTAAAATTAAACTTTTGAAACACTTAGAAACAAACCTTCCAAAATACTCAAATTATGCCTTTTGAAAGCATTGGAATCCTTCCCTTCGAAAAATTTAAAACGTACCTTTCGAAAGCATTAGCTTTAAGCATGAGTTTGTGGGAACAAAGCTTTGAAACCATTTAAATTTATTACTTCCGAAATCATTAGGTTTAACCTTTAATATAACTAAAGAATCATAAAGAACAGATGCGAAAGCATTACTTTGGAAAGCATTGATCCTAAGTAAAAAAAGAGGTTAGTTTCAAAACCCACCCTTTCGAAATCATTGCCTCTAAAACCATTTAAAAGCGACTAAACTACCCTTTCAGAAGCATTGAGAAGGCGACTTTTAAAATTAAAATATGATAGCACGGTTTCAAATACATTATTTTAATACTGTATAGAAAAGCATCCTTAACTAATTCAAAAGGTATGAATGCGGCAGCTTGGGTATTGAATAGGTTTAAAAGCGGCTATCCTTACGAATGCTTCTTTTAAAACAAAAACAAGCAAAAAATCTTTTGAAAGCTCCTTTTTAAAAACAATGGCAAGTTGATTGATTCAAAAGCAATTAAACAAGGCTTCAACCCCTTTGAAAGCATGCCTTCGATACCATCATTCCTTCTGCCTTTCTCCAGTACACTACATACCAATTGCTTGATATCATGTGCATTACTTTCAAATAGGTGCGAAAGGTCTAACTGGAATGGTGATGGAAGCAAGCAAAGGAAGTGAAAAGTTGTAATTTAAAACAAAACCGATTTTATGCCTTTCAAAGTTATTTTTTTCACCTAACTTTCCAAATTTGTCAAAATATGATTGATTGCCATTTCTTTATCAAAATCCTTTTCTAAAAAGGCTACCGAATTCATAATAACAATTTAAATATTTTAAGTAAATAAGTCCTTCTCCTTGATAAAACATATAAAACGTTCCAGTCCCTTAACTTAAATAATTTTATAAAAATAGTAAAACACTTAGCCCAAAAATCACAATAGTTTAGTTTTAATATGTTTTCTAACACATGTTAATTTTAGACCTGAAATCATTACATAATTGCCTTAAATAATTATAACCTAATATTGACTATTTTCTCTCATAGAAAATTCATTTTTTATCCACAATTACTTAGAAGATTATGAAACTTGAGACCCACTTGTAAAACAATATTTTTGATCATATATAAAAAATGCAACTCATATTGATATCATTTAATAGGTTTTCCAATCTAAACTTATCATAAAATCTATACAAAACAATGTAAATGATCAACAAACATAGATATCCATTTAAACAAACATAACATGGCATATTACTTGCAAAATATTTCAGACCATTATCAAATGTGATACATAAATCAATTATTCACCTTGACTTGGTGTTTACAAGGTTGAGATCTGCCTTTTGATTGATTTGCTTATTCTACTTGAATCCTAGCGTTTTCTTCTTCTTGAATCTCCTTAATGGTGGCCAGCCAAGCTCAGTAGGTTTTTTAATTTTGTTTGTGATTGTAAAAATGAATAAAGGATGAAGGATAGAATGGTTTAGGGTATTAGAATAATGGATGTTCCCATTTTACCCCTACCATATTCCTTCTACTTATTTTAAACTCTCTTTTTCTAAAACATCCGTCAAGGCACGACTACATCTAAATCAACAAATCTCAATCTCTTAACTATCTGCATTATTTTATTTTATTTACCTAGATAAATATTCTAATAATGTTATTTAAATTTAGAGTTATTACAGACTCCCCTTCCTAAAGAATTTCATCCTTGAAACTATTATAAGGTAATCACAACAGTCAAACATAAGGTAAAACATCCATGAAACAAGTCAGGATAAGTATCTACAATCCTGCTCACAGTTTTCCAAGTACAATCTCTCTTGTCGTCACCCTACTGGACTTTTACTAATCTGACTGTCTTATTCCTTAGTTTCTCTTGCAAATATACGGATTGGTTTTCTAACTATAGTCATATCCGGTTCCACTACTAAATCATCCAACAAAACTGGTGTAATAGTAGTCGCTTGATATCGAATGCACTTCCTTATATGCGAAGTATGAAAAACATTATGGAATCCTATCAAACTATTTGGTAACCCTATTCCGTACACGAATTTCACAATCCTCTCTATAATAGGAAATGGTCCAACAAATCTTGGTGCCTATTTTCATCATTTTCCAAATCTGATTACACCTTTCATCGGTGGCACCTTGACGAAAACATGATCTTCGACAAAGAACTCTAAGTCTTTCCATCTTTTATCAACATAATTCTTTTACCAAGACTAAGATTCCTTCATCCTAGCTCAAATTAACTCAATCTTTTTAGCAGCTTCTTTAACCAAATCTGATCCAAGATTAGTCGATCCCCTGTTTCTAACCAACAAATAGGGGATTTGCAAGACCTTTCATTCGATGCTTCAAACGGTGTCATCCTTATACTAGTCTGATTATTATTATCATACGAAAACTTAACTAAGTGTATATTCCCATGATCTCCGAAATCTAGCAGACAAGCTCTTAACAAATCCTTTAATACTTTGTTAACTCTCTCCGTATGCCCATCTATCTACGGATGGTAAGCGATACTCATCTTGATCTTAGTATCTAAAGTCTCCTGCAGACTCTTCCAAAACTTGCTAGTAAATGAGGAATCTTTGTCACTTACTATACTACTGGGACCATGCAGTCTAACTATATTCCTCATGGATAATTTAGCTAAATCAGGTGCTGTCCTGGTCGACTTAACGGGTATAAAATGTGCATCTTATTCAACCTGTCCATTATAACCCATATACTCTCATTGCCACTATTCTACCTTGGCCATCCATCTATGAAATCCAGTGAGATAGAATCCCATTTGCAGACTGGAACTTCTAAAGGCTGAAGTAATCCACTCGGTTTTTGATGTTCGGCTTTTACCTATTGATAGTTTAAACACTGTCTTACCAGTAAGCCTCGCTTCATACCTTCCCAGAAGAAACTTCTTTTCATATCCTGATACATTTTAGTTCCTTCTGGATGAATAGTAAACTTCGAGCGATGGCATTCTCTAAGAATTCCTTCCTAATATTTCCCACATTCGGAACACATAGTCTCCTTTCTTCCTCAACCACCAATTCTAATCAAGACCAAAAATTTCAAGTCATCGCTCTCTATTCAATTCCTTAACTTTCTGATCTATTCAGCTAATAATGGATCCTATCTTTTCTTAGAAGCAATCATTTCGATGAGAACTGGTCGAACATTCAAATGGAAAAACATTGCGGTTCCTCAACTAGAACTATCCTTAGATCTCTATTGTACTCTACATATAGTCAATGCTTCTAAAAACTCAATTATCATTGCCAATATTACATTCGGATATTTTCTGCTAAGTGCACTGCAACTTATTCCCTTTTCCCGGTTCCTATTCAATACCAATGTCATAAGTGGCTAAAAATACTAACTACTTCTACCGTTTCATATTCAACTCCTTTTAAGAGACAAAAATGTCTCAATGACTTATGATCCGTAAACTATTTGAATCTTTCTCCGAAAAAGAAATGTCTTGACAACTTCAGTGCAAAAATTACAGCAGCTAATTCAAAATCATAAGTTGGATATTTAACCTCATGCAATCTGAGCTGTAGAGAAGCATAAGTAATCCACTTTGCCCCTCTACATTAACACAGCTCCTAATTCTTTTTCGCAAATGTCTGTACAAACGACTAAGTCCTGATTCCCCTCTGTAACAACTAGCACAGGTGCATTTTTCAATTAATATTTCAATTTCTGGAATGCCTCCTCACACTTATCAGTCCAGACAAAATGCAAATCTTTTCGAGTTAGCTTAGCCATCAATGTGGCTATCCACGAGAAATCCTTGATGATTCTTCAGTGGTAGCCAGCTAACCCAAGAAAGCTCTTTATCTCAAACACTGTCTTGAGTCTCTTTCAATTATTAACTTCCTCGATCTTGGCCGGATCTACAGACAACCATTTCTCTGAGACTATATGACCATGAAATTTCACTTCCTTCTTCCAAAAGTGACACTTCGCAAATTTCGCCTTCAGCTGATCTCTAAGCATCTTAAGCACCACTCTAAGATGAACTTCATGTTGCTTTTCATCCTTAGAGTATATCAAAATGTTTTCTATGAATACTAATACAATTCTATTCAAATGTTCTCGGAAGATTCTGTTCATCAAGTCTATGAAGAACGCTGGCGTATTAGTTAACCCGAACGACATCATTAACCATTTTTACGATCCATATCTGGTCCTAAATTCCATCAAAGGAATACGATCCTCAACTACCATAAGCTTATGGAATCCTATTGCCTAATCCAATTGGGAAAATACTTTGGCTCCAATCAACTGACCGAACAAATCTTCAATCCTAGGTAATGGATACCGATTCTCTATTGTCTTCTCATTCAGCTTACAATAATTGATGCACAACCTCAACGGTCTGTAAGGTTCTTTTCAAGCACTATGGCTGCTCCTTACGACAAATTGTTTGGTCCGATAAAATTATTACCTTCTAGATCTACCAACTACACCTGTAATCCTTCATTTCATACTTTGTGGGCTACTCATTGGTTCTGCTCCTAGTACTAAATCTACCCAAAACTCAATGGCTTGTTTTGGCAATTGTCCTATCATGAGATCAAAGACACCTGCAAATTCTCTAAAAATGAAAACTCTATTAACTCAACTTTTGCCTCCATAACACCCAACAAAGCATTAACCTCAAACTAGGGTTTTCTACAGAGTATATAATCCGATGACTACACTAGGGTGTCTAAGTGATATTTTCCTATCACGGCAGATATCCTAGCATCGTACTTGCTTAACCAATCCATACCCAAAATAATTCCAAACCTTGTGAAATCAAATATATGCAAACTGCAAGCAAATACACGATTTAACAATTCAAACTCTAGGTGGTCACATCTCATCCAAAGAGTCGCATATCCTCATATATGATTTGCAACCCTTAAGGAAGTAATTAGGTACGAGGGTTCTAGGTTAAGCTTATTTACCAAACAATGAGATGTAAAAGAACGCGATGCACCAGTTTCAAATAGAACTGTAACTGACATATAACGAATCTAAAACGTACCTCATAACGCAGCTTTTCCTCTCTCTTCTACTATTGGTCTTGAGGTAGCTGGTTCTAATGCAAACACTCTGCCCTTTCCATCCTTGGCTAGATCCTTACGCTGGTCCTTATAGTGTCCAATCTGATCACAATTGAAGCATTTTACTCCTTTCTTTTCAACAACCTTCTTTGCTTTTCCTGTACGACATTCATGAGCATAGTGCCCCTTCTTATCATACTTGTAGCAAACTACATTGGCATTCCCTTTCTTGGCCGCTCCACCTTTCTAAGCGCGTTTCTTATGAAAAATCATTCTCTTCTAGTTCTGGCACCTTGGGTTTCCATTACTTTGTAATCATTAAAGACAGCAAGCATCTCCTCATGCCTCAGAGCCATCTCAACAATTGTATCACATAGATCCCCAATATGTGGTAAATTGATTTAACAAGCTCGAGTCTCAATCCGCAGATAAACTTCTCATTTATTTTGATAAACTTATCAACCTAGCATATCTGTATCTCGATAGCTCCTCAAATCTGGTAGCATACTCTGACACACTTATGTCTTCCTACACCAACTCAGCAAACTTTTTGAGTAGAGTTGACATCGCAATCTCCAGCATGAATCTTTCCTCAAAACTCCTTTTGTATTCTGCCCAAGTCATGGTCTCTTCATTTACTCCCATGGTAAAACTGTTCCACCAGTACAGTGCTGCTCCTTGCAACAGTCTGGATGCCAATTTCCTTTTCTGCTCATTATTGAGTCCTAAATCAGCAAAAATCCTTTCGTAATGAAGCAACCAATTCTCCACTTCAATCTCAACCAATTCTCCACTTCAATCACATCTTGGATCCCGATAAATGGCTTTCCTCCAAGCCTAGCATAATCTCTATTTAGTACTCCATAGTTATTAACCACTGAAGCTCCCTAATTTCCTTCTTTTGCATTTCTTCCAACTAATCCCACAGTAGCTCCAACTTGCATCATGTTGATAAAGAACCGATATGCAGCTCCTATATCAACTTGCAGCGCTCTAGCACCTAAATTAGTAGTTTATGCTCGACTAGCTTCCTTCTAGTATTTGGTATGGTATTTCCATTGATTGTGGTGCTTCCTCCACTAATATTAACTCTTCTATTCCTAACATCCATTTCTTACTTCCTTAAAATCTACATTTGAACCTTTGTAAGAAATTGAAGAATATTCTAAGAGAGATGGGAGAAACAGAGATAAAGCATATACTAATATGTAGCAAATACAAGTACGTTACTGTAGCGTTATTCATACCCCAATCTTTTCTTTAATTCCTTAGGGTTATATTTTCAAAACCATTTAAAATTTCTTTTAAGTTTTCATAAACCTATGCTCTTATACCAAGTTGTAATATCCCCTACTTTGAGGCCCAAAGCTGAGTGCTACAAATGCTATAGTCATCTATAGTATTGACTTCCAGTGATAAAATACGGTAATGTTAATGATATCCATAATATCAGAAGCACATTAATATCAAATAAAAAAAAATTTAAAAATAGCTTTTTCGATCATATTTTAAATTAATATTTCACATTCAATTACATAATCCAAAAACAATTCCAGTTCTTGCTCAATAGAATTATTACAAATTACATCAAGAGCTATATATGAAGATGCCCCCTTGGAAGATCAGAGCACTAGAGAGACATATCAATCATAAATACATCATAGTGGAAATAATACTAAATAGATCCTACATAGCTAGCTTTCTCTCCTGCACGTCTTCGAAAGCTTATTCGTCCAACCTACTAAACTTGAAAAGTCCTTAACTCTCCATCTACTACAATTTAATTTTGAGCACCGGAGAGTTTAACGGAAAAACATAAACTATGTTAGACATAAAGTTTGGTGTGTATAATTCTATTACATTTCGATTTACTGATATTAAGTGAGACCAAGCCGCTTAGCGGAACGGGTTTCCTCTCCCTAATGTCCTTTTAAAAGCATATCTTTTGCAAATCAAAAACCTGCTGTCAAATTATTTATAATAGTGATAACAAATACATATATGCATATAAATCAAGTAATTATTGGACTATCTTCTAAACAATATAGTTTTATTAGGCAGACTATTAACCACTGGCTGACTCAGGCCTACCGGACAGAATCAATAATCCAACTCTTGTTAGACACTGGACGACTGTTCTTAACTTACTTTTCCAAGGGTCAACTGATCCTGATGGTTTTACGGGCTCACTAAAAACATACCTCTACTCTGTGTATTCCTTTCTGTATGTAACATTGTTTTAGCCTTACCTATGACAAAACCGTATACACTAGAATTTTGAACTTATATTAGCTAGGGGCTACTAGCTAAAGTATTTGGTGCGATCCGATACCAGTACCATCTTGTCTTCTAATATCTATGTCAATACTTAGGGTAAACTACCCTATCCAATCTTCCTTAAATACATTTCTTTCAAAATGATTTGACTGTTTTAAATCATACCTAAACAAGGAAAATATATTCTTTGCTTTACTCTAAATACTTATGCCATGACCTAAGCTTTACACAAAACAACGTTAATGAGATCTAATCAATGTGATTATCTTTCCCTTAAGATAAGTTAAAGCCACTTTTTAAATTAGAAAACTTTAGGCTATAAGGCCGAAACAATACCTTTGAAAACCTATGTTTAAAACCGTAAACAATCCCTTTCGAATTCATTGAAAGTAACCCTTTTCAACATAGGTTAATTACTTTAACCGTGATAACATTAGGCCTAAAGGCCAAAACATACCTTTTGAATGTATTAAAAACAGACCTTTCGAAATCATCACATATACCCTAGACATCCTCTTTCGAAACCATTAATATAAACCTTTCGAAACACTTAGAAATATTATTTGCGTCAAAATTGACCACAAACACCGAATATCGTGAAAGCACCCGTTTATGAACACAAATCAGTAAAGGTCAATATAGAATTCAGATCTAAACAATAACAACCACGATAATTCACAAATAACAATCACAAACACATGATTTATAGTGGTTCGGCGATCTTGCCTACGTCCATTCTGAAGCTTATGTCTTTATTGATTCACTTGATGATTTCAATCGATTACCATAGATTACAACTGATGATAGCTCTCAAATCTGATTACAACAGCGATAATGAAGTATGGAATTTGATTCGGCAGAGTCTGGATGTTCAATGGCGGAAGCCCCCCTTTTCTGAAGGCTTCAGGGTGCTATTTATAGGCGTTGGAGGCTCAGATCTTGCTCAAACTTGGAAGACTTTTTCTGGCACGTGAGTGGGCCTACATGACCGATCCCGCCAAGTTTCAACTCGATCTGAGATCGATTCGAAGTGATTTCGAATCCATCAAAAAATGATCCAATCGAGCTGAAATTTGGCAGGAACAATCTTTACCTTGTATGGAAGCTACTATGAAAATTTCATTGCATTTGGATTAGTGGTTTAGGAGATATGATCGATTCAAGTTGTGGTTTTTCGTGAGGGCTGTTGCGTTCGACTAAATCACTTCGAATCCGTATATTCGAATCGATGGACGCACGTGGTACTGAAGTGACGTGGCGTGCACTCCTCGTATCGACCGTGGTTTATCTCCTAGTTGACCGCTTCGCACACATGGATTTCGCCTCGTTCATATCGTGTGCCACGACCCAGTTCGCATTAATGGATTCGAAATGGATCGATACGAAGGGGATCAAGACGAGCTGAGTGGATTCGAACAGGGCAGAATTTATGGATACGAAGGAATGATCTGGCATTCTTGATGGATGCGAGGACGATCGATGCGAAGTAGTGCTTGGGCACGAGACCGATCGATTCGAAGTAGGGTATATGGTGATGGATTCGAAGTGCTCCGGGCTCGATGGATACGAAACAGTGCTTCAGCATGGATACGAACGTGCTCAGGGGATGCCCATCTGATGGATTCGAACCGATCGATTCGAAGTGAATAACATCACGTTGTCGATCGATTCGAACTCGATCGATTCGAAGCATGTGTAAACCAATGGATTCGAACAAGACGATTAGTGATGGATTCGAACCCATGGATTCGAAGTGAGCATCTCCCCAACTTTTCGATGGGTTCGAACGAAACTCCTTGGCTAACTTGCATCGACCATATCTCGTTCATTCAACCTCCGATTAACCTAAAATTTGGAATGCTGGCTCCCATGACTTTGCTTGCCGTGTCCTATCAGTTGTAGCCTGATCCGGGCTCCGACAAAATTCAACGATATCCATAGCGAAGTGAAGTACCACCAATCTCTGAGATGAACTGTCTTTTGTTTTTGACCGATCTTTTGGTATCACAGCTTTGCCAAAAAGCGGGATAACAAATATAACTTTCGAAACACTCAAAATATGCATTTCGAAAGCATTGGAATCCTTCCCTTCAAAACACTTACAATTTATCTTTCGAAACCATTCGGTTCAAGTAAGAGCTTGTGGAAACAAATCTTCGGAACCATTTAAATTATTCCTTCCAAAACCAATTGCTATAACCTTTTATATAACTGAAGGGTCATAAAGAACAAAGGAAAAAGCATTACTTTCAAAAACATTGATCCTAAATAAAGAAAGATGATAGTTTGAAAATCCACCCTTTTGAAAACATTGCCTCTGAAACCATTTAAAAGTAGCTTAACTACCCTTTCGAAAGCAAAGAGAAGGCCACTTTAAAATTAAAATACGAAAGCACCCTTTTTGAATACATTATTTTAATGCTATAAAGAAAAGTAGCCTTAACTAATTCGAGAAGTATGAATGTGGTAGCATGGGTATCGAATAGATTCAAAAGCGGCTATCCATTTGAAATCTTCTTTTAAAAAAAGCGGCGACGCTTTCGAAAGCTCCTTTATAAACAAAATGACAAGCTAATTGATTCAAAAGAAATTAAAAATGGCTTCAACCCCTTCAAAAGCATGCCTTCGACATCATCATTCCTTCCGCCTTTCTCCAATATACTACATACCATTTGCTTGATATTATGTGCATTGGTTTCGAATAGATGCGAAAGATCTAACTGTGATGGTGACAGAAGCAAGCAAAGGAAGCGGAAAATCTGAAACAAAATTGATTTTATGCCTTTCAAAGTAATTTCTTTTCACCTAACTTAAATAATTTGTAAAAATATGATTGGCTGCCATTTCTTTATCAAATTTTTTTCTTAAAAGGCTGTCGAATTTAGAATTAACAATTTAAAATATTTAAAAAAAAGCCCTTCTTCTTGATAAAATATATAAAACATTTAAGTCCCTTAACTTAAATAATTTTTAACCATAGTAAAACACTTAGGGAAATTCCCCAAAAAATCACAATAACTCACTTTTAATATGTTTTCTAACATATATAAATTTCAGATCTGAAATCATTATATAATCGCCTTAAATAATTTAAACCTAATATTAACTACTTTTTCTCATCAAAAATTCATTATACATCCACAGTTACTTAAAAGATTATGAAACTTGAAACCCACTTCTAAAACAATGTTTTTGATCATATATCAAAAACGCAACTCATAGGAATGTCATTTAATAGATTTACCAATCTAAAATTATCATAAAATCTATATGAAACAATATGAATCATCAATAAACACACACACACACACATATCCATTTAAACAAACATAACATGGCATATTACTTGCAAAATAATTCGGATTAAACCTTGAAATCGAGATCATTATCAAAGGTGTGATGTAAATCAATTATTCACCTTAGCTTGGCTTTAAGAAGGTTTAGATTTTCCCCTTGATTAATTTGCTTAGGCTTTCTACTTGAGTCCTGGCTTTTCTTCTTCTTGAATCTCCTCAATGGTGGCCGACCGAGCTCAATAGGATTTGTAGTTTTGTTTGTGAATGTTAAAATGAATAAGCAATGAAGGATAGAAGTGTTTAGGGTATTAGAATGAAGGATGTTCCCAATTTATCCTGATCATATTCCTCCTATTTACTTATTTTAATTTACTTTTGCTAGTACATTCATTAAGGCACGACTACTTCTTAACCAACAAATCTCAATCTCTTAACTATCTATATTATTTTATTTATTTAATTAAATTTTATAAATAATGATAGTCAAAATTAATCATACATTAACCACTATCCCAGTATTAGCTATGGCCGATGAAAGTGACAGTTTAACCATTTATCTTGATGCCTCTGGAGAAGGAGTTGGTGCAGTCTTAATGTAACATGGAAAGGTCATCGCTTATGCAAGCAACAATTAAGGATCCGTAAAAGAAATTATGCCACACACGGCTTGGAATTATTATCAGTGGTGTTTGCATTAAAAATGTGAAGATATTATTTTCTGGGTAAGAAGTCCCTATGGTTTATTTTTAATAAATATTAATTGGCCTCATAAAATAACAGTCTTCTTTGAAAAGTTTGATCTCTTCACGAATCACAAATTTTTGAAATACCCTTTCACTCATAACGATTTAAATATGAGGCAATAATGCTGGTTAGAATTCTTCACATCATATGATTTGGATATCCTGTATACACTTGGTAAAGCCAATGTTGTAGCAGACGCACTAAGCAGGAAACATGCTATCATAGTTTATATAATGGTAACTACAAGCCTTCTAAAAAGGATTTCCATTAAGCAAAGAGAAGATTGGTGGATAAGGAAAATAATCAAAAGAATAAGCAAAGGATAAAGATCGAGGCTATAACTAGTAACCATGGGCTGTTAAGGTTGAATAGGAGAATTTGTGTTCTAGAGTTATACAGATTGAGACAAGAGTGCTGACTAAATGCCATAAATCCAGACTAGGAATTCATCCAAGAGTAAACAAAATGTATAAGGATGTAAAGCAAAGTTTTTGATGGGAAGGTATGAAGAGAGACATTTCAATCCATGTGAGTAGTTGCACAAATTGTTAGCAGATAAAGAGTGACCAAAAAAAGATTGCTAGACTACTCCAACCACTTGAGATTCCAAAGTGGAAATGGGCTAGATATCCATGGACTTTATCGATGGATTGCCTCGATTTAGGAAAAAGTATGAAGGCGATCGGGTTATTATAGATAGATTAACTAAAATTGCATATTTCATCCTAGTAAAATCAACCGGAATAGTTGCAAGCTTGGTTAAGATATATATGAGGGAGTTTGTCAAACTGCATAGAGTCCCTACTAATATCATAAGAGATCAAAGCCCAATCTTTACCAGTTAGTTTGGGAATCCATACAGACATCTTTGGGAAATAAGCTATATATAAACACCGCATGTCATCCCTAAATTGATGGATAGACAGAGAAAGCTAATAGGGTGTTGGAAGATCTTTTGAGAGCATGTGTATTAGACTTTGGAGGTTCTTGGGAATGATATATTCATTTAGTATAGTTCTTTTACAATAATAGCCATCGGGCTATTGTATATTTGGCACCTTATAAAGCTTTGTATGGATGTCCTTGCAGATCCTCAACATGTTGGATCGAAACTGGAGATCGGTTTGTACTTGGCCCCGATGTGATTTTAGAAGCCAAGAGGAAATATACATAATCAGAAAGGAACTAAAAGAGGCCCAGAGTATATAATAGATTTACGTCGATCCTAGGCTTAGAAATTTTGGTATTCTCGGTTGGAGACTTAGTATTTTTGAAGATCTCCCTGATGAGGGAAATGGTAAGATTTTGAAGAACTGGTAATTTGACTCCTTGATATATTGGACCTTTTTCTATTCTTGGGTGAATCATCCCATTAGCCTATCGAGTAGAACTATCGGAGAAATTGTCAGGCGTGCATAATGTTTTCCAGATATCTCATTTACATAAGTACATGTATGATCCAGAACAAGTCATAGAAATAGCTACCGAAGAAGATTTGGAAGTAGACTAAATTTAACCGTCATCAGACAACCAAATCAAATTATGGTTCGCATGGAGAGACGATTAAGGTGAAAGTTGTGCGATTAGTTAAAGTATAATGGAGTAGCAATGCTAGTGATTATACATGGGAAATGAAGGATGGAATAAAGAAAGTCTAACTCGAGTTTAGGATGGATGAATAGAGTGTGTATATTGTATTGATGTAGTGTACTCACTGCCTATGGTGTAGTAACTTATCATATCTTATATATATTTCATCATATATGATATTTCTTTTGAGTTATCTTCTTCTCTTCTTCAATTTCGAGGATGAAATCCTTTTAAGGAGGAGAGTCTGTAATGACCCGTAAATTCATCACTTAAGAAATATGATTGTATTTAAATTTTTTAGTTTAAATGAATAAATAATGGTTTTTAATCAAATTTAAAAGTTCTTTTTATTTATAAATAATAATAGAAATATTATTTTCAAAATTTATTTGCATATATATATATATATATATAGTAAATAATAAATGAAAATATGATCAGAAATCAAAATCGAAATTCACAACGAATCAACGTATGTGACTTCCAAGTGAACACATACATATACCCATCCAAGAAAACATGTGCACATGTACGTGAACACTTATATGTACACAAATACACATATATACTAAATATATAATGCAGATGCGCTCAAATCTCAAGTATATGTCTGACCATGGAGTCCTTCTCCCATCCCTTGCTGTACCTTCTTCCTCTTCTCCCATACCTCCCGTTCCTACAATCTCCATCCCCATTCGTCCTTCAGTTGACTTCCAGTACCCTCCTCCTCCACTTCCTTCACCCCTTACCGCAACTTCTCCTCCTCCTCCTTTAAACTCTGACTTGATAGCTGTGGTGTCTCATGGTGCTCTTTCTCCCCTTGATCCTGAACCAATATCCATTTCTTCTCATGTTCTTCCCAACCCCAAACCCATCCCCATTAACCTCCATTCCCCACCTCCTCCTCCAATTACTCCTCCTCCAAATGACCCTCCTCCTCCTACTCTAAACACTTCCTTGCCTTTTGAATCTTCTCTCTCTTCAGAACACTTTCCTTCCCTTGGAGCCACCTCTTCTTCTTCTCCTTCTGTTCATGGCCCTCTCTATTTAACTCGAAACCTAGGAATGCTGGTACTTACATTCCTACGCATTTTGATGTTGCTTACACTGGATCCCCGATTGATCCACCTCAGGTAGTGTTGGATGAGGGTATTAAGGCTTGGCCTGATTGCTTAGTGGGTTCCTTTTTGGCTGGAAATGTTAACTATATGGCTGTTAAATCTCATCTTCAAAAAGTATGGAAGCTTAAAGGATCGTATGACATCTTCTTTGATAATCAAAATTATTATTTTAAATTTGCCTCTGAGGAAGACAAAAACAGTATTCTTCGAAGAGATCCCATGTTTATTAGAGGTCAAATGTTTATCATTTCTAAATGGAACCCCTCCCTATCTTCAGCACAGGCGGCAGTAAGGTTGGTGCCAATCTGGATCCATTTTTACAGAATTCCAATAATGTTATGGTCATTGCTAGGTATTAATTGGATAGCGTGCCACCTGGGAAGGCTTGTTTGCTATGATGAGAACACTGAAAGGATGAAAAGATTTGAATAAGCTAAATGCTTAATTGTGGTGTCTCCTGATAAAGAATTGCCTGAATCCTTAGCTGTTGGAGATGAGTCTTGCCTTAATATTCAGATTGAATACTCATGGAAACCACTTATTTGTTTTACATGTAAAGTTTTTGGTCATGCCACTGACCAGTGTGAGAGGAATGAGGTTCAGCAAAAAGAAGAAATACCTGAGAACTTGATGACAAGAAATGTGTTAGCTGATGTGAAATCCAAGGATGTTGACGATATACAAGATGATAAAGATAAAAGGGGTTTTTATGTTAGAAGCAAAAAGAGAATTAAAGATGGACAAAAGATTTGGAGAAAAGTAAATAGGGAGAAAAGTAACTATAATGGGATGGAAGGTATTCAGGAAGAAAGACCAACTGAAGTGAGTCAAATAAGCAAAAGGAATGAAGAAGATTCTGTACTTCAAGCTCTGAAACAAAATGTAGTAATAAATGAGACTGTGTTGGAAACTAATAGTAGTGGAAATAATGTCACTGATACGAGTCAACAATTGGTTACCTCTGAGGCTGTCATGAAGCAAACATTGAATATCTCTGAGTATGAAATATGCAGTACCATTAATAAAGTTGGTGGAATTAAGAATGTAATGAGGTGTCCTGATAATAGTGAAGATATGCTTGAGAATATAATGCAAACCAATTGTGATTTATCTACTCACAATGCTTTCTCAGTGCTTCAGGATATTACTGAAAATGATGAGGCTATTCAACACCTCATTACTCACAATCCAGACATGCACATCAATTCATTTTGCACTGACATGCACAACATATCACCAGATACAGTTTTCCATTCTGTTAGCATTCCTCTAAACAAACAACTCAATGAAGTATCTCCTTATTCATCTCTTTCTCTTCCAAACCATATTTTCAATGATTTACACAACCTCTCCCCTCCTGCAAAAACAAATCTACCCCATCCCTCTCAACCACTCATTCCAGACTCCTCAGCCAAAAAGAAGAAAGGTCGTCCAAAGAAATCCACTAATATACCCACAATTGACTTGGATAATGGTACCAATTTTCCCATTGAACAAATTGGTCTAGAAGTTTTGACTCAAAATAATAAGGCAAACCCCTCTTCTGGTGTCCAAACCAGAGCTTCCTCATCATCATTATCATAATGAGTGGAAATATAGGATTTTGGAATGTTAGGGGCGCTAACTCCACTGAAAGGGCAACTAGAAATTTCTAACCTTATTTCATCACACAAAATAGAACTTGTGGCTATTTCTGAAACTAAAATCAATCATGATACTACTCTTAAAGCTCTCTCCAATATTAGACATGACTAGAGCAGTATACACAATCTATCCCAAGCTCCTTTTGGTAGACTGTTAGTTTTATGGAATCCTTTGATTTATTCCCTCTCCCCTATCACTGTCCATAGGCAGTTCATTCACTCTGAAATCTTACATATCCCCTTATCAACTTCTTTCTACCTTACCACTGTTTATGCTGACAATATTGCAACTCAGAGGCAACTCTTCCTTGACATTCTTCCTTCTCTTCAGCAGTCCAATCTGCCTTGGATCTGTCTTGGTGATTGGAATTGCATGCAATTATCTACTGATAAATGTGGAGGGTCTCCATTAACTTACAATCAGACAAGACCTCTTAACAAAGCCATTTATGATGCTAACCTTATTCCTTCCTCTATTACAGGGGCTTTCTTTACTTGGAACAACTCTAGTAAAACTGGAAAGAGAACTTATTGTAAACTTGATAAAGTTTTTATGAATTACTCCTCTATTCTCCAATGGCTTAATCTCTCTACATTTATCCCTCCTCCACCATTATCTGACCATTCCCCTCTTATCATTGCCTGGGGCAAGGACTCCGTGAGAAGACGCTCCTCCTTTTCATTTTTTAATAATTGGTCTAAGCACCCCGAGTTCTTAAAAATTGTAAAATATAACTGGAAATTTCATACTTTTGGCAACCCTATGTTTGTTTTGCAGGCTAAACTCAAGCATTTGAAGATACATCTGAAGGAATGGGCTCAGCAAACCTATGGTAATGGGAATAACATGTCTTCTTCAATTCGT
Source organism: Allium cepa (assembly GCA_030765085.1). Lineage (NCBI taxonomy): Eukaryota > Viridiplantae > Streptophyta > Magnoliopsida > Asparagales > Amaryllidaceae > Allium > Allium cepa. The sequence continues at coordinate 959,367,115 of CM060935.1, forward strand.
GAAAAATTATTTCAAGTTCAATTGGAAATCCAAAGATGTCATGACCAACCTCAGCTGATTTCTACTGAAGCTTCTCTTCTAAAGGACCTCTCCAAAGCTCTCATTGAAGCAAATAAGATGGCAAAGCAAAAAGCTAAACATGAATGGCAGCTGAATGGTGATAAAAATTCGTCCACTTTCCATAAAAGTTTAAAAATACAACAGTCCTCTGCAAATATTTCTTCTATTCTTGATATGCATGGACTGCCTTGTGATACCCACGATTCCATTCAAGAAGCTTTTATGGAGTATTTTCAGCTTAATCTTGGGAATTCTCAAATTCCATCAATCTCTCTGGATCAATTCTCTTAGTATCAATTTCCCACAATTTCTGAGGATATGTATACTTATTTAGTTAAGGAAATTTCGGATAATGAAATTAAACTAGCTATCTTTGGATTAAACTCTAATAGTTCTCCTAGTCCTGATCGATTTAACGCTCATTTTTTCAAAGTTACATGGGATATCATAGGTGGTGATATGATCAAGGCTATTAAGAACTTTTTCAGGCACAGTAAGCTTATCTTTGGCATTAATGCTACTAAACTTGCCTTGATCCCTAAATCTATCCATCATATGTCTGTTGATCAGTTTAGACCCATTGCTTGCTGCAATGTTATTTACAAATGTATAGCTAGGATATTGGCTGCAAGAATGAAAATACCATTGGATGGTTTGATCTCTGCTAATCAAAGTGCTTTTCTTCCTGGTAGGGACATAACTGATAACATCCTCCTTGCTTTTGAACTTATGAAGGGATATAATAGGAAACACATTTCTCCTATATGTGTCCTTAAGCTTGATATTCAGAAAGCTTATGATTCAATACAGTGGAAATCTATCATTTACATTCTTCATAAGATGAACTTCCCCATCCCCTTCCTATGTTGGTTATATACCTGTATTTCTACTGTCAACTATTCCCTTAGTATTAATGGATATAACTTTGGTTATTTTGGTGCTACTCAGGGTATTATACAGGGAGACCCTGTTTCTCCTTACCTCTTCATTTGTGTTATGGAACTGCTCACATCTCTTTTTTCTGATGCAATGTGCAATAAGTTATTTGATTATCATCCCTTATGCAGGAAGAACAGTATAACCTCTCTCCTATTTGCTGATGACCTCCTTTTGTTCACTAAGCCTAATTATAAATCTATTAGTGGGATCTTAAATGTCGTTGATAACTTTCGAGCATTGACTGGACTGTCCATTAACAGAAGTAAATCTAGAATGTTAATTGCTGGCCTCCCTGATGATGGTAAAGAGATGATGTACTCTCTGTCAGGCCTCTCCCCTTTCAGTGATAAGAATTTTATCTTGGAGTTCCTCTTTGTGCTTCTAGAATTAGGACTTTCCAATGCTTACAACTATTTGAAAATATTACTGCTAAGCTAGCTAGCTGGAAAGTATCTAAATTTTCGATGGCTGGTAGGCTTGTTATTGTTAAATCCTTTGCAATATCAATGTGTGGTTATTATGCCAGAATTTTCATCCTTCTAGCCAAACTCATAAGTATGATCAACTCTGCTTTGAATCATTTTCTATGGCATGCTAATCCCTTCTCTAAGAAAATGATTCCTACAGCTTTTAGTAAAATTTGTTGCCCTCAGGAAAAGGGTGGTCTTGGAATTATAAATATTAAGAGTTGGAATTTTTCTATGCTATCTGTTAAAATTGACAAGTTATTAAGGAATGACAATAATCTGTGGGCTTCATGGTGTTGTCAAAATCTCATTCGTCATAGAAACTTCTGGAGTATTAGTCCTCCACCTGATTGCAGCTGGTCGTGGAGGAACATCTTGAGAGGAAGGAATCTTTTCCTTTCTATGGTGCAACAGAGAATGAAAGATATTAACAAGACATCGTTTTGGTTTGATCCATGGCCGGCAAAAGGAGTAATTTTAGCTAATATTTTTGACCATGACATGAGAAGCTTCACTGGCATTAGTTGTAATGCAACTCTTTCAAGTTACTGGGCTGATGAAACTGTCTCCCTCCCAAATTGTAGCTCTGCGGAGGTTAGAGCTGAATGGAATACAATACAAAATAAGTCATATAAACTCAGCAATATTCATATTACTTGGAATGACAGGGTGCACTCGATTAATGCTGTTTATAAGGCACTTGATCCCTCCAATGAACAGCCTACATTTCTATGGTCTTCTAGAATCTGGGATTCAATGTCTATCCCTAAAGAAAATTTGTTCATGTGGAAGGTATTGAAAAATGGTATTCTTACGCTTTGTAAGCTCAAAGCTTGTGGTGTTATACAATGTGATAACTGTCTCTTCTGTCGAACTAAGGTAGAAACTGTTGCGCATTTATATTTTGAATGTGATTTTACATTCCAAATCTGAAGTATGATCTTGCATCGCTATGGATATCAGAGGCCTATGAGAATCTCGCTTATGGAATGGTACAATATCTTTAAGGCAACTAGGTGGAAGAATGAGAGAGGCAGATTGCTGCTAAGAATATTGAAGAAGGTTTTGTAATTCATTTGGTTGGAGAGGAACAATAGGGTGTTTAAAGGGAAAGCTTCCTCTAAACATGCATTGGTCCTTTCTATTACTAGTTATATGTAGTTTTCTGTCTATCTTGTATGTGTTCACCTCTATCTTGTGGAGGTTAGCATGATGTAATCTTATGTATTTTAATATTTTGTTCTTAATAATAATGGTAGGGGCCCATTCAACCTCGTTGGCTTTTCCAAAAAAAATCTCAAGTTTTTGCAAACGAAAAGAATAAAAGCTGGATTAAAGCAACATGATGCAAAGAAAGTATAGACAACAACTTTCGATTCTATGAGAAAACGAAGGATGATAAAGGAATCTTCACTGAAATCGATGAAGAAGATTTTTCTGAGGCTAAAAGCATGTGGGAGAATTCGATCTATATCTACATGGCAGGAAAGAGACCTTATTATATTCACTTTAATGCATACATAATAAGAGAGTGGAAACCACAAGGAGGTTGGAGCATCTTTGCAAGAGAAAATGGTTTTTACCTGGTTAAATTTGATATGGAATCTGATTGCCAAAAAGTTATAGATAATGGTTCATGGTTTATGATAGAAAACTTTTATTTATCAAAAGGTGGGAGGCAAATCTAAGATTGGAGAGGGATATGCTAGATTCACATCCTATATGGATCAGATTAATGAATCTGAATCTTGCTTTATGGAGCAACAGGGGGATCAGTAAACTGGCTAGTCTCGCAGGAAAGCCAATTAAGATGGACACAAAACGTCTTAGGAAGCTTAAATTTGCAAGGGTTCTGGTAGAGATACCAAGAGAGTCAAAACTACCAACAAAATAAGAGCTAAAGACAGTTCGGGAAAGGAGTATGTTAAAGATGTGGAATATGAATCTATCCCTCCAAAATGTTCACAGTGTTTATGTTTTGGACATACACAAATGCAATGCATAAGAAATAATGTTCAAGAATGGAGGATCAAAGAAAAAACAGTTGAACAACCAATAACTAATGAATAAGAGAGCAACCCAGAGATAAGGATTAATAATATACGTCACATTCAAAATGAGAAGTTGCCAGATCCATTACAAGTACTACAAAAAACATCAGATGAGAATATTAACAACGCATCATTAGTTACCCAAAATATACAAAGCAGTATCAATATGGTTACTGATTCAATACATCAAAATACTGTTGATAATCAAACAACCCCTGACTACTTAAGTTCAGTAAAGGAAATCCCTGAGAAGCAATCGGCGTACAAGAATAACTTGGCATAGGAGAAGGAACAAGAATAGGAGCTTGAGCATTTATTCCAAAATGAAGAGGAACCTGAAAAAGTAGAAGATATTAATTAGATGAACCTAAATCCGGGTTCTAGTGATGACGAGATAAATGATCATATAAAAACAAGAACTTACACTAAATTAAACCAGGAATACATAGAACAGTTCAACAAGAAAGCAAGTAAGCATGGTCCAAAGAACATTGCTCCTAGGAACTTGAGGAGTAATAAAGCACCATCCTCCCAATGACAATAATTTGCTGGAATGTCAGAGGTCTTAATAGTGATGAGAGACAACTAGACCTCTCTAATTTAAGAAATAAATATAAGCCATCATTACTTGGTTTACTTGAAAATAAAATGAATAATGAAAATATGGATAATTTCCATTCTATTTGGGGCAAGCTGGAGTATATATCATAATAATTCTAATACTTGTAAAGGAAGGATATTAATTGCCTGATGTAATGATTTCTGGTAATGCATTTTGACAAGCAAAGATGATCAGCAAATAACAATAAAAGCTATAAATATGGGAGGTTTGAAAATTAATATTACTTTCATATATGCCAATAACCTTGCAATAAAACGTTCATGTCTTTGGAATCAAATTAAAAAACTGTCAAATCAAATAGATGGTCCATGGTTAACAATGGGAGACTATAATGCAATGTTGAAAGCAGAAGATAAAGTTGGTGATCTCACATTAAAAGCATCCCAGTTGGAGGAATTCAATGACTGCGTTGGTGCTGCAGGATTGACCGAAGTAGCCCACACTGGACTGAAATATACATGGAGAAGTGGTGAAGTTAGAAAGATAGCCTACAAACTGGATAGAGTCTTAGCAAATTCAGATGCAATTAACATGTTCCCCTTAATGAAAGTCAATATTCTGCCTTGCTCTACAAGTGACCACTCCCCTCTCCTAGTTGAACTTATTCAACTAAATATGAAGAAAGGTAAGCCTTTTAGATATGCAAATTATTGGCCTTTTTGTACTGTAGACATTTCAAAACTTGATAAATTTGAGGGTAATAACTCTTTTGTTCTAATTATGATTCTCAAACATATTAAGTTGAGAAGTAAATAATGGAACAAATGTAGAATAAAGCAAAGTAATGTGGTTGCTCAACTTCAGGAAACCCTAGGCAATATCCAGTCTAGACTGGATATAGACCCATATAATGATGAATTAAACAGAGATTTTTTCAAAGTGCAACAAGAATTAAAAAATGCTTTGCAAATTCAATCTATGAGCTAAAACAAAAAGCTAAAGAAAAATGGTTGACAGAAGGTGATGAAAGCCCAAAATTTATTTACACAAAAATGCCCATCAGACAGAATTATAACAATCTGCACAATGCTGTTGATGACAAAGGTGAACTGATATCTAATCTGAGGAGTCTTGAAAAAGAAGCTATAGATTACTTCACTGATCTTTTTAATGGTAATCACCCTCAAAAGTTACCTGACATTAAAACCAGATACTTGGTTACTGAAAGTGGGAGGCACATGCTGTCCAGAGATATTGAAACCAGGGAAATTGAGGAAGCTACGAAATCCACTCATCATGATTCCTGCCCAGGGCCAGATGGGTTGGGTTCTCATTTCTGTGTAACCCACTGGAAGGATCTGCAAGAAAAACTAAGGTTAGCTTAACAGGAAGCACTAGATTCTGGGAAAATCATAAAAGAAACGAACCACACTTTCATATGTCTAATACCAAAAAAAGAAAAACCAACTCAGATTCAAGATTATAGACCTTTTCGTGCTGCACTGTCTCTTATAAAATCTTGAGTAAAATCATTTTCAATAGAATAAAACCAATTTTAAATGAATGCATTAGTGAATATCAAAGTGCATTTATTAAAGGAAGAAGCATATCTGAGAACTCTCTACTAGCCCATGAGTTGGTTAGAAATTTTAAAAAGAAAGGAGATGGAAAAATTTGCTTAAAGGTGGATCTTCAAAAAGATTATGATAAAATAAATAGAAGCTTCATCAATCACATGTTAAGAAATATGGGATTCCCAGGAATTTTTTTGAAACTTATTGAAGAATGTATATGCTCTCCAATCTATTCTGTCTTAATTAATGAGGTTCCAAAAGGTTTTATTCAAATCAATAGAGGGTTGAGGCAAGGAGACCCTCTCTCCCCATATTTATTTGCAGTGGCCATGGAATATTTTTCTTTACAAATCGAAATATACACCCATAATAACGTTATTCAGCCAATATATAAAATCCAGCCTCCAATAACCCATCTCTATATGCAGATGATCTAATTATTTGTTATAAAGATTCAAATGATGCAATCAGGGGAATGAAAGAAATATTTCAAAAACCAAAGAGGTTTGCAGGTTTAAAAGTTAATGAACAAAAGACAAAATGTTATTTTAATGAGCACTGCACAAACAAAGAACAATTCTGTTCCCTCCTTAATTATGAAGAGAGCTATCTACCTGTCAAATAATTAGTGTGCCGCTATCTACAAATGTGATTACAGATAGAGAGTGTGGAGTTCTAGTAACAAAAATAAGAAATAAACTACAAAGTTGGAGCTCAAAATTACTATCCTTTTCAGGTAGGATAGAACTGGTTCACACTGTAATAACATCTATGGTCAGATTTTGGATACAGACATTTCGAATTCCTAATGCTTCCATTGAAAAAATTGAAAGTGTTTGCGCAAACTTCATTTGGAGAGGGGGGATCCATAAAATATCATATCAAACACTATGCAGACCCAAAAAGGAAGGAGGAGTAGGTCACAAAAACCTCAGGGACTTAAAAAAAGCATATGGAACAAAATTGGCATGGAAAATTTTAAATGGGAAAGGTCTCTGGGCTACTTGGATGAGAAGTAGATATTTAAAAGAAAATTTCAGGATTCAAAAAGAGGACCCAAATGCTTCAGGGACATGGAAAACAATTCTTGGAGCTAGATGTGATCTCAAAAACTTAGTAAACAGGAAAATTGCAAATGGTGAATGCACGAGCTTCTGTTCGACACCTGGCTGAACAATGAGTGTGTTATAAACAAGCTAGGGTGGGATAGCTTTAATGCATATGGGGGGAGAGATTTTATGCTAGAAAAAATTATACAAGGAAAATCATGGTGTTTTCCATCTGATTCCCCAGCTAACCAGATCAAACATGAAATAATGAGTATTCCTATAAGTGATAACTCTTTAGACACTTTGATATGGCAACCAAAAATAAAGAGTTCATTCTAAAAACTGCCTGGGAACATCTAAGGGAAAGAAGTACTGAAATTAAATGGTCACAAATTGTTTGGAATAGAGAAAGCACTCCAAAAATGTCACAAACAACTTGTAAGGCACTGCTAAACAGACTTCCTACAAAGGACAGGCTCAAAAAGTGGGGGATTATTCAAGACTCGGCTTGTGTATTTTGTAAAAAAGAGGAAGAAAATCACAAACACGTATTTTTTCAATGTACATTCACTAGACAAATCTGGGACAAGCAAAAATCAATTCTAAACTGTAATCTACAAGACTATTATCTAGTGACATCGCGATTTACCTGACATGAAGCTGGAAGTACAAAAGCCTGATGAGGAAAATGGCCTCCATTTTGTCGACTACTACTGTATGGCATGTATGGAGAGAAAGAAATAGACGCATTTTCCAAAACAATTGCAAAAATGAGCAGTCAGTTAGCGAAATGATAAAAGAGATGTTCGAGTTATCATTAAAAGAGCAGGGAAACTTACAGATCTATCAATTGCCAAACTAATTGCATTGAAGATGATGGGACTAGAAGCACGTAACAACGAGACTCAAACGGTGCAGCCATGGAATCCTTTGTGAAGGGTTGGAAGATGAAGTAGTTTCTTCTATTATTTTATTATCCGGAATGAAATGTAAAATATCAAACTAATATCACTTGTATGGGTCGGGCCGACCTTGATCTTTGGACTTTAATAAAGTTTTATCCTGTTTCAAAAAAATATACTAAATATATAAACATATAAGCCATAAATGTTAGTCTGTGAGATGATGGTTTTGATGACAACAACCTTAGAATAGATTATAAAATATAAATACTAACAGTATAAGTTTAGATATATATGTATATGCAGGATTTAACCATGCAGGTAACAACAATGAAGACTGTACAGTATAGAGATTCAAGATATCAAGATTAAAGGCTCATGAGTATCAAGATTATCAAGAGTTCAAGAACTCAAGTAATTTACTCTTTAATTAGAAATTTTGTTAAAACTCCTAGAAAAGCACTGACATCTTAAAATCCAATTTATTCGTGGAACAGAATCCACTTCGAGCCCACTAAAGGGAGGTATCCTAAGTAGGATGGAACCTACGAAAAATCTAGTGGAGCATTGTTTTTTATCCGCTATCTTTTTATTGAAAATGATTTTTCAAAATTATATTTTGTTTTCAAAATGATTTCAAAAACCTTCCTTTTAAAAGCAACAAAAACATCTATCCTGATTTCAAATACTTTTAGCCTCAAAATAATCTTTAATTTCAAAATCAAATTATCCTTGTTTTTAAACTATCTTTTAAATATAATATATTTAACTTTTAAATATTTATACTTAGATTTTAAATATAAAATTATAGTAAAATTTTGTATATATTATTCTTTATATTTACTTATGTATTTTAATTATAGTCAAGTATATTTATAAAGTTTAAAATAGTTTTAATATAAAATAAAGGTTATTTTCAAAGAAAATCAAAATACCAAAAATCCCTTTTGGATGTCGACATACTCAAGTACCCCATGTCGACATGGTGTCAGTTGAGTTCAAAATTTAAATTTCAAAAGAAATGTCTATTCCTCATAACTCTTCACGAATGAACATGGCTGTTGTTCTTCTATAAATAGGGGTTAGTTTCAACGAATTTTGATTAAGTTTTTCTGGTTTTTCACTCCTATTCTTCTTCCACATTTCTATATACAAATTCCTATCATTACTCTGCTGAAATCAACATTGAATCTAACAAGATTATCTCTGGTTTGATTCTCTATCACTATCTCAACAAGATCCTCAGTGCTATTCAGAGTTATTGGCCTTTTATAATCAACTTAGCGAGAAAAGGTGTGATTGTGGCCTTGGAAATCAATCAAGCATGATAAGGTGTGATTGTAGCCTTGGAAATCAATTGGGTGAACTTGTTGTCCAGGAAATCAAGTATCTCTACCCAAAGGATTGTGATTCTGGAGGGTGTACCTGTTGAATATGTGATTATATGATTTTTGTTCGATGATAACAAACACATATATATTTGTTTAAATGTATTTGTTAATGTACTATTTTATTTTTCATAGATTAAATAAATATTTGCTGAATAAAAATAAATAACACGGAATTTGAATTCAAACAGAAATTTTATTCAAACAAATATTCATTACAATCTTTGAATAGTACAAATTTCAAGCTCTCGCTATATACACAACTTTAATTACAATACAATTTTGATTACATCACGATTCACATTTACATTTGACCTCACTACATATCACTCATTCACTCAACTTGTATTTTATCTTCAACTTCACTCCAAATTGAATCCAGTATCTGAGCAATCTGCAAAAATAAATATTGATGCAGTAAAATTGAAAAGGAAATATTTTTGCAGCCTAAAATAAAATGTGGATTTTGAAAATAATATTTGCCTCAGTTATTTGGGTTGTTCGTCGTCATTTAATTTTGAATTCATCATACACGAACAGCTTGAGACATACACAGTGTATCACTATATATGCCACAAGACCGTGCACATCGATATATCCACTTGATAAAATTATAGGGACTGGTGAGCATAGGTCAAACCCAAACGCCAGGCTCAACTCAAGTGCAATAAAAATAATGTCACAATTTCAGCACAAGGTCAAATCCGAGCTACAAGCTGGATTCAACTTAGGTGCAATTCGAAAATCAATCCAAATGCAATAAAATGGTCGGGAGCAACATAGTATAGATAGTACACATGCCCAGTCTTAAGCCAACATGAAACAAGATCAAGTCCAGCTAACATATAAAGGAATAAACACATCAAACATCAATGAACCAACTATGTATACATGAAGGTCACAATAAAGCATGAAGCAGCTCATATATACGACAGACACAGAGGCAACTGACATCACAACAGAGTTCAACATGACTCGAAGTACAAGTCGATGCAAACATACATGAACACATATATAGGCAGTGCACATGTGAAACAGACTACAAGTACTACATGAAACAAATATCCAAACTACCTCAAATGGTCAAGTCCAGCTAACAGATAAAGGAATAAACACATCAAACATCAATGAACCAACTGTGTATACATGAAGGTCACAATAAAGCATGAAGCAGCTCATATATACGACAGACACAGAGGCAACGGACATCACAATAGAGTTCAACATGATTCAAAGTACAAGTCGATGCAAACATACATGATCATATATAGGCAGTGCATATGTGAAACAGACTACAAGTAATACATGAAACAAATATCCAAACTGCCTCAAATGGTCAGGACAGCTACAATGAAGCTACAGTAACTCGAAGCAACTAATCGACACAAATCAAATCAAAATGAACCAGTGGCTATAAACAAAATGATGCACAAGAACCAAAATCCAAGACCAGTGAATTGAAATGGTCACATGTATTAAAGGCCAGTGATCAAGGAACATCAGCAATATGGAAATGATGATATTAAGTCAATGCAGCAACCAAAACCAAGTGCACCAAAGATATGGCAACACAACAACAAAGCACAAAGGCTACAGGTTTGAAACTCCAAAGCAAGCACAACATGAAGTATATAAATGACTAAACCAACATATCAGCAACAACAAAAACCATGTCAAACACAGTGCAACTTGAACTCAACAATCATGCAACATGAAGAAGTTCTGGGTTAAGCTTGCAGCAATTGCAGATGAGTTTGAGGTCTCTGAATGCGTAATAAACATGGATCTGAAACATGATGTAGGAGTTACAGTACATGAGTAGTATAGTGACTATGTTAGCTTAGTGTCTAATCATGCCAAAGTCATGCAATCGTAAAATCAAGTCAAAGCCGAAGACAACAAGAACGAGAACGAATGAAATCAACGCCTTGGCAATCAAGGAATCGAACCAACTCAGAGTTCAAAACCGTGTTATTCAAGTGAATCGAAAAAGTCAGAAACAAATCATCAACATCCAACAATAATCTAATGGCCGAAGCATAATATTGAAAAAATCAGACGAACGAAATTTAAGAGATCGAATCCATATATAAACCCACAAATCATCATCGGCAAGGCATTCGAATTCAAGCAATATAACAGAGCATAGAATCAATAAGGAACTCGAATCAAAAGTCTAGTATAAGCAAAATATAAAACGAATATCACATACCACTTTTTCAACAGAGCATCCTCGACGAATTGAAGTAGCCGAAAGCAAATCAGAGATAGAGAGTTGTCAAAGCAAAAAAGGCAATATCTACTGAAATCGACTAACATTCAAGCGGCGACTTCGAAATATCAGAAGCCCTAATTTACCTGAAGAGCAACAGAGGAAGACCCATTTTTAACTCGAAGAATTAAAGGCCGAAGAAATAAAACAAGGAGTTGGGCCATAGGAATAAAGAAGATTTATCACCCCTATTAATTTTTTGGGCCGGCAACTACATTTGGGTTTAATTTTTTTGTTGTTTTAAAGTGTTTTTAATTTCTTTTTAAATAATTGTAATTTCTAGTCGTGTGACTAAGGGACAAACTACGTGGCGTAGTTTAAGAATTCGCAACTCAGTGCCTGAGTTGTGGCAGGGTTTTGAGCGTAGAGTTAGGTTAGTCAGTAGTGGGTGTCGCGAGTTTACGTGTGTAAGCATGTGACTACTTAATTTCTAGTAGAAACCTTGAGGGCAGCATGTAGGCAGGGTTTTGTCGAAGCTGGGTAAATTCTGTGTCGTTCTATTTCTTCTTTTATTGTTCTGCTATTACCTGTGCTGCTATTATTTTAATATATTTTGTTGAAATAATTTTATAAGCTTCAGAAATTAATTTTTATAATTAATAGCATTACCCTATTCACCCCCCTCTAGGGTGAATTCGATCCTACAAATGGTATCAGAGCTAGGAATAGAAGTCAAATTTTATTTTAAAATTTCGTTTTTCAAAAATCGGTTTTTGTTTTAAAAATTTGAATTTTTAAAATAGCTTCTTTTAGTAAAGCTTTTGCTGAGGGTCAGTCCATAGTTAGACCACCAATGTGCAATGGTCAATATGCTTACTGGAAAAATAGGATGTAAATTTTTCTGAAAACCATTGACGCTTGGAATATTGTTGAGACAGGTTATAGAACACCAACTATAACTGTAGATAATCAACAAATAGAGAAACCAAAGGATCAATGGACAGAACTAGAAAATAAATTACAAAATGCTAATGCTAAAGCTATGAATTCTATTATCTATTCATTGGATTAATTTGAATTTAATCGTGTCTCACATTGTCTAAGTGCGTAGGAAATATGGCACACACTATAAGTGACTCACAAAGGAACATCTCAAGTCAAAGAATCCCGCCTTGCCATGCAATGGTCAATATGCTTACTGGAAAAATAGGATGTAAATTTTTCTGAAAACCATTGACGCTTGGAATATTATCGGGATAGGTTATAGAACACCAACTATAACTGTAGATAATCAGGAAATAGAGAAACCAAAGGATCAATGGACAGAACTAGAAAATAAATTACAAAATGCTAATGCTAAAGCTATGAATTCTATTATCTGTTCAATAGATCAATTTGAATTTAATCGTGTCTCACATTGTCTAACTGCGTAGGAAATATGGCACACACTAGAAGTGACTCACAAAGGAACATCTCAAGTCAAAGAATCCCGCCTTGCCATGCTAAGCAGCGAATACGAGAATTTCACAATGGAAAAGGAAGAAAATGTCAAAGAAATGTATGAACGACTTTCCAATATCGTATACAAATCAAAATCTCTTGGAAAATCATACACAGAGTTGGAGGTAGTCCGAAAAATCCTCAGAGTCCTTCCACGAAGATTTGAATCAAAAGTGACTTCCATTGAAGAATCAAAAGATTTAAAACCAATGAAAGTTGAAGAACTCATCGGAAATCCCCCACTTATGAGCTAGAAATGAAATTCAAGGAAGTGCGTGAAGGAGGAGATACTCGAAAGAATAAATAGCTCTCAAAGGAACAACCGAAAGTGATGATGATAATGATGATGATGGAGCAGCAGAGCTGGCACTACTAATAAAGAAATTCAAAAAGTGGAATCACCGATACGGAAATCCAGCTCGAAATCAAAAATTGAAAAGCAGAATAGCCAAAGCACTAGATTACTCAGAAGAACAGAAAATCATCTGTCACAAGTGCAACCAACCCGGACACATCAAGCCCAATTGACCTCAAAATCGACGCGACTTTAAAAATAAATCAAAAAGGAAAAGTTTTGCAACCACGTGGAATACAAGGATGAAGATAATCAAAGTACTACCAGTGAGAGTGAGAAAGCAGATATGTGCCTTTAAGGAAATATAACTGATAGCGACGATGACGAGCCAAGCGAGGTATCAAAACTCACTCACTCAGAATTACTTATATATTTCCACGAAGTGAATGGCTGTTTTGAACGACTTAGGGAGAAGTATGCCAAACTTGAATCACAAAGAGATACTTTGATAGAATTAAATGAACAACTTGACCAATTAGTTAAAAAATATCAAAGTAGGATCCCTAAGTGCGATAAGTGTCCAACATTCGAAGAAGAAATTAAAAAATCAGAAATTAATATAAAATCACTTGAAAATGAAATTCTGATTTTGAAAGAGAGTGAAAATACTAGGAGAGAGAATTCTATTAAAAAGTGCACACAATTGTTAAACGAAAATGAGTCTCTCAAAATACAAGTCCAACAATTGTCAACGACTTTAGATAAATTTTCAAATAGTGAAAAATCGTTGAATATGCTCTTAGGGAAACAAACGGTTAATACAGTTGGACAAGGACTTGGATATAATCAATCTGAAAAAGTTAATAACAAATTTAATCAAGTTAATTCTATGTGCACAATTTGCAGAAAATTTGGACATGATTAAAAAAATTGTTGGTATAGACCCAAACATGTGAAAACTATTCCAATTTGGGTTCCAAAAGGCACAAATACAAAATCTCTCAAAGTTAAACAAATCTGGGTGCCAAAAGGAACATATATAAATAGTAATAGGTCTTCACAAAATTATTTTTCAAAATATTCTGCCACTAACAATCATGGACCTATAAAAACAAATAGGTCACAAAATTCTTTCATCGTGTAGGTGTGGTGGCAGGCTAAAGAACAACAATAGTGCTACTTGGATTCTGGCTGTTCCAAGGACACAAGAGCGACAAAGCAAAGTTCCTTAGCCTAGTATAAAGGTGACATAATCATAATGTACAATAACGGAAAATATCGTAAAGGTAAAACAGGTAATGATATATTTATTTGAACGATATATTAAATGTGATAATCTGCACCATAATCTAAGTTAAATCAGCTAATAATGAGATGATAAAATAATGATGATTTTGATTCTGACTTATCCAAAATTGTTGGCCAATTATATTCTTATGCCAAAAACACTATAAAAATCTCTAGAGCATTTTAATTACTTCATATATATTAGTTTGGATTAATAATAGTGTTTTGTTGGATGATAATACATTTGGTATTATAATACGGCTAACTCAATATTTCACGGTTTTTGATTATTTACACGAATTCAATTCAAATTCAAGAGAATGTCATTTATAAAGCTGCTAAAATTGATTTTGAGATATTTTGTTGCACACTTCATGGTCTGGTCTATCAAATTCAATTAGTGTTAAATTTGAGTGAAAGAGAAATTCAGATACAGATTACACTGGTAGTCTAGTTGATAGAAAACTTACTAGTTGAACGTGATTTTTGTTGAGACATTTAGTAACTGCATCTTTTTTCAAAGAAAATATCTGCATATTTTTCATTTCAAATAATTTTCAAACAGCGGAAATTTTTCTCATATAACCCCTTCGAGAAAATCATTTTTGACCATGTTTTCAGATCATTCATTTTGAAAAATTGATTTCATAGTTATTTTTTGAATTTGATTTTGAATGACTATTTTGACTAATATGACTCCCTAATAATTATCGAAAAGATAAATAGTGATTGAAAAAAGTGATGAGTGTTGATACTTATCATATATTATGACTCGAGATGGTTCAATTAGTAAATTTCTTTAGAAATTTAAACAAGAGTTATAAAAAAAAATTTTGGTAAAAATTCCATGACCATCTCTATTTCTATCATATTTCTAACGACCATCACTCATCAAAATTCTATATAGTTTGTTAATATGTGGTACTTTAAACAGGTCGTTCGTTTTTCATTTTACATTTTTTAATAAAATAATAGAAAAATATAGTAGATAAAATAATAATAAAATAAAATAAAATCCAAAGTATTCACTCTCATTTAAAAGTCCTTATGGTTATGCATGGGTGAATTACTTGGAATTTGTTATGTGCTTCCATGCTCATTTAAAAGTCCTCATGGTTATGCATGTATGGAACGCATATCAAAATTGATTTTTAAATAAACAAGTTGATTCTAATCCCATTTAAAAGTCCTCACGGTTAAGCGTGCTTAGAAGATACTTGAATTCATTTTTTTATAAATAAAATTGGAATACTACTAATCTCATTTAAAAGTCCTAACGGTTATGCATGGTTGGTAGATATTCAAATTCCTGATATAAATATACCACAAATAGACACAACTATATGGTTTTATATGATGACATCATTTCCACCATTCTAAAAGTGGAATATGCGCCTAACAAAGTATTTATGATTTTTGTTTGATTTTTTATTGAAATTTGATATTTATACTCAATTGAGTTTTAATGTTGGATTAATATCGATCACTTTTTCTCTATTTTCTCTAACACTATTACTCTTTTGCCGATAACAAAAGAGGGAGAGAAAAATTAAGATTTTGTCAAATAAAATCAAGTAAAGGTCAAATATTTTCTATTTGCATCTAGGCTCATTTGCATATTTTTAATTGTATGCATATATATAGGGGGAGCTTTGTGTAGAGAGGAAGCATTTAAACAGGGGGAGCAATTAGAGTATATCAATGATCAAATACATTTAACATATTCAAAATCTTAAATATATGTTTGTTATCATCAAAAGGGGGAGATTGTTGAATATGCGATTATATGATTTTTGTTTGATGATAATAAACATATATATATTCGTTTAAATATATTTGTTAATGTACAATTTTATTTTTCATAGATTAAATAAATATTTGTTGAATAAAAATAAATAACATGGAATTTGAATTCAAACAGAAATTTTATTCAAACAAATATTTATTACAATTTTTGAATAGTACAAATTTCAAGCTCTCACTATATACACAACTTTAATTACAATACAATTTTGATTACATCACGATTCACATTTACATTTGACCTCACTACATATCACTTATTCACTCAACTTGTATTTTATCTTCAACTTCACTACAAATCGAATCCAGCATCTGAGCGATCCGCAAAAATAAATATTGACGCAGTAAATTGAAAAGGAAATATTTTTGCAGCATAAAATAAAATGTGGATTTTGAAAATAATATTCGCCTCAGTTATTTGGGTTGTTCGTCATCATTTAATTTTGAATTCATCATACACGAACAGCTTGAGACATACACAGTGTATCACTGTATATGCCACAAGGCCGTGCCGATATATACGCTTGATAAAATTATAGGGATTGGTGAGCACAGGTCAAACCCAAATGCCAGGTTCAACTCAAGTGCAATAAAAATAATGTCACAATTTCAGCACAAGGTCAAATTCGAGCTACAAGCTGGATTCAACTTAGGTGCAATTCGAAAATCAATCCAAATGCAATAAAATGGTCGGGAGCAACATATCATAGATAGTACACATGCCCAGTCTTACGCCAACATGAAACAAGATCAAGTCCAGCTAACACATAAAGGAATAAACACATCAAACATCAATGAACGATCTGTGTATACATGAAGGTCACAATAAAGCATGAAGCAGCTCATATATACAACAGACATAGAGGCAACTGACATCACAATAGAGTTCAACATGATTCAAAGTACAAGTCGATGCAAACATACATGAACATATATATAGGCAGTGCATATGTGAAACAGACTACAAGTACTACATGAAACAAATATCCAAACTGCCTCAAATGGTCAGGACAACTACAATGAAGCTGCAGTAACTCGAAGCAACTAATCGACACAAATCAAATTAAAATAAACTAGTGGCTATAAAAAAAGTGATGCACAGGAACCAAAATCCAAGACCAGTGAATTGAAATGGTCACATGTATTGAAGGCCAATGATCAAGGAACATCAGCAACATTGAAATGATGATATTAAGTCAATGCAGCAACCAAAACCAAGTGCACCAAAGATATGGCAACACAGCAACAAAGCACAAAGGCTACAGGTTTGAAACTCCAAAGCAAGCACAACATGATGTATATAAATGACTAAACCAACATATTAGCAACAAAAAAAACCATGTCAAACACAGTGCAACTTGAACTCAACAATCATGCAACATGAAGAAGTTTTGGGTTAAGCTTGCAGCAATTGCAGATGAGTTTGAGGTCTCTAAATGCAGTAATAAACATGGATCTGAATCATAATGTAGGAGTTACAGTACATGAGTAGTATAATGACTGTGTTAGCTTAGTGTCTAATCATGCCAAAGTCATGGAAGCCCAAAATCAAGTCAAAGCCGAAGACAACAAGAACGAGAACGAACGAAATCAACGCCTTGGCAATCAAGGAATCGAACCATATCAGAGTTCAAAACTATGTTATTCAATTGAATTGGAAAAGTTAGAAATAAATCATCAACATCCAACAATAATCTAATGGCCGAAGCATAATATTGAAAAAATCAGTAGAACGAAAATCTAGGAGATCGAATCCATATATAAACCCACAAATCATCATTGGCAAGGCATTCGAGTTCAAGCAATATAACAGAGCATAGAATCAATAAGGAACTTGAATCAAAAGTCGACTATAAGCAAAATATAAAACGAATATCATGTACCACTTTTTCAACAAAGCATCCTCGACGAATTGAAGTAGCCGAAAGTAAATCAGAGATAGAGAGTCGATTTTCAAAGCAAAAAAGGCAATATCTACTAAAATCGACTAACATTTAAGCGGTGACTTCGAAATATCAGAAGCCCTAAATTACCTGAAGATCAACAGGCGAAGCACCCATTTTTAACTCGAAGAATTAAAGGCCGAAGAAACAAAACAAGGAGTTGGACCATAGGAATAAAGAAGATTTATCACCTCTATTTATTTTTTGGGCCGGCAACTACATTTGGGTTTAATTTATTTAAATTAGGGTTTAATTGTTTTTATTGTTTTAAAGTGTTTTTAATTTCTTTTTAAACCACTGTAATTTCTAGTCGTGTGACTAGGGGGACAAACTACGTGGCGTAGTTTGAGAATTCGCAACTTAGTGGCTGAGTTGTGGAAGAGTTTTGAGCGTAGAGTTAGGTTAGTCAGTAGCGTTTGTCGCGAGTTTACGTGTGTAAGCATGTGACTACTTAATTTCTAGTAGAAATCTTGGGGGCAGCAAGTACGCAGGGTTTTGCCGAAGCTGGGTAAATTCTGTGTCGTTCTATTTCTGCTTTTACTATTCCGCTATTATCTGTGCTGCTATTATTTTGATATGTTTGTGTTGAAATAATTTTATAAGCTTCCGCTATTAATTTTGATAATTAATAGCATCACCCTATTCACTCCCCTCTACGGTGAAATCGATCCTACAAGTGGTATCAGGGCTAGGAATAGAAGTCAACTTTTGTTTTTAAAAATTCGTTTTTCGAAAATCAGTTTTTGTTTTAAAAATTTGAATTTTTAAAATGGCTTCTTTTTATAATGCTTTTGCTGAGGGTCATCCCATAGTTAGACCACCAATGTTCAATGGTGAATATGCTTACTGGAAAAATAGGATGGAAATTTTTCTGAAAACCATTGACGCTTGGAATATTGTTGAGACAGGTTATAGAACACCAATTATAACTGTAGATAATCAAAAAATAGAGAAACCAAAGGATCAATGGACAGAACTAGAAAATAAATTACAAAATGCTAATGCTAAAGCTATGAATTCTATTATCTGTTCATTGGATTAATTTGAATTTAATCGTGTCTCACATTGTCTAAGTGCGTAGGAAATATGGCACACACTAGAAGTGACTCACAAAGGAACATCTCAAGTCAAAGAATCTTGCCTTGCCATGCTAAGCAGCGAATACGAGAATTTCACAATGGCAAAGGAAGAAAATGTCAAAGAGATGTATGAACGACCTTCCAATATCGTATACAAATCAAAATCTCTTAGAAAATCATACACAGAGTTGGAGATAGTCCGAAAAATCCTCAGAGTCCTTGCACGAAGATTTGAATCAAAAGTGACTGCCATTCAAGAATCAAAAGATTTAAAACCAATGAAAGTTGAAGAACTCATCAGACATATCACCACTTATGAGCTAGAAATGAAATACAAGGAAGAGCCTGAAGGAGGAGATACTCGAAAGAAATCAATAGCTCTCAAAGGAACAACCGAAAGTGATGATGATAATGACGATGATAATGATGATGGAGCGGCAGAGCTGGCACTACTAATAAAGAAATTCAAAACGTGGAATCACAGATACGGAAATCCAGCTTGAAATCAGAAATTGAAAAGTAGAATAGCCAAAGCACTAGACTACTTAGAAGAACAGAAAATCATCTGTCACAAGTGCAACCAACCCGAACACATCAAGCCCAATTGTCCTCAAAATCGACGCGACTTTTAAAAGAAATCAGAAAGGAAAAGTTTTGCAGCTACGTGGAATACAAATGATGAAGATAATCAAAGTACTAGGAGTGAGAGTGAGAAAGCAGATATGTGCCTTCAAGGAAATATAAGTGATAGTGACGATGTCGAGCCAAGCGAGATATCAAAACCTACTCACTCAGAATTACTTATATATTTCCATGAAGTGAATGGCTGTTTTGAATGACTTAGGGAGAAGTATGCCAAACTTGAATCACAAAAAGATACAATAAGTAAGGAAGTAATCACTCTAGATAATATCAATTCTGAGAATCAAATTGCTGATATCTTAACAAAACCATTAAATGAATGTATATTTACTAAATTAAGAAGAGAATCAGGTATTTTTCAATAACTAAAATATAAAATATAAATAAACAAAGTATAATTAAAAATTAATTCAAAATAAATAAAATAGGCAAATTTTAAAGAACCATGTCGACATACCCCTCTAATCTATGTCGACATACAACGTTTTTAAAATTTTGAAATTTTTCCCACCAAAATTCAAATAATTGGTTATATATTCTTCACATTTTCGAAATTTTATTCATCCTTTCTGTTATCTCTCTGTTCTTTTCTCTGAAATCAAATAATCAATGGCATCCTCTTCCAAATTAAACATAAAATCAACCTTTTCATTCCCCTCTGCTACGTCTGGTCCATTTCAACGTACTACTCTCACTCGTGTGACTAAAATGGAGGACTCTCTAAAGGATGCACTTCAGTTAATGTATGAAATTCAAGTAATGCAACTTCAAATGGCCAAGGAACAAGAGAGGCAAGGCAAAATCCTTAGGAATTTGCAAAAATGTCTAATGGACAATCATGTTAACCCAATCTTGATTGACGAAGACTCTTTAGGAGATCAAGAACAATAGTCCAGCGAAGAAGAAGAACCCATGAAAGAAGCACACGCAGAGGATGACGACCAAGTCATGTGCGTTGGAGAAGTGTGTTTTGACAAGAACGGGAATCTTGTCGAACAACGTGGAAATTTCTGTTTCCACTATCCAAACTGCTCGATTCATAGATCTCCCATGTTCAAAAACACACATTAGTTTCTTCTCTTTATTTACCATTGTTGTATGTTCTTTCTTACGTTTCCTATGAAAATGTAAATATAACTATATGATTAATAAATTAATTGTGTTCTTATATGTGTTCTTCCTATTAATACATATAACTATATGGTTATTATATACTTAAGATAGCTAGTAGTTTAGGATTAGGTTTATTATTAGATCTAAGTATTGATTTTTTATGATAACACTATCATTATAATCACATGTCATAGAATATTAGATTTAGGGGGAGTTCTATAGTTTGATGTTATATAGTTTAGAGTTAATTTTTTGTTGATGACAAAGGGGGAGAAGTATAAAATAGGGTAGTTAGGCATAGATTATGGGGGAGTTATCAGGATAGAAGTAATATTTTATAAACAAAGGTTGTCATCATCAAAAAGGGGGGAGATTGTTAGTCCGTGAGATGATGGTTTTGAAGACAACAACCTTAGAATAGATTATAAAATATAAACACTAACAATATAAGTTTAGATATATATGTATATGCAGGATTTAACCATGCATGTAACAACAATGAAGACTGTACAGTATAGAGATTCAAGTATCAAGATTGAAGACTCATGAGTATCAAGATTATCAAGTGTTTAAGAATTCAATTAATTTATTCTTTAATTAGACATTTTGTTAAAACTCCTAAAAAAGCACTGGCAGCTTAAAATCCAATTTATTGGTGGAATGGAATCCACTTCGACCCCGTTAACCCTAAGTAGGATGGAACCTACGAAAAATCTAGTGGAACATTGTTTTGTATCCGCTAACTTTTTATTCAAAATGATTTTTCAAAATTATATCTTGTTTTCAAAATGATTTCAAAAACCTTCCTTTTAAAAGCATCAAAAACATCAATCCTGATTTCAAATACTTTTAGCCTTAAAATAATCTTTAATTTCAAAACCAAATTATTCTTGTTTTTAAAATATCTTTTAAATATAATATATCTAACCATTAAATATTTATGCTTAGATTTTAAAATTATAGTAAAATTTTGTATATATTATTCTTTATATTTAGTTATGTGTTTTAATTATAGTCAAGTATATTTATAAAGTTTAAAATAGTTTTAATATAAAATAAAGGTTATTTTCAAAGAAAATCAAAACACCAAAAATCCCTTCGGGATGTCGACATACTCAAGTACCCCATGTCGACATGGTGTCAGTTGAGTTCAAAATTTAAATTTCAAAAGAAGTGTCTATTCGTCGTAACTCTTCAAGAATGGACATGGCTGTTGTTCTTCTATAAATAGGGGTTTGTTTCAACGAATTTTGATTAAGTTTGTCTGTTTTTTCACTCCTCTTCTTCTTCCACATTTCTGTATACAAATTCCTATCATTACTCTGCCAAAATCAACATTGAATCTAACTAGATTATCTCTAGTTTGATTCTCTATCATGATCTCAACAAGATCGTCAGTGCTATTTAGAGTTATAGGCTTTTTATAATCAACTTAGCGAGAAAAGGTGTGATTGTGGCCTTGGAAATCAATCAAACGAGATAAGGTGTGATTGTAGCCTTGGAAATCAATTGGGTGAACTTATTGCCCAAGAAATCAAGTATCTCTATCCAGAGGATTGTGATTCTGGAGGGTGTACCTCGTTGTATTAAAATCGAGGGTGTAATTGTAAAGATTGTTTTTGAAAGGAAATCTGTACTTGTGTGCAGGACTGGATGTAGGGTAACTCCGAACCAGTATAAAATCCGGTGTATTCTTTCCTTTACTGCTTTTACTTTATATTTTCATTTGTGTTTGATTCGTTGATCATATATGTGTCTGAATATTTCATATATTTGTGTTTAAATTAACAAAAACTCAAAAAGATTTAACAATTCTCTAAAACACTATTCACCCCCCTTAGTGTTTATCCTTAGGCTTAAGATCCTTAATCCGGATTTCTCACAATAAACAATTCCTTCTCAATTAAGCAACCAACCCTTACCATCAAACACCACATATATGCAAGCTCATGGCTTGATGTGACATGGTCGAGCTAGATGGTAATGGAAGGGACATAGTCGAACTAAGGTGATGGTGGAAGGAGGTGGCCATGCATAGGGTAATGATGAAAGGAGGTGGAGCATATGGTGGTGGAGTAAGAATCTAAAATAATTATCACATAATATCACCATTATATGTCAAATCAAAGAGGCACGTGACCTTGGCCCTCCATGATGTGACCACAGCTGTACCTAGAGGGAGGTGGTCGATGAATGGTAATGGGAGGAGGAGGTGGCATGGTGACGTGTAGTGATGAAAGGAGGAGACGTTTATACTCTTCGATTTGCCTATAAATACCATTTCACTTCTTCAATTCACTCATTAATATTCTTCTTTATTTTTCTAAAAGCTTCCTCCATATTTTAATGGCTTCAATCTAAAAAATATATAAAAAATTTATAGCAAATTATACCTTAGGCATACACGCACATACACATAGCACTTCAAAACTAACCCAAACCCTTCCTCTTTCTCTTCAAACCCAGGGCCTACCACCCTAGTCGAGCCTACCACCCTTACAAACCAAGGCCCTGAACTTCTAGTCTCTTTAGAAGCAAGTCCGAGTCCTATAGGAGATTCGGGATGAGTGTTCGTGAGCTTCGATTCGAGTTAGAAAGGATAATCCATTTTCTAGTTAATCGTTTTATTCCTAGGTGACAAACTCTATTATATATATATATATATCTATGTGTGTATGAGTGTGTGTGTGTATGATGATGTGAAATAATTTCTTTGGATTCTTGTTTATATATTGTTCATCAAGTATTGATTGTTATTATGGTTGTTTAATAAGTCATGTTAAATACACATCGATATTACACAAGGTAATCACTTTCTGAATCAAGTCATAAAAGTATGTATGGAATTACGAAACCCCTTGAAAATGATTAGAAACGTTTTATAAACCTTTATAATCATTTGAACTTGTCTCAACAAGTTTTAAATGAAAATTAACAATCGAGTCAAAATTAGGAGCATCTTGTAATGGTAGCTTGCAATTTCGCACCGTAGAATTCAAACAAGTATATAAAGCGGAATCTAGCTCAGATTTCTTTGTAATAAGAATTTTCCGAACTATTATATCCATAGTTTCAATCAAAGAAAGAAAATAAGGTTTTCATCACATAGATTTTCAAATAAGTCCTAAAAAGTGTTCTAAAATATCATCGTTTTGCAATTTAATGACCAAAGTTTAAAAATGATTTAAAATGGATATTTTAAATATTTAAAATTATAAAATAAATCCTATAAATCCTTTGAAATGGTTTAAAAGAGATTTGAGTTATATATAAATTTCTAAATGACATAAAAGTCATTTTAATCAATATAGCTTTTAGAACACCTTTCATAGCACTTTTTCAATAACTTTTGAAAATTTGATTTCAAACTTCGCAATTCTTTTCCAAATTTTTATTGACATTTTCTAATAAGTAAAAGAGTGCTAAAAATGATTTAAAGGTTCTATATTTTATTTAAAGAATTTTAAATAAATAAATTTAGAGTAAAGCTGTTATAGGCAAATGATTTAATCTTGGCTCTAATAAGCCAACAAGTACACCTTATTTTTCTATTCACGAGATATGGTTAAGGTGCTTAAACTAAGGAGATGTTCAGGCGCAACCAATTCCCTAATACCTGGCCTCCTCTTGGCGAGATAAGGTCAAAATGTCAGAAACGAGTTAAGTATAAAAATTACACTTTTCAAATTAAAACAACTTGGATCGTATAGAAATAATCTTCTTATACTTGTTCCAAGGGGGAACTCATACTATTCGTGGAATTTAAAAGGTAATGTTACTATTATTCTTCCAATGACACCTATTGAATACAGAAAGAGTAAAGGTCGTACAGTTTCTATTTGACCCTATTTTACTCAACAATGTATTCTAAAATAATTTAAGAAAATGATGTAGTAAATTTTCATAAGAAGGCTTAATGGATTCCATATATACTAAAAAATTGTTCTCAGAAGATAAATATCTCTAAAAGATATCATTAAATAAAAATAAAACAAATAAATGGAATATTTGTTATCCACCTATTTAACATCTTTATATCGATGATTGGTTCATCGAAACCAGAGTTGGATTTGGGTAATCCATATCTGAGAACCACTTTAATACAATTTGTGCATTCATAAGTGAAGAAGATATATTGAAGACCATAATTTTAAAAGACAGGGATCTTCATTTCAGAAGGACTACTAGTCGATAATCTTAAGGTACCTTCCGTGATATATAAATAGAAGTGGTCCGTTCATTATGATAATCTTCGAAACACAAGGACTATTCGCTACTAATTCTAGGGATAATTATTTATAGGATGTGGTAGGAAATTTCATTCGGTTTGTCCTCTTCTTGGACAACTAGTAAGGATGAACGGCTGAAGTTGCAATTCTTAATCATATAGATTGATCTCTATGAATGTCTCATATATTTGGAGGCGGGGAATGCAACTTCTCTAAGCTTAATACCCTTTTCTGAGACGTATGAGCTCAGAAGTTATATGTTTATAGAAATCAGTCATGTATTTGTGGAATGACAAAGTGGCATTCAAAATGGAATATGTTCTATATAAAAAGGTAATCGTTACCTCAAAGGCTCACACCCGAGAATAGTGAAACAGGGGATGGTTTAAGGCTAAGTGGTTTGCAACCAATAAGGGTATGAAATCACCTTCTTGATTTATAAAATTTGTACCCGCTATAACGTTGGTTTGAATTATATGTTATATGCTTCAGGATCCCGAATAGGTTGACAACCCCCGAGTGATGTAATACTCGGTGCTATTCGTGTAAATTTTCAGATAGGCCAGTTTTAATTCGCATGAGGGCCAACGTAGGGGCCTAGGGTGCATTACTCTAGAAATGCATTAAATGAGAGGTAGTCCCTTACTTGCTATTCAGTTGGTAATCCAATATCCAATAAGTGCCTTTAGTTTTGTTTGTAGAACCTTAAATGATTAGGTTTAGAATTCAATATGGTAACAAATTCGGCTAAGATTCATAAGTCTACTTGCAAAATGTTTTTTCGAAAAAAATTTCATTAAAAATAATATTTCAAAATTTTTAATATCAAAGATTTTAGTTATCGTAAGATAAAAACCCGTTCCGTGTTTATGCTCAATGCAGCCTTATGAGCTTCCCTTTTGTTTTCAAAACATCCTTATTTTAAGTTTCTAATACTAGTCTCATGACTCACCTGGAGTTTATTTTTCTTTTCCCCTTAAACTCTGGGCCCTATTTTCAGCCAGTTAAGTAGTCAGGTAGCTTGGAGCATTTTTGAAGGAGCCTTCAGTATGAAGACTACAGCATCCTTTGTCCATAGTTATATATTTTCAACTTTCCACTGTAACATGTATCATATATTTTATATCTACCAGCCCATACAAGGATATGCAGTTATGAATATCCTAGACTAAGTTAGTACCTATAGTACCTCTGATGAATCAGTTGGAGTGATTATATGTACTTTCAACCTGTATAATTATGTTGTTTGATATGATGTGAGACTTTGTTATTGTCCTATTTATTACCTTTATTTCTTATAAATCATTGATTATCTATCTTTTCACACTTGAATTTGCGGCACATGAATACCGTAGATGTATTAGTGTCAATTTTCATGGGTCGAAAAGGCGGGTCATCTCACCCCATGTCATACAACTTCAAAGGGGGTTGGTTTCTAGTTATCCTCTCATAACTTATAAATACTCTTATAGCAAACTAAAGCCCTAAGGTCTTAAGACTATTAAATTTTTATTCTTAGTTTCTTATTTCTTATTATTCTCTTGTAACTTCTTGTAATTGTAAGAGAGAAACATAGTAAGAGATAATTTATAGTGGATGTGGACAGCCTGCCGAATCCCTATACACTTTTGTGTCATTTTCTTACTTATTCCCCTCGTTTTACATTTTTAAGCCAATTAACAAGCAACTTTTTCTTTCACAAACACATTATTCTAATTCCGAGGTGTAGACTTCTCTCTAACTAATTTTTGCAGGGATTACGATCACATGAACACTATTGACACTCTAGATAGAGTGGTGCCTAAAACCCCACTTAAGGATACTCATATTGATCTAACACGATATGCATCATGTGTGCCTATTCACCTTATTGACATTACCCCAGATCTGGCCATGCTTAGAGAACTAAGATGCCGCCATTTCTACTCACCATAACGACCATCTTCTTTTTAGCATCTAAGGTAGTAAAAAGGAATTGAGACTTAAGATTTGAATGACTTAGCGGTAGTGCTCATGCCTCCTGCATAGAGCATGAGGTTCCTTTAGCGCACTCAAAGTCTCATGGGGGTGCGGCTAGGCCTAGATCAAGAGGGGGCATGCCAGACATTCAAGGTTGGCTTCTATGCATAGGGTAAGGAGGTCTCTTACTCTAGCTCATCATTGTCACTCTCCTTCCTGCCATTGATTTCCTACTCCGTCAAGATGTTGATGGAGCCTACAGTCGATCATTAGCCAGACTGTCCTATAGCAGACCAATGCCAACCTCTTGGAAGAAATGAACATCCTTCACTAGCAACTTAATAAAATGCAAACCCGAAATACCAAGGGCAAAGCTTTTTTTGATGATAAGGATGGCGAAACATTTTTTAAAGAAATAGTGAACAACTACATTCCTTGGCTGATGGGAGTGCTGAACCATCTGATTACATAAATGCATTTAATACCTATGCCAACCAGCTTTCCGGCCCAGCAAAGTGCCTTCTCTTCCCCTCCACTCTCATAAGAATGACCTCTCGTTGGTTCGTACATCTACTGCAGGACAACATCCATTCTTGGGCCTAGCTATTTACAGATTTCTAGACCATGTTATTAACTTCGAAGACCCATGTTATGATGGCTAGCAAGCCAGGTGAGATTAAATAGGGCTAACTAAAAGTATTTGGTCATATATCAATCACTTCAACAAAGAATCCACCCAAGCAAGAGGTATTGGCATGAACAGCTTAGTCATGGCCCTTTGCTCGATTGTTAGATATAAGTCAAGAATGTGGAAGAAGCATCAAAAGCTATCAGCTATGTCCCTAACTAACTTCTATCAATGGGTGAACAACATAACGAGGATGGAGGATGTTGATCACTTAGATAGTGATAATGAAATCTGTAGTGCCACTCAAGCCGGTCCTTTTGATAATGCTGAATGATGAGGAAATGGTCGTAAAAATAATGCCAAAAGGTGAGTAGATACAAACACCCAATACAAGATTGGATATACAAACAATGCTACTTTAAATGGGGATATAGCGATAATATATTTCGCTACCCAGTATTGGGTGCAGTTCCAAAGACCAAATGGCACTAAGGCAGAGAAGGAAAGAACCTCTTAGCAATGACAAGTAGTATGAGTTCCATCAAATTAACATCCACTTCACCAACGAGTGACACATACTTAAAGATGAGATTGAAAGACTTGTTCAAAAGAGGATGCTTTAAGAGTTTGTTCAGCATCAAGAGAAATAGAAAACAAAGTGCAACGACTGGCCGGCTCAACCACAACAACCCAACAACCATGTCGTAGCAATAACCGACATCCTTACCATTTTCAAAGGCATGCATGTAGCCGAGAAAAATGAGGAGCATAGTCCCGGTATTTGAGAGAAGTGGTTTCAGCCTTCTAGGTGTATACCTTACAGCATTGATCATCCATGGCATCCAGGCTTCGATAAAACCAACCGGTCACTTTCCTATCGAGGATGGGAAGCAATCTCCTAACCCTACCTGGATCCTATTTTCGTTACTCTTGCAATTGCAAACTCAAATGTATATCAGGCCTTTATCGATGGGGGCAGCTGAGTTAATTTCATTTTCAAGCATGTCTTTGAGACTTTTAAGCTTCATGACTCCAACAAAAACCCCTACGCCTTCCTAATTTACCAATTTTGGAGTGTGGAAATTATTTCAATAGGTACCACCCCACTTATGAAAACATTTGGCAGAGAACCGCTTGCTATAATGATACAAGTGTACTTTGTAGTGGCTGACTTTCCTTTTACATACAATCTACTAATAGCTCGACCGACACTTGCTTCGCTGGACGCATCGTCTCCTACAACAAGCTTGTTATGAAGTTCCCTATCTAAGGCAAGTTTAGCGAGATCGGGGTAATTAGAAAAAGGCTAAGGAGTTTTATGGAATCTCCCTTAAACAATAAAAAAGGATGTTTTCATACTTTAGTAAGAACTAGCAACATCGATCGGTGAGTCACTCAAGAGAACCTTGAGTCGGTCGGCACTTTGGTTTATGTTGAGACCATCCTTATCCTTGAACCATCAACATTAACTCCTTCTGCCAACAATATTCCACCAAAGCAAGTTGTGGAAATCTGGCAACGTGTCACTCAGAAGAGTGATTGAAATTCATATTAGGACTGTTATTTCCATTAAAGATGCAAATGCCAACAATGTTTCGCCCAAGTGTACCTATTAACTTAGTAATGCTTTGGGTCATACTGGGAAAACCATCGACCATAAAGCTACATAAATTTATTATGTGTCGCCTAACAATACCCTTGAGCCCAACAGTTCTCAGGTTCTTGCCAGTGCCATCAGCCACAATGAAGACTAGGATGACAAGGATTCGATATCCATGGTCACTCCTCAAATAACCAAATAGCTTGTCACAACATAGAGTGAGATTGTCCCTCATCATTAGCAAGTGAGAACATTCCATGTGATAACTCCTATTCTCTAAATGCTAGCAGACTCATTTATGAGAGATAGAGGTAACATCACTACCCCAACTTAAGCACGGATGTCTGTCTTGGCTGAGGATGTCATAGAGCGCATGAGTTATGATTTAAGCCAATGTGACTTGGAAAAAGACTAAGATCTATAATGGCCCACTCGATCCTCGCATAGGGATTCAAGCATTGAGGGTGGGCCGGTTACTCTCTTGGAATTAATACTTATTATTAGTCCTTGAGATGATGGTTATGATGACAAAAACCTTAGAATAAGATTATAAAATATAAATACTAACATTATAGTTTAGATATATATATATATGCAGGATTTAACCACGCAGGTACCAAGAATGAAGACTCTACAGTATAGAGATTCAAAATATCAAGATTATCAAGATTTCAAGATTTCAATAATAAGTAATTTATTTGGAATTTTGTTAAAACTCCTAGAAAAGCACTGGCATCTTAAAATCCAATTTGTTCGTGGAATGGAATCCACTTCAAGCCCGTTAAAGGGATGGAACCCTAAATAGGATGGAACCTACGAAAAATCTGGTGGAACATTGTTTTGTATCCACTAACTTTTATTCAAATGTTTTTACAAAATTATATCTTATTTTCAAAATGATTTCAAAATCTTCCTTTTAAAAGAATCAAAAACATCTATCCTGGTTTTAAATATTTTTAGCCTCAAAATAATCTTTATTTTCAAAGTCAAATTATCCTTAGTATTAAACTATCTTTTAATAATAACTTTTAATATTTATACTTAGATTTAACTATAAAATTATAGAAAAAATTTATATATGTACCAAAATATTATTCTTTACATTTACTTATGTATTTTAACTATAGTTAAGTATATTTATAAAGTTTAAAATAGTTTTAATATAAGATAAAAGTTATTTTCAAAGAAAAACAAATCACCAAAATTTCCTTTGGCATGTCGACATCCTCAAGTACCCCATGTCGACATGGTAGCAATTTATTTCAAAAATTTGAATTTCAAAGGAAGTGTCTATTCGTCATATCCTTTCAAGAATGGACATGGCTGTTGTTCTACTATAAATAGGGGTGGTTTCGAACGAATTTGTAATCATATTTTTTTGGTTTTCACTTCTCTTCTTCTTCCACATTTCTTTATACACATTCATTACTCTGCCGAAATCAAACATTGAATCTAACTAGATCATTTCTGGTTCAATTCTCTATCATTATCTCAACAAGATCTCAGTGCTATTCAGAGTTATAGACTTCTTTGTAATCAATTTAGCGAGAAAAGGTGTGATTGTAGCCTTAGATCTCAACCAAGTGAGAAAAGGTGTGATTGTAGCATTGGAAATCAATTGGGTGAACTTGTTGCCCCTGAAATCAAGTATCTCTACCCAGAGGATTGTGAATCTGGAGTGGTGTACCTCGTGGCCTTGAAATCAAGGGTGTAATTGTACAATTGTTTTGAAAGGAAATCCATACTTGTGTGCGGGACTGTATGTAGGGTAACTCTGAACCAGTATAAAATCCAGTGTGTTCTTTCCTTTACTGCTTTTACTTTATTTCTACATCTGTGTTTGTTTCTGTGATCATATCTATGTCTGAATATTGCATACATTTGTGTTCAAATTAATATAAACTCAAAAAGATTTAGCGATTCCTTTAAACACTATTCACCCCCCTCTAGTATTAATCCTAGCCTTAAGATCCGTATTCCACATTTTTAGCATTTGGTATCAAAACCAGGTTTTCATAGTTTTCATAATCTAAATTTTGAAATTTTTTCAAAATGGCTACCAACACTCGTATTGTTAACACTACCAACACTGGTTCTATTATCCCTGTCACTAGTTCATTTGTAGAAGGTCAGTCTGCTGTCAGACCACCACTTTTTAATTGCAGTAACTATGCATATTGGGCATGTAGGATGAAAATATATTTACAATCTATAGGACTAGACACTTGGAATGTCACACAGACTGAATATTCTGAACCCACAACTAATTTTGCATAGTGGACTGCTGAGCAAAAGTCTATTGCATAAAATAACTCTAAAGCTATGAATATTCTGTTTTGTTCATTTAATAGAAATGAATTTAATAGAATGTCAGTTTGTAAGTCTGCATATGAAATCTGGAAAACTTTGCAAGTTACTCATGAAGGAACAAGCAAAGTTAAACAGACCAAAATTTCCATGCTCACAAACCAGTTCCAATTATTTAAAATGAATTCTAATGGGTCTATTTCAGATATGTGTAGTAGATTTCAGAACATTGTGCATTCTCCAATATCCTTGAGAAAGAAATTTTCGGAAGAAGATCAAGTCGGAAAAATCTTAAATTCTCTTACTCCAGAATGGGATCAAAAGACACTTGCGATCGAAGAGGCAAATGACATCAGTACCTTAAAGAAAGAAGAATTAATTGGAAACCTAATGTCGTTTGAAGTCCAAATGATTGAGAGAAGAGAAAGAAAAACATCTAAAAAGAAATCAATGGCATTCAATGCATTGACCAATGGATCAGATTCAAACAACGATAATGATGAAGAGATGGTCCTTATGACCAATAACTTTCGAAAATTCCTGAAATACAGAAAGATGAACAATCTCAAGAGAAACAACTATAAGAACTCTAGAAATCAGAATTTAGTGCCAGACCATATCAAATGTTTCGATTGTGACGAACCAGGCCATATCAAAAGTGACCGTCCGTATCCAAATAGGCAAAATCCTCCTGTAAGCAATGATTCCATAAAGAAACGAAATCAAGCATTTATTGCTACTCTTGATGATTCATACTCATCCTCAATCGATGATGATCAGAAGATAGATAATTCAAATATGTGTTTCATGGCAGTTCATGACTCCGAAGAATTCAGAAAAATGGATTCAGAAAAGGTACACTTTTACAATACAATTGGTTGAAATTGCATGCTTAGAATTGGATGCTTGATTGATTGATTTAGAATTGTTGTGTTGTTTGAATTTTAAATTTTAAATTTTTTTACTTTTTTTATCATTTTTTTTAATAGTGTCATAATATTTTGTGGAATATACTATAATTCTGGTAATATTCCAGATATATATATATATATATATATATATATATAGACATTAAAAATAATATATATATATATATATATATATATATTAGAATACTTAAGAAAAATAATCATGGAAATTCAAAGGCACATGTCGACATGGTCCTTACTATGATGTCGACAAGGGTATAGAATTTGAAATTCAAAATTTGAATTCATATTGTTGAATTTCCCTCCACCTTTTCACTTCATTCAATTCTCTGAAAAGCTACCTTTTGACCAGAGAATATGTCCTTTGAGAATCTATTTATTTACTATCTCTTATCACATCTTTTCACTCTCATTTTCAAATTCAAACTCTCTCTTCAAAACTTCAAGCTATCTACTTTTTACTCTAATGGCTTCTTCAAGCAACCCCTCCACAATGAGAATTTCCAGAAAGATAAAAGAGCAACTCTTTAATGATCCGGGGGCCATAAAAGCATAAATCAATTATGCTAACTATGGAAAAGTCCATCCCGGAAAGTTTGCTTTATTTCAAGATTTTTCTTCCTATGAAATTCATTCTCCTTTTGCAAACAATCATGTTCTTAGTCTTGTTGATGCTTCTTAAAATGATTTTGTTTGTTATCCAAGTCTTGTTAAAATTTTCCATGCAAATTTAAACCGTGGATTTTATAATGGAAATGATGATGAAATTTGGAGTAATGTCAAAGGCATTAGAATCGTTTTAAATTGTGATCTTTTGGGCACCATTCTCAATTGCAAAAGCACGGGAATAGATCTTTCTAGTTTTAATATCGATGAAAATGATCGTGAGACATTTCATCATATTATCGAAGGAAATGATGATTTTGAATACAAAAATCGAAACTTTCGACAAAAGCTAGAATTGTTAATCTTCTTTTAAGATCAGGAAATTATAACGATCCTACCTCAAAAGTTTGCAAAGCACTTTTTACTGTTTTTGAAAATTATGATATTAATTAAGCGCAAGTTATTTTGGATGAACTTCGTCCCAAAAATCTTGAAATGGGTGAAAACACTTTGTATCATGGAATCTATCTCACTCGGATTTTTAACTATTTTGGAATGGATTTCAAAGGAGAAGAATTTGTTTCAAGAAAGGTCTTTAATCACTCAAACATTTCTCTTATGAAAATTCCATTTGTTTTTTAACCTTATGAGACTCTTGCCGAAAAGGAAGAGCCTTTGGCTCACGTGGAGATGGAAGAAGAGGAAGAGGAAGAAGAAAGGGATGAAATGGAAATAGAAGAAGAAGAAGAAGGTGAAATATCTTTAGAAAGTATTGACTATCTTCCCAATCCAACCAACAAAACCCATCTCAAAAATCAAAAGACTATTGTCGAGAATCAACGGATTCTTAAATGGTCCGTTAGTAAGAAATGGATAAAATTTCATCCAAGATGAACAAATTTATCTCCAAAGTTAGCACGAAGCTTGGATTATCTTCATCTTCATCATCCTCTAACTAGTTCTATCTTTTCATTTCATGTTTTATTAATTTAGAGTTTTTTAATGTTCATGTAGTTCTTAATGTTTAATCGTTGTATCGTCTTATTATGAAATGAAATTGAATTTCCTTTCGGTTATCTAGCTTATCTTATCTTCGGGATAAATGTTAGTATATTATATAAATATACAACACGCAATTATTCACAAAATGAAAATAAAACATCAAAATTCACTGAACCATGTCGACATCCCCCCTTTGACTATGTCGACATGTACTGGTCAGAAATGACAGTTCATTTTAAATTTGAATAACTACCTTATGTCTATTCATTTCAAATGAATTTCTACACCTATAAATACATATTTCTTCCAGAATTCGTCACCCAGTATTATTTCTTATCTACTTTGTCTCTCGTTCTTCTCACAAACTCAAATATGGCATATCCAATTCATAATTTAACCGAGAATCTTGAAGAAACTCTTAATTCTTTCAAGAATATTCTTTCTTTCGTTCTTTGTAACCAGCGACACTTAGAGTTGAGTCAAATGCAGATGATCAAGGAGCAAGAAAAGCATTTCGATGCGATACGATGGATTATTTCCTCCCTGCACAAAGATGATAATGAATCACATCCTCCTGTCTCTCGCTAATGATAATAAAAATTGGGATGCCATTAAAGCAGACCCTATATTTGGAGAAGAAGGATGGGTGGAAGTTCCTCGTAATGTTTGATTTTATTCAATTGCTTTATTTGATTTGAATTGTTTGCTTGGATTGATCTGATTTGGTTTGGTTTGGTTTGGTTTGGATTGATATGTGGTGTGCAAAACATGTATAAAAATGCATTGATATTTATATGATCTTTGATTAATTATCACGTTTATCAGTATAATTATCTCTTAATCTATCTATTATATACTCCATTGTATAGTTTATTAATGTTGGTACTTTAGTACAAGAATGAGGGGGAGTTATAGAGTGTGGAGTTATGTAGTTTTGAGTTAGTTTTTGTTGATGGCAAAGGGGGAGAAGTATAAAATAGGATAGTTAGGCATAGATTAAGGGGGAGTTATCAGGATAGAAGTAATATTTCATAAACAAAGGTTGTCATCATCAAAAGGGGGAGATTGTTAGTCCTTGACATGATGGTTTTAATGACAACAACCTTAGAATAAGATTATAAAATATAAATGCTAACATTATAGTTTAGATATATATATGTACATGCAGGATTTAACCATGCAGGTACCAAGAATGAAGACTGTAAAGTATAGAGATTCAAGATATCAAGATTATCAAGAGTTCAAGATTTCAATAATAAGTAATTTATTTAGGAATTTTGTTAAAACTCCTAGAAAAGCACTGGCATCTTAAAATCCAATTTATTCATGGAATGGAATCCACTTCGAGCCCGTTAAAGGGATGGAACCCTAAGTAGGATGGAACCTACGAAAAGTCTAATGGAACATTATTTTGTATCCACTAACTTTTATTCAAATGTTTTTACAAAATTATGTCTTGTTTTCAAAATGATTTCAAAATCTTCCTTTTAAAAGAATCAAAAACATCTATCCTGGTTTTAAATATTATTATCCTCAAAATAATCTTTATTTTCGAAGTCAAATTATCCTTAGTTTTAAACTATCTTGTAATTATAACTTTTAATATTTATACTTATATTTAAATATAAAGTTATAGTAGAATTTTATATATATACCAAAATATTATTCTCTATATTTACTTATGTATTTTAACTATGGATAAGTATATCTATAAAGTTTAAAATAGTTTTAATATAAGATAGAAGTTATTTTCAAAGAAAAACAAATCACCAAAATTTCCTTTAGCATGTCGACATCTTCAAGTACCCTGTGTCGACATGGTAGCAGTTTATTTCAAAAATTTGAATTTCAAAGGAAGTGTCTATTCGTCATATCCTTTCACAAATGGGCATGGCTGTTGTTCTACTATAAATAGGGGTGGTTTTGAACGAATTTGTAATCATATTTTTCTTGTTTTCACTTCTCTTCTTTTTCCAAATTTCTTTGTACACATTCTTACCATTACTCTGCCGAAATCAACGTTGAATCTAACTAGATCATTTCTGGTTTGATTCTCTATCACTATCTCAACAACCGGTGCTATTCAGAGTTATAGACTTCTTTGTAATCTATTTAGCGAGAAAAGGTCTGATTGTAGCCCTGGAAATCAATCAAGCGAGAAAGGTGGGATTGTAGCCTTGAAAATCAATCAAGTGAGAAAAGGTGTGATTGTAGCCTTGGAAATCAATTGGTTGAACTTGTACCCCTTGAAATCAAGTATCTCTACCCAGAGGATTGTGAATCTGGAGTGATGTTCCTCGCGACCTTGAAATCGAGGGTGTAATTGTACAATTGATTTTGAAAGGAAATCCGTACTTGTGCGTGGGATTGAATGTAGGGTAAATCTGAACCAGTATAAAATCCGGTGTGTTCTTTCCTTTACTGCTTTTACTTTATTTCTGCATCTGTGTTTGTTTCTATGATCATATCTGTGTCTGAATATTGCATAAATTTGTGTTCAAATTAATATAGACTCAAAAAGATTTAGTAATTCCTTTAAACACTATTCACCCCCTCTGTAGTGTTAAGCCTAGCCTTAAGATCCATATTCCCCATTTTTAACACTTATACACTATACCGACCCTAACAAAGTTGTTCATACCGAAAGAGATGTCAGCTTGAGAGTTAGAGATGGTTTGATCATATTTTTTTACCAAAAAAAAAACACAAATCAAATAGAGGCCTATTGACATGACAAGCAACGTTGATCCCAAAGGCACCCTCAACCATTAAAAGCATTGATCTTTAACCTAGAAAGGTACCGAGCCCTTAAAGAAGAGGTAGAAAAGCTATTAGCTAGTCGCTTCATTGGAGAGGTAGAATATTTGGTTAACAACCCAAAATTTCGAGCAATTCGTATTTAAATATATGAATTATTTAAATATTTATGTCTAAGATTTAATATGATTTAGTATGATTTTATAACCTTGTTAAACATTTTTTCATTAATAACTAATGGTAGTAAACTTATTTTTGAAATGTTCTTACAAAAATATACACTTTGGACAAATGCTGAAATTATGATCGGAAAATGTATTGTAAAAAATCAACTTTTTGCTAAATAAAATTTGTTCAAATATTAGTTCACTAGTATGTTATCATGCGACACATTAACAAGTATTAAATCACCTTTGTTCCTAAGCAAATTAAATAAGTAAGAGGATTTAATCAAGGAGACAAAAGGATCCCTAAATCTAGCCTTAAATCAAATGGTGATATAAGGAAGATATGTTTGTGTAAAACTATGGCTTTATCATGTTGAAAGTCCTTTTTATTCATGGTTAAGGAATAGTTTTAAAGAAATTTTCCATACATTTCCTAATTCTATAAGTACACACACATTTAGCTCATTTCTATACATACCTACTTCTAAATAATGTCTTCATTTTCTTCCTCCCCCTCTCTAACTTTTTAGAAATCATATCAAACCAACTCCTTTATCCTCCAACTTTTTTGATATCATTAGTACAATATTACATCACTTTGTAATAAGTCAAAGATGGAAGAAAGGAAGCAAAACCCCCTCCTTCATATCATAGCCGTGAGTAGTAGAGGGAGGAAGGTTGGGTCGTGAGCAAGATGGAGGTGGTGGTGGTAGTCGTGTGCTTTAGGGAGGAGAAGGAAGTTTTTGAGTGATGTTTTAATGTAATATGTTAGTGAAGTATTGTTGTGATTAAATCTTGGTAGTAAGTAATAGGGTTAAAAGAAAAGTGAGTTAGTCTCACTTTGATTGCATTATAAATTGGTTGCAAGTCAACTTGAAATATTACTTGCTTAATCTCATGATAATCGTTGTTAAATCACATGTTAATATGCTTGCTCTATAATAATAATAATAGAAGTTAACTACTAAAATTTGAACCTTGATTATATACTTTTTAAAGTATATAAATTGTTAGAATAATTGGCTTATAACTCTCTAAATTGTGATAAGTTCATTTGAACATTTAAAATTGATATATTGATGTGTGTGCATATATTAATACATGTTTCGTAGTTGTATGATTGGAACTTGGAATCATATATACGTATAAAATAACATGTCATCCAATATTGAATTGAATATGGAATGGTCCGTATAGCGATTGTCGCTATAAGCGCACTTTGAATCCCTTGAACTATACTTATGAAAATGGAGATTTAATGACATATCTTAATTATAACTTATATGTTATTATCTTTATTCCTATAAGTGTTTTGAAAAGCAAAGAATATGATTTGGAAAATTATAGAAGAAGTAAATAAAATAATAAAAGATTGAAGTAAAAATATCGTTATAGTGACACTTTAAAAATAATCCATCTCTGAAAATAACGCACATATTTATTGAAACTTTCTTAGGGGTTTCTTTAGCAATTAATCAAGTAAATTAAATATTATTCTTATTGGGAAAGTTTTGAAGCTTAATTCATTTGATGGCTAGTTGAACAAAGTGAAAAAATTTATAGCGAAATAGTCACTACAAGTGCAAGTCGATAAAATACTTTATTTTCGTGAAATTTTATAAAATAATTAAGAGAGATTCTTTGGAACTTTTCTTCATGGTTTCCAATAAACCAAAGTATACTAACTTTTTTAAAAATATTGGATCTAAAATCATTTATTAAGGTATTGAAATAGACACAAAGTTGTAGCAAAAATGTGATAAAACTAGTAATAGAACTTTAGGCAGCACTTCTGGAATTGCTCCCACTATAAATTGAAGATAAAAATAGTTTAAAAACAATATTAAATAATTAGCTTATAATAGAGTGTTTTAAAATAATTAAATAAAAACAATATTAACTTATAATAGAGTGTTTTAAAATTAGTTTGAATTTTAAATATATTTCTAACAATTAATTATGAATTTCTAAACTTAATAGCTTTTAAAATAAGACTTGTTTTTCTATTTATTTAAAAATTCTTTATTTTTAATAATATTTTATATAAATAATTATTATATATTTTAAGTAATTTTAAAAGTATTTTAATATATTAATAAGTGTTCTAAAGATATCTATATATATACACAAGTTTTAAATATAAATATAAAATAGGGAGCTTGAATTTAACACTTAAAATAAATTGTTTTATGGAATCAACTAAAAATATATTTTCGTAATTGATAAGTGTGGATATGCTTTGATCTTTAGATAAATGTTTAATAAGTAAATAGTTTGGGTTGTTGTAAACGGTTTTTTTTAGCAACAATTGTTTTTACCCTTATTAATAATTATGCTTGGGAATATATTTATATATTTGAAAATGAATATTTTATAGAAAAATACCGGTAAATAATTTGGGGTTTGTTTTGACAATTATTTTTAGCAACACTTGCCTTTAACCCTTAAATGTAATTAAACCTTTAAAATAGAGACTTAAAGATAATGTTTAAATGAAATGGTTTCGGGTTTATAGTAAACAATGTTTTAGAAGCATTTGTTTTTTGACCTTTAAATTATAATTTAGACGAAATATTATAAAAATATTTAAAT
This sequence comes from Allium cepa, assembly GCA_030765085.1. Classification (NCBI taxonomy): domain Eukaryota; kingdom Viridiplantae; phylum Streptophyta; class Magnoliopsida; order Asparagales; family Amaryllidaceae; genus Allium; species Allium cepa. The sequence goes on from CM060935.1 coordinate 959,406,757, forward strand.
CTTTAATATTGGATTTTAAAGATAGCAATAAGTATAGGAATCTTTTATAAAAGATAGAATATGTTGTATGTTTAATTTATAAAATAAAAGGCATCTATTATAACAATATTTTGGTGGTAATTGTTTTAATATCTTTGATTATATTTTAAAGTAAATAGAACTTGTTGAGTAATCTTGAATATACTTATACCATTGGAATAAGTACATGAATACATTTTAAGTATTGAAAAGGGTAAAAGTGAAAAAATTAAACAATATATAAAAATATATAAAGGGAATTTTGTTAATGAAAAATATTGATAAATAAAGGAAGTCTTGATTTGTAAAAGACAAGTTTATTACATAAAAAGATGTTTTACTAACAACAAGGCGTAATTCATATAGGACAGATTAATTATAAAGGGATTAAAAGTTTTTATGTGACTTGACTATGCCTTGCATGGAATGATAGTTCAGGTATGTTTGAAAGTATTTGAGACTTAGTTCCCTTATGCGGTCATTCTCATTATTGTTATAGAGGACCAAATTCATCGACTCAGTCTTGGAGAAACTGAGATCAGTAAATGTTCTACGTATCAAAAACCAATTCAATACTGAGATATGGGTTCTTTGTTTTGAAAGTGAATGATGGAAACCATGTTTCAAAATCTGTTGAGATGAGGGAAATCCATGTGGCATTCATTATGTGATCGAGTTTTATTGAAAACTAATGCGAAAATGCCGAACGTGACCTCGACGTTGAAAATACCTAAAAATAGAGTAGGCCCATAGCCAATGAGGTTTAGCTAACCTCAGAGGGTGCTAATAATCTCTATTATCTAGAGTATGCTCATCAATTTTGCTAGTGTGAGTTAATCGTATTCGGGACACATTCTCTACGTGAACCAAATATGACTTCTTATTTGGTATATTTTATCTTGAGATATATGGTGCTAAGAAGGTGCTTTCTGACACTTGCCAAGAGACTTTCCTCGAGGTACTGAAGCCCCTCCAATGGAAAAATCCATTTATACGAACGACCCTTAGTGGTTTTTGTTTCTATACTTAAATATGTTGTCAAATGTAACCAATGTAACCATTTCAGCTATGATTTGTATTTATATTGAACACCCTAGACATTATTATAATATCACTAAATTTTCCTATAAAATGATTTGGTATCTTAAGGTAAAAACCCATCCGTGTTTATTCATGGCGTGGCCTTACGAGACACTTTTTCTTTAATAGGTTTTACAAATATAGCAATTCAAATTACTTGAGTCTTCTCATGTTGGTTTACCAGACTGATCCAGATGTTATTTTTCTTTTAATGCTTAGGTCAGCCGCACATATATTTTCAGATATCGATGGTGATTCATTGGAGCTCAAAGAGAGGAGCTGGATGATTACCTACCATAGATTTTATATTCACTGCATTACTTTGTTTATTTTTATATCAACAATTGTGAGGATAGGTTGTGATAACTGTCCAGGTTGATGATAGCTTGGTTTACTCTGATTATTGTATCTATACAATTTTCCTATGTTAGAGTATCGTTTTGATATTATATGTTACCATTCCGTGATGAGATTTTAATATTGCGTTCTCTTCTTTCTCGTTCCTTTTCTCTTCTTCTTCTATTTTACCCAATGTTCTGCCTTTTCGGCACTTTGATGCTCGACGCGTGAATACCGTTGATGCATTAGTATCGACATTAAGGGGTCGAATAGGCGATCATTACATCTTGTTATCCGATCACAAGGTTAAGCAAGAACCTTAGCTTTGGTTGGGAATAACTCATTAAGAGATAGGGTAGTGGAATGCCTTATTATGCGTTTGAGTGTACATATGAGAGTACATATTTGTTAGTGTTATAACAATGTTTTGTATGCGTCTAATCAACGTTATCGATAGGGATTCCAAAACACTTAAACATGACAAACGACACAATATTATTTTTCTAAATTGGTAAATGTAATATTACCTAGGGTTATATTTTATATAAAAGAATAATTTTCAAATAATTAACATAATAATTTATAGTTTATTTGTTTGTTATGAAATGATAATATTAAATGATTATCGTTTATTACTTTATTAGTCGTTCTCAACCAGTTTTGAGCATTGACTACTGTTTATCGAATTTACCTTTTTCACAACGTGTGTTCGGTAGATAGAAATTTATAGTAACATTGAAATGAACTCCTTGTGAATCAAGTTTCATACTTTGACTATAAGGCATTCGATGATAATGTTTGGTTAAAAGTTATAAAAATTTGTTAATTTATCTTAAGAGGAAATGTAGGATATTAAAAGGATAAACGCTTATGAAATGATTTTGTAACGGCTTGGAATTTTGGATATTTGAAATAGGAATATTTAATTGATTTTAAATATTTAAATTTTAAATTTAAACTTAAATTTCAAATATAATTATTTGTTTGATAATTAAATTATTGAATGTAATAATTGGAAATTGGATAAAATATGAAATCTTGGTTTTTAAGCTTGTTAAAAATAATTTAAAGGCTTATAAAATTTATGATGATAATACTGAAGGTAATAAAAGCTTTAAAATTGAATTTAAAAGTGATTTGTTCAGTTCTGAAAATATATCGTCTAAATTGACATTTGAAAATAGCCTTCCGAGGCACAGTCTCGGATTTCGACGAAACCAGTTCCATTGGAACCGTAATAGTGTACTATTATTAGATTTTAAATTTCGTAACATTTGGAGTTATCATGTGGCCATACGGTACGTGAGCATGCTGAAATTTTTATTGAAAATACAATATAATCATTGGGTCCAAAAAGCTATCTTCTCCATACGATCGAATTAGGACTTGAAACCTTTTCCATTACATTTGGAATAGGGGTATAACATTATAAATGCCTTGTGGCATGCCTAGATAGTGGGTCAAGATTTTAAACTATGATTTCGAGACGATTTAAAATTTAAAATAAATTTATTTTTTATTGATTGACATATCCACATCAAAACTTTTTCATTTCACCTCCAAAACACTTTACACCCACTCCCACATGCAAGGTATATTCAACACCCAGGTATCTTTCCCTTCCTCCTTCGTTTTAAAACCCAACCGAGTAGTTCTTTTTCAAAAAAAATTTGACCGACTCCTCTCTTTCTCCAGTGAACAAAAACCACATACATTCCCCTGTATTTATTTTCAAAATTGCGCCTCTTTTCAGTTCGAAGCAGACAAATCAAAAAAAAGATAAACAATGGCCGCTAAATAGGAATCGTGATGCTTATCTTCTATAGATTAGAAGCCGCGTACCCCCTTCCATCTTGTCTTCTCCAAAAAATGAATTCCAAGTTGAATTAGTACTCAAGATCGAACTAGCATATGCTTCCTCTCTTCTTCAGGCATGGGATAGGTTCGCTCGAGTAGCTTGGCACTTCGATCTATTCACGATGAAGTCGCGATATTCTAGCATTATTGAGGTTACGTTCACGGCCAAGGCGGAAGTAGGAGGCGGTGTGACTTCGACGATTTGGTCTGGAAGTAGGATTTCAGCTGTGCTTCCTCGTGCTCAGGCAGTGTATTGGGAAGGAGTGTCTCTCTGGTAATTTATTTAACCTTAGTTACTTCCTTAATCTAAATTTTAGTTCTGAAAAAAATGTTACTATGATAATTCTTATGTAAACAAAAAAAATGTTTTGAACCGAAGGAGATATTTAAATCTAGATTTTTGATATTTATGCAATGGGTTACTCATCTTGTTTATGATCTCAGAATAGGAAAGTATACTAAGTTATTATAAGAATTTTAGAGATAAGGTTATCATTTAAAAGGCAAACAGTTAGCTTGTATATATGATAAGTTAACTTATATACTCCTTTCGTAATTATGAGGGCGAACTTATATATATATATATATATATATATATATATATATATATATATATATATATATATATATATATTTAATGATGTAGATCATGATGGAACTAACTTGGAGTCGTCTTGAAATAGCTAGGATTTTAGAGAAAGAAAATTATATCTGGATTATCAGCGGAGAAAAATAAAATAAATCATGTTGAGTTAATCTCACTCAAATTTGGATTACTGGTTAATTTAAATAGTTAAATGAATTATTGGTTGAATGATTGGATTGATGAATTATTATCAGTCTGAATGTGTTATTACATATAGTATTATATATATTGGATGATTGATATTCTCGCATATATATAGCGGATGAGACACTATGCACCCCGCATAATAGAAAATGACCCTATATATCGTGATATCCTCCTCAAAGTGGGATTGATATTTTTATATTGTTCTAACATTCGTGGATGCAGGAAAACTGGTTGGAGGGATCCAACTGGATTCCTCAAAAATGTTGAATTTATTTTCATTTCAGGGATATATTAAATGTTGGATAATCTGTGATAGATTATGTTGGAAAATTAAGTTTATGGGGTGCTATGATATTGCTGGATATATTTTTGGCATTTCAAAATATCAAAAATATAAATATTGGATTTTTGATGGACAATAAAAAGGAAAATTTTAAGTAAAGTATTTATAGTAAGTTAGATTAATTAAAAAGAAAAGAAGTTTGAAAATAAATAGTTTAATTTTAAAATCCTATTTGATAAATTTTGGAATATGAAAAAATAGAGATTTTTAATAAGTGTGAATTAAGGGTTTTAAAAATAAGAACTTAAGAAATATTGTTTTTAAGTGTAAAGCAATATATTTTTAAATTTAAGATTTAAATAGTTTGGAAAAAATACAAGGAGAATTTTGAAATAAAGTACAAAGTTGATGTTTCAGATTTAAATAAGATTATAAATCAGAAAAGGGAAGTGAATCTTGAATTAGGGGTTTTAGGGTAATTTGGGTAAATCAAGGAATAAATTTTAAAATGGAATGAATTCAAAAAATTGATTTGAAAATCGATTAAGTGTCTGAAACAATGATTAAAAGGAGAATGAGACTATGGAATTTATAAACCGGCTTTATAAATAAAATGGAGCATTTATTAGTGGATAATTTGGGATTATAAATTCACGATGGGAATTCATAAGGAAATGGTAAATAATTTAAGATATGAATGGTAGTTTATTTTTAGAAAAACTGAAAGAGGAAATTTACGGAATTGGAACGTAAATTAAGCAGGAAATAAATCGGGAGGGATTTATAAAATATTTGGACTGACTATATTCGGGTTGGAAATATACTTTCTGGAAAAGTTAAGTCTATTTTTAAGGAAAGATTTTTAAGTATTGATTAGAAAATGAAAAGGTTTAAACGAAAGTTTTAGAAAAAATTATTTTTAATTATTTTGAATTTTTTAAAGTAAACATTAATTAAGTTAGTTATAGTAGTTGATTATTATTAAAGGTTAACTCAGTATTACTATTTTAAAAAAAGGTAGTTATTCAATAATATTGCTTTATATAACAGCTTTATTTTAAAAGTAGTTTGGCTAAAGTTTTATTTGGAGAATTATTATAGAATTTCATAACTATTATTTTGAATAAAGTGATTTAAGTAGTTTTATTTTAAATATTTTTAGTGTATATTTTTGGATAAAATAATTTAATTTATTTAAAATCTAATAAAATAAGACTGGGTATTTTTTAGTGGAAATAAAATATTTGGTTGAATGATTGTTTATTTGATAGTTGAATGACCGACTATCAAATCTGGACTTAAATATAGCTTTGAAAATATCTAGAAGAGGTTCGGAAATTATATGGTACAGTTACTGTTCGAGGTGCTATGCTGTATGTATAAACTCGTTTCATTCTTCTAGGATATTTATAAGAAAATCCATCCACCAACGATTAGGAGGTGATCTCCAATCTTATTTTCTTCTGGTTATTTCCTAAAGAACCAGGGTTGAGTTTACCGGGAATAACAAACGTTGTTTTGAAGAGACTGGGATCAGATTTGGGATTCGAAAACTACTTCGATCCAACGAGTACATTTTCGTAACAAAGACAAGAGCATGGAGTCGAAGATAGAGTAGTGAAGTGCAAGAGCTAATTGCTACTAATCCTGAGGGTGATTCCAAATGGATGTAGTAGGAATAGTGCCTTCGGTTCCATTCGGAACGGAAACAGACTTGTATAGATGAATGTAATCAGTACATTGTTATTGGAGGACAATAAGCTTTCCGAGTGAATCTTTCTAAAAAGGTAATCGTAGCCTTTAGGCTCATCAACCGAGAATGACTAAAAATCAGGTGGGATGCAGTAAGGCTAAGTGGGTTACTAAGTAGGGTATGGCTATTGCCTTTCTAGATAATATCAGATATTATCACTACATGTGGAAGGAGCTCAGAGAAGGGTGGGAACACCCGGAGTGATAGCATGTTCAGACTATCCAGTAAGGGATAGTTCCGGTCTGATGTTGTAGGAAATCGGGAATGGTCCTTGGTACAGTGTTTCTAGACAGGTAACATGACAGGTGGTACCCCAGTGCTTAGTCATTCAATTGGAATCCATTCTCCAATAAGCGCCGTACGGTTTTGGTTGTGCCCAACTATGCTGGAACGTGAGATGCAAGCATTTCATCTATTTGAGTAAATATTTGTACTTAGTCACTATTATAATTTTAGAGGATTTTGATATAAAATGTTTTGGTTATTGTAAGGTAAAAACCCGGCATGTTTATTTATAGCTTGTTCTTACGAGATACCTTTGATTTTCAAAGGATTTTGGAAACTTTAATAATTCAATTGAAAGTGTTTTCTCACACTGGTTTTCTAAACTGACCCGGGTGTTGTTTTATTATAATGCTCGGGTCGGACCGAGTATTACCTATTCAGGATAGGACGCTATGATGCTCAGGAGACGAGCAGGACGACGACGACGTATATCACGTATCTGATTTATGTTCCGCTATGTATGGTATGTTGTATATACAGTTCTTTGGAGGACAAGTCATTATAATTTTCCACTTTTGTGCTACTGTTTTGGATTGTACTTTGATGATGTAATATATAAAAACAGTTTATAGTCCTTTTGTATAAAGATCTGTTGTCATCTATTATATATTGTTCCGCTGCGATTGTGAAATTCTTTCTTGTTATCTCTATTTTCTCTTCTACCTCTTTCTTCTTTCTCTAACGATCTGGTAGTTCCGACATTCGATTGTCCGGCATGTAATACAGTGGACGTATTGATGTCGATTTTCGTACGTTGAAACTCCAGTTCGTGACACATGGTATCAGAGCAGAAGCTTATGCGAGAACCTTTGCTCTGGTGGGGATTACTCATTTAAGACAGGGTCATTAGCACCCTAGAATGAGTTCCAGTGTACTAATAGATATGAGCGTGTATTTCTTAGTGAATATAAAATTTGTTTTATATTGTGTTGATTGGTTTGTTGAGTGTCTTATGGATTTTGGTCAATACGAGTAATTAACATTATTGATAGAGATCTCTAAACAATTGAACAGAGCAATTCGACGTAGTATTGTTTTAAAAATAGGGTAAATGAAATAATTTTACCCAAATTATTTTATATATAAAGGATATAATTTTTCAGAAACTATTGCTTGGTTGTTATGAAATGATGATATTAAATTATTATCGTTGTTGTTATGGAAATTGAAATAAAAGATGATATTATAACCAAAAGTTAAGAAATAAATTCATATAACAAATGGAATTTGTAAATGTGAGTTATAAATGTGATTTATAATTCGAAATAGAATTCTAGGGGAATATTTAAATATTGATTTAAAAGGATTTGAAATTGGAAATTTGGGAATATAATTCTCTTTGATTTTGAAATGTTTTCCCTAAGTCTTGGAAAATAATAATGACATTGGTTTGAAATATTTTGAATTGGAAATGAATATATTGAGATTGGGAATAAAAAATATATATTAAAATGGTTTTTAAAGGAATAAAAGCATTGAACTCTCTTCGGTCACTGGAAAATAATTTCGATGATGATCGCGACATCATCAGTGTTCATTTTCAAGTTTCCAAGAGAGGAATTGCTACCTGAACGTTTTAAATTGTAGTTTGTTTGCAAAACTGGATTAATTTTGGAATGTAAAGGAATAATTTGATATACTAAAGGATGTTGGGTGTATATGATTTCAAAAATGATTTTGAATGTTTAAGAAAACGTTTAAAATTCCGAAGATTTTATTTAAAGATGTTTATGGAATATAAATATGATTGAAACTTATAGCTTTTGGAATGTGATTATTGGAATGGAATTAAACCTAATTTGAGTTTAAATGTAAAGTGAATTTGAGAGTTTAGCCTAATAGGCTAACTGGAAAGAGAATTATTGGGAATAGAATTTTTTAAGTTGGAATAGATCATTTACTCAGTAGGCAAATGAAATTAAAACTGAATATTGGAATCATATTAACTCGAATCTTGTTAAGTGAAATTGGAAATTAGTTCAAGTGGACAAAATGATAAAAAATCTTGGAAATAATATTCATTGAGACATGAAATGAATTTATAGATGAAAGGTAAATTGAATTCAAATGGGATTTGAAAGTTAACTTGAATAAAAATGAATACAAAAGTTTAAGTGGTGAAGTGGAATAAATATATGGAGTTGTATAAAATGTTTATAATGGACTTAAGGAAGTGAATAGTGAAACTCTTAAATAAATTTGGTATTGGAAATATACTAAGTTACTATTTGAATGGAGATCTAATAAAGTTGGGTAAAAAGGAGATTGTGGATAAGTCAGTGGAAATCAAAATAAATGCGAATAAAATGAATTGGATATTAATACATAACTGTACATATATTATATTATTTGCATGACGGTTTGATCCAAATTCGAGCACAGAATTTTGAGATATTTATATCGATTCGAGTAGCGATTTGTCACTCGATTTTCGACGGCGAACCCTAGATATGGACTTTTGATTGATTCTAGAATTCACTAACATAGTATATGGCTATGCAAGAAGGATGACGGTTTCTGATCAAGGAACCATATCTGAGTCTGCACTAGGGAGTCTGTTAACGATATTAGTACAGAAGTGGAATTGGGTAATCGAGTGAGCAATCAGATTGGATATTGCGTACAGATGGTATATGTACATCATATGGCTTAAGTAAAGCAAATATTGAAAATTTTGTAGAGAGACAAGTAAAATAATTTTGAACTGTACGATTGAACACTATAGGTAGATAACGTGCAGGTATTTAAAAGCAAAGGATAAATTAATGTTTTTGATTTCTGAAGAAAAAATTGATTGCCCGACAAAATGTACGTATTTAAATCGTCATATGAAATTTGATGGATTTCTGATCTAGCCACTTGGCTTTTGTTTTCTTTTGAAATTTGGGGCCGTAGATACAGTTTTGTAGTTGTTTCGAGCTAGCCGCGCAAAGGAGACGCTAGCGAAATATTTCAAAAATTTAGGAAGTTAGAAATTTTTTGAAGAAATCTGCGATAATTTAAATTTGTTTTTAAATTATAAAGTGAAATATTTAGGGAATGGTATTAGTTGGGATCTATAGATAAAGCGGAAATTAGTAAAAGTGATAATGTGGTTTCAAAAAAATTGTTTTCAGAAAGTTGTTTAAACTGTTTGGTTTTTGAAATAGTTAACGGGTTTGGACCATTCTTCTTATCAAATTCTTATAAGGAGGAAGGAATGTAGGACCTGGAATTTCGGATATTTGAAATGGGAATATTTAATTGATTTTCAACATTTAAAAGTTCTTATCAGGAGGAAGGAATGTACACCCACTCCTACATGCAAGGCATATTCAACAAGCAAGGTATCTTTCCCTTCCTCCTTCATTCTAAAACCCAACCAAGCAGTTCGTTTTCCAAAAAAAATTCGACCATCTCCTCTCCTTCCCTAGTGAACAAAAACCGCGTACATTCCCCTATATTTATTTCAAAATCATGCCTCATTTCAGTTCGAAGCATAAAAAATCGAAAAAAAGATAAACAATGGACGCTGAAAAGAAATCGTGATGCTCATCTTCTATAGATTGGAAGCGACGTACCCCCTTCCATCTCGTCTCCTCCAAAAAACAGATTCAAAGAATTGGTACGCAGGATCAAACTCACATATACTTCCTCTCTTCTTTGTGCGTAGGATAGGTTCGCTCAAGCAGTCTGGTACTTCGGTCTATTTGCAATGAATTTGCGATGTTCTGGCATCTTCGAGGCAGCGTTCACGATCAAGGCGGAAGGAGGAGGCGCCGCGATTTTGGAAACTCGGTCTGGAAGTAGGATTTCAGCGGTGTCCTTTCTCATGCTCAGGCAGTGTGTTGACGAAGGAGAGCCACTCTGGTGATTTATTTAACCTTAGATATTTTCTTAATCTAAATTTTAGTTCTGAAAAAAGTTAATGTGATAAGTTTTATGTAAACAGAAAAAAGTGTTATGAACTGAAGGAGTTATTTAAATCTAGATTTTTGATATTTATGCAATGGTTACTCATCTTATTTATGATTTCAAAATAAGAAAGTATACTAATTTATTATAAGAATTTTAGAAGTAAGGTTATCACTTAAAAGGCAAACAGTTAGCTTGTATATATATGATAAGTCAACTTATATAGTCCTTTCGTAATTATAAGGGTGAACTTATATATATACAATTTTTTTAATGATGTAGATCACGATGGAACTAACTTTGAGTCATCTGGAAATTGCTGGGATTTTAGAGAAAGAAAATTATATCTGGATGTTCAATCGAGAAAAATAAAATAAATCAAGGTGAGTTAATCTCACTCAAATTTGGATTACTGGTTAATTTAAATAGTTAAATGAATTATTGGTTGATTGATTGGATTGGTGAAAATTATTATCAGTCTGAATGTGTTATTATATATAGTATTATATATATATTGGAGTGATTGATATTCTCGTATATATATAGCGGATGAGACACTATGCGCCTCGCATAATAGCAGATGACCTTATATACTACGATATCCCCCTCGGAGTAGGATTGGTATTTTTATATTGTGCTAACACCTATGGATGCAGGGAAATGGGTTTGAGGGATCCAAATGGATTCCTCAAAAATGTTGAATTTAATTTCATTTCAGTGATATATGAAATGTTGGATAATCTATGATAGATTATGTTGGAAAATTAAGTTTATGGGATGCTATGATATTGCTGGATATATTTTTGGCGTTTTAAAATATGAAAAATACAAATATTGGATTTTTGAAGGAAAATAGGAAGGAAATTTTCAATTAAAGTATTTATAGTAAGTTGTATTATTTAAAAAAAAATAAGTTGGAAAATAAATAGTTTGATTTTAAAATCCGATTTAATAAATTCCGGAATATAGAAAATAGAGATTTAGAATAAGTATGATTAAGGGTTTTAAAAATAAAAACTTAAGCAATATTGTTTTTAAGTACAAAGGAGTATAATTTTAAACTTATGATTTAAATGGGTTGGGAAAAATAAAAGGAGAATTTTGAAATAAAGTATGAAATTGATGTTCCATATTTAAATAAGATTTTAAATCAGAAAAGGGAAGTGAACCTGAAATTAGGGGGTTGGGGTAATTTGGGTAAAGCAAGGAATAAATTTTTAAGTGGAATAAATTCAGAAAATCGATTAAGTGTTTGAAACAGTGATTAAAAGAAGAATGAGATTATGGAATTTATAAACTGGGTTTATAAATAAAATGAAGTATTTATCAGTGGACAATTTGGGATCTATGGGAATTCATAAGGAGATGTTAAATCATTTTAAAAATAAGTGGTAGTTTAGTTTTAGAAAAATTGAAAGAGGAAATATATGAAATTGGAACATAAATTAAGCTGGAAATAAATCGAGAGGGATTCATAAAATATTTGGACTGACTATATTTGGGATGGAAGTATATTTTTTGGAAAAGTTACGTCCATTTTTAAGGAAAGATTTTTAAGTATTAATTAAAAATGCAAAGGCTTTTAAAAGAATGTTTTTAGAAAAATTTATTTTTGATTGTTTTAAATTTTTTAAAGTAAACATTAATTAAGTTAGCTATAATTATTATTAAAGGTTAAATCAGTATTATTAGTTAAAAAATAGTTATTCAATATTAATATTTTATATAATAGCTTTATTCTGAAAGTAGTCAGGCTAAATTTTTACTTGGAGAATTATTATAGAATTTCATAACTATTATTTTGATTTTATTTTAAATACTTTAAGAGTATATTTTTGGATAAAGTGATTTAATTTATTTAAAATCTAAATTAAATAAGACTAAGTGTTTTTTAGTGGAAATAAAATATTTGGTCCAATGATTGTTTATTTGATAGTTAAATAACGGACTATAAAATTTGGACCCAAATATAACTTTGGAAATATGTAGAGGAGGTATGGAAATTATATGGTACAGTTACCATTCGAGGTGCTATACTGTACATATAAACTTGTTTCGTTCTTCTAGGATGCTTATAAAGAAATCCATCCACTAATGGTTAGGAGGTGATCTCCGATCTTATTTTCGTCTGTTTATTTCATAAAGAACCAGGGTTGAGTTTACTAGGAGTAGCGAACGTTGTTTCGAAGAGACGGGGATTAAATTTGTGATCCAAAAACCACTTCGATCCAACGAGTACGTTTTTGTAATAAAGACAAGAGCATGGAGTTGAAGATGGAGCAGTGAAGTGCAAAGGCTAATCGCTACTAATCCTGAAGGTGATTCCAATTGGATGTAGTAGGAATAGTGCCTTCGGTTTCGTTCATACTGGGAACAAACTTGTATGGATGAATGCTGTCAATACATTGTCATTGGAGGACAACGAGCATTCTAAGTGAATCTTTCTAAAAAAGTAATCGTAGCCTCTATCCCCATCAACCGAGAATGACTGAAAGTCAAGTGGGATGCGGCAAGGCTAGGTGGGTCGCACCCAAGTAGGGTATGGCTATCACCTTTCTAGATAACCATGGATATGCACAAAAGGGTAGCAACACCCGGGTGATAGCATATTTGGACTATCCAGTAAGGGATAGTCCGGGTCTTGTGTTGTAGGGGATCGAGAGTGGTCCTCGGTACGGTGTTTCTAGACAGGTACCGTGACAGGTGATACCCCAGTGCCTAGTCATTCAGTTGGAACCCATTCTCCAATAAGCGCCGTATGGTTTTGATTGTGCCCAACTATGCTACAACGTGATATGCAAGCATTTCAGCTATTTGAATAAATATTTGTACTTAGTCAGTATTATAATATCAGAGGATTTTGATATAAAATGTTTTGGTTATCGTAAGGTAAAAACCCGGCATGTTTATTTGTGGTGTGGTGTTACGAGATACCTTTGATTTTCAAAGGATTTCGGAAACTTTAATAATTCAATTGAATGTGTTTTCTCACGTTGGTTTTCCAGACTGACTCGGGGGTTATTATATTGTAATGCTCGCGTCATACTGAGTATTACAGATTAAGGATAGGATGCTATGAAGCTCAAGAGATGAGTTGGATGACGAAGAGTTATATCGTGTATCTGATTTATGTTCCACTGTGAATGGTGTGCTGTATATACAGTTCTTTGGAGGACATGTTATTATAACTGTCCAGTTTTGTGCTATTGTTTTGTGTTGTACTCTGATGATGTAATGTATAAAAATAGTTTGTATCTTTTTGTATAAAGATTAGTTGTCATCTGTTATATATTGGTCTGCTGCGATTGTCAAATTATGTATTGTTATCTCTATTTTCTTCTTCTACTTCTTTCTTCTTTACCTAACGATCTGGTATTTCTAGCATTCGATTGTTCGGCGTGTAATACAATCGACGTATTGATTTTGATTTTCGAAAGTCTAAACTCTAGTTCATGACAGATTTCATATAAGAAACTAAATTTTATAAATATGGTCAATATAAATATGAATTATAAAGGATTTAAATTGAGAATTTGTGAACTTAAATCCCAGTGTCTTTGGAAATGGTTTTAAGGTCTTTTGAGAAAACAATAATAATATGATTTGAAATTATTCCAAAGGACTAATGTTATTAAAAGAGCTTTAAGATTTGTTCGAGTTCGATATTATTCTTTGAAATAACAAGTCTGTTCCAAAAACAAAGTATATTTATGTTAGCTAGTCCGAGTGACTCAAAAGTGACTAAAAATGGGTAGGAGAGTGTTATGTGAAAAGCACTTCTCTTGAGTTTTACCCTTCTTAGTAAAGGGAATATATGCTACTATTTGGTACAACCCAGTTCCTTGCATCATTTTGTTGTTACTCTGTCTATATTAATATTTCCATGGATTAAAAAATATATTTTGGAAATTGGTTTTCAAAATGGTTTTGGTTTAATCCCGAAAGTATGTTTTGATATCTAAAAAATATATGTATATATGATTATTTCAAATGACTTGAAATAAAACCCAAAGTTTAAATTCTTAAGTTCTCAATAAAGATATATATGTTTGCATGTATCTTCTGCATTAAGGTAGTTTTGGATGTGCATCTTATTATGGTACAATATTAGTTTTCAATTATTGAAATAAAATAAAATTTTCGACAATTTTGGATAGTCGGAAACTTTCGAGTTAATAAATTATAGCTAAGTATTTTTGTGAAAATATAAAAATTAAACTTTTATAACTCTTAATTTGAAAAGTTGGTAAATTAAAACAAGTTTAAAAAGTTGTTTAGCATTTTTGTTAAATAGGGTACCCAATGTTATTAGGCCAACTAAAAAACATCTTCACTTTAGGGTCTTCTAAGGAAAGTCGACTCATGTCTTGAGTTTGAATTCCAAAGTCCTACTCTACCTAGCTACTTGCCTAACCCGATGGATAAAGATGTTTAGAAGGTTGACTCAATTATAAAATCCAAATTTATTTTTGATTTTCGTCGAAATTTTATAGAGTAAAATTGTAAAAGAATATTTCATATATACTCTTTGGATATAACGAAGTATTATATGAATAATGAACCTAAGTTCTGAGATGTTTTAAAATAAAATTATGTTTTAAGAATATATTTTTTAAGTTGCTATAAAAATGTTTATAAAATTTAGTTAGCATTTTGTGAATATTTGTTAATAAATTTAAGGTTTTTGGAATGCTTATGTAATTAAGTAATAATTTATAAAGATAAGTCTTTATGAAATGTTTATAAACTTAAGTATTATTTTTAGGAATGTTGCATAAATGTTTTAATATTATAGAAGACCTAATTTTGTGGGAAATGGAAAGAAATTGGTGTGGTCAAGTAAGCAATTGAGTAAAGTGCGTAAGTTGCATGTAGATAATTTTATGTGCATGATTATTATTGATCTAAGGTTCGAGTATACGATTTCAAGGTGGTATACACCGATCCAAACAAGTATTTTTCATCGGATTGTTGAGGGCGAACAATTGATATGGATTTTTAATATGATCTCTAAGTTTTCTGTCATAGTTTATTGCTACGAAAGGAGTCAAGGGACCAGATCGGAGTTCGTACTGAAGAGGTCAAGTGTTGTATACTAGTTGGAAGTGAAATTTATCCGATCGAGCAAGTGGTCAGATCGATATTGGGTACAGATGATATGTGAACATCATACAGGCTTAAGTATAATTACATACTATGTTTTTTGGCTTGTGGAGTGTTCGAGAAATGAATCTTTGGATTTTTTTAGGTAATATGAATAATCAACTTAAGTAATAACCTAAGGCCATTGAGCGAAAGGTACAATTTGTATTTAATTTATCATCCTTTTGTGAGGAGAAGGTTTTGACCTAGGAAAACAATAAGCTATGTTACTATTGATTATAATACTGTTTAGTATTAATGTATTGTTGTTTCTTTGATTACTTGTATCAGAATTTCAAGGACAAAATATTCTAAGGGGGAGAATGTAACTGTAACGACCCGCTATTTTGGACCATTCAAATCGGCAACGAAAACATACATGTCGGACTTGAATAATTCAAAATACCGAATTGTTAATTAAAATTTGGCAAAACTCAGCATATACAGTAAATAAATCAACCACAAAATCACAGACGCGGAGTAATATAAAATAATGCAGCGGAATAGATAAATAGTAGTTCATGAAGCTACTTTATAAATATCAGAGTTAGAAATAAAAATAGAACAAATATCTCAAATACATTGAAGTCTCCAGCACGAACAGATGACCTCTCCGAACGAATCAACTGAAAGAGCTGAAAACTGAATCAATAGTTGGATCCTCAAATAAATTTCCAAATTCCAAAGGTGAGTCTCAGATGCTGTA
Source organism: Allium cepa (assembly GCA_030765085.1). NCBI lineage: Eukaryota > Viridiplantae > Streptophyta > Magnoliopsida > Asparagales > Amaryllidaceae > Allium > Allium cepa. Next base: position 959,422,907 of record CM060935.1, read on the forward strand.
TCGCTTAGTCTGACCCGAGCGTAAAGCAAAAACACAAAATACTCGAGTCAGGATTAACATTCTTATGTCAATAAATCCAATTCAAGTGAAATATCAACTGAAATACAAATAACTTAAGGATGTTTGGGATAACCATCTTCTAAGTGTCCATGGAACTATCTACAAGGTAGAAATATGCACTATAACACCGTGGTCATTCAATTTTATTTGTACTTCAAAATCAAAACATCATTTCCCTTTCAAATATATCCATTTTCCAAGATAGTGTGTGTGTATATATATTAAATAATTTATAAAGTAAAGTATTTGAAATTTTCTCAACTACACAAACAAAGCTGGATAGATAGATCTTCAAACAAAGCTCCAATGTCCAGAGGTAAGTCTCAAAAGCTGTGAAAATCAGTCTGACCCGAGCATAAAGCAAAACACAAAACACTCGAGTCAGGTTTAACATTCTTATACCAATAAATTCAACTCAAGTGAAATGTCAACTGAAATACAAAATAACTTAAAGGATGTTCAGGATTTCCGTCCTTTAATGATCTGTTAAACAATCTACATACATAGTACAATACGCTACATAAATAATGTCTACAGTAAATCAAACTATTAAAATAGTGTTAAGGCATTATCCATATCCCCCTTAACACATTTTATATATTCCCATAGTCTATACAGTACCATAAGCTCCACTGAACTGGTGGTTTACTCAGAGGGCACTCCATAGGTACGGTACAATCCAAACTCATAGAAGGTGCGATAAGGCATGTGACAAGGCACGCGAAGCAATACCCAGGGTAGGATTCTACCATTTTGCGGATCCAAACTGGTGATAACGCATAACAGCTACTACCGACCACCTTGAGACACACTTCCAAATCAAAGGTGCACCAAATCAGATCACTAAGTAATAGATGGTATCGAAGAAATATGCCCGATAGAAGGAATGACCTTGCTTGGCCCGGTGTGGCTCCTGTTTTAGCCACATCAAGCTGACTCATGGGAGTCAGGGCTGTGTTAGTACCTCATACAGAATCGTTCGTCAAACCAACCTACTTCGTTCTGGAATCTCCACCACGTACACAGTTGTTAAAGTGGTTTTCGGTATTGATAGAAAATATGACAATATCCGATCCTGATCCCTTTAACAACCAAATGCTTATTTCACACCATGGTCGTTTTATATGTTCAAACAGTTCATACTTAATATCACAATATCATATCCATTTCAAAATCATATAACCTTTGAAATCATAATCACTGCTAAAAATCATATCACTTTCAAATTAGTATTCACTTTAAAATCATGTTTATTTCCAAAATCTCAACCACAAAATTGGTTAAACCATCGTATCAAATATTCACATTTAAATCCATTAAATCTAAATCATAACAATTCCAACTTAATAGTTTAAATATTGAAAATAGTTGTGAACTAAAAATATTTTATACACTTAAAAATAAGTTATACGCTAAAAATAGTTTATATATTAAAAAGAGTTTATATACTAAAATAATTTATATCAAACTAGTTCAAATTAGAATTGGTTTCTTTCAATTTTACCAATCAATTCAAATCAACCTTTAGTTCCAAATTTAATTTAATCAATCTCAATTCAAATTATCATTAAAACCATTTTAATTTATCAATTTCAGATCCAGTTTAAACTACAAATTTAAACCATTTTCCGATTCAATAGGTTTCAAAGTTAAATATTCCACAATTTACAATAACTCGGTTTTTTAAATTTCATTTATATTTCAAATTCAACTTTAACTTATTTAAATCTGAAATATTTACTTAACCTTTTTTTAATAACACTTAAATAAAATCTCAAATTATAGATTTAAACCAATATCAAATTTTAAATATCTAACTTCAATTATATTGAATTCTAACAATATTCATTTAATCACATTTATTATCATTTAAATAAAATTCTCAAAATCAAATATAAATCAAAATTAAATATTCAATTCCAATCTTATTTAAATCTGAAAATATTCATTTATTCACCTTTAATCAAAAACAAATTATCAGGTTATAAATTTATATCTTAAAATCCCAAATTAATGGGTTTTACATCAATTTCTATTTAAATACAATTCTTAAACAAATTAAATTACAAATCAATTTCAATTTATCATTCCAACCTTGATTTATTAAAGTTATTACAAAATCTATTATAGAATATATTAATATAAATACTTAAACATAATATATATATATATATTGATTTAATTAAGTTTTATTAAATCAAATCTTATTTTATATATTTTTAAAATAACAAAGTTGTAAGAAAAATCTTAAAAGTTATAAATTCAAAACGAACTTATAAATTTAAAATTTCTAAAACATAAAATTTTGAAAATCTAAATTCACCTAGGTATAAAATAACATTATACATTCTATTTTAAAATCAATGATTATAAAATCCATATATTTCCTTTCAAAACTTCAAAAAAACATTTTCAAAATATAGACCAATGGTGTCGGTATATAGTTTTCTATCCTATGGTCAAGCGATACAGATATATATCATTTCAATCCACAATTTAAATATTTACGAATATATATCATTTCAACCCACAATCCCAAAATTCAAAATCAATGAAAATCGCTTGGGTTTATCATTTCAACCCATAATGATTTTCCCTTAATCTACAAGATCGTTCGGGTATGTATCATTTCAATCCATAGGGAATTTCTAACTAATAGGGAATAGCAGAGTGAGAACAAATATGATAAAATTATAACATATCAACAATAGGCATATATCATCAGTAACAAATTTAAATATAATATACACAGTAGGTTATTGTGTCATATATCATAGGTGAACAATTACATATAATGACATATCATATTCAATAATTAAATAACTTAACAATTCAAATTTAATAGCTTATTTCAATCATCATTTCATGTGAATTAAATTTACTAAATATAAGAATGTTAATCGTGAGTGATTGCTCACCTTTCGTGGCTATGAAAACAATGACAGCGAAGATGGCACGGACACGCTCACAGACACCAGCAAAGCAAAGCAAAGCTGTTGATATTTCCCAATAGCGACGAACAAAGCAACAAACTGAAGATCGATTATCCAAATCAAGGCTAGCTAGAGATTGATGGAAACAATATATATATATGTATATATGTTATATTGCTACTTTAAAATCAATATTCAATTTAAACACATATTAAAATAAAATGAACCTTTATATCATCTTTGAAAATCAAAATAGATAAAAAAAACCTTTATAATAATTACGTATTATATTTCAAATCATAATTTCTTAAAACACATATTGAAATCATTATATATATTATATTTTAAAAATCTATATATATTTTAAAAAAATAAAATATTTATATAAAATATTTTAAAATATATATATATATATATATATTCAAAAATCAAAGTATCAATATATTTAGTACATATTAAAACATAATATTCAAAAATTAATATTTCTTCACAACCAATAATTAAAGAGAAAAAAGCTGCTGCATGCTCTCAAACTATATGTATGAAAACTACTTTTATAACAACACACACAGATATTGTTTGTGTCAAAATTGGGCACAACACTCGTTGGAAGTTTTTGAAGAGATAATAAATGAAGAAAGTAAATTAAAACGTGGATTATCTGACAAAAACTCCAAATAGCAGGAAGTAAATTGCACAAGAGACAACGATTTAGAGTGGTTCGGCGATTTTCCTACGTCCACTATGAAGTTTTGTTACTTTATTGCTTGATATTCGGAGAATACAACTCTTTAATGTCAAAGTACAGCAAGTAGTGAGCCAAAATTTGAAATCAAAGGCAGCGGTGGTGCTCTGAAGCAATTCTGGCAGCGTCTAGATGTGCTTTATCTCTAAAATTCTCTGATCCCCTTTCTGAATGACCAGGGGCTCTATTTATAGATGCTGGAGGCTGATATTTCTCCTAAAATTCGGGGAGACCACTTCTGGCACGTGCGGGGGGCCCACATGGCCGAATTCTGGAAATCCGGGCCCACTTTGGGATCGATTCGACCCTTGATTCGAATCGATCAAAAAGTGTCCAATCGTGACGAAACTTGGCGTGGACATTCTTCTATGTACGTGCAAGCTCCTGTGAAAATTTCATAGCATTTGGACTTGTAGATTTCAAGTTATGACCGATTCAAGATTGCGCTTTCGGTCAACGAGCATGGTTCGAATTGATTCCTTAGGGTCGAATCCATAGGATCGAATCCACCATTTTAGCCGCCTTGACCTAGTGGATTCGAGGAGTCGAAGCGGGGGGGGGGGGAAATAATGGATTCGATCATGCGTTTCAACGATGGATTCGAAGTGAATCAACTGCATGGATTTGAATGTCTCTTCCTTGATGGATTCGAAGCGAGATTATGTCTCGTGCACTTGAACCTAGACCTGCGGGATGGATTCGAGGCGGGGCCATCTGATGGATACGAACTCATATGCTCTGATGTAAGTGAAGTGGAGTAGTTCCATGGATTCGACGCATCTCGCCTTGAGGGGTTCGAAAGAAAGCCATTGGGATGGATTCGAAGGAAGGGGTGATTTGATGGATTCGAACTAAGGAAGGCTTTGGATGAATTCGAAGCAAGGCTCTGGGAGGATGGGTTCGAACCACTGCATGGCTTATCGATTCGAACTGATGTTGTCTCCTCCACTTTCCATTGGCGATAACTTGAGCATACAAACTCAGATTGCCTTGAAATTTGGAACGTTGGTTTCCACAGCTTCGCTTGTCGTGTCCTATCAATTGTAGCCCGATCCGGGTTTGGGCAAAATCCATCGATATTTGTAGTAAACCGACAATCATTCAAAATTGAGGACATGTGACCCTTATTTTCCAGTCAGTTCCTTGGTATCTCGGCCTTGCCAGAAGGTGGGATAATATTTGCCCCCCAAAGTACGTCTTGTGTAAACATGACGTGCTTTGAAAAGCTGCAGTTTCACGTTGGACAATCAGGACATGCTCTTCTGAAAGTCATCAGCCATTGTGACTATAACAAGGTGAACATTTGATCCCTATAAATGTTAAAGATCAAGTGTTAGTCATACGCATGTGGATATATGTACCACTTTGGCTTTGGTTAACGTTGCGCGATTGCTAGTTGTTGTCAGTTTGGTTTGTTATCGAATTCTGCATCGGCCCTCTCCTGAATCGATTTGAGATTCGGGTTAAAACATTGTTGTTATAATCGTCTATGATCATCCTCTTGTATCGATCCTCTCCTGAATCGGTGTAAAAGGTAGACCAATAATTTTTCATATCGAAGCACTGCGTTCATTCTCATCGATGGTGTCTAATGGATTCGAAGCATGTTTGTTCGAACCGATAGGGTTTCGAATCGATGGAATTGATGGTTATGGAATAGGTACTTCGAATCAATAGGATTTTTCAATTTAGCCCTTGTTTATGTGCTTCGTATCGATGACGCTTCGCATCGATGTTGTCTTGATGGATTCGAAGTCACGCTCGTTCGAATCGATTGTCTGGCATCGGCTCAGTGCTTCCTCGAACCGATGATGCCTCGCATCGACTAAGTTAGGATGGATTCGATTGTGCAAAGACAGGAAGGCAATGGATTCGAAGCAATGGCTCTACGCTGTGATGGATTCGAACGCAGTGGGTTCGCACTCGGTGGATTCGAACGTGGCTTGTTCGAATCGATAGCATGTGACCTATTGGGGTCGGTCATTTTGACTGGGAGACGAATCGTCCCGTTTCTCCCCTGGGATCCATATAAATACATGAGGCCGGGATCTTTTTTAACTTTTCACTTTTTACTGTTGCTGTAGCTTCTTCTTCGAATCGATCTTCCAGAGCTTAAGGCAAGCGCGTTTTCCACGAATCGATCGAATTCTTTAGGCTTTCCCTCGTGATTTTACCAAGTCAGGTAATTGGTGAATCAAGCCGAGTGAGGAATGATGGAACTGGAAGTTTTTGACATCGATTCAACCTTTCCTTTTTGAAAATTGCAAGGAGTGGTGGGATCTGGACAAGGTGGTTCGACTCAATGGAACCTAGGAGTGAGGTCATTCGAGTCGCATCGATCAAAGTGTTGTCTCTCATTGTTTCGCATCGATCCGAGAATGAGCAATTTGAGTTGATTTTGAATGCATAGCTTCGAATCGATGGTTGCAAAGGGAAAAAAAGGGTCGCGGCGATCGATTCGAAATAGTGATATTCTGATCGATTCGAAGGAGCTTTACATGGATCGATTCGAAGTAATAATATGGTGATCGATTCGAAAGAGTCCAACTTTGATCGATTCGAAGTATGTAGGGCTTCATGGATTCAAACTTCTCCTTTGTTCCCAGAGTCTCATCGAGTCGAACTACATGGAGTTGGGGCGTACCAACTCGAAGTCCATCGATTCGACCCGTGTCCATTCGAGTCGATCGATTCGAACGTTCTTGCTCCTGGGACTTCCACTCTTCTGATTTGCTTCAATATCTGAACTACGACCAATTTCAAACTGAACTTTGACGAACTTACTGAACTTTTAATATACTTGACTCCGGCGAGCTTCGGCCTTGCATAATCAAATTTTTACTTGACCTTCCCTTTGGAGCTCGTCGATGGCACCATGACTTAAACTAAATATAACGAATTTATACTTGGATTGGTCAGTAGCATCTGGGTGGCGTGAAAGTGACAGTCAGCGATGACGGTCGTTTTCATTCTCAAATTCGAAAGTTTCATCGTTCGGACATCTCGTTTTGTCTCTGCAGAATCTGCTTAAATTTTTGCATAGCACTTGCACCGCACGACATACTCATACACTTTGCACCGGGGGAATGCATGGGCTTTTTATGTATTTTAACGCCGCTTTCTGGTGAGTTAGTTAATTATGGAATCTTCGAGTTCTCGACAACAAGAAGCACAAAGTTCCCCTCTTCCAACGCTTGAGATTCCGAAAATCCCTCCTGAAGTCGTAGATCCGGCCCCGGATGAATTGCCGGAGGCCTTATTTATCGAAGATCCTGTCGATTCTGTTCAGTCCAATATCTCGGAGTCCCTGTTGGGCCGGATATGTTCGAAACATAACATATCCCTAGATGATGTTTTATTACCTAGTGCTAGTGACAGACCACACAACCCACCTGAAGGATATACTGCCTTCTACCGTCATGCCTGTGCGGCTGGATCTCTTCCTCCTTTTGACCAATATATCAGAGAGATGCTGTCGTATTTGGGAATCGTTCCTTCACAACTCCATCCCAACGGACATGCACTTCTGAACAGCATCTTTGTCATATTTATGGATTGCCTTTTTCGCCCGCCAACACCTAACGAGATTAGGCACATATTCAACTTTAAGAGTAGGGGTGATAGCCCGTCTTTTACTTTTCTGGAGGCGGTTAGGAACTGTCAGGTTGTGACTAGGGCCTGGACCAGGCTTAGTTATTTCAGGAATGAGTGGTTTTTTGTTCGATGCCCCCCAAGGTTTGCCAGGAGATGGTTATCCAGACGTAAGTATCATAATTCGTTCTTGAATGGTTACTTTTAATACTTTACACTAATACCCTGCTATTCTTGCAGCTATCATTTCGAGACCTATTGGTGGGCATTATAGAGGCGTCGTTCAAAGCTTACAAAGGGTTCCCCACGACTCAAGGCACATAGATTTGCCGTTGATCGATGATAACTTAAGGACATTGGGTTTGATTGAGATGGGCCAGAGTATTGTAATTGAAGGTTTGGCGAAATCTGCCTCGAGGAAGAAGAAGAAAGTGGAAAAAAGGAAACCTGACTTTGTGATAAGAGAAATGAGCGATGATGAAAGAACGCCCACATACACCGAGATAACAGCCGACCTTTCCCGAATAGAAGAGGGCCAGACAGGCAAGGCTGCTGTACCTAAGTTTAAGAGATGGAAGTCTGTAGTCGTAACCCGTTCCCAACCTGGGGTTACTGTTTCCAGCGCCTCTCCTTGCCAGTCCGGAGACCTTTTCACAAGGTTGGACGATATTCCCATTCTGGACTACGTATCTCTCCACCATGGGTCCGGGTTGGAAGAGCTCCGGGGCGCGCTTGATATAAGCGAATCTTTACCGGTTAGTGTAATCGACGCTTCTGGTTGGTCGGGGGGTTTACGCATTTATACACTTTTCACAACACTTCACGACTTCCACATGCATTGCAGTGCTTTTTCTTGGTACTTAATCGAATTGTTCCTTCTTTACAGGTGCCATGTCGAATCGTCCTTCTACACTTGATAAACTTCGGCGAGTGCACCATTCTTCATCCTATTATGAGTCTCGCCGTAGGGATTCTGACCGAGATCATGAGCGGAGGTATTATGAGCAACAACATCGCGATAGGGACCATTCTCGATATTATTCTAGCCAAGAGCATTCTGATAGGGACCGAAGGTACCGTTCACCCTCTCGTTCTCTTCCGCCATCCAGGGGCCAGGCACCTGCAGTCGAACCTTCGCGGCAACAGCCATCTCAAGAAATCTCTAAACCTGGTCCACATCGTTCAAGGACTGATACGGCTACGACCGTAACTGTGGAGGAGGCACCTCTTGAACCGTCTGATGAAGGGGCTATTAGAATTGCTCAGTTGAAAAAAGACTTTCCAGAAATATGCTTTGATGCCTATATCTTTCCACCCAATCTCAAAAGAATTCCCGAAGAGGCCGTGAACATCCCCCTCAGCTATACCCGGGATTTTTATGCTCAGTATAAAGAATGGTACAGGGCGGCCGTTAAAGCCTCGAAAGTAGCCTTCGAACGAGCTAAAGTTATTGAGAAACTGGAAGAGGACTTGGCTCAGAAGAACCGTATTTTTGACGTACTTCAATCTGAAACAGAATCTTCTCGCAAGGCCGAACTGGAATCGCTACAGAAGGTCGACGAGACACTAGCTGAGATGACGAAAATGCAACAAGCGCATTGTACTTTAGTTAAAGATTTGGGTCATCCGTACAAAAATGTTGAGGCCGAGCGAGATGCGGCGGTCAGAGAACTTGAGGAGCTAAAGGCTAAATTCGCCAACTTAAACAAGGAAAAAGATGATGCTAACACGGCCGCACAGGAAGCGTGCGAGAAAACTGTGTCTCTCCGAGCTGAGCGAGACGCGGCGGTTGCTAAAGTTGAAGCGATGGAGGCAGAAGTGGAAGGGAGGGTTCAAGCAGAGATATTCAGAGTAGAAGCCGAGTTTGATGATCTTCTCGACACTTATAATGCTAATGTACTTGAGCACAGGAATCTCTCGTGGCTCGGAGATTATTCTACGCTTCTACTCAATGCTTGGAAAAAATTGGTGGCGAACAAGAGAGCATCTCTCCCTGAAGGCGCCGTAGACGAATTTGAACTTGAATCTCGCTTGTTGAGCGAGGAGGAAAGGAAACTTCTCCATGATGCGATGATTTCCGCTAAGAGAGAGAGACTTGGTTTTCACCATGTGGAGACTGGTGAGGGTTCTGGTGCTGCACATTATAGTGAGAATGTTTCAGTTGATGCCCCAACCTCATCTGGAGTCACCACTACAGTCGGTCCACATGTTGTCCCTGCTTATAACCCGGATCGACCAGAACTGTCTCTCGGTACAACTACCGTTTCTGAACTCGTCCCATCACCGAGCCGCGACAAAGAAGGTACTCTAAATGTTGCTTAAGTGTTTGTGGAATGTTGAACTTGGAACCGATCATTTGACTAATTATTCTCATTTCTTCTTGACCAGTGACTGAAAGTGTTGCGCCAGCACTTCCAATACCACAAACTTCACAGCTAATGCAAGGAGCCGTCGTTATTGAGGCCATCACAACCACTGCCGTAACCAGCGAGATGGGAGAGGGGAGTTCAATGTCGTTTGATGTTCAGATGATTGAGGAGCTTCTCAAGCAACCCTGTGAACCTTTTTCCGATCCTTCCTTTGCAATAGATGGAGTTGCCCCAACTTTTAGCTCATTTATGCCGACCGTCAGTGTTTCCAGCGCTGCTCGATCTTCCCGAGAAGAAGAAATTCTTACCGAGATAAGCGCTGAAATGGCTACGGTGACGACGGCTGGTGGTTCCGGAGGTGATGTTGCTCCACCAAGCTTAACTCCTTCAATGGTTACTTCTCTCACCGGCACAGCTATAACTTCTAGCATCGAAGCTCCGCCACCTGTTATGGCTTCTCCGCCTCCGGTTCGTCCTCACAAAAGGATCTCTATCCCTTCCAGCTCTGAGGAAGACGTGGATATCATGCCAGATCTTGAGGATGCTCCAAAGAAAGACAAGAAATCTCGCAAGAAGCCGGGTAGTGGGTCTAGTGGCTCAACCCCGAAGAAGAAACCCCGGAAGAAGAAAGAGTGAACTTCTCGTTTTACCTTGTAGTTGAGAAAGGGCAATTCTTTCTACTTCTCCTTTTCTAGGCCGTGTATAAGTGTGGATTCGGCACCCACTTTATGAAATGTTTTTAGTTTTATCATGTAATCAAACTCCTTTTTTGTTTGTTGATAACATGGGAAACAACTCTTTTATTCTTTACTCAAGTATCGCTTTGATTAGCTCGTGCTCACATATGCCATAAGCCTTGAATACATGTCCACACTTTGGGGACTTAACATAATTTGTAATTAACAGTTCGGCTCATATTCCGGGAACTTATTAATTATCAGTGTTTATGACTTAGTTCTCTCTCCGGGAACTTGTACTTAATGTTTATACTCTAGTTCACACTCTGGGAATTTAGAGATAGAGTTTTATATTCCAATTCGCGCTCCGGGAATTTAAACTTATACTCTGGTTCGCGCTCCGGGAACCGAGAGTTAAAGTTTATGCTCCAATTCACATTCTGGGAATTTGGAGTTGGCTCACACTCCGGGAGCAATGGATTTATACTCCGGTTCGCGCTCCGGGAACCGAGAGTTGAAGTTTATGCTCCAATTCACACTTTGGGAATTTGGAGTTGGCTCACACTCCGGGAGCGATGGATTTATACTTCGGTTCGCACTCCGGGAACCGAGAGTTGAAGTTTATACTCCAATTCACACTCTGGGAATTTGGAGTTGGCTCACACTCTGGGAGCGGTGGATTTATACTCCGGTTCGCGCTCCGGGAACCGAGAGTTGAAGTTTATACTCCAATTCACACTCTGGGAATTTGGAGTTGGAGGAGGGATTGTCGTGTATCAATCCCTGTGAATGTTGATGTAGTATTCTGCCCCCGAGCTCGAGTTTCACTTAGGGAGTGATCGGTCGTATCACAGTCACTCCCTATTTGAATAAATCCCACCGCGTGATGGAACTTAGCTCTCCGTACATTGTGATATTGTATGTCATATTCAGTAAATCACAGCTCTGGCTCGAAGAGATGGCATTTTATTGCTGAAACGAGAAAATATGGCAAAGTCAGTTGCCTTATTACAAATTTAAATCTCGAAATGCTAGAATAAAATGCAAAGGAATAAATTGACAGAAAATAAATAAGTAAAGTTTTTCATATGTAGTAGCGACGGAGACTTTCGCTATTCCAAGCTCTCGGCAGGGCAAAACCGTCAACTGTTGATAATTTGAACGTGCCATCTTCGAGCTTTGGTGAAATCACATACGGCCCTTCCCAATTTGGCTTCATGTGTGAAGGAACTGGATAAACCCTTTTGAGTACGAGATCGCCGAGTTCGAAGATTCGCGGACGGACCTTGGCATTGTACAGTCGGGCGACTCGACTTCGATATGCGGCTGCCCTCAAATCAGCCTCTTCGCGCTTCTCATCGAGTAAATCCAAAGATTCAGCAAGTAATATGCCATTTGTTTTCGGATCATAATACGTTACACGATGAGAGCGCACTTCTATTTCGACTGGAATAACGACTTCAGAACCATAAGATAGAGAAAACGGGGTATGACTGGTTGTAGTTTTATGAGTCGTTCGATAGGCCCATAGTGCCATAGGAAGTTCGTCGACCCATTTGCCCCCAGCTTTTTCCAGTCGCTTCTTTAGAATGGACTTGATAACTTTATTAACAGCTTCAACCTGACCATTTGCTTGAGGGTGCGCTACTGCAGAGAATTTCTTATAGATGTGGAATCGTTGACAGAAATTCTTGAATTCAGCACTGTCGAATTGAGTTCCGTTATCAGTGATGATAGTATGTGGGAGACCAAAACGGCAGATGATGTTACGCACTACAAAGTTGATTACTTTCTTTGTTGTAATTGTCGCAAGGGGTTCAGCTTCAGCCTATTTGGTGAAATAATCACCTGCGACGATTGCGTACTTCGCGCCACCTTTGGCCAGAGGCAATGTGCTGATGATATCTATTCCCCATACCGCGAATGGCCAAGGACTGACCATTTGGGTTATCTCAGTAGGAGGAGCTCTAGGAATTCGAGCGTGTTTCTGACATTTGTCACACTTCCTAGCATAGTCTGCAGCATCGCAATTAACAGTAGGCCAATAATACCCATATCGAAGTATTTTCTTTGCGAGTGCTTGCCCCCCAGTGTGATCGCCACATTCACCTTCGTGTACAACGCGTAACACTTGTCTGACTTCATCGTGCGCGATACACCGGAGGAGAGGAACAGAGTATCCTCTCCGGTACATGACTCCATTTTGAATAACAAATCGTGAGGCCTTTCGTAGAACTTGTCTTTTCTCGCTTCGTTGCTCGGGCAATACACCACGTTCGATATAATCTCGATAAGGAGCCATCCACGACTCCTTATTGGAGGTAGCTTCAAATGTGAAATCAGTCTCCCTTTGATCAATGCTCGGAGAGGATAGGGTTTCAACCGGAACAACCCCCAACTGTTGAGCCTCACCCGTACTTGCTAACTTTGCCAATGAATCAGCTTTTTGATTGTGCTCTCGGGGTATGTAGAAAATGGCATAGTAATCGAATTGGTTAAGAATCTCCAGAACCCGAGTTAGATAAGCGGCTAATCTTCGGTCTTTGGCCTGATATTCTCCTCGAACGTGGCATACTACCAACTGGGAATCGCAGTAGATCTCTACAACAATGATTTTCAGATCACGGGCAAGCTTTAGCCCGGTAAGTAGGGCTTCGTACTCGGCTTCGTTGTTGGTTGCACGGAACTCGAACTTTAAAGCATAACATATGGATCGTCCCTCGGGGGTTTTAAGCACTACCCCAGCTCCTGAGCACCGATCGTTTGACGCACCATCGGTGTACAACTTCCAGATGGATTCGGGAGATTTGCTGGTCTCGGGCAAGTTTTCAGGGATAGTGAATTCGGCTATAAAATCTGCTAGGACTTGGCCGTGAATGGCTCTCCTTGGAGTATAAGTGATGTCGAATTGACTCAGTTCGATGTTCCATTTTAGCAACCTACCAGACGTCTTAGGCCGCGTAAGGACCTGCCGTAAGGGCTGATCGGTGTACAAAGTAATAAAATGAGCCTGGAAATATGGACGGAGCTTCCTTGAGGCAATGACTAGGCAATATGCCAACATTTCAAGCTTTGGATAATTTCTCTCGGCTCCGGTCAATCGTTTACTCACGTAGTAGACCGGCTTTTGCACTTGGTCTTCCTCCCGAATTAATGCAACACTGATTGCATTCTCTGGTACTGCCAGGTAAAGATATAACTGTTCGTGATCTACAGGCTTTGAAAGGATTGGTGATACGGAAAGATGTTGGATTAGCGATTGAAATGCTCCCTCACATTCTGCAGTCCATTCGAAATTTCGTTTCCCCTTTCGAATCAAATCAAAAAAGGGAATGCATTTGTCGGTCGATTTTGAGATAAACCTGCTCAGTGCTGCAACTTTTCCATTAAGACTCTGAACTTGCTTTACAGTTCTCGGAGTTTGGAGATTTCTGATAGCCCAGATCTTTTCGGGGTTGGCCTCTATTCCTCGGGCATTGACAAAGAACCCAAGGAATTTTCCGGATGCGACTCCGAAATGACACTTTAGTGGATTAAGCTTCATCCCGTATTTCCGGAGGATATCGAACATTGACTCCAAGTCTTTGACATGATCACCATAGTATCGTGACTTCACCAACATGTCATCTACATAGACCTCCATAGTCTTTCTAATCTGATCGGCAAACATTCGGTTGACTAAGCGTTGATAAGTTGTGCCAGCATTCTTTAATCCAAAAGGCATGACCTTGTAGCAGTACAACCCCAAGTCGGTTACGAAGCTTGTGTGTTCTTGGTCCGGTACATGCATGGGTATCTGGTTGTAACCTGAGTAAGAATCCATGAAGGATAACAATTCATGTCCGGTGGTTGAATCTACCAGTTGATCGATCCGGGGAAGTGGAAAGCTGTCTTTCGGGCAGGCTTTATTCAGGTCGGAGTAATCGATACACGTTCTCCATTTTCCGTTTGGTTTCCGGACAAGTACGGGATTGGACACCCATTCTGGGTATAAAGCGTCTCTAATGAACCCATTTGATTTCAACTTATCGACCTCTTCTTTCAGAGCGGCAGATCTCTCTGGATCCATACCACGTCTTTTCTGCTTGACCGGGATATACCGCGGGTCAATGTTCAAGGTGTGGCTCGCGATGTCAGGCGAGATTCCACGCATATCAGAGTGTATCCAGGCGAACACGTCAAGATTCGCCCGGAGAAAATCAACCAATTCTTGTTGTGTCTTTTGGTTAAGCCGAGACCCAATCTTCAACATTCTCGAGTCATCGTGATCATTGTCAATCGGGACATCAGTGGTTAGCTCGGCCGGAGAAGCCTAACTTTCCGTAGATTCTTCTTTATTAACATTGTCCCTTGGATCAAGATCCTTTTGGAATTGGTTGTGGTGCCCAGGCCGAGGCCCAGGCGCTAATTGTCAATCGTCAGTAAAACGGACGCAGAGAGATTCCTCTACGCCCTTTCCTTTCTCTTTTCACTCCGCCTCCCGCAGCTCAGCAACATAACAGGCTCTTCCAGCAGCCTGATCTCCTTGTACAACTCTTATCCCGTGGTCAGTAGGGAACTTCAGAGTTAAACACATGGGGCAATAGCAGCCCTAAATTCAGCAAGGGTCCGTCGGCCCAAAAAAGCATTGTACAGGGAAGGAATATCTAAAACAACAAATTGCAACATCCGAACTCTTCGGCATTCTCCCGCTCCCAACTCTACTGGAAATTCAACTATTCCGGTTGGTATCGTTGCACTCCCGTTGAAGCCGTGGACTCGTGATTGACAAGGCTTTAAGTCCTTAGCTTCCATTTTCATTAAATCATATGCTCTTTTAAACAATATATTTACGGAACTTCCGTTGTCTACTAAGATCCTCTTCATCCAAGCAGGACCAACTTGAGCGGATATGACCAACGGGTCAATTGTGGGAGCTTCGACTCTATCGGCATCTCGATTTCTAAACACGATTTCATCAGCCATTATTTTTTGTTGTTTAGCCGGTGTTACGTCTTCCGAGTTACATAAGCATTCAAAGTCCACATGCCTGATTGAGCTAGCATATGACTCCATTTCTCTCCAGCTTCTGTCTGTTGGATGGGGACCACCACTTATTGTATTGATAACCAACCTTCCGCCCGTGCGAGCGGGTTCACCTTGTCTTTCCTGATTCTGCGTTCGATTTTGATTAGATGGGCCCGCTCCACCAGATTGCAGTGCCCGAACAAACTGGTCCAACTTTCTTTCTCTGATCAACTTTTCAATGAGGTCTTGCAAATGTCTACAATCATTGGTATCATGCCCATAACTTTCATGAAACCTACAGAACTTCCCTGTCTGAATCTGCCTCTCCGACGAAGGCTTCGGAGCAGGCTTCTTGTATTGCATAGTATTACAAGTCTGTAAGTATACGTTTTCCAATGACGTGTTAAGCGGTGTATAACTATCAAACATTGCGGCCCTACGTCTCGGACCACGATTCTGGTCTTGCTTCTTGTTTCGGTTATCACCGTTTCTTGATCGTTGAGTCTGTTTATTTTGGATATTCAATTCGACTTTTCCTGAACTTTCTCCGGATTGTTTAACTGCAACATTACTCTAAATCCCCTCACTGCTGGGCCTTGCATCGTCTTGCTTCCTAGACTGTTTCGCATCCTCTCGCCTCAAGAATTGAGCGGCTTTGGAATAGAAACGGTCCAACGATGCGGGAGGTTTCCCGGCTAACCAATTTCCAAACTCGGAATCAAGGTCGATTCCTTTAGTTAGAGCCATTAGAATGGAATTATCATTGGGGTTGGTGATCTCTGCGCATGCAGCATTGAATCTCTCCAAATATCGTCTAAGTGTTTCTCCGGGAGCTTGAGTGACACTTGATAGGGTATTAACATCTTTAGGTCGGGCAATATGCATGCGAAATTGTTCAACAAATTTAGTAGCTAATTGGTCAAACGAAGAAATAGATCGTGGCGGTAATCGTGTAAACCACATTGTCGCAATTCCCCCTAAGGAAATGGGAAAACTGCGGCACTTTACTGCGTCATCAGCTCTCGCAGCAGTCATCGACCATTCATATTTCAGAATATGTTGATTTGGGTCGGAATTTCCTTCATACATGGGAAGGGTTGGCATTCTGAATCGCCGAGGAGGTTCGGCATACAATATGCCATCAGTAAATGGGGTATGACTCCGGGAGATTCCCCAATCGTCATTTTTTAGGCCTTGACTCTCGCGAATCATTCGTCGTACCATGGCTGAGAAGTCTGGTATTGGAAAATTATGTGGGTGGTGAGCCAAAGTATGGTCGGGTTCCATAGTGCGAGGTGGGATCGGACGCTGTCGACGATCCTCATCTCGCCTCCTTGGCTCGATGTCTTCTAGGACATATGGCTCTGGAGCCTGTCCCTGCTGATGATAATTTTGATTGGAGTGATCTCGAGCATCAACTCCTATGTCAACTGCAGCGGCTGTAGCAGATCGATCATCTGCAGTGTATTATGGAATAGTGCCTCCTCGGGAGGAGGGTCCGGTATGGAAGCTGGTAGATGGGCCAACCCTTATTTGCCCAACGGTTAACGCCTGTTGATTGTCAGCAGCTTGCGCATGGTTTCCGTCTAGCCTGGGATGGATAAATCTGTTATTGTAGTCAGATGAAGCGGAGCTTTCGGTGGAAGAATGAGGAGCCTGATCCCTTCTGGATCTTCTTCGCTTTTGGCGATTTAGTTGATTGGTTAACTAAGCGTTAGCGCGCAACTGCTCAGTTAGCTGTTGTCGGCTTTGGGTTAGTTCCTGGAGTAGCGCCTGGAACTCTTGTCTTGTGACCGGACCCGACTGATCCGTATGCCCAACAGCATCTTGATTAGTGGACTGTAGCTGTGTGGGATTTTGCCTATCCCGACCTTCTTGATCACCAATGTTAGAAGTGGTTCTTGTACTCACCATCTTGAAGCGTTGAATTCTTTCCTAGACTTTTAACAAATCTGAATAGAACGGAAGGAATCTGAATATGAGGTCTGGATCTTTCTCTTAGATTTATGCAATCCGGTATCGAAGATAGATCCAAGGAGCAGGAGGAAAAAACTGGGTTTTTCTCAGTGAAAGCACCAAAGTGTTTGTGTCAAAATTGGGCACAACACTCGTCGGAAGTTTTTGAAGAGATAATAAATGAAGAAAGTAAATTAAAACGTGGATTATCTGACAAAAACTCCAAATAGCGGGAAGTAAATTGCACAAGAGACAACGATTTAGAGTGGTTCGGCGATTTGCCTACGTCCACTATGAAGTTTTGTTACTTTATTGCTTGATATTCGGAGAATACAACTCTTTAATATCAAAGTACAGCAAGTAGTAAGCCAAAATTCAAAATCAAAGGCAGCGGTGGTGCTCTGAAGCAATTCTGGCAGCGTCTAGACGTGCTTTATCTCTAAAATTCTCCAATCCTCTTTTTGAATGACCAGGGGCTCTATTTATAGGTGTTGGAGGCTGATATTTCTCCTAAAATTTGGGGAGACCACTTCTGGCACGTGTGGGGGGCCCACATGGCCGAATTCTGGAAATCAGGGCCCACTTTGGGATCGATTCGACCCTTGGTTCGAATCGATCAAAAAGTGTCCAATCGTGATGAAACTTGGCGTGGACATTCTTCTATGTACGTGCAATCTCCTGTGAAAATTTCATAGCATTTGGACTTGTAGATTTCAAGTTATGACCGATTCAAGATTGCGCTTTCGGTCAACGAGCCTGGTTCGAATCGATTCCTTAGGGTCGAATCCATAGGATCGAATCCACCATTTTAGCCGCCTTGACCTAGTGGATTCGAGGTAGCATTCGTGGAGTCGAAGCGGGGGGGGGGGGGGGGAATGATGGATTCGATCATGCGTTTCAACGATGGATTCGAAGTGAATCAAATGCATGGATTCGAATGTCTCCTCCTTGATGGATTCGAAGCGAGATTATGTCTCATGCACTTGAACCTAGACCTGCGGGATGGATTCGAGGCGGGGCCATCTGATGGATACGAACTCATATGCTCTGATGTAAGCGAAGTGGAGTAGTCCCATGGATTCGAGGCATCTCGCCTTGAGGGGTTCGAAAGAAAGCCATTGGGATGGATTCGAAGGAAGGGGTGATTTAATGGATTCGAACTAAGGAAGGCTTTGGATGGATTCGAAGCAAGGCTCTGGGAGGATGGGTTCGAACCACTGCATGGCTTATCGATTCGAACTGAGGTTGTCTCCTCCACTTTCCATTGGCGATAACTTGAGCATACAAACTCAGATTGCCTTGAAATTTGGAACGTTGGTTTCCACAGCTTCGCTTGTCGTGTCCTATCAATTGTAGCCCGATCTGGATTTGGGCAAAATCCATCGATATTTGTAGTAAACCGACAATCATTCAAAATTGAGGACATGTGACCTTTATTTTCCAGTCAGTTCCTTGGTATCTCGGCCTTTCCAGAAGGCGGGATAACAGATATATATATATATATATATATATATATATATATATATATATATATATATATGTGTGTGTGTGTGTGTGTGTGTGTGTGTGTGTGTATGTATGTATATGTATGTATTTTTTTGTATTGAATAGGAGAGAAATGTTAGCACCTATGCTTTGGATCAGGGAAGGAAGCTGTTCAGTGCAAGGCCGTGTGAAACCGACGGGCAAAGTAGAGAGCTGGAGGGTCAGGGAAATGGAGCAGCTGCTTCATAAGAGATGATGGAGGTTGTGACAAGTCTGGGTTGTCGTATGGTTGCAAGTGTAGGCGTTCGCGACTACTGTGGAGGTGGGTCTGAGCAGTGGTTGTGTGATGACCCGCCTTTCATTCTACAGAAAGACGTATCATCATTAAGAAAGAAATAGCTAGAAAAAGAATAGATAGAAAGAAAAAACTAAACAATATCAGAATCTCACAGCGGAAATGGAAAAATATAATACATTACATAGATATTACATAGTCATTACACAGTAGAGTCAATATAGATACAACATCATAGTAGACAGTCGTGAAGACATGTCTATCTATTACATTCCAAAATACAACAGACAAAAGATACCCACACAATGGAAATAGATTTATAAGGATACACCAAGACACTTGCTCCAAGATTTTCCAAAATTCATCAAGCCAACCCGATCACTTGGCTACTCATAAAAACTTGAGTACCCAAGAGTTTAAGAAAAATAGAATAAACTCCGGGTCAGACATAGGTCTAGTGTGAGTAAACGGTTAAGTTGTTTAACTTGAAAAAAACTTTTGAAATAAAAGGTATCTTGTAAGACTCTCCGCAAATAAACACTGACAAGTTTTTCCCTTACGATAGCCAAAACTTTTCATAAGAAACTGGTTATATTATAATAGTGTCTAGGCTTTTCGAATAAATATTCACATAGCCGAAATTGTTACATCTACTAAATTCTAGCATACATAGTTATACAATCAGTCCGAGATCACTTAGAGATTGGATTCCATACAATGGCAGAGATAATGGGTACCGCCCGTCACAATATGTGGTCTACATCACTGTATTGAGAATCCATCCAGATCCCCTGCAACACAAAACCGGAGCTACCCCTTACTGGATAGTCCAAATAAGACAACCCCATGGTTGTGGCAAACAGCCGCCCACACTGCTGAATAAAGGGACCTCTAGACAGGGGAAAATCTTATCCTACTAAGTTGCTATCCACTTAGCCTTGCGTGTACCTCCCCTGTTTTAGCCATTCCTGGATGATGAGGCTTGAGGCTACGATTACCTTTTTAGAGCACATATCTTGGAATGCTCATCATCCTCCATTGACGATGTCTGATAGCATTCATCCATACAAGTTCGTTCAGGGTTCGAACGAAACCGAAGGCACTATCTCGCTATACTTATTTTGGAATCACCCTCAGAGTTAACGACAATAGCCCTTGCACTCTGAAACTTAATCTCGATATTCACTTGAGATTTCACGACCTATCATTTAACTCGGATCGATGTGGTTTTCGGATAATCAATTTGATATCGACCCCAGTCTCATCGAAATCCAAACGCCATCTTAAAGTCCAAGTTGTTTAAGTAAAACAATTTAATTCAATTCAAAACATTGAATTCACACAACATTCATCACAAATAAATAACACACATTTATCACAGTCATATCCAAAGTATTGCATATCATAGAATATCACAGATTAACGTACTATAAATATTAATCAGTCCAAACATTCTATACAATCAATCATCCATAAGCATGACTTATTAATCCACAATAATAATTAATTTAATTAACTCAAATTAAATTAACTACTTATGAATTAATCACCTAACCCTGATTAATTAACATTAACTAATTACGAATCATTTTAATTAATTATTGAATTAATTAATCATGTTAATTAATACTTAATTACTAATTAATTATCCTTAATTACTAATTAATTATTCTTAATTACTAATTAATTAATCCTTAAATATTAATTAATAAACCTTAATTATTAATTAATAAATATTAATTACTAATTAATAAACCCTTAATAATAAATTAATTAATCCTTAATTACAAATTAATTAATCCTTAATTACAAATTAATTAATCCTTAATTAATAAATTAATTAATCCTTAATTACAAATTAATTAATCCTTAATTATAAGTTAATAAATTAATTCTTAATTATTAATTATTTAATTCTTAATTTCTATTTAATTAATTCTTAATTAATCTTTAATTACCAAGACCTCAAATAAATTTAAGATAAACTATTTTATCTTTATTATTTAATTATCATTAAAATCTCATTAAATAAATCTTGGAATTACTTATCATTAACATATAAATTAAAAACATTTACTCGTTTTAATTTACTTCTTAATTACACATTTCATTTAAGTTTAAAATAAACTTAAGAAATTAACTTAATAAATTTAAGTAAAATAAATCACACAACTTTCATAAACCAATTATTTAAAAGCATTTATTTTACAAAGAAATTGATTTTTAAATTAGTTTAAACTTGATTTATTTTAAATTTTAAAAGCTTGCTTAATTTAAATTTAAAGACTGTTATAATTATAAACCCGAGTCCAACCCGGTACCCAACCCGAGTCACCCCCGAGAAAAGTTCGTTTTTAAAAAGAACTTGTTATGTTTAAAATTTTAAGCCAGTTGCTCAGATAAACTCTCACTCATCTACCTGTAACCCTACTCGAGTCACGACACTGTCCCGAGACAACCTTCTTTCTCCAGCACACTGACACCTAGACCTCGTGCACGTGCATTGACGATCGAAGTGACTCCGACCATCGACGCTACCACCAGCACATCATCAACCATCTCCATCATCGATCCCGACCACCCAAACTTCGACACAAACACTAAATCGAAAACGAGCCATCTCGAACAAACTAGAACCAAACCCATCACTTAAAAACCACCTCGACCCGACGCTGCTGACCACCAAAAACCACGAAACTCCGTCCACACCTTCGCCAACCAAACACTCAACTTTTCCCCCAACTCCGACGAACTCCGACGCTCCGGTGATGACACAGCAACCAAATTTCTAGCCTCGACCAAAAATTGGACTAAAACCCTATTCCTATGATTCGCCGTGGCGAAGGTGAACTATAATACCTACGACTATTTTTTCCTAGACCACCGACCTCCAAGCCACCTCCAGTTGCGATTCCGACCACCTTGAGCCTTAGGATCACTAGAAAGACCCCAAAACCAAAATTGGACCAACCCACAAGTTCTTACTCGAATCAACATTAAAAATCTAGATTTTGCCATTAAAATTCATGATTTTCGAAGGTGATTTAGATTATATAAGTGAATCAAAGAATTTGGATGTTTGAATTTATCATGTTTTAAAGTTTCCCACTGTCTTTCTTGATTTTCCAGAAATCTATAAACTATTCATACTTAAAACTATTTTTAAATTTAAGATCTTATTATTTTAAATAGTTTTTGTTTGAACAATCAAGTCTAGAAAGAATTATAGAATGAGATCTTGAATTTTAAATAGGTTTTGAATCCTGTAAAGCAAGAACATAACAAATTTCCTTGTTCACAGACATGCACACTTAACAATTCATATTTTCATACATGCAAGCAAAATTTTCATTTATTCAAATAATTATCACAACATTATTTCATACATCCATCATATGTAATAAGTTAAAACAGGTTATAGTTTGTTTACTCACTGTTGCATGATGAGCAGAGAAGTTGAAACTGGAATGCTTTTTGATTTTGAAAACTGGAAAAGTACAACAAGCTTAAATTCTTGAAAAGTGGAAACTGGAAATCACTTTTTGATCTGAAACTTAGTTGTTGAGATGATGTTG
Organism: Allium cepa; assembly: GCA_030765085.1. Classification (NCBI taxonomy): domain Eukaryota; kingdom Viridiplantae; phylum Streptophyta; class Magnoliopsida; order Asparagales; family Amaryllidaceae; genus Allium; species Allium cepa. The sequence continues at coordinate 959,445,600 of CM060935.1, forward strand.
CTTTTGAAAACTGAGATGAATTTGCTTGATCTAGTTGAATTTTCTTTGATCTGCTTGGTGATTTAGGTTGTAAAGGGTTGTTACTTTAAATTTTCTGGTTTGATTTTCTTTTTGTTTACAGGCTTTTGGTTCTTTGTTTTTGAAAAATGAAGATAGGAAAGAAATGAAAGAGAAGAGATAGATATGTTTACAGCTTTGATTTATGATTTTTTAAAATAAAAGAAAATAAATAATTGTGACACTTGTTTAAATGCATGCCACAAATCTTACATTTGTATTTTGCATGCGTTAATTAATTTTTAATATGTTTTTATAAAACTATATATTTATTTTCTATTTAGTTAATACATTTTCATTATTTATATTTATAAAATCTTTTAGAGAAAATAATATAAAAATAATTGTATACCAATAAAATCATATATATATTATTTTTAAATCCAATTTATTTTAAGATATTTATTTTTTGAATTTCAAATTCAAATTCTATTTAAAATCTACATATATATATGTACATACATACACAACACATATTTTATTTGTTTTAAAGGAATAATTTTTCAATTTTAAATAATTTATAAAAGAAGATTATCATATTATTATCTGCCTAAAATTCAAGGATATCACATTCCTCCCCCATTAAAAGAATTTCATCCTCGAAATTTTAAAGAAAAAGATAATCTAAAAGCTTTTATTTCAAACAATCCAAGCATACATATTAGCCATCCACTAACAATCAAAACAAACAATTTATTCAAACAAACAATCCTAACTATCCCGACACAGATCCGGATAGGCTTTCCTAACACTATCTAGAGTTTCACAGGTATAATCTCTGGGATGATCGCTCCACTGAAACTTGACCAGCTTCACCACTTTGTTTCTGAGCTACTTCTCATCTTGATCAATTATCTGGACTAGATGCCAGACTACAGTTAAGTCCGGTTCGACCTCTAAATCTTCTTGCGCTGCCGGTTCCACAACTAGAGGTGGGTCGTACACGTACTTCCTCAGATGAAATATGTGAAAAACATTGTGAATTCCAGCCATCCAGACTGGTAATTCAATCCTATAGGCCAAAGCACTAATTCTCTCGAGCACTCGAAACGGACCAATATACCTCGGGGAAAGCTTTTCCGTCTTTCCCAATCTGATCGCTCCTTTTATAGGAGAAACCTTGACAAAAACCAAATCTTCGACTTTGAATTCCAATTGCCTTCATCTCTTGTCCGCATAACTCTTCTGACGATCCTACGCTGCTTTCATTCTCTTCTTGATTAACTCCACCTTCGCAGAAGCCTCTCGGATCAAATCTGGACCAAGAACAAGACAATCTCCTGACTCTACCCAACATGACAATGATCTACAAGGTTTTCCATACAAAGCTTCATAAGGTATTATCTTATTTCTCTCCTGATAACTATTATCATACGAGAATTCCACTAAACGCAGATGATCCTCCCAAGATCCACCGAAATCCAGAACACAAGCCCTCAACATATCTTCTATAATTCGATTCAGCCTTTACGTTTGTCCGTCGGTCTAGGGATGATAGGCTATACTTAAACTCAATCTTGTACCCAAAGCTGTCTGCAGATCTTCCCAAAATTTACTGGTAAAGATTGGATCACGGTCACTTACTATGCTGATAGAAACTCCTTGTAACATGATGATCTCCTTCAAGAAAATCTCTGCTAAAGACACTGGAGTTCTGGTCGCCTTAACCGGAATTACTTGGGTGCTCTTGGTCAGTCGGTCTACGATTACGCATAGTCCGTCATTTCCTTTTCTATTCCTTGGTAAACCATCGACGAAATCCATCGATCTCATTTCCCACTTCCACCTTGGGACTTCCAGAGGCTGCAACAATCCTACGATCTTCTGTTGATCACCTTTCACCTGCTGACAGATTGCACATCCATTTACGAAAGCAGCAACATCCTTCTTCATACCTTTCCACCAGAAGACTCTCTTCATATCGTTATACATCTTTGAGATCCCCGGATGGATACTCAGCCTAGAGCGATGACTCTATGACAAAACTTCTTGCCTCAGATCCTTGATATTCGGGACACAAATCCTCCCGTTGATTCTCAAAGTTTCCTGGTCATCAATCTCAAAACTGGAATACTGACCATTCTTAACTCTCCTGATGATTTCTCTCAACCTTCTATCCGATCCTTGCTTACTCGCAACCTTTTCTAGAATAGACGAAACAACTTCCTAAATAAACAGAACTGCATTCCTACTCAGAACATTTTCCACTACATTCGCCTTCCCTGGAGTATATAGAATATCCAGATCATATGATACCAAAAATTCAACCCGCCTCTGCTGCCTCAAATTCAGATCCTTTTGGGAGAAAAGATATTTCAAAGCTTTATGATCTGTGAAAAGCTCGAACTTCTCTCCTAACAGATAGTGCCTCCAGATCTTCAAATCAAAGCCGATGGCCAATAATTCCAAATCATGTGTAGCATAATTATTTTCATATGGCTTTAACTGCCTACTCGCATACGCAATCACTTTCCCATTCTGCATCAGCACTGCACCCAACCCTACTTCACAAGCATCCGTGTAAACTTCGAACTTACTCTTACCATCAGAAATAGCTAGGATAGGTGCACTGGTCAGCCTTGCCTTGAAATCCAGGAATGCCTCTTCACACTTGGGGGTGCATTTAAACTTTGCTCCTTTCCTAATCAACTTGGTTAAGTGCAAAGAAATCTTAGAGTAGTCCCTAATAAATTTTCTGCAGTACCCTCCCAAACCCAGAAAACTACGGACTTCCGTAGGAGTCTGCGGTTGCTTCCACTCTTGAATAGCTGCTACCTTGGCCGGATCTATAAAAATACCCTCACCAGATACAATATGCCTCGAAAATCTGACTTTCGACTTCCAGAAATGACACTTCGAAAACTTAGCCTTAAGGACATGCCTCCTCAAAGTCTCCAACACTATCTCCAAATCTGCTTATGTTCCTCATCAGACTTGGAGTAGACGAGAATGTCGTTGATGAAACAAGCATGAACCTGTTCAACACATCCCAGAAAACTCGGTTCATCAAATCTAAAAAATAGGCAAGGTCGTTGGTTAGCCCAAAATGCATAACCAGCTACTCCTAAAAACAATTGGGTCCTCTGAACGCAGTCAAGGGTATACTGTCCTCAGCTACCCTTAACTGGTGGAAACCTGAAGCTAGATCCAACTAGGAGAAAATAGAAGCTCCATGGAGTTGATCAAAAAGATCGTCTATACAAGGTAAGGGATACTTATTCCTAATAGTTACCTTATTCAACTCCAGATAATCCACATAGAGGCTTAATGACCCATTTGACTTGGTCACAATGACTACAGCAGAACCACAACTAGAATAACTAGGCCGGATCAAATCTCTCTCTAAGAAATCTTGGGTCTTCTTCACCAACTCTTCTCTCTCTCTCGACACCATCCTTCTACTGGGTTGAACAACAGGTATTACTTCCGAAACCAAGATGATCCGAAACTCTATCTCCCGATGCGGGGCAAACCTTTAACTTCCTCGAAGACATCAGGAAAATCTTTGACCACTTCGATGGATTCCACGCCTTTTGGGGATATCTCGATTCTATGCAAAAGATTACTCAAGTGAACTCTAGAACTATCACAAGTCACTTTTGCGATCCTTCCTGACTCAATTTCAAAAGCCACAATTCTCTCTTCACAAATCAAAACAGCCTTATGCTTATTCGACCAATCCATTCCCAGAATAAGGACAAACCCTTTGAAATCCAATACAAATGGGTCGGAAGAGAAACTATGGGACAAATAAGAAATTCTTAGGCCCCTACAAATCTTATCTAACTTGGTTACTCCTCCTATAGGATTAGATACAAAAATAGGGCGGTCTATAATACTAGGGGTAAGATGAAACTTCTATACCGTATCCAAAGAAATGAAACTAAGGGATGCACCAGAATCAAACAGAACTCTAATTAAAATGCCATCTAGAAGAAAAGTACCTTTCGTTCTTTGCCTTTCTTATCTGAAGAAGTTGACGGTCGTTCTTGAATAGCAAACACCTTAGTTTCCTGAGCTCTTTAAAGAAGCGGACAAGCTTTCACCATGTGCCCTGGCTATTGACAGTTAAAACACAAAGATTTCTGAACCGTTGCTGAGCCGGGTCCACTCTGACGCTACTGCTGCTGATTTCTCCCTCAGGGACACTGCTTAGCCAAATGACCCTCTTGCTGACACACATAGCACTTACGAGATCCATTGTTGCCTCCCTGTTTCCCTTTGCCTTGCTTCTTCAAATTTGGGTTGAATTTCCTTTTGTTTGGATTGGAAGAAGTTCCACTCGGCGTTGCTGTAGATGCCAACGGTTTCTTGGTCATAAGCTCCTCATACCTCAATGCCATGTCAATCAATTCCATGAATGATCCCTTGAAATGAGTTGTCATCTTCTCATGGAACTCGGACCTCATTCCAAGTACAAATATCTCATTCTTCTTGAGGGGTGTGTCAATCAAACTAGGTCCGTAGCAAGATAATTCATTGAACTTAGTCTCATATTCGGATACCGACATACTCCCCTACTTCAGATCTAGAAAATCTCTACACAGACGAGTCTTCCCAGCTGTAGGCATAAACTGTTCCTCAAACAGTTCCTTAAACTTACTCCAAGAAATATCATGCTCTGAAATATTCACCGTAACCGCATCCCACCATGCTGTAGCTCGTTCTTGAAGTTTCCACGATGCCATCACACTCTTTTGCTCATCTGACTGATCCAAACTCTTAAAAATTCGCTCATACGAGCATAACCAAGCCTGAACTTCAAAGACGGACCCTGATCCTTTAAAAGGTCATCCTCCCAGATTGGTGAAATCTTTGCACAATGCAGCAAAGCTTACTCGAGGCAGCGTTGGATTTACAGCCTCGCTAGTAGTCGGACCTCTTTTATTAGTGGTCGTCGTGCTGCCCACAACTTTGCGTCTCCTTCCCTTAGAACTCATGTTGGTGACCAGGACTGGTAACCCAACAATTTAGCAGGTATATAGATATATAAAAGTTACAAATACGCGCTCTCAAGGTAGATATTACTCCAAAGCCTAGGTATTATCTCAACCTAGCGCACTGATACCAATTGTGATCACCCACCTTTCATTCCACAGAAAGACGTATCATCATTAAGAAAGAAATAGGTAGAAATAGAATAGATAGATAGAAAGAGCTAAACAATATCAGAATCTCATAGCGAAAACGGAAAAATATAATACATCATATAGATATTACATGGTCATTACACATCAGAGTTAATGTAGATTCAACATCACAGTAGACAGTTGTGAAGACCTGTCCATCTATTACGTTCCAAAATACAACAGACAAAAAATACCCACACAATGGAAATAGATATATAAGGATACGCCAAGACTCCTGCTCTAAGCTTTCCCAAAATTCATCAAGCCAACCTAATCAATTGGCTACTCGTAAGAATTTGAGTACCCAAGAGTTTAAGAAAAACAGAATAAACTCCGGATCAGATATGGGTCTGGTGTGAGTAAACGATTAAGTTGTTTAACTTGAAAAATCTTTTGAAATAAAAGGTATCTCGTAAGACTCTCTACAAATAAACACGGATAAGTTTTTCCCTTACGATAATCAAAACATTTGATAGGAAATCTGGTTATATTATAATAGTGTCTAGGGTTTTCAAATAAATATTCACATAGCCGAAATTGTTACATTCATTAAATTCAGGCATACATAGGTATACAATCAAGTCATATATCACTTATTGGAGATTAGATTCCATACAATTGCAGGGCTACTGGGTACCGCTCATCACAGTATGTGGTTTAAATCACTATACCGAGGATCCACCCTGACCCCGTGCAACACAAAACCGGAGCTACCCCTTACTGGATAGTCCGAATAAGACAACCCCGCGGTTGTGGCCAACAACGACCAACACGGCTGAATAAAGGGACCTCTAGATAGGGTAAAATCTTATCGTACTTGGGTGCTACCTACTTAGCCTTACGTGCACCTCCCCTGTTTTAGCCATTCCCGGTTGATGAGGCTTAAGGCTGTGATTACCCTTTTAGAACACATGTCTTGGAATGCTCATCGTCCTTCATTGACGATCGTCTGATAGCATTCATCCATACAAGTTCGTTCTGGGTTCGAACGAAACAGAAGGCATTATATCGCTACACTCATTTTGGAATCACCCTCAGAGTCAATGATAATAGCCCTTGCACTCGTAAACTTCATCTTGATCTTCACTTGAGATTTCTAGACCTATCATTTAACAAGGATCGATGTGGTTTTCGGCTAATCAATTTGATATCCGATCTCGGTCTCATCGAAATACAAACGCCGTCATAAAGTCCAAGCTGTTCAAGTAAAATAATTTAATTCAGTTCAAAACATTGAACTCACACAGCATTCATCATAGATAAATAACACACATCACAGCCATATCCAAAGTGTTGCATATCACAGAACATAACAGATTAACATAATATAAATATTAATTAGTCCAAACATTCTATACAATCAATCATCCATAAGCATGACTTGTTAATCCATAATTATAATTTATTAATTTAACTCAAATTAAATTAACTACTTATGAATTAATCACCTAACCCTGATTAATTAACATTAATTAATTACAAACCATTTTAATTAGTTGTTGAATTAATTAATCATCCTGTAATTACTTTTATAAATCAATTAATTAATCCTTAATTACTGTCTAATTATGCTCAATTACTAATTAATCCTTAATTGTTAACTAATAAATCTTAATTATTAATTAATAAACCTTAATTATTAATAAATAAATATTAATTACTAATTAATAAACCCTTAATTACAAATTAATTAATCCTTAATTATAAATTAATTAATCCTTAATTACAAATTAATTAATCCTTAATTATTAAATTAATTAATCCTTAATTAAAATTAATTAATCCTTAATTATAAATTAATAAATTAATTCTTAATTTCCAATTAATTAATTCTTACTCAATCTTTAATTACCAAGACCTTAAATAAATTTTAAGATAAACCATTTTATCTTTATTACTTAATTATCATTAAAATCATTAAATAAATCTTGGAATTACTTTTCACTAACATATAAATTAAAAAAATTTACTCTTTTTAATTTACTACTTAATTACATATTTCATTTAAGTTTAAATTAAACTTAAGAAATTAACTTAATAAATTTAAGTAAAATAAATCATACAACTTTCTTAAACCAATTATTTAAAAGCATTTATTTTATAAAGAAATTGATTTTAAAATTTGTTTAAACTTGATTTATTTTAAATTTTAAAAACTTGCTTAATTTAAATTTAAAAACTGTTATAATTATAACCCAAGTCCAACCCGGTACCAACCCGAGTCACCCCCGAGAAAACTTCAACCAATTTCTTTATAAAATAAAGACTTTTAAATAATTGGTTTAAGAAAGTTGTGTGATTTATTTTAATTTTAAAAACTTTCTTAATTTAAATTTAAAAACTGTAATAATTATAAACCCGAGTCCAACCCGAAACCCAACCCGAGTCACCACCGAGATTTTTTTTTAAAATACTTGTTGTGTTTAAAATTTTAAACCTGTTTCTATGATAATCTCTCAGTCATCTACCCGTAACCCTACTTGAGTCACGATGCTGTCACCCCGAGCCATCCCCCGAGACAACCTTCCTTCTCCAAAACATTGACACCTAGACCTCGTACACATGCACCGACGATCGAAGCAACTCCGACCACTGAAGCTACCTCCTGCATATCGTCGACCATCTCTATCATCGATCCTGACCACCCAAACTTCGACATAAACACTAAATCGAAAATGAACCATCTCGAACAAACTGGAACCGAACCCAACACCTAAAAACCACCTCGAGGCGACGCTGCCGATCACCAAAAACCACGAAACTCCGTCCACACCTTCGCCGACCAACCACTCAACTTTTCCCCCAACTCCAATGAACTCCGACACTCCGACGACGACACATCAACCAAATTTATAGCCACGACCAAAAACTGGACTAAAACCCTACTCCGGTGATTCGCTGCCATGATGAACTATAAAACCTGCAACTATTTTTGTCGAGACCACCGACCTCCAAGCCACCTCCAGTCGCGATTTCGACCACCCCAAGCCTTATGATCACCAGAAAGACCCAAAACCCAAAATCTGACCAACCCACAAGTTCTCACTCGAATCAACATTAAAAATCTGGATTTTGCTATTAAAGTTCATGATTTTCGAAGGTGATATAGATTATATAAGTGAATCAAAGAATTTTGATGTTTGAATTTATCATGTTTTAAAGTTTTCCACTGTCTTTCTTGATTTTACAGAAATATATAAACTAATCATACTTAAAACTATTTTTAAATTTAATATCTTGCTATTTTAAACATTTTTTTGAGCAATCAAGTCTAAAAAGAATTAGAGAATGAGATCTTGATTTTTAAATAGGTTTTGAATCCTATAAAGCGAGAACAGGACAAATTTCCTTGTTCACTGACATGCACACTTAACAATTCATATTTTCATATAAGCAAACAAAATTCTCATTCATGCAAATAATTACCACAACATTATTTCATTCATCCATCACATGCAACAAGTTAAAACATGTTATAGTTTGTTTACTCACTGTTATATGATGAGTAGGGAAGTTGAAACTGGAATGCTTTTTGGTTTTGAAAACTAGAAAAATACAGCAGGCTTGAATTCTTGAAAACTGGAAATTGGAAATCACGTTTTGATCTGTAACTTAGTTGCTGAGATGATCTTTCTTCTTAAAACTGAGACAAATTTGCTTGATCTAGTTGAATTTGCTTTGATCTGCTTAGCGATTCAGGTTGTAAAGAGTAGTTGCTTTAAATTTCTGGTTTGATTTTCTTTTTGTTTACAGGCTTTTGGTTCTTTATTTTTGAAAAAAGAAGATAGGAAAGAAATGAAAGAGATGAGGTAGATACGTTTATAGCTTTGATTAATGATTTTTAAAAATAAAAGAAAATAAATAATTGTGACACTTGTTTAAATGCATGCCACAAATCTTACATTTGTATTTTGCATGTGTTAATTAATTTTTAATATGTTTTTATAAAACTTTATATATATTTTCTATTTAGTTAATACATTTTCTTTATTTATATTTATAAAATCTTTTAGAGAAAATAATATAAAACTAATTATATACTAATAAAAATCATATATAAATTATTTTTAAATCCAATTTATTTTAAGATATTTATTTTTTGAATTTCAAATTCAAATTCAAATTTAAATTTAAATTTAAATTCTACTTAATATATATATATATGTACATACATACACAACACATATTTTTTTTTATTTTAAAGGAATAATTTGCTAATTTGAAATAATTTATAAAAGAAGATTACCACATTATTATCTACCTAAAATTCCGAGATATCACAGGTTGGGTTTGAGAAAGTGGCGAGGTTGGGTCAGGCGCTGTGCAAGCGGAGGTGTTGCTATCACATGAGACGTAGGGTAAAGGAGGAAGTGGATGCGAGCTGAGACAATAAGGCAACGTCGGCCCTTGGGTTTCTCGGCAGTGCAGGAGATGGGTTTCGTGTTGCTTGGCTGGGTAGGTTTGGCCGCATGGAGGGAAAGACGGAGATAATGGGATGGTGGAGTTTGGGTAGTGGAACGGTGATAAGCTCGGCTGTCAATTGAGGCTGATGTGAGGCGGTGTTGCCTGCGTGTCGAGAAGATTAAGTGATGTATGCGAGAGATGGAAATGAAAAGGTGTTAGCGGGTTTTGTGCTGATGTGGGAAGGCAAAAGGCTGACGTGGTAAGGGGTTTGAGGCGACGTGTAAGGCCATTGGAAGAAAGAGGGGAGAGCAGGTTCATGCGGCTGTAAGTGGTGAAGTGTTTGGGGGAAGAATATGTCATTGAAGCAGATGGCTTCGGCTATGTGGAGGTTAAACGTGGAGTAAGGCTTCGAGAGTGATGTTGGATGTGGTGAGGTCAGATGTGTGTGTATATATATAACTTTATATAACATACTAATTTTTTTAATAAAAGTAGCATGAAGGAGGATGAGCATAAATGGTCATATAAAAAGGAATGCAAGCTTGTTATATTATATATATTCATTTTTTCTTCTCAAAAGCAAATGGCAAAGCATGAAAGAGGGAGAGAAAAGAGAGATAGAATGGAGGAACTAAAAATAGGAACGAACCAGAAATAAAAATGAGATAGCAAATATATTGGATAGGTGGGATAGCAAATGTCATACCTACTTGAATTCCAGGAAATATTAATATTTATTAGCAAATTAATATTCACGGTGGATAATGAAAGGACAAGGGAAGCTGAAAGGCCCAAATGCGGAATCGATGCGGCTGATCGTTTTATTGATTTCGTCGCGTACCGGACTTCGAAATGCATAAATGAATATACTACAGAGATTAGCATGACGAGATGAGCAGCATGGTACACATATATCAACGATACGAACATCCTATCGAAAGTCGTTATTTTGCCGTCAAACTGCTGCAAATTCGCCAAAAATAAGATAAACGGGGCTAGAGAAGTCCAAATTTGACAAAACGAATTATGACGTCTCATTTAGAAAATGATTTAAATTTTTATTATATAAAAATATTTAGATTTTGAAAGTATTTTTATTTCATCAATTTTAACTAATTTTAAAATTGAAATTGAAAATTACACAGCATAACAAACTTATACATTTTCCAATGAAAATCTGCCACTTCCTATGTTTAAATAGACGCATACCAAATATCAAAATTTCATTGCTAAATTTAATTATCTAATTTTCAAGAAAAATTTAGTTAATTGTGTTATAAAATCGGTTAAATTCTTAGGTCGTTACAATATAAAGCGAGTTTTATTAATAAAAAAATATTGATAAATAAAGGAAGTCTTGATTGATTAAAGAGAAGTTTTATTAGACAAAAAGATGTTTTAAAAATAAAAAGGGTTTTAAATAATAACGGATAAATTAATTATAAAGGGATTAAAGTTCATTTACGTGACTTGACCATGCCTTGTAGGAAATGATTATGCGGGTATGTTTACTTGCTTATAAGAAAGTATTCGGGACTTATTTCCCTTATGCAATCATTCTCATTATTGTTGAATAAGACCAAATTCATCGACTTAGTCTTGAAGAGGCTGGGATCAGTAAGTGTTCTACGTATTGAAAACCACTTCGAAATGCATAATCTGTTGAATGATGGAAGTGAATGATGGAAACCGTGTATGGTTTCATAATCTGTTGAGATGATGGAATCCATGTGGGATTCATTATGTGATCGAGTTTTATTGAAAATTCGTGTGAAGATGTTGAACGTGACCTCCACATCGAAAATGAATCAAAATGGAGTAGGCCCCTTATGGGGTTTATCTAACCTTAGAAGGTACAGATCAACTCTATTACCTAGAGTATGTTTATCAATTTTGCTAGCAAGAGTTAATCGTGTTCAGGACATGTTCTTTGTGTGAACCAACTATGACTTCCTTATTTGATATATTTTATCTAGAGATATATGGCGCTTGGAAGGTACTTTTTGACCCTTGCCAGGAGACTTGCCTCGAGGTACTGAGGACCTTCTAATGGAAATATCCATTTATACGAATGTCCCTTAGCGGTTTTTGTCTGTATACCAAAATATGTCATCAAATGTAACCAATATAACCATTTTAGTTGTGATCTATATTTATATTGAACACCCTAGGCATCATTATAATATCATCAAATTTTCCTAATAAATTGTTTGGCTACCATTAGTAAAAACCCATCCATGGTTATTTGCAGCGAGGTCTTACGAGACACCTTTATTCTTTAAAGAGTTTTACAAATATAGTAATTCAAATTACTTGAGTCTTCTCATGTTGGTTATACCAGATTGATCCGGGTGTTAATTTTCTTATGATGCTCGGGTCAACCCCGTATATATTTCCAGATATTGGTGGTAACTCATTGGAGCTCTAGGAGAAGAGCTGGATGATTACCTATCGTAGATTTTATTTCCGCTACATCATTTTGTTTATTTTTATATCGTCAATTTTGAGGATAGGTTTATATAACTTTTTAGGCTGATGATAGGTTAATTTACTCTGATTATTGTATCTATACAGCTTTTCTTTGTAAAAGTATCATTTTGATATTATATGTTACCATTCTGTGGTGAGACTCCGATATTGTGTTCTCTTTTTTCTTGTTCCGATTCTCCTCTTCTTTTATTTTACCCTAACCTTCTGCCTTTCTAGCGCTGGGTGCTCAACATGTGAATACCGTGGACATATTTGTATCGACATTCAGGGATTGAAAAAGCGATAGTTATAGGTAGCTAATCCAGTGTTAGATTGAAAGCCAAATGGGCCTGGGAGGATTTGCATTGACTTCTCCGACCTCAACAAAGCCCACCCCAAATATAATTTTCAGATGCGACTACTGGATATGAAATCCTAACCTTCATAGATCCCTACTATAGGTATAATCAAATTTCCATGCACGGCCTACACCAAGAGTACACCTCCTTTATCACTAATGTCAAACTATACTGCTATCATGTAATGCCATTTGCGTAGCAAAATTCAGGCACCACCTATCAACGTCTCGTAAATCAAACTTCTCTAAACAGATCAGAAGATCCATGGAAATGTATATGGATGACATGTTGGTACAGTTTAAAAGGGCCGAGAAGCATGTAAAGAACCATATTAAGACTTTTAGCATACCGTGCTAGTACAACATAAAGCTAAACTCAAAGAAGTACTCCTTCACCATCTGATTTGGTAAATTCCTTAGCTATGCTGTGAGTGCCAAGGGTATTGAAGCTAACCCCGACAAAATCAAAGCCACCCAAGATATGAAAGTACCTATAACTATGAAACAACTACAAAGCTTGAATGAGATGATTGCAGCATTGAACCGGTTCATGTCAAAGTTACCGACCATGTCGACCTTTCTTTGACTCATCAAGAAGGGAAAGTCATTTATTTGGAATGATTAATGATCTAAGGACTTCAAGGAGGTGAAGCAACATATAGCCACTCCTCTAATATTGTCCGATCTCATCGACAATAGGATTTGTATCTATATCTGGTAGTGATCGGGCACACAATCAGCGCTGCCTAGCGCTGCCTTAATCGAAGAAGATGAGAAGTCCCAAAGGTCGATTTATGTAACATCCCGTATCTCGAGGCCAAAAGCTAAGCACTACAGATGCTGCAGTCATCTACAGAATTAGCTTCTATGATGAAATACATCAATGCTAATGGTATCCATAATACAGAAGCACTTGAATATGACTAAAAACACAGATTTCAAAAAGCAATAATTTACAGATTACATTTCAAGTCAAAATTCATCTCTAAGATACCAAAATCCACAAACCATTTTCCAAGCAATGATCAGATATAATTTACAACAATATGCCAAAAGCGACATATGATGATGCCCCATGGAAGATCAAAGCAGTACAGTCATATCTGACTTAATATACAAAGCGAAATCAAAATAAATAAAACTGAACTCCTAAAATAGCTATCCTTCAGCACATACTCATCTCCGGAAGCTTTAATCTCCAAAATACAAAGCTTGAAAACGTCAATCCTCAACCTACTCCAATCAATATTTGAGCACCTGAGAGTTTAAGGTGAAACAAAAACTTCAAGCCATACATAAAGCCTGGTGTCAATAATTCTGTTACATCTCGGTTTACTGATATAGTGTGAGACCATGCTGCTTAGCGGAATGGGTTTCCCTTCACTAATATCCTTTTTCAAAACATATATTTTGCAAATCCTTTCCTACAACCAAACTGGTTAATCCAATCGATTAAATCAAAATAGCAATATCCTTCATGCTAATAAATGGACTGTCTTTCCATAAAACGGGTAAAATTGGACTATCTGTTCGTAAAGTAACAGCAAAGTCCTTTATGCTAACAAATTATCTATCTATCCCTAAAACTAGGCTGACAGACCTTAACTAAACCAACTGTCCACAATCTGGACTAACTGTCCAAAAACTCTGGGCTGGCTACCCTCAAATTGGACTAACTGTCCGGATCATTTTCTTAGCATTTACCACCCTTTAAATTTTCTTTGAAAACCTTTTCAAAATGATTTAGTCCTTCAAATCATAAATATACAAGAAAAACATATTTTTAGCTTTACTCTAAGCTATTTTTCCATGTTATATATACTTTACATGAAATAATGTTGATGATATTTAATAAGGATTACCTATCCTTTCAAAATAAGTTAAAGTCCTTTTTAACTTGAAAACACTTAGGCTATTCTGCCTATTCTTTATGTTTGGAACCTTTGTTTAAACCTTTAAACAACCCATTCGAAACCCCTGAAATTAACCCTTTTGAAACCTTTGAAGTGCCCCTTTCGAAACCATTGAAAGTATCTCTTTCAAAAGCAATAAAAGTCTTTATTTCGAAAACTTTAAAACATTAGACATCCTTCTTTAAAATCGTTAAAACCTTGGCTTTCAAAAACATAGGAAAAACCTTCCTTTTCAACGCTATTGGAACCCTAGGGAACCACCCCCTTTCAAAGACATTCATTAAACCTTTCCAAAGCTTTAAAACTTAACTCTTTCGAAAGCACTGGCTTCAATTTAAAACATGTGGAAACCTTTGGAAACCATTCAAAAATTTACTCCTTCGAAACCTTTGAAACTATTTCGGTCTATACCATTTGGATTATCCCTTCAAGTAGAGTAAAAGGGTCAGCAACTCAATAAAGTCGAAATCACCTTTTTTGAAACCAATTCCTAAATAAAAAAGTGATGGTGTCGAAACCATCCCTTTAAAAGCATTAGAGAGGTGGCCAAATTTTAGAAAACAAAGGAACCCCTTTGAAACAATCTGGATTGAAATGTAGGAAGCGACATCTAAAAGTTTCAACTCAGTCAAAGGCAGTCATTTAAAACAAAAGAGCAACCCAATTGAAACCACCATTTAAACCATTTGACTTTGTCGAATGCTAACTAAGTCGAAAACAACTTTTTCGAAAGCAAGCAAGCGCATTTTCCCTTAAAACCAAAACAATGCTTCAACCCCTTTGGAACCCCCTGGTTTCGACTCTATACCTTTCGCCTTCTTCCAATTCACTATGTACTAGTTCCCTGACACCATGTGCATTGGTTTAGAATGTGTCGGAGAGAAGGGATGGAGGCGGAACCTGGTGCCGAAAGCATCAAAACAGTGAAAAAGCTATTCTTTTGTACCATTAAACTATTCTTTTGTACCTAACCTGCCTAGTTTGTCTAAATTTGATTGGTTTCAAGATTTTTCTTTTCAAAAGTGCTAACGTCATTCCATATTTAGCAATTTAAACTTTTTTTATAAATGGCCCCTTCTCCTCCTTAATTATATAAAACATTTAAATCACATACCTTAAATAATTTTACATAACCATTAATACACTTAGGAAGAATCTATAAAAATTCCAAAAAATCACATTAAATATGTTTTCTAACATAAAAAAATTTCAGACCCAAACAATTAATTATTTACCCATAAATAATTTATAACTCAAAATAACATTTTCTTCGCTAGAAAATTCATACGAACTTAAAAAAAGTTGAAAAAAAACCTGAAAATTACCCAAATCTAAATTACCATCTTCGATCTTCATATAAATTCGAAAGGCATTTGGATGTCATTTAATATGGTTTTCACATCAAACACATGTCATAAAGTCCATATGAACATACATAAACCATCATCAAGTATATATAATTATTCCATCATTCAAGAACATGGCAAATCAATGCAAAATACTTTGGAATTCATCTTAAAACCGAAATCATAAAAGATTTGAGATGTAAACATTATTCACCTTAGCTTTAGAGATTAAATGAGCTTGAGATTTGGATGAATTTGATTTATATTAGTTTTTCCTTTAGCTTTTCTTAATTCTTCTTCCCATTTTCCTTATTAATGGTGGCCGGCCTCTTGTTTTCGAAGTTCAAAATGAAATGAATGTGTAACATAATACATGGCCTTAGGGAATATATATAGGAATGGCCTCATTCCTAATTTACCCCTTTTCTAATTCATTTTAAATCTTCTTTTAATCTTTTAGTTTTACATGGCACAATTACCTCTTTAATAAAATCAAATCTCAATCTCCTAATTAACACATTATTTTATTTTATTTAACTAATTAAATATCCTAAATAATATTACAAAAAATCTGGGGTGTCACAATCTATTATGTTAGCAAGGCCCAGAAACGAGATAAACAAAGCTTTTCTTCAACTTGCTCATGATAGCTCAGAAACTCCGACCATATTTTCAGTCACTTTCCATTAAAGTTTTGACCAGCCAACCTTTGAAGGAAATCATTAGCCGACTTGAAACAGCGGACCAGCTATTTAAGTGGTTTGTTGTTTTCTGGCCTTTTGCTTCAGCTATATTCAGACTGACTGGAAAAGTTGGACTGAACGATCACCGAGGAAGACAGCCCGGAGAGATGATTATTAGGCTCAGAGATCAAGCACGGGTAATGATATGAAGTGATGGTCAACGCAGACCAAGGGATAGATTCTCTAGAACATTCTAAGAATGGAATAATGCCTCCCTTAGGCGGGGGATAAGTGCCTATCCCTTTCCCTAGGGGATCGGTACATATCCTCAATTTTTGTCCCAAACTTGGTAAGATCAATATAGAGTGACAAGGATAGCCCTATGAGGCTACATTTCATGTTTCAAGTCATTTGGAGTTCGTAAGCTCAGGTTATGAGTAAATTACTTAAGCTGTTAAAGGGATCAGTATAAAAAGGGATCATCCATATTCAGCTTTCATTACGTATTGCAACAATGGCTGGTCAATAACTCAAAATCTATAGATGCTATAAACATGAAAATTAGGGTATAAGCTAATTAAAACCTATGGAACACCCTATAGAGATCACATGGAATTTGGATGAGATTGGAGGGATCGGTACCTGTCCCTCTAAAGGGATCGACAAAAATCAGAATTCGAGCAACACTACTTCACGGAAATGCAATATCTCATAAACTGTACGTCGGAATTGCGCAAAATTTGGGTAGCAAGTAGCTAACATCAAGGGCATCCCTCATAGGGATTGCAGCCCATTTGAATGCAGTAATAGGGATTGTTACTCATCCCTATTGTGGCTCTTGATGGGCCTGCAAATATTTGGTTAGCCTCGTCTTGGTTTCTTGAACCTTCTGCCAAAATTTCAGTCCGATCTGTCCATGTCTTCCCCTATAAATATAGCAGGCATGCATCAGAAAAGGGATCCTACTTTCTCTGTCAAGGCTCTGCCATTTTTATTCTTTAATTTTTTACTAATGGGTCGTAGTCGATCCAAACATTCTTGTAATGGAAATCAAGTGGAAGATCAATAAAAAATATGAAGTGGACGTAGCCAAGATTGCCGAACCACTAAAAAAATACGCGTTTCATTTATGATATTTGCTCTGTTTTAATTTCATTCTTAATTTAATCTCTACTAGATTCTATTGGATGTTGATGCTTATTTTTAGCGTCAACATTTCGGCGACTTCACTGAGAAATAAATTTTTAGCTTGATTGGATCTCATCATCTATTTATGCATTCCCATATTCACGAGATAGAATCAGCTTCAAACGATAAATTCATATTCTACTCAATTTAAATGAAATCTAAAGGAAGTTGATAATCATGGTAAGAGAAACTATGTCCACTTCCCATGTTTTTAAAGGATATTATTATACTAGTGTTCTTGTTTGGAGTTGTTCATGTGTTCGTGTCCATTTGGAAGAGATCAGATTCATTCATGTATGTAAGATCTTGGGATTAGATGTGGAAGTTTGCACTCAAGTTAGTGAAGGGCTGATCCCTCTATCAAGGCCATGATGGCCAATCCCTCTTGTAGGGTGATTATGGTCGATTCAAGGCCACGATGGCTGATTTCTCTCACAAGACCATAATGGCTGATCCCTATCTCAAGGCCATGATAACAAATCCCACTCTCAAAGCCTAGAGGGACGACCCCTCTCTTAAGGCCAAAATGGCCAATCCCTCTCCATCTCGTCAATACTAATCCCTTTCCAATCTCATCAATATTGATCCCTCTAAAAGACGTCAATACCAATCCCTCCATACTTCATACGATCCCTCCACATACTTCGTATGCCGATTCCTCAACACTCCATATGACCGACTGTTAAACCACCGATCCCTCTCTCAAAAGCTCATGTGATCGATCCCTCTCTCAAAAGCCTATGTGACATATCTCTATACCCAAAAAAATATTGATCGAGTACGATCCCTCTCTTGGCTACCCGAACCTGTACTGTAGCGCAGTGCCCTCGCAATATGCATTCGGAACTCAACTTAAAGACGGTGCATTTTATCTGCTTCCCTTACATCTTATGACTGAGCGGGTCATAGGGGATCAAGCAGCAGTTGCTAAGTTGCGAGTAAGGAACTATTACTCAAATGATACACCCAAAGGCTAGAGAACCAAGATGATATGACATGAATTAGGATCGGTTATCAGATCAGGCTTATAAGGTAGATTATGACTGCTCTCAACTGACCCGCTTCCAAACACCTAACTTGCTAGCAATGACACGATGGCTTGTGTAAAGAGCACCCTACGTCACTTATTATGCCATCTCAAAGTATAACTATCCATCATCAGAGTCAGACCTAAAGTAGTCACCCATTCGACTTGTAGCAAACCTAGGAAGTTCCGTCGTACGGTCAAACCTAGGTAAAACCAAGATTTTCTCCAAGCATACACAGTATAACTCCAAGCATTGTTCGTCGCCAACCTAGCACTTCAAATTTAGTGACTCCAATCAAATATCAAATTTTTCTTAGGTCGGACTCCAAGTAAATTATCATAAAATCCGTCACACGTTGGACAATCATGCATGCAACATTCACAAGCATTACAAAAAGTCATAACTCAAAAATGGGCCAACTAATGATGACTTAAGCATTTCCCTCATTCGAAGTTCATTCATTGAAGCCATTTAATATGCAGAATATCCCAAGAGATTCAATATGCCAACTACGCCGACGTATTCTAGAAACACAGACCCACAAGAGAATCTCATGAATTATGAAGGGCACATGAATTCCGCTAGAGTAACGAACATAATTAAATGCTAATTATTTCCCATATTTCGCGAGAAAGTAGCAATTTATCGTGTGATTTATGATATTGCCGCGTAGGTCCATCTCCTCGTTTAGTCAACTGGCTAAGGAGTTCACAGAGCGATTCAGAATGAATGCGACTCACCCCAAATATGCGATGTCGTTATCCAACTTATCCCAAGCTTCAGGACAAGCTACTCAAAGAATTTTAGTAGATATTCAATGTCGTCATCACTAAAGTGAGAAATGCAAGCGAGAATATTAGGATGGTGGCGTTGATAATGGGAATCGACCCTAAGACTGACTTTGGCGACTGGTAAGCTGGAGAGCCTCCATCGACCTTGGATCATTTCTGCTACAATGTGAATCAAAACCTAAGCAAGGAGGAGGTATAGCATACTAGAAGAAAGAATGATGCAGGCCCACTGACAGAAGAAATTCATAACAAAGGTAGCAACGAGGCCATAGATGAGGACCCAGATTCTACGAGACGACCTAGAATCCCAAAATTTGATTCACATACTTCTTTAAACAATTCAATCGAAAACATATACTTGGAGACTCACAACTTGAAGCAATACTAGAAACCAGCCTCGAGAGAGTCCACCGAAACCTAGAAGAAATCTGGGAAATATTGTATTTATCAAGATACACATGGTCATAACATCGGCGATTATAGACACCTCTGAGATGTGATTTGAAATCTGATCTGAAAAGTAAAGCTTCAATAATATGTGCAAGCCCTACAGAATAAGGGATAGGGAACATCCGACGCCTATCAGTAGAAAACTTTGATTATCAGTTGGACTGTTGACGGTCGAGATCCCGTTGAAAGGAGGTTGGGGTAAAGTGGAATAGCGAGCACACGATGCTGCTTCACTTATCAATGAGATTTATTTCGATCTTCTTTGAATTATTTTATTTCAATTTCAATTTTAATTATGTGTGAACTATGACCAACTTGAACTAAACTACTTGCATATGATGTAGGTAACCAAGTATCTAGAGTTGGCAACCAACCGCCTTGGACCATGATTGAACCTTCAAAGCGACGGGCATGATTTAGCCGCTCATCAACTACCAGATGCCCTTAACTTGGGGCAAGGACTCGAAATGGAAAGTATGTTACTCGACCATCCACTTCCTACCCCATGCTTCAACTCTGAAAAAACATCTATGCCTTACTCAGTGCCCGACATGGTCATAATTTAATACAAAGTGGACATGCCTAACCTCCACTATTCAATCTACACACTTGACTTGTAGACCAAAGAAGGACTTGGAGTGGACGCAACCCAAACATCCACTCTCTAGATCATACTTGAAGTATGCCAAAATACTTATATCTCTCCCAAAGCTTAGCATGATCGAGGTCTAACTAAAGTGGATGCAATTTGACCATCCACACATTAACTCCTGCCCTGAACACATGAGGTGGTTCGTAAGCTCGACTTCAAGTAGGCGTGACTGACTGCCTACTCATCAACCATTGCCCTTAATATATGGACACCATTGTAGCTTGAGGTGGATGTGACATGATCGTCCAATCCAAGCATGGATGTGATCTAGCAATCCATCACCTACTACCTTCCTCGACTTGACAACAGGAGATACAACCACCAAGAGGATAGGAATCGATCGTCTCACTTGCCAAATTTTGTCCTTGATACTGAGGGCAGAATTCCTTTCCATGAATGAACATTATTCGACCATTCATTCGATAACTCTTATCTCAACATGGAAAATGGAGTATACATCAAAAATGTGTGCGATTGACCACCCATCAAACAACTCTGATTCCCCAGCTGTGTAGTTAATTCCCCGTTGTTACCCCGCTACAACCCCGCTATATCTCATAGCGGATTTCTACCGCTACGATTTTTCCATATAGCCCCAGAATATAGCCTTTCCACTTTAATCCCCAATATTTCCGCTATATCCCGTTATTTCTGCTATATTCCGCTATTCCCGCTATATCTTTTTTAATAAAATGAATTCAAAAATTGCGTTTATACATTATAAAATTATGAAACTAATTTATTTGATTTAATTTTTAATATATTTTCAGAAATGAAAATACTCTAATATTCTACCATATTCAATTATGACATATAACAGTTTTTCGTTCATTTAAAGTATATGCGCACATGTTTTTATGTAAAATTATTTATGTATTATTTATAATCCAATTGAATGATAATTTTTCATTTAATTACCATTTATATATTTGTAAAAACATTAAGTACGAGTTTTATATGCTATTTTAGAGCCATCAGCTATATCCCGCTATATCCTCGCTGTATCCCCGCTATGACATTTTGCACCTCCACCGCTTCAAATCTACCGAGCGCGTTAACTGCACAGTTCCCCAAAGTGTGGAATAGATTGTAAAAATAAATCGGGTGGAGACCAACTATCCACGAAGCAACTCTAAGTCCCAGATTGTGGACTAGAGTATAAACATAAGTCGGGTGGAGACCGACCACCCGTGAAATAACTCTTAGTCCCCAGAGTGCCGATTGATTATAAACATAAATCGGGTGGAGACCAACCACCCACAAAACAACTCTAAGGTCCTAGAGTGCAGACTGGAGTATAAACATAAATCGGGTGGAGACCGACTTCCCAAGAAACAACTCTAAGTCCCCAGAGTATAAACATAAATTGGGTGGAGACCGACCTCCTGCGAAACAACTCTGAGTCCCTAAAGTGTGGACTGGAGTATAAACATAAATCGGGTGGTGACCGAGTGCCGAGGAAACAAATCTAAGTTCCCATAGTGTGGACTGGAGTATAAACATAAATAGGATGAAGACCATTCGCCCATGAAACAACTCTAAGTCCCAAAGCGCAAGCTGGAGTATAAGATAAATTGGGTAAAGAACGACCGCTCGCAAGACAACTCTAAGTCCCCTGAGTGTGGACTAGAGTATAAATTTAAATCGGTTATGAACCGACCGCCCACGACATGACTCTGGTCCTCCAGTGCATATTGGAGCATAAACACAAATTGGTGCAGTTCGACCACTCGCATGCAAACTCTTATCTCCTGAGTGCAAATATGAGTATAAAGAAATAGATGAGTGCAGTTCGACCACTCAATATTCCATAAACTCCGACCAGAACTTGACAGGAGGAGTATAAACACAATGTGGATGGAACTCGACCATCAATGAACTAACTCCACTAACCCAAGACTAGGGGTAGGAGTACAAATTGCTGAAAGCTAAATACGAAGCTCACTATAGCTCTGGCTACTTGTTTTTTATGACTCAAGGCAACGACTATGGGGAGGCCTTGACACAAAACCAATCGGAATGACATCTAAAGCTATAGATGATCGACTTTATCATACCATCTGATCGAGGGTCAATATCAATCCACACCAACCACAGATGGATGTGACTCGAATATCCATCGAATAACTCCAGCCACCAAAGAGTGGATAGGAGAATAAACCGCGAATGAGAGTGACTTGACCATTCATTCTTCATCACCTTCGTTTGATCCGAGTATGAAACTGGAAGCATGACCCGACTGCACCTATGTCATTTCATCCTTAGATATGGTGGGAGAACATGAATCAAAATGGAAACGTCTGACCATCCAGCTCCAAATGAATGCAACACAACCATTTGTTCGTTGAATCTTACCATGATCCAACTAGAAGAGCAATACAAAACAGACATGGCTTGACCATCCACACACTGATCCTTGCCCTTTGTCTGACAAGAAAATCATCAATCAATAGTTAGATATGACTTAACCATCTATTCTTTGGTCCCGCCTAGAGTAGGTGACATCTGCACCAAAAGAGGACGTGATTGACTGTCTAATACCCAACTCAGACCTGATATCTGATGGAGCATCGAAGCATTCCCCGTGGATAGAGAAACCAAAATATAATCCACGATAGGCAAGACTCCGCCTTCCATTAACTAACTTGATCCTATGATACAACGGAAAAGAGTATAAAGCGAAGGTCGACATGGCTTTCCTTCCTACTTATCGATGTATGCCCTAGACTTGGGGACACGAGCGAGAAACAAGATGAATGTGAACTGCCATTCATCGATCAACTCTATTTCTTTGGAGCTTAGGTGGGAGTATAAACATAGCTAGGATGAGACTTGACCATCCATGTAGTACATTTATCAATCTGAGACTAGGAGTAGAAGTGTGATCTTCCGAAGACTGGCTGTGATAGCTCAGTATTGTGACTTATATGTAGTGTTTACAATGACTCGAGGCTATGACTGAAAGGATGCCTAAAGATAAAATTATCAAATCGGTCCCCAAGCTCATGGGCAACTAACTATCATTCCAACCTAAACGACAAGCAACAGGTCATGAGTACATGCTCATGAAGTCATAGAAATCAAATAACCACATCGATGACTTAGTAGAGATATTCAGTTTTATCCAAAAACAAGAAATGAAACTAAATCTTTTGAAATTCCCTTTCAACGTTGCATCAAGAAAATTTTGGGGTTTCATCATCAACTCTTGCAGAATTGAAGCTGATCCTAAGAAGATTTAAGCAATTTGAAACATCTAGATATCAAAGATGGTTAAGTAGGTATAGAGCTTAAATGAGAAGGTTATCGCCCTAAGCCGCTTCATCTCCAGGGTCACTGGCATGTGTATTCCTTTCTTATACTTGATCGGGAGAGTGAATGGATGTAGGTTTGCATAAATGTGTTTCTAGCTCCAGTAAATCACTTAAAGAGACCTTCCATCCTATCTAAGCTATTGGATCGTGAAGACATATACATCTATCTAGCTATGTTAGCACACACCATAACCATTGCAATGCTATGCAAAGAGAAACGGCTCCAAAGACCAGTATATGATGTAAGCAAGTAATTGATAGGCTCACCACTTTAACATCTATATCGAGCAGCTACATCAACCTTAGTCGTTTGGAAGGTTACTTAAATGGAATATCGAGCTAAGCCAATTCGATATCACTTATCTCCCTCGGAGAGCTACCTATGGACAAACATTAGCAGACTTCATATCTGAATTCACTACATCGGACGACTATCCGAAGAGCAGTGGGGAATAAACCAGTCGACGGAAAATGTACACGGATGGAACTTCCAATGATTGGTGTTCTGGTGTCGGAGTTGCATTAATGACTCCTAAGGAACGATCGATCTGCTATGCCCTAAAACTTCCTTGCAGTAAATAACAAAGCTGAGTATGAAGCCTTGATCACCAGGCTCAAACTTGCTAGAGAACTGGGAGTGGAAACTTTACATTTCTTTTGTGATTACTGATTAGTTGTATGCACAGTCAGGGAAGTTAATCTTGCTAGGGGGCAGCGTCTTGCTCCTTATCTCAGCAGGATCCAAGAGCTACTAGCCGACTTCGAGTATTGCACCATTGCACACATCCTCAGAGAAAAAAATGACACTAGCCAAGCTGGCCAGTTCTGGGGACGCGCACTAAGTTGACTTTGTTTTGGTTAAAGTACTTAAGCTTCCAAGCATTGATAGATAGAGATCGATAAGATCTTGGAGATGGAGCCAGAAAAGGAGTCACAGATGAAACCAATCAAAGACTATCTACAATGGGGAATTATTCTTGAATTAGAGAAATGAAAAATGATAGATCCTCCTCAAAGCTTCATGTTGCATCATCCATGAAGGAACCATGTACATGAAGGTTTTATCCGTTTCCCTACTTTGGTGAATTGTCCATGACAAAATCAAACGAATATTGAGAGTAGTCCTATACTCAAAATCATTTTTCGAAGAAACACCATTCCACTTTCCATCAACACCCAAGCCCAACCATTCATGCAATTTATCGAAATCACCTCTCATTTTATCTCCTAGGTGATCAAATGCAACAACCCACAAATAACCTCAGGGCCGACCCATATGTAGGATCTAGATTAACCCTAGAGGGGGGGGGTGAATAGGGTTATAGCAAATTTTCTCGAATAAAACACAAACTGCAAATAAGTAAATATGTTGAAAAGTAAATCACACACAAAATTTACCCAGCTTCGGCAACCCCTGCCTACTGCTGCATTCCCAGATTTCTATTAGAATTAAACAGTCTCCCGCTTACAAACACTTTAACAGACTCGCACACCTTGCTACCGCGTATAGAGTTTTGCAAACTTGCACACCCTGCTCAGTGTACTAATTCTAACTAGACAATCTGACACTACCTAAAACCTAGGTGGTGATTTACCAAGACTTGATTCGAAAAGAACGGATAAAAAATAAAACTAATAAACAAAAACCCCCTTGATAAAAATAAACCCTACTTGAAAAATAAAGTAAAACCCCTTTCTATATCAAAAAACCAAGGTCGGCCCAATTTCTTCTGCCCGTTCCTTTTTCTTCTTGCTTTTGAAAAATTACGGCCTTACTTTGTTTGTTTCTGTGAATATGGTGGCCAATCCTCTTTTCACAGAAATTAGGGTTTTCTGAAATTTGGAGATCGCGACTATAAATGTTTGATTTTGTTGCTCTGTTGGTCGGTCGTATCTTGAGATGACTTCGGCTGCTTTATCTAGTTAGTTTCTGATTCAATAAACTTGTTCGCGGCTCTCTGATGATCGATTCTATGGTTGCTTTTCTTGCGCTCGTTCGCAGCTGTTCCTTTGTTGATCGAGTTCGATAGATTATGGTATATATTCTCTTTCGTTGTTGGTTTAATGCTTGCTTGACTCGATGCCGATGATGAATTTTTGGGTGAATATTTATATGGATTCTGAGACCCTATAATTCGTTCGTATCAATTCGATACTTTCCTAATTTTCGCTTTCCTGATATAGTTTCGACTTGATGCGCATGACTTTGATTTTAAAACGTTCAATT
This sequence comes from Allium cepa, assembly GCA_030765085.1. Lineage (NCBI taxonomy): Eukaryota > Viridiplantae > Streptophyta > Magnoliopsida > Asparagales > Amaryllidaceae > Allium > Allium cepa. The sequence continues at coordinate 959,471,609 of CM060935.1, forward strand.
TTTCTTGAGTCAAACGGCAAAAACTTTCCTGTTTTGATTTGTGACTTTTTCAAAGATACGTATTTGATTTTTGACTTGGTCATCTCTGCACTGTTGAACTTCGTTCATCCACTGTATCATTGATTTACACGGCATTGACTACTTTGGCACGTCTGCATCCATATATGCGTTCATTTCTGCACTTTTCTTTTTCACTGTAACATTAGTTTCTGTGGTCTTCATATTCAAGTGTGTCTGTTGCACTTGCTAATGTTCCTTGAGCTTGTTTGCAATTTAAAATCTGTTTTGACTTCGAACTTGTCTTCTTGGTTTTGCTTCATGATGTACTTGATAAATGCACTTCCCCATGTGTACATGTTGCTGTCATATATGCACTGTGTTTCATTGTGTATCCTGTTCATTGTTTTATTTGGTATCTTCACTGTGTTGCATTCATGTTGGTTTAGTTGTGCACTTGCTTGAATTTCACTGAGTTTGGTCGAGACTTGTTTCTTTGATGTTGTTTATGTCTGCATCTTGTGGTTGCCACTGTGTTGCATTGAGTTGCTGTCTTCATATTGTCACTATATCATGTTCGATACAGTTTGCATTTCAGTTGTTTGGTTGACGCACTTGAACTATACATTCGAGTCTGCACTCATCTTTGCCACTGAACTATTTACTGACTTGTAGTCGAGTTGCTTCACTATACTTTGGTTTGAGCTTATTGTTCTGTGTTTGGTTACTGATGCATGCATGAACTGGTCATTGAAGTTTGTGTAGTTTGGTCTTGCATTTTCATTTGGTTGTTGCAGTCCTGTTAGTCGAGCTTGCATATTTCACTGTCACTGCTGGAGTTGTTGTACACTTGTGATCTTCATATTCATGTGTGTCTGGTCATGTGTTCATCCCTGAGTACTTTTCGACCTGCTGTTTGATTTTGTACTTGTGTACTCCATATATGCACTGTGTCTAACTTGTGGCTGGACTTTGTCTCCATGTATTTCATGTTGATTTTTGAAATTTCACTTGAGTTGAATCCAGTTTCAAAACTCGGTTTTGACCTTGTGCTCGTGTCGTGATTTTAAATATATTTCACGTGAGTTGAACCCGGCTTTTCATTTGGGTTTGACCTGTGCTCACTTGTCCCTGTAGCATTATCAAGTGTATATCGATGTGCACGGCCTTGTGGCATGCACAGTGATACGCTGTGCATGTCACATTGTTCGTGTATGATGAATTCAAATGTGAATGATGACGAACAACCCAAATAACTGAGGCAAATAATATTTTCAGAAATCATATTTCATTTTATATTGCAAAAATATTTCTTTTTCAATTTTACCGCGTTAGTGGATATTTTTGCAGATTGCTCAGATGCTGGATTCTAACTGGAATGAAATTGAAGATAAACTACGAGTGTGAGTGATATGTAGTGAGCCATTTATGTAAATTTAATTGTGATGTAATTACAATCAAAATTGTATATGTATAGTGAGAGCTTGAATTTGTACTATTCAAAATTGTAATTAATATTTGTTTGAATAAAATTTCCGTTTGAATTCAAATTCTGTGTAATTTATTTTATTCAACAAATATTTATTTAATCTATGAAAAATAAATAGTACATTAACAAATACATTTAAATGAATATATACATGTTTATTATCATCAAACAAAATTCATATAAGCGCATATTCAACAATCTCCCCCTTTTGATGATAACATATATATATTTAAGATTTTGACTGTGTTAAATGTATTTGATCAATGATATACAGTTCTAATTGCTCCCCCTATTTAAATGCTTCCTCTCTAAACGATGCTCCCCCTACATATATGCATAAAAATAGAAATATACAAATGAGCCTAGATGCAAATGGAAAATTATTTGACCTTTGCTTGATTTCATTTGACAAAATATTAACTTTTCTCTCCCCCTTTTGTTATCAGCAAAAGAATAATAGTGTTAGAGAAAATAGAGATAAAGTGATCAATATTAATCCAACATTAAAACTCAATTTGAATATAAATATTAAACTTCAATAAAAAAATCAAACAAAAATCATAACTACCCTTGTTAGGCGCATATTCCACTTTTAGAATGAATGGAAATGATGTTCTAATAAAATCATACAGTTGTATCTACTTGTGGTACATTTATATCAGGAATTTGAATATCTACTAATCAAGCATAACCGTTAGGACTTTTAAATGAGATTAGTAGTATTCCAATTTAAGTTTTTTAAAAATGAATTCAAGCTTCTAACCATGCATGACCGCGAGGACTTTTAAATGGGATTAGAACCAACTTGTCTATTTAATCAATAAAATTTGATATGCCTTCCATGCATGCATAACCGTGAGGACTTTTAAATGAGCATGGAAGCACATAATCAAAAGTCCAAGTAATTTACCCATGCATAACCGTGAGGACTTTTAAATGAGAGTGAATACTTTGGATTTTATTTTGTTTTATAAAATGAAAAACGAATGATTCCTGTTTAAAGTACCACATATCGACAAACTATATTGAATTTTTAATGAGCGACGGTCGATAGAAATATGATAGACATAGAAATGGTCATGGAATCTTTACCCAACAAAAAGTTTTATAACTCTTGTTTGAATTCCTAAAGAAATTTTTCTAAAATATACTGTCTTGAGTAATGTATGAAAAATATCAACACTCATCACTTTTTTCAATCACTATTTATCTTTTCGATAATTATTAGGGAGTCGATTAGTCAAAATTTGTCATTTAAATCGAATTCAAAAATAATTACGAAATTAATTTTTCACAATGACTAATCTGAGAATATGATTAAAAATGATTTTCTCGAGGGGGTTATATGATAAAATTTTCTGCTTTTGAAAACTATTTGAAATGAAAAATATGCAGATATTTTCTTTAAAAAACAATGCAGTTACTAAATGTTTCACCATAAATCACGTTCAACTAGTAAGTTTTCTGTCAACTAGATTACCAGTATGATCTGCATCTGAATTTCTTTTTCACTCCAAAATATCACTAATTAAATTTGATAGACTAGATCACGAAGTGTGCATACAAACTCAAACCAAATTTTTAACAGCATTCTTGAACTTGAATTGAAGTCGTGTAGATAATCAGAAACTGTGAATATAGAGTTAGCCGTATTATAACCCAATGTATTATCATCCAACAAAACACTATGTTTTGTCCAAACATATATGTACGAAGTAATTCAAAGAATAGTGTTCTTGGCGTAAATATAATTGACCAACTATGTTGAACAAGTCAGAATAAAAAAACATCATCTTTACAACATCTCAATATTGGCTGATTTCATTCAGAATATGGTGCAGATTATCACATTTAATATATCTATCAAATAAATATACCTTCACCTGTTTTACCTTTACGATAATTTTTCGTAGTTGCCCATTGTGATTATGTCACCTTTGTACTAGGCTAAGGAACTTTGCTTTGTTGCCCGTTGTGTTTCTGGAACAGCCAAAATCCAGAGAACACTGTTGTTGTTCCTTAGCCGGCCACCATACCTACACGGGAAAAGTTTTTGTGACCTATTTGTTTTTATAGGTCCATGATTGTTAGTGGCAGAATATTTTGAAAGATAATTTTGAGGAGACCCAGAACTATTTATATATGTTCCTTTCAGCACCCAGATTTGATTTGCCCTTTCATTCTTGTTCCAATAGACATGAAATTTGTTTGTAGAATTCTTAGGAACCCAAACTTGTATAAATTTTGTGTTCTTGTTCCTATGACTACAATTTTCAACACGATATCCAATTATTTCACATCTAGCAAAGACACTCTTACCTTTTGCATTATCATCAACTTGTGTTTTCCCAAAGCCTAGTCCTTTTCTGTTGTTAGCAAAAATTTGATTTTTCAATAACATGTTGAATGATTTTTCTCCTCTTGAAAAGTTATTCAGAGATTTCTCAAGATTTTGGACTTTGGTTTTTAGTGTTGTGTTTTTAGTTACAAGTGAGGTGCATCTATTTATAAGATCCTTTTTCCTAGTGTCAATGGTTTACTTAAGACTCAAGTTTTCTTTTTCAAGATTCTCAAAGCTATTCTTAAGTCTTGACAATTCTGAATCTAAAATTTTACATTTTTTACATTCTAGGTTTTGAATATTTTCAAGTTCAGTTTCTAAACTAAAATTTTCACGAGCAATTTCTCTCCTATCAGATTTCAGTTTTTCAATTTCAGATTCAAGAGTATCAACTGCTTTAGTAAGATCAAGACACATAAAAACAAGTTTTTTATAAGAATAGTCACCTACCTCACTAGATTCCTCTGAGCTTGCTTATGAATCTGATTTTGCCACAAGACACAGTTAGCCTCCTTTGAGCTACTATTCGAAACTTCCTCTCCTTCTTCATCATCCCAAGTCGCTGCAAAGGCCTTCTTCTTCTTTTTCTTTCCTTGGTTGTTTTTGAGAAGTGGCCAGGCTTGTTGCAGTTAAAGCACGTCAGTTCATTATCGGAATTGTCAGAATCTTTTGACCTATTACCACTTGTTTTCTTCTTGCGTGGCTTGAATCTTGACCATTTTCTAAGATTATTGACAGCCATTGCAAGCTCTTCAATTGGATCTTCTTCTTCTTCATCGCTCTCTTATTTGCTCTTTAAGGCAATTGTCTTCTTCTTTGGTTCGGAGTTGTTGCGTTCCTCCTTTGCTTTTAGCTCAAACTCATATGTCATCAAGTTGCCAATCAACTCCTCCATGCTTAATTTACTCAGATCTTTCGATTCTTGTATTGCCGTGACTTTTGCCTCAAAGTTTATCGGTAAGACTCGTAGCACCTTCCTCACAAGCTCTACCTCAGTGAATACCTTCCCAAACGCTCTAGCATTGTACACCAGAGTTGAAAAGCGTCCAAACATGTCCTTTATGCTCTCGCCTTTATCCATCACAAAGTTCTCGTATTCATTGCTGAATAGAGCTAGACGAGACTCCTTGACTTGAGAAGTTCCTTCATGTGTCACCTCCAAGGTATGCCAAATTTCCTGTGCAGTTTTACAATGAGAAATTCTATTAAATTCAGTCTTATCAAGAGCACAGATCAGAGCATTCATGGCTTTAGCATTTGTAGTTTTTAATTTCCTACCGTTATCATCCCACCTATCCTTAGGTTTAGGAATCTCAGTATCACCAACAGTTATAGTGGGAGATTTATAGCCAGTTTCAATAATGTCCCAAACATCATAATCAACATAATTAAGATAAATACCCATCCTAACTTTCCAATGAGCATAATCATTCCCATTGAACATGGGTGGCCTAAGAATAGATTGCCCCTCAGAAAAAAGCATTGTTTGGTGAATTCATGACTCTAGAGTTAAAGAAAAAATACCTCGCACTGATACCACTTGTAGGATCTAGATTAACCCTAGAAGGGGGTGAATAGGGTACAAAATTTACCCAGCTTCGGCAACCCCTGCCTACTGCTGCATTCCCAGATTTCTATTACAATTAAACAGTCTCCCTCTTACAAACACTCTAACAGACTCGCACACCCTGCTACGGCCTATAGAGTTTTGCAAACTCGCACACCCTGCTCACTGAACTAATTCTAACTAGACAATCTGACACTACCAACCTAGGTGGTGATTTACCAAGACTAGATTCGAAAAGAACAGATAAAAAATAAAACTAATAAAAAAAAACCTTGATAAAAAAAACCCTATTTGAAAAATAAAGTAAAACATCTTTCTATATCAAAAAACCAAGGCCGGCCCAATTTCTTCTGCCCGTTCCTTTTTCTTCTTGCTTTTGAAAAATTGCGGCCTTGCTTTGTTTGTTTCTGTGAATATGGCGGCCGATCCTCTTTTTACAGAAATTAGGGTTTTCTGAAATTTGGAGATCGCGACTGTAAATATTTGATTTTATTGCTCTGTTGGTCGATCGTATCTTGAGATGACTTCGGCTGCTTTATCGAGTTAGTTTTTGATTCAATAAACTTGTTTGCGGCTCTCTGATGATCGATTCCGTGGTTGCTTTTCTTGCGCTCGTTCGCAGTTGTTCCTTTGTTGATCGAGTTTGATAGATTGTGGTATGTATTCTCTTCTATTGCTGGTTTAATGCTTGCTTGACTCGATACCGATGATGAATTTTTGGCAGAATATTTATATGGATTATGGGACCCTATAATTCGTTCGTATCAATTCGATACTTTCCTAAATTTCGCTTTCATGATATAGTTTCGACTTGATACGCATGGCTTTGATTTTGAAACGTTCGATTTTTCTTGAGTCAAACGACAAAAACGTTCCTGTTTTGATTTGTGACTTTTTCAAAGATACGTATTTGATTTTTGACTTGGTCATCTCTGCACTGTTGAACTTCGTTCATCCACTATATCATTGATTTACACGACATTGACTACTTTGGCACCTCTGCATCCATATATGCGTTCATCTCTGCACTTTTCTTTTTCACTGTAACATTTGTTTCCGTGGTCTTCATATTCAAGTGTGTCTGTTGCATTTGCTAATGTTCCTTGAGCTTGTTTGCAATTTAAAATCTGTTTTGACTTCGAACTTGTCTACTTGGTTTTGCTTCATGATGTACTTGATAAATGCACTTCCCCATGTGTACATGTTGCTGTCATATATGCACTGTGTTTCATTGTGTATCTTGTTCATTGTTTCATTTGGTATCTTCACTGTGTTGCATTCATGTTGGTTTAGTTGTGCACTTGCTTGAGTTTCAATGAGTTTGGTCGAGACTTGTTTCTTTGATGTTGTTTATGTCTGCATCTTGTGGTTGCCACTATGTTGCATTGAGTTGCTGTCTTCATATTGTCACTATATCATGTTCGATACAGTTTGCATTTCAGTTGTTTGGTTGACGCACTTGAACTATACATTCGAGTCTGCACTCATCTTTACCATTAAACTATTTACTGACTTGTAGTCGAGTTGCTTCACTATACTTTGGTTTGAGCTTGTTGTTCTGTGTTTGGTCACTGATGCATGCATGAACTGGTCATTGAAGTTTGTGTAGTTTGGTCTTTCATTTTCATTTGGTTGTTGCAGTCCTGTTAGTCGAGCTTGCATATTTCACTGTCACTGCTGGAGTTGTTGTACACTTGTGATCTTCATATTCATGTGTGTTTGGTCATGTGTTCATCCCTAAGTACTTTTCGACCTGCTGTTTGATTTTGTACTTGTGTACTCCATATATGCACTGTGTCTAACTTGTAGCTGGACTTTGTCTCCATGTATTTCATGTTGATTTTTGAAATTTCACTTCAGTTGAATCCATTTTCAAAACTCGAGTTTGACCTTGTGCTCGTGTCGTGATTTTAAATATATTTCACGTGAGTTGAACCCGGCTTTTCATTTGGGTTTGACCTGTGCTCACCTGTCCCTGTAGCATTATCAAGTGTATATCGATGTGCACGGCCTTGTGGCATGTACAGTGATACATTGTGCATGTCATATTGTTCGTGTATGATGAATTCAAATGTGAATGATGACGAACAACCCAAATAACTGAGGCAAATAATATTTTCAAAAATCTTATTTCATTTTATATTGAAAAAATATTTCTTTTTCAATTTTACTGCGTTAGTGGATATTTTTGCAGATTGCTCAGATGCTGGATTCTAACTGGAATGAAGTAGAAGATAAACTACGGGTGTGAGTGATATGTAGTGAGCCATTTATGTAAATTGAATTGTGATGTTATTACAATCAAAATTGTATATGTATAGTGAGAGCTTGAATTTGTACTATTCAAAATAAATATTTGTTTGAATAAAATTTCTGTTTGAATTCAAATTCTGTGTAATTTATTTTATTCAACAAATATTTATTTAATCTATGAAAAATAAAATAGTACATTAACAAATACATTTAAATGAATATATATATATATATATATATATATTTATTATCATCAAACAAAATTCATATAAGCGCATATTCAACACCATATGCTTAAAACACATAATCAATCGTCATCGGCAATTTCTTTGAATCAACTTCTCTAACTCCCTTCATCCTCTACCTATAAAAATTTGGAGTGAGAAGGATTGATGGACAAAAACTTGAAAATGATTAAATTACATTCCATCAAATTAGCAATGACCCATGAGCGTTTGAATGCATGTGGGAGCCAACTACAAAAAACGCGTACCTAAACATGCACATATACATCCTGAAAAATAAATTTCTTAAAATCGACAGAAATTGGATTCTTACATAGGGAAATCAGAGAAAGAATTGGATCAGATTACCAAGGCATACCAACTCAACTAATCAACTTAATGGAACTATGTGTTGACGATTATCGACAAATTCTACTATAGAACTTACATAGTTTGATAACAACCAAGCATCACAACGAACACATAGAGATTTGACTCTCCACAAAGTAGCTCAATAGCAACGAATGGATAGCGATCATAGAGACACCGAGTGGAATCCTCTCCGATGACCCTTACTTAACATCAATTCAAAGCACGTCATGTACGCACAAGACGTACTTTGGAGAGCAAGTGTTATCCGACCTTTTGGTCGAGCTATATTCAAACTGACTGGATAAGTTAGACGGGACGATCATCGAGGAAAATAGTCTGAAGAGATGATTATTAGGCTCGGAGGTCAAGCGTAGGTCATAGTATGAAGCGATGATCAACCAAGACTAAGAGACGGACTCTCTAGAACAACCAAAGTATGGAATAATGCCTTCCCTAAGCAGGGGATCACTATCTATCCCTTTCACTAGAGGATCGACGCATATCCTGAATTTTTTTTCCCCAATCTTGGTAAGATCGATCTAGAGTGACAAAGACGGCCCCATGAGGCGACGTTTCAAGTTTCAAGTCCTTTGGAGTTCGTATGCCCAAGTTATTAAATTACTTCACCAATTAAAAGGGATCAGTATAAAAAGGGATCATTCATATTCAGCTTTTGCTGCATATTGTAACAATGATCAGTCAATAACTCAAAATCCACAGATGCTATCAACGTGAAACTTGGATTATATGCTAGTTAGAACATGTGGAATACCCCACAGAGATCACATTGCATTTGGAAGAGATTGGAGAGATCGATACCTATCCCTTTAGAGGGATCGACAGAAATCAGAATTCAAGCAACACTATTTCACAGAAAATGTGATATCTCACAAACCGTACGTTGGAATTGCATGAAATTTGGAAAGAAAATAGCTAACATCATAGGGAATACCTCGTATGGATCGCAGCCCAATTGGACGAATTAACAGGGACCAGTACCGATCCTTTTTGTGGGCCTGATAGGCCTGCAAATTTTTGGGTAGCCTCGTCTTGGTCTCCAGAACCTTCTGCCAAAATTTCAGTCCAATCTATGCATGTCTTCTCTCATAAATATACTAAGCGTGTGTCAGAAAATGGATCTTTCTTTCTTTTCGAAGGCTCTGCCATTTTTATTCTTCACTGTTGTATTAATGGATCCTAGCTGATCCAAACATTCTTATAATGATAATCAAATGGAAGATCAATAAAAATATGAAGTGGATGTAAGCAAAGATCGTCGAACCACCATAAAAATATGTGTGTTCATTTATGATATTTTCTCTATTTTAATTTCATTCTTCACTTAATCTCTACTGTATTATATTGGGTGTTGATGACCAATTTTGGCATCAACATCTGCCGAGCTAGGGCGGCATAATAATTCATTCGCTCATCACACTTCTATCGAGGGCTAGGACGTAGCTGATTTCATTGCCGAATGATCAAGCCTGAGCAGCGGCGAAGAAGAGACTGTCACTAGCAAGCCAACTTAGCGCCTATATATTGATGTAGCATCAATTAAAAAGGGGGCTGCAATGACCCGCTAATTTTAAAATCTAAAATCAATTATAAATAACGTCAAAATACTTTACAACTTATTTCATATATTAAAAAGTATTGAACCATCAATAGAGACAAATTTAATTTTTTTAAACAATTAATAAAAAAGGAAAACCTCGCATCGAAATCAAACATCACTAGAAATGAACATTATCTCAATAATACAATTACTTTACAACATTACTGCACCAATTTATATTTCAGTCCATCAGTTATTATCAACTAATAGATGATATAACAATAGTATAAAAGAATATGCCAAATCAACTATATCCGATATAGCCTTCATCAACCTTCATTTCCTCCTTTGCTTCTACCTAAAAGTTCACAACTATATATATAATAAGAAAGGAAAAGGCTTCAACTATGTTTGGACTATGCCTAACACTATACTCTAGAGTTATAGGCTCAATAACTATTACGAAGGAAAAGGTAGTTCTGCTTCCTACTCTTCTTCTGCATTCAAATACAAGATAGTACATAACAAACGTAACGTACATGCAACCATCGCAACCAATACAATCATTTCATCTAATATAACCAATGCAATTAATGGTAATAGTAGAAGAAAAAAATTCTAATTTATCCATCATAACAAATCGTTATATGGGGCAATGATAAAAATAAAACATAGCCATCAAACACGAATAATATTAAATGTCAACATCAAATAAGGAAATAAAAAGATAAAATACTTACATACATTATTAATTATTAACTATAATAATACATCGTCAATGTAAGTATAAATTATACAGTGTATAGTAATCACTCCACAATAGTAACATAACATTAAAATCATCAAATGTGTACTAATCTAACTAACATTAGTAACATAACATCCATCATCAAAAAGCATAATAAACTACTCATCGTCTAGTAGTAATTGTGGTAAAATATCACATAATCATCCAAATGTGATACTATCATCCACAACAAATATATGTGATAGTTACATCAACAATTAATCAATCATCCAAATAATAATTTTGCATCCATTATCCTTCTAAGTATAAATTTATTTTATTATTTTTGAATTAAAAAGTGCCTTTATTTTTCTCAAAGCAATAATAATTTTTCCACAATGGTAATACACATTAAAATATTTCATTGTAATCTCTACAAACATCATAATTTTATATCAAAAATACAGTTCAAACCAATATTATTATTATTTTACGTCAAAATAGTAATATACATATTTCTACAAAAAAAATTATTACTATTTATCTTAAAATAGTTAATTTTCACAAGACCTATACTATCATTATGAAATCCTTTCCACTTTAGTTTGAAATAAATTCTCCATTATTATTTATGAAATTCCCAAGAAATTCATAAATAGTAACCGTATTAAATTTCTTTCACTTGTTTTATTTTATTTCATTTAAGCACTGTTATTACAAACATCACACAGAAACTATAATAATCACATCTATCTTTTTGTTTTATTCTCCCATTATTATTCATTTTATTTTAATTAATTATTTCCTCAATTCAATTTAAATATTAATTCAATTGAACACCAAAACTAGAACAATCAACGATAATTACCCAACTATGGCATAACACATACAAAATATCATATTAACCAATAGTCACTAATGAAACAAAACATATATCAGTTATTTTAGTCAATGGATATTTATTTTATAATTTAAAATTGAATTATATAAATTAAACAATATTACCAAGACAAATTTTCCAGTAGTCTCCAAACCCAGTGCATATCGCTAGGAATTTCGACATGAATTAAATAGAAGAAACCTTGCATGAATCAAAGTTTATATGTAAGAGTTCTTGAGGTTAGAATAATTTACAATATAATAATACAAAATAGAAATGGGTAAAAAGATAATTTTAGTGACCTTCTCGTTCGCTCATCAATGCTCAATTTCTCCCATTAAATCACCTCTAGCCAACACCGCAAGCCACCATTTACAACCTTGGCACTATCGTTGAGCTCTGCATCATGTCATCGACCACCCGTGGGCATTGTTGGCCACCCAAACAATGAAGATCACCACTAGCCGTCACCATAAATGTGAAACCTAATCCGATTTCCCCGCTACCTCATCGAAAATTAGCACAATCTAACCGTATAGATTTGCTCACGATCGTCTCACTTTCACCTAAGCATCATCCTCATCAACCATAGTTGCCTCCTTTTCTATAACCAATATGGACGGCTGTGGTTCATCCAATAATTCTAGAATTTTTGAAGGATATTCTGGCCATTCACGTTTAATTTCACTAAAATAAAAATTACCGCTATTCTCATATCTTTATGTCGTATTAAATGACATATCATAAGGAATGCTTTTGAATTGATTTATACTTAACCATTTTTGTAATTAGTGGAGGCGATAAGAGATGATCTCTATTAGAAGGGAAGAGATTAGATCCGAAAAGAAAGAGGATATATAAAAGAAATAAAGAATAGTATATGGAGATAGTAAGATTTCTCAATAAGAATCTAATTGTAGGCAAAAATGAGAAGTTTTGGTCTAAGTGGTGGCAAAGGCCCTAAAACCTCTTTTGCCCCCCCCCCCAACTACTTACTATATAGCGACATATGCGTTTTCGGTATCTTTAAATCCAATGTAACTTTTAAAATTCTCAAAAAGACAATTCTACATAAAATTTTCTCTCTCAACAAATTTTATTCTAGATAATTATTTTAGCACTAATAACTAATCTATCAAATCAACGGGTCAATACAGGAGCATAGGCTCATATGATCCTTGCCACTTCCAATGGATGAGAAGTATGTTTTGCGGTCTTCCTTGTTTCGAGGCAACCAATAATAAGCCAATTATGAAACTTTCCTAACCGGCCTTAGGATATCAAGAGAGCTACATGTGGATCCATCCATAAATTCAATGCTCTTCACTAGTCATCCATCAAATCAGCGAGTGCTTTTAAGTCATGGTAAGACACTGGCCTTGTATTTTGTTTAGGCCAAGAAGATAATGGTAACAACCATAACATCCATGGAACCATCGCAACTAATACAATAATTGTACCTAATGTAGAGAATCCAACTAATGGTAGTAGTAAATGCAGAAAATAGTATACCTACCATAACAAATCGTCATATGGGACAACGATAAAAACAAAATAAAGGCACCGAACACGAACAACATTCAATATAAACTAAAATAATTAAATAAGGAAACAACAACATAGATATAGTTACAAACATAATTAATTATCAACTATAATAATACATCGCCAATGTAAGAATAAATAATTTAGTGCATATTGATCACTCCGCAATATTAACGCCACATCAATATCATCAAATATATATTGATCCAATTAACATTAGTAACATAACATCCATCATCAAACAACCATAATTAACTACCCATTGTCTAGTAGAAATAATGATTAAATGTTACATATCATCCAAATGTGACACCGTCGTCAAATATGAAATCCATGTGATAATTATACCATCAGTTTATTAATTATCCAAATAATATTTTTGCACTATTGTCCTTTTAAGTATAGAATCATTTTATTATTTTTGTAGATGTGCCTTTTCTTTATCTCTAAATAATAATGATTCTTTAAGAATGGTAATATACATCAAAATATTTTGTATAATAACTTGTTACCTCAAATCTCTCCAAAAATCATATTTTTATATCGAAAACACCTTTCAAACCAGTAGTATTATCATTTTACATCAAAATAATAATTTAAATATTAAATCTCCTAAATATTCCTCAAAACCAGTTTTTACTGTTTTCTTAAAAATAGTGTAATTTTCACAAAAACCAAATTATCATTTATGAAATTTTAATTTATTTTATTTAAATAATAATATTCTTCCCATTTTAGCTTAAAATATATTTTCCATTATTATTTATGAAATTTTCCAGAAATTCATAAGTAATAACCTTATGAAATTGTTCCCATTAAGTTTATTTTATTTCATTCAACTGCTTTTATGTACAGACATCACACAAAAACTATAAATAATCAAATATATTATTTATTTTATTGTTTTCCTGTTATTATCCATTTTATCTCAATTAATTATTTTTACAATTCAACTTAAGTATTTAATTCAACTAAGCACCCAAAAATACAATAATCAACGATGATTACCCAACCATGGCACAATACATATAAAATACAACAACAACCAAATAGTCATCCATCTAATGCAGCATATGTCAGTTATTATAATTTTTTTCATCAATAGATATTTATTTCATAATTTATAATTCAATTAATCAAGTTAAATAATTTATACCAACACGCTTTTTCCAACAATCTCCAAACTCAGCAAACCCAGTGCCAAATCGTCAGGAATTTCACCACGAGTCCAATAGAAGAAAATCATATGTGAATCAGAATTTCTATGTAAGAGTTATGGAGGTTAGAAGAATCAAATAATATTATAATACAAAATAGAAATAGGTAAACATGTAACTTAAATCACATTCTCCTTCGCTCTTCGATGCTCAACTACCATGAATTTCGCCCGTTCAGCCTTCGTTAGGTGACACCACAAGCCACCATTTACCATGCCATCGTTGAGCTCTGCATCACATCATCAACCACCCACGACCATCGTTGGCCACCAAGACACCGTAGATCACCACCAGTCGCTACCTTAGATTTCCACTAGCCGCCACCTTAAATGCGAACTATAATCTAATTTTTTTCAGCGTCTCATCATGAATAAGCATAATCCAACAATATAAATCTCCTCGGCATCATCTCGCCTTCACCCCTGAATCAAATGCATCCACCAAAGTCGCCTCCTTATTGATAACCAATATGGACGACTATGGTTTGTCCAATAATTCTAAAGCTTCCAAAGGATATTCCAACCATTGACGACTAAATTACACTAAACCAAAACTACCACTACACTTTTGTCATTATGCCATATAAACGACATATTATAAGCCATACTTTTGAATTATTAATAAGTAGTGGTATTTTGTAATTAGTGGAGGTGATTAGAGATAATCTCCATTAGAAGGAAAGAGCTTAGAGTTGAAAAGCAAGAGGAGATCTAAAGAAATGAAGAACCATGTGGTGGAGGCTGCTAGGATTTCTCTATAACAATCTATTTATAGGCAAAAACGAGAAGTTTTGGGCCAAAGTGGTCGCAAAGGCCGAAAAACCCATTTTCATGCCCGAATTAAAGTATATCATGCTATATATCGAAATATATATTTTTGATATTTCTAAATCCAACAGAACTGTCAAATTCCACAAAAGGACAATTTCACATGAACGCCATCAAATTTATTTTGCAATTTTTTAAAATTAATAATTAATGTATCAAATCAGTGGGTCGTTACAATCTTCTTCCTTCAAAAGAATTATGCCCTTGTAATTCCTCAAATACAGACTTCAACCAAATTATCAATGCCTAATCATGGACTTAATTATAAAATGTGTGGTAACATGTCAACCATAAATTACTACTCATAAAACCGCATATAACAACCACATAACGCCATCAATCATGATATAATACAATTCATTCACAACAATGAATTTAGTTTTGTACATATACATAATATAGTATTACATGTACTTCCTCAATCATACAATCCAACTACAATATGTAAAACTAACACTATGTCAACAAACGGTAAAACAATCCCAATCATATATTAACTCATATCTCGTGTGTTTCAATAATTTAACGATAATTAACTATAATTGAAGTTCATAAGTAAACAAAGACCGATCCAAGCGTGCATGTGTAAATAAATGAATTAAAATCAGCATAGCTCATCCAAATAAGTAAACATAGTCAGAATAATGTTGTAGCATTACCATACTACCCTATCAACCAATAACACATGTTTGTTAAATTTTTATGCTAGCTATACACCTATCATAATATGCATACCCTCAAATTATTGATTATCTTCCTTATATTCTCATCCTCTAGATAATTGGTGTATCATATCATACCTATACCATCCAAAATATCATGTGTATCTACTTATAGTCACATCTTCAAAATAGTATCTGTCTAGTCATGTCTAAACACTTCAAATGATTTGGTCATTTACTTGTGCTGTAATCGCATCGATCCTTGCATTACTTGCATGCATTGGATATATTATATCTCGTATATGCATTCCTTTATAAGGGATTAATGGAAAAATCCTAGTTTTCTTTATACTCGAACATCAACCCAAAGCTAACACTTGATCCCTTCCAAGATCCAGGGTATACGGACCCCTTTAACCATTCGGGCTAGTTGTTCCAAGTACCAAATGAATTTCCTCACATTACCCTGCTTATGAGTACACTAGAAAATACTCCGAGTATCAAACGATCCTTTGCATGCGTATTGAGCTCTTCCTCACTCTATTTTTTCCATTTCCAAAAGTAGAACCTATCCTCGTATAATATGCCATAGTAAAACCCTTCCTCGTTCCAATTTCCATAGTAGAACGCTTCCTCGTTCTACTCATAAACTCGCTTCCTCAAACACATCCATAGTCCAATTTCCATAGTAGTACCCTTTCTCGTTCTACTCACGAGCTGCCTTTCTTGAACTCGTCCTCATTTCATCTTTTATAGTGATTTCTCCAACTAATGGATGGAATAACTGACCTACAAACCAACGGGACCTGCTAGAAAGGAGTGTTCCAATACACCTTAAAAGCAAAACATTTACCAAACTGTTTTTATTTCCAAATCAAAGCTTCCATCTCCCTTTATAAAAAATATTTCAAAAAAATATAGTATTAATTTATAAAAAAAATTCCTAAATTAGCTTCCATCATTTCAAACAAACTAAAAATAATTTTGAGAAAAAATTGTCTTATATAAGAAACCAAATCATCCTTCGAAATAGAAACTCTTGTTTTGAAATATTTATAGAAGTCGAAAAAGATTATTGAAATGCACGTTTTTAAAATTCCATAAAATAGACACCCTACACCTATTCTTGGTTCCTCAACGGTATCCATCACGCCTTTAGTCACTAAAAGCCTCTAGCCACTATTTAAATGAATATTTAATCATATTTTAAATAATTAATAAATGGATTTTCATTAACAAGTAAAACCATTTTAAATAACAATTAGTGACGATAAAACCATTTTCAAAATTTGTTTACCAATATACATATATTTGGTAGAGAAATACGAAATGTGATCAGAAATTATTTTTGAAATATTGATTTTTCATTTGTTAAAAGTTATTCAAAAGGTAATAACACCATGTTAAATGTACATGCATACAATATAAAATAAGTTAACATTGTGTTTACATGTTTATATATGCATGTGCATGCTTATTCTTAAACATATAAACATATAAATTAATATAGGATTTTATATCATAAATATATATATGCATAACATACAAAAATACACATTTTCAACACAAGCATACTAGAGAACATCGCATGAATTGTTGAAAGCAAAGAGGGTGTAATGGACGGATTTGAGGGGAGGGAGGAAGTATGGTAGTGCATGCATACATATATTTTATATTAAACACTTGTATAATTTTTAGTTAATGTCTTAAGTCTATAAATTCCAGTACTCTTTTGTGTTTTTCATTTTATAACCATACTCTTCACTCCAAACTTTCTTAAGAGCTTAGGCTAAAACATCTATGGCATCCTCATCATAATTTTAAAAATAGAAAAAAATAACTTCTTTTGGCTAAAATCTGTTCCTTAATTCACAAAAACATTTCTACATCTCCTACAACACCTTCTCTTCCAAAACTCAAGACAACAAACACCCCACACCACATGGCCGAGCAAAAACCACCCATGGCCATGCTCAACAAGGCTAAGGCCAATCCTAAACACACTTGGCCAAATCCATATCAAGTGTTCGAGTGACCAAAAGTTCAATATTTGCAAAGTTTATAAAGTGTTTTCAAGTTCCGACAAAATTTGTTGATTTAGAAAAGTTTAGGTGAGTAAAATTAATAATTTTTGGAAAGAAAACAACTTGTTTTAACGATCTATATGTTGAGAAATTATAGCGTTTGTAACAACCCAGTATTTTGTGATTATTTTAATTGTTTATTTTAATTATTTGAATTGAAACTCCTGATTTACAAACTTTATTTTATTTATTAAAATGAAAAAATTTTGTTATTTTAAAAGTATATTTGATTTTTTCTGAATTATAATTTCAAACCTGAATAAATAGGATATTTCCAAAAAAATGTGGATTTTGGTCAATCTGGTCAAACTTTGACTTTTAAGTTTAAAATTTAAATATTTGAATTTTTTAATTTTATCTTTTATTATGAAAATATATTAAATTTTGATAATACTTCTTTTTTTCCGTTGAAATCTGATTTATATTGTGAAAGTTATGCTTTTTATAATACTGGGTGTAAGTTGATTCATTTAATAAAATTATTCATTTCAATTTATATAAATAATATTTTTATTTGTCAAATCATGTTCTAATATGTGTTATATGACATGCTGGGTATATATTTTATTTTAAACATTTTTATAGTGATGTTATAATTTTTCCAAAGCTTAGTGTATTTATTTTCAATTTTTATAACCTAGTTTCTATTTTAAGCTATTTTCTTAATTTAATTATATTTATTTAAAATTTATTTATTTATTTTTATGCATCCATTTTTTTTGTTTTATTTTTTATTTTTATTTTTACATGTATTTAAAAATTGAAAAAGAATTATGGAATTTTGAAAGGTTCGTGACCTTTTATGTACTTAGCCTCTTCATATTCTCCACCTTTTCATCACCAATCAACACTACTTCAATTTGCTGCCTTGTTCACTTTGTTCAGCCGATTCCTTAATCTTCTCTAATGTGAAAAAAACTTCTCAACCCTAAAAAAGCAATCGGCCTACACCTGAAACAAAATTTTGGTAAAAATCTTTCACTCTTTTTCATTTTTTCCATTGTTTGTTTGATTTTTGTACTTGCATTCACCTTCATGTAGTTTGGCCCTCCATCTCTAGCACCTTGGCCGCCTCTACCACCACCTACTCCAGCCACCATACCCTCCACTCCACTGACCTTCCATGGCTGAGATCGTCTATGTGAAGATCCACCACGATAATGATTCAAACTCCATTTTAACTACCATAACCAAACTCCCCCTTGTCTCCACCACTCCAACCAGCACTTTGGCCGACCATCCCCCACCACCACCAGCCACAACCTGAGCCTTGGACCTCTATAACACCTATAGTTGATCTTTCGAGATCAAGCCGTGCCCAATCATGCCTTGGCCGTAGCCATTTATGCCTTGAAATCCTTGTAGTTGCCTTGTAGTTGTGTGTTGATGCACCCATATCCCTCTCTCCTTTATACATTGTTATGGCCGATCTATATGAATTGAACTTGATCCAAACCAGATCCAAATGCATCACATTACAATGCTTTTACAACCTATAGCTGAAGCATAAGTCGTTGAATGCAAGCGCAAAAGCGTTAGCTTTGTGTTTCATGTTTATTCCTAGCATTGTTTTGTAATAGTTTGGTTGAAAATTCATGTTTGTATTTGTTTTGTTTGACATGTAACAAGGCAATTAGCTTTGGCTCTCCTACTCTTAAATCATTATCATGTTATCGTGCCTTTGAAGTTCCTTGTTTGTGCATTTGGTTGTCATCTCCGGCTATACAGGGTGAGTAATTCTCACCAGACAAATTTATACTTATATTACTAGTAAAGTGATTACAATTGAATCTGTAAAACATATCACCATGCTATATTTGTTATGTTATGATCATATGATGTTCACCCATGCTTATTTACCTGTTATACTATCTGTTACTGTTATATAATGTTATTGTGTTTATTTATATCAGTTTATCACACTACAAGTTCCCTGTAGATAGAATCACTATGGATTGAAATGATACATACCCGAACGGAGATAGAATAGGGAAAAATCGTTATGGGCTGAAATGATAGGCCTGAACGATTTTTATTTACTTAGGATTGCGGGTTTGAAATTATAAAACCCGCATTTTCCTTGGTAAATTTACGGATTGAAATGATATATTATCTGTATCACCTAACTTAGGTTAGAAAATTATATACAGACCCGTGGTTAATATATTTTCTTGAATTTATAAAATATTATAAATAAATGTTGTGATATTTTGATTTAAATTTATTTAAAATGATTTTTATAAATATTAGTGATTTTCTACAAGTTAAATAAGTGAAATAAATAGATAGTAGAGTAGAATTTGAAATATAAGTTAATTTTGGAATTTATGATTTTGTTTATAAATAGAATATAAGTTAAGTAAGAAAATATGATAATTTGATTTAAATTTAAACTTAAAATGATTTTATAAATTGTTATCGATTTTCTATAAAATAAAAATAGTTAAATAAATAAATGTTTAAAGTTGAAATTTGAAGTATAACTTAACTTGGAAAATGTTAAAGTGTTTTAAAAATAAAAGTTAAGTTAAGAAAATAAAATGGAATTTAAATAAATTTATGAAATGATAAATTTAATTAAAATGTTAAGTAAATGAAATGTTATAAAATTTTACATTTATTTTATAAGTGAATTTTTAAAGATTTGATAATTATTTGTGAAAATTTCACTTTGTAAAATCATAAATTAAGGGGTATTTAAATGATTGTTTTAAAGTGAGAAAATATGATTTTTATAAGTTAAAATGAATTTAAATAAATTTTAATTGTTTATGAAATTGTAGTGAAAGTATGGAATTTAAATTGACAGCATTCCTGAAATGCTATCATTTCTAAAGTTAAAGATATTACAGCATTTTTGTAAATACTGTAATTGATATAAATGAACTAAATGGTTAAAATGAACTAAGGGCTATTACAGCACTTTGTTTGTGCTGCAGTTGCTGAATTTAACTAAAGTTTTTTTTGAAATCTAAAACCTGTTATAGCATTTGAAATGCTGTCTTCTGCTAATTTAATTGTTTTTAAACATAACTTTCCGTAGCATTTTCTAAGTGCTGCGAAAGTTGAATTATTCACTATTTTAATAAATTTAAGTGAATAAATGAATTCTGAAAATGGTAATATTATGGGAATTGTAGATTTGATTATTAAATATAATAACTTCATATTTAAATGATTTAAATAGAATATTTAAATGATTTAAATGGAATATTTAATTGGTTTAATTAGAATATTTTAATGGTTTAAATGGAATATTTTGATTTGAAATATAAACCATTTTTAAAATGTGATTTGAAATGGTATTTAAATTAAATAAAAATGAATGTGGTTTTGGAAAGATATGATATTTATTTCGAAATGAATTTGAAGTGATATTGAATTTTTAAATGATATTTGATTTAGAAGCATAAAGTACCATTTTGAAATTTTAACGACTGGATGTATTTAATTTATAGTTTAACTGATCCTTAAAGGATGGGCGATCCCAAGCATCCTTTAAGTTATTGTACATTACTACTACAGTTCACTTGAGTTGGTTTACATTATATAAGTCTATATGTCCCGACTCGAGTGTTTTGTGTTTTACTTTACGCTCGGGTCAGCCTGAGTATTTACAGCTTAGCTTTGGATTTCTTTCTGGAGCTAGGAATTGCTGGAGATTCTGCTTGTCTAGTTATCTATTCCTTTTCAGTTTCAATTGTTCTATTTCAGCTCTGGTATTTATAGACTTCTATGTATTTGAGATTTCTATTGTATATGTTTTTCAGACTGATATTATGTATTTGTTTGAGAGTTTGTTATAGTAGCTTCATGAACTACTATGCTATTTCAATTTCCTTTGCGAGTTATTTTGGTATTTATGTGCCTATGATTCTGTGATTGTATTTCATTTGCTCTAAATTTATTTACAGCGCAGTATTTTGAGCAATTCAAGTCCGACATGTGTGCTTGCGAATGGCTGAAAATATCGGGTTGTTACAGTTGGTATCAGAGCTTTGGTTTTAGGCAAATCTTAGCTTGTGGAGCAAAAACTCATTAGAGATAGGGTAGAAATACCCTAGAATGAGTGAAATCAATCTCAGAATCATTTTCTTGTGGGAGAGCGTATTTTCGAAGTATAAAATAATTTCTAAATGATTTTTAAAGGATTTTCAAAGATTATATTGGTATAAAAAAGTTTCTTATTTCTAATTCAAGATTTTTCTAAACTTCGTCCCTTTGGTATCCACCTTGTAAGAAATCTCTTGGTTAGGATTCTTATCGATTAGGATTCCTTGAACTTTGGAACGCTCCCACTGGTTCTGAAATCTTATCTTGTCTTCTCTATTTTTATCCTTTTGATTTTGGAGCATTCCATAACTCCACTTTGGAATGACCTCTCTAAAGATCGGTGATTCCGCAAGTCTTTGAATGATTTATAAAGGAGTGAAACTCCTTTACAATTAGCATTATTCCACCGGAGATTTCTATATCCTCGGTTTGCGATGCTATCTATCTCCTGCTCTACCCGGATTCTATCTCTGGCGATCGATTATCGATTTGCCTTAGATTTCCGCATTGGTTATGTTCCTGAAGTCACGGTTGACTAGTTATGGTCGCCCGCGATTTATATAGGCTTATCCATCTTCTATTTGGTAATTAAATTATCTTATCTTCGTTCGAGTTTATCTTCGAGCTAGAATTCTATTTGATTAGAGTTCCTCTAAAATTGAATATCTGTTTGTTGGAATTCATCCTTGACACATTCTTTAGAAATTTGTGTTTAGTTGTATTTTGGAATTTGTGCGTACATCGAAACTATTATTTTGATAAGGATGACCCTATTTTGTATATAAAAGAGAAATATTTTCGATAAGGATTATATACCTTTTAAAATGAGAAATTTGAAGTTTCAAAAGGATTTGAAATTTCGAAAATTTTATAAGAATTTGACTTATATAAAATGATTTATAACTGACGGGTTTTGAATTTGAATTTTGAGGAATTGAACTCCGGTGTTTTAAAATCGGTTTTAGGATTTTGGAAAATATATAATAATAATATGGTTTAAAGATATTTCTCCAAATAAAAATGTTTCAAATGTATTCGAATGAATTCCAATGATTTCAAGGAGAGTTCAAAGAATTTTCAAGAAAATAGAAGTCCAGAACCCACTTATGTCGCTGGAAAATAAATTTTGGTGATGAATGCATGCATCGTCGACATTGATTTTCGAGTTTCTGAGTGGGGGAGAGGCCACTCTAGTAGCTTTTCTATGCGAGTGATTTTGTGTAACTAAATTGTGATTTCAGATTTTGAAGTATGGTTTGATATTCGAAAGATATATTTATATATATGTGAAATAATTTAAAGTAAGCCGGTGTTCAGTCCTCAAAGCTCAGATCTATTATGATGTAACCTTATCTTTTGGAATTGATTTATTGATTTGTTGGTGATTTCCAACTCTTGGATTGAAAATATGATTTCTTCGATTATTTTGAAGATTCGAGCACTTCCAAATCAAGGTTAACTTTTCAAAGCTAAGAAATGTTGAAAGGTATAAGGTATTTGATAAAGAATATAAGTTTAGTTTTGTATGATTAATGCATAAAGTAATATGATTTATATAAGTTTGAAACTGTTTGTTGAGTGAAATAAATAAGACTAATTTGAATTATTCTGGTATGAAATATAGATTTAAATGTTTTGAATAAAGTATATATATATATATAGAATAATAATCTTTCCAATGGTAAGTAGAATTTTTCATATAGAAATAAATAGTTTTAAGGTTTTAAAAAGAGATGGTTTTAAACTTTGTAACCATTTTAGATATTTTAATGATTGAAATGGTTTGGAAACGATTTAGTCTTTATTTTGATAAAGAATGTGAATTTGAAATGGTAATTGATTTTGATAAATGAATATTTGAAGTTTATATTAGTACGAAAGGATATTTGGTTTACTTGTAATTTGAGTTTATTTAAAAATGATGGATTTATGAAATGAATATTTCAAAACTAAGTAATAATGAAGTAAAAGTTGAGATATATGAAATTATAAAATTTAGTTTTGGAATATGGTATATTTAAGCTTTGAAATATATTAGATATTGAATAGTTTATTTTGTGGATCAAATCTTTATTTGAAATTTGATAATATTTGAAATGGTTTTGTTGGAAAACTAAATTGAATTGAAGCTGATGGTTTAAATTGAATTAAAATTAGAAGTTTTAGATTTGGTTTAATTGAATAAATTTGTGAAATGAAAAGAATTAAAGGAATGTTTTACGATTTCAAATGTATGATTTCGAAAGGTTATGATTTTCAAAGTGTAATGATTTCAAGTATTTTGATTTTGAAAGATTTATAACTTTGAAAATATTATGATTTTTTTAAAGTGAATATATGTTTGAAATGGAAATGAATTTGTTTGACCTAAATTTTTTTGATTTGGAAATTTGGATTATTTTCTAAATCTATTGTTTAAGAAACTTTGAAATTGAATATATGTAATTAGGAAGAAATGATTTGGCGAAATCATATATGATTTTGAAACTAAATCGATATTGAAAGGATTGAAAATGAGAACCTTGTTTTATTAAATACTTGATTTAGGAGTTGTGAACTTATAAAATCGATTTGTATAAGTATGAAGTGATTTGAAACTGTTGATTTGAAAGGTACTCAATTTGGGAAGAGAAATCTTACATAATCGAAGTCTATATAAGTGTGATTTGATATACTATTGATTTTGGGAAATATTTGATTTGAAAATGAAATCTTATATATAATTTACTGTATATAAGTATGATATTTGAAAGTGATTTTGAAAGGTACTATATGATACATATTTTCGAAGTAAAGATATAGAAAGTGCCTTCTGCTTGATATCCGCTTTGTGGCCACATTGTGGATTCATTCTATCGATATCATTCTCTCCGATTTGGGTTTTTGGGATATGATACTCGAGTGTTCATCGAATTCCATGGCGATCTCCATGATCTTACGAGCGTGGCTGCATAGTGTAATTGAGACGACCTGACTTCCTATCTCCAGAAAATCACATCATCTAGAAGAAAGAAAGGAATAGAAGAAGAAAAGTAAGAGAAAGAAGAAAGACAACAACATCAGATAACTCACAGCGGAACGAATGAAATATAATATATCACATAAATTATTACATAGTATCATATTACATCAGAGTACACAACTTAAACAACAGATATTAGACAGTTAAAACATCTGTCTAACTATACCTCTTACAATACACAAGAAACAGATACCAAACAAACACAACGGAACCGTAATATATCTACACGTGGAAGTCTCCTGCTCCATATCTCCTCCAGAATTCGTCAAGCAAACCTGAATCACTTGACTACTCATACATAATATGACTACCCAAGAGTTTAATAAAACAAAAAATAAACACTCGGGTCAGACAGGGGTCTGGTGTGAGTAAACGGGTTAAAATTTCTTAACTTTAGAAAAACCTTTGAAAATAAAAGGTATCACGTAAGACTTCCCACACATAAACATGGAAAAGTTTTTACCTTACGCTAACCAAAACATTTGATAGGAAATCCAGTGATATTATGATAGTATCTAGGGTTTTCAAAATAAAATACAGAAATAGCTAGAATGCTTACATCTCACATTCCAACATAGTTGGGCACAATCAAAATCGTACAGACACTTATTGGATTTTGGATTCCATCGATGGCAGGGCTACTGGGGTACCGCCCATCACAGTACGTGGTCTAGATCACAGTACCAAGGAGTACGCCCACGCCCCTACAACACAAGGCCGGAACCATCCCTTACTGGACAGTCCCGAACAAGACCACCCTGTAGTTGGCGCGACCAACTACACACTAAGCCGAAATAGAAAGGGACCTCTAGACAGGGGTAAATCTCACTCTCAAATGGGGGCTACCCACGAAGCCTTGCTGCTCCTCCCCTGTTTTAGCCATTCCCGGTTGATGAGGCTTGAGGCTGCGAGTACCTTTATAGAACACATCTATCTTAGAATGCTCATCGTTCACCTGACGATGTTTTGAAAGCATTCAATCCGTACAAGTTCGTTCCGGGTTCGAACGAAACCGAAGGCACTATCTCGTTGCACTCATTTTGGAATCACCCTCAGAGTCAACGACCATAGCCCTTGCACTCTAAATCACCATCTCGAATCTATAAGCACTATTCCGTCAAACTCATTACGGAATCACCCACAGAGTCATACTGACGTATAGCCCTTACACCTCGAGTCTACACTAGCTCCACTTGGATTTACGACCTAACGTTTAATTGGAATCGATGTGGTTTTCAGATCCTAATATGGAAACCCGATCCCGGTCTCACCGAAACCAAACGCCATTTTAATGTCCAAGTTGTACTTAAGGGTTTAAATAATTTAAACTTATATATAGGATGGTATATAAACAGATAGATGAATCACATTATCACAATAGATAATTTATAACAATCATTTATCTCATACAGCAGCATATCACATATCATAGATACTCAAAACATCCAGTATCAACCAATATCAAACACCCAATATCAATCATCAAATATCAATTGATCGTCCAATATCAATCATCCAATATAAATCAATCATTCAATATAAATCAATTATCCAAAACAGAATTGATTTACTCTTAATCAATTGGATTACCATAATCCTTTTTCATTATTTATTATTCCAAATAAATAAATTAATCATCTCTAATGACCTTCCTTAATTAATTCCTTGATTAATTATATTTAATTACACTCAAGTAATTATTCTTAACCATATTCAGCAATTAACCCTTAATTACTATCATTAATTCAATAATTAATGATCATCCATTTACTTCTATTAATTACTCAATTATAATTAATTACATTAAACCTTAATTAATTACAATTAATTAATCACACTTATATTAAATCACTTATATTAATCAAGCTTGATTAATTAACAAATGGTCCTTATTAATTAACAATTGCTTTAATTAATTAAATAATTAACTTATAATTAATCATTCTATTAATCATAATCGGTAATTAACAATTTGTAATTACTTATCTTAATTAATTAACTTCTTAATTAATTAACTTTTAAATTAATTATATTAATCCTTGATCAATTAATCCAATTAATTAATCTTTAATTACTTCATTTAGTAATTATAAACAATTAAATTAATAAATCCTTAATTAATTACTTTATTAATAAATTACAATTTTAATTAATTACTCTTAGTAATTAATCTTTAATTAAACACATTTCATTAATTAATTAATCTTATTAATTAATTGACTAAAATAATTAAGTAATTAACTCTTAATTACTTAACAAGTAATTATCTCTAATTATTTCATTAATAACTCTTGATTACTTTCCTAATTAATTACCTTAACAAATAATTAATTCCATTATTAAATAATCCTTAACACTTTAATTAATTAATTACTTCATAGTTAATTAACTTCAACAATTATATTATTAAATTTCTTAATTAATATCATTCGGTGATTATCCAATAATCACTTCAACTTAAATTACTTCCATGAGTAACCTCTACTAATTTCTTCCATAATTAATTACTTTCATTCTTAATTATATTCAAACATTAACCATTGATTACTTCATTAAGTAATTATACTTAATTAATCCTTATTTAAGTGATATTTAAATTAAATAAACAATTAACTAATTATTTAAAATTAATTAAACAATTAATTAATTAACTAATCTTCTTATATTTTAAATTTTCAATTAATTAAGAAAGTCATTAATCTTAATTAAACCTTACTTATTAACAAAACATATTAAATAAGTATTCTTAAGTTAATAACAAAGATAAATTAACCATATTTATCTTTATAATTAAATTATTTGAATTTAATCAAAATTTTAAAATCAAATTATTCTATTTGGATTCAAAATAATAATAATAACCCTATTTGAAAAATAAGGAATTTAGAAATCAAATTTAAAATTTTAAATACTTCAATTTTCTAATTTGAACTTATTTATTTTAAACAAATTTGAGACTTATGTTTTAAACATTACTTTTAAAATCCGGTTTAAAACTTTGATTTAATAATTAAATTTAAAACATACTTCTTTATATTTTTAAAAAACAAAATGTAAATAAATTAAATTACCTTCACAAAGAATCATTTTAAACAAATTTTAAATTTTAAAATAAATTCAATTTATATCTTTTAAAGTTTGATTTACTTAGACAACAAGTTTTAAGTCGTTTCATTCATAATCTTGTTTTTAAGGCTTGATCTATACTTATTGCAAACTGCAAGTTACTTAACAACTTATTTCATTTCAGATTTAAGCTTGCAAACCTAATCGACAGTACTAACCAAAGCAACATTCTAACACCCGAGACAAAACACCTACCAACCCCGAGCCTACTTCGAGCAAACCCGTTCCTCATCTACCCCGAGTCGACCCCGATGCAAACTCGAGATATTCTTCGGGCTTCAACACGTCTTCCCCAACACAATTCTCAGTGTACAGATCGTACACGCATGCACACTGCACCACGAACCAACCCACGACGAACTTTCCTCCGGCCGTCACCAAGTCGGCGACGACCACGTCGATCATCCCCTCCACCCAGAATCGCAAATTCTACGACGAACCAAAATTCGACCAAAATTTGAATGAACAACAGCAGCTTGGACCAAAAAAACCCATCGTCGTTGACGAACACGCCACCGACCCCTCCATAAATTCCACCAGAGCATCGCCGCATCACCAAGGTACCATCCCCCACCTCGCGAACACCTCCAATCCATCATTCATGTCGCAAAGATCTCGACATTCCAGATGAACAAAATGTACAGAAAAACCCTAGATCGAACGAATTCGAAAAGTTCAGTAAATGAAAAAAATTAATTGCATTTTTCCCTTAATCCATAACATTGAAGCAAGCTTCAACCAAAGAATCAAATTAAATTATTGGATATATCATCGGCAGTTCACAAAAATTCCCAAAACAATTAAACTCAAAATTCTCATAATTTATCAAACTAAAAATCATGAAATCTGTATTAAAAATCATGATTTCTAATCACTAATTCTCACGTGATCTAAATCAGAAAACAAGATTATTTATTTTTCATGTGACAGTATTTTACTGTTATTCTCATTTAAAAAATCATTTTTAAACTAGAATTTTCACAAACCATTTTTAAAATTACCATTAGACATTAACAAACCATTTTCATTCACATGCCAAGATCAAATCTTGTTTAGATTGAAATATTTTGAATTTTTTTTAAAAAAACTACTCTATAAATAAAAAAATGAAGATGACACTCTTAACAGACACTTTAAACCCTTAATCTACATGCATATCAATGTTTCATGTAAACATATATCCAACATTATAGCATAATTCATCACATGCATTAGAGTCTAATCAATCTCAAACTGTTTTTAAAATAATTTACTCACCAGTTTATTTGCAGAGCAATTTTTTTTTTTCAGGCTCTTGAATAAAATTTGAAAATTGCTTTAATGTTTGCTGAAGAAGATCCTCTGCATGCCTCAATCTGATGCTTTTAAACTTGCAGTTTCTCTCATATGAAATGCAGGTTGAAAATGCAGGTTGAAGATGCAGATTTCTATTTTGCCATTAATGTTTGAAAGAATGAAGAAAGGAAAATAGAATTGAAGAAAGTATGGAAAATGAGAGAGAGAAACAAATTTTCTCCTATATGTTTAAATTTGTAAATAAAAAGAAATGAAGGCCACTTGTTTTAATGCATGTCATATTAATTACAGGTGTAATTTGCATGAGTTCATTTGTTAACAAGTGTCTAAAATCCTTGCAAAATTGTTTCTAAAACCTTATTACAAAGATTAATTATATTTATATTTGTATAATATGGACATTTATGTTTATATAAATATGAATCTAGTAATTTATTCACATATTACTTATGTTTATAAACAATTTTAATTCAAGAGATTAATTAAAAAGAAAGTTTATTTATAACTTTATATATTTATAACCATTTTATATTAAGTACTTTAAAGAAAACAAAACAAGATGTTTAAATCTTTTCAAACTATCATATTTAAAATAAATAACAAATCCTATACTTTGAAAACAATTGAATAAATCTTAATTAACTTTTGAAAAATAAAATTTTAAAACAAAACTTTAAATTATTATTCAAAATTATCAATAGATTGAATTAAATTTCAAAACAAATCCAAATTATACATATACTTACATTTATATTACAATTTGAAAATTCATCTTTAATTTAAAACAAAAGATCTTCTATTCATAATATATATCAAATGTATATATTATAAACAAAAAATTCATTAGCTTTGAAAAATAAATCTTATCCATTTTAAATTGTTAAAAAGATATTGATCACAATTATCAGATTAAATATTTATTAACCTTAAAAAGAATAAATTAACCCATTTAAATTAAAATTACAAAGAAAATTATCAAACCAATTAAATTATTTATACAGATTATTAAATTTATATTTCCCAAAATTCCGGGTCGTTGTAATTCACATGAGGCTGCGAGAGCCTAAGGGTGTGGATGTTTCCTGTGGTATCCAGGCGTAACCATTGTGTATCTATGATCTATTGGGTCGCTTGGTAGCGTAATCTGCAGGGGCTGCGAGAGCCTGAGGGTACGGATGTTTCCTAGGGGATCCAGGCATAACCATTGTGTATTTGCGGTACTACTAGTCTTTATGGCGTAATCGCAAGGCTATTGTAGTCAGCCTACGGGTACGGATATTTCCTGGGGGATCCAGGTGTAACCATTGTGTATCCGCGATCCATGATTGACATGTTTGGTTTGGTTGATTTGTTTGGATTTTACTTTCCATATCTTTTGTTTTTAAAAGGTTTTCCAATATTTTCACGGGGTGTTGAAACAAGTATATTAAGTACCTGAAGCATTCTAGCTTTACGCCTGATCAACGCATGGCCATTGTCTACAGGAACGAAAGTATACTTGTTAAGACATCGAGTTATAAAAGTATTTTGATAAAGTATATTATATAAAGGATATTTTGATCATTTATTTTACTTTTCTAAATAATTTAAAAATGTTTAAATATTGTTTACTTCGAACTAACAAATTTGAATCAAATGACTATTTATCATATAATAAAACGTTTGAAATATTGTAAATATAAAACTATAAATTGAAATGTATATGGTTTTAAAACAATGGTCCATCCTTGTCTTTCAACCTATTTTTTTCTTCCAGCTATTCCTACCTTTTTCCTCTTCGAGGGTTCTTTCTGCATTATGGGAAGAGTTGGTTCTTTGGCTTATCGTTTGGATTTTCCCAAGAAGCATTCTGGAGTGCATGATGTATTCCACGTCTCACATCTTCTCTGGTATCTTCTTGGCCTATCTCTTTTGTTCAGCCTTCTGCTCTTGATGGTTGGGTTATTGAGCCTAATCTACCCGTCGAGAGTAAGCCACTTCGTATTGTCGACAGAGGTACGAAGCAGCTAAGAAGGAAATCTGTTAGCTTGATCGAAGTACGATGGGGTACTGATGATCGAGATTATACCTAGGAAATGGAGGAGAGCATTTTTGCTTCGAATCCGAAATTATTTTTTCAGGTATTATTCGCTGTCTATCGTGCTGTTCCTTATTTTCCTTGTTCGTTGTTTTTGAGGATGAAAAGATTTGAATGGGGGAGAGTGTAACAACCCATTATTTTGTGATTATTGTTTGTTTTAATTATTTAAATTGAAACTCCTGATTTAAAAACTTTATTTTATTTATTAAAATGAATAAATTTTGTTATTTTAAAAGTATATTTTGATTTTGTGTGAATTATAATTTCAAACCTGAATAAATAGGATATTTCCAGAAAATGTGGATTTGGGTCAATCTGGTCAAACTTTGACTTTTATATTTTTTAATTTATTTTTTATTATGAAAATATATTAAATTTTGAGAATACTGCTTTTCGTTTCGTTGAAATCCGATTTATATTGTGAAAGTTATACTTTTTACAATACTCGGTGTAAATTTATTTACTTAATAAAATTATCCATTTTAATTTATATAAATAATATTTTTATTTATTAAATCATGTTATAATATGTGTTATATGACATGTTAGGTATATATTTTATTTTAAAACATTTTTAAAGTGATGTTATAATTTTTCCAAAGCTTAGTGTATTTATTTTCAATTTTTATAACCTAATTTCTATTTTAAGCTATTTTCTTAATTTAATTATATTTATTTAAAATTTATATATTTATTTTTATGCATTCGTTATTTTTTGTGTTTTATTTTTATTTATTTGTATTTTTACATGTATTTAAAAATTGAAAAAGAATTATGGAAATTTGAAATGTTTATGTACTTAGCCTCTTCATATTCTCCACCTTTTCATGATCATTCAACACCACTTCAATTTTTGCCTTATTCACTTTTTTCAGACGATTCCTTAATCTTTTCTAACGTTAAAAAAACTTCTCAACCCTAAAAAACAATCGGCCTACACCTGAAGCAAAATTTTGGTAAAAATCTTTCATCTTTTTCAATTTTTCCATTGTTTGTTTGATTTTTATACTTGCATTTGTCCTTCATGTAGTTTTGCCCTCCATCTCCAACACCTTGGCCGCCTCCACCGCCACCTACTCTAGACGCCGTCCCCTCCACTCCACTGACCATCCATGGCCGAGATCATCTATGTGAAGATCCACCAAGAAAACGATGCAAACTCCATTTTAACTACCATAGCCAAACTCCCCCTTGTCTCCACCATTCCAACCACCACTTTGGCCGACCATCCACCACCACCACTAGCCACAACCTGAGCCTTGGACCTCTGTAACATATAGTTGATCTTTCTAGATCAGGCTGTGCCCAATCATCCCTTGGCCGAAGCCATTTATGCCTTGAAATCCTTGTAGTTGTGTGTTGATGCACGCATATATATATATATATATATATATATATATATATATATATATATCTCCTTTATATATTGTTATGGCCGATCTATATGAATTGGACTTGATCCAAACCTGATCCAAGTGCATCCCATTACACTGCTTTTACAGCCTATAGCCGAAGCATAAGTCTTTTTGAATGCAAGTGCAAAAGCATTAGCTTTGTGTTTCATGTTTATTCCTAGCACTGTTTCGTAATAGTTTGATTGAAAATTCATGTTTGCATTTGTTTTGTTTGATATGTAACAAGGTAATTAGCTTTGGCTCTCCCACTCTCAAATCATTGTCGTGTTATCGTGCCTTTGAAGTTCCATGTTTGTGCATTTGGTTGCCATCTCCAGCTATACAGGGTGAGTACTTCTCACCAGACAAATCCATACTTATATGACTAGTAATCACAATTGAATCTGTAAAACATACCACCATGCTATATTTGTTATGTTATGATCATATGATGTTCACCCATGCTTATTTACCTGTTATACCATCTATTACTGTTATATAATGCTATTCTGTTTATTTATATCGGCTTATCACACTGCAAGTTCCCTGTAGATAGAATCACTATGGGTTGAAATGATACATACACGAACGGACATTAGAATAGGGAAAAATCGTTATGGTCTAAAATGATAAGCCTGAACGATTTTTACTTATTTTATTTACTTGGGATTGCAGGTTTGAAATGATAAAACCTGGATTTCCTTGGTAATTTACGGATTGAATTATATATTATCCGTATCACCTTACTTAGGTTAGAAAATTATATACAGACCCGTGGTTAATATATTTTCTTGAATTTATAAAATATTATAAAAGTGTAAATGTTATGATATTTTGATTTAAATTTAATTTAAAATTATTTTTGTAAATGTTAGTGATTTTCTACAAGTTAAATACGTGAAATAAATAAATGGTAGAGTAGAATATGAAATATAAGTTAATTTTGGAATTTATGATTTTGTTTATAAATAGAATTTAAGTTAAGTAAGAAAATATGATAATTTGATTTAAATTTAAACTTAAAATGATTTTATAAAGTGTTATTGATTTTCTATAAATTAAAAATAGTTAAATAAATAAATGTTTAAAGTTGAAATTTGAAGTAGAACTTAACTTGGAAAATGTGAAAGTGTTTTAAAAATAAAAGTTAAGTTAAGAAAATAAAATGGAATTTAAATAAATTTATGAAATGGTAAACTTAATTAAAATGTTAAGTAAATGAAATGTTATAAAATTTTACATATATTTTATAAGTGAATTTTTAAAGATTTGATAATTATTTATGAAAATTTCACTTTGTAAAATCTTAAATTAAGGGGTATTTAAATGATTGTTTTAAAGTGAGAAAATATGATTTTTATAAGTTAAAATGTATTTAAATAAATTTTAATTGTTTATGAAATTGTAGTGAAAATATGAAATTTAAATTGACAACATTCCAGAAATGCTATCATTTCTAAAGTTAAAGATATTACAACATTTTTGTAAATACTGTAATTGATATAAATGAACTAAATGGCTAAAACGAACAAAGGAATATTACAGCACTTTGTAAGTGTTGTAGTTGTTGAATTTAACTAAAGTTTTCTTTGAAATCTAAAACCTATTACAGCATTTGAAATGCTGTCTTTTGCTAATTGAATTGTTTTTAAACATAACTTTCCGTAGCATTTTCTAAGTGCTGCGAAAGTTGAATTTTTCACTATTGTAATAAATTTAAGTGAATAAATGAATTCTGAAAATGGTAAAATTTTGAGAATTGTAGATTTGGTTATTAAATATAATAACTTCATATTTAAATGATTTAAATGGAATATTTAATTGGTTTAATTGGAATATTTAAATGATTGAAATGAAATATTTTGATTTGAAATATAAACCATTTTTAAAATGTGATTTGAAATGGTATTTAAATTAAATAAAAATGAATGTGGTTTTGGAAAGATATGATATTTTGATATTTCGAAATGAATTGAAGTCATATTGAATTGTTAAATGATATTTGATTTAGAAGCATATAATACCATTTTGAAATTTTAACCACGGGTTGTATTTAATTTATAGTTTAACTGATCCTTAAAGGATGGGCGTTCCCAAGCATCCTTTAAGTTATTGTACATTACTACTACAGTTCACTTAAGTTGGTTTACATTATATAAGTATATATGTCCTGACACAAGTGTTTTGTGTTTTACTTTACGCTCAGGTTAGCCTGAGTATTTACAGCTTAGCTTTGGATTTCTTTTCATGAGCTAGGAATCGCTGGAGATTCTGCTTGTCCAGTTATCTATTCCTTTTCAATTTCAGCTCTGGTATTTATAAACTTCTATATAATTGAGATTTCTATTATATATTTTTTCAGACTGATATTATGTATTTGTTTGAGAGTTTGTTATAGTAGCTTCATGAACTACTATGGTATTTCAATTTCCTCTGTGAGTTATTCTGGTACTTCTGTGTCTGTGATTCTGTGGTTGTATTTCATTTGCTCCAATTTATTTACAACGTGGTATTTTGAGCAATTCAAGTCCAGTATGTGTGGATGCGAATGGCTGAAAATATCGGGTTGTTACAGTGTTTGTCCTATTAAAATACCATGTTGTTTGGATGATATATGATTGCAAGTTAGTTGTTTTTTATAGATTTGTGATTTTGAGAATATGTGGACATGTATATGGATATGGATATATGAGATTGGTTTATGATATGATGGTGGTATTACTTGTGAAACGAAACCAAGTATGTTGTGAAATGGTTGTGAAAAACTAGTGCTTTAAAAAGTCGCAAAAGACTCGAGGTCTGATTTTAAAACGAAAGCTTTTTTTCTAGCTTTGGATTTTTGAAAATGTTTTCCCAAGTTTTGCCTTTTTTCAAGTTTTCAGAACTCTTACAATTGTGTTTTCAAACATGTTTTAGCTAGAGTTAAGTGAGATTTTCACAAAGAAATCAATTCTAACGAACTACGCTTATATTAATAGTCGCTAATGGATGTAGTTCGAAAAATTTCACGATTTCAAGTTTTAAAGTATTTTCTTTTGGATTGTTCTGAAAATTCATTTCAAAATAATTAAGTAAATTTAGTTTAATTTTTAATTATTTAATGATTTATTTAATTAAGGTAATTATTGTTTAATTAATTAATTAAGTAATTAGTGATTAAAAGATTTTTAAAGTAAGTTAACTATTTTTAATTAAGTAAGTTCTAATAAAGATTAATTAAGATAAAAGAGATTAATTTTTATTTAGTCAAATTTAGTTTAATTAATTATTTATTTATTGTTAATTATTTAGTTAATTATTATTTAATAAAAGGTTACTTATCCACTTAATTAAGGTTTAATTTCTTAAATAAATGTTATTTAATTAAAACACAATTAAGTTTTAATTATAAATAAAATTAGGATTATTAATGATTTAATTTTGATTTAATTAAAGATTAATTAAGGTTTAATTGAGTTTTAAACTTAAGATTTAAGTTTATTTATTTTTAAAGTTTCTTTTAAAATCCCATCGGTTATTTATTTTTAACCAATTTTCTTGTTTAAATGAATTGTTTTTTAACCCAATGATTTCCTATCCATGCTATTAAGTAGCCAAATGAATTAAAATTGTTGTAATAAAACGGTTGCATGTTTTATTGAAAGTAAGTCAGCTTGTACTTGTCATAAATATGCTTCGGGAACATGATGAATACAAGAGGGTTAATTTCGATAAGCGTGTCATGATAATCTAAGCGTATGGAACGTATGTTTATATGTAAATCTTTACACCTTAATAGTGGAATAGTCCACTATAAACAACTTGACCCTTTAAAATTATCGAACAGTGGTTTGGAGAGATTAGAACCGGGTATTAGTTGTTATCCAAAAACCACTTCGAATGAGCGTAAACATTCGAATTGGAAATAGTAAAGGCAAGGTCAAAGATGAAGATTTTGAAGTGCAAGGGCTGTTAGTTACTAACCCCGAGGATGATTCCAAAATGGTTGTAGTTGAGATAGTGCATTCGGTTCGTTCATCTCTTGAATGACTTGTATGGATGAGTGTTGACGTTGCGTTCATATGGAAGACAATGTTAGCATTCCAAGTGGAAATGCTATAATAAAGGTAAACGTAACCTTAGGCCTTATCAACTAGGAATGATTAAAATAGGGGAGATGTAGCAAGGCTAGGTGGTTCACTCGTATGAGTGTATGGTCATCCTATCTAGAATCCTTACTATTAACTCATTTATGCTTCGGTACAATTACGATCTCAACTGAGGGGTGATCATATTCGGTATTATCCAGTACAAGGTTGGCTAGTCTTGCGTTGGCAGGGGTCGATAGTTTCGACCTCGGTTTTATCTTATCTAGGGACGCATCATGACGAGTGGTACCTAGTAGCCCAATCATTATATGAAATCCATTCTTCAATAAGTGCTGTACGGATTTAGCTATACCCAAATATGTTGAAATGTGAGACACAAGCATTTTAGCTATGTTCTACTTTACGTGGAAACCTTAGACCCTTATCATAATATCACTGGATTTCTATAAAAAGTGTTTTGGTTATCCTAAGGTAAAAAATCATTCGTTTTTATATGTAGCATGGTCATATGAGATACCTTTGATTACCAATGTGTTTTATAGAAGTAAGAATTGAGTTGTTTTATTTTACTCGCACCAGATCTTGTGGAGTTTCTTTTTCCTAAAACTCTTAGGTACTCAAATTTTTATGAGTATCCAAGTAATCCAGGTTTCTTACGGAAGCATTTTGAAGAAGCTGGACCAGATGGCTTCGCTGTTAGTTTTTTTTAATCTTATTCCACTGTGTTTATGTACGATCTATGTATTTTGTGATGGTCAGGCAGTTATAACTGTGCAGTTGAAGTTGTAATGTAAAGACTCTTATGTATTATGTAACGACCCGCATAATTAAATTGGTTAATTTAATAAGATTTTTGTAATTAAATTTAGAAATAAATAAAAACATCATAGTTATAGTGAGGTGAATGTTAATATGAAATGTAACAATGGTTATTAAAGCTAAAAAATTTATAGATTGAATGAAATTACAATAAATGAAATAGTGTAAGTGTTATACTAGGCTATAAATCGAATGTAAGAAAGCAAACATAAATATTGAATTAATTAATGAACTAATATATATTGAATGGTTATTGAATAAAATCAATGTTTAATAAGAAATTATAACATTGGTTTGGGAAAGATAAACTTATAAAAATGTGATTGAGAGTTAATGATAACATTATTCATTTATGTAGTCCAGTAAATAAAAATTTGTAATCAATTGCAATGAATCTCAATTCAATGTCATGTTAGTGTAAATTAAGGAAATAATAGGAAATAATGTTAATTCTATTCATAATATGACAATTGGTTGAATGAAAATAATGGATATCAAGATTTATTAATTTATTGGAATTTAAACTTAATAAATGGATTAACTGCAATTAAATGAAATTTAATGGAATTAAGGCTAACACTGAAATTGATAAATTAATCAACTCTAAATTGACATCTAAATTTGGTTAAATTAGTGCAAATGATTAAGAAATTTAAAAATGATGAAATTTGTTAATTATAGAGTTTAAATTGAAAACTTGATTTAATTAATCAATTATTAATTTATTTAATTAACTAGAAAATGGCCATTTTGGCCACTGACTCAGATTTCGACGAAACTAGTTCCATCGGATCCATAATGGTGAATTGTTGTAGGATTTCAAGTTTCATAATGATTGGACTTATCGTTTGATCGTACGGACTCGAAATGCCTTGAAATCAATTTAATTGTAATCAATTGAAATCAATTTGAAATAACTTGATTTTAGCATAACTTCTTCATACGATGGAATTTGGACTTGAAACCTGTTCCATTGCATTTAAAATATTTAAAAACATCTATTTTAATATATGGGTTGACTCATTTTCGTTCCACAGTCAGAACAGGCTTTTCGGGCCACTTATCGTTCAACTTTCGATCCAAATCAATCCGGTCCATTCTAATTTCAGCTTTACCTATATATACCTTGTTATAAATCCTAGCCTATTTCTTATGTTCGTTATTCTATTCGTACAATTCCAGTTGCTCCTCCTTATTCTAATGGCAGACAAAACCAAAAATTCAATTGCAATTTCAAATAAAATTCACAACCAAAAATTCAAACTCCACAAAATATCGATCTATATTGATTTGAAGCTCTCGACGAGTGCAAGCCAAATCTGCTAGTTGTTTTTTATTTGATTTTCATTGTGGCCTGAAATCGGTGAACTTGTCTCAGCCGTTCGTATGTGGATTTGTGGATGGACGGTGGATCAGTGTGTTTAGACCGATCAAAGGGCATGGGGGTGTTGCGGTCGTCGAGTAGCTTGCATCGGTAGGGTTCGTGTGTATCAGTAGAGCACAGAGTGGCCGTGAATGCTAACCCTAGTTAGCAGCGGCATGACGTTTTGGGGGGGCTAAGGCTCGTGCGTGCGGCTATGATAGGGGCGGCCGGAGGTGAGGAAGCCGGTGAAGAGGTCAGATCGACGTGTTGTTGGCTAGGGTTGGCGAAATAATTCAAGGATTAATGGCGGCGGGCTAGGGTTTCAGTTTTGAGCAGCTGAAGCTCTTGCACGTGATAATCGCGAACACGTGGTGATGTGTCTGAGCGTGAGTGATATCTTTTTTTATTGTATTATATTTAAAATTCAAATTGTTCTAATCGTAATAACTATTGCGTACGATGTCCGATTTACATGCGATTTCTTTTGCTAGGATCGTATTGAAATTTTGGACATTTTGGCGCAGGTTTGGACAAAATTTGGGACTGTTAAAATTTTGGATTTAAATTGGATTTAAATTAAATTTATGTTCCCTGGAGATTTGGCCAGGCAACTTAGTACTCGGCGTACCAAGTACGTTCGGCCTATAGGTGGAATCGGCACCATAGCGTTCGGCACCATGTTATGCTCGGCATCTAAAGAACGTTCGGCCTAAGACATTGCTCGGCCAAAGAGAGCGCTCGGCCAGAGGCTTTGTTTGGACAAAAGCATCGTTCTGCCAAAGGCCTCGTTCGGCCAAAGGCTTCGATCGGCCATGGGCCTCATTCGGCCGAAGGCTTCAGTCAACCAAAGACGTTCGTTCGGCCAAAAGCCTCGTTCGGTCAAGATGGTGTTCAAACATCAAGCTCCTCGTTCGGCACCCAGACCTTTCGGCACCATACCGTTTGGCATCAAGGAGTGTCCGGTATCCATGAAGGCTCGGCATTCTCACTCGGCCTTCCGAGACGTTCGGCAATCAAGGATGGTTCGACATTCTCCCTAGCACCTTCAGCTTCGATTATCGTTCGGCCCACTCTTCCCACACAACAAAGGGATCGTTCGGCATGAAAATGAGGGTTCGGCATTCAACTGTTCGGCCTGTTCGGTTCGGCACACAGAGCATGTCCTATTTGGACCGAGTTATTCAGCTACCAGGCCCACCAGGGAAGTCCAACCCACCTTCGTCTATAAATAGAGGGGCAGGGGCACAAAGAAAAGGGG
This sequence comes from Allium cepa, assembly GCA_030765085.1. NCBI lineage: Eukaryota > Viridiplantae > Streptophyta > Magnoliopsida > Asparagales > Amaryllidaceae > Allium > Allium cepa. Next base: position 959,511,851 of record CM060935.1, read on the forward strand.
GAGATTAGAGAGAGAACGCTGGGGAGACTCTGCCATTTTCAAGACTCATTCCAGGCTTATTTCTTTTACTTTGCAATTGTATTGTAGTAACTAAAAATGGATTGTATCTGTAATCACCTATCAAGGAAATCAATGGAAATCAACTTCAAAGTGGACGTAGGCAGTTACGTCGAACCACTATAAATTTGGTGTTCCTGTTCTCTGCATTTAAACTTACACTCTACTCTCTGTTTTAATTTACTTTCTTCATTAATCTCTCTACACAATCTTTCTAAGGGTGTTAGTGACCAATTTTGGTGCTAACGCTTTGGTGCTTTCACTGAGAACTTGAACTCTCAGGCTATTAGGATCTACTTTACAGCTACTGGATTGCGTGAATCCCCCAAAGGAGATCCATAATCATCTATAAGGAATCTGTTGATTCCACTCAGAGTTAAAACTAACAACTCTACCATGGGAAGACCACGAACTAGATCGGCCTCTCAAAATGCAGATGCCTACGAAACTGCTAGTGTGCAACAACTGGGAACTAGCAATCGGCAAGCGATTTGGGGTGCAGGGCCCTTCCACCAAAACCAAGCAGAAGTTTTTTCCCGAGCAGAATTCAATGACCTGATAATGGAACTTAAGAAAAGTAGAAAGCAACTTGCTGAGAAAATGCAAGCCAACGCTGACCTCATGACTCAGCTTACTCAGCAGCAGCATCAGAATGCTGGAGGAAGCCCGGTCCCTTACTCTGAAGATGATAGCTCGACTTCTGCTGATGAGCCTCCTAGGTGTAGACGCCGTAAGGTTGAAGATGCATATGCAGGTGCTACTGATCGATCTACTAGAAACTAAGACCCAAATCGGACGGGACATCAACCTGCACGGTCCCGTGGAACGGAACCCAACCTCCCATCTCCCATACAAACCCCGGATTTGACGGCTATGGTCAGGAAGTTGATGAAAGAAAACCAAGGCCTAACTAATGAAGACTGGGGAGTAACCAAGAGTCATACTCCCTTCACGGATACCATTCTAGAGGCCGAATACCCAAGAAAGTTTAGCATGTCCGCTGTTTCCACCTACGAAGGGAAGGCTGACCTAGGCAGCATGTAATGAGGTACGGATGTATGATGGATTCCACAATAGCTAATGACGCAACCAAGTGTAGGTGTTTCCCAATCACCTTGTCCGAGATTGCCACCATGTGGTTCACTCGACTCCCACCACGATCTATATCCATCTTTGATGAATTAGCAATGAAATTCATAGAACAATTCAGGATACACACAACTCGTCCAAAGGATGTGATGTCCTTATCAAGTGTGACTCAAACTCCAGGAGAGTCATTGAAAGAATACTTGCAAAGGTTTCATGTTGCCGCTACTGAGGTGAGCAATCTAACGACCACGCGACTTTGATGGCAGTAATGCGTGAGTGGATCCGGATTCTGAATTTGGAGATTGGTTGGCGGGGAAGCCCTTAGCTACGTTGGAGCATTTTTATTCAAAAGCTCATCAGTTCATAAGAAGGGAGGAAGCTTCGTGGACAAGGCGAGACAAGGCATTAGGGCCCGTTCAAGAGTCTGTGAAAAGTAACGTTGTCGTGAAACAAACCGGAGATACTTCTGGAAAAACTCAAGTTAACGTCCAGAACAAGCCCGGACACTCTAAAGTATCCGGAGGTGGACTCCCCGGAAAGAAAAAAGAGACAGGGAAATGGAAATCAAGAATCCCGACATATAATGAATACACCCCGTTGAACGCATCTCTTGAAAACATCTATCTATCAACTTGCAACACTTTCCAATGTAGAAAGCCGCATCCAAAGGAATCGACGGAAGAACAGAAGTGGACCAGGAAGTATTGCCGTTTCCATGAGTCTTATGGGAACAACACGGAGGAGTGCAGACACCTCCATGATGCTATAGAAAAGCTAATTAGACAGAAGAAGCTGCAGGAATTTGTCAAAGACCCACAGGATGGGAGGCAAGAGACATCAGACCCTGGACACGGACCGGCCCTACACCAACCGAAACAACCTACTCAGACTGTGGGTAGATTGGTTATTAACACGATTGCTGGCAGACCACACCACGCAGACAAGAATTGGCAGGAGATGGAGCGATATGCTAACTCCTTAAGACAAGCAGAGTACGAGTGTTGTTCGAACGTGGAAGATGGAACTCCTGCAAGCAGCAGCGCACGATGAATGATGATATCGTATTCAGGAACAGAGATGCGGATAAGGTAGAGGCTCCTACCATTGACCCGATGGTCATATCTGCGACCATCAGGCCAGCATTCGTAAAGAGAATTCTAATTGATTGCAGAAGTTCCGTTAACATCATCTTCCGGAAGGCGTACGACCAAATGAAGCTGGAGACCAAGGATTTGAAACCATCCAAGGCCAGAATCCATGGCTTTAATGGCACAGCAACTGATGCAATGGGATATGTGGAGTTACCAGTTGAACCGGGATAAGGTGAACGCAGAAGGGTGCGAATCCTACCATTCATTGTACTGGACGTTGATTCCCTGTAGAACGTATTTCTGGGTCGTCCAGCCCTGGCAGAAATTAGGGCAGCTTTGGCCCCTTGGTGTTTGACGTTAAAATTTCCAACAGAAAAAGGGGTTGGAGTAGTGCACGGTGACCAGGAAACCGGTCGTGCATGCTATGTAGCCGAGCTCAGAGAGGCACAGCATAGGGAGAAAGGAAAGGCTGCGGACAGCTCTGTCCGCATCCAAAGTTCTGACGATTGACAACTAGCATCCGAGCCCTGGCTTTGGCGGCATTCTTGGATTCATAGAGGCATAGATCCGAGAGACAATGATGGGGACCCAGGAAAATAAATACGGCACTGGCTGAACTAACCATTGACATCTCAGTTAGCCGCAGCGACCCATCACGAGTTCTCAAAATAGGATCACAGCTCGACCCCGTGGCAGCTGAGAACCTTACTGACTTCCTCCGAGCGAATCTTGATGTTTTTACTTGGACACATTCTGATATGTGCGGGATTTCTCCTACAATCGCGAGTCATATGTTGAACATAGACCCGAGATATGTTCCTGTGAAACAAAAAAGGAGAGGCATAGACCCGGAGAGGTCCGCGGCTCTCAAAGAGGAGGTGGACAAACTCAACACTAACGGGTTCGTCCGCAACGCCCTCTACCCCGAATGGGTATCTAACCCAGTGTTAGTAAAGAAAGCGAACGGAAAATGGAGGACTTGTGTTGATTACTCCGATCTAAATAAGGCATGCCCGAAGGATAGTTTCCCGCTGCCAAGGATTGACCAATTCGTCGACTCAACTGCCGGGCATGAGTTACTATCATTTATGGACGCGTACTCTGGTTACAATCAAATTCCGATGTACATCCCGGACCAAGAACACACCAGCTTTGTCACAAACGTGGGATTGTATTTCTATGTAGTAATGCCATTTGGATTGAAGAACGCAGGAGCGACTTATCAACGCCTAGTGAATCGAATGTTCAAAGATCAGATTGGAAAAAAGATGGAAGTCTATGTGGATGACATGCTAGTGAAGTCACGGCAATCAAACGACCACATCCGAGACCTAGCGGAGATGTTTGACATGCTCAGGCATTATGGAATGAAGATCAATCCATTGAAATGTTCATTCGGCGTAGCATCAGGAAAGTTTCTGGGATTCATTGTGAATGCCCGGGGAATCGAGGCTAACCCAAAGAAGATACAGGCTATTCGAGATATACAAGTACCCAGAACGATAAAGCAGGTGCAAAGCCTGAATGGAATTGTGGCTGCGCTAAGTCGATTCATATCTAGAGCTACAGACAGGTGTGCATCACGCAAGCTTCGCCCCTACTTTCAGGCACACTCAATCGGTGTCTACACTGACCAACCCATACGACAGGTACTCCAACGACCGGAAACTTCCGAAAGGATGCTGAAATGGAATATTGAGTTAAGTCAGTACGATGTTACCTATTTTCCATGGAGAGCCATACAACGAAAAGCACTTGCCGACTTCATTGCTGAATTCACTGTGCTAGATGAACCGAGCGGTCACTGAATCATACCCCCGTTCGTTGAAAGATGTACACCGATGGGGCATCTAACGACCGTTGCTTGGGGGCAGGTATAATCCTCATAATTCCTAAAGACCAATCAATCTGCTATGCTTTGAAGTTCGAGTTTGCAGCAACAAATAACGAAGCCGAATATGAAGCATTGATCGCTGGCTTGAGACTTGTTATTGAACTTGGAGTGAAGTCAATCGAAATCTTCCGTGACTCGCAGCTGGTAGTATATCAGGCGCGGGGAGATTATCAAGCGAAGGGACAGAGACTTGCTCCTTGCCTTGCTCGGGTTCAAGAGCTGCTGGCGAATCTGGAATACTACGACATCTCGCATGTCCCACGCGAACAAAATAGAGAAGCCGATTCCTTGGCAAAATTCGCAAGCACTGGCGATGCACAACAAATGAGATTGTTCCCTATTGAGACCCTCTATGCTCCAAGTATAGACGTGATGGAGATAGATTTCGCGTTAGAGATCAAACTTGAGAAGGAATCGTGGTTGACCCTTATCAAGCAGTACCTGCTACAAGGGGATTTGCCTGAAAAGAGGAGCGAAAGACGCAAAGTCCTTCGTAAAGCTTCCTGTTATGTAATACAGGATGGGATAATGTATCGGAGGGGATTCTCGATCCCACTACTCCGATGCATTGCCCATGATGAGATAAAATGAGTCCTTGAGGAAGTCCATGAAGGAGAGTGCGGTGACCATACTAGGGGACGGACATTAGCAAAGAAGATCGTCCGCTATGGATACTACCGGCCAACCGTGAACCGGGACGCGGTAGACTATGTGATAGGATGTGATAAATGTCAGATATATGCAAAAATCCTCAGAGCTCCGCCGACGGAACTCACACAAATGGTTAGTCCCTGGCCATTTGCGGTGTGGGGGATTGGCCTGATCGGCTCTTTACCCATAGCCAAAGGAGGTGTGAAATATGCAATAGTTGCAGTCGATTACTTTACCGAATAGGCAGAGGCAGAGCCTATGGCCACGATCACCAACAAGAAAGTCATCAAATTGTTGTACGAAATATCATATGCCGTTTTGGCCTTCCTTGGACCATCATAAAAGACAATGGAACTCAATTCGAAAGCAAGGAGTTCAAAGAACTTTGTCAGAAATATGGCATTGAGAAAATGTTTGCAGCAGTTGCTCACCCGAAGGCGAATGGACAGGTAGAAGCCGTAAACAAAATAATCAAGTCCATATTGAAAAGGCATTTGGAAAAGGCTAAAGGCAAGTGGGTAGATGAACTCCCGACGGCGCTTTAGGCCTACAGAACCACCTATAAGACCGCGATTGGCCATACTCCATTCACATTGGCATATGGCACAGAAGCTATCATACCCGTGGAACTTGAAGTTCCATCTCATCGGGTAACTCACTACGACCCTGCGTCGAACCGGAATCTCTTTTTGGAATCATTGAACTTTATTGATGAGAAACACGAAGAAGCCTCATACAGACACAGATTCGCTAAATATTATAACAAGAAGGTCCGACCAAGAGTGTTTAGCGTGGGAGACCTCGTGTTGAAACGAGTTTTCCAAATCCTGTCTCATATGAATCCCGCGTGGGAAGGTCCATACGTCATCGAACAGAAGCTTGGAGAAGGAACTTTCAAGCTAGCGACCATCGATGGTGCGACACTCCCTCGAGCGTGGTACAGCAAGCTCTTGCGGTGTTATTATACTTAGTCTATTTCTTTCATGTATTAGTCGCACTTATTTCCAGTATACTTTTATTCCTAATTCTTCGCATGTAATAAAGCGATTTAGCTCGTTCTTATTAATAAAGGCTTAAAGCCATCCTCCCCATGAATTATTAGTGCCTCTACGAATGATGATCCTGTGGCGGGCAAATAAAATATTATGTTATCCCAGGTAACGTACGAACGAGTACAAACGAATAAAAATCTCCAAGTCCCCGGAGCGTGGACTGGAGTACTCTAAGTCCCCGGAGCGCGGACTCGAGTATGAACGACTAAAAATCTCCAAGCCCCTGGAGTACTCTAAGTCCCCGAAGCGCAGACTCGAGTATAAACGACTAAAAATCTCCAAGTCCCCGGAGTGCGGACTGGAGTACTCTAAGTGCCCGGAGCGCGGACTCGAGTATAAACAACTAAAAATCTCCAAGTCCCCGTTGTCCGGACTGGAGTACTTTATGTCCCCGGAGCGCAGACTCGAGTATAAACGACTAAAAATCTCCAAGTCCCCGGAGTGCGGACTGGAGTACTCTAAGTCCCCGGAGCGCGGACTTGATTATAAATAACTAAAAATCTCCAAGGCCCCGGAGTGCGAACTGGAGCACTCTAAGTCCCCCGAGCACGGACTCGAGTATAAACGACTAAAAATCTCCAAGTCTCCGGAGTGCGGACTGGAGTACTCTAAGTCCCCGGAGCGCGGACTCGAGTATAAACGACTAAAAATCTCCAAGTCCCCAGAGTGCGGACTAGAGTACTCTAAGTCCCCGGAGCATGGACTTGAGTATAAACGACTAAAAATCTCTAAGTCCCCGGAGTGTGGACTGGAGTACTCTATTTCCCCAGAGCGCACACTCGAGTATAAACGACTAAAAATCTCCAAGTCCCCGGAGTGCGGACTGGAGTACTTTATGTCTCCAGAGTGCGGACTCGAGTATAAACGACTAAAAATCTCTAAGTCTCCGAAGTGCGGACTGGAGTACTCTATGTCCCCGGAGTGCGGACTCGAGCATAAACGACTAAAAATCTCCAAGTCCTCGGAGTGCGGACTAGAGTACTCTAAATCCCAGGAGCGTGGACTCAGTATAAACAACTAAAATCTCCAAGTCCTCGGAGTGCGGACCGGAGTACTCTAAGTCCTCGAAGCGTGGACTCGAGTATAAACGACTAAAAATCTCTAAGTTCCCTGAGTGCGGACTGGAGTACTCTATGTCCCCGGAGTGCGGATTCGAGTATAAATAACTAAAAATCTACAAGTCCCGGGAGTGCGAACTGGAGTACTCGATGTCCTCGGAGCGCGGACTCGAGTATAAACGACTAAAAATCTCCAAGTCCCCGGAGTGCGGATTGGAGTACTCTATGTCCCCAGAATACGAACTCGAGTGTAAACAGTAAAAATTCTTCAAGTCCCCAGAATGCGGACTGGAATATTCTAAGTTCCCGTTGCGCAGATAAAAAAAATGTTCTAAGTGCTTGAAGCATGGAAAGAAAACGAATAACTCTCAGAGAATCAACGGGCTATTTGAAGACAAACCAAGAAGTCTATGTTACGCACAGCAGCTTGGATTCAAATCACAATCACAAGGAAAACTGAATAATAAGAATCTTTTTAAAAGACAGAAAAGGAAACTAAACTTTATTCAGGAAAAGTTTTCTGCTACAAGTACTCCAAAATTCGGAGGCAACGGTCTATCTACAAGAATTGCAAAAATTATTACATGACTGAAATTGACTCTCATTGAACGAGGACCGTAGTCATTTCTTATACTTCTTCAACTTCTTCCCAGACGACTCTTCCCCAGAGCGTTTGCCCTTGGAACCTTTCCTTGATGGAGGAGTAACAACTGAAGAAGTAAGGGGAACATCCAACGGCTTGGAGCTGCCAGGAATGATGACCTTCAATGGCTTGTTCAAGAGATCGCTAGGTCCACTTCACGTGGCTCAACCTTGACCTCGGCCGTATCTCTTTTCCCTTTCTCGAGCCGCTCCTTCATGCTCAATTCAGATGTATGCTCAGAGGCACCTGTGACTTCTACTTCATAACTCCCGGAGGAGGAATCAGACTTGCCTTCATCAAGCGCCCCGATCACTTGAGCATCTGGCCCAGGAACTTCACCAGCATGAGCAGCCCCACCAGTCGTTTCCGCCTCCTTGGCGACGTCGCTCCTCGGAGTGGGATCGGTATCAGAACGACCTGCACAAAATTAGAGAAGATGGGTGTTAGAATGCAATAGTACTTCACAAAGAGTAACGACTTTCAATGTCTCAAAGTGAAAGGTTGTCTACCAGGCCCTGGCAAACTCTCTGCCTTCAAAGGAGTTTCGCCCTCCGGGATAGGAGACAAAACATGAACCCCCAGGCTGGGGGCTTTCGGATCATAGCCAATGTGCTGTTCAAAGGGATCAAGTATCAACCGACCGGCCGGCTGGGAAGGCATGTGAATAGGAGACCCAGCCTCGGATGGACTGGCGACGACTTCTTTCCCTTTCCTCGAGGGGGAGCCTTTGCAGTAAAGGGCCTTGGCCGCCTTAGGTCCGAAGGCTCATTTCCCCTTAGAAATTCCTTTATCAAATCCTCCTCGTCAACCTCCGCGACACCGCGCTCGGCCTTCCTGGTCAGAATTAAGGTTTCCCACGCCTCGAACAACGATTCAAGATAGCCATCGCCCAAAAAAGTTAAGTCACGGTGCAAAAGCACACCGGCGTTGAATTCGGCAATGAGTAAGTCGAATGCGGTTTTAATCTCTTCTCTACCTTCTTCCCTGGTTGCCTCAAGATGGTAGTCGATGTCCATCAACGCCATCTTCTTTCCCTCTTCGCGGGCCTCGCTCTTTAACAGCTCAACCCTAGAAAGCTCGCCCACGAGTTGTTCTTTTAAGAGTCGGGTGGCGACAATCTCGTCACAGTATCGCTGTGACTCTTCTTGGGTAGCCGCTTTCTCCTCTCTCTCTCTCTCTCTCTCTCTCTCTGCGGAGAAGCTCTTTAAGTTCCCTGACCCGGGTGCTGAACGCATCCCTCTCCTTTTGAACGGAGTCCTTCTCTAAGGCCAAAGCCCCACATTGTTGAACCGCCTCGTCAAGCTCTTTCTTATGAGTTGATTCCAAGTGAGTGACGGCCTCAGCAGTATCCCTGGCACTCCGATGGGGACCTCGAGTTCAGAATTAAAAGTGGTGATCTCTTCATCCTGGGCCTTAACGATGTTTTTATCGTGGATGGCCTCAAGCTTCAAACGGTCTATTTCATGCTGGCGCTCCACGGAGACTTCGGAAAGTTTCTCAGCTAGGTGAACGAACATGTCATGTTGATCATAGAAGTCGTTGGTACAGGCAATGGCATTCTGCTTAACATCTCCAGGTATAGGATGAATCGTCGGAAGAAACTTTAACCCATCGGAGCAAATCTTAGGAAATGTAGCCTTAAGCTCGCTCAGTCTTTCTGATACTGTTGGATCCGATGCAGGAGCTGGAGGAGATGGCTTTGAAAGTTCTCCCCTTCTATGAGAATCTCGGGACTGTCGAGTGGAAGAAGAGTCGGAGCGTTGATCTCGAGGGATGTCAGATTGCGACCCCTTGTAACCAGGCGTATCCTTACTTTGCCCCGAATGAGAAGAGGGGTGTCGATGATGCTTGGGCTGGTAATACAGTTTCTTCCGAGATGATGAGTTTCGAAAATGATGGTCCCTATCACCATCACCGCCTCTATCTCGACGTCCCTCGGGACCCGAGTCCCGTCCAGACGGATGAAAAATAGAAGAACCACGGAGACGATCCAATCCGTGTGAGCGCCCCACGTCACTTGCACGAAGTTCAAATAACAATGAAAGAGTAAGGAGAGATGTGACAACAAAAATTTAAGTGCGAATTTAAGTGCAAATGTTCGTATGTGTCCTAGTGTTTCCCCCAGACGGACCAGTAGCCTTGCCAATAGGGGCTTTCTCTCCCTGACTCTGGATTGGAACGCCCACATCGCCTCTGATGGGCGAACGGAACTTGAATGCCTCCGGATCACGAAAATCATAGTTGAGCAAATCCTCCGCAATGGAGAGGTTCTAAAGGCCCTTTAACGAACTTTCAACGTGCTGTGAAGAAGCCTCATTCTTTGCCAGGATGAGCGTAACTTTGGAAGTTCCGCCAACCTTCTCCTTTCTAATCTTATATGTCAACGTCTTCCACCCCTTCGAAGGGGAAGATGACGTTTCAATATCGTGCACTTCGACCAACAGATCCTGAGTAGGACCCGCATTGTCACCTTGTGTTTCGGGTGCTTCACCCTCTCTGATTTCCCCCTCCTTATGTGCACCGGGGGTGTGGCGTGACGATGATTCAGCCAACTTCTTCCCTTTGCCGGATGCGGGCTTGGGGATGGAGACGCCCTCAGAAAGGCTCACCCGACGACCTTCTGCCAACAGCCCGAACCTTGACAGTGACTTAGTTGAAATGAGGGTGCGGGTGTCTCGGTCCTCGACGGGAAGAGCCCTAATAGCCTCAACAGCCTCTGAATAGCCGCGGCCCTCAGGACGTGGATTGATATCTGAAAAAATGAAACAAGCGTTAGAAAAAGCATCGCCTCAACCGAAATATGAGCATCGCTCTAAAAAGAAGACTTACTTCCTTCAACCCATCTCCTCGCGAAACTGGGAGGGAAGCGCACGTAGAACCATTCCTGTTTGTACAGGGAAAACTTGCTCCACGCTCCGGTTAGAATTTGGCACTTGAGGTGCGGCTCGAGGAACACGAAGGAGGGGCTATCTCTCCACTTCTTGATCATATAAATATATCTGATGTCGTCGGGAGTTGGAGGCCTGGAGAAAAAAGCCATAAAAAGGAGGTAGGTCCCATAAATGAACGCATGACCATTTGGGTACAGCTGCGATGGGGCGACGTCTATGTATCGCAACACATCTCGAAGAAATAAATTGAACGGAGGCACGCTGCCCACCTAGCACATGAACTTATTGCAGGTGTGTGCGCGACTGGAGGCAGGTGTGGACGATCATGACTCGATGAAACCAACACGTCGGCGAAAGGGATTCCGTGAATCGAACATATTCACCGGAGCGCAGCTTCGTTAATCTTCTAAGCCTGTGGATCGATCGGATTATCCAAAAGAATCGTTGACTTCAGTGTATCAGGAGAAAAATCATGAGTGGGGGAGGTCGATGGATTAGAAATGACTACGTCCCCTTGTTGGAAGACGGCCCGGGCCTATCTGAGAGAGTGACGGAGCTGGATCTTTTGGACATCTTCAATAAATAGCGGATCTGACAAAACACCTGTGTGAACTATACTGGAAAAATGATCAACGTTAGAATTAACAACACGAATATCCCTCTCACATGGTGTGTGAACTAGTGCAACCAATCGTGTACAATCAATAAAAATCTGGAAGTCACGAGGTTATTATTATCAAATTTTGGTGCTTCAAAACATCGCCTTCGAAGACCGTCATCGTTGACCGTCTCCAAAAGCCTTCCTTATGGCGATCATAGTTTCAAGCTCAAGGAACGTTAGTGGAGGTTATCCGATTACGTCAAGTAAAGTTCATATTTATAGCTACAGAAAATAGAAGGTATTGTTCAGCCGTGACATTGTTCGGCATGTTCGGTCCGACATTTATGCGTTGTTCGATGTACGAGTGTTTGGCTTTGATATGGTGCGACGTGCAAGAGTGTTCGGCCTTGAGATGGTTCGGCAGAGTATTGTTCGACCTAACTATAGTTCATACTGGTTAGCGCTCGGCAGAGTATCGTTCGACCAAAACACCATTCGGCCTAAACAACACTCAGCCTCCCCACTAACTCATGTTTCCTCCCTAACCTTCCATCCCATCATTCGGCCTATGGCGTGTCGTGCCGAACGATGGTTACGCCGAGCTTCAACGCTCGGCACGGCCTTCGATTTTTCCTCTCCTCCACCATTCATTTTTCCAAACCTCGTTCGACACAAGGGAACCGTGTCGAACCACAGTATCTCACCCAAAAAACCCCTACGAATGATCATCCCTGACCACTTCTCCCTACCTCACATCGTTGGCCTTGGAGATATCCTAATCGGAGTTTGGGTCCTCCACCCACGTAGCCCTTCCGACCACAGTTCTGATCTATGGACTTGGGCCACTAATCGAGACCTTTTTAATCAGGGAAAGGAGTCGAATGAAGGAATTTTACCTAGTTCGTGGATCGAGCTTTAGAAAGGATTGGGAGGACTTTAGAATCTGATGGCAGGGGTGGTTCAAAAGTTCAAGGTTGCAGAAGTGAAAGTAGGAAAAAAGGAGGAAGAAGAGGATGTCGAGTTTTGTAAAGGAGAAGAAGAAGTTGAAGAGACTATGACCGGTTCTACCGGTTAAGGCGATATTGTTCGGCTATCTCGGTTCGTTCGGCCTGGACTAACATGGATCGTTCGGCACTCGTCTTCGACTGGGTTGTTCGGCATATGAAGTCACTCGGTGTAACGTGGATCGTTCGGCCTCCGACACTGCGTTTGGCCAAGAGAATCATGCGACCCCCAAGAGTGATGACCAAGGATCGAAGCAATGCGTGGAAGGTGAGTAATCCAAAGCGTATCACGTTCGGTCACGTAATACACTTTAGGGGGCAAGTGTTCCCTGGAGATTTGGCCAGGCAACTTAGTACTCGGCGTACCGAGGACGTTCGGCCTTTAGGTGGATCGGCTCCATAGCGTTCGGCACCATGTTATGCTCGGAATCTAAAGAACGTTCGGCCTAAGGCATTGCTCGGCCAAAGATAGCGCTCGGCCAGAGGCTTCGTTCAGCCAAAAGCATCGTCCGGCCAGAGGCCTTGTTCGGCCAAAGGCTTCGATCGGCCAAGGGCCTCGTTCGGCCGAAGGCTTCAGTCCACCAAAGACGTTTGTTCGGCCAGAAGCCTCATTCGGTCAAGATGGTGTTCAAACATCAAGCTCCTCGTTCGGCACCCAGACCGTTCGGCACCATACCGTTTGGCATCAAGGAGTGTCCGCTATCCATGAAGGCTTGGCATTCTCACTCAGCCTTCCGAGACGTTTGGCAATCAAGGATGGTTCGACATTCTCCCTAGCACCTTCAGCTTCGATTATCGCTGGGCCCACTCTTCCCATACAACAAAGGGATTGTTCGGCATGAAAAGGAGGGTTCGGTATTCAACTGTTCGGCCTTTTCGGTTCGGCACACAGAGCATGTCCTATTTGGACCGAGTTGTTCAGCTACCAGGCCCACCAGGGAAGTCCAACCCACCTTCGTCTATAAATAGAGGGGCAGGGGCACAAAGAAAATGAGGAGATTTGAGAGAGAACGCTGGGGAGACTCTGCCATTTTCAAGACTCATTCCAGGCTTATTTCTTTTACTTTGCAATTATATTCTAGTAACTAAAAATGGATTGTATCTGTAATCACCTATCAAGGAAATCAATTGAAATCAACTTCAAAGTGGACGTAGGCAGTTACGCCGAACCACTATAAATTTGGTGTTCTTGTTCTTTGCATTTAAACTTACGCTCAACTCTCTGTTTTAATTTACTTTCTTCGTAATCTCTCTACACAATCTTTCTAAGGGTTTTAGTGACCAATTTTGGTGCTAACAATTTAAATTCAAAAGGTGAGTGTTTTAACCCACTCGCAACTTCTAAAATTTATTATGTTTGTTAAATTGATTTAGAATGGGATTTGAAATTTATTTATGACCGTTCGGCATATTTTGAATCATCATCTCAGTTTATTTGGATTTATTTAGATAAATAGTTTTTTAATAATTATTGAATATAAACTGTCAGCAAATACCTATTATTTATTATCTGTTTCATATTGATGCTATTAATTGAATTGGATGATGATTGTGATAAATGTTGAATTTTATATTGTTATAAACTACAAGTTGTTATGGATTTTTAATTCATTCGGATTGCGGTTTGAAATGATATATAACTGTATTTATATTTTAAATTGCGGATTGAAATGATAAATATCCGTATCACTAAACCATATGATAGAAAATTATATACAGACACCGTGGTCCATATGTAAAATATTTGGAAACGATTTCTACGGTTTTGTAAAGAAATATATGGGTTATATAAATATTGATTTTAGATGTTGTATAAATGTTATTTTATTATTGACTTTTAGCTATGTATAAATTAATTTTGAAATATAAAATGAGTTAAGTAATAAAGTTTGATTGTTATATATAATATGGTTAAGTATCTGTTTAAATTATTTTGCATATAGATTTTATAATGACTTAAATAAAATTAAGGTTGGAAGATAGATATGAAATTAATTTGAATTAAATTAGTTAGGAATTATACTTGAATAAATTTGATTTGAAATTTAAGTAAAATTGAGATTTTAAAGGATATGATTTTTATAACTTGATTTTGGTTTGGAGCGATTTAAATAAATATCAAGTTGATTTAAATGGATATATCAAGTTAAATAAATTGAAAGAATATCCAATTATTTGAAGTTTAAAAGTTTTACTTAAATGATATTGGATTTAATAAATAAACATTTCAAATCTAAATAATAGTAATTGAATTTGATATATATGGAATTGTCAAAGAATTAGTTTTGAAATGGTGGAATATTCAAAGCTTTGAAATATATGGAAATTGAAATGGTTTATTTGGGGGTTCAAATCTGTATTTGGAATTGATTTGTGAAATTGAAGAAGATATTTTATTATATAAATTATTTTAACATTTAAACCATTTAAGTGGTGCAGTTATGTTTCAAGTTATGAGTTTCAAAGTATTATGATTGGAAGGTGTTATATTTCAAGTGTTTTGATTCGAAGTGTTATAACGTTGAAAGTGCTATGATTTTTGGAAAGGATATATTTAAAATAAAAATGATATTATATTGATTTGGGTTATAATAAATATGATATCATATTGGTTTGGTTTTAAAAATGGTAATGATATCATATTTATATGGTTTTGAAATGGATATTATATTCTGGGTTTGAAGTATAAATTATTTTTGAAATGACTTTGGTGTTATAATAACGTTTGGTTGTTAAAGAGACCGGGATCGGAAGTTGTCATACTCCCTGCCAACTCCGAAAACCACTTTTAAAACCGTGTACACGGTGGAGATTCCAAAATGAAGTAGGATTTTGGCTTTGAGGTATATATGTGGACCTGTTTCCCGTGAGTTGGCATAAGGTGGCTAAAAAGGAGCGATCGAAGGGATTAGAAGGTAGCACCTTTTATCGGACACACTCCTTCGATACCATTCTATTACTTTGTGATTGATTTGGGCCTTTTTTGATTTTAGGGGTATGGCTCGAGATGGGCGGTAGTAGCTGCTACACGTTACCACCGGTCCGGAAGCGTAATTGGTATATCTACTCTGGCATTGCCTAGATGTGCCGTGTCACCTACCCTAGCATGCCTTATACGAGTTTGGTTTTATCCCGTAGTCCGTGTGGTATCCTCTGGTGGCTTCTCGATCAGGAGGAACCATGATACTGGATGGACTACTGGGACTATTATTGTGTTAAGGGGAATACTGGATCACTCCTTAACGCTATTTAAAAGTAAGTTTATTTTACTATAGACATTATTATAATAACAAAATATTACTACATAGTAAATAGTTTAACGGATCTTTAGAAGATGTGAATCCCAAGCATCTCTTAAGTTATTGCACTCATGTTAGACAATGGATAGGAGATGTCAAATCCTGTAAACATCTCTGACGCCGTTCCACTCATATTTATTTATGTTGATTTAACTCACATAAGATCTTTTAGTTCTGACTCCAGTGTTTTGTCTTTTCAATTCGCTCGGGCAGTCTGAGCATTACAGGATTTGATGACTATATTTTGGAGGATGAAGACGAAGATAGTTTTATTATTATATACTATATTGTTTCACTGAATCACCCTACTCCGTTGCATTATTATTATTTATTATTTCTGGTATGTGTAACTCTGATATGCGTTTTATAAGTAAAATCGAATGTTTTGTAAAACAGATTCGTGAACTTTTATTTGGTTATTATATTTTGTCATTCCACTGTGAGATTCTGTTTTATTTTATTCCTTTCTCTGCTTTTCTTATTCACCCCAATAACAATCCGCCCTTCTGTATGGTTTAAGTCTGAGTGTGTGGTTTATCGTCGATTTAAAGCGTACAAAAGGGCAGGATGTTACATCTGGTATCAGAGCTTTGATTTAGCGATAAACCTTAGCTTTGTGTGGTCTGACTCTTTATTAATAGGGTAGTAATACGCTATGATGAGTCGCTGAGTGCATATATGAGAGAGCGTATTTGTTTGTGTTATGAAAGTTTTTGATATTGTGCTAATTTGTTCAGTTTTGTATTTATAAATTCTGGTTGGTGCATAGGACGCTACGACATCAATAGGGATTTCTAAACACTTAATAGGACAGATCGACACAATATTTGTTTTGAATATAGGTGAATGGAATACTTTTTCATACTATATTTTCTACATATAAAATAAATTTTTTATATGGTTATATTTGGTTGTAATATATTGGTTGTTAGGTAGTGAAATTTATAAATATTGATTGGATACAAAAATTGAAGAAAATAAAATAAATGTAAATTGGAAATTTTAGAACTTAAGTTCTAGGATTCTGAAAATTTCTTTCGAAGGATTTTGGAATACAATAATATTGTTTATAAATATTTTCTGATATAAATATTTCAATATGATTTGAAAGAATTGTTTTAAAGAAATTTTAGAATGAAATAAGTTCTGTACTTCCCTCTCTGTCACTGGAAAATAATTTCGGTGATGAGTGCACGCATCATTGACATTCATTTTCGAGTTTCGAAGTTGGAAGGCCACTGTAGTAGTTTTACTATAGATTTATTGAAACAAATATAAATTTTAAATTGTTTTAAATATAATTAGACAATTTTTTTTAAGTGTATGCATCTATCTATTATTTTACAATGATTTGAAATTTAACCCGGTATTTAGTTTTTAAATTTCTATTAATCAATAGTTTTGATTATTGTAGTGAAATAGAACATAACTAATTTATATTTGGAATCTAACTAATTTATAATTGGAACCTTTAATTAAAATAAGAGATTAAATGCCAGGTTATAAATGAAATTGCAAGGAAGTTGGAATTAGTAACCTATAAAACAAATAGGATAGGATTATTGAACATTAAATTAATTTAAAAGAAATGAGAAAAACTTGTATAATTTTCCATTGCATTCTTTAGCGTATATATATGACTTGCCAAGTATAAAAAGTTAAAATGTTAAAAGAAAATGTTATGAAAATTTTACAAGTAAAACTTGAAGTAATGAAAGTATTCAATGAGTTTGCTTTATAAATAAGAATTTAATGTTACAATTGTTGTAAACTTAAGTATGACTGAAAGCACTAATTAAATATAATAGAAAAGTTATAAAGAAATGATAATAAACTTAAGTAAATGTTGAGGTTATTTATAATAAAAATAAGTAGAAAGATGAATACTGTAAATAAATGAAATTAAGTAGTGAATAATGAATGTAATACAATAATAAGAAAATTTACATGATATGAATAAATGAAAATAAAATAAAACGATAAACCATTATATGAATAAAAGGGAAATCAAACAACATATGTTATGAAGTGAAATTGATAAAAATTAGCTTGATCTATTATTTGGAATTGCTGTTTGTTTGGTTTATAGTTGTTTGGGCAAGGATACTTTAAAATAGTTTGGATGTATGAATAATCAATTTAGGTTCATTTAAGACTATTGAGTAAATGGTGCCCTTAGTAGTTTATTCTTCATCATGTACAATTTAAAGTTTTTGAACCCGAACAACTATTTGTTTTGTTTGATATGAATGAATGATTGATTTGTGTTGATTCTGAATGATGATTGTATGATGTGCTTGCAAGTGATTATTGTTGCTTGATATTGATTTGTTTGCTAGTGGATGAAACAAAATTAATATTTTATTCTATATAATTATTAACTCTTTTTGGATTATATAAGCGAAATAGAGGTTATGGAAGCAATTGCTACTGCTTTTGGTTTTATAATAAAACGTTAATTGCCGGACAAATAGGTGCGCTCTCGGATTACAGTTTTATAGCATTATTATATGGTTTTCCCATTGTTGGAATATGTTATTTTGTGATATCGTGATATATATTGTTATATTTGATATTATATCTTCTTCCGAGCCTCTCCGTAAAAAGGAGACTCTGCCAAAATTTTCCATAAATTTTGGACTTAGAAAAATTTTGAAAAATGTTTTTCAAAATTTGAGTATAAAAAGATTTAATGGTTATAAATTGGTATATTTAATTGAGATTAATTAATTTTGAAAATTTATTTTTTTATATAGTTAATATTTTTGAATAAGATGCATTGTTTTCTTATTTCCTTCTTTTCCCTCCTTTTTCCTTTTTGGGGACGAAAAGTTTTGAGTGGGGGAGAGTGTAACGACTACAAGTTTCGATAATTAAATTGGTTAGTTTAATAAGATTTTTGTAATTAAATTTAGAAAGAAATAAAAACTTTATAGTTATAGTGAGGCGAATGTTAATTTGAAATGTGACAATGGTTATTAAACCTAAAATTTTGATAGATTAAATGAAATTACAATAAATGAAATAGTGTAAGTGTTATACTAGGCTATAAATCGAATGTTAGAAAACAAACGTAAATATTGAATTAATTAATGAATTAATTTATATTGAATGGTAATTGAATAAAATCAATGTTTAGTAAGAAATTATAACACTGGTTTGGGAATGATAAACTTATAAAAATGTGACTGGGAGTTAATGATAACAATTATTCATTTGTTTAGTCCATTAAATAAAAATTTGTAATCAATTGCAATGAATCTCAATTCAATGTTATGTTAGTGTACATTAAGGAAATAATTGGAAATAATGTTAATTATATTCATAATATGACAATTGGTTGAATGAAAATAATGGATATCAAGATTTATTGATTTATTGGAATTTAAACTTAATAAGTGGACTAATTGAAATTAAATGAAATTTAATGGAATTAAGGCTAACACTGAAATTGTTAAATTAATCAACTCTAAATTGACATCTACATTTGGTTAAATTAGTGCAAATGATTAAGAAATTAAAAATGATGAAATTTGTTAATTATAGAGTTGAAATTGAAAACTTGATTTAATTAATCAATTATTAATTTATTTAATTAACTAGAAAATAGCCATTTTGGCCTCTGACTTGGATTTCGACGAAACTAGTTCCATCGGATCCGTAATGGTGAATTATTGTAGGATTTCAAGTTTCATAACGATTGGACTTGTCGTTTGATCATACGGACTCGAAACGCCTTGAAATCAATTGAAATCAATTTGAAATAAAATGATTTTAGCATAACTTCTTCATACGATGGAACTTGGACTTGAAACTTGTTCCATTGTGTTTAAAATATTTAAAAACATCTATTTTGATATATGGGTTGACACATTTTCGTTCTGGAGTCAGAACGGGCTTTTCGAGCCACTTATCGTTCAACTTTCGATCCAAATCAATCTGGTCCATTCTAATTTCAGCTTTACCTATATATACTTCGTTATAAATCCTAGCCTATTATTATGTTCATTATTCTATACGTACAATTTTAGTTGCTCTTCCTCATTCTAATGGCAGACAAAACCAAAAATCCAATTGCAATTTCAAATAAAATTCACAGCCAAAAATTCGAACTCCACAAAAAATATCGATCTATTTATCTATTTGAAGCTCTCGACGAGCGCAAGTCAAATATGCTAGTAGTTTTTTTATTTGGTTTTCGTTGTGGCCTGAAATCGATGAGCTTGTCTTGGTTGTTCGTATGTGGATTTGTGGATGGACGGTGGATATGTGTCTTTAGGCCGATCAGAGGGCATGAGGGTGTTGCTGTCATCGAGTAGCTTGCATCGGTGGGGTTTGTGTGTATCAAGAGGGCATGAAGTGGCCATGAATGCTAACCTTAGTTAGCAGCAGCATGGCATTCTGGGGGGCTAAGGCTCGTGCGCGCGGCTATGGTAGGGGCGGCCGGAGGTGAGGAACCCCGTGGAGAGGTCAGATCGACGTGTTGTTGGTGAAATAATTCATGGAGTAACGGCCGTGGGCTAGGTTTTCGGTTTTGAGCAGCTGAAGCTCTCGCGTGTGATGATCGTGAACATGTGGTGACGCGTCTGAGCGTGAGTGGTATCTTTTTTTTATTATATAACACTTAAAATTCAAATTGTTCTAATCGCAATGACTGTTGAACATGTCTGATTTACACGGGGTTTCTTTTGCTAGGATCATATTGAAATTCTAGACATTTTGGGGCAGGTTTGTAAAAAATCTTAGACTGTTCAAATTTTGGGTTTAAATTGGATTTAAATTCAAAAGGTGTGTTTTTTAACCCACTCACAACTTCTAAAATTTATTATGTTTGTTAAATTGATTTAGGATGTGATTTGAAATTTATTTATGACTATTCGGCATATTTTGAATCGTCATCTCAGTTTATTTAAATTTATTTGGATAAATAGTTATTTAATTTATTATTGAATATAAATTGCCAGTAAATAACTGTTATTTATTATATGTTCTATATTGATGCTATTGATTGTATTGGATGAAGATTGTGATAAATGTTTGATGATTGATATTGGATGAATGGATGTTGCATTTTATATTGTTATAAACTGCAAGTTGTTAAGGATTTTTAATTCATTCGGGATTATGGTTTGAAATGATATATAACTGTATTTATATTTTAAATTGCGAATTGAAATGATAAATATCCGTATCACCTAACCATAGGATAGAAAATTATATACAGACATCGTGGTCCATATATAAAATATTTTGAAATGATTTCTATGGTTTTGCAAAGAAATATATGGGTTATATAAATATTGATTTTAGATGTTAAATAAATGTTATTTTATTATTTATTTTTAGCTATGTATAAATTTGTTTTGAAATAAAAAATAAGTTAAATAATAAAGTTTGATTGTTTTATATAATATGGTTAAGTATCTATTTAAATTATATTGTATATAGAGTTTATAATGACTTAAATAAAATTAAGATTGGAAGATAGATATGAAATTGATTTGAATTAAATTATTTAAGAATTATACTCGAATAAATTTGATTTGAAATTTAAGTAAAATTCAGATTTTAAAGGATATGATTTTAAAGCATATGATTTTTATGACTTGATTTTGGTTTAGAGCGACTTAAATGAATATCAAGTTGATGTAAATGGATATACCAAGTTAAATAAATTGAAAGAATATCCAGTTATTTGAAGTTTAAAATTTTTACTTATAGTATATTAGATTTAATAAATAAACATTTCAAATCAAAATAATGGTAATTGAATTTAATATATATGGAATTATCAAAGAATTAGTTTTGAAATAGTGGAATATTCAAAGCTTTGAAATATATGGAAATTAAAATGGTTTATTTAGGGGTTCAAATCTGTATTTGGATTTGATTTGTGAAATTGAAGAAGCTATTTTATTATATAAAGTATTTTAATATTTAAACCATTTAAGTGGTGCAGTTATGTTTCAAGTTATGAGTTTCAAAGTATTATGATTGGGAAGTGTTATATTTCAAGTGTTATAACGTTGAAAGTGCTATGATTTTTGGAATGGATATATTTGAAATAAAAATGTTATTATATTGATTTGGGTTATAATAAAAATGATATTACATTGGTTTGGTTTTAAAAATGGAAATAATATCGTATTTATATGGTTTTGAAATGGATATTATATTCTGGGTTTGAAGTATAAATTATTTTTGAAATGACCATGGTGTTATAATAACGTTTGGTTGTTAAAGAGACCGGGATCGGAAGTTGTCATACTCTCTGCCAACTTCGAAAACCACTTTAAGAACCGTGTACACAGTGGAGATTCCAAAATGAAGTAGGATGGTGGCGGCGTTCCTTTGAGGTATATACGTGGACCCGACTCCCGTGAGTTGGCATAAGGTGGCTAAAACATGAGCGATCGACGGGCTAAGAAGGTAGCACCTTTTATCAGACACACTCCTTCGATAACATTATATTACTTTGTGATTGATTTAGGCCCTTTTTGATTTTGAGGGTGTGGCTCGAGGTGGGCGGTAGTAGCTGCTACGCGTTACTACCGGTCGGGAAGCGTAATTGGTATATCTACCTTGGTATTGCCTAGTTGCGCCATGTCACCTACCCTAATGCTCCTTGTACGAGTTTGGTTTTCTTCCGTAGCCCATGTGGTATCCTCTGGTGACTTCCCGATCAGGAGGAACCATGATACTGGATGGACTACTGGGACTATTATTGTGTTAAGGGAAATACTGGGTCACTCCTTAACACTATTTAAAAGTAAGTTTATTTTACTATAGACATTATTATAATAGCGAGATATTACTACATAGTAAATAGTTTAACGGATCCTTAGAAGATGTGAATCCCAAGCATCTCTTAAGTTATTGCACTCACGATGGATAATGGATATGAGATGTCAAATCCCGTAAACATCTCTGACGCCGTTCCACTCATATTTATTTCTGTTGATTTAACTCACATAAGATCTTTTAGTTCTGACTCGAGTGTTTTGTCTTTTCAATTCGGTCGAGTCAGTCTGAGCATTACAGGATTTGAAGACTATATTTCGAAGGACGAAGGCGAAGATATTATTATTATTATTATATACTATATTGCTCCACTGAATCACCCTGTTCCGCTACATTATTATTTATTATTTCTGGTATGTGTAACTCTGATATGTGTTGTATAAGTAAAATCGAATGTTTTGTAAAACAGCTTCATGAACTGTTATTTGGTTATTATATTTTGTCATTCCACTGTGAGATTCTATTTTTTTTATTTCTTTCTCTACTTTACTTATTCACCCCGATAACAATCCGCCCTTCTATATGGTTTAAGTCTGACGTGTGTGGTTTATCGTCGAATTAAAGCGTACAAAAAGGCGGAATGTTACATATTATAATTATGGGAATGACTATGTAATATCCTGTGTTACCGATTATATGTTGTTCTGATTCACGATGAGATTATGTGATTATGTAGTTTCTTCTTATCATTCCTTTTCTTCTACCCTTAATGGCTCATCTTACGGGGCAAGAAAGGCGATCGTTACAAAACAAGGTATATACAATTACAATATGTCAAACAATAACCAAACAAGTGAACAAGTAAACAACCAAACAAAAATTTACCAATCAAAACAAACAAGTAATAAGCAATAAAACAATGAACAACAACCAATAACAAGAAAACGATATTTATCCTAATAAACACAACATGAATGAAAAGGTGGATATCAAATAAACAAGTAAAAAAGTTAAAATCGATCGTAGTAAAACAAATAATCAATAATATAATGCTATTAAGAAAAAATATTTCAAATAAGCTTGATATAAATTAATTAAATAAATATTCAACAAGTGACAATTAGAACTAATCATATAAAAAACTGTCAACGGCATGACATAATCATTAGGATAATTCAAAAGAGCTTTACATAAACTATTAAGTAGCAAAATTTTCCTGATTACAATTACTTTAAAAAAAATAGTGTAGTACACCAATTCATCCAAAGTAAATGAATACAACCAACAAGGTGACTGTCCTAAACATTGAAATAGGCAATCCCTTCTTCATATACCAACTTTCTCCATAGAAGTGAGTAACTAGACGTCCCTACATCTCATTAAGGATATTATACACAATAGTCATAAAGGTGACATCGTCACAATGGGTACTGGGAAAATTCAAAACTCCATACCTCATCGTCTTGCGCCCTATGTTATAAAGTCCAGTTTTATAGTTCTTAATTAAAATTCCCAAGTAAACCATACTTCTTGTAAAATAAATCTGCTAAAGTTTGTTATTTAATTAAATATTTTACCTTTTTAACCATTTACTTTTCAAATCAAACCATCTTCATCTTAGTAAAATATTTTTCTCAAGATATTATAAAACTAGATATTTATAACACAACATTTCTTAATAATATGTATTCCCAATAAAATAATTTTCAAACTACGTGTCTTTTCAACCAAAATTTTCTTACCCAAAAATAATTTTCTTTGAGAATGTCATCTATCAAAGGGTATTTTTTAAAGTGAAAACCTTTCAACAGAAAGATAAAAGTATTCTGAAGTCAAACGCACCCCTTTGGTTAAACTTTTCTTCTCGAATAAACATTTTATTACATTCTTTACCCAAAAAGACACTTCTCAAAAAAAGATACTTCCTTCATACTATTTTCAAATATTGCCACCAATAAAGTAATTTCTCAAATAAATATTTACATTATATTAAATAATTTCTTTAAAATAGTATATCTTTCCATGAGAATAACTTTCCTACAAAGTATCTTGAAAACAAATCTCCTCTAAATTATAACCTTCATTGTAAAGAATGTTTCAGAATACTTAATCTTTCTTATAAGTTTTCATCCTACCTCATTCCTGCCATATTTATTTTCCATAAGATGGTAATCACCAATGATGTCATTTTAGGTTGAGTTAACAATGGTTAAACAAATAAACCTCCATACATAAAGCATACAATTTTCAATAAAATCCTCTCTCATTTATATTTTAACCCAATCTAAGGTATGAAATAAACTGCCTAACTAGTTTAAACCTATCAAGGCTTAGGGAATTGCTAAACCTGGCTCTGATACAAAGTACGATGACCTACTAATTTTAATAGCAAAATCAGTTATAAACGACATCAAATATTCTTAAAACTAATTTAAAATAATAAAAATAGTAGACCGTTGGGTAGATAAAAACTAAAAATTCTAAAATAATGAATAAAAGATAAAACCTAACGGTGGAATCAAACATCGATGAAATGAATGTTATCTCAATACAATTATTATATAACATTATCACGTCAATTTATATTTTAGCACATCAATTATGATATAACAATGATATAAAATAGTACACCAAATCAGCTAACTGAGATATAGCCTTCATCCACTTTATCATTCCCTCTTTTGCTCTAACCTTAAACTTCTCACTTGTACATACATACAAACGCCATACATACATACATATAATAAAAAGGGAAAGTGCTTCAACTATGTTTGGATTGTGTTTAATCTAATACATTATGGTCATAGGCTCGACAATTATTGGATAGAAAAGGATTGCCTATGTACCCCTTTTGGGGATCAAGCCTATGTAATTCTGTTTCATGCTTTTCTTCTACATTCAAATGCATACTAATACATAACAACCATAACATGCAGCTAATGCAACCGTTGCATCCAACGCAATTGGTGCAACTAATGGTAATAATAAAAGCAAAAATGGTATTCCATTTATTCATCATACTGGGCAACAATAAAAATAAAACATAGCTACAAACACGAATAATATTCAGTGTCAACCTAAATCATCAAATAAGGAAATAACAACATAAAATACTTACATCCGATATAAATTATCGACTATAATAATACATCGCTAATGTAAGTATAAATTATCCAATGTATTCCAATCACTCCACAATAGTAACACAACATCAAAACCATTAAATGTGTACTGGTCCAACCAACATTAATAACATGACACCCTTTATTAAATAACCATAATTAATTACCCATAATCTAGTAGCAATAATGGTAAAATATTGCACATCCATCCTGTGATGTCCCGGGATTTTGGGTAATAGGAATCTGATAATCTTTGTTAATAAGTTTTTAATTGATTTAATAATACTCTTTTATAAATGTTTAATTGGTAAATTTTATCTTTTAAAAGCTAGTAAAATTGTTATCTATTTATAATGTATATATATTGGTATATATATTATAGATAGGGAAGTTTTGGTTTGAATTCTATAAAAAATGTTTTTCTAATTTAATATATATATATATATGTATGTATGTATGTATGTATATATATTGTGATTAGAAGCCTTGTTTTAGATTTAAAATAATATAATAATTTTTCAAAGCTATTTCAAAGTTAATTTTATATTTTCAAAACACTTAAGGTAAATGTTTATTTATTTAAAATATTTTAGCTTAAATTTAAAATAAGCTTTAATTAAAAATTCATTTCTTTTGTTTTAAGTGTTCTTTCTTTTAAAATTTATCATGAGATAATATGATTTGTAAATACATAAAAGTTAAATAAAATCCATAAACATATAAAAACATATAAATCATATAATACATTAATTTATTAAAAACATAAGTAATATATAAATATATATATATATTAATTCATATGTGCATAAATGTAAACCTAAATTCATATCACATAAGTATAGTAGAATAAGAAATTTTTAAAAACAAGGGTTTAAACATAATATTACATATAATGAACATTTATAAAAATATAAAACAAACATAAATTCATATTTGCATAAATTAAAATGCATAAGAGATTTTAAGGCAAGTGTTTAAACATAAAATTTCTTATTTTTAACATTTGTAGCATAATTTAAGCATGTAATGACATTTGTATCAATTGAATCAACAAGTGGCAATTCATTTTTCTCTTAAATTTAATTATAAAAATAAGTATTAGAAGAAGAAACCAGGTTGTTTTATTTGCAAAACTCTTTCATTTCTCAAACCCTTTTCTGTCTTTCATCTTTCTTCCTAAAAGAAAAGAGAAAATCAAACTACTTCAGCCTGTTCAAATTTTCAACTGAACTTCATCATCTATTTCATCTTCCACCTGAATCAAAGCATGTATTAGGATCAACTCAATATTACAACAGTAATCAAGTAATTCAAAATCATAGGAATTTCCAGATCTAATACAAACCGCAATGAAGAAATAGTTCACTACTTGTATAAAAAGGTGAGTGAACCATAATTTTAAAAACAGTTTAAAATCTATGATCCTAACTAGATATATGTGATGGTTTGTGTGGGAATATGTTTCTCATGTTTATGTGTATTAATGGATATATGTATATAAATATATATATAAGATGTACTATGTATATTTATTTGGATGCATGCCTATAGAATGATTTACACTCTCTGTTTATATAAAAGGTTAGAAAATAAGTTCAAAATACAAATATCTTTCTTCCCAATATATCTAGCTACGATCATAAAATAGAAAATGATTTTTACAATGTAAATTCTTTTTAGAAATAGTTTCTAGGTGAAATTATTGAGTTTATTGTGCAAAAATGTGTTTTTTTTTAAAATTTAATCAGTAAAAATCAAATGTTTCAATTTCCTGAATTGAATTCATAATCTGATTTATCATTGAAAATAATGATTTTAGAGATAAAAAACTAGATTTTTAGTTTGAAATTAATTGAGATAATCTGGATATGGGTTTTCGTTGTTTGCCGATGAACGGCAAGGTAATGAAAGTCGCGATCGAGGCAGGTGATAGCGTGGAGGCCGACATTCATGGGAAAAATAGGTGGAGTATTTTATGTTGATCGTGATGGCGGTTAGACATTGATCTAGAGTTTAAGATACTACTTGGGTCGTCGACATTTCTGAGGTTCCTGGGTTGCCGATGATGCATCAGGCACGATCATGAGCTTTGGGACAGTTGTGTAGGTCAGTGACGATGCTGAGGTCGGAGGGACGTGGATTCCGATCGTCTTGGTTGTCGTGGCGAACCATTTTTGGGTCGAAGTGTTTTGGGTCTGTGTCGTTCGATTTAGTCGATTGATTTGGTGGTGAGATTCGTCGATCTGGGTGAACATGAGTGTCGACGAGGGTGTCGATGGCTTGTCAGAGTTTACGATATCGATCTACAGTGGTCGGAGCGACCGTGCACGTGCACGTTATGACATGCGTTCGATCGTTGGATTTAGGGAAGAAGAAGCTACCCGGGGAAATCTCGAAGCATTCCAGTGTTCAACTCGAAGCAGGTATGGGTAGTTGTTTCGTGGGTGTATCAATGTTTTACCCGGGAGTTTACTCGAGTTTTCTTTTGATTTTCTCGAAGCTGACCAGGGTTTTGATTTGCTTGAGCTTGGGTTGGTTTCTGTGTTGTAACCTGTTTTAATTTTAAAGTTAAATATGTACATGTTTTAAAAAGCAACGTAATTTAAATTAATTCATGTATTCAAATTGAATTAACTAAGTTTAAGTAGAGGAAAATGTTGAACAAAGTTTAAAGCATAACAAAAACAAGTTTTTTCAAGTTAAATTCTTTTATAAAAAAAATTCCAAGGTGAATGTTTAAACAAGTTTAAGTTTAAAGATTATTTAAGTAATTTAGTTTTCAAAAAGAATGTTTTGTCAATTTGAAGTGTATTTTGGAGGATATGTTTCAAAGCAAAAAATAAGTTATTTAACAAGTCTAAATAAGTTTCCAAAGATTAAAATGTTTTAAAACAAGTTAAATGTTTATAATTATTTTGTTTTAAGGTGATTATATATTTTAGTTACGAAATTGATCCTTAAATATTTTCTAATGAAGTTTAATAAGTAGTTAATAAAGATAAAGAATTTATCTTTACTTAGTTAGGTTTGAGATTGATTAAAGATAATAAATTTGTGATATTAATTAAAAGTTAATTATTTACTGAAATTAATAAAGGTTAATTAATGGATGATGAAAATCAAGGAAAACACTTAGAAAAAGTAATTAGTGGATAGTTAATGATTTTAATTAATTTAAAGATCATTAACTAGTGATTATAAGATGGTTAATTAAGATGATTAATGTAAGATAATTAATAGATTAATTAATTAAGGACAATCGTTTGTGAAATTGGTCAAGTATAATTACTAAATATAGTTTATAAAGTATAATTACTTAGTGTAAGTAATTAACGGGTAATTACTGGATGTAATTAACTAAAGAGGAATTACTTAGTGGAAAGTAATTGAAGGGTAATTACTCAGTGGAAGTAATTAAGGATTAATTACTTGGTGTAATTAATTTAAAGAGTTTATTAATAAAAATAATTAAGGAGTTAATTAATAAATGAATAATAAATGAAAGTAATTAAAGGATAATTAATTACTAAATATGATTAATCAAGGTTGATTAACCAATGTGATTAATTAAAGATTAATAATTAAATTAATTAGAAGAATGATTAATTAATAAAGTAATTAAAAGATCACTAATTAATACAATTAAAGGTTAATTAATGTGATTTATTAAGGATAATTAATCAATATAAGTGATTATAGAATAATTAGTTATTGAAATTAATTGAGGATCAATGTAATTAATTATAGTTAATTAATTAATAGTAATCAAGGGTTAATTAATGTGATTGGTTTAAGGATAATTAATTTCTGTAATTAATTTAAAAGCTAATTACTTAATGTAATTGAGGAATAGTTAATCAAGGATGATCAATCAAAATGGATAATTAAAGGATTAATTAAATTTTAATTAATTTTTATTAATAAATAATTACAGTTTATTAATTAATAATTAAAGAATAATTAATTTGTAATTAAAATTAATTAATTGATTGATAATGTAATTAAGGAAATGATTAGTTAATTAAATGATTATAATTAATTAATGATTGATTAAGCAGGGAATTGGTGATTAATTCTTAAGTAATTAATTTAATTTAAGATTAAATTAATTTTAATATTGATTAATAATTCTTGCTTGAGGATGATTGCTTGTGTAGAATGATTAGATTGATTGATATCTATTAAATGATAATCTATGATATTCTATGATGTGATATTGGATATATCTTTGATAAATGTGTGATATTTATATGTAAGTCATATTGTGTGTATTCAATGTTTTGAATTGGACTGAATTGTTTAAACCTTAAAGAACTTGGCCTTTAAGAAATGTTTATATTTCGATTCGACCGAGATCGGATATCAAAATTTGATTATCCGAAAACCACATCGATTCAAGTTAAATGATATGTCGTGACATCTCAAAGTGAAGATCGAGATGGAGTTTTAGAGTGCAAGGGCATTGTCGTTAACTCTGAGGGTGATTCCAAAATGAGTGTAACGAGATAGTGCCTTCGGTTTCATTTGAACCCAGAATGAACTTGTATGGATTGAATGCTTCCAGAACATCGTCATTGGAGGACAATGAGCATTCTAAGATATGTGATCTTAAAAGGTAATCATAGCCTCAAGCCTCATCAACCGGGAATGGCTAAAACAGGGAAGGTGCTACAAAACTAAGTGAGTCGCGCTCAAGTAGGAGAAGATTTTCCCCTATCTAGAGGTCCCTTTTTAATCGGCTTAGTGGGCAGTTGTAATTGCGCACCAACTACAGGGTTGTCTTGCTCGCGACTATCCAGTAAGGGATGTTCTGGCTTTGTGTTGCAGTGGATCGGGAGGGATCCTCGGTACGGTGATCCAGGCCCCGTATTGTGATGGGCGGTACCCCAATAGCCCTGCCATTGTATGGAATCCGATCTCCAATAAGTGATCTCGGATTTGATTGTATAACCCACTTTGTGGCAAGTATGCTGGAATTTAATTAATGTGACAATTTCGGCTATTTTCTATGTTATTTGAGAACCCTAGACACTATTATAATGTAAGCAGATTTCGAATCAAATGTTTGGTGATCGTAAGGTAAAAACTTTTCCATGTTTATGTGTGGGAAGTCTTACGAAATACCCTTTTTTTCAAAGGTTTTCAAAGTTAAGCAACTTTAACCCGTTTACTCACACCAGACCCATGTCTGACGTGGAGTTTATTTTCTATTTTATTAAACTCTTGGGTACTCAAATTTGTACGAGTAGCTAAGGGAATCAGGTTTGCTTTGACGAATTCTGGAGGAGATTTGGAGTAGGAGGCTTCAACGTGTAGATACATAGTGGTCCCGCTATGTTTGTGTTTATGTCTGTATCTCTATGATATCTTGAGTTGTATGAAAGACAGGTGTTTATAACTTTCTTTTTGTAATGTATAAGCTGTGTAACTCTGATGTATATGGGAGTATGTAATAACTTATGTGATCAATATATTTTATTCGTTCCGCTGTGAGCTTTTGATATTGTTAATTCTTTCTTTTCTATCTTTTCTCTTTTCTTTCCCTTTCTTTCTTAATAACGATGCATCTTTCTGTGGAATAAAAGGACGGTCATTACAGTTGGTATCAGAGTGCTAGGTTGAGTGAATACTTAGGCTTTGGAGTAATTTCTTTCTTGAGAGAGCATACTTGTAATTTATATATATATATATATATATATATATATATATATGCCTAATCTGTTGGGTTACCTGTCCGGGTTTTCCAACATAAGTTCTTAAGGTAGATAGGGTAGGGGTGTGTGAGGCACGACTACCACTAATGGAAGAGGCCATATATGGAGATTGAAAGTTTATCTGCCGAGGTTGTTGACCCAATACCGCCTCGAGTAAGCCTTGCAGCTTGGTGTAAGGATTTCACTAATCTCGGAAGAAAGCCTTCTCAAAGGATCAGAGTCCATCATTAAAGTGAAAGTTTGGTTGCGCTCGTGTGAGCAGATTTTCAAGAGTTTGGATCTGTCGGATGAGTAGAAGTGAGTAATATCGACTTGGTAACTTTAGGAAGGAGCAGTTGCGTGGTGAGACACGGTGACTATGGATGTTTTCGAAGGTGCTTTCTTTTGGAGCAAATTTAAGGAAGTATTTGAGGAGCAGTTGATACCTACCACAGGGAAGACTTGGCTGTATGGAAAATTTTTTGGATCTCAAGTAAGGGAGTTTTATCTGTATTTGAGTATGAGACTAGGGTCAATGAGTTGTTTCGCTTTGGATATGATCTCATTATCACCTCTATATGAGGAGCGAGATGTTTGTGATTGACTGGAGCCCGAGTTTCTTGAGAAGATGTCTGCCCATCTTAAGGCTCTGGATTGAGGAGTTTTTGGATAAGAAGTTTTTGGCATTTGTGGTAGCGATGCAGCTCGAAAGTGTTTTGTGTGCCAACAGGAAGGTCGTCTGGTTAAGCAGTATCCTAGAAGTGGAGTTCAGAAGCAGTAGAGGGGACCCTTTTCTTCGATGGTTCAAAGGTCTTTGAATTTCTATGGTCAGCAGTTCGGGCATTTGGTTGAAGTTTGCCCACTTCTTAAGTAGCTCAGCAGACAGGGTGCTTGTTTTTGAAGGTGGACCGTCAACTTCTATGGATTGGTTAGAGTAACATAAGCTATTCTAGTTTGTGAAGAGAGAATAGTATCTTTGGAATCTGAACTGGGTAGAATCGCAAAAGTGAGTTGCGATAGCTCAAGAGATCTGAGTAGTCTTTTGCTTGTGATTGAGGCACTTCGAGAGGAAGTAGGAGCTATCGAAGTAGTCAGAGGTTTTTTGGATGTCTTCGACGAAGTCAGAAGTTTGTCTACATCTGGAGTTTGAGTTCCACATCGACTTAGTTCCAGAAGAGACACCGATGGTTCAACTAAGTAATAGGATGGCTCCTAGGGAGAGAGGTATTGGGTGTAGCAGCTTAGGAATTCTTGGAAAAGGATTGATCACACCTAGTTTTCAAGTTTGGATTCTACTGTAAGGTTGTGTGACCGAGTCAAATGGTTCACTAAGATTTTGTGAATCTGATAGACCGTCTTTCCAGGATATGTGGATCAAGTTGTGCTCATGTTCATCATCAACATTCTCATTTACTTTAAATCAGAGCTGTGCGGCGGAAGCAAGTAACAGCTGTTCTAGAGTATGGGCCCATAACCCACAGGTCCCAGAATCTGAAGGCAAGACTGTCAGGTGCACCTGTTTGGCTATTCCTGATAGGAAATTAAGTTCGAAGTCCACTAATGCTTATGGAGTAGAGCTTGTGTTCTGAATTTCAGCAGATTTTGGAAGGCCCATTTTGTTGAGTAGGATCTGGAGATTGGTTTGTTCTTGGTCCAGTTTGTTTCAAGAAGCATCAGTGAAGGTTGAGCTGTTCTGAAAGGATGGAGGTGACCTAGGATCGTCAGAAGAGTTATGCGGATAAGAGACGAAGGAATTTGGAGTTAGAAGTTGAAGACTTTGTTTTTAGGTGAGGTTTCTCTGGTAAAGGGAGCAGTAAGATTTGGTACGACTGGGAAGCTAGCTCCAAGGTATATTGGATCTTTCTGTGTTCTTGTAAGGATAAATGCTTTGGTCTACAGGGTTGAATTGTCAGTTTGGGTGATTGGGATTCAGTGTATTTCACGTATCTCTGAGGGAGTACGTGTATAATCCATAGTTTTGGAATAAGTTGTTTAGAAGGAATTGGAAGCTAAGTCAGACATGTATATGGTCTGATATCCTGTTCTGGTTGTAGATCATTTTGAGAAGGAGCTCCGGAGCTAGTAGTGTAGTTTGTTTAGGTTCAGTAAAGCGAGTATCCTAGTGTTTGTACCTAGGAAACTCTAGATAGTGATAGGAAGATCTATCTTGATTTGTGTCAGGATAGTTAGTTAGATTTGTTTGTTAGAATAAATTGGTTGCTATGGCTGTTAGTATCTAGTTGATATGTATATTTGCTGAGTGAATATAAAAACCTTGGATAAATTATTAAATTATCTTTGCTTTTAAATTTCGGGGACGAAATTCTTTTAAGGGGGAAGGAATGTGATCTCCCAGGATTTAGGGTAATAGCAATATGTTAATCTTTGTTAATAAGTATTTAAATTGATTTAATAATCCTCTTTTGTAAATGTTTAATTGGTAAATTTTACCTTTTAAAAGCTAATAAAATTGTTTTCTATTTATAATGTATATATATTGGTATATATATTATAAATAGGGAAGTTTTGGTTTTAACTTTATAAAAAATATTTTTCTAATTTAATATATATATATATTGTGATTAGAAGCCTTGTTTTAGATTTAAAATAATATAATAATTTTTGAAAGCTATTTAAAAGTTAATTTTATATTTTAAAAACACTTAAGACAAATGTTTATTTATTTAAAATATATTTTAGCTTGTATTTAAAATAAGATTTAATTAAAATTCATTTCATTTTTTAAATATTATTTCTTTTAAAATTTCTAATGAGATAATATGATTTGTAAATACATAAAAGTTAAATAAAATCCACAAACACATAAAAACATATAAATCATATAATACATTAATTTATTCTAAACATAAGTAATATATAGATAAATATATATTAATTCATATTTGCATAAGTGTAAACCTTAATTCATATTACATAAGTATAATAGAATAAGAAATTTTTAAAAACAAGGGTTTAAACATAATATTACATATAATGAACATTTGTAAAAAATATAAAACAAACATAAATTCATATTTTCATAAATAAAAATGCATAAGAGATTTTAAGGCAAGTGTTTAAACATAAAATTTCTTATTTTTAACGTTTGTAGCATAATTTAAGCATGCAATGACATTTGTATCAATTGAATCAACAAGAGGAAATTCATTTTTCTCTTAAATTTAATTGTAAAAATAAGTATTAAAAGAAGAAACCAGGTTGTTTTATTTGCAAAACTCCTTCATTTCTCAAACCCTTTTTTGTCTTTCATCTTTCTTCCTAAAAAAAAGAGAAAATCAAACTACTTCAGCCTGTTCAAATTTTCAACTGAACTTCAGCATCTATTTCGTCTTCCACCTGAATCAAAGCATGCAGTAGGATCAACTCAATAATAAAACAACAATCAAGTAATTCAAAATCATAGAAAGCTCCAGATCTAATTCAACTGCAATAAAGAAACAGTTCTCTACTTATATAAAAAGGTGAGTAAACCTTCATTTTCAAAATAGTTTAAAATATGTGATCATAACTAGATATATGTGATGGTTTGTGTGGGAATATGTTTCTCGTGTTTATGTGTATGAATGCATATATGTATATGTATAAGATGTACTGTGTATATTTATCTGGATGCATGCCTGTAGAATGATTTTCAACTCTCTGTTTATATAACAGGTTAGAAAATAAGTTCAAAATACAAATACCTTTCTTCTCAATCTATATCTAGCTACGATCATAAAATAGAAAATGATTTTTACAATGTAAATTCTTTTTAGAAATACTTTCTAGGTGAAATTATTTAGTTTATAGTTCAAAAATGTGTTTTTACAGTAGAAAAAAATTTAATCAGTAAAAATCAAATGTTTCGATTTCCTGAATTGAATTCATAATCTGATTTATCATTGCAAATAATGATTTTAGAGATAAAAATCTCGATTTATAGTTTGAATTTAATCGAGATAATCTGAGTTGATCTGGATATGGGTTTTCGTCGTTTGTCGACGAACGGAAAGGTGATGGAAGTCGCGATCGAGGTAGGTGATAGCGTGGAGGCCGACGTTCATGGGAAAAATAGGTGGAGTATTTTATGTTGATCGTGGTGGCTGTTAGACGCTGATCTAGGGTTTAGGATACTGCTTGGGTCGTCGACATTTCCGAGGTTCCTGGCTCGCCGACGATGCATCGGGCACAATCGCGAGCATTGGGACAGTTGCGTGGGTCAATGACGATGCTGAGGTCGGAGGAATGTGGATTATGGTCGTTTTGATCGTCGTGGCGAACCATTTTTGGGTCGAGGCGGTTTGGGTATGTGTCATTCGTTTTACTCGATTTGATTTGATGGTGAGATTCGCCGATCTGGGTGAACATGAGTGTCGGCAAGGGTGTCTGGCTTGTCGGAGTTTACGGCATCGATCTACGATGGTCATAGCGTCCGTGCACATGCACGTGCATGTTGTGATATGTGTTTGATCATTGGGTTTAGGGAAGATGAAGCTACCCAGGGAAATCTCGAAGCATTCCAGTGTTCGACTTGAAGCAGGGTATGGGTAGCTGTTTCGTGAGTGTATCGATGTTTTACCCGGGAGTTTACTCGGGTTTTCTTTTGATTTTCTCAAAGCTGACTCGGGTTTTGACTTGCTTGAGATTGGGTTGGTTTTTGTGTTGTAACCTATTTTTAATTTTAAAGTTAAACATGTACAGTTTTTAAATAGCAATGTAATTTAAATTAATTCATGTATTCAAATTGAATTAACTAAGTTTAAGTAAAGGAAAATGTCGAAGTTTAAAGCATAACAAAAACAAGTTTTTCCAAATTAAACTCTTTTATAAAAAAGTTCCAAGGTGAATGTTAAAACAATTTTAATTTTGAATATTATTTAAGTAATTTAGTTTACAAAAAGAATGTTTTCTCCAGTTTGAAGTGTATTTTGAAGAAATATGTTTCAAAGAAAAAAATAAGTTATTTAACAAGTCTAAACAAGTTTTCAAAGATTAAAATGTTTTAAAACAAGCTAAATGTTAATAATTATTTTGTTTTAAGGTAATTATATATTTTAATTTTGAAATTGAACCCTAAGTATTTTCTAATGAAGTTTAATAAGTAATTAATAAAGATAAAGAATTTATCTTTATTTAATTAGGTTTGAAATTGATTAAAGATAATAAATTTGTGAAATTAATTAGAAGTTAATTACTTAATGAAATTAATAAAGTTTAATTAATGGATGTTAAAAATCAAGGAAATTACTTAGAAAAAGTAATTAGTGGATAGTTAATTTAAAGATCGTTAACTAGTGATTATAAGATGATTAATTAAGATAATTAATTAGATTAATTAATTAAGCATATTCGTTTGTGAAATTGGTTAAGTATAATTACATAATATAGTTTATAAAGTATAATTACTTAGTGTAAGTAATTAATGGGTAATTACCGGATGTAATTAACTAAAGAGGAATTACTTAGTGGAAAGTAATTGAAGGGTAATTAATAAATGAAAGTAATTAAAGGATAGTTAATTACTAAATATGATTAATCAAGGTTGATTAATGAATGTGATTAATTAAATCTTAATAATTAAATTAATTAGAAGAATAATTAATTAATAAAGTAATTAGAAGATCAATACTTAATATAATTAAAGGTTAATTAATGTGATTAATTAAGGATAATTAATCAATATAAGTGATTATAGAATAATTAGTTAATGGAATTAATTAAGGGTCAATGTAATTAATTATAGTTAATTAATTAATAGTAATCAAGGGTTAATTAATGTGATTGGTTTAAGGATAATTAATTTGTGTAATTAATTTAAAAGCTAATTCTTAATGTAATTGAGGAATAGTTAATCAAGGATGATTAATCAAAATGAATAATTAAAGGATTAATTAAATTTTAATTAAATTTTATTTATTGATAATCAAGGTTTTTTAATTAATAATTAAAGAATAATTAATCTGTTATTAAAGATTAATTAATTGATTAATAAGGTAATTAAGGAAATGATTAATTAATTAAATGATTATAATTAATTAATGATTGATTAAGCAGGGAATTGGTGCTTAATTCTTAAGTAATTTATTTAATTTAAGATTAATTAAATTAATTTTAAAATGGATTAATAATTCTTGCTTGTGGATGATTGCTTGTGTAGAATGACAGGATTGATTGATATCTATTCAATTATAATCTATGATATTGT
Source organism: Allium cepa (assembly GCA_030765085.1). NCBI lineage: Eukaryota > Viridiplantae > Streptophyta > Magnoliopsida > Asparagales > Amaryllidaceae > Allium > Allium cepa. The sequence goes on from CM060935.1 coordinate 959,548,942, forward strand.
ATGATGTGATATTGGATATATCTGTGATAAATGTGTGATATTTATCTGTGAGTGATGCTGTGTGAATTCAATGTTTTGAATTGAATTGAATTGTTTAAACCTTAAACAACTTGTCCTTTAAGAAATGTTTGGATTTCGATGAGACCGGGATCGGATATCAAAATTTGATTATCCGAAAACCACATCGATTGAAGTTAAATGATATGTCGTGACATCTCAATGTAAAGATCGAGATGGAGTTTCAGTGTGCAAGGGCTATTGTCGTTGGAATTGCGCACCAACTGCAGGGTTGTCTTATTCGGGACTATCCAGTAAGGGATGGTTCCGACTTTGTGTTACAGGGGATCGGGAGGGAACCTCGATATGGTGATCTAGACCTCGTAGTGTGATGGGCGGTACCCCAGTAGCACTGCCATCGTATGGAATCCAATCTCCAGTAAGTGATCTCGGATTTGATTGTATAACCCACTTTGTGGTTAGTATGCTGGAATTTAATTAATGTAACAATTTCAGCTATTTTCTATTTTATTTGAGAACCCTAGATCCTATTATAATATAACCAGATTTCCTATCAAATGTTTGGTGATCGTAAGGTAAAAACTCTTCCATGTTTATGTGTGGGAAGTCTTACAAGATACCCTTTCTTTCAAAGGTTTTCAAAGTTAAGCAACTTTAACCCGTTTACTCAGACCAGACCATGTCTGACCTGGAGTTTATTTTTTGTTTTATTAAACTCTTGGGTACTCAAATTTTTACGAGTAGCCAAGGAATTTAGGTTAGCTTTGACAAATTCTCGAGGAGATTTGGAGCAGCAGGCTTCAGCGTGTAGATATATAGTGGTCCCGCTGTATTTGTGTTTGTGTGTGTATCTCCATGATATCTTGAGTTGTATGAAAGACAGGTGTTTATAACTTTCTAGTTTGTAATACATAAGCTGTGTAACTCTGATGTATATGGTACTATGTAATAACTTATGTGATTAATATATTTTATTCCACTGTGAGATTATGATATTGTTAGTTCTTTCTTTTCTATCTTTTCTCTTTTCTATCCCTTTCTTTCTTGATAATGATGCGTCTTTCTATGGAATGAAAGGCGGGTCGTTACACATCCAAATGCAATGCCGTCATCCAACCACCGATATATGTGATAATTACATCGTCAATTAATTAATCATCCAAATAATATCTTTGCACCCATTGTCCTTTTATGTATAAATTCATTTTATTATTGCTTAATTTAAAAATTCTTTTTATTTATTTCAAGATAGTATAAATTCTTCCACAATGATAATACACTTCAAAATGTTTCTTTATAATCACATTGCTTTAAATCTTTCCAAACATCATAATTTTATATCACAATTACCTTTCAAACCAATATTATTATTAATTTACACCAAAATTATAATATACATATTAAATCTCTTTAATATTCTACAAACCATTTTATTACTATTTATCTCAAAATAGTTAATTTTCATAATAACCATATTATCGTTTATGAAATTACAATTTATTTAAATAATAATAATATTCTTTTAGTTTAGTTTAAAATATATTTTCCATTATTATTTATGAAATTCCCCAAAAATTCACAAATAATAACTGCATTAAATTCCGCTCATTAATTTTTTTTATTTCATTCAACTACTGTCATTTACAAATACCACAAGAAAACTATTTTCCCATTATTATCCATTTTATTTCAATTAATTATTTTCTCAATTCAATTTAAATATTTAATTCAATTAAACATCTAAGGAACAACAATAAATGATAGTTACCCAAACAAGGCACAATATGCATAAAATATCATATCAACCAAATAGTCATCCACATAACACAACATATATTGGTTATTTTCATATATAGATATCTATTTCATAATTTAATATTTTATTAATTAAGTTAAGCCAACACAATTTTTCCAACAGTCTCCAAACCCAGCGCCATATCGCTAGGAATTTCAGCATGAGTGCAATGAAAGAAAATGCTTATGAATCGAATTTTGTATGTAAGAGTTATGGAGGTTAGAAGAATTCGACAATATTATAACATAAAATTAGAAAAAGGTAAAAGAGTAATTTTAATCACTTTCTCCTTCGCTCGTCGATGCTCAAACACCGTGAATTTCTCCTATTCAATCTCCTCTAGCCGACACCACACGTCATCACATACCATGCCACCACTGCCATTGAGCTTTGCATCACATTGTCGATGACCCGCGGTCGTTGTTGGCCAGCCAAACACCATAGATCATCACCAGTCATTCCCGTAGATGTGAAATCTAATCCAGTACCTCATCGAGAATTAGCACAATCCAACAATACAGATCTTCTCAGCATTATGTTACCTTTACCTTAGCATCACCTGCATTGACCATGTTACCTCTTATCGATAAGTGATATGGATGACCATGGTTCATCTAACAATTCTAGGGCTTCCAGGGGATATTCCAGCCATTAATAACTGAATTTCGCCAGACAAAAATTATCATTACGCTCGTATCATCGTGATATATTAAATGAAATATCATAAATCTTGATATGGAATTGATTTGTAATTAGTTGTATTTTGTAATTAGTGGAGGTAATTAGAGATAATTCCCATTAGAAGGGAAGATATTAGATTTGAAAAGAAGGAGAAGATATGAAAGAAATAAAGAGCATAATGGTTGAGGCTTGTTGGATTTCTCGATGACAATCTATTTATAGGCAAAAAAGATAAGTGTTGGGCCAAAGTAGTCCCAAAGGCCTGAAAATCCATTTTTGCCCCTAAACTAAAGTATATAAAGCTATATGTCAAAATATACATTTTCGACATTCTAAATCCAACGAAACTATGAAAATCCTTAAAAAAATACAATTATATATAAATTTGTCTTTCGCTTTCAAATTTATTCTAAATAATTATTTTAATATTAATAATAAATTAGTCAAATCAATGGGTCATTATAGGGGTAGGGTTTGATATGATCCTTGCCACTCCTAATGAAAGAGAAATATTTTTTGTGGTCTTCCTTGCTTTCAAGCCAACCAGCAATAAAGCCGAGGAGGAAGCTATCATAACAAAGGCCTAAGGATGTCGAGAGAGCTACATGTGGATTCCATCTATATATTAAGTGACTCGTCACTAGTCATCAGTCAAATCAATGAGTGCTTTCAAGTCAAGATAAGACACTGGCCTTGTATGCTGTCAAGGCCTAGAAGATAATCATCATGTTTTCTGTGATCAAGCTGGAGCAGGTACCCAAGGCGCAAAATACCAAGGTCGATCAGTTGGCCAAGCCTACAAGCTGACCGAAAGAAGTCACTCCTTGGGTCACCTTAGAAATTCTAGACAACCCTTGCTATGAGCCAAGGACAACAATGACGGAAATAGAAGAGTCGTCCATGGATAATTGGATATTACCCCTTATCAAATACATAACAAGGGAGGAACTTTCTATTGATCATAAGGTAGCCTATAAGATACTCTATCGGGATCCTTATTACATGATCATTGATGGGATGCTCAAGAAATAGGGGTTCTCTAAACCACTTTAGTGGGGAATGTCTATAGATTAAGTCAACCAGATCTGGAAGAGTTGCATGAAAGATTCTTAGAGATCATATTAGAGGGCAAAGCCTAGCAAAAAAAGTCACTCGACAAGGCTATTATTGGCCTACTATGATCAAAGATTCTGTAACTACGCTAAGAAATGCAAATGGTGTCAGTGATTTGCCAATGTCCCTAGAGCCTCTCCTACCCTCTTTATCACAATGACTTCCCTATGGTTATTCGACATATAGAGAACTTACTTGAGAGGAAAGCTTCCTAATGCCAAGGGGGTACAATCATGTCATAGTCTCCATAGACTACTTTATAAAATGGGTCAAGGTAAAGCCTCTTACTGGGGTTACCACCCCAAGATCATAACCATCATCATAAATAACATCATTTGCCATTTCGACCTGCTAAAGAAGATCATTACCGACAATAGCATTCAATTTGACAGCTGCCTCTTTTAAGGCTTTTGCATAAGGAACAAAATTGATAAGTGCTTCTCTTTTGTTTCCCATCTTAAAGCTAATAGACAAGTTAAGGCCTCCAACAAAACCATTAAGTCAACACTCAAGAAATGCCTTGTAAAAGTAAGTGGGAACTAGGACAAAGAACTGCAGCTTGTGATTTGGTCCTACCGCACTACCAACCATACTTCAACCGGCCATACTTCTTTCTCTCTTTCCTATAGGTATGAAGCCATATTTCGTATAGAAGTAGAGTCTCTTTACATCGGCATCTAACCTGTGAAGTCTAAAATGATGAGCTATTAAAGCTCAAACTCGGCACTATAGAAGAACTAAAAGCTAAAGCCGAACTTCGCACTAAAGCCTACAAGAGGAAAATAGTTAGCACTACGACCCATGAGTAAAGCACTAATTATTCACTTTCGGTGATCTAATAATGTGTTGGGCGTTTATAAGTACAAAAAACCCAACTGAAGGAGCACTCAACGGGAACTGGAAGGGGCCATATACTTGAGCATCTGATTATAGGAAGGGTGTACTATCAAAGACAAATTAGTGTTATCAAGAACACAAAGCGTCAACAACTTTATCGAAATTGTAGAAGTCCTGTTAGTTTGTATCAGGCGGATAAGTCCTCTTCGGCTGCTGATGCGGAAAAATCCCATTTGGCTGCTCAGGTGTTGAATACTTATTCCTCCGGGTTAAGTGAGGGGTTATTGAATGAAATTCCATAAGTAAGTTTGAGACTGGACATAGAACGGGAAGTTCAAACTAGTATAAAACTCCTGGTGTACTTATTCTTATTTAGTTTACTATTATTATCTGTTTTCACATTTAGATTATAATACATTACATATTACATGATCCCAAGTGTTCGCTATACGGCATTCGCACTTTCATTTGGTATCAGAGCACAGTTATCTAATAACCATTACATAGTTATTTGATATATTATAGTAATATGGAAAATAACACTAACAATAGTTTATAGAAGGCCAATCCACTGCACGACCACCACTATTCAATGGCATCAATTACACTTATTGGTCTACACGTATAAGAATTTATATGCAAGCAAATGATTTCGATTCATGAAATACCACATAATCTGAATATCATATACCCATAACTGAATTCTCTACATGGTCAAACGCAAAGAAATAAGATGCTACTGCAAATGCTAAAGCTATGAATATGTTGTTTTTCTCCTTGGACAAGAATGAGTTTAATCGTGTTAGCGTGTGCAATACTGCATATGAAATATGGCAAACATTGAAAATAACTCATGAAGGTACTAACAAGGTTAAACAAAGCAGGATATCTATGCTTAAGAATCTATTTCAAAATTTTAGAATAAAGGAAAGTGAGTCCATTAATGATATGTATTCCAGATTTCAAGATATTTATCACTCATTATTAGGACTAGGAGAAATTTTTTCTAATTTTGATATAGTATCAAAAATCCTAAACACTTTAACGGATGAATGAGAAAGAAAGCTCTTAGCTATTGAAGAAGAAAATGATCTTTCCATGATGAAACCAGAAGAGTTAATAGGAAATCTGATGTCATATAAAGTGAATTTGCAGGCAACGAAAGTTCAAGTACAAGATAAGAAGAATCTAGCATTTCTAGCAGAAAAAGATGATTCAGATGCAAATGAAGAGGATATGGCACTCATTGCAAAAAAATTCAAAAAGTTTTTGAAATTCAAAAAGAATAACAATTTTAGGAGTAACAAAAGTAACTCCAACAACAATATTAATAGCAATAAACCATCATCTTCAGTCATGGAATGTTATGAATGTCATATGAAGGGTCATATGAAGAGAGATTGTCCAAAACGTAAAAAGACAAATCCAAGAAGGAAAAATTCAAAAAGAAAACTTTTTCAGTCATTTTGGACGAATTAGACTCATTAGATAGTTATAGTGACAACGACAGCAACAATGAACAAGCTAATGTATGCTTCATGGCCACAAAAGATGATGTACCACATAAAAAGAGAGGAAAATGGATATTGTACAGCAGTAAAGATATGCTAACCAACATTATCTACTCGAATGGAGGATCAGTCACATTTGGAGATAACTCCAAAGGCTATATCATCGGCAAAGGCGATGTTAGCAGCAACGGTACCTCTAATTTACCTCTCGTTACTGAAGTTTTATTAATTAAAAATTTAAAAGGTAATTTATTAAGTATAAGTCAATTATGCGATAAAGGTTTAATAGATCGTTTTTAGATAATAAATGCAATATTGCTACTAAAAATCAAGAATTAATCTTCGAAGGTATACGAGATAGAAATATTTATATTTTAAATATGAATATAAGTAATAACTCCAATATGTGTCTGGTAGCAAAAGAAAATGATTCTTGGCTATGGCATAAGCGTTTTTGTCATCTAAATATTAAAACTATGAATAAATTAGCCAAAAATAAACTAGTAAACGGTTTACCCGATATAAAAATTCAAAATTGACAACATTTGTGATGCATGTCAACTAGGAAAATTGATTTAATCTTCTTTCAAATCTAAAAAAGTAATATCTATAGAACAACCACTTGAACTATTGCATATGGATCTTTTTGGACCTACTCAAATTCAATCAATCAATCATACAAGATATGTGTTTGTTATTGTACATGACTTTTCTAGATATACATGGAATATATTCATGAAAAATAAAAGTGATACTTTTGAAAACTTTAAAATATTTGTCAAAAGAATTGAAAATATTAAAGATTTAAAAATTAAAAATACTAGCAGTGATCATGGAAGAGAATTTGAAATGAAGCTTTTGAACATTTTTGTAATAAGAAAGGAATTAATCACAAATTTTCTTTTCCTAGAACACCACAAGAAAATGGAGTTATAGAAAGGAAAAATATAACATTACAGGAATGCACAAGAACTATATTAAATTGAACCACTTTACCAAAACATTTTTGGGCAGAAGCTGTAGCAACTGCTTGTTATGTTTTGAATCGTGTTTTTATATGATCACTAATTAAAAATACTCCATATGAACTACTAAATGGAAGAAAACCAAATATTTCATATTTTAAGGTGTTTGGTTCAAAATATTTTATTTTAAACACTAAAGATCAACTTGGTAAATTCGATCCAAAATCCGATGAAGGAATATTTATAGGTTATTCAGAACGAAGTAAAGCTTATCGAATTTTTAATAAACGAACTAAAATTATTGAAGAAACTTTTCAAACTTTATTAATGAAAATATAAATAATATAAAAAAACTCTTGGATGATGATGATATTATTCAAAAAGTTAATAATAATAATAGAGAAGATGAAAACATTATTCATAATGAAGAAAATATAAGATCTTCACCTAGAATTTTACGGGATCACCCTTTTCAAAATATAATTCGAGAAGTAAATTCAAACGTTAGAACTAGACATCAATTAAATCAAATGGGTCATATAGCATTTCTATCTACTATAGAACCTAAAAATATAAAAGAAGCCTCAACATATGACAATTGAATTCTTGCTATGGAAGATGAACTAAATCAATTCGAAAGAAATGAAGTTTGGGAACTTGTTCCTAGACCAAGTAATCAATCAGTCATTGGTACTAAATGAGTATTTAAAAATAAAGCCGACGAATTAGTAATATAACTGGAAATAAAGCTAAACTAGTAGCGCAAGGATATAATCAAAAAGAAGGTATTGATTATGAAGAAACCTTCGCACCAGTCGCTAAATTAGAAGCCATACGCATTTTATTAACCTTCGTGTGTTTTCACAACTTTAAATTATTTCAAATGGACGTAAAAAGTGCTTTTTAAATTGATATATTAAAGAAAATGCTATGTTGAACAACCTCCTCTTTTTATTCACGAAAAATTTCCAAATCACATCTATAAACTTAAGAAAGCTTTATATGGTTTAAAACAAGCACCATGTGCAAGGCACGATCGTCTTAAGAAATATTTAATAGACTCTAGTTTTGAAATTGGAAAGGTTGATCAAACTTTATTTATTAAAAAGACTAAAAATGATATTTAATTATTTAAATATATGTAGATGAAATTATTTTGGATCAACTAATGAAAAATTATGTCAGAAATTTTCAACTATGACGACTAATGAATTTGAAATATCATATATGGGAGAATTATCATATTTTCTTGGATGACAAATAAAACTATTAGAATATGGAATTTTTATTAATCAAGAAAAATATTGTAATAATCTAGTCAAATGATTTGGTATGGAAAACACTACAGCCAAACCAACTCCGATGTGTACAACAATGCATCTCGATAGAGATGAAGAAGGCAAAAGTGTCGACCAAAAACTATATCATAGTATAATTGGATCATTACTATACTTAACTTCTAGTAGACCTGATATAATGATGAGTGTTTATTTATGTGCTCGATTTCAAGCACATCCAAAAGAATCACATATGCGATCAATAAAATGCATTATTCGTTACTTAAGCAAAACCAAAGATTTCAGACTATTTTATCCGAAAGAATGTCCTTTCCAATTAGTATCTTATAGTGATGCGGATTTTGGAGGAAGTCGGACGGATAGAAAGAGTATGAGTGGGACGTGTCACTTTGTTGGACGTTCCTTAGTCTCTTGGTTTAGCAGGAAACAAAACCGTGTTTCCGTACCGATGTGTGAAGCGGAATATATATCTACCGCTTTAGCTTGTACTCAAGTCGTCTATATGCAACAAATACTAAAAGATATTGATGTACATTTAAATAAGTCAATAATATATTGTGATAATACTAGTGCAATAAATCTTTCTAAAAATCCAATAAATCACCCACGAAGCACACATATTGATATACGACATCATTTTCTTAGTGATTGTATTGAAAAGGATTTAGTAAATTTAGAATTTGTAAATTTAGAAAATTAGAGTTGTCAATGGATACTCGAAAAATCCAAAATCCGTCTGCATCCGTATCCAAAAAGCAGACAATATTCGATATCCAGAAAAACGGATGCGGATGCAGATACGAAGACATCCGCATCCGAAAATTATCCATCTGGTCTTTGTCAAGATTATAGGATAAATTATGTATATTTTAGTATAATGAAAGATATTTTTTATATTTTTATTAAGTTAGTCGTTTATATTATATGCATTTAATGCTTATTAACTGCTCAAAACTATTGATTATTGCCATATATGTTTATATTTAACACTTTTATAATCAATTGGATTGAAAAAAATGTATGTTAAACTTAAAATTTATACTTATATTTCTTGATTTATCAGTCGTTAGCGGATAGGATAATTATCCGATATCCGTCCATCTCTGCCGATGTGGATATCCGATATCTGAAAATCATTTCGGATGCGGATGTAGATATGACACTGTCTACATCCGAAATTATCCGTTGACAGGCCTGCAGAAAATCAATTAGCTGATATTTTCACTAAGCCATTGAATGAAAATATATTTATAAAACTAAGAAGAGAACTTGGAATAATGTCAATAAAAGAGTTATAAAAATATTTATTAAATAAAAAGACAAAAACATGAAGAATAAAATATATGATTTCTAACCATGACGGGATTCAAACTCCATCCATTTCTGAATTTCTAATGCTTATAGCCACTTGAGCTTTGGGTGTTTCTTGTCACAATATAGAATCCTCTTTTTGTTAAAAACAAAATTTTCGAAATCCAAAAATATTGAAGCCGACAGGGATTGTACTATGGTCTCTCTATTGGAAGTATCATGTGTCTAACAGTTTGGTGGTTATTGTTTCTTGTTCAATAGTAAAAACCAGCTCATCTTATATTAAATTAGCTCGAAATTCGGTAAACCGTACATTTTCAAATTATTCCCCTTTCTTAATATATGGTCTAAAACTAATTTCATATTCTGACTACAGAAAATACAGGTTTCTACTCCTATATGTACTTGAATTATTAAAAGGCTGCATACACTTTTCAAATAAAATTGAAATACAAGCTTCATATATTTTATTATCACATCGTAACGGTGTCGCAATCCCCAGATAACTCACACCTCTCCTACGCAACACCTTCCTCGGATAGCTACGACCATCTATCACCTACTCCAACACCGGAATATAAACCGGTATGTAAGTGGGAAAGCTATCATACTGTTTGTACACCGGATAATAAGAAGGGAAAAAGCTACGTTCATCTCGCCATCGACTAAAGAGAAGATCGACAATATTCATCACTACCAACAACAAAAAATGGACCTACAACGTGAATTATATGTCGAACAAAAAGTGACGGAAAGATGCTTAAAATTTTTGGAAAAAATTGCGGTCAAATTTTGCTACTCTAAACCGATAGACGCATATGAACCTTTACTAAAGCCGGGTTCATCGCTCGACCCATCAACTGGATATCGAAATCCATAGGATCCTTCTTCACAATACTCTCCTCGAACTCCAAACTCATGGGATCGCAAATTACCACCAACAATCACATCATCGAAGAAGGATAATAAGGAGAAATCTAAGACTCTGTAGAAATCTCCTTCAAAATAAATCATATTTGTTGATGATGAATTTGTTTTTGAAATTTTATTATTCATGCATATCTCCGTGAAATCATCAATAAATATATAAATAAATTTTTTAATTGGTATTGTATTTTGTAAAATTATTGTTATATTATATAAAATCATCATATAAAATTAGTTGCATTATAAAGCAAGAAAAAGTCACTGACAGAAGTCAGTCGACTGGACCAAAATGTCCATTTGACTGAATTCATTTCTAAAGCATAAAAGTCACTGACACAAGACAGTCGACTAGACCAAAATGTCTAGTCGACTAAACTCATTTCCAAAGCAAATAGCTTCAGGAAAAGGGTTCGGTCGACTGAACTTTTTAGTTAAATCGACTGAGCGACGTAACAGAGACGAACGAAAACATTTTTTTATAAACCAATCACGTTCATTTTTCTCTCATAAACTCTTCCAAACTCAGAACTTTCAAAGCCCTAAAACATTCCAAAGCATTCCTAAATCAAAATTTACCCAAATCATTAAACATCATGGCTCCTAGACCTCAGAAAAGACGATGAAAAACAACCTCAACCTCTCAAGAACCAATTGATACTTAAATTAGTCAATGGCTTTAAAATCATGTAGTGGTTAAAGATGGAACAAAATGAAGGAATCAAGATTTCTAGAAGGATCATTTGTGGTTTACCCTAACATCAAGTCATATGGAATCCAAGATATGGCAAGAAGAAGTCATTTGGAATCACTATTAGACTACAATCAGAACAAGGTAAAAATTAATCACACTATAGTGAAATTATTTCTTATTAATCTCAATCTAGATCACCAAACTCCACGGAGTAGAAATAATTGTGTTTGAAATCTAGTTTGTAGACGACAAGTATTTTTCTCTTTAGCAAGAATAGGACTCATACTTCACACACCGGTAGATGGAATACCATTAGAAGATTTGAATTGCAATATCAGTATTCGAGACGAGATAAGCCATTTTTTACTTGAAGATAAAATGAAAGAATTGAAATCTATTTCACTACGACCAACAACAGAATTTTGCACCGTGCCTTAACGAAAACAATACTTCCAAGAACCGGATCATATGAATTAGTATACCTGGAGAACTATAGAGCATTGTAAGCTATATATGGAAATGTTCAAATAAATTGGCCGAAACTTATTCTTGATGAACTTCTAGTCTTTAATCAAGGAAAACAAAATATGATCTACTACGGAGAATACATTATGAGATTGCTTATGGACCTCTCGGATAATTCAATTGTTAAAACTTTTAATACTCGGACGATAAGCGGAATGAAATTACCCCCAAGACCCCTCCGTATCATGACATTCCAAGAGTGGAAAAACCATCCCCAAGAACATCAAGAAGCAGCATCACCGCAAAGACAAGGAGATGAAATTCAAACCACTACACCTTCCCAAGGAACACATGAAGCAATTAATCTTATAGCTCGCAATCAAGTGATATTAGATTCACATGTTAGACTCCTCGACAAGAAAATTGATAAGAAGTTCAATAAGATAAAGAGCTTCTTTGGCATATTATAGGAAGCTATCTCTTGCACTACTAGTTCATCTACCTCATTCGAAAAACAACCGACACCGGAATTTACGTGGACAACATCGGATGAGGAAACAGTAAGTGATATGGACGAAGATAAGGGGAACAAGCCAATGATTCTCGAAGATGACGAAGAAGAAGAAATTGATGAATGAAAGGGAAAATCGAAGTAAAAATTTGATTTTTGGTAAGCTTTCTTTTATGAAAAACTATGAAATGCTTTATGATGTTATGTCTGCGACATTGTGACCAAGCATTTGTGCTTTCGTGATTTTTGTATTCGTAAAACAATGTCTGTGATATAATATGTTTGTGAATGTTTACATAATGATGTTTATGTTCATATTTGTAATGATTCGTAATGTCTCATTCTACATATATTCATTAGTACACTGTGATTATTGAATTAAGTAGTTCTTTTTGTCGATGACGATGGGGAAGAAATTTGTGTACTAACATTTTATGCAGGAATAGAAAAGTCGCCACACATTCAGGGGGAGGAATATATAATCTAAGTTATATATTTCCATGTATGAAGAATCGTAAAAATTGGTTGTCATCAATCAAAAAGGGGGAGAATGTTGAATCATGAGTTTGTTTCATGAAAAGCTTCAATGATCAACGATGAGATTAGACGATCAAAGTGATAAAAAAATGAGAAAGCTATACACACGTGGTGAACTACAAAGGAAACTAGACTTCAAACCCGAGTACGGTATAAAAATCTTTATTGTTTGAGTCGTAGTTATAGTTTATAATTGTTAAAATCACTCCTCAAGTAGTTTGCACATACTATACAAAAGTTTTTAAATATATATATATATACACACACACACACACACACACAAAAAAAATAGTGTACAACAATACTCACTTGCAAAAAAGCATGGTTCAGTCGAATGGACTGAATCCACCAATCGACTGAATACACGTTCTTTACATAGACATGCATACTACATACCACTTTGAATATTCAGTCAACAAGATATTTTTGACCAGTCAACTAACCGTAGCAACTGCCATATTTCTTGAAGGGATGGTTCTCTTTGCGAAGATTAACGATCCAATTCGAAGAGTTACAGATGCAACTCTTAATTGAAACTCTTAATGAATAGTAGAAACCTTATATACTATATATATAGATCTAAATCCATGATTTTAATAATCCAATTTACTTCAATCTATTCTATTTTCTATTCTATATTTCTTGACTATATTTCTGCATTCTAAAAGCTTTCTAATCAAAATATATTGCTTGAATCTCAGTGTTAATAATTATATACTTCGATTCAAAGCAATATCTTCATTTCTAATCTTCACACACAATATATACCCGAGGATCTGATTATAGGAAGGGTGTACTATCAAAGACAAATTAGGGTTATCAAGAACACAAAGCGTCGACAACTTTATCAAAATTTTAGAAGTCCTGTTAGTTCGTATCAGGCGAAAAAGTCCTCTTCAGCTGTTGAGGTAGAAAAATCCTGTTTCACTGTTCAGGTGTTGTATACCTATTCCTTCGAGTTAAGTGAGGGGCTATTGAGTGAAATTCCAAAGGGAAGTCTGGAACTGGATGTAGAACGGGAAGTTTGAACCAGTATAAAAACTTTTGGTGTGCTTATTCTTATTTAATTTACTATTATTATCTGTTTCCGCATTTAGATTATAATACATTCCATATTATACGATCCTAAGTGTTTGATATACGGCATACGCACTTTCAGCGACTACCTACCATTGCTTCCAAGGACAAAGCGAGCTTTATCTCCCTTCCTTATTAACCAGTTATCCTTCAAGATGAATTACTGTGCATTCACTTACTTGTTGAGAACTGCTACGCTATCTTGCAAGATTGAATCATCATAAATTCACTTCCTTACTTAGGGATGGCCCATTGCTCCATGAGTTAGGCATGACATCTCTCCCTTCCGTGATGGGGTGCGTCGACAACTGGAGGTGCAACCACGTCAATCCCGTAACACTCGCCTATTATGTCGCTTGTCCCTCTTACAGGATATAGCACCTTTATTGATGATGTTACCCTAAACAACGCCGACGCCTAACATCTATAGTGTACCCACATAAAAATAACTTAGGATCAATACTAACTAACCATGTGTCACCTAGGAGAACCTTAACCCATTCGGTGCTCAGATTTGAGTCGCGACCATCTGCCACTCATTTTTCCTACATGCCTCCTAGGAGAAACCTCAAGCCACTTGGCGCTTAGGTTCTTACTAGGACCATCCAAAACTAAACAACACAAAGAGGGCTATCTGTCATATGTTGCTCTCGACGCATGATAAGTAATAAGGTTACGTGGATAATGCTTGCATCTTAGTTCATTAACTGGGATGGCCTATCAACTAAGATGATTTGCCAATTTTGTACACGATTTTGCAAGAACAGGTGCACTCGTCGCCCATCCATTACCTTACTTTTTTATTACATCTATCTTTTGAAAATATACAAATGTTGGCAACCATGGATTATGTCGACTAATCAAAGTACGGTGCCACACATACAATCAAAGACGGACATGAACATATAATGCAATAAAGGACTTAGAGAAATTTCATAAAAGTAGTTTCCTTTACAAAATATGGGGCACACAGCCCGCTCCGCTAAGCCTACAAAAAGAAGACAAAAATATATATGAAGCAGCCCATCTGGGTGTAGGAGTCTAACTGCTCCTAGGTAAGAATGGTCAGCACAGGAATTCTAGCCATCCTCATCTCCTCGACCACCTCCACCCAGTCCTAGGAAAATGGCACAACATTAAACTTGCTGATAGGGATCGAAAATCGAATGTTATTAGTTCTCTGGACCCTTATCATATTCCTCAACCGAATAGCCCACCTATCCTCCTCCTCCTTCCTAGTGTCCACTATATCTGTATTTGACCAACATCCAACCATGTGTTTATTCAAATCGATCGATAGCTAGTCGGCGTCCTTCTCCACCTTATCCAATCACTTCTAAAGCCCGTTGCTGCCTTCACTACTTTATCCCATGCTTTAGTTGCCTTCAACATCGACTTCTCTACTACCTTGGTTGCTTCCTTTATTGCTTTCTCTACCGTCTTCTTTGTCTCCTTCACCTTCCTTGCCTAAATGGCCTCTGCCTCTGCTACTACCCAAGTCACTCCCTCAACCTTTAGCTCCTTTTGTATTTTTTCACCTAATTTCGAATGCAGAGACTAGTGGCACCCGGACTATTAAACCAATGTTAGAGTAATAATAAAGTAAAAAATCAAGGAAAATTTAAAGTTGGTAACTTACTATTAAGGCATTCCGAGTTTAGGCATTTATCACATCTCCAGGGAATGCTAAATCCGGTTGGATTGGGCCAGCCAGGGGTACAAAATAGCCTCTATGGACAAGGGTTGGAGGGTCGACAGAAGACATTCCAGGCCCTCAACATCGTTATTGCGGTAAATGTCCAAAGATACCCGCCTCAACAGTGTCATCTCCTCATCAGTAATCATCTCCTCCACATCATAAATATTGAGAAACCTTGTGAATAAAGTAGCGACCTTTGATGCCAAGGATGGGGATGTCCCATCTCTCTTTATATTCTTGCCCCTAGCGAATAAATGGAGCGACCACACAAGGCTGAAGGGCACAATAACGATCTGTTGGTTAACTCTGGGCACTATGGGTGTCTTAGAGACAATAGGCACGGTGAGGGTAGTAAGCACTTAAGTCACGACATTCTAGATGATCCCATCATCCTCGTCAATAAGTACCAAAATATTGCATGCCAGCCACTACAACAATAAAGAAGGAATATGAATAGGTAAAACGTAAAATAAACGAAAGTCAAAAGCAAATAAGCTACCATTTGTACTAGCTTGCCCTCGCCTTCTAGCAAGGGGTAGCCATGAAAAGATCGAACCGCATACACTTCCTTGAATAGTTCCAACTAGAGACTCGCCCAAGGGCCAAACATCATACTTGGTATATAGTGGATCATACATAAAAATTGGCACGGAGGAGGGACCTAAGTCCCTATCGACGCCTGGCTTAGTTAACCCTCACTTTACACCACTTTTCTCAGAATTCTTCCTGATATCCAAAGAAACACCGGAGACCGATGAGGAGGGATTAGAACTTAAACCAACTGTTGTGGGTTGAACTTTTTCCACTTAAGTGACTGCATAATATCTACTTAGTCTATCAAGATATACTTGTTAGCACTACTCAAGCTCCTTACCAGTGACTTCGGCATCATATCTTCCTTTGACATCAGCATTCGACTCGACCATTAGGCTTCGACACTTTATCTAGTAACGATCTTGCCCTACCTTCATTGGTTTCTTTATTAGGACATCCCTCTTTAAAGCATTGTCTAGTTCTCCCTTATTTGCCCAACCCGATGGGGGTTGGTGCCCGTTATTAGGACCTTCAAGCCCTTGATCTGATTGCAGGTTGACTTCAGTCTATCAACAAAGTCATTAAGCGTTTCACAACCAAGGATGGCATAATCAATGGAACCTCCTATAATTGGGAAAGTTAGGAAATGGAAAGAAATGAAAACGATGAAGGGAGGCCGAAGAGTATTAAGAATAGATATAAGGTGAGGATGGAGAGATAGCATGATTCCTACGTTAAAATAGTATAAGGAAAATGCAAAATAGCATAGTGAAGGATGGCCAGGACTCTTGACAGCCGTGGAATATCTAACCATCCCGATATTGCATCCATGGTCGGTCAAACTCTTGACCAAGTTAATTTTCCTATTTACTAGATCATAGGCTTTGAGGATAGTAGCACCAACAAAAGTTGATCCTGAATTGGCCATCTAAAACATAAGAGACCCAAGTTAGACAAGTCCCTGACATCGTTTCCCGTCAACATCCTAGAGTGGAAGCTTGACGGCTATCTCAATGGCTTGCCCGGGCGAAGCACCCCATGAAGGCCGCTGCACAACTAAACATCTAAGCTAAGTAATAGCCTTTATGACTTCTGCCCATTACTCTTTCTTTTAAATTAATCCTATAACAATAGTATTGGGCCTAGTCGACAACCCATTAGCAAAACTATTACTAATATCATTATCAAAAATTATAGGCCTACTACAGAGTTTACCAATGTCGATCGACCACCATTGGCACAACGATTATTGTCGATCAACATCTAATGATGGCTAGAGAAATGCATATTTTGACCAAAGAACAATGCAAAATAATAGCATTATCAAGGAAAAGAACAACAACAAAACACAAAGAGAAATGGAAAAAAAATAAATTATTAAAAAATCTTAAATTTTTTTATTAGGCATAGCCTTTGTGGTAGTGAAGAAGAAGGGGGAAGCCTTACTAGTTCTCGAAGAATGCATGGAAAATTGAGGGTTTTTCAAGGTTTTAAAAGGATTTAATGGTTAGAAATTTTTATTAGCTTCGGTAAAGAGTGGAAGGGGATTTGATGAAGCTTATTTACATACCTACCCCATCATCTTAGCCATACGTTTCGAATAGAAATCAAATCTCAATCGTCTAGCTATAATCAATGCCTTTGTCACTTCGCCCACATTAGAAATATGAGCAACTTACCGCATTTGAAAATACAAACTGTATTAGCCAATGACAAAGCATCATGTATGGCATGCATTAAATGCATAGCAGAAGAACTGGTCGGTAGGATCTTTGGGATTTGACAAGCCTACTTCTGCGCACAAAGATAGGTTTGGGTACAAAATATTGCTCAAATTTCTTGAAAGTAAAATTATCAGGCTAATTATGCACAACCTAACCTAATATAAGCTATCCATTGCATCTAAGCCCAATCAGTTCATGATGACCTACATTCAATCTAGCTCTAAGCTAGCCTATCTACACAGGATGACAGCAACACTCTAAGTCTATTACTAATCGTCTACACTCAAGATAGATGGCTTGATTATGATCCATCTTTAGCTCGACTACATCAAAACCAGCCTTCGACCAGTCCTAAGTAATCTGCCACATCATCCAAATCAACCCAAAATATTCCTTACAACATGGTTCTTAGTAATTTTTCAACTTTCCTTAACAAGTGTAAACAACAACCAAATAGCCAGCTAGCACAGCGTAAAGAAATCACCTCATATACTTTGCCAAAATAAATGACAAGTCGTGTAACCAGCTAGGAACTATAGCAAGTCTGTCAAAAGCATGTCTACTATTGTAACCTTTGCTTTCATAAACACATTAGTACAATTTCAAGGTTGGCTAATTTATTACTCAACCTCTTTCTTAGATTGTTGGAGAAAATTTTATAACAGTACCTTACGGCTTGCTTTGGATGCAACCGACTCCCTCCTAAGTAGGGAACTTCATTGTTAATCATTAATTTGAAATGACTACACCTAAGTTGTCCAAGGAAGACCTACATATAAGAATGTTGTAAGTAGATTGACAATACACTAAAACAAAGTTTACCTCAATCTTGATGCAATAAGTTTCCTCGATGAAGGTTACCACATGTGAGGTTGACCCTAAAAGGATGATCCTAACACCATCAAAGCCATAATAAGTAAGTTTCATGGATTCAAATTGGACCATGAAAGCTTCATTTTGTCAAAGATGTTTTTGAATGTGACATTTACTGAGGTTTCCCTATGAAAAAAATCACAGGCACTTTTTTGTTTGTGATATGGGTGGAGATGAACGACACCTCTTTTATTTCGCGGTGAATGAGTTATCAAACTCATTCAGTTCCACCCTTAAAGTTTTTGGAGTCTCTAGATTTATGAAGTATATTTTGTTGGTGGGTTTAGGTTACCTCTTATAACTAGTATCCCTAACAGGGGAAATTTATGACTACATGCATATCAACATATGGAGACGATCATGTTGGTGATGATGATAACATTGTTTCCCTCCACCCATTAAGGTTGGGTGAGGGAGCTTGGTGTTTAGTCCTCACCGTTCCTTGTAACAAGATAGATGGTTTCTGTATTATGATCTAGAGTGGCATGGTTATCATATATGGCATTGAAATGTACTCATCACTAGAACATTTCTTTGTGCTTCCAACAGTAATTTGTTTAATAGTTCCCTTTGTCACCAAAGTTGTGTTATTTGTTTGTCTATCCACTTTATCGCTGTTAGTCATGCTTTCTTCCTCCAACTTCATGAGATTGTTGGCCCTTTGGACGAAGTAAGTCAAGATGAAGTGGACTGCCTTTTTAATTCTCTCCGTATTTTAATTGGTACCTTACTAGAACATTAGGAGGTCGAACCATTTTCTCCCACTCTACCAATGTAGGTTGATTCTTTGTTAAAGTGGTTGACATATGAGCGAAGTGACTCATTTGGACCCATTCCCATATGGCATATCTCATTGGCTATAACTATATGTGTTTCAAGAATCCAAGAAGCAAGTCTTGAATTTGGTGCATAATTTGTCATAGAAGTGGATACTTGCCGCCCGTAGATGTAAGAAATAGTAGGAGGATGGTCCTATCAGGATAAAGTAAACATTAGGCACTTGGCATTGTTGGAGAGTTGACTGGTTCTGATGATTGAATTAAAGGTCATGATTCGGTCTTATAGGCATGGGGCTCCATTATATCTTTTCATTAGAGGCAAAGCATACCTCCGATGGATATATGTGCCTTAGTATTTCCTCTACGAGTGGTTCCCTAATCCCAACATTAGAGAAGCCTTCACTGCCTTGCGTTTTGGTTTGTATCCAAAGCATTCGCTGCTTAGCAATGTCGTTTCTTCCCTCAGATCAACATCTATTTTCTTATGGAAGGTGTGCATCCCAAGCCAGTGAGAGGAATCTTTAATACCTTACAGGGGAAGTAGATAAGCGTGTTGGTGGGAAGTCGGTGAGCAACAATGTACCATAGGGGTAGTTGATTTTCTATATCTACAAAGAAAAGGAGACTTGGAATGATATCTCGGTCATCCATGGAAGTAGGGTCTTTTCTCTTTCCATTAGGATCAGGTGTGTATGGAACATTCCCTAGACTGATATCTTTTGCATATCCTTGCTCATTCAAGTGTTTGGATTATAGGTCACTTTTCCCATTTATCTCCCAGAATTGTTTGAAGATAGACAATCTTTCAAGGGAGGGCGAGTGGCAAACATCGCAAACCCTAAATATCGAAACTAGCTCAAGCCTAGGAGCATCATAAGAAAAATAACTGGCGAGCATTAGCATATAGTACAATAGTTATGTGCATCCTTGTCCCATGTTAGGACCACCATTACAAGAGATTAATCACGAACCTCTCTATGGCATTATGCATAATAATTGTACGTGATTGAAACAATAGGCGGAAGAGGTGTTTTGTCAACATTTGTTGAGATTCTTTGGTCATAGTTGATGTCTTACCCAAGCATAGAGCTCATTTAAGATGTTGGAAATTTTCCTAATGCTTGTGATCCCATTGACCAAGTTGAGCCATGTATATCATTTCTATGGCCTGGGATGGGGCTTATGTTGCTATTTTTAGTGCCATAACGGTGCTATGGCCATTAGGATTATCAACCTCAGTTTCACTATTATATCATAAAGTTGAATGGTGAGCATTTTGAAGAGCATAGTTTTCTCAAGATAAAAAAAGTGATGAATAATAAAAATTTAAATACAAGAACCTCCTTCTACCGCTAAAATATTAACTAGATTTCTAGCCAACTTTCGATTAATGACTAGTAAAGGTTCATCAATAAAAAAATTGTTAGAAATGAAAGATGAGGAATACTCATGAGTAAATGTGGTGCAAGTAAGTAAGACTTAGTATAGAGCAGTTCGATCTAAAGAAGATATACTTTCACAATTTCTTCTTATCTCATTTCATTTTAGTACTTGTGGTTACAAGAGTGAAGATTAATTACTTGTTCAAGAGCGTGAATAAATAAGGATCTAGTTGCATAATGAAAAGAAACCAATCCTTATATCTCCTATTTACAGTCATAGAGATCATGCTTTAAAGGGTCTAGATTAGTGTCTGGGGTGCCAAGTTTCCTTAGAGTGATTGATTACAATTTACAGCATAGATGCAGCCATTTTTGGATGCCATATGGAAGGAGTGATCCAAATGTGTGTTAGATGGAGAGTTGTAGTTTTGGCATACTTTTGCCAGAGGGTTTGGAGCAGGGAGTGACCATTGCATAGTTGTCACATAGTGACACCTTTTGTCAAAGGATCGACGACACTGTTTCTTTATTTTGCCAAAGGAATAGTATTTTTTGCCGCCACTTTTTTCAGGAGTAATTGAGAATCCCTATCCATATATAACAAAGAAAGGCATGCGGGAAGATTAATCGAGGAGTGGATTTGGATGGATAGGATGCTGATGGACAATCCAAGGGATTGTCACAGAGTGGTCGAGAGATGTTATATGGTAAGGCTTTTAGGCAGCTATCATTTTTTCGGAATAGATAAATAGAGCTTCGAACATGGACAATGGGGTGGACAGACCTTGTGAGTAAGGCTCATTAGGTGGTTAGGAAGTTAGACCGAGCGAGATCTTAGTCGACATCCTACTAAATGGGTCTTTTTTGCTCAGTTACAGGTGTGATGGACTACTCTGCAAGAAAAATGAGCAACATAAAAAATTATAATTTCAAAGTAACAGCTATATTCAACATTAGAGCTTCTGTATATGAAATAACAATATTTATTTATAGTTAGGTCAATATCACATTATTTCAATATAATATATCTTAAATCCAAACAACAATCATAAATTCAAACGCTATATCTTCATTCCAAAACATTACAACATACATATGGTCCAATTACAATATGAAATTTAGTTAATCATGGTTGGTTGAGAGGCTTTGAGGGGAATTATTCACTAATCTTGTCTCTTAAATCTTCGTCGAAAGCTACCATTTCCCAACTATCAACCTTTGATCCAATGTCTACGCCACATTTTATTGCTCTACTAACTCCCACCTTCATCTTTTTCTTTGACCACTCCTTTGTGCATACCAGTTCTCTTTTTATCATCTTCTCTCTTTTATTTCAAGGTTTGATTTACTTTTAATTTTTTTTTTACTTTCCAAATCAAAAGGATACGAGGGTTCGTATATAACTTCTATTACCCTAAACCATGTTTTTGAAATTTGACTTCCCACCCTTAATTCATTTTCTACCTCAAATCAAATAACGGATCTAGTCCTTATTACTGAATTATACCACTCCCCTCTTTGTCTCTCTTTAATAAAGGCTGCAAACTGCTATTTTTGGCCCATATGCTTGGCCCAATAACTTATAAGGCCTATTCTCAAGCTTATGTCTTACTATACAATATCACATATCAATTTTATACTATATTCCCCAATTGTTACATTACATTGCTGAACTAGAGTTCGTGAATAAATCTTAGGTGTTTATGTGTTAAAAACTACATACATAATTGTCGTTTAAATTCTGCTTCCTCATCTTGCTTTTGGCCAAGTTTCTACTTTGCTTGTTTTCCTTATGCTTTCTTATACGAAGGCATGAGCTCAAAGTCCATTTCGCTAGATCTAAAAGCTTTATAGTCAAGGTAAAAGATCTTATCTATTAAATAATAGTAGAGCAGAAGAATTTCTAGCTCTCTTATTAACTCTAGAAGTTTTCTTTGCTCTCTTTAATTATCTTTTGTTATTTTATTTTCACGTTTTTATAATTTAACACCTTATAGTTATTTAATAAGGTTGCCACACCATTTTCCACTAAATAAATATAAGAAAAAAATTTCCACAATCATTTACTAATACCTTCTCATTTATCTTCTAATATTTTACATTGATGCTCATACATTTAAATGAATTACATAATCCAAAATTTAAATAGTTTGATAAATTCAGTTCATTAACATTTAATCCATCAAAAAGATTATTAAAGAAAACAAATTCAGTATGTATACAATAGCCAATTCA
Organism: Allium cepa; assembly: GCA_030765085.1. NCBI lineage: Eukaryota > Viridiplantae > Streptophyta > Magnoliopsida > Asparagales > Amaryllidaceae > Allium > Allium cepa. The sequence goes on from CM060935.1 coordinate 959,571,905, forward strand.
ACAAATTAGAAAATCAATTATTCATTTAGATACGAAGATTAACAATGATAACAAATTTATTTTATAACCCATGCACCTAAATGAAGTTCCCATGCATAGGCCAAAAAATTTCTTTTTTTAGCTTAAAATACCCGCATTTTAAAGTTTCTACAATTACATACAAATTCTTTTCAATTCTCTCATAATATTTAATATTCTAATACATATATTTAACTAATTATGTAACTTTAAATTTAAGCAATTCAAATGAATCTAACTAACTAATATTCATTCATACATCTATTAAACCTTAAAAGTAAGGCAATTTAAATATGTATATAATACATAATTAAATATATATGAGCAATAATGTTAAACTTATCATTTTATTTAGATACAAAATTATATAAATCACAAAACATAGAATGTATTTCATAAATAATAATAATTTTTAATTTTCATTTATCTCAAAACATTTATCCTATTCTGCATAACAAATTTGTTTATAACCACTTCTAAAGGATAAATCTATATTTTACAATATTGTCATGTGAAAGCATGTAATGACCCGTATTCTACATACCGAAGGATCATATAATATTTATATTGCTTTCATATGTGGTTTTATAGTTCTAATATTTTGGGAAAGGACTCTTAGGGACATTTCACGCATTCATGATTTTTGACGAATTTTTATGCGACCATTTTGACCCTATAAGTCTTGTATGGACTATAACTTTTGATAGAAACCGGATTAGTCTTAGAAACCATGTCCATTAGATCCAGATGATGGTTTCCCCTTCCATAGGGCAATCATGACTAAGAAAATGTACTTACCGTTTGAGCTTTGAAGTTTTCTTTAATTTTGAGCAGCTTAAGTGGGTAATTAGGGTCATTAGTGCAAAGGCCTACTACCCATTTCGGTTTTTGGGTAAGTGGAGTCTGATGGGACCTCATTCCCATCATTCCACAACTCCTAAATGTAGTAAAAAACCTCCATTAACCCCTATTGACCAAAAAGCAACCCTTAAACTACTTTATTTACCACATTACATCATTAAGAGAAGATTAGCGTAAATAGAACTTTGGATTAGAGATTTGCTAATGGAAGAGCCTTGGATTCATGCCTTCTACTGTTCATTTGGAGATTTATATCTTGCTTTGGGTTTAGGTGAGTAATTAGATCTCTCACTTACTAATTAGATCATTGTACACCCTAAATTATGTTTTAAAAGTTATTTAATAATGTTAAAAATGTCGGTAAACCATATTACACCATATATGTGAATTTTAGATGATTTATACTCGGTTTGTAAAAACATGTTCTTATGGGTCCCTAATCATGTTCTGATGGATCCTTAACCTCCACCTTAGATTTAAATCTCCTTAAAATGATATATTTGGACATTTGGCTACTATTAATGCTTATATACGATGAATGTATGATTAATCTATGTTTGAATGGTCGAGAATGCCGATCAAGTGAGGATTTAATTAGGAAGAAGCTATGGATTTGTGGTGATCATAGATTCTATTCCAAAGTAAGCGCGTCAATGTGGGGCAATAAGGAAGGCCTCATAAGGTTGCACACCAAGTTTCTAGTCATTAGGAGTTCGTATAGTCAAGATATGGGCATTCAAAATACAAGTTGTCATGGATCGGTGGAGACCCATAGCACGGATCGTTGGGAATCAAAGCATGGATCAGTGGAGTAGCTTGGAGTTTGGATCGGAGCATTGGAACATGGGGGCAAGGAGTTATAGCCAAAATCATGCCACTTTGGCTAAGTGTGGGTTCGACCCCATGGATCGGTACCGATCGATTGGGGTTAGCAGAGTGTGGGATGGATCCCTATGGATCGGTCCCTATGGATCGGTACCAATCCATGGGGGTTGATCCAATCAAGGCACGATCCATGGTAGGGCATGGGGAGGTGTATTGAAGCTTACGTGTGAAGTGTAGGATCGATGGTAATGGTTCGGTGGCATGGATCTGTGGGATGGTTTGATGGTCATGGATTGGTCATGGATCAGTGGAGATCTATGAGTCTTATTCGAAACTAAACGAAATCGATGTACGGTGACAAGGAAGGCCCCATAAGGCTATGTTCCAAGTTTTGAGCCGTTTGGAGTTTATATGCTTGAATTACGACCATTACAGGATGGATCGACGACGATGGTCAATGATGATGACACTGATTTTGATAATGATAATTCCATGATGGAAAGTGATAACATTCACGATGGATAGCCACATTTAAAAATGCAGAGCAGTTGAATCGAAGGAACTATTGGATGAAATTTATGGGATGCGTGATGACATTTTATGACCAACGATGGCTGTCTAGGATAGTTCCCAACTATAACGACTTCGGGCGGGAGTTGTAAGGATAGTTTCGAGATAAGCTCTGCTATGATGACATGTGCAAAGGAATTTTTGATATTCGTATGTTATCATGTGTAGTCGTATAGCAAGGGCATGTGTGATGATATCCACTGGGTTACGAAGTATGCCATAGAGACATCACTTTGGCATATGGGAAGTCCTGGATCACAAAATGTTTCGTTCAATCTACCATGGACTGTTTACAGGGATGCAGTCTAGTTCCTGACCTACCGAGTGGCATGGATTTGAGCATCTAGAAATCGAGATGTTAAGCAGTCCTTTACTTTATGAGGTGGTCAAACGAGAATCATATATCTAATGCACTTAGTGAATGAACGTGAGGATGGATGATGGATGATGGATGAAATGTTTGTTTGATTGTTTCATCGCCTTAGGTTTGTCATACGATGTAGATATTATCGATGCAGATATCCTGACACCCTTGGTGCCTTGATGCTTAGTACACCATAATGACTGTCATATAGTAGTATATATCTTTTATATGTGCTAACTCTATAGATGCAGGGATAGGTTAGGTATGATTTTTTATACCTTTGTCCTAGTATATTGACTTTATAATATTTGTGATTTCTACCACTCACACCATACTGTTGTCCGTCCTAGGGTTTGTGCTTTGCTTTCTGTTGCTCTAGGTACTCTTAAATGAGTAGATTATGGAAGTTATTGTAAAAAGTTTCCTGGCAACGGCTTTAAAAACTTGTTCAAACAGATTTTCTATCGATTAAAAAACCATCGAATTTAATAAAATAAAGTACCGCTAGAACATGGCGTACAATCATAGCACATATGTGAGTATGTGTCGATCCCACATGAATAGAAAAAATTTCAAATTTACTCAATCAAATTATCTCGAGAGTTTGAAAGTATGTTAGCTAGAAAGTGTAAATGCTAGAGAAAAATTGCAATAAAAACTATGAGATTAAAAGGCAATTTAGAGGTAAATCCACTTTTACTTTCATATAAGTCAATATAAAATAAATATATAATCTCCCATTTCTATCACATGTAGAATTAGTTGATGTATTTATTATAAGAATGGTCTATTTGTGATATTAATTAACATAACTTATACCATCAAAGTTTAATACATCATCCAAACCCACTTGTAAAATCTAATGAAAATGATTATGAAAATAAAAATAAAATCTAATTTAAGCATGATCTATTTACCTTTTTTCGAAATAAGTAACATAGAACATCAAATTTTGATTCTATTTTCAGTTTCATTATCAAAATCAATTAGCTAGATGAAAATGTAACTTGTGTTTATATTTGATTAATTCTATCCTATTTGGAATTAACCACATAAGCTATCAAATTCACTAATAAACAACAAACTTCCATTAACATCAAAATTTACATTAAGCACAAAATAAGAGATCATAAATGAAATCATCATGTTGATTTTACATAATTCACGAGAGCTTCATTTCCCCTAAATTGATGGTGTTTATCTTCTCATGCATAAATTCATTTAAACATGAATTGATTTCAACAATAAAAAGAAAAGGAAAAGGAAAAAAAATAAAAAGGGAAGAGAGCTTATTTAAAATAAGTAAAGAGCTAACTAATTGCATAAAAATAAATCTAAACTAATTGCATAAGATAAATCTATTCGAATAACATGAAATAAAAAGAGACATGAAATAAAGTAGCATAGAAAAAGAGCATTATATAGAGTGCATAAATTAAAAGCGAAGGCTAAGAAGACATTTAAGATGAGAGAACTTTTATTTCTATTTGGTGGCTGCAACTATGCATAAAAGAAGATATCCATTACATGAACCATAAGTTGGTATTCATATAAGTCTAAAACCCTAATCTCTTTTAGGGTGCTACCAAAAATGCCATTGACTTTATTTGGCCCCCAAGTCATCATTAATGTTTAATTAGTCTTATATTAACATGTTCTTTTTCTTTTAAATGTGGTCTTTTAGAAAGTTGGTAAATGAGCTCCTCCATGTTAATTTAATGCCTTCTTTTCTTCATTCTCCTGGCTTCTGCTACTTGTGCATGCATATATCCATGAGTCATTTCCTATTTTTCACTCGATTACCTACAAAATTAAATCAAATTGTGCAAATAAATTTTCTCAAAATAAGTGCATAAACAAAATGACAGTTTTGCCCAAATGCGAATGAGTGAATGATGATTTGAAAACACTTTTGTATTTTGGTTAAAGCATATAAAAACACCTAACTATCTCCTTTATTTTAATAAAAGAAGATTAAGCATAAGAGTAATAATATGCATTTTTTACATGCACATCAGGTAGACTAGGGATATCAAGTTTAGTGAGCATATGGAGCTAGACAAGTGGCGAGCGGGGGGCTATTCTCTCATATTATTATATTTACTCATTTGCTATTCAGCTGCACAATACTATGGAGCTTGCCAGTGCCTTACTATTTAGAGATAGTTTTATAGGTTATTATTTGATGTATAACTCTATTACTTATGGTGTTAGCTCTCTATTGATCTGTATACTCTAATGTCGTGATTCATTTAATTATTCACTATCCTCCATGTTTTATGTCTGAGACGTTTTACTGCTATATTTTATTCGATGCACTATGAGATATAAAGTAGGTTCTACGATGTGTTACTTATTTACTTCATTGACGACCATCCTACATGTATGTTGGTGTCCACGATGTAAGGCAGTCCTTGTATTTGGTATTAGAGCCTAGGTTGCATTGTTTAACTTACGGGATACCGTGGTCCAGTAGAGATGGTGTAAGGTTTCTCACCTTAGACTGGATTTAGAGTCCATATTACCAAATTCACTTGAGGCCGGACCTACACGACCTCCTCTGCAATATCCACCTTTGGTTCCCCGACTAGGGCAACGTTCCATGGTGCTCGATCTCTACCATTTGTGATGGTACTAACCCAACAACCTCTTCCTCTCCCTCTTTGAGTATTGGTAGCTTTAGTACTCATTATGTACAACTTGAAAAGGCAAGAGTTATTTTAAAGAAAGAGATTATTCCTAAGGAAAGCTGAAAAAAGGGGTATAGGATTGTAGAAAATAAAATACGCACTCATATATAATACACTTGACTCATTCTAGGGTGTCACTTATCCTATCTCTAATAAGCCATACCCAACCAAAGTTAAGGTATTCGCTCAACCTTTAGCTTTAATACTAAATGTAACTACCCGGCATTTTTACCTTCGGATGTCTACACTAATATATTTATGGTATTTGTGTGTCGAACACCCAAATGCCAAAAAGGCAAGAAGTTAGGGTAAAATAAAAATAAATAGAAGTAGAATAGGAAAAGAAGAACACAACAACAGAATCTCGTAATGGTACGGTAATATATAATATCAAAAGAAAAGTACAAAGGGTTACTCTAAATACATGAATTTCAGAGTTACAAAACATAAGTATTATCATCCGTTTGGATAGTTATAATTCCCTGTCCTCACAATGCAGATATATAAATAGCTAAAACGTAATAACTCATCTTCTGAACTTTATAGTGTCCACGGTAGAGCTTTCCATACTTAGCCCACTCGAAGGAGTAAGCGAGGCTTTTAGGGAAAACAAAAACAACATGTCAAACATAAGTCTGGTATGAAAAAACTTGAGATACGTTAATACATGTAACAGTATCTACTGAGACCCTATGGATTCCTGTAACAGTTTTCTCCTTAAAGGAAACCAACCATTCATTAAGTTTAATATAGTGATATGATAGATAATGTTTAAGGTGTAGGATAAAATCATTTCAAATAGCTGTGATGCTTACATTGGTCACACTACAACATATTTAGGTTACATTTAAAACTGCTAAGGTTCGTTTGGATAATGGATTTTTCCCATAGAGAACTTATAACATCCCCCTTTTTTAGGCCTGAAACTAAGCACTGTACATGTTGCAGTCATCTATAGCATTAATTTCCAGTGATAAAATGTGGTCATGTTAATGGTATCCATAATATCATAAGCACAATATTAGGAAATAATTTTGGACATAACTTCATAGCATACTTCTACATTTCATTTCAAAGGTAATATTCCTATTCGTTACATAATGCCAAATGTTTTCTGGTTCAGATAAAACATAATTATCAAAAAATACTCCAAGAGAAACATATGAAGATGCTCCTTTATTTGATCAAAAGTTACTAATAGACAATTGTAGAACTTATCTTTACATACACTTCAACAAAATAACTTCAACACGGTGAATTAATAATATAGAAATATTCCTACATAGCTAGCCTTGCCTCCTACATGACTTCGAGAGCTTTATTTGCCCAACCTAAAATGCTCGTACTCTTGACCTACTCAAATCAAATTTTGAGCACCCGAGAGTTTAAGGGGATAATATAAACTTCGAGTCGGACAAAAAGCCTAGTGTAAATAATAACATACCATCTCGGTTTGTATATATTCAGTGATACCATGCCGCTGGGCGGAATAGGTTTCCCTTCACTAATATCCTATTTTAAAACATATCTTTTACCAAACAAATTCCTGCAATAGAACTATTTCAAATAGAAAATATAAACAATAATATGCATGCATTTTATATAGGTAATCATGATTATCCGTCAAATCTATGGACTATCCATCCCAATGTCCAGTTTTCAGAAGGTAACTACCAGCCTACATGGCTAACTCAAGACTATCAGATATACTAAATTTTTTAATCGACTGTTAAAAGAACTAGATGGTTTGTCCAAATACACTTATCTTGATGTTTATTTGATTATCTATCAGTCTCATAGTTTTGCTAGCCTAATATAAACCTAAAGGTTTTGCAAGCCAACCTATAGCCTATCTTATCTTTATGCATCCCTTTCTGTATGTACACCTAATATTAGTATTTCCCTTGATATAGCCCTGCGCACTGGAATTTTGGACTTATCAGCTAGGGGCTAACAACTGAAATATAGGGCGCTACCCTACATCGGTCCCATCCAGTTTTCTATTATCAGAGTCAAATTTATCCCATTACAATCTATCCAAAAGTGATAAGAACAATGATCTCTTTAGTAAAAATCCAGGGTTAAATTCCTTTTTCTATTTCCTTGAAAACATAATTCTTCATAAATGATTTAACCCTTGACATATTTAAAACAAGGAAAATATAACTCTTTACTTTATCCTAAAAATTATTTTTCCAAGAGAAATGTGCTTTTATAACATAATGTTGTTGAACCTTGAAACCATTTGGAAGTCACCTCACTTTGAAAACATAGGCTATATAGCCACTGAAGGTCTTCGCCCCTCTTAAATACCAAAATACGTTAAAGTCGTTGATTTAAAAGACACTGGGCTTTATAGTCGAAGACACTAAGTTGCATAGTATAGTGTCGAGTTTCATAGGTTTACATGGTCTAAGTTTGTATAGTTTAAAACATGAGAATGACAACGCTATGATAAGCAGCGTCATCACTATTTAAATTCCCAATTCGAAAGTAATAGTATAAGGGCGTCATCACTACCCCATAATATGTTAGTGAAGATAGGCGGAGTCATTACTACTATGTATAGCATTGATGATATGATCAAATGCTGTATCATTTTAAAAAGAGTTAATTTAGAAGAGTAGCTAAGTTATTGCCTTTCGGAGTCATTATCAAAACATGTGGCATCACTATCACCGCTGGAATTACTTCGAAAATAATTGGGTCAACAACGCTATGAATATGTGATACCATCAAAGTCGAGGACATATGTGCCGACATCGTTGCTAATCTATGTGAATTCATTCCACAACACTTATAAGTGATATCCTATGCATTCCTTAAAGTCGACAAAATGTAGGGGCAGCACCAATGCCTTCAGCGACGATGACTTTGGCAAGGTAAAACTGTAATTTTTAGCAAAACTTTTTTCGTTCTAATAAAAGCAACATCTTTCTACCAACTCCAGTTATTTTTCAAAATCCTATTAGCCAAAAAAAAATTTACCAAAATATTTTCTGAAATCTGCCATATGCCAGAATTTATATTTCAAAACATATTTACAATCCATTAATACATGTTAATATTTTAATATAAATATTAAGCTTTTCTAGCGTAAAAATTCATATAAAATCATAAATTCAAGGGAAAAATCCCATAAAATCAGATTTAATATCTTCTTTAACATATAAAAATTTCAAGGGTAAAGCCTTTATTTAATTATTTCTAATAATTAAAATCCAAATTAATCTATTTTCCAACCTTAGGAAATTAGCCAAATATTCTTATTAAAACATAAAATTATGAAATTAAAAACTCATTTGCAAAATAATGCTTCTAACATCGTATAAAAATTTCAAGTCATTTGGATATCATAAGATTGGTTTTCCAACATAAACATATCAATAAATTACAAAGCACTCATATAAATTCAACTAATAAAATATATTCATCCAATCAATTAAAACATGGCATAATAACATCAAAAGATTTAGACTTATACTTAAAACCAAAATAATAATTAAAATATGTGATGCATGGCTATCATTCACCTTGTTTAGTTAAAGAAGGTAGATACCTGTATTTTAATTAATTCCTCTAAGCTTTGATCTTGTTTTCCCTAGCTTTACTCCTTCTTGGATTCACTAGCAATGGCTGGCCTTGTTTACTATTTTCTTTTTTATGAATGAAGTAGTAATGGGTTAGTAAGGGATAAAGGGGTTTAGTTGAGAATGTGACCTATTTCCATTTTACCCTTAACATAATTTCTCCTTCTTATTAAGTTTTAAAACCAATATTATAAACTCATTTCTCAAGGCATGACCCCTATTAATTATCTAATCTCAATCTCCTTAGTCTTTTACATTATTTTATTTAATTTATCCAATTAAATCTCATAAACAATGTTAATTAATATCAGGAGTGTTACAGACTCCTCCTTAAAAAAAATCCCTCAAAATTATGATAAGGTACGCACTTCAAACATAAAAGCATAAATGTAAATCATGCCATCAAACAATTCAAGATATGAGTCTCTAATCTTTCTTTCTATTTCCCAAGTACAGTCTCTCTCGTGATCACTTCACTAGAGTTTTACTAATTTGATTGTCTTGTTTGTTAGCTTCTTCTCATCCCTGGCTACAACTCAAACTATTTGTCTTACAAAAGTTAGATCGGGTTCCACGAATAAAAATTCCAATGCAGTCGAAGTTATAGTAGTCTTTAGATCTCGAACACACTTCTTTATATAAGACACATGAAAAACATTATGGACTACTACCATATTGTTCGATAACTCTATCCTATAAGCGAGTTTCCCAATCCTTTTTATAATAGAAAATGGTCCAACAACCCAAGTGCAAATTTCCATGACTTCCCAAATATTATTATACCTTTCATCGGTGATACTTTGATGAAAACGTGATCTCCAATTGAGAACTTCAAGTCTTTTCATCTCTTATCTCCATAAATTTTTGCCTACACTGAGTTTCCTTCGTTCTAGCTTGAATCTATTCAATCTTTTGTGCGGCTTCTCTTACTAAATCTTGACTAAGAATTATTTTATCTCCGGTCTTTAATCAACATACGGGTGATTTTCATGGCCTTTAGTATAAAGCTTCAAAAAGAGACATCCCTATACTAGTATGATAACTATTATTATAAGAAAACCTGACTAAGCGTAGATGGTCTTCCCATGATCCTCTAAAATCTAGCACACAAGCTCTTAAAATATTCTCCAAGACTTTGCTAACTCTTTTCGTTTGCCCCTCGGTCTGTGGATAGTAAGCGGTACTCTCTTGAGATTGGTTCCTAAAACATCTTATAGAGTCTTCCATAATTCACTAGTGAACAAGACATTTATGTTGCTGACTATATTAATATGAATCCCATGCATTTCTAACTATATTCTTCATGAATAAGTTAGCCAAATTAGGTGTCGTCCTTGTCGACTTAACCGGTATACAGTGTGCACTCATAGTCAGTCTATCTACTATAATCTAGATACTTTCATTTCTTCTATTCGACCTTGGAAACCCGTCTATGAAATTAATATATATTGAATCCCATTTACAAACTGGTCTATCTAAAGGTTTAAGCAATCCACTTGGCTTTCCGTGTTTGGTTTTCACTTACTAGCAATTCAGACACTGTTTTACCAATAAGCCAACATCCTTTTTCATACCTTTCCAGAAAAGACTTCTGTTCATATCCTAATACATCTTAGTTCCTTGGATAAATAGTAAACTTTGATCAATCACATTCCCTAAGGACTTCTTTCCTTAGGTCACCGACATCGGGAACATACAATCGTCGCCCCTTCTTTCTCGACTATCTATTCTGATGAAGATAAAAATCCTTTAAATCATCAAACTTCGTTCCATCTTCGAATCTTCTAACATTTTCAGCTAGCAATGAATCATCTTTTCTACTTAGAAGCAATTCTATCGACCAATACTAGTTGAACTTCCAAATAAGATAACATTGCGGTATTCTGACTAGAACTGTCAGTCAACCTTAACTACATATTATAAGTAGTCAATGCCCCTAAGTCCTTTTATTCTATTAACATAGCTAACACCAAATTCCGATGTTTCCTATTAAGTGCGTCAATAACTCTGTTTACTTTCCCCGATGTGATTCAATTCCAAAATGATAAGCAACTATAAATTCTAGCCACCTCTACTATCTCATATTCAACTTCTTCTGAAAGAATAAGTATCTTAGAGACTTGTGTTCCGTATAAAACTCGAATTGTTCACCCAAGAGAAAATGTCTCCACACCTTCAAAGCGAATGTTATGGCAGCTAACTTCAAGTCATAAGTTGGATATCCGAATAAGACCAACAGCTGAGAAGAAAGAAAAACTCCTAATCTTATTCCACGTGCATCAATATACACCACCAAGTTTTGACTTTTATCTGGAACACCTAGCATGGGCGTGTTGGTTAATAAATATTTCAGCTTTTGGAGTGCCTTCTCAAATTTATTGTTCCAAACATACTTCACCTCCTTCCTTGTTAGCTTAGTCATCGACATTACTATACAAGAGAAATATTTGATGAATCTTTGGTAGTAGCCAACTAATCCTAGAAAACTCTTTATCTCATTCACCGTCTTGGGTCTCTTCCAATTATTTACAACTTCTATCTTAGCTGGATCCATAGACAATCCTTTTTTAAGACTGCATCACCAAGAAACTTCACCTCCTTCTTCCAAAAATAACACTTCAATAATTTCGCCTTTAACTGATGCTGCCTCAATGTCTCAAGCACTATCCTAAGATGGACTTCATGATCTCTTACATCCTTGAAATATATCAAAATGTCGCCTATGAATACAAACATGAATCTATCTTAATGCTCTTAGAAGATTTAGTTCAATAAATCAATGAAGAAAGCAGGCGCATTAATTAATCCGAATGGTATTACTAACCGCTCATACAAATCATATGTTATTTGAAATGCCATCAATGGAATATTGTATTCCACCACTGTCAATTGATGGAACACTATCACCAAATCCAATTGGGATAATACTTTGGCTCCACTTAACTGATAAAATAAATTGTCAATTTTTCGAAAAGGTTTATCGTTTCTTTATTATATTTTCATTCAACTTATGAGTACCGATACACATCCTTAATGACCCATCTAGCTTCTTCCCAAACAATGCAACCGCTGTCTAAGGCGAACTGCTTGGTCTAAAAAAACTTTTCCCTTCTAAGTCCATCAGTTGTACCTTTAACTCTTTCATCTTGGTAGGTGTCATTCTCCTAGGCAGTCTACTTATTGGTCTGTGCTAACAAGACCAATTTTAAACTCAATTGCTTGTTTCAATGGCAGTCCTGTAACAAGCTCAAAAAATATGCTAATTCTCTAACTACAAAAATCCGATTCAAATTTTCTTCCTCCTCTATCGCATCCAACAAAGCACAAACATCCAAACTCGGATTCACTATTGAGTATGCAATTCGGTTGCTACTATTAGGGTGTCTTAGTGATATTTTCCTATCTTGAAAAATATTCTAGCAACATATTTACTTAACCAATCCATATCCAATATAATCCCAAAGTCTACGAAATCAAATACATACACATGTAGGCAAATATGGCCAAATAATTCAAACTTGAAGTGTTTACAGTCTATCTTTAATGTTGCATATCCTTCTATCGGATTCACTATCCTTATAGAAGCAACTAGATAATGAGGGTTCTAGGTTAAGCTTATCTACATAACAATGAGATATAAAGATGTAATGCACTAGTATCAAACAGTACTCTAACAGGTAAGCAATGAGTCAAAAGTGTACCTTCCATCGTAGCTTTTCCTTTCTTCTCAGCTGTTGGTCTTGAGGTGGGAGGTTCCAAAGTAAACACTTTCCTTTTTCTACCTTGGACAATTCCAGACATTTGTTTTTTCAATGTCCAACTTGGTTGCAGTTAAAGAACTTAATGTTCTTCTTTCCAATGACTTCCTTTCCCTTATTGGTTCGGCACTCATGAGCATAATGCCCATTCTTGCCACACTTGTAACATATAACCTCAAACTTTCCTTTCTTGGCAACTCCACTCTTCTAAGCTCCCTTCTTCTTGTAAAACTTTCTCTTCTAATTATGTCCAACCAGATTCTCTACTAGCTTTTTATTGCCGAAAAAAGCAAGCATCTCTTTATTTCTCAAATCTGTCTCTACGACTACGTCACATGGATCCCTGAGATATGGTAAAGTTGCCATAGCAAGCTCAGGTCTCAGTCCATGGATGAATTTGACATTCCTTTCGATAATTATATCAATAGTAGCATACCATATATTGACAACTCCTCAAATATGGTTGTGTACTCAAGCACCATCATATCACCTTGCACCAGCTTAGCAAGCTTCCTTAATAGAGTTGACTTAGCGATCTCAAACATAAATATTTCTTCAAAACTCCTTCTGAATTCAACCCAAGTTAAAGCTTCCTCTTCTATTCCGACAGTAAAACTATTCCTCGGTAAAATGTAGTTCCTTGCAATTTCCTGGACAACAATCTCCTTTTTGATCATCATTCGAATCAAGATCGGTGAAAACAATAAAGTAACCAGTTCTCCATTTCAGCTGCATCATCCATTCCAATAAAGGGTTTCCCTCCAAGTCTTACATAATCCCTACTCCGAACAACATTGTTGTTAACAAGTAGAACTTTTTAATTGGTTTCTTCAGCATTTCCCCTAACTAATCCAGCAGCAGCTCCAGCTTCCATCATGTTGCCAAGAAGCACTTACATTGCACTCATATTAACCAGTGGTGTTCTAGCACCTACATTAGTAGTTGTCCATCGACCCAAATTCCTGCCAGTATTAGGCCTGCTATTTCCACTAGTAGTGGTGCTTCCTCCATCGAGTTTCACTCTTTCTTTTCTTGCCTTGGTATGTTTCTTCCTTAAGTATGCATTCGAACCTTAGTAAGATATGGAAGAACAGTCTAAGAGAGAGAGAATAGAGATAGAGCATATAATTATATATAGCAAATAAAAGTACAGTATTATAACGCAATCCTATACCCTAATCTTATTCTCTGAATCTTTTGGATTATGTTTTAAAAACATTTTACGTTCAAAAATTCTTTTTTCTTACATAAACCTATGTTTTGAAACTAAGTTGTAACATTCCCCATTTTTAGGCTTGAAACTAAGCACTACAGATGTCGCGGTCATCTATATTATTAACTTTCGGTGTCAAAATGTGGTTATGTTCGTGATATCCATAATAGCAGAAGCATAAGAATATGAAATAATTTTAGACATAATTTCAAAGAAAACTTTCACATTTTATTTAAAAATAATATTTCATATTCATTGCATAATCGCAAACGTTATCCGAGTTCAGATAAAAATATAACCATTATAAAAAGTCCAAAAGAGACATACGAAGATGCCCTCTTGGTTGATCAGTGTTACTATAAACAATTATAGTATCTTTCATTACATACACTTCAATAAAGTAATTTCAAAATGGTGGATTAATAATATAGACAGACTCCCGCATAGCTAGCTTTGCCTCTAACATGTCTCCGAAAGCTTTATTTGTCAAAACCTACTTAACCTGAAAAGCCCTTATTCCCAACCTATCCAAATAAAATTTTGAGCATACAAGAGTTTAAAGGGAAATCAAACTTCAAGTCAGACAAAAAGCATGGTATGAATAATAATATGTTATCTCGGCTTATAGATATACAGTAAGACCACCCCTCTAAGCGGAATTGGTTTTCCCCTCACTAATATCCCATTTTAAAACATATCTTTTGCAAATCAAATTCCTGCTACCAAAATGATTAAAATAGATAATATAAGTAATAAAGTGCATGCATGCTACATAGGTACTCATGACTATCCATCAAATCAGTGGACTATCCGTTCCAACATTTAGTTTTCATATGGTAACTACCAACCTACATGGCTGACTCGAGCCTACCAAATATACAAAATTTTCTAACTAACTGTTAGAAGAAAACTGGACAGTCTATCCAAATACACTTATCCATATGTTTACTTGACTATTTTCAATACCATAGTTATGCTAGGCTTACTATAAAGCTAAAAAAATTTCAGGCCAACCCATAACCTATCTTATCTTTATGTACCACTTTCTATGCGTAAACCTTCTCTTGGTCTTACACTTGACACAACCATATGCACTAGAATTTTGGACTTATCAACTAGGGGTTAATAGCTAAAGTATAGGGAAATACCCTATACCAGTCCCATCTGGTTTTCTATTTTCTAACTCAAATTTATCTTGTCATAATCTATCCAAAAATGATAAGAACAATAATCTCTTTGGTAAAATCCTATGCTAAATACCTTTTTCTATTTCCTTGAAAACATAATTCTTTATAAATCATTTCACCCTTAAAACCATATCTAAAATAAGGAAAATATAAATCTTTACTTTATCTCAAAAATATTCATGCCAAGATATATATGCTTTTACGAAATAATATTGATGAATCTCAAAACCATTTGAAAGTCACCTCACTTCAAAATCATAGGCTATATACCCAAATTTAATAAAACTATTGAATTGTTAAAGTCAGTGACCTCATCACCACTAAGGGCCTTTGCCCCTCTTAAATACCAAAATATATTAAAGTCGTCAATTTATAATAGGCTTTATAGTCGAAGACACTACGTCGCATGGCATAGTGTCGAGTTTTATAAGTTTACATGGTTTAAAGTTGTATAATTTAAAGCATGAGAATGGCAATATTAAGATAAGTGACTTCATTACTATTTAAATTCCCACTTCAAAAGTGATGGTACGAGGGCAGCATCACTGCCCTATAATATATTAATGTAGATAGGCGGAGTCATTACCGCTATAGTTATCAATGCAGACGTGATCAAAAGCGACATCATTTTAAAGAGTTAATATAGGAGAGTAGAGAGTTATTACCTTTTGGAGTTGTTATCAAAACATTTGGCATCGTTATCAATACTGTTAAATACTTTGAAAACAATTGGGTCGGTGATGCTATAAATATGCGACACCATCGAAGTTGAGGACATATGCGCTAGCATCTTCGTCAATCCATATGAATTCGTTCCATAACACTTAGAAGCGATATCCTACGCATTCACCAAAGTCGGCAATGCATAGGGGCGGCACCAATACCTTCGGCAATCATGACTTCAGCAAGGTAAAGATGTAATTTTTAGCAAAACTGCTTTCTTTTAAATAAAAGCAACATCTTTCTACCAATTCATGTTATTTGTCAAAATCCTATTGGATAATAATTTTCTTTACCAAATCTTTTCTAAAATCTGTCATATGTCAAAATTCATATGTCCAAAACATATATGCAAAACTTTAATATGTGTTAATATTTTAATAAAAATATTAAGCTTTTCTAGCCTAATAAATTTATAAAAATCATGAACTCTTGGAAAAAATCCCCAAAAATCACATAAAACAAAATTCGATATCTTACTTAATATATAAAAATTTTGGCACCAAAACTTTTATTTGATTATTTTTAATTATTAAAACCCAAATTAATCCATTTTAGAACGTTAGAAAATTCACCAAATATTCTCATTAAATCGGAAAATTATGAAATTAAAAAACACTTCGAAAGTAATATTTTCAACATTAAATCAAAATTTCAAGTCATTTGGGTATCATATGATAGGTTTCCAACTTAAATATATCAATAAATTCCATAATAATCGTTTTAATTCATCAAATAGCATATATTCATCCAATCAATCAAAAAGTGGCATAATAACATTCAAAGATTTTTATTTATACCTAAACCAAAAATTCGCAATTAAAATATGAGACGCTAACAATTATTCATCTTGATTAGTTAAAGAACAGTGAGATTTGTATTTGGTTTTGATTCCCCTAAGCAGTGATCTTGTTTTCCCTAGCTTTACTCCTTCTTGGATTCACTAGTAGTTGCTGACCTTGTTTAATATTTTCATTTTTATGAGTGAACCGATAATGAGTTAGTGAGGAATGAAGGGTTCTAATTGAGAAATGTGACCTATTCTCATTTTACCCTTAACATAATGCCTCCTTCTTATTAAGACCATTCTTGTTAAATCCTTCCTTAAGGCATTACCCATATTATTTATAAATTCTCAATTTCCTAAACCTTCTACATTGTTTTATTTAATTTATCCAATTAAATTTATTAAGTAATGTTAATTAAAATTAGAGGTGTTATAGATCTCTTCGGTCCACACCGAGTCCAATCTCCTACAAGGGTTAGAAGCACATTCCAAGCATCATATATCTCTAGATAAATTATACCGTTTAGGTGAACACAAGCGGCCTAGCGTTAGAACATAAACATGAACAATGTGAACCAAATATCATCAACTACCATCGGCCAACACTCGATAAGTATCTCTAGATATGGAGTTGATAATACCCTAACATGGGTCGCAAACCCTAGGTTGTGAGGCCTACTCTATTTTTAGTCATTTCTGATGTTGAGTTTACATTTGGCATCTTTTACACAAGTCTTCATTACTTGGACAGAATTCAAATCCTCAAATAGATTCTTATATCTCGAATAGATCATGAATAATTACATGGATTCAAGCATCTTGAACAGATCTCGAATCTCTATATAGATCCCCTTTCTTAACAGCTTCCAAACTATAGACTCGTATACTAGTTTTGAAGTGGTATTCGATAAGTAAAACACTTACCAATCCCGGACTCTACAAAACTAATCGATGGATTTTTGGTTAATTCATCTCTGGTTCATTCAGAATAAGTGAAAGCAAGAAGTGTTTTGTACCAGTACTCTTCTTCGGGGTTTATCATTGGTATGAAATCGCGAAGTCTTTCAATTACTTTTTAAGTTAATATTAGGTCAAGTTTGATAATCGAAAAATCTATTATCTAGTTAAAACAATTAATTATACAAATCATATTTTATACGCTTAACTCATTTACGGCATTCCTACTCAACTATTCCTCAACCGTGAGTGAAGCCAGATAAATTTAAGCATTGGGTGCTTCAAGCCTTACCTAGAAACTTCATTCTTGAATCTCATAAATAGATGAATTTAACTCGTCTGCTTTTAGTGTTAAGTATAATACTAATGATTTTCATAAACAATAAGAAATCAACACGATTAATATGTTTTCAAGTTTTTTCGACTTACTATTTTTTGATCAAGTAGGAATCCCATTAGGTTAGAGCTCTATGGCCCCATCCCTACTCGACATTGGTCGTCATAAATAGATAAGTCTTACTTTGTCGGCTTTTAATGTTAAGCATAGTTAATTACTTTGCAAACAAGCAATCAAATAATTAACCATTTAACTACTAAGCAATTTTAACCTTTTTTTAATATTTGTATATACTTTTAAAATACTTGAAATAATTTTAATATGTTTAAAACACTTATCCAAAATATTACTTGAAAATAAAAACTATACAATTTTCCCTTAAACTTGAAAATGACATGTTTTAAACAAAATATATCTTCTTTAAAAATTCACATTTAATTGCTAAAAATTCATAAATATCTCAAACCACTTTTGAAATACTCAAATAATAGTTAGTAAACAATTGTAAAATGATGTAACAAAATACTTAAAGTTAAATATCTTTTCAAACCTTTTAAAGTCTAAAATCAAGTCTAAATGGGGTAGTTTTGCACAAGTGCAGTTTTGGTCAATTTCGAGATGTTACTTAACTTTTTAACATTCAAACTTATAATAGCAATAAACATTCATATATTACAAATATGTCAGTAAATCACTAAGGATCTCTCTAAAAAGTTCCATAAAAATTTCCAAAAATAAGCCAATTTCGAACTGCATCTATTGCGACTATCGCTATAAGTGCACTTTCAAATCTGAGTTATATTAAAACTATGTTCAATTACAACCTATGTGCTTTGTTCCAAGACCATGCTATATGTCATGCAAGTCCATTCGAATCCATATCTATGCCACTTGCTTTTAAAGTAAGAATCAAAATCAATGTTTTCACTTATGTCCATATTAATTCAACAATGTTAATATAATCAAACAACATCATATATATGTGATATTTTCCAATCAAAATGGTGAGTTAGCTCAACGTTTATCCACAAAAACAACTGAAATTCAGGAACCCAAGTCCAAATCCAGGCTAGCACCCTCCTTTCCTCCTTCTTTTTTACTTTCCTTTGCCTTGTCTTGCCCCCAATACACCTAGATTGCTCACGGCCAAATAGAATAGGGTTGGTGTCATTCACTTTTTCAACTTCTACCTAGGTAGAAGGTTTGTTATGTGGTGGTAAGGATTTATTCCAAGTTTGAAGTGACTTTTATTTGATTTGCAAATAATTTGCTTTAGAAAATTATGACGGAGAAGAAAAAAAAAAGTCATGGATTTTCACTCTTAAGCTTTTTGAATTTGTGAATGAATACTAAGTGTATGCCCCCTCCTTATATAAGCTCCATTTAGCATATCTTAAGCTTGCCTTCACCCTCCTCCATTCCATGAAGGGTCACCTCCCATCACTTCTCTTTTAAGTTACTTCTCATTAATGCTAATTACCAATTTACCCATTTCATGATAATATTTCTTATTCATTAGAACTTTCTAGAACATTCCAAACTCAATGAAGAAGTGCGTGTGTTAATTAGTTGCTAATATGTTCACTTGACCATTAGTGAAGTGCAAGATAGTTTGAATAACTTATATCGTTCAAAAAAACTATTTATTGATAAATCGATTTTCGGTCACATTATCAATTTTTCTTCGAAGAATGTATTTTTGTAAACACTTTTCAAAAACTATTTTCTTATCATTAGCTATCAATTAAATGATGTGAAAAAAGGTTATAAAATCATACTTAGTTATATTTCAAAATCTTTCAATATTCAAAGATGAAGTGTTCGAATTTCAGGGTAGCTACATGGGTGGTAAAGGCATATGCTATCAATGTTGTTCCAACTTTGTTGAATGCTCCATCAGTGAAAGATAAGGGAGAAGGCATTATTATTCAAGGTATGCTTTTCATTTATGATGTGCCCATGCAAGTTTTATTTAATACCGGGGATTTACATTCCTTCATATCTAATGACTTAGTAGATAAACTGGGATTGAGAGCCAATAATGTTAATTGACCTTTAATTAAGATGAATCCTGTTAGAGGCTCCACTAGCTTGCGTATGGTTTGTTGTGGTTTGGTCTTATCGAGTCATGGATATTCTTTTGCTTGTGATTGCTTTGTATAGGGTTTTGTAAGGTTCGGTATTATACTTGGTGTAGACAGGCTTCATAAATATGTAATAGTGGTGGATGGGAGAGGTAGTTGGTGACGATAGGGGTGGATAAAGGGCGAAAGGTAGTGTTGGGTTTCCTGTCGAATAATGAGGTGATAGTCATCTTTCTATATTCCCACAATATCCCACATGATGAGTTGTTGACAGTACCTATCGCTAGGGAGTATTCCAATATATTCAAGGAGGTTGCCAGACTTCAGTCACACAGAGAGATCAAGTTCCTTATTGATTTAGTTAGAAATGTTAGATTAATAGTGATGTTGTTGAGGAGGATGGCACCTAGAGAGTAAAGAGATCTTGAGGTGCAAGCGGATGACTTATTGCAAAAAGGGTTCATTCACAGGAGCATATCTAAGTAGGGAGCACCAGTAGTATTCGCCATAAAGGCAGATGGCTCTCTTAGATTACGTGTTGATTAACGTGAGCTAAATAAAGTGACAAAGAACAACAAGTAACCACTCCTATGTATTGATGACTTATTCTATCAACTACATGGTGCAAGAGTATTTTCTCAGCTAGATCTTGTGATGGGATTTCATCAACTGAGGGTAGCGAAGGGGAGTGTGCTGATTACCACTTTTTTCTATGCCGTCTGGTTTTTATGAGTGGTTAGTTATGCCATTTAGGCTAACAAATGTGTCGGCATACTTTGTTAATCTTTATGAACCGTATCTTTAGGGGTTAGCTAAATAAATTTATGCTTGTGTTTATCGATGATATTATTGTCTATTCATGGACAGAGGAAGAACATAAAACACATTCGAGGATTGTATTAGAGGTGTAGAGAGAGCATTGACTAAAGGCGAAGCTCTCTGAATGTCACTTCTGGAGGAGGGAAGTGCAATTCTTGGGCCATGTTGTTTCTAAGTAGGGCGTTGCCGTTGATCCTGCAAAAGTTACATCAGTCCAAGATTTAATTAGACCCAAAAACGCTATGGACGTGAGTTGTTACTTGGGGTTAGCTTGATATTATAGATGATACATACAAGACTTCTTTAAGGTAGCAGCACCATTGATTCACTTAATGAAAAAGAATCAGACTTTTACTTGGGATGCAAGATATTAGTAGGCATTTGTGAGTTTGAAGATGAATTTGACGAGTGCACTGGTATTGACTATTCCCAGCAAAAACGAGGAGATGACGGTATACACTAATGCTTGTGGTACTAGATTGGGTGCGGTATTGATGTAGAGAGGCAAGGTTGTTGCATATGCTAGTCGATAGTTAAAGCCACATGACAAATACTCACCCATGATTTTGAGTTAGCAGTCATTGTATTTGCACTGAAGATTTGGAGGCACTATCTTTCAAGAGAGAGGTTTGAGTTTTTCACCGACCATAAATCATTGAAGTACCACTTTTCACAAATAGATCTCAACCTTCGTCGGTAGCGATGGTTAGAGTTCCTAGCCTCCTATGACTTTGATACTATATATACACCCAAGAAAGGTAACGTAGTTGTTGATTCCTTGAGTAGGATACATTGCATTTTGGGAGCTATATTCCCAGAGTGGACGTATTTAGATTATATTGCTAGTTATAAGTTGTGACCAAGATGTGAGCTAGAGCCAAAGATGATGGTGAGTTTAACTATTTGACCTGGCGTAGAGTTGAGCCAAAGGTAATAGCTAGAGGCATGATGGTAGATTAGTTGAGATCATTTCTAAGATCAAAGTAGAAGTAAAGTCTGAGGATATGAAGCAGTATGACTCTACCAAATTGGTAGGTTCCATAAAGATGGGAGATCGTTTGTTCCTGATGTCGATGGGTTAAGGGATGAGGTGCTTTATGAGTGCCATCATTGAAGATTGACAATTCATCCTGGCGTTAATAAGATGTACCATGATATGAGGCAAACCTACTATTGGAAAGGGATAAGGAAAGACGTTGGGATATTCATCTCCAAATGCATAAACTGCCTATTGGTTAAAGTGGAGCAGAAGAAGCGTAATGGTCTGATGTAATCGCTAGAAGTTTCCGAGTGGAAGTGGGAGCAAGTATCAATGGATGTCATTGATGGACTGCTGGGGACTTGAGCATGGTACGACAACATTTGGGTCATAGTCGATCGATTGACCAAGAGCACCAAATTTATACCCGTCAAGTCAAGTAGAACGGCAGCCAAACTGGCCAAACTATATGAGAAATGGATAATATGATTCCTCGGTGTTCCAAAGAGCATTGTGAGTGACGAAGACCCATTGTTCACTGGTGGGTTTGAAAGAGCTTATATGAGACATTAAAGACAGAGCTGCACCTCAACATAGCTTATCAACCTCAAACCGACGGTCAAACTAAATGAGTGAATAGTATCTTAGAGGATCTCTTGCATGCTTGCATATTAGACTTTGAAGGCTGTGGGATGATCATTACATCTTGTTGAATTTGCATACAACAACAGTTAACAATCTAGCATCGATATGGCACCATTGAAGGCACTATATGGCCAACCGTGCAATGTTTCTTCTTATTGGTAGGAAGCAAATGAGAAACTGATATTTGGGATAGATATGATTAGAGAAACATCGAAGAAGACCGAGACCACCCGACAACATATGAAAGCTTCTCAAGACAAATAGAGAAGCTACGTTGATATGAGACGTCGAGGTTTAGAGTTCTTAGTCGATGACATGGTATTGATCAAGATCTCTCCAATAAAGAATGTCACTCGGTTCAGTAATAGAGGGAAGTTGGCATCGAGATTTGTTAGTCCTTTTTCGATGTTGGAGAGGATTGGAAATCTTTCTTACAGAGTCAACTTTCTTCAAAGAAAGGCGGGAGTGCACAATGTCTTCCATGGCTCTCATTTATGGAAAATTTTGCACAACTCAAGTGTAACTATTGCACCAGATAAGCTAGATGATACCGAGATTGAACCAAAGGCTACATGACCTTGTTGGCTAATTCGTATCGTCGAACGTGATACAAAGCAGCTTAGGAGAAAGAGAGTGAAGTTGGTAAAGGTTCAATGGAGTTATAGTAAATGCGATTGAATATGGAAGACCGAGGAACGCGTAGGGACATCATATCCAAAGCACTTTACTTGGTTGATTTCTTATTTATCGCTTTACTTTCATTTACGATATCATGAAATATACCATGGCATAGTATCCTAAACGCCATGATAGTCTTAAATGCTTTTAATTTCCTTTATTGCATATATGCATGTTTAATGTGTGATGGTTGCCTATGCTAGTATATGATTGCTAGGAGTGCGGGACAACCCTGTTGAATTGGTTATTGAATTTCGAGGGCAAAATTTGTTGCGGCCCACATTTCAAAAGGTTTAAATCAACAATAATCCATACATGTCCAACTTAAACAATTCGAAACGTAGAAAATCAATGAGATTAAATAAGAAAATAATAAAAGAAAAAAAAACAAACAAAGAATCTCACAACGGAACGAAAGAATATAATAATCAGATTACAGTTCATGAAGCGGTTTACTATACATTTGACTATAATCTATAAAATATTTATTACACTTATATACACATCATGGATAATAAACAATTCAGCATAATAGCGTGATGTAGAGAACAAGAATAGTAATAATATACTAACTTGGTCTTTGTCCTCCAGAACTGATCTTTAATGCATTGGAAAAACTCAAAACCGACTTAAGCGTAATGAAAAGACAAAACACTTGAGTCAGGACTAAAATACTCTTATGTAAATCAAATCGATATCCTGAAAATATGCGTGCAATAACTTAAGAGATGTTACGAGATTTTCCATCTCCTAAGGATCCATCAAACTATATATGTAATAGTGTATGCTATAATAGATAATGTCTACCAGTAAAATAAATATCAATATAGCGTTAAGGCTTTACATTATCCCCCTTAACACAATTTTATAGCATGTAGTCTATACAGGTCCTGTAATACAATCGATAACTTCGGTAGTCAGGGAGTCCCATATAGTTACACTACTAAACCAAAGTCGTAATGGGCTCATATAAGGATAAGTATGACAAGGCATATGATGCAATGTCCAATGTAGGATTCTACCAGTTTATCCTTTCTGGCTGGTCGCAACCCATCAGTTGCCGACGGTGACTATCAATCCGAACAAAAAGGTGCACCCATCGAATACGAAATCATAATGTAATACAAGGGATCAACGTCCATAGAGGTAGCTAACCTCAGTGGCCAAACATAGACTCCAGCTTAGTCATTTTCATTATGAAACAAGTATCAAAGCTATCTATCATTGTTCTCTTACTTCATTCTAGTAAACGTCGATAATTCAACCACTGCATTCTGATATCTTCCACCGCGTATACGGTTGTCTAAGTGGTTCCAATATTGACAGAGAATATGCCAATAAGGGGTCCCAGTCTCCTTAACAACCAAATGTCGTTTTACATACCGATTGGTACTTTTACAATTCGAAAAACAATTCATACTTGATATCAAAATATCATATTTGCTTCAAAATCAAATCCATTTTGAAATCATCATATTTACTCAAAAATCATATTCAGTTTGATACGTCATTTTCACTTGAAAATATCATTTCATTCCAATATCTCAATTTCTCTTCCAAAATTGTTTTGAAATTCAACGTCGGTTATAACTTTATTTTAACCCATTTCGTATTTGAAAGTGTTCGTGCTATAGGATCGTGTAATATGGATAAACTACTTGTGCATAATAAGTAAGTAAATAGTAAAAGCAATAAAGTAAATGACACTAGGGATTTTTATACTGGTTCGAACTTCCGTTCTACGTCCAGTCCTAGACTCCTTCTGGATTTAAACTGCAAACCCTCACTTAACCCAGAGGAATTGGTTTGCACCGCCCGAGCAACCGAACTTGACTTCTACCGCCTAAGCAACCAAATAGGACTTCTACCGCTTGAGCAATGGAATAGGACTTCTATACAAATAACAAAATATCTGACTGCAAGTCAATTAATTACAATCTTCCTATAATCTTCTCCTTTATGATATATAGTGTAATGTGCTTGAGAGTTATGGAAGATAGAGTGATCAATGATCAGAGAATGTAAGAAATTTTAGTGAGGTTTGAAAACTAGAGAATAGATAAGAATTCAAGAATGTTAAAATAGTTTTCAGCTAATTGTTTGTTGAATTCTATAATCTATTTATAGAGTTTAAAAGGTTGCAACCATAGATGAAAAACTATATTTAAAAGAACAGGTGCAACCGTTGATTTTGAAAATGTTTCTCTGTGATGAAGAGAAGCGTATATTCATGAACATAGCAGTTGGAAATATTCATCCATCTGAATGAAAATAATTCAAACTTCTGAATTAGATTAAAGTGCAAGCTTTTAGGCAATTTTTGGCCTTATTCAGACGTCTGAATATATTCATTCAAACGGCTGAATATTGTGAAATAATATTTTAGTTTCAGCATTTAGACATCTGAATGAATGCATTCGGCCGTCTATATTCAACCATTTGTGCATGTTTGTGCATGTGTGTGTGTGTGTGTATCAATTCAGGAGAGATTTTAACAAAACTTAATTGAAATAAAGACTCTAGACACAACATAATCAGCTTCAAAAACTCTGAATATGCATCTGCGACAAATCTCCTACAAAAGTGATTAGTATACACAGAATATTTTATATAGCTTGCCCTAATCAAAACAATGTAAAATCGAGATTCCAATAGTATTTAATGTAAGATCTAAATATTAAAATTTTACCTTTTGACCAGTTTGAATTTATAGAAAATAGTTGAATAGTTTTAAAATAGCTTGAATAGTTAAAATAGCTTAATAGAAAATAGTTTGAATGTTGAAACTAGTTTATATACTAAATAGTTTGGAAAATCAAATAATTTGAATATTTAAGAAGATAGATTTTAAACCGTTCATATTAAAATAATTTATTTGAATAATTTCAAAGTCAAACTGATTTAATTCCCAATTTTCCCATTTCAAATCAATTTCAAAATTCCATTCCGATTTAATCGATCCCATTCCGATTTCAAGTCGACATCAATTTCAATTCGAAATTAATTTCAATTTCAATTCCAAATTAATTTCAATTCCAACTGCAAATTAATTTCAACTCCTATTCCAATTTAATTTAGATTTCAACTGTCTAATTTAGCAATTAAATTTCAAATCAATTCTTAAATTTAAACCATTTCGATTTATATAAATATCGAGTTCGATTTCCAAATTATCGATTCAAATGACTTAAATCAATTTGACTTTCAATATTCTATTAAAAATCCAAATCTTCAAATATAATTCTATTCCAATCTAAACTTTGAAATATCGTTTATATTCTTTTACATAACAATATTCAAAATTCGCATAAAAGTCTAATATTTTAAAACGAATCAATTTCTACAATCCAAATCATATTTCGATTATAATTTCAAAATCTCAACTTTAATTATTCAAACAATTTTGTTTACAAAATTTAAATCTCAACAGTTCGAGCTCTAGTTCAAAAATAATTCGATTTCCATAAATTCGATTTTTATTTCTTAAAATCAAATCATTCAAATAATTTCAAAACAAAAATTTCAAAATCATTTAATTTAACCAATCCGGTATCCTTATATAATTCTCTATCTTATGGCCAAGTGAATCCATCATTTCAATGTAATTCCAAGGATGGATATATATCATTTCAATTCAAAATGAATGTAGTAGGTATATATCATTTCAACCAATTTCTTAATTTATTCAAATAGTTCAATTTACAGTTCTATATACTGTAAATAATATACAGGATGATAACTTAATATATCAAAATAAATAAACATCCAAATATTAAGCAATAGCATCCATCACAACCAATCATCCAAACAGTCAATAAAATTCACACAATTTCATAATTATTAATATTGGTATTTTACGGGAAATTAAATTCTAATTCAATTTAACTATCAATTCAAATTCTATCAATTAATTAGCTGTCGATTTAAATGTCAATTAAACTTATCAAACAACAATCGATAAATTTCAATCACTTCATGATATAAATTTAACTAACATAACAATTATTTCAGTTAGTTGTGAATGTATAAAAACTCACCTTCTATTTTAAATTGAAAATTTCTCAGCTTCAAATAAATTTCAAACCAACTTCATGACGTAACCTTCGTCGATACGATTCCACGTCTCCTGTTTCGCCCAAATCGGACCCTGTATGCAGAAGTTTCGTAATAATTAATATAAAGATAAAATTTAAAAAAAATCAAAATAAAAATAAAAATAAACAAATTTAAGTAACACCTTCTTCTTGTTTCATACAGCACGCTGTAACCCAACATGCACTCGTCCAAACTTCCTAACTCATGCACCAACGTCGACTAAACGACTATCGATGACCACTAGCCTTAGCTAAGCTCCACCTCTATCCCAAATGCCACGAACTTTGGTGCCTCATAGCTCGAGATCGAGCCCTAAAACTGCCACCCCTTCTCCTCAAAATTGTCGTTGACATGCCACACTAAATCCTATCATTGTCGTACGGATGTGGAGATGAGATCGAGACCAAACTCTTTTGTTTTGGAACCATCAAAGTTCGTTGAGCGGGTTGACAGAAAAAGAGGAAAGAAGGAGGAGAAGTATCGACCGTTGGAATTACAATAGGTGGCGGCTATGTTTTCTAGGGTTTCCAGAAATTTAAATAATAATTTATCTCGTAATGCATGTCGCATTTATGTAGTTAGGTCCAAAACCATCCGAACTCCAATCGAGGCGTGCCGCTTGGCATTTATAATATTTTACTCACATTCCGCATGCAATGGAACTAGTTTCTAGGTCTAATTCAGTCGTATGTGGAAGATAGCTTTTCAAAGTCAATTTATTTTATCGAATTCCTAAAATTAATTTCTACGAGTTTCATACTTCCATGGCCAAACGACAAGTCCGATCGCTACGAAACTTGAAATCCTACAATAACTCATTGTTACGGATCCGATGAAACTAGTTCCGTCGAAATGCGAGATAGTTGCCAAAATGGTTATTTTTACTTGTTAATTAAAATATAAAATTTTCAAATTTTAATTATTCACATTTAAATCTAATTTTAAATGTTAACCATCTACATTCATATTTAAATAAAATTTAAATTAATTTCCAATACCATTTTCATTCATCCTTAATAGAGGATTCAATTATTTGAATAATTTTCAATTTTTAAATTCAAACGATTTAATTATCTATTAAATTATCATATTAATGAATAATTCAACAATTATTAACAATCATAAATTTCCAAAGGAATTTAGCTATCAACAATTATTTCCATCTCAATAATTCAATAGTTATGATCCAATCCTAATTATTAACTATAATTTTATTTCAATATAAATAATTCCTAAATTTTCGAAATTGTTTATTTCAAAATTATATTCAAGTTCATATCCAATAAATACATTAAAAAATTGTTAGATTTTATTTTTAACCATTTTTATCTAATAAATGTATCAAATCCAATAATTTAAAACAGCTAAAAATAAGGGTCGTGACATACTCCCCCGCTCAAATCTTTTCGTCCTTGAAAAGACGTTAAGTAAAGAATTTAACCTATATATTATTCAAAATAATTAGCTTATAAAACATAAATATCCTATTGGAAAACCTTTATTATGCTCTTGCTACACCACCTCGATATCGGTTTTATGGAAAATATAACTTATGTATAAAATTAAGCTATCAATTTTTTTAAAAGACTTCAAAAAATTTCAAACTCCTAGATTTTCAAAAAAAATCGACAGTCACCTTTGCGCGGCTCGATCGAAAAAAATTTACAATATAATCTATAACACAAATATACCCAATATATATCAAATATATATCTCATCTCAATGATGAGGCATCCCGAAGGGAAAAATATAAAATTGCGGTATGTCATCCGAGGTACATACTTATTAATAATAATACGAGTGAGTTTGCTCGAATAAAGCAAAGAAAAACAACCTAACGCGTAATCGAGCTCCAAAAGCGAGCATGCACCCTTCTGTTCCTACTAAACACTCAATAACCAAATGAAAACATATATATAAAAAGTAAAATCAATATATAGCATGGATTATGCAATAACCAAAAACGAATATAGCAAATGCAACAAATAAACATCCAACATACAATATCCATCCAATCTTATTCACAACAATACCAATTCACGCTTCTGAATGTCAATATTCAGTTTATTATACTTTCATTTCCCATCAATATTAAATTAATTTACTTTTAACTCTTTGACATTTATTCCATCTATACACAATGATTTCAACTTACAAACATGGAATTTTTTCGAATTTAACCGGTTCACCTTAAGTTTATTCACGTTCAATTGATTAACGTTATCATTCAATGGGTTTTTATTCAATTCATTCGCTTTAAATTTTACATTCAACTAATTTGGTTTCAATCCATTTTTATTCAATCAACCTATATTCATTGCATTCACATTTTGATTGATTACTATTTAATGTATTTACATCCAATCGTTTTACTTTCAATTGATCAATATTTATTCTAATGACATTCATTTTATTTATCATCTAATGATTTTCATTCCATTTAATCTTGTTAAGTTAAATTTTATTTCATTATCACTTAGTATTATAATACTAATATTATTTACAAACCATTTGAGTTTATTACAAACATTTTACAAAATTGCAACTCATTTTATTATTATTCCATAATTTAAGTTCATATTAATCCATTGATTCACTTAATTAGTTTATTTCATAAACTTAAATTCATTTTAATAATTTTATTTTGGTAAATTTTATTTTATAAATAAATTTACTCCATTAGTTTATTCGTTTATTCAAACTCATATGATAAATTAACGTAAGCAATTTTTTTCTAACTCCAATTCATATTAATAAAAAAAAATCTATCACCATCAATTTTATCCAACTCCTCTTAAGTTAAACTTTAATTTGTACTTTATTTCCTAACCTATTCTATATTCAATAAGTTACCATTTAATTTTTATTAAAACTACCATTTTCATTTAATTTTTTACGTCGAATTTAAATTAAATTCAATCACTCACATTAATTTTTCAATTTCTTTCACAACTAAAATTACATTTCATTATATAATTCAAGTTCGCATTGATTTTTTATTCATTTTAGCTCAAGTGAAAGTAATTCACTTTTATTAATATTAATTTAAAATTTATTTCATTTTAATCCATTACTCATTTTATTTAATCTTCATCAAGTTAATTTTTTTTATCATTCACATTCAATAATTTTAAATTTGTTTTTAGCTTACTAATTCTTAAATCTATAAGTTAGACAACTATTCATTTAAAATTTTATTTTATCTAATTCATTTCAAATACATTTCATTTATTTAAGCTTCTTGAGTTAGACATCATTTTATTCACTTAATTTCACTAACTCCGCTTAATTAACATTTCTTAGGTTAATTATTTTATTTCATTTCTCGAATTCAAATTTTCTTTTATTCGCTTAAATAAAATATTCAACGGTTTTAAATTTTGATTTTTATTTCCCTACTTCGAATTCATAAGTTATAAACTCATTTTTATCTATACCATTTTCAATTATAAGTTCAAAACTATTTTCATATATTTATCAAATCATACTAAGAATATTTTCCACAACAAAACCTGTTTTAATTGAAAATAAATTTCTTTGGGCAGTAATTCTCACACAGAAACTCGAAGATGGATACTGGTGATGCTAAGTCATCCTTAGAATTTATTTTCCAACGACCAAAGCAAGTTTAATGCTTTTCGATTTTTCAAATATTTTTTCAAAATATTTTTTTTAATCAAAACTCTTTCAAATATTACTATTATTAAATTTGAAGGTTCGAAAACAATTTTGAAAACAAATGGATTTTTAATTCTAAAATTCTCAATTTTTAAATCCTTCTATTTGCAAGCTATATTATAAATATACTTGTACAAATTCCATTACCTTATTACCAAAATATTTCAATAATTTACAACTTTGTCATTTTAACTAATTCTTATTTTAATTAGATTTCAATTCAATCTAATTATCAAATGCTTCATAAAATAAAATTCATTAAGTATTCATTTTATTTTAAATCAACTAATAATCTATGATAACTAAATATTATCATCGCCTGACAACTAACATTCATTAGTAATTAACCTTTTATACATAATATAATTTAGGTAAAATTATTTCATTTACTCGATTTTAAGATAATATTATATCGACTTGCCTCGTTTAAGTGTTTAGAATCCCTATCGATAACACGACATCCTGCAATCGACCAGAATTTATAAATAACTCATTGGATAGGTAAACACAATGCAAAACATTTTATAACATTAACAAGTACGCTCTCTCATATATATACAGATTTAAACAGACTCATTCTAGGGTATTACTATCCTATCTCTAATAAGTCAAATCCCACAAAGTCAAGTTTAATGCTAAACCAAAGCTTTGACACCAAGTGTAATGACCCATATTTCGGAAGTTTTAAATCGAAAATAATCCATATATGTCGAACTTAAACAATCCGAAACGTAGATAATCAATGGGATTAAATAAGAAAAATAAGAAAATATAAATAAAACAAACACAAAATCTCACAACAGAACGAAAAAAACATAATAATCAAATAACAGTTCATGAAGCGGTTTACTGTACATTTGATTTTAATCTATACAACATTTATCAGAGTTATATACACATCAAGGGTAATAAATAATCAATAGAATAGTATGATGTAGAGAATAATAATAGTAATAATATACCAATTTCATCTTCGTCCTCCAGAACTGATCTTCAATGCACTGGAAAAACTCAGGACTGACCCAAGCGTAATAAAAAGACAAAGCACTCGACTCAGGACTAAAATACTCTTATGTAAGTCAAATCAATATTACAAAATATGAGTGCAATAACTTAAAGAGATGTTATGGGATTTTCCATCTCCTAAGGATCCATCAAAATATCTATATGTAACAGTGTATGTTATAATAGATAATGTCTATTAGTAAAATAAATATCAAAATGGCGTTAAGGCTTTACGTTTTCCCCCTTAACACATTTTTATAGCATATAGTCTATGCAGGTTCTGTAACACCCAGTAACATCGGTACCCAGTGAGTCCCCTATAGGTATAGTACTAAACCAAAGTCGTAATGGGCTCGTATAAGGATAAGTATGACAAGGCACATGAGGCAATGCCTAAGGCAATATTCTACCAGTTTACCCTTTCTGGCTAGTCGTAACCCATCTGTGGCCGATTGTGATAATCAATCTAAACAAAAAGGTGCACCGATCGAATACGAAATCACAATAGTAATACAAGGGATCAACGTCGCTAGAGGTAGCTAACCTCACTGGCCAGACATAGGCTTTTACTTTAGTCATTTAGTTATGACACGAATGTCAAAGCTATACATCATCGTTCTCTTACTTCGTTCCAGTAAACGTCGCCAATTCAACCACTACATTCTGGATATCATCCACCACGTACACAGTTGTCAAAGTGGTTCTAACATTGACAGAGAGTATGCCAATAAGAGGCCCCGGTCTCTTTAAAAACCAATACACATCGGTCGCTGCTTTTACAATTCAAAAAACAATTCGTACTTGATACCAAAATATCGTATTCGCTTCGAAATCAAATCCATTTCGAAATCATCATATTTACTCAAAAATCATATTCAGTTTGATACGTCATTTTCACTTGAAAATATCATTTCACTCCAATATCTCGATTTTGCTTCCAAAATTATTTCGAACTTCAAGTTAGGATATAACTTCGTTTTAACCCATTTCATATTTAAATGAAAGGTTTAAATATAAACATATCAACTTCTGACCAGTTTGAATTTTTAGAAAATAGCTGAACAATTTTAAAATAGCTTAAATAGTTTAATAGAAAGTAGTTTGAGTGTTGAAAATAGTTTATATAGTAAATAGTTCGGAAAATCAAATAATTTGAATATTTAAGAAGATAGATTTTAAACCTTTTATATTAAAATAATTTATTTAAATAATTTCAAAGTCAAACTGATTTAATTCCCAAATTTTCCATTTCAAATCAATTTCAAAATTCCATTTCGATTTAATTGATTCAATCCCGATTTCAAGTCAACTTCAATTTCAATTTGTAATTAATTTCAATTCCAATTCCAAATTGATTTCAATTCCAATTCCATATTGATTTCAACTCCAATTCCAATTTAATTTAGATTTCAACTGTCCGATTCAGTGATTAAATTTCAACTCAATCCTTAAATTTAAACCATTTTGATTTATATAAATTTCAAGTTCGATTTCAAAAATATCAGTTCAAATCACTTAAATCGATTGGACTTTCAATATTCAATTAAAAATCCAAATATTCAAACATATTTCTATTCCAAGTTAAACTTTGAAAATCAGTTATATTCTTTTACTTAGCAATATACGAAGTTTGCATAAAAGTCCAATCTTTTAGAACAAATCAATTTCTGAAATCCAAACTATATTCCGATTATAATTTCAAAATCTTACAATTATTCGAACAATTTTTGTTTACCAAATTTAAATCTCAACATTTTGAGCTCCATATGAAAATAATTCGATTTCCATGAATTTAATTTATTTCTTAAAATCAAATCATTTAGATAATTTCAAAACAAAAATTTCAAATTCATTTAGTTTAACCAGCCCGGTGTCCGTATATAATTCTCTATCTTATAGCCAAGTGAACCAAATATTTCAATTTAATTCGAAGGATGGATATATATCATTTCAATCCAAAATAAATGCCATAGGTATATGTCATTTTAACCAATTTCTTAATTTATTTGAATAATTTAATTTACAGTTTTATATACTGTAAATAATATACAGGATGATAACATGATATTTTAAAATAAATAAACATTCAAATATCAACCAATAGCATCCGTCACAACCAATCATCCAAAAAGTCAATAAAATTCAGATAATTTCATAATTATCAATATTGGGTATTTTGCGGGCAATTAAGTTCAAATTCGATTTAACCATACATTCAAATCCTATCAATTAATTAGATGTCTATTTAAATGTCTATTAAACTTATCAAACAACAATAAATAAATTTCAATCACTTCACTATATGAATTTAACTAATATAACAATTATTTCATTCAATTATGAATGTATCAACACTCACCTTCTATTTGGAACTAAAAATTTCTCTACTTCAAGTAAATTTCAAACCAAATTCAGGATGTAGCCTTCATCGATACAATTCCAACGCTTCCTGTTTCACCCAAATCGGACCACATATGCAGAAGTTAGTAATTAATATAACATTAAATTTTAAAACAAAATCAACAAAAATAATAAAATTAAACAAATTTACGTTACACCTTCTTCCTGTTTCACACAGTATGCCATAACCCAACACCCACTTATCCAAACTTCCCAATGCAAGTACCAATGTCGACCGAATGATGATCGATGAAAACTAGCCTGAAGCCCCAGCCAAGCTCCACATTTATCCCAAACGCCACGAACTCCGATGCCTCGTAGCTTGAGATTGAGCCCTAAAACCACCGCCCCTTCTACTCCAAATTGCCATTGACATGCCATGCTAAATCCTATCATCAATGTACGGGTGTGGGTAGGAGATCGAGACAAACTCTTTCGTTTCGGAACCATCAAAGTTCGTTGAGTGGATTAGCAGAAAAAGTGGGAAAAAGTAGGAGAAATATCGGCCGTTGAATTATAATAGGTGGAGGCCATGTTTTCTAGGTTTCTAGAAAATTAATTAGTAATTCATCTCGTAATGCGTGTCGTATTTATATAGTTAGGTCCAAAACCATTCGAACTCCAATCAAGGCGTATCGAATGATGTTTAATTGTTTTACCCCCATTCTAAATGCAATGGAACTAGTTTCAAGGCCTAATTCGGTATTATGTGGAAGATAGCTTTTCAAAGCCAATTTATTTTATCGAAACCCTTTAATTGATTTCTGTGCGTTTCAAGCTCGCATGGCCAAACGATAAGTTCGATCGTTATGAGACTTGAAATCCTACAATAACTCATTATTATGCATCCGATGAAACTGGTTTCATCAGAATCTAAGACATATGTCAAAATGGCTATTTTTACTCGTTAATTAAAATATAAAATTTTCAAATTTTAATTATTCACATTTAAATCCAATTTTGAATGTTAGCCTTCTTTATTCATATTTAAATATAATTTAAATCAATTTTCGATACGATTTTCATTTATACTTAATATAGGATTCAATTATTTGAATAATTTCCAATATATAAATTCAAACGATTTAATTATTTATTAAATCTCCATATTAATAAACAATTCAACAATTATTAACATTCATAAATTTCCAAATGAATTTAGTTATCGACAATTATTTCCATCTAAATAATTCAATACTTATGATCCAATCCTAATTATTGACTATAATTTTATTTCAATATAAATAATTCCTAAATTTGCAAAATTGTTTATTTCAAGATTTTATTCAACTTCATATCCAATAACTACATTAACGAATTATTAAATTTTATTTTGAACCAATTTTATCTAATAATTATATCAAAACATATAATTTAAAGCAGTTAAAAATACGGGTCGGTTATAAAATCCCTAACGGGATGGGGAATGTATTGACCTATATTTTTTGTGTATTGGTGGATTGTAGAATATTATATTAATTTCATGTAAAGTCATATGGTTCTAATATTTTAGGAAATGACTCTTAGGTACATTCCCCATATCCATTATTTTTGGCGAATTCCTGTGCGACCATTTTGGTCCTTTAAATTTTTTATGGACTATAACTTTTGATAGGGGCCAACTTAGGGTCTAAAACCTCTTCCATTAGATCCGGATGATGGTTTCCCTTTTTGTGGAGTGATCATATTAAGAAAACAGACTTGTTGTTTGAGGATTATGGCTATTTGTAGTTTTCTTTGATTTTGAACAGTTTAAGTGGGTAATTAGTGCTAAGGCCCATAATCCATTTCGATTTTGGGGTAAATGGATGTTGATGGGACCTCATTCCCATCATTTCACGACTCCCAAAAATAGTTAAAAACCTTCATTAATGCTTATTGACCAAAAGTAACCCTTAAACATATTTTAATTATCCAAATTGCATCATTAAGAGAAGATGAGCGTAATAAGCACTTGGAATTAGAGATTCGTAATTGGAGGAGCCTTTGATTTCGTGCCTTCTACTGTTCAATTGGATATTTGGGTCTAGCTTTAGGTTTAGGTAAGTGATTAGATCACTTATTTACTAATTAGATCATTATACATCCTAAATGATGTTCTAAAAATGTTTTAGACTATATTACACCATATATGTGAATTTTAGATGATTTAGACTTGATTTGTAAAAACGTGTTCTTATGCATCCCTAACCATGTTCATATAATATCTAACATCCACCTTAGATTTAAATCTCTTCAAAATGATATATTTGGATATTCAGATGTTGTTAATGCTTATATATGATGAATGTATGTTTGCTCTATGTTTGAAGGTTGAAAATTCCAATCAAATAGCGACTTAGTTAGGAAGAAGCTATGGGTCAGTGGTGACCTTATGAATTGGTGGTGATCCCTATGAATTGGTGATGATCCATAAATTTTATTCCAAAGTAGGTGCAATCGATGTAGGATAATAAGGAAGGCCTCATAAGGTTGCACACCAAGTTTCAAGTCATTTGGATTTTATGTGGTTAGTGGGGATCCATAGCATGGATCAAGGGGGATCAAAGCATGGATCAGTGGAGTAGCTTGGAGTATGGATCGGGGAATGGAAACATGGAGGCAAGGAGGTGAAGCCAACATCATATGATTTTGGCTAAGTGTGGGATCGTTCCCATGGATCGGTACCGATCCATGGGGGTCGACCCAATCAAGGCATGGTCCATATTAGGGCATGGGTTGGTGTACTGGAGCACAAGCGTGAAGTGTGGGATAGGTGGTGATGGTTTAGTGGCCATGGATCGGAGGGGATAGTTCGGTGGTTATGGATAGTTGGGGATCTATTAGTTTTATTTTAAACTTGACGAGATCGATATGGGGTGGCAACGAAGGCCTTATATGGTCATGTTCCATGTTTCGGACCATTTGGAGTTGGTATGCTCTAGTTACGACCATTAGCAGATAGATCAGCGGCAATGGTCGACGATGATGACATGGCGTCTTACGATAAGGATTCTTTGATGAGAAGCGATGGTTTTGATGATGGATGGACACATTTCACAATGTAGAGCAATCGGATCCAAGGAACTATAGAAGAAAATTTATGGGATGCACGATGACATTTTATGACTACAGATGGCTGTCTAGGATAGTTCCCAACCACGACGACTTCAAATGGGAGTGGTAAGGGAAATTTTGAGATGAGCTTTGCAAGGGTACGTATGCAAAAAGATCATTGATATTCATAATTTTCGATATGCCAAGGTGAAGCAAGGGTATGTGTGATGGCATCCGTTGGGTTACGGAGTATTTCTTGGACACTTCACTAGGGCGGATGGGGAAGCCCGGGATCGCATGATGTTTTGACCCATTTACCTCGGATAGTTTACAAGGAATCTGATTCCTTACATTTCGAGTAACATGGAATCGAGTATCCAAGAAACCGAGATGTTGATTAGTCCTTGACTCTATGGGGTGGTCATACGAGAACCATATATCAAAGCACCAAGTGAGTGAACATGCAGATGGATGCTATGTTTGATTGATTGTTTCATCACGTTAGGGATGTCACAAGATATGGATATTAGCGGTGCATATATCTGGACACCTTAGTACTTGGTGCATAGTACACCATGATGACTATCATACAGTAGCTTATATTTTTTGTATGTGCTAATTTTGTGGATGCAGGACAAGTCATGTATGATTTTCCATACTATTTGTCCTAGTATATTGACTTTATAGTATTTGAGATTTCTACCGCTCACACCAGATTGTTTTCTGATCTGCAGTTTTATGCTTTGCTTTCTATTACTTTGGGTACTCTTAAATGAGTAGTTAGGGAAGATCAGGTCTGGTGAGCTTATGGAGCTGGATATGTGGCGAGCTAGAGGCTATTCTCTTGTATTATTATATTTACTCTTTTGCTATTTCGCTGCACAGCACTATAGAGTTTCCTAGTGCCATAATATTTAGAGACAAGTTTATGAGTTATCATTTGATGTATAACTTTATTACTTATGATGTTTATTGTATGGATTTGTGTATTCTGATGCTCTGATTAATTTGGTTACTCACTGTCTCACCTATTTTATGTCTGAGATGTTTTACTATTATATTTTATTCAATGCGCTATGGGATATACAACAGGTTCTGTGATGTGTTACTTATTTACTTCATTGATGACCATCCCGCATCGGCCGACCACTGCTACAGCACGCTACACAGGTATATTGGATGTCGGCGATGTAGGGTGGTCCTCACAATACATGTATTACATGGATAAAAATTAGGTTATATAAACAATCTCATTTTCAACATGATATTAAACTTTACCTAGCTCATAATTCAACTAAATGCTACATTATCAAAGTTGCAAACATGCCCCTCTTACGATAATAAGAAATCTATGGTTAATGGCAAAGTTTAACTTGGTTAAAAATTGAAAATTTAAATTCATGTATAGATAAGCTGGCCATAAGATG
Organism: Allium cepa; assembly: GCA_030765085.1. Taxonomy (NCBI): domain Eukaryota; kingdom Viridiplantae; phylum Streptophyta; class Magnoliopsida; order Asparagales; family Amaryllidaceae; genus Allium; species Allium cepa. The sequence goes on from CM060935.1 coordinate 959,610,628, forward strand.
AGCTTCTTAACTAAAAGTGTGTATAAAGTTCTTCTCAATTATCTCATTTTTTTACGTTCAACTCCTTATATTTAATTAGTTAACTTAATGATTAATATACATTATCCAAATAAATTCTATTATGAAGTATCCATTTAACTCCTTAAAAATTAACAATTCAACACACACACATGCACACTGTCAACATTCATAATAACACAAATGGTAAAGTTATTTTTTTCATGCATGTATTTATAAAGTATACTTATCATAGAACATTAGTGTAATGACCAGGAATTTCACCGCTTTGATTTGGGAATATTTAATTAATTTTAAATATTCAAATAATATATTTTATAACTAAAATAAAACTTTTTTAAAAAGTAAAAATATGATATTGAAATAGGTTTTTAAATTCGTTTACAAGATTATATAGTTCGAAGAAACATTGAAAATGTGACCAAAAATCGTTTTTCGAATTTTCATCAGCTAAAAGTTGTCGAAAATTTTGTGGACCTTGAGTAAATATATTTAGATACATTCACGAAAAATTAGTATATGGTTTCATATATATATATATATATAAATGTATGTATGTATGTATATGCATGCGTGCGTGCGTGTATTTTCTTAAGTTAATATAAAAGTGAGATGTGACTCGTTATGTAAAGTTAAATATACTTAAAAATTTAGCTAGTCATTTACATTCACGAATAATTAGTATATGTTTTCATATATATATATATATATATATATATATATATATATATATATTTGTATATACACACACACACTATGTATGTATGTATTTTCTTAAGTTAATATAAAGGTAAGATGTGACTTGTTATGTAATGTTAAATATACTTAAAAATTTAGCTAGTCACATCACTAAAAACATAAGTACAATGTTATAAATGCATGTTAGCTCAAAGTATTGAAGTAGGGACAAGATTTTCGTGATTTTCAAGGATGAAGGAGGCATGATGACGAGGTGGAAAGGCTTGAATGGAGGGTAATGTTCGAAGGGGTATTTTAGTAATTCATTTATACCATTTCATATAAAAGCCTTTTCTCGTTTTCTATTCACGTTCATTTTCATTTCCTAACTTTTGTATTATCTTTCCAAACCTCTTAAAACTTATTAATGGATTATTATGTTGGTTTTTAAGATTATATAAAAATCAAAAGTTTCAATTTTTTTTTCAAATATTCAAACTTGTTTTAAAATTCTTTCTTCTTCATTTTGATCCCATTTCATTCGGCCATAACTTTTATATTCAGTCCACTATCATCTTATGGATATACTTAACATTGGTTTACCATTTTCATTACTTCAATCTTCTACAATTACCATCTTAATTTATATTAACTGCAACATTTAAGTAGATTAATTGCAAGTGATTTTCAATTTAATTTAAACGGATTAAATATAGAATGACAATTTAAGCAATTATTATTCATTTATAATTCAAACACATTTCCAAGTCTATTATATACAAACAAAAGCAAATGAATTCACATACTGATTAATCATTCTATATTAACCAATTTGAATTAATTTCACACAATTTTACCATTAAATATAACATTTTTTTATTTCCTTATTTACAATTTATAACCAAATTTTGTATTTACAATCATTTCAATTAACTGAAATTTTCATTAAAGTAGTTATATATAACCTTACATTAACATTATTACACTTTATTCTAGTTATTTTACTTATTAATAAATCAAAAACTTTAATTTCTTCCAATATTAACACCAACATCTTATTCAATTAAATATTTTTAATTATCTAAAATTACGAGTCGTTACACATACAATACTTGTGATAATACGCCAGTGAAAAATGTTTTATGCGATCAAGAGTACGTGATTACAGTTAATTCCTTGAGACAAAATACAAGATTATCCAAAATAGAACCATGAGTTTAGAAATGTAAAAGCCCACATAAACTCAAAAAATTTAAAACCCCACATGAAGTTGTTATTTTGAAAAAATCTTTACTATAGCAATTTCTTTAATTCATTATTTTCCTACAGTTAGACAAAGAAATAATCAATATAAGATATAACCACATGAAAATTCGCAATAGATAACATCGTTTGCTGTGGTGGCGTACAATCATAATTATACAATATAACAACACATTTATATTAACAACAAAACCTTTAGCTAATCCCTTAAGTTCAAGTGAAATATACACATAGCAGTCCTTTTAGTAATGCTTTAGTTTCAAAATGTTCGTTCTACACAAAATATAAGCAATAAATTATCGTTGCTTTAATTTATTTTTTATTTCTACAATGATATAGATTTTTACTATTTTGGTGCATTTACATTTGTTAATGGTGAAAGTTTTGACATACAGGGCTATGATATCTAAACATTAATTATGCCATGGCTATAATATAAGTAAGTAATAATTTCCTTAAAGCCTTTACCATTTCTAGACCACAACAAGAAAAAATTAATGTAATGCATGGAAATAATAGATCATATTTGTATTTTTAGGCCATTATTAATGCAGTGCATGGACTAAAATTTACTGCACCTAAAAGTAACAAGTACAGTATCTCGACGTAGGATCAGATTGAAGTTCACACATCATCATTAGACATGAAAAAGGCATTTAGGAGCATCAAAATCAACTGGAATTCTGATCCAAAGCTCATCTAATTTAAACTAAGTTGTTTTCATGAACATAGTTAATGTTGATATTACTTTACAAGTGCTGAAGGACTAAGAAACAACAAAAGATGATATATATTCCAATTAATATAATAAGCTCAAAATCTCAATTTCCATTGCAAACCAAAATACCAAAAGAACCATTGTCTAGTTTTTCTCCATATATTTTTCCAGTATCTATTTAAGTCGAATGCACATGTCATAGTGTTTCTCTAATAAATTCTTTTATGCATGCATTTGTTCACATAACAGACATATAAGGTATAAAACTGCCCCTCAATGAATCCATCTCTGAGAAACAAAATTAATTTAGTGTTTTGAAAGGCATAATATAGTGCCTGTCAGTCAATACTGAGTTAGGAACCACTGGAAATTGTTTCTAGAAAATAAGCGAATTCTTAAAAAAAAAAATTGGCAAAGTATGAAATGGCTTCTATATGGGAATATGAATAGTCCCACATTGTTGGATTATATGAAAGAATAAAGTATTTATGCTTGATTCTTAGAAGCTAAGTTGGGCCTTTTGGACACCCAATGATGCTCTTTTGTAAGGAGGAAGATCATAATTGTACACGACATGCGCGCGCGATCGCCGACGGACCCGGGTTCGGGCTTGTACTGGTATATCACTTATATTGTTGGTACAAAATTCTTTAGTCGTTTTTAGACCGGGATGGAACGATCAAATCAGACCAGACACGTATTGGTAAATGTTCATTGTTTTTAACCCATTATTTTCTCAGATCCTTTTTTCGAGACCACCTTTTCCCCATCCACCAACATTCTTTTGCTATTCCATCTTCTTAACTGATAAGGAGACGAAACAGAAAGAACTACATCTCGTTGAAAAACCATTTTTAAATCCAAAAATTCGAGCAGCATTTTTGAGTGCAAATAGAATCATTTCGTACGTGCAAACAGATCCATACCACACAAATTATTGAGAGGCTGTTTTATCCCAAAGGGGAAGGCAAATAGTACGACCTGCTTTGCACAACATAGCAGATCATCGAAACGTCCTCAAGAGAGTGACGTAGTCCACGACTCGGTCAAAACCATTGTTTTCCAATAATTTGAAGATGTCGCTAAAGGCAATGACTTTTGCTGCAGATTTAGGTGTCGTTTCTCCCTCTTTGCTTTTCCAGGTTTCGATGGTCTCTACCGTGCCTTTCAGATTTAAGGGACTCCACTTCAAGCGCTGGAAACAAAATATGGAATTCTTCCTGACCATGCGAAAGGTGGTGGGTGTGCTGACAACCGACAAGCCGTAGCTGGCAGATAAACCAAGTGAAGCAGATGCAGACCTGATGCGAGCCTGGATAGAAAAATTAAGGAGTTGCAGAACCGGAAGAGCAGGATCACTTGTGCTAAAACTTCATAATCGATGGCCTCAGTGATGACCTTTACAACTACTACAATCCGGACAAGACAACCAAAGAAATCTGGAAAGCACTACAAAAGAAGTATGATACAAATGAGGCTGAAGCAAAGAAGTATGCAGTCAGTCGCTACTGAAATACCAGATGACAGATAACAGGTCAGTAGACACGCAGTCTTATGAGCTTCAGAAAATTGCTCATAGGATCATCTCCGTAGGTATGAGTTTGGACGAATAATTTCAGATTGCTGCTATTATTGATAAACTGCCCTCAGGTTGGAAAGATTTGAAGAATGTGCTTAGGCACAAGACTAAGGAGTTCTCCTTAGAGAGCTTGATCACTCGCCTTCGTATTGATGAGTAGGCTCTAATTAGGACTAGAAAGAGGAAGTGCTTGTTGTCACCAACAACAACACTAAAAAGACAAAGCCCGCAGTTTTGAAACCAAATTCGAAAAACTTCAAGAATCAGAATAGTAACGCAACAAATAGAATTGAAACCCGAAAGGAAACCAAAAGGGATAGCAGAAACCGACCCAAAGAATGACTTTGGACAGTTGTTTCTGTGTTACAACTATGGAAAACCAGTGTAACGAGCCGCCTTTTCGTAGGCTTTAAATCGACACACGTGCCAATTCAAACCATACGGAAGGGCGGGTTGTTATGGGGTAAATAAGAAAAATAGAGAAGAAAAAAAATCAGAATCTCACAACGGAAGGATAAAATATAATAATCAATATACAGTTCATAAAATTATTTACAAAACTTTTGATTTTTCTTTATACAATAAATATTAGAGTTCACATACCAATAAATATCAATGCAGCGGAATGCAGTGCGTAGTGGAACCATGTAATATATATAATAATAATAATAATGAAATCCACGTCTTCATCCTTAAGAAACAAAGTCTTCGATCCTGAAACGCTCGGACTGACCCGAGCGAATTGAAAAGACAAAACACTCGAGTCAGAACTAAAAGATCTCATGTAAGTTAAATCAACAGGAATAAATATGAGTGCAGTAACTTAAAAGATGCTCGGGATTCACATCCCCTAAGGATCCTCTAAACTTTTTACGATGTGGTAATATTTCGCTATTATAATAGTGTCTAATAGTAAAATAAACTTACTTTTAAATAGCGTTAAGGAGTTACCCATTCTCCCCCTCAACACAATAATAGTCCCAGTAGTCCATCCAGTATCAGCACATCTCCAGATCGGGAGACTACCCTAAATACACCACGGGCTACGGGGAAAAACCAAACTCGTACAAGGCGCGATAGGGTAGGTGACACGACACAATTAGGCTATGCCAGGGTAGACATACCAATTACGCATCCGGGCTGGTGGTAATGCGTAGTCACAGCTACCGCCCACCTTGAGCCACACCCCCAAAAAGAAAATCAAAAGTGGCCACCGAATCAATCCAAAAGTCAAAGTATAAAATCGAAGTCATTTGTCCGATCAAAGGTGCTACCTCAATTGGCCCGAGAATCGCTCCTGTTATAGCCACCTTATGCCAGCTCACGGGAGTTGGGTCCACGTATTTACCTCAAAGGAAACGCCGCCGCCATCCTATTTCATTCAGGGATCTCCACCGCGTACGCGGTTGTTAAAGTGGTTTTCGGAGTTGGCAAAGAGTATGACAACTTCCGATCTCGGTCTCTTCAATAACCAAACATTATTATAACACCGCGGTCTTTTCAAAATAGTTTGTATTTTAAAACCAGAAAAAAATATCCATTTCAAATCCGTACAAATACGATATCATCTCTATTTTAAAACCCAAATCAATATGATCTCATTTTTATTCCAAATATATCCTTTTTCAAAAATCATAGTACTTCCAAATATATATATACCTTAAACCCATAGCTTCGAAACATAAATTTTACTTAAATGGTTTAATAATAAATTATTTTATAAAGTAAATTAGCTTTTTGTTTTCTCAAATCAATTCCAAATGCAGATTTGAATTCCCAATAAACCATTTAAATTTCCATATATTTCAAAGGTTTAAATATTCCACCATTTCAAAACTAAATTATTAATTTATATATATATGCCAAATTCTCTTTACTATTATTTAGTTTGAAATACTTACTTAATAAATCCAGTATCCTTTATATACAACTTTCAAATTCAATAATTGAATATTCCTTACTTTATTTAGACTAGATATATTCTCTTAAATCATCTTAAACCCGGATTTAGTTACAATACCATCTTCTTTTTAAATCTAGATTTCAATAAGATCTTAATTAAATAAAATGTCAAATCAATTTCAAAACTATCCTCTCAATTTTGATTTATAAAAATCAATATAAAATCTATATTAGAATACAATTTAAGTAAATAATTATCCATTATATATCTTAAATAAAATCAACTTTATTATTAAACTTACTTTATACTTTAAACAATTTTATACATAGCTTAAAACCAAGAATTTAACTATATATAAAATAACCTCTATCAAATATCTGAAATCAATATCTCATAAAACTATATATATATTTCTTTACAAAACCATAAAAACATTTCAAAATATTTTTATTTATATACCACGGTGTCTGTATAAAATTATCTATCCTATGGTCAGGTGATATAAATATTTATCATTTCAATTCGTAATTTAAAATAAAAATTACGGTTATATATCATTTCAAACCGCAATCCCGAATGAGATGAAAATGCATAATAACTTGTAGTTTATAACAAAATAAAATACAGCATCCATTCATCCAATATCAACCATCGACCATTTATCGCAATCATCATCAAATTGAACAATAGCATCAGTATAGAACGAAAAATAAACAACAGGTATTAAACAGCAGTTTAATTCAATAATAAATTAAATAACTGTTTAACTGGCAGTTTATATGCAATGAATAATTAATTAACAAATTTAACTGGCAGTTTAAAAGCAATGAATAAATTAAATAGCAATTTAATTTCAATAAATGAAATTAACTAAGATGATGATTAAAATATACCAAACAACCATAAATAAATTTTAAATCACATCATATATCAATTTAACAAACATATGAAATTTTAGAAGTTGTGAATGGGTTAAAACACTCACATTTTGAATTTAAATTGAATTTAAATTCAATTAAACCAAAAAATTTCACAGTCTTCAAATTCGTCCAACCCAGCGTCAGAATGTCTAGAATTTTATTCCGATCCTAACAAAAAAAATCGTGCGTGAAACGGAGTCCGTATGTGAAAGATATTCGAATTAAACGAGTTGAAATCTAAATTAATTTAAAACAGAATAAAACCAACTCACCCCCCATATCACATGCCACATCAGCAAGGCAACTCCTCACGCGTTGTAGAAACTCGAAACCCTACCCAGTAAAATCGCGTGAACAGAAGAAGCCGCCGCCGCCGTTTATTCCCATCCACGCACCACCGTAGTCGCCTCTATCAAGATCCAATGACGTCGCCGCCCTCCTTGCTCCAGGCCGCACGCAGCCATGGCTGCGATCCCAACTCTAGTCACCCCTATTGCGTTCACCGCCGTATTTTTCCCAAGCCAATTCTGGCGAATTGGCGTGCCTAACCGATGAAACAAACCGATGGATCGGCTTCCCTAGTCACCCTCTACGCCCCATGCCTACCGATCGAGACAACTCTGAAGATCTGCCGTTAAAACCCACAACCTAAATGAACGGCGGAGAATTCTTTGATTTTTACCAGTCAAATGACAAACTTAATCGAAAAATGAACACCAACAGTGAATTACACTAGTTGAGAGCATCAACGTATATTTTTTCTAAAATTTTCTAAGGGCTTTGAATTTTTGACTTTGATTTTGAAATGGATTTGGATCTGAAATTTTTGTGTGCCGTTGAGGAGGAGGAATAGAATAAATTTATGTACAGACAAATGAGAATTAGGGAGGCTAGGGTTTATAGCAAGATATTTATAGATAAAGTTGGAATAGACATATGGATCCGAATTATAAACGTGATAAACGATAATTGGCCCAAAAAGGCCAATCTGACTCCAGAACGGAATTGGGTCAACCCATATATCAAAATAGATGATTTTAAATATTTTAAACGCAATAGAAAAGATATCAGGTTCAAATTTCATCGTATGAAGAAGTTATGCAAAAATCAATATTTTTTAAATTGATTTCAATTGATTTCAATTAAATCGATTTCAAGGCGTTTCGAGTCCGTACGATCAAACAACAAGCCCATCGCTACGAAACTTGAAATCCTACAATAGTTCACCATTACGGATCCGATGAAACTGGTTTCGTCGAAATCCGAGTCAGTGGCCAAAATGGCAATTTTTATATTAATTAAATAAATTAAAAATAAGTTAATTGAATTTTACAAATTTACTTTAATTATTTACAATTGTTATCAGTTTGGATTACTTGGAAAATTTAGAATCCTTTATAAAATTTCTACATCAATTTATCATTGAAAATTCCCAATTTACAGTATTAAGTTTAAATTTCAATTTATCTAGAAATTAACTTAAATTCCCAAGAAATTCATTTATTTGGTTTTTAAATCCTGTTAATTACTCCATTATGTCTAAGTAAATAAATTAACATTTTTTTCATGGTTTATTGTATTGTTATCCTCAATTTTCATCTTAAACTCCTTTAACGTAATATTCAAACATTTAATTTCAATTTAATGCAATAAACCCAATTACCCTAATTTATTCAAATAAATAAAAAAATCTTGATTACCGTTCTTATTATTCAAACAAATCGTTATCCTATAAACATATTTAACATTGGTTACGTTACTTTACCCTGAAACTTTCCGTTTCACCTTTATTCGTATTAACTATGTAATAACTGCAAAATTCAATCCTATGAAATTTGTCAATTTCACTCATAAATCTAGATTTTAAATCCAGTAATTAATTTACCTAGGCTCCATTCTTTATTTCATCAATTGTTACTTTAATTTACATTAACCAAATGTTAAATCAAGATTTACTGTAATCGATCACCAAAAATTTATTTGATACATTAATTAAAAAAGCAACCTATATTAATTGCATTTATAAGTTCGTTACTTATCAAACCAGATTTATAATTTCATATCCAACGCAAATTTTTTCATTACATTAATATATGCCTATTTACACTTTAATTTAAATGAATATTATATTTTTAAATGTGTACTTCCTATCAATTTGAACACATAAATTAAGGTTTTTAAATACTTTACATTCTATTAAATCTACAACATTAAATTTACATTCTATTAATTACTTTACATACTTTACGTATTAATTACCCAATTTACATAATTTGAACTTATTTCCCAATCCACCAATTACTTCTTAAAATAAATTTACGCTTCTATTAATTTACATTCACACTTCCGTTACTATGTTAAAAATCATTAAAGTAATGTTTATTATCAATATCAACATTATAATTACTTAACTTTTAAATGAACTTTATTCCCAATAAATTCATTAACCACTTAATTAGGTAATTTATAATACTTGTTATCATACCCTTAAAATTTTCATTTAAGTTTATGTTATATTCAATTTATTTTATTTCATAAATTAATTCAAATTCTACGCTCGTTTTCTTCCATTTGATTTATAGCCTAATATAACATTTACATTAATTATCGACTTTATTAAAATTTCTAACTCCTCTGTTATCTACTATCATATTTCCATTTAATATACCTTTGCCAAATATATACATAAATTATGATTATATTCTCAATCCATTTATTTACTCGTGTATAATTTATAGTCAAACATACATTAGATTATATTCTAAAATTGGAATTTCTACAAGTTCATAAATCATTAATCATAAATTTTCATTGTTTCTATTAAATTTTCTTTCACTTATACAAATTCAGCTTTTGACTAGCCTTATTTTCTTAATTTACATGCAGTTACTTTAAATAAATAATTGCATTGGATAATTAAATGCTTACCTTTATAAGTTTACATTCCCAAACAATATTTCAATTACTACAGAACATTGATTTAATTCAATTTACTATTTAATTCATCTTTCCTCCTAAATTAAATTTCAAAAATTAAATTAAACTAACCAATTTATTTATCAAAATTTATGGATTGTTACACTCTCCCCTACTCAAAACTTTTCGTCCCCGAAAAGGAAAAGAAGTGAAAAGAAGGATTAAGAAATCAACGTATCTTATTCAAAATATTAACTTACTAAACAACTAAATTTACAAAATTAATTAATTAAAATAAAATATACAAATTTATAACTATTTAACCTTTTATACTCAAATTAATAAAGTTTGGAAAATATTTTCAAAATTTTCTAAGTCCAAAATTTACGAAAAAATTTCGGCAAAGTCTCCTTTATACGGAGAGGTTCGGGAGAAAATATAATATCAAAAATAACAATATACAATAGATATTTTCCAAAATAATATATATCCCAACATGGAAAAAATAATATAATAACGCTATAAACCGTAATCCGAAAACGTACCTATTTGTCGGGCAAATAACGCTTATATTATGAAACCAAATGCAGTAGCGATTGCTTCCCTAACCTGCGTTTCACTTATATAATCTAAAAGGGTTAACAATTTTATATAATGAAATATTTAAGGTTGTTTCAATCCCCAAACAACAATCAGTACAACAACAATCAGTTGCAACAAACTGCATACAACCATCATACAGATTCAACCCAATTCAACTATCCATCCATATCAAACAAACAAATAGTTGTTCGGGTTCAAAACTTTAAATTGTACGGAATGAAAAATAAACTATTAAGTGTACCCTTCACTCAACAGTCTTAGGTGAAACTAAATAGATTATTCATTCATCCAAACAATATTAAAGTATCCTTACCCAACAACCACAAACCAAACAAACAACAAATCCAAACAATAAACTAAGTTTATTCTTGTCAATTTCATTTCATACTATTGTTGTTTGACTTCCTTTTTATACATATAATGGTTTATCCTCTTTTTATTTCATTCATTTGCAGTATTCATCTTTCTGCTTATTTTATTAATAAACAGCTTGAATCATTTATCTTTCATATATACTACTTAGTTTCATTTATTTACTTTCATTTAGTACTAAATTCCATTTATAATGCTTACCTTTCTATTTTAATTAATAGCATTACAATTATACTCAATTTCATAACAACTCTAACCCCAAATTCTTATTATAGTAAGAATTCCATTATAACTTAAGTTTATAACTCTATAACCTCGATTCTTATAAATAAAAGCAATTGCTTGAACACTTTCATTTCATACTTTTACTTATACAATTTCCATTACATTTCTTATTAAAAATTCAACTTTTAATATTTGGTAAGTTATATATATGCTTTTAAAGAATGAAATTGAAAGTTATACAAGTTTCTCATTTCTTTTAATTAATTTAATGTTCAATAGTTATATCCATTATTTCATAGGTTACAAATTTCAAATTTCACTTAGTACCATTTATAACCTAGTATTAAATCTCTTATTTCCTTTAGAGGTTTCAATTTATTAATTCTCCACGTTCCAATTCATTACAGTAATTGAAACTATTAATTAATGAAACTTAACAATTAATTACCGAGTTTTATTCAAAATCATTTTAAAATAACAGATAAATGTATATACTTACACTTTATATATCCAATTATCTTTAAAACAGTTTAAAATTTATAATTGTTTATCAAAACAAATCAGTAAAACTACTACAGTGGCTTCCCACTTCGAAACTCGAAAATGAATGTCGATGATGCGTGCACTCATCACCGAAATTATTTTCCAGCGACAGAGAAGGAAGTACAACTTTATCTTTCCAAAATTTCTTTAAAACATTTCTTTCAAATTATATTGAAATACTTATATCAGAAAATACTTCTTTTAATAATATTATTATATTTCAAAATCATTCAAAAGGAATTTCAAAACCCCAGAACTTAAGTTCTAAATTTCCAATTTCCATTTTCAATCTTATTTCGACTATTATTTATAAATTTCATTACCTAACAACCAATATATTGCAACCAAATATATATATATATATATATATATATATATCATTTAAAAAATTTATTATATATATAGAAAATATAATAGACAAAATTATTTCATTCACCTATATTAAAACCAAATATTATGTCCGTCTGTCCTATTAAGTGTTTAGAAATCCCTATTGATGACATAGCGTCCCATGCACCAACCAGAATTTTTGAATACAAAACGGAACAGATTAACACAATATTAAAACCTTTTTATAACACTAATAAATACGCTCTCTCATATACACACTCAATGACTCCCATAGGGTATTACTACCCCATTAATAAAGAGTCAAACCCCACAAAGCTAAGGTTTATCGCTAAACCAAAGCTCTGATACCAGATTGTAACGGGCCGCCTTTTCACACGCTTTAAATCGACACACGTGCCAATTCAAACCATACGGAAGGGCGGGTTGTTATGGGGTAAATAAGAAAAACAGAGAAGAAAAAAACAGAATCTCACAGCGGAAGGATAAAATATAATAATCAATATACAGTTCATAAAATTGTTTACAAAACATTTGATTCTTCTTTATACAATAAATAACAGAGTTCACATGCCAATAAATATCAATGCAGCGGAATACAGTGTGTAGTGGAACCATATAATATATAATAATAATAATGAAATCCTCGTCTTCGTCCTACAAAAATAAAGTCTTCGATCCTGAAACGCTCAGACCGACCCGAGCGAATTGAAAAGACAAAACACTCGAGTCAGAACTAAAAGATCTTATGTAAGTTAAATCAACAGGAATAAATACGAGTGGAGTAACTCAAAAGATGCTTGGGATTCACATCTCCTAAGGATCCGTTAAACCATTTACTATGTAGTAATATTTTTCTATTATAATAGTGTCTAATAATAAAATAAACTTACTTTTAAATAGCGTTAAGGAGTTACCCAATATCCCCCTTAACACAATAATAGTCCCAGTAGTCCATCCAGTATCAGCGCATCTCCAGATCGGGAGACTACCCTAAATACTCCATGGGCTGCGGGAGAAAACCAAACTCGTACAAGGTGCGAAAGGTAGGTGACACGGCACAACTAGGCAATGCCAGGGTAGATATACCAATTACGCATCCGGGCTGGTGGTAACGCGTAGCCGCAGCTACCGCCCACCTCGACCCACACCTCGAAAAAGAAAATCATAAGTGGCCACCGAATCAATCCAAAAGTCAAAGTATAAAATCGAAGGGATGTGTCCGATCAAAGGTGCTACCTCAATTGGCCCGAGAATCGCTCCTGTTTTACCCACCTTATGCCAACTCACGGGAGTTTGGTCCACGTATTTCCCTCAAAGGAAACGCCACCGCCATCCTACTTCATTCTGGGATCTCCACCGCGTACACGGTTGTTAAAGTGGTTTTCGGAGTTGACAGAGAGTATTACAACTTCCGATCCCGGTCTCTTCAACAACCAAATGTTATTATAACATCGCGATCTTTTCAAAATAGTTTATACTTTAAAACCAGAATAAAATATCCATTTCAAAACCATGTAAATACGATATCATCTCTATTCTAAAACCCAAATCAATATGATCTCATTTTTATTTCAAATATATTCTTTTTCAAAAATCATAGTACTTCCATATATATATGTACGTTAAACCCATAGCTTCGAAACATAAATATCAATACTTGAATGGTTTAATAATAAATTACTATATAAAGTAAATTAGCCTTTTATTTTCTCAAATCAATTTCAAGTACAGATTTGAATTCCCAATAAACCATTTAAATTTTCATATATTTCAAAGGTTTAAATATTCCACCATTTCAAAACTAAATTATTAATTCATATATATATGCCAAATTCACTTTACTATTATTTAGTTTGAAATACTTACTTAATAAATCCAGTATCCTTTATATACAACTTTCAAATTCTAAAATTGAGTATTCCTCACTTTATTTAGACTAGATATATTCTCTTAAATCATCTTAAACCCGGATTTAGTTATAACACCATCTTCTTTTTAAATCTAAATTTCAATAAGATCTTAATTAAATAAAATCTCAAATCAATTTCAAAACTATCCTCTCAACTTTGATTTATAAAAATCAATATAAACTCTATATTAGAATATAATTTAAGTAAATACTTATCCATAATATATCTTAAATAAAATCAACTTTATTTTTAAACTTACTTCATACTTTAAACAATTTTATACATAGCTTAAAACCAAGAATTTAACTATATATGAAATAACCTTTATCAAATATCTGAAATCAATATCTCATAAAACCATATATATATTTCTTTACAAAGCCATGAAAACATTTCAAAATATTTTTATTTATATACCGCGGTGTCTGTATAAAATTTTCTATCCTATGGTCAGGTGACACAGATATTTATCATTTCAATCCGTAATTTAAAATTAAAATTACGGTTATATATCATTTCAAACCGCAATCCCGAATGAGATGAAAGTGCATAATAACTTGCAGTTTATAACAATATAAAATACAACATCCATTCATCCAATATCAACCATCAACCATTTATCGCAATCATCATCAAATTCAACTATAGCATAAGTATAGAATGGAAAATAAACAATATGTATTAAACAGCAGTTTAATTCAATAATAAATTAAATAACAGTTTAACTGGCAGTTTATATGCAATGAATAATTAATTAACAAATTTAACTGGCAGTTTAAATGCAATGAATAAATTAAATAGCAATTTAATTTAAATAAATGAAATTAACTGAGATGGTGATTAAAATATACCAAACAACCATAAGTAAGTTTTAAATCACATCATATATCAATTTAACAAACATAAGAAATTTTAGAAGTTGTGAGTGGGTTAAAACACTCACCTTTTGAATTTAAATTGAATTCAAACCCAAAATTTTCACAGTCTTTAAATTCGTCCAAACCAGCGCCAAAATGTTTGAAATTTTATTACGATCCAACCGAAAAAATCACGCATGAAACGGAGTCCGTATGTGAAAGATATTCGAATTAAACGAGTTGAAATCTAAATTAATTTAAAACAGAATAAAACCAACTCACCCCCTCCACCCCCCCCCCCCCCCCCCCCCCCGCGTATCACATGCAACGTTAGCAAGGCAACTCCTCACGCGTTGCAGAAACTCGAAACCCTACCCAGTAAAATCGCGTGAACAAAAGAACCCGCCGCCGCCGTTTATTCCCATTCAGGCACCACCGTAGTTGCCTCCATCCAGATCCAACGACGTCGCCACCCTTCTTGTTCCAGGCCGCACGCAGCCATAGCCGCGACCCCAACTCCATTCTCCCCTATTGCGTTCGCCGCCGTGTTTTCCCAAGCCAATTCTGGCGAATTGGCACGCCTAGCCGATGAAACGAACCGATGGATCGGCTTCCCTAGTCACCCTCTACGCCCCATGCCTGCCGATCGAGACAACTCTGAAGATCCGACGTTAAAACCCACAACCATAAATGAACGGCCAGAAATTCTTTGATTTTTACCGGTTAAACGACAAACTTAATTGAAAAACGAATACCACCAGTGAATTACACTAGTCGAGAGCTTCAACATATATCTTTTCTGAAATTTTCTTAGGGCTTTGAATTTTTGACTTTGATTTTGAAATGGATTTAGATCTGAAATTTTTGTCTGCCATTGAGGAGGAGAAGTAGAATAAAATTATGCACAGGCAAATGAGAATTAGGGAGGTTAGGCTTTATAGCAAGATATTTATAGATAAAGTTGGAATAGACAGATGGATCCGGATTATAAACGTGCTAAACGATAATTGGCTCAAAAAGGCCGTTCTGACTCCGAAACGGAATTGGGTCAACCCATATATCAAAATAGACGATTTTAAATATTTTAAACGCAATGGAAAAGGTTTCAGGTTCAAATTTCATCGTATGAAGAAGTTATGCAAAAATCAATATTTTTCAAATTGATTTCAATTAAATCGATTTCAAGGCATTTCGAGTCCACACGATCAAACGACAAGCCCGATCGCTATGAAACTTGAAATCCTATAATAATTCACCGTTACGGATCTGATAAAACTGGTTTCGTCGAAATTCGAGTCAGTGGCCAAAATGGCTATTTTTATATTAATTAAATAAATTAAAAATAAGTTAATTAAAACGAATTTTACAAATTTACTTTAATTATTTGCAATTTTTATCAGTTTGGATTACTTGAAAAATTTAGAATCCTTTTTAAAATTTCTACATCAATTTATCATTGAAAATTCCCAATTTACAACATTAAGTTTAAATTTCAATTTATCCAGAAATTATCTTAAATTCCCAAGAAATTCATTTATTTGGTTTTTAAATCCTGTTAATTACTCCATTATCTCTAAGTAAATAAATTAACATTTTTTCCATTGTTTATTGTATTGTTATTCTCAATTTTCATCTTAAACTTCTTTAACGTAATATTCAAACATTTAATTTCAATTTATTGCAATAAACCCAATTACCCTAATTTACTCAAATAAATAAAAAAATCTTGATTACCGTTCTTATTATTTAAACAAATCGTTATCCTATAAACATATTTAACATTTGGTTACGTTACATTACCTTGATACTTTTCGTTTCACCTTTATTCGTATTAACTATTTTATTTCCACTAACCGTGTAATAACTGCAAAATTCAATCCTATTGAAATTTGTCAATTTCACCCATAAATTGGATTATAAATCCAATAGTTAATTTACCTGGGCTCCATTCTTTATTTCATCAATTGTTACTTTAATTTACATTAACTAAATGTTAAATTAAGATTTATTGTAATCTATTACCAAAAATTTATTTGATACATTAATTAAACAAGCAACCTATATTAATTGCATTTATAAGTTCGTTACCTATCAAACTAGATTTATAATTTCATATCCAACGCAAAAATTTTCATTACACTAATATATGCCTATTTACATTTTAATTTGAATGACTATTATATTTTTAAATGTGTACTTCCTATCAATTTGAATACATAAATTAAGGTTTTTAATTCTATTAATTACTTTACATACTTTACGTATTAATTACCCAATTTTCATAATTTGAACTTATTTCCCAATCCTCCAATTACTTCTTAAAATAAATTTACGCTTCTATTAATTTATATTCACACTCCCGTTACTATATTAAAAATCATTAAAGTAACGTTTATTATCAATATCAACATTATAATTACTTAACTTTTAAATGAAATTTATTCCCAATAAATTCATAGACCACTTAATTAGGTAATTTATAATACTTGTTATCATACCCTTAAAGTTTTCACTTAAGTTTATGTTATATTCAATTTATTTGATTTCATAAATTAATTCAAATTCTACGCTCGTTTTCTTCCATTTGATTTATAGCCTAATATAACATTTACATTAATTATTGACTTTATTCAAATTTATAACTCCTCTGTTATCTACTATCATATTTCCATTTAATATACCTTTCCAAATATATGCATAAATTATGATTATATTCTCAATACACTTATTTACTTGTGTATAATTTATAGTCAAACATATATTTAGATTATATTCTAAAATTGAATTTTCTACAAGTTCATAAATCATTAATCTTAAATTTTCATTGTTTCTATTAAATTTTCATTCACTTATACAAATTCAGCTTTTGACTAACCTTATTGCCTAAATTTACATGTAGTTACTTTAAATTAATTATTGCATTGGATAATTAAATGCTTACCTTTATAACTTTACGTTCCCAAACAATATTTCAATTACTACAGAGCATTGATTTAATTCAATTTACTATTTAATCATCTTTCTTCCTAAATTAAATTTCAAAAATTAAATTAAACTAACCAATTTATTTATCAAAATTTACGGGTCATTACAACCAGGTCATATGGTACGCAAGTGTAGGAACAGACCAAACCGTGCACCCAAGGCTAACCTAGCTGAGGAGCCTTTTACAGCTATGATTTCTGGGATTCACCTTGTTGGTGGATTAGAGGGTTGGTAGGTAGATACTGGTGCATCCCTCCATGTCTGCTATGATCATTTTATGTTCAGTACATGCACGGCTGCTGATGATCAGAAAGTGCTGCTGGGAGATTCTCACACCACTACAGTTGCTGACATTGGAAATGTTGAAATCAAGTTTACCTTCGGAAAGACAGTTTTGCTAAAAGATGTGATGCATACTCTAGATATGAGAAAGAATCTTGTTTATGGTTTTCTCCTTAATAAGGCTGGTTTTACTCAAGTTATACGGGCTGATATGTACACTTTAACTTATAAGGGCATGTCTGTATGGAAGGGTTATGCTTGTGAGGGTATGTTTAAACTTAATATTGATTCCAATAAAGTAACTAGTTTTGCTTATATGTTGTGTGACTTTAATATTTGGCACTCTAAATTATGTCATGTAAATAAACGTATAATTCATAACATGATCACCTAAGATTTGATTCCTAAAATGTCACAAACTGATTTTGATAAATGTGAATTCTGTAGTTAGGCAAAAATCACTAATAAACCCCATAAATCCATTAATAGAATATCTAAACCCATAGATTTGATTCATTCTGACATAGTGAGCCTGATGGCACTTTGACTAGACATGGACCCCGTTATTTTATCACTTTCATTGATGACGTCTCTGATTTCACTTATATATATATCTTATGAAATATAAAAGCAATGCATTTGATATGTTTAAATTATCTAAAACTGAAATAGAGAATCAATCTAATAAGAAAATTTAGAGACTTCGTAGTGATAGAGGAACATAATATGAGTCTAGTCCATTTCTTGATTTCTATAAATTACATGGTATAATTCATTAGAGAACTGCACCTTATTCACCTAAAATGAACGGTAAAGATGAAAGAAAGAATGGGATCTTTAACGAATTAGTTGTAGCTATTTTATTAAATTCGGGTGTAGCAAAACATTGGTGGGGGGGTGTTTTATTGACTGTATGCTACGTATTGAGTAGAATCCCTAAATTAAAATGTAAGATTTCACCATTTGAAATTTTAAGAAATTATAAACCGAATATATCTTACTTTAGAACTTAGGGATGTTTGGCATATGTTCGTATACCTAACCCTAAGAGAATAAAATTAGCAAGTCGAGCATAAAAATGTGTATTTGTTGGGTATGCTATTAATAGCAAAGCATTTAGATTTTATGACCTGAATACACATAATATAATAGAATCTAATGATGCTGATTTTTATGAAGTAAAATTTCCTTTTAAATTGAGGAATAGTGGGGGCACGTCAAATAACACCGTGCCTATTAGAAAAGAATTTAACGAACCTTCTAAAATCAAACCTAAAAGAAGTAAAAGAGCAAGAGTTGATAAAGATTTTGACTCGGATGTTTGCACTTTTACTATAGAGGAGGATCCCACAAACCTCCAAGAAGCCTTATCTTCATTAGATGCTGATTTTTAGCAAGAGGCTATAAATGACGATATGGATTCCTTGGATTCCAATAAGACTTGGCACTTAGTTGATTTACCACCTGGTGTAAGTCTATTGGCTGTAAATGGGTACTGAAAAAGAAATAAAAAAACTGATGGCACAGTTGAAAAATATAAAGCCCGTTCCGTAGCTAAAGGTTTTAGGCAAAGAGTAAATGTATACATTTTTGATACTTTTTCACCCGTAACTAGAATCACATCCATTCGAGCACTAATTTCATTAGCATCTATTCGTAATTAATACTACACCAAATGGATGTTAAAACTGCTTTTTTAAGTGGTGAATTAGAAAAGGAATTTTATATGGACCAACCTGAAGGCTTTGTAATTCATGGTCAAGAACATAAAATTTGCAAATTAGATAAATCATTATATGGTTAAAACAAGCACCTAAACATTGGCACGAAAAATTTGATAACTTAATAATCTTAAATGGTTTCAAAGTTAATGAAAGTGACAAATTCATTTATTACAAATCTGAGAATGACATTTGCACTATAATATGTTCGTATGTAGATGATCTACTTATTTTTGGATCAAAGATTCATGCCATAAACATTGTTAAATCTTTGTTAAGTGCCAATATTGATATGAAAGATCAAGGTAAAGCGAGTGTAATCCTTGGTATTAAGATTACTACATCCGAAAAGGGACTTTCTTTGGATCAATCTCATTATATTGAGAAGATCTTAAAGAAATACAATGACTTTGACAATAAACCTACATGTACACCGTATGATCCCAATGTAAATCTATTTAAGAACACCGGTGAAGGTGTAAGACGGTCTGATTATGCGAGCATCATTGGCAGCCTTCGGTATGCCACTGATTGTACTAGACTCGACATTGCCTATGTCGTGGGATTATTATGCAAATTTACTAGTAGACCTAGTATAGGGCATTGGCATGCTATTGAGAGGGTCATGAGATACCTAAAACGAACCATGAATCTTGGGTTACATTATGAAAAGTTTCCAACTGTTCTTGAAGGTTACACCGATGTAGATTGGAATACGTTATCTTATGATTCAAAAGCAACCAGTAGCTATATCTTTAGCATTGCTGGTGGAGCTGTTTCTTCGCAAGAAATAGACTATTTTGGCTCAGTCTACTATGGAGTCTGAGATGATAGCACTAGCTACAGCTAGTGAAGAAGCAGAGTATTTAAGAAATCTGCTAGCTGAGATTCCTTTATGGGAAAAACTAATACTGACAGTATTGATCGATTGCGACAGTACCGCAGCTATCGTAAAAGTACAGAACCGTTATTATGATGGTCAGAGACGACAAATATATCGTAAGCACAACACTGTTAGAGAGCTACTCTCTTCAGGAGTTGTTAGAGTGGATCACATACGTAGTGACAAGAATTTGGTAGATCGTTTGACGAAAGGACTGGCCAGAGAGAAAGTCCTTACAACTTCTAGAAAAATGGGACTAATGCCCTTAGATTGTTGAGTCACGCACAATGGTAACTCGATCTAATGACTAGAGATCCTAAGAACTAGGTTCAATGGGTAAGAACACGTTGTGAAGTGATATGAGTTGAACATGCTATTTTCAGATATATAGAAGCATGTATTCCTGAAGTGATTAGAGGATGAGTTAATAGAAACTCATAATGAGATCTATACTCCATTCGGAGTAGAGTACCTACCTTTAGGAGTACTCTTGATAGACTCACCTGTGTGAATGTTGAAATTTGGCCATTTCCAATGGAGTTTTAGGAAAAACTCCTAGAACATTCACTAAACTGAGGTAGATGTGCATGGCCATAAATGCATGGGCTTATTTGATTGCATTCTAGAAAGATCGTGTGTGGTCTGATGTTAGGAATAGAGTTCAAGACTACGTGTCACTCTAGTAAAAACTGAATCTTATCCACTATGCAAAGGTTCAAATCGAAAGACACCTTTTTTATGCACAATCTTATGTTTTTTTAGAAATTTCTCGAAAATATTTTTGAAAATTCAAGTGGGGAATTACTGGAAATTGTTTATAGAATCTAAGTGAATTCTTCAAAAAATTAACTAAGTATGAATTGGCACCTATATGGGAATATGAATGGTCACACATTGTGGGATTATATGAAAGAATCGAGCATTTGTACTTAATCCTTAGAAGCTAAGTTGGGCCCTTTGGGCACCAATGATGCTCTTTTGTGAGGAGAGAGACCATGCTTGACTACCACACACGCGCGCGTTGACCGACCGACTCGATCCGACCCGAGCCAGGCTCGGGTTCGGGCTTGTACTGGTGTATCACTTGTATTTTTAGTACAAAATTCTTTATCCATTTTTAGATCGGGCTATAACGGTCAAATCAGACCAGACCCGTATTGGAGAACATTACACCACTTTCATTGTTTTTGACCAATTATTTTCTCAGGTCCATTTTTCGAGACCACGTTTCCTCCAACCAGCAACGTTCTTTTGCTATTCTGTCTTCTTAATTGATAAGGGGACAAAACAGAAAGAACTACATCTCGTTAAAAAACCATTTTTAAATCCACAAATTCGAGCAGTATTTTTGAGTGCAAACAGAATCGTTCCATACGTGCAAACGGATCAATACCACAGAAATTATTGAGAGGCTGTTTATCCTAGAGGAGGCGGCGAATAGTGCAATCTTCTTTGCACAACATAGCAGATTGCTGAAATGTCTTCAAAAGAGTGACGTAGTCCACGAATTAGTCGAAACCATTGTTTTCCAACATGAACAGTTTGAAAGAAACTAAGCTTTTTTTTAAAGAGTAATTTATAAATTTTTAGTCCAATCACTTTGGCATAGCAAGAAATACGGCCTAGCAAGAAATATGGCCTAACAATAAAATGAATCAAAGTGAAAATGGTGCACCTTACACACAGAGTACAATGACATGTAAAACATCATAGCAACTGTTGGCTAATTTGATAAATAAGACAAACAATTAGTTTGGAAAGTTTTAAAGTCAAGAAAAATTATTTTGTAAACCGATTATAAACCAATGCAACTAAAATTCCAAATATAATAAAATGATTGGATTGTTTATTTTTTCTAACCAAATATGGCTGGCCCTTAATTCTGGATACTAAGAATCTTGTACTATTGTAATTTCTCTTTTTAGGTTTGCATTATTTTATTATTTGAAAGACAAGTTTGAATGAAAAAACATTTAGAATTGATATTGCATTTAATAAGAATAAATAAACAGATTCACTTGTTAGCCAATTCTTTTAACATTAGGGCAAACTACTAGTAGATACTAGGAATAATTCTAGCAAATTAGGCAAACTAACTATTTGTAAACTTTGATAGATCCTAATCCTACCAAAATTTCTTATATGTTCTTGCCTGACCTAACTTAATTCTGTCATTTCCCCTTCCATCCCTCTCTGATCACTCTTCTCTCATTTTAGACTGGGTAAGACCTACGTGAGAAGATAATCACTTTTTCATTTTTTAATTACTAGACTAAGCATCAGGATTTCATGAAAATTATTACTAACTGCTAGTCTTTAAATGTATATGGTAATCCTATGTATATTTTGCTGGCTAAGTGATACGGGAATTGGTTGATCTCCGGTCTCGAGACTTGTGTCTCCTGCTTGCAGGTCATCTTGTTCCCTTTTCCCTCATCCCCCCCCTCCCTCATTTTTTTCCTGTATTTCGTTTTCTCCTGGCTTTTGATTTCAGGCTCAGGTATGGGGGTTGGGTTGGAGCTCTTCTTTCTGCTTTAGGGTGTTGCTTGGCAGAAGGACATTTGGATCTTTCTCTTGGATTCCGCTTTTGCTGTTCTTTGGTTGTTGGGCGCTTTGATGGGATTTTTCATGTGAGCTAGTCTCTATCTAGCTGTTGTTGTGCATGGTTGTCTTACGACATCGACATCGGGCGGTGGCATTGCCGGAGCTCGATGACGATATTTGATGGGCGGTGGTTTATCCGGAGCTCATCATCGGTTTTCCTTGCCAGCTTCCTTCTTCCGTTGCCGTTCTGCCTAGCCTACTTCTGGTGGTTTGGTCTTTTGCTCTTCATTTGTATATTTTGTATGATTTTTGATTGGTGTAGTTGTTCTGCTTTGCTTTTGGGTCACCTGTCAGGCTTGTTGACAGCTTTTGGTGATGGTTAATAAAACTTATTTGATTGGAAAAAGAAAAAAAAACATATACCTGTACACACTAGGTCACGACGTCTATGAAAGATGCCTACAAAATACTGGGAATCAAAGCTTACAACTTATGGCAAATAATAATATGGAATCGTGCTTTATTCTTTTATTAGCTTTTTTTGATTCTGCATGCATATTTTTCTTCTTCCGGCGGTGATAATATTCACAGTGCACACAAAAACCTGGACCGGTACCGTTTCTACAGAATGCAGGAAACAATATAGAGAAAAAGATAGAAACCTTTGTTTTATTTATAAAAGTATATTACTATATTTAGATCTATGTTTCTATTGATCCATGTGGACATGTTGGTTACAATAATCATGTATAAACTTAGGCTGAATGAAGGAAAACGTAGGCAGAAAATTGATTATTTCTCTTCTTCTCTCATGGCTTATCTTCTTCTTCCTCAAGTTATTTTCTTCTTTTAACATTTTACTGCAAGTTACTTAGTACAGGTCTTATCACTAAGCTCAGGCATTTAAAAGAAAATCTCAAACCATGGGCTAATGACATATTTGAGAATGGTAGTAGTCTATCTCATTCTGTTCGTGCTAGCTTATTTCAAGTACAAAGGGATATTCAGGTATGTATTGATCATTCAGTGCTTGCCAACCTTGTGCCTCAAGAGCAAACTCTAAAAAAACAACTTGCTAAAACTCTACTGGAAGAAAATAAGATGGCAATTCATAAGGCAAAAATTAAGTGTTCCATTCATGGAGACAAAAACACTGCCATTTTTCATGAATCATTAAGGATCAGACATTAAGCTGCAAAATTTTCAACATCTTAGATAAAAATGGTGGCCTTTATTCTTCTCCAGATGCTATTCATGATGCTTTTTTGGACTATTTCTAGGATCTGCTAGCCTTTCCCAATAATCCTGATATTCTCAGCCAATTATTTGATAACATTTTCCTTCCTTCCCTCTCAGCTCAATCTTCCAATATTCTCATTCAAGAAATAACTGCTGAAGAGATTAAAGAAAATATTTTTGCTATGAACTCTACTAGTTCTCTTGGTCCTGATGGCTTTAATGCCCATTTTTATAAAATAGCTTGGTGTGTTATAGGAACTGATATGATAAAGGCCATCAAATATTTTTTTCAAACACAACAAAATGCTTTCTGGTATTAATTCCACTAAAATTGCACTTATACCCAAATCAGACCAACCTTCTTCTATTACACAATTCAGACCCATTGCCTACTGCAATGTGATTTACAAATGCATCTATAAGATAATGGCAGCTAGGATGAAATCTGTTCTTATTGATATTATTTCTCCCAATCAAAGTGCTTTTCTTCACTCTAGAGACATCACAGATAACATTCTTCTTTCCTCTGAATTGTTGAAAGGATACGATAGACAAAATATTTCAAAAAGGTGTGTATTAAAGCTTGACATTCGGAAAGCTTATGATACTTTACAATGGAAGTCAGTTACATATATTCTTTACAGGATTAATTTCCCAATTCCTTTCCTTTCATAGATCTATACTTATGTTTCCACTGTCAAATACTCCTTATGTTTCAATGGCAATTTATTTGGTTACTTCCAAGCTTCTAGGGCATTAGGCAAGGTGACCCCATGTCTCCTTACCTTTTTGTTTGTGTTATGGAATTATTCATGTCCCTCACTGTTAAATCCTTGTCATTGAAGCTTATTGAATATCATCCTCTATGCAAACACTCTGATATTTCTACTCTACAGTTTGCAGTTGATCTTCTCCTTTTCACAAAACCTACCTCTAAATCTATAAATGGCGTTCTGCATATTCTTGAAGATTTCAAAGCTCTTACTGGTCTTACAATTAACAGGAATAAATCCAAAATTAGGATAGTTGGCATCTTTGAGTCTGGAAAATCTATAATATATGGTTTGTCAGGTCTTAATCCCATACATCACAATGAGGAATACCTGAGAGCTCCAATGTTTTCATCTAAAGTCAAGACTAGCCAGTATCTCAAACTATATGAAAAGATTACTGCAAGAATTTCATCCTAGCCTATTTCTAGATATTCAATGGCTGGTAGACTTGTCATAGTCAAATCCATTGCCACTTCCATATGCCTTTATTATGGTCGTATATTCATTCTACCTTCCAAACTGATTTCCATGATCAACTCTTCTCTTAACAACTTTCTATGGCATGGTAAACTTTTTTCCAAAAAGCTTATTCCTATTGCGTTCAAAAAGATCTGTGCACCTGTAAACATGGTGTTCTAGGTATCATGAATATTAGACAATGGAATAAAGCTGCTGTCTCAAAGCATATAGATAAACTTTATAAATTTCACAATAACTTGTGGGCTTCATGGGTAAGGAAGAATTTAATTAAAGATAAACATTTTTGGATAGTGGATATTCCTATGGATTGTAGCTAGTCATGGAGCAATTGACTCATATTTTTCAGGCCGGTCCTCCATAAATGAATCAAATTTCTTTTTGGTTCGATCCTTAGTCTGATCAGGGTATCATTTTAGCTGATTTGATTAGCTAAAACCTCAGAATTATGACTGGCATTACTGAACGTGCAACTGTTAATTCTATTTGGTCTTATGGAACCTTACTGCTTCCTATCTCTAATTCAACCTCTGTTCATGCCTGTTGGAGCAATCTTCAAGCTAAATCATTGTCAAATAATGATTTTCATGATCTATGGGAATGTAAGCCTCATAAAATTGCATTAGTTTGTACCAATATGCTTGATCCTTCACAATTCACCATATTTCCTTAGCACATTAGGGTATGGAATTCGGGTTATGTTCCTAAAGAGAATTTACTTCTCTGGAAGATTGTTAAAAATGGTTTACATACGCTCGATAAGTTGAAGAAGAAGGGTATTACTCTTGATGATACATGTTTTCTCCATCATAAATTCGAGGAGTCTATCTCCTATTTATTCTTTGAGTGTGATTTCTCATTCTATATTCGGGGAAGCATTTTGAAGAAGCTAAACTTTCATATGAGTTCTCTGCTACTTTGGGTTTTGAAAAGGATTTTGAGTGTTATATGGATGGAAAGGAACAGTAGGGTGTTTGGAGGTGTATCTACTTCTACACATGTATTGGTCCACTCTATCCTTTTTCTTTTTGTCAGTAACTCTATTTTTTGTGTTGTATTTCTGTACATTATTGACTGACCTGATGGTATGCCATGGATCATTGTAATTGTTTTCGCTGAAATATGGTAGGGGCCCATTTAACCCTGTTGGCTTTGCCAAAAAAAATTAATCATATAAATAATATTTTTCTTTAAAACAATACCAACATCATATTATTATATTAATTGTATACTATAGATTTACATCTATTATCCGTTTAAAACTTGAATAAAAATAGTGGGGACGGAATAATAGGAAATGAATCTATATATTTTAACTTGCTCCACAATTAATTGTGTTTAGAGCATCTAATTAGATTGGGATGATTGTGCATATGTTAAGTGCGAAATTATGCTACGAACTAAATTGAAAACTATGAAATGTTCTTGTATAACACAATTAAGGAATGTAATATTCTCCATTTATTAATTGTAGTGACATATTATAATCTTTACATTTAGGTTCAACTTATGTTATAGTCGAATACATGTTAATCCCTTTATCATGTTCGTTTGAGACATTACTTTTGGTTATTTACTTTGTCTTCTCAAAGTTTTGATAAATCTAGTGTACAACATTTTTAGGTCTTAGCTTTACTCAATGTGGATCTCCTTTGTTAGGTAACATGCGAAAGCCAATTTTGGATTTACATCATAAATCTATCGGTTATCAAGAAAAACAAATTAGACAACCTCATAAATATGCATGTCATAACCTTCAGTGGGTATTTATAAATTAGAATACTTGTGACGTAGGAAAATTTCATAATTAGTTGTAAACAAAACTATGCTTATAATTATCATAGAACTCATAAGTTCAATCAATACCACAAAACTAAGCTTAAAATCTCATAATTAGTTGCAAACAAAACGATTATAACCTTAGAATGCTCTTCAGCCTTTCAACCATCTAATTGAGTTCATTTGTTCAGTCTATATAGTCCCTTGATACTTCGATCATTCATTTTGTGCAGTCATGGCTTCAGCATTCAAAATCTGCCGCTACACAACTATTGCTTTGGGTTTGCTTCGGCATTCGTATCAGTTGCACGGTCTTTAGTGCTTCAGTTTCATCTAAAGCGCTACCTGTGTCGTATTTCAATGCAATTCAGCACATAACATTACAACTTCAGCTCACAAATAGGTTCAACTATGTTTAGTAATGTAGATCTACATTTCTCTTGATGGTTGCACACTTCATTCTTGCCAGAGCACCATCATCCTAGTGGTTTCAACAAAGTGGTGCATCTTGGGTTCTAGTATGGTATACTTGCATTCTAATATGGTAGCATATTAATGTAATAATATTTCCTAAGAGTATTTAATTAGAGAGGAATCATAAAGTGAGAAATATAACCTAGAAATGTATTCTTACCTTGTAAAGTGAAGTTCTTGTGCAAAAAAGAAACAAAGCATCTAATGATGATATGCAAATAAATTACATATGCATTGGCTTATATTAACTTTAAATAAAAAAAATCTTTTTTTACTCTGTAAAATCTCTTTAGATGAACTTGCTAGGGAAACTATTTGAAAATGGTATATTATTTTAAAATGGTAATTTTACTAATATGACACAACCTTTAATATAATAATATCAAAATCTAGCAATGCCACAAAAATAACGAAGACAAGAGATAATGAATTGTCACGGCAGTACTAATCCATGTATATAACACTTCGGATTGCAATCTGAACCGTTCATTATCTCAGAGCATATCTCACCATTGTTTATTTATATGGGCCGACTTGTTATACTAGCCCATTCTTTACAACTCTGTATATAGAAGCAACAGCAGAATACAATGTAATAAATCACTTTTTCTAGTAATAAAAGATCTCTATTCTGATCATCTCTATAAACAAATTGTATCAATTTTTTCTATCAATTCTCTATTTGCAATAATCAAAATATTTCAACATGGTATGAGAGCAAATGAAGGCCTAATAGCCATCCATTCTTTTAGTCAAAACACCATCAGAGTATTATCATCATTTGGGTAACATAACCCTCATCAGAAATCACATTTCATCATCTGAAGGGTTTGTTGAAGTTAGTGATACAATTCAGTGCCGTGCCAAATTGTTGTGGCTGCATCAGAATTCATTCACGCAACCTCGAAAAGAAAAATCAATCGATCAAGAAAATCAGAAAAGAAAGAAAACGAGAAATCAAGAGTCATCTCAAAATCAAAGAAAGTGCCTTCTTGGACAACATATCAGATTAAAGAAAGCAAAGATCATCATATATGTCATACGGTTGCACCAAATTTACTGTGAGAAATTCTTGACTTAAGTACCTTTAATCTCTGCACAAGATCGATTGATTTCTCTGTTATTTTTTCTTTTCTGGATTGCTTTTTTTGTATATTTCTTGCGTATTGAATTTCATCATGGGTAATGAATCGAACAACCAACCCAGTATAGCTGGTTCTGCTAATGGAAGCAGCAACAGTGAATCCAATCTCGCAGTTGAAAAAATCATCAAAACCGTAATTAGCCCACAAAGTAATCTTGTCACGGTTCAATTGAATGAAGACAACTTTCTTCTTTGGAATCTGCAAATAGAAACTGCAGTACAAGGATATGGGCTTGAAGGCCACATTCTTGGAACCATTCTAATTTCTCCCAACTGTATAACTAATCAAGAAAACAAAATAATAAGTAATGAGGATTACATCAGATATCACAGACAAGACAGGTTAATCTGTTCCTGGCTTTTATCATCAATAAGCACAAATCTTCTATCTCATGTCATTGGATGCAAGACTGCAAATGATATATGGATAACTATTGAGAAAGTATTCAATACACAATCAGCTTCCAAAGTTATGTACTATAATAGACAGCTACATAGCATAAGGAAAGACAATAATACTATAAGGGAATACATTTTCAAAATCAAAACAATATGTGATTCACTGGAGGCAGCAAATCACAAGATTTTAGATTCTGAACATATTCTGATTATTCTCAATAGATTGAGTAAAGAATATGAATCTGTTATTGCTGTTATAGCATCACAAAAGGATTTACCATCACTTGATGATGTCTATTCTATACTACTTTCACATGAGGCAAGAATTGATAATAAAAGACCATAAGACTCAGAACTTGCAGTCAACTACACAACTACCTCAAGAAACAAAGTTCAAAGTAACAACAAAACAGATCAAAACACACAAAGAGGAGGAATACAGAGAGGAGGATACCCAAACAGATCAAGAGGAAGGGGTAGATACATCAACAATAGTAGACCAAAATGTCAAATCTGTGAAAAGATTGGTCACACTGCCATAAAATGTTATCTGAGGTATTCTAATCAGAATAACAATCAAAAAGGTGGAAATTACAGTGTCAACATAGCTCAAGCAAGTTCCAGCAGTCAATCAGATAACAGAGATCAAAACTCTAATGAAAATAATCAATCAATGAATGATGACTGCTGGTATCCAGATTCAGGAGCTACCAATCATATAACCAATAATCTTGAAAATTTAAACCTTGACAATAGAGAGTACAAAGGTAAAAAAATTATTTGTATAGGCAATGGTAAGTGTATCAATATCTCACATGTAGGAAGTGCTGTTATTAAAGGAAAAAAACAATTATTCTTACATAACTTACTAAGAGTCCCAAAAATAAAAAAGAACCTCATAAGTGTGTCTCAATTTGCTAGTGATAATAAAGTTTACTTTGAATTCTTCCCTAAACATTGTGTTATTAGAGATATACTAAATAAAGATATTTTATTGCAGGGTGATGCTAAAAGAGGATTATACAGATTTAAATCTGTGATTATCATAGAGACGATAAAAACTGTTGTAATCATTGTGAAATAGAAAACAATGACAATATTTTTGATTTATGGCATTTCAGACTTAGCCATCCCAATGCTAAAATAGTTAAGCAAATTCTCACTGAGAATAATATATTTTATAATAGCATATTTGTTCCTTATGTATGCACTCACTGCCAAATGGGAAAAAGTCACAAACTACCATTTGGTAAATCCACAACTAAATATACAAAGCCACTTGAGCTCATTGCTACTGATCTTTGGGGACCTGCCCCAATATATTCAGACTACGGATATAATTATTATATATCATTTGTAGATGCACACACAAGATACACTTGGATATATTTTTTGAAAAATAAATCAGACACACATGATGTTGTAATAAACTTCATCATAATGATTGAAAAACAGCTTGATACACATGTCAAGACTATACAATCAGATGGAGGAACTGAGTATAAGTCACTTAAGGAATACTTTAAGGAAAAAGGTATAGTTCATCGATTTACTTGCCCTTATACCTCAGAACAAATTGGCTTACTAAAGAGAAAACATAGGCATGTGGTTGAATCAGGACTCAGTTTACTGAGTCATGCAAATCTACCACTAAAGTTTTGGCCAGAGGCTTTTAGTACTGCTGTCTACCTCATTAATAGATTACCAACCAAAACTTTAGATGGTATAACCCCTATTGAAAAGTTACAAGGGGTAAAACCAAACTATCACAGTTTAAAAGTATTTGGATGTCTATGTTTTCCATGTTTAAGACCTTATAACAGTAATAAATTAAACTTTTGGTCAAAACAATGTACATTCCTGGGATATACCTTTAATCAAAAAGGGTACAAATGTCTTGATGACAGTGGAAAAATTATTATTAGCAGACATGTTGCTTTTAATGAAAAAGATTTTCCCTTTAGAAATGCTGAAGTAAGAACAACAGCAAAAGTGTACAACCCAAGAATATCCATACCTGAATTACCATTAATATCTGAAGACCAGAGCACAGCTGAGATAAGGAGGACTACTGATGATCATCAAACACACTCATCTACATCTGCTCAACAAAATACAGAGTGTGTAGATGATCACAGTCATGTCATCTGCTCACCTACACACTCAGCAAATGAGGAAGATCAACATCACAATTCAGAAAACAACACTAATCAAAACAGGAGTTTTGAATTACCTTAAACTGAAGCCCCTGTCAGACCGACCATTACATGATCACCAGAGCTAAAAGTGGGATCTTTAAACCCAAGGCATACATGGTCAACATAAACTCCAGTGAACCATCCACTTTTGATCAAGCTGCAAAAGATAAAAACTGGAAAGCAGCAATGGATGAAGAGTACAATGCACTTATAAAAAATAAAACATGGAGTCCTTCATGTCCACCTGTAGACAAAAATATTGTAGGCTACAGATGGACATATAAGATAAAAAGGAATCCTGATGGATCCATCAACAAATACAAAGCAAGATTAGTGGCCAAGGGATACACTCAACAGTATGGGTTTGACTTTATAGAGACATTTAGTCTAGTAGTCAAGCCCACTACTATAAGGCTCATCATCACAATTGCCTTACACAAAGGATGGAATATAAGGCAATTGGATGTTAACAATGCCTTCTTAAATGGCAAATTAGAAGAAGAAATCTATATGAACCAACCACCAGGATATGAACAAGACTCAAGTCATGTATGCAAACTTAACAAGGCAATATATGGGCTAAAAC
The DNA here is from genome assembly GCA_030765085.1 of Allium cepa. NCBI lineage: Eukaryota > Viridiplantae > Streptophyta > Magnoliopsida > Asparagales > Amaryllidaceae > Allium > Allium cepa. The sequence continues at coordinate 959,642,968 of CM060935.1, forward strand.
AAGCCCCGAGAGTTTGGTTTGATAGATTGAAATCAACCCTAATGTCAATAGGATATCAATCTATCAAATCAGACACCACATTATTCATTGAAAGTAATTCATCCTCAATCATTTACACACTAATCTATGTTGATGATTTAATTGTCACAGGTAACAATCAGGATGAGATCAACAAAGTCATATGTTATCTGAACAAAGAGTTCTCAATTAAAGATCTGGGACATCTCAATTATTTTCTAGGAATTGAAGTACACAAGACATCAAATTCAGATATTATCTTATGTCAAAAAAAATACATAACAGAGTTACTTGCTAAAAAAAATGGAAGATGCCAAACCTATGACCACTCCCATGATTAGTCATCAAAAATTTTCAAAAAACAGAGGAGAAGTCATAGATAATATGAAACAATACAGAAGTGTTATAGGGGCATTACAATATGTCACTATAACACGGCCATATATTGCTTTTAGTGTTAACAAACTTTCTCAATTTATGCAGAATCCACTAAATGAACACTGGAAGGGAGTAAAGAGGATTCTAAATATCTTAAAGGAACAATAAATCATGGACTAATATTCAAAGCAAGAAGAAATCTCAACATCACAGGCTATTCAGATTCAGACTGGGCCACTGATCCAGATGACAGGAAATCAGTTACAGGATATTGCATACTTGTTGGGGGTAACTTAATATCATGGAGTTCAAAAAAACAATCAACTATTTCTCGATCCAGCACTGAAGCCGAATACAGAAGCATAGCAAATGCAACAACAGAGATAATGTGGTTGCAATCAATCATTAAAGAGTTAAAGCTAGATGCAAACATCAAAGCAATACTATGGTGTGACAATCAAAGCGTAGTCTACATGACAGCAAATCCTATAATGCATTCTACAACCAAACACATCGAAATAGACTTGCATTTTGTTCGAGATCAAGTTCTCAAGGGAAATTTACAAGTGAATCATTTACCTGCTACTTACCAGATAGCAGACACCTTAACCAAATCGCTATCAAAGAAAAACTTTATGCAGTTTAAAAAGGACCTCAGAGTTATAGAGAATCAAGCTTCAATTAAGAAAAGTCAAACAAGCCTTCATCCAGTTAGACAACCAGAGAAAGCTTCGTTCAGTCATGGCAAAGCCAAATCTCAAGGAAGTTGTAACATCCCGCCTTTTCGCACACTTTAAACCGACACACGTGCCAATTCAAAACATAACGGAAGGGCGGATTGTTATGGGGTAAATAAGAAAAACAGAGAAGAAATAAAAACAAAATAGAATCTCACAGCGGAAGGATAAAATATAATAATAAATATACAGTTCATAAATGGTTTACAAAACACTTGTTATTCTTTACACAATAAATATCAGAGTTACACATACCAATACAATCAATGCAGCGGAATAGAAAGAGTGTGGTGCATACTATAAATAATAATAATATGGATTCTTCGTCTTCGTCCTCCAAAGCTAAAGTCTTCGATCCTGAAACGCTCGGACTGACCTGAGCGAATTTGAAAAGACAAAAACACTCGAGTCAGACTAAAAGATCTTATGTGAGTTAAATTAACAGAAATAAATATGAGTGCAGTAACTCAAGAGATGCTCGGGATTTACATCTCCTAAGGATCCGTTAAACTATTTACTATGTAGTATATTGCGCTATTATAATAGTGTCTATTTGTAAAGTAAACTTACTTTTTAATAGCGTTAAGGGGTTACCCATATAGCCCTTAACACAAATAATGCCAATAGTCTATACAGTACCGTAATACCTCCTGATCGGGAAGCTACCAGAGGATACTCCATAGGTACGACACAAATAGAAACTCGTAGTAAAGGCTCGGTATGGTAGGTGACACGGCACAACTAGGCAATGCCAGGGTAGATATACCAATTGCTATCCAGGCTGGTGGAAACGCGTAGCTGCAGTTACCGCCCACCTCGGACTAACTCCCCAAAATCAAAATATAGAAGTGTCCACTGAATCAATCCAAGTCAAAGTATAATATCGAAGAGGAGGGCCCGATCAGAGGAATGACCTCATTGGCCTGAGAATCGCTCCTGTTTTAGCCACCTTATGCCAACTCACGGGAGTCGGGTCCACGTATTTACCTTACAGGAAACGTCGCCACCACCTACTTCATTCTGGAATCTCCACCGCGTACACAGTTAGTCAAAGTGGTTTTCGGTATCGACAGAGAGTATGTCCATATCCGATCCCGGTCTCTTTGCCAACCCATCGTTATTATAACACCGCGGTCATTTAAAATAGGTTATACTTTAAAAATCAGAATAAACATTCCATTTCATAACCATGAATACGATATCATTTCAAAACCCAAAACCATATTTTATCACTTATCCCAAATATAATTCTTTTCCAAAATCATAATGCTTTAACTTCATAACGTCTGAAAATCAAATATTTTCAAAGCATAGTATTTTGAAAATCATAATTTAAAACCATAACTTCTAAAACTTTAATGGTTTGGACATTCAACGGTATATGAATTAAATGGTTTAACTTAAATGTTACTTTGTAAAGAAAATAGTTCTCATGGCTTTACAAATACATTTCTTTATTAAAGTCTAAACCAAAATTTATATTATCTCTCTCAAGTTCCAAAACCACTTCAATTTATTTATATATACGTATATCCATTTTGGGTATCAATATTTCAAACTAAAGTTGGATTTTATTCTTTCAACAAATCAATTGTTCTATTAATTAGTCTTGAATATTCATATAAAATCCATAAATAATAAGACTTCAATTTCTAGTAATAAAATATATATTTTTTTTCCAATTCAAATTATACTAGAATATTCATTTCAATTTATTTTAGGAAAAATCCAATTATAAATATCATATCTTAAAATTTCCAAACTTAACATTTAAACATATGATATAAATTATTAAACTCCATTCTCTTAATTTTCTTCCATTTTTAATAAAGATTTTTATACACCTTTTAATTTCAAAATTTTCAACTTCATATGTATATATATGGAGGAATAATATTTATACAATATAAAATTTAAGATTATTATAAACCGTATTCCATCCAAACCATAGAAATCACATTAAAATAGTTATATATAGACCGCGGTGCCTGTATATAATTTTCTATCCTATGGTCAAGTGATACGGATATTTATCATTTCAATCCGCAATTTAAAAGATATAAAATTTTGCGGTTGTATATCATTTCAAACCACAATCCCGAATGAAAGGAAATATGCATGATAATTTGAATTTAATGATATACAATAAAACATCCATCAACATCACCCATCATCCAATCACAATCATCAAGCAATATCAATCAATAACAATTTATATTTGATAATATATAACAGGTAATAACTGGCAATTTTATTCAGATTAAATTTAACAAATATTAATCTACAGTTTATATTCAGTAATAATCTATATAACTGTTAACTAGCAGTTTATAGGCAAACAAATAAATTCTAACTATCAATTAATACGCAATAAATAAATTAAATTAACAGTTAAATTTAATAAATGCAATTCAACAAATATGAGTGAAATAAACATGCCAAATACTCATAAATAAATTTCTATTCATTTCTAAAATTAATTTAACAAACATAAAAGCTTCTAGTAGTTGTGAGTGGGTTAAAACACTCACCTTTGGAATTTAAATCGAATTTAAATTCAATTTAAACTCAAAATTTTGACGGTCTCCAAATCCATCCAAACCAGCGTCAAAACGTCAGAAATTCCGATACGATCCCAGCAAAACAAACCGCGCGTGAATCCGAGCTCGTATGCAAAAGTTATGGAAATTTGAAAAATGGAAAAATTCTGGTCTGGGTCGACTTCGGGTTTGACTTCGGTGCGCCGCCTCAATTCCCCGGTGCTTGCTTGGAGTTTTCGCCAAAACGACCCGGAGCGACCCGAGTCATTTTCTTCCTGACCCGAAGTTGCTCTAGGGTTTTCTCCCCTGAAACCCGAAGCGCGACCAGAAGCTGCTGCAGATCCGAATTTTTTTTTTTTTTTTTTGATTTTTTTTTTTTTGATTTTTTTTTGAACTGACTGGATCTAGGGTTAGCACCCATTGAAGAAGAAGAGGAGCCTGAAGAAAGTATACGCTCAGATGAAAAGAAATTAGGTGGAGGCTAGGGCTTGTAGCTAGATTTATATAGAGGGGTTAGAGATAGAGTAGATAGACCGTAGAATGAACGTGCGGAACAAACTATGGCCCAAAAAGCCCGCTATGCCTCCGGAACCGAATTTATTAAATCTATATATCCAAATAGGTAATTTAAAATATTCTGAACGCGATGGAAAAAGTTTCACGTCCAAATTTGATCGTATGAAGAAGTTATGCTGAAAACAAAATTTCCAAATTGATTCAAATTGATTTTAATTAAATTTGATTTCAAGGTGTTTCACGCCCGTACGATCAAACGACAAGTCCGATCGATACGAAACTTGAAACCCTATAATAATTCACCGATACGGATCCGATGAAACTGGTTTCATCGAAATCCGAGTCCGTGACCAAAATGGCTATTTTTAATATTCATTAAATAAATTAAATAAATTATAGAAATCCAATTCTATATGAATATTCTAAAATTGTCCCAATTCTATTGCTTATGTAAATTAAAATCAATTTAAATGATTTAACAAGTTTGGCTGTGAATTAGAGTTGACAAGTCTATCAAATTTCAATATACATTCCTCCGCTTCCTTATATTAAGGAATTATAAATAAGTTCCTCAAAACCTATTTATTACATTTTTAATCCTTGTATACTTATCTTTTATCCAAAATAGGGATGCCACATACTTTGGTTCATGATTCACATTATTATTCTTAAAGTCTATTTTAAATTTCAGTAACGTAATATTTAACGTTAAATTCCCTTTATTTATGCAATAAGCGCAATTATTGAATTTGATACTCAAATTAATTTATAGATTCTGCTTTCTAAAAATCTATATCAACAATTTGGTCTAATTATAAATAGAATAAGTATTAACCTCATCTTATAGAATTAATTATTGCAATAAATCCAATTTACCATATCTTAAATCCAAATTAATAGATAAAGCTTGATTCCTTTATTAACTCCTTTGGTTTTCAATTAACCTTTTATGGTGAATATAAATTCCAATGCATAATTGAAACTTTATTTCCATTTGATTTCACTATTTCATTAAAAATCCTCATATTCCAGCTAAATTTCAACTAACGTATAAATTAGCTATTTCAATTTCATTTAATTGCGATTATCATACTATAGAAATTAAATTCCATTAAATAAATAAATAAATGTTGATTCCCATCTATTTACATTATATTACATTGGTACTTCTATTTACAACTTAGCTTTGTATAAATGTTTGAATGTAGAATCTTGTCTATTTCACGTATTAATTAAGCCTTAAAAATCAATTAATATTATATCCTTGGTCTAACCTCATTTTACCCATATTTATATTAATATATCCTTTGAATTAGGTAAATTACCATTGATTATCTACCTTAACTTATCAGACTCCACTAACGTAATGGTTAAATATTAATTCCATTTGTAAAAAAAAAAACAATCCACAAAATTTGCATTTCACATTGCAAATGAATTCATAAATCTTGGCTTTCTTTTTCTTTGCTTCTTAAAGGCCAAATCAAACTACCCTATCATCACTAATTTATGGCAATTAATTGCAATTGATTCTCCATTAAACTACATAAGTTATCCAATTGAAACCTAAGTGAAACGTTTATTTATTTAAAAATCCTACTGTTTAAAAGAGTATATCATCTACGGTATAATTTACATTTGACCTGATTTCTCATATATTTCACACAACAGTGAATTCCAATTTCTACCAACATTATGTTTAATATAAATTGGAAATCCAAATCATTGGTATTTCACAACCTTATTGCGTACATTTACGTATAGTTACACTAAGTCCATACACTGATTCATGAATTCATTAATTAATACACAATTTGCCTTTGTTTTCTTATATTAAGTTTATTACCGTTTTTAAGTACATTCATTATCGAACAATATTCATAAAAAAATTTATCTACACTTATTGTATTGGTTTATTCAACGGTCACCAAATGAAACAATCCTACTATTTATTTTAATATTAAATGAATCCCATTCTAGTAAATATTTTATTAATATTCACTAATTCAACATTTATTGGTTTCTTAACATTAACTTTTAACAAAGTGTGACAATTACATTATCCAAAATTATTGTCATAAAAATTAAATTGTTACATTAAATTCCAATTACTATAACAAATTACTACATTTTCTCAAATAAATCTTAAAGCCTTTTTTTTCTAAATCAGGTTAGAAATTATATTAATTTAACTCATTTAATATTATTAATTTAACGGGTCGTTACAATCTCCCCCACTCAAAACTTTTCGTCCCCGAAAATAAAAAAGAAGGGAGAAGGAAGAATAAAACATTACATCTTATTTCAAATATTAACTTATAAACAATAATTTACTAAATTAATTTCCTTAAATGAGATATGCCCGTTTTATAGTCATTATAACCTTTTATACTTAAATCATTAAAGTTTGGAAAATATTCAACAAAATTCTAAGTCCAAAATTTACGAAAATTTTTGGCAGAGTCTCCTTTGTACGGAGAGACTCTGGAGAAAATATAATATACAAATATACAAATATATTACATATATTATCAAAATATTATCCCAACACGGGCAAAATTATAAAATAGCGCTTTAAACGTAATCCGAAAACGTACCTATTTGTCGGGCAATACGCTTATTATTAGGGAACCAGAGCAGTAGCAGTGGCTTCCATAGCCTGCATTTCACTTATAAAATCTAAAAGGTTAAATATTTATTTTAAAGTGAACTATTCAAGTGGATTCAATCATTAATCAACCAAACAATTCGACAACCATCAACCTTACAAACAACATACATACATACACAAAGCAATCATTTAATCCATCAAACAAATAGTTGTTTGGGTTCAAACTTGAAATTTGTATGAAATGAAATTAACTATCAAGTGCATCCTTTACTCAACGGTCTTAGATGGAACAAAGATAGATTATTTATTCATCCAACAACTTCAAGTTCCTTACCACACAATCATAAATCAAACAATACAATTCAAACCAACAACCAAATTAACTTATTATACATTTATCTCATGCTTCAATGGTTTGATTTTCTTTCTTTCATTTATGGAGTGATTTCTTTATTTCTTACAAATTTTCATTTTCCATTTATCACAAAATTCATTATATTTGTATTCCAATTTATTTACTAAAGTTTCTATCATCTATTTATACTACTTACCTTTACTTATAGTAAAATTTCCAAGTTAACTTAAGTCTATACAATTAATTCTCATTAATAATAGCAAATTAATAGAATACCTTTATTACCTTACTCTTCACTTGTAAGATTTCCCTTTACATTTTCCTACTAACATTGCAACTTTTTATTATATGGTAAGTTATGTATGTTTTAAGAATGTAAGTGAAAATTTACAAGTTTCTTCTCCATTCCTTTAATTAATATATATTTGTTTTATAAATTTCACTTTCAACTTACCCTTAATTTCATTCCTTTATTTAATGTTTACGTTTCCATTATATTTAATTACAGTAACCCTCTACTTACACTTAATTTATTAACCTTATAACTTGCATTCCTATAAGTGAAAGATTTTACTCATTCATTAACTATGGATTGCAGTCATTTATATTTTTCCTACTTTCCATTATATTAGAATAGGGAAAATTAAGGCGTACTTAAGTTAATAACCCTACAATCAAACTTTATAAATTAAGGAATTTCATTTTCATTTTTTTTTTTTACTTTCTTAAGGTTAAAATCACCTATTAATAATACAACCTTTAATTTTAGTAAAATTCCAATCATCACTTAAGTCAATACCATTAAATTCTTATTTATAACAGTAATTTATTGAATACTTCATTATTTCCAAAAATTCTACTTGCATAATATTCTATTCCACTCTTAATTTACATTTCAACTTTTTATACTTGGTAAGTTATTTATGTTAAAGAAAAAGCAAAAGAACTTATAGAAGTTTAATCTCAATTCTTTTAATTCATTGATTTTCCAATAAATCTTTACCATTATTTATAATTTAAATTTTTAACTTCCTTTATACTTAGCATTAATTCTCTTACTTATTAGAGGTTTTCAATCCATTTATTACTTACTTTTTTTTTATTCCACTAAAATTTAACAATTAATTAATGGAAAATTTTAGAATTAAATTCCGGGTCAGATTTCAATTTATTTTGAAATAATAGATAATTAGTTTCCTACAACTTTATATCTCAATTATATTTAAAACAAACAAATTCAGATATTTCCAACATAAATCTACAGTAGAATTTACTACAGTGGCCTTTCCCTTCGAAACTCGAAAATGAAAGTCGATGATGCGGCCGTCATCACCGAAATTATTTTCCAGCGACAGAGAGGAAAGTACAAACTTATTTTCTTCAAAATCCTCTTTAAACCAATTCTTTCGAATTATACTAAATATTTATATAAGAAAATATTTATAAACCAAATCATTATATTTCATAAATCCTTTGAAAGAAGATTTTCAAAAATCCCGGACTTAAGTTCTAAAATCTTCAATTTGATTTATTAAAATTTCAACTTAGCTTTAATTCATTACAAATATTTTTATTACCTAACACCCAACTATAGCAACCAAAATATATCTGTATAAAAATATTTTTATATATAGAAAATATAATAGGCAAAATTATTTCATTCACCTATATTAAAAACAAATATTATGTCGGTCTGTCCTATTAAGTGTTTAGAAATCCCTATTGATGACATAGCGTCCCATGCCTCAACCAGAATTTATGAATACAAAACGGAACAGATTAACACAATATCAAAATCCTTTTATAACACTAACAAATACACTCTCTCATATATATACATTCAGCGGCTCCCATAGGGTATTATTACCCTATTAACAAAGAGTCAAACCCCACAAAGCCAAAGTTTATCGCTAAACCAAAGCTCTGATACCAACTTGTAACATCCCGCCTTTTCGCACACTTTAAACCGACACACGTGCCAATTCAAAACATAACGGAAGGGCGGATTGTTATGGGGTAAATAAGAAAAACAGAGAAGAAATAAAAACAAAATAGAATCTCACAGCGGAAGGATAAAATATAATAATAAATATACAGTTCATAAATGGTTTACAAAACACTTGTTATTCTTTACACAATAAATATCAGAGTTACACATACCAATACAATCAATGCAGCGGAATAGAAAGAGTGTGGTGCATACTATAAATAATAATAATATGGATTCTTCGTCTTCGTCCTCCAAAGCTAAAGTCTTCGATCCTGAAACGCTCGGACTGACCCGAGCGAATTTGAAAAGACAAAAACACTCGAGTCAGACTAAAAGATCTTATGTGAGTTAAATTAACAGAAATAAATATGAGTGCAGTAACTCAAGAGATGCTCGGGATTTACATCTCCTAAGGATCCGTTAAACTATTTACTATGTAGTATATTGCGCTATTATAATAGTGTCTATTTGTAAAGTAAACTTACTTTTTAATAGCGTTAAGGGGTTACCCATATAGCCCTTAACACAAATAATGCCAATAGTCTATACAGTACCGTAATACCTCCTGATCGGGAAGCTACCAGAGGATACTCCATAGGTACGACACAAATAGAAACTCGTAGTAAAGGCTCGGTATGGTAGGTGACACGGCACAACTAGGCAATGCCAGGGTAGATATACCAATTGCTATCCAGGCTGGTGGAAACGCGTAGCCGCAGTTACCGCCCACCTCGGACTAACTCCCCAAAATCAAAATATAGAAGTGGCCACTGAATCAATCCAAGTCAAAGTATAATATCGAAGAGGAGGGTCCGATCAGAGGAATGACCTCATTGGCCTGAGAATCGCTCCTGTTTTAGCCACCTTATGCCAACTCACGGGAGTCGGGTCCACGTATTTACCTTACAGGAAACGTCGCCACCACCTACTTCATTCTGGAATCTCCACCGCGTACACGGTTAGTCAAAGTGGTTTTCGGTATCGACAGAGAGTATGTCCATATCCGATCCCGGTCTCTTTGCCAACCCATCGTTATTATAAAACCGCGGTCATTTAAAAATAGGTTATACTTTAAAAATCAGAATAAACATTCCATTTCATAACCATGAATACGATATCATTTCAAAACCCAAAACCATATTTTATCACTTATCCCAAATATAATTCTTTTCCAAAATCATAATGCTTTAACTTCATAACGTCTGAAAATCAAATATTTTCAAAGCATAGTATTTTGAAAATCATAATTTAAAACCATAACTTCTAAAACTTGAATGGTTTGGACATTCAACGGTATATGAATTAAATGGTTTAACTTAAATGTTATTTTGTAAAGAAAATAGTTCTCATGGCTTTACAAATACATTTCTTTATTAAAGTCTAAACCAAAATTTATATTATCTCTCTCAAGTTCCAAAACAACTTCAATTTATTTATATATACGTATATCCATTTTGGGTATCAATATTTCAAACTAAAGTTGGATTTTATTCTTTCAACAAATCAATTGTTCTATTAATTAGTCTTGAATATTCATATAAAATCCATAAATAATAAGACTTCAATTTCTAGTAATAAAATATTTTTTTTTTCCAATTCAAATTATACTAGAATATTCATTTCAATTTATTTTAGGAAAAATCCAATTATAAATATCATATCTTAAAATTTCCAAACTTAACATTTAAACATATGATATAAATTATTAAACTCCATTTTCTTAATTTTCTTCCATTTTTAATAAAGATTTTTATACACCTTTTAATTTCAAAATTTTCAACTTCATATGTATATATATGGAAGAATAATATTTATACAATATAAAATTTAAGATTATTATAAACCGTATTCCATCCAAACCATAGAAATCACATTAAAATAGTTATATATAGACCGCGGTGCCTGTATATAATTTTCTATCCTATGGTCAAGTGATACGGATATTTATCATTTCAATCCGCAATTTAAAAGATATAAAATTTTGCGGTTGTATATCATTTCAAACCACAATCCCGAATGAAAGGAAATATGCATGATAATTTGCAATTTAATGATATACAATAAAACATCCATCAACATCACCCATCATCCAATCACAATCATCAAGCAATATCAATCAATAACAATTTATATTTGATAATATATAACAGGTAATAACTGGCAATTTTATTCAGATTAAATTTAACAAATATTAATCTACAGTTTATATTCAGTAATAATCTATATAACTGTTAACTAGCAGTTTATAGGCAAACAAATAAATTCTAACTATCAATTAATACGCAATAAATAAATTAAATTAACAGTTAAATTTAATAAATGCAATTCAACAAATATGAGTGAAATAAACATGCCAAATACTCATAAATAAATTTCTATTCATTTCTAAAATTAATTTAACAAACATAAAAGCTTCTAGTAGTTGTGAGTGGGTTAAAACACTCACCTTTGGAATTTAAATCGAATTTAAATTCAATTTAAACTCAAAATTTTGACGGTCTCCAAATCCATCCAAACCAGCGTCAAAACGTCAGAAATTCCGATACGATCCCAGCAAAACAAACCGCGCGTGAATCCGAGCTCGTATGCAAAAGTTATGGAAATTTGAAAAATGGAAAATTTCTGGTCTGGGTCGACTTCGGGTTTGACTTCGTTGCGCCGCCTCAATTCCCCGGTGCTTGCTTGGAGTTTTCGCCAAAACGACCCGGAGCGACCCGAGTCATTTTTTTTCTGACCCGAAGTTGCTCTAGGGTTTTCTCCCCTGAAACCCGAAGCGCGACCAGAAGCTGCTGCAGATCCGAATTTTTTTTTTTTTTTTTTTTGATTTTTTTTTTTGATTTTTTTTTGAACTGACTGGATCTAGGGTTAGCACCTATTGAAGAAGAAGAGGAGCCTGAAGAAAGTATATGCTCAGATGAAAAGAAATTAGGTGGAGGTTAGGGCTTGTAGCTAGGTTTATATAGAGGGGTTAGAGATAGAGTAGATAGACCGTAGAATGAACGTGCGGAACAAACTATGGCCCAAAAAGCCCGCTATGCCTCTGGAACCGAATTTATTAAATCTATATATCCAAATAGGTAATTTAAAATATTCTGAACGCGATGGAAAAAGTTTCACGTCCAAATTTGATCGTATGAAGAAGTTATGCTGAAAACAAAATTTCCAAATTGATTCAAATTGATTTTAATTAAATTTGATTTCAAGGTGTTTCACGCCCGTACGATCAAACGACAAGTCCGATCGATACGAAACTTGAAACCCTATAATAATTCACCGATACGGATCCGATGAAACTGGTTTCATCGAAATCCGAGTCCGTGACCAAAATGGCTATTTTTAATATTCATTAAATAAATTAAATAAATTATAGAAATCCAATTCTATATGAATATTCTAAAATTGTCCCAATTCTATTGCTTATGTAAATTAAAATCAATTTAAATGATTTAACAAGTTTGGCTGTGAATTAGAGTTGACAAGTCTATCAAATTTCAATATACATTCCTCCGCTTCCTTATATTAAGGAATTATAAATAAGTTCTTCAAAACCTATTTATTACATTTTTAATCCTTGTATACTTATCTTTTATCCAAAATAGGGATGCCACATACTTTGGTTCATGATTCACATTATTATTCTTAAAGTCTATTTTAAATTTCGGTAACGTAATATTTAACGTTAAATTCCCTTTATTTATGCACTAAGCGCAATTATTGAATTTGATACTCAAATTAATTTATAGATTCTGCTTTCTAAAAATCTATATCAACAATTTGGTCTAATTATAAATAGAATAAGTATTAACCTCATCTTATAGAATTAATTATTGCAATAAATCCAATTTACCATATCTTAAATCCAAATTAATAGATAAAGCTTGATTCCTTTATTAACTCCTTTGGTTTTCAATTAACCTTTTATGGTGAATATAAATTCCAATGCATAATTGAAACCTTATTTCCATTTGATTTCACTATTTCATTAAAAATCCTCATATTCCAGCTAAATTTCAACTAACGTATAAATTAGCTATTTCAATTTCATTTAATTGCGATTATCATACTATAGAAATTAAATTCCATTAAATAAATAAATAAATGTTGATTCCCATCTATTTACATTATATTACATTGGTACTTCTATTTACAACTTAGCTTTGTATAAATGTTTGAATGTAGAATCTTGTCTATTTCACGTATTAATTAAGCGTTAAAAATCAATTAATATTATAACCTTGGTCTAACCTCATTTTACCCATATTTATATTAATATATCCTTTGAATTAGGTAAATTACCATTGATTATCTACCTTAACTTATCAGACTCCACTAACGTAATGGTTAAATATTAATTCCATTTGTAAAAAAAAAAAACAATCCACAAGATTTGCATTTCACATTGCAAATGAATTCATAAATCTTGGCTTTCTTTTTCTTTGCTTCTTAAAGGCCAAATCAAACTACCCTATCATCACTAATTTATGGCAATTAATTGCAATTGATTCTCCATTAAACTACATAAGTTATCCAATTGAAACCTAAGTGAAACATTTATTTATTTAAAAATCCTACTGTTTAAAAGAGTATATCATCTACGGTATAATTTACATTTGACCTGATTTCTCATATATTTCACACAACAGTGAATTCCAATTTCTACCAACATTATGTTTAATATAAATTGGAAATCCAAATCATTGGTATTTCACAACCTTATTGCGTACATTTACGTATAGTTACACTAAGTCCATACACTGATTCATGAATTCATTAATTAATACACATTTTGCCTTTGTTTTCTTATATTAAGTTTATTACCGTTTTTAAGTACATTCATTATCGAACAATATTCATAAAAAAATTTATCTACATTTATTGTATTGGTTTATTCAACGGTCACCAAATGAAACAATCCTACTATTTATTTTAATATTAAATGAATCCCATTCTAGTAAATATTTTATTAATATTCACTAATTCAACATTTATTGGTTTCTTAACATTAACTTTTAACAAAGTGTGACAATTACATTATCCAAAACTATTGTCATAAAAATTAAATTGTTACATTAAATTCCAATTACTATAACAAATTACTACATTTTCTCAAATAAATCTTAAAGCCTTTTTATTTTCTAAATCAGGTTAGAAATTATATTAATTTAACTCATTTAATATTATTAATTTAACGGGTCGTTACAGAAGTAACTCAGATCTGAACAAATCGAAGCTCAAACTGCAACACTCTCCAGAAAAACAGAACAAAGAGAATAAGATATCATAAAGGCATCAGCTTTTTTACAACTCAACTCAACACGATCTGAAATTTCAGTTGCAAGCTTAAAATCAGTGAAAAGCACGATCTGGAATCTCAGTATGATCTACAAGTTTCTTCCCCATTTTCTATGGCTGCAGAGATTCAATGCAAACCCTAACCCTAAATCTGGAGCTAGGGTTCGAAGGGGGGAAATAACGAAGACAAGAGATAATGAATTGTCACAGCAGTACTAATCCGTGTACATAACGCTTCGGATTGCAATCTGAACCGTTCATTATCTCAGAGCATATCTCACCATTGTTTATTTATATGGGCCGACTTGTTATACTAGCCCATTCTTTACAACTCTGTATATAAAAGCAACAGCAGAATACAATGTAATAAATCACTTTTTCTAGTAATAAAAGATCTCTATTCTGATCATCTCTGTAAACAAATTGTATCAAATTTTTCTATCAATTCTCTGTTTGCAATAATCAAAATATTTCAACACACAAACAGAAATTTAATATGTTGTCAAAATATTTACACATCAAGCATTAAGTACAGTAATAAAGGAAGCATTAAATATTTCTTGTGCAAGTATGTCATTGCCTAATAGCACAATATTTTTGAACGTATAATCCATAAAATAACCATTTATACAATGTTTTCGTTGAAAGTAATCAGCCAGTATCCTAAAGTAATATTTATAACATGACAACAAACCAAACTTTAAAACAAACCTTATATAAAGTTTTTTTTCTTCTTAAGACAAATCTTTGGAATCTTTAATTTCTCGTGCACCTCTTTTATCTAATCTGTCAACGCATCCTAACAAAATGAAAATATAGTAAGATATCATAAATTTTCTATAAAGTCAAAGTGTTCAAACGGTTACTTCTTAATCAGTTAACAAACATTTTCTCCATTTACTACAAATAGTTATAAAATATAATATGGAGTAATAACTTTTATATTTAACAATACTAATAATGATGTAGAAATAATCGATTCTACTATTCAAACACAAATTTAAGGGTAAGAAATGGATACGAGAGATAAAACTGATTAAGCGGCATAAAATTTCTTTGTATTATTATCATATAGTTATTTCAGTCTGGACATAGCTTAACAAATTGCCTTAACACCACTCTAAATTAGATATCAGTCATTATTCAGTTAAATTGATATCAAAATATAGGGTAAGTTCTGGTGATATTCATTAGGGTAATGATAGCATGAAATAACTTTGAATTGAGTTATGAATAGTTTCACATAAATGCATTTCCATTCAAATAATATAGAAAGAAAAAATAAATATTAAAGAAGCTTTGTCTACATAAAATACAATTCCCACTATTTTTTTCAGTGAGACCTGTTTATAAAAAGTACAATTACAAAATAACATTTCAACTAATGAACTACGAAATCATACAGAATTTATTCCTTAAAACTATCAAAAAAGTGTACAGTAAAAAAATGTAATTACTAAATGATCCGAACCTTAATATTCAAAGCAAGTTCTTTATGAAACAATGGGTCGGGGTCCCAAATATCCTCCTCGATCGTTAACCATCATTTCTTGCTAAAAGCACTTATCAACAAGTTATATGTATTTTTCATCCTCTTTGTTTGATTTCTAATATCATTTTGCTTATGTCATTTTTAGTATCCTTTTTACAAAATAGATGTATGGTTTATAAGTGATAAAATTGATTGAAAGGAAATTGATAGGTAGGATTATAAAATTTACAATCCTTATAGTCTAGCTTGTTATCGATGGAAAACATTCTAATAAAATGAAAGAACA
Organism: Allium cepa; assembly: GCA_030765085.1. Lineage (NCBI taxonomy): Eukaryota > Viridiplantae > Streptophyta > Magnoliopsida > Asparagales > Amaryllidaceae > Allium > Allium cepa. The sequence continues at coordinate 959,659,183 of CM060935.1, forward strand.
TCAGCTATTTCTCATTGACTTGCGGACCATAATGCAAGAAAAAAATCAGATTAAAACCATTTTCGAATAACTTGACTGAAAATATTAAAATAAATCTAGAAAAAAAATATGTTGTATAATACTATTGTCATTCAGAAATAGTATGCAATCATGCTTTATTTAATAGAAAAATAAGGTTATTTTTTATATATATTTTGCATACATTTATTAAACTAACCTTATATAGAAACCCATGGAAAATAGCTTAAAAGTTGCTTAAAAGGAAATCATATGGTAGGTGATAAAATTGCTAAAAATTACCCTAAATATTGTCAAAATTTTGACACCATCCAAGATACAAAGATTGAACCCCCCCCCCCCCCCCAACAAAAAAACGAAATAGATAAACATAGTTGAATATGTTAGCAACATAAATGAATGATGACAAGCACCATTGTCCAAGTGGTTAAGTAATTTGGCTTTGATGCGAGAGGTCACAAATTCGAAACTTGCGTGGCGTGATTCGAACGTTTATTGACATGTGATATGTTGTGCAGTTAGTCAAATTCAAAATTGATTTTCCTAAATAAATCAAAAGGATATGATTTGAACATAAGCTTGACTTTATAAAACAACAAAGAAAACCAAAAAATGGAACATAAGAAGGAGGAAACTTAGTTTAAATTGATAAAAATAATAGAGTGCGGTAAGGTTAGACATACCTTTAGTTGTTCATAGTGCAGACCTTGAATTCAAAATTACAAACCATTCCCATCTTCTTCTCATCATAGACAAATCTGCCAGTTTCCTTTGAAAAAGACTCGGTGAGCAATCCATTCAAAGGAGATTATAAAGGCAAAGATGAGAGTAAAAGCGAAGATTAACATGCACCGATGACTATGAGAGAGACAAATAAACAAGACAAGATTTTTCTTTTTAGGTTTTATTTCTTTAGGAAAAAGGGGAAGACAAATGAAAGAATAAAGAAAACAGGTGGCTGCCATAATAAATTTTGCGCTCACTTCCTAAAACAAGTTTTTTGGTAACCTATAGCATTTTAATATTTTAATATTTCATTTTAATTGTTTTTGGTTGGAATAAATAGAATTTACCATTAAGACACTATGTTTTTATATTAATGCTATAAATAATGATTTTTCTTGTAGTGAATCATTTTTAAAGTTAGGAAGCTTTGCTTCGTTTTTAAAAAATGCCTAATTTGTACTTCAAAAAGTTAGAAAGCTTTTAACTTGTAAGTAAACAAAGAAGAAAGCCAGAAAGCCAGAAAGCATTTTTGGGAAACGACATCCGTAACGATAGTCGCTATGTATGAAGCTTCGATAAAATTTGAAATTTTTGAAAGTAAGTTTCAAACTTTGAAAGGTTTGAAATATTTTGTCAAAGTATTGATGATGTTCTAAAAAGTTAGTTAAGAGTTAAATGGTTAATTTTTGACAATTTCAATAATGATTAATTAATTAAGTGTTAAACAAGGTTTATAAATTTTAATGAAGTGTGGATTAGTACTTAATCATTAATTAAGTTAGAGTAATTAGTACTTTATTATTTTTCTAAGTAAATTAATTATAATTTGTTAAATTAATAAAAGGTTAATTATTATTTAATTTATTATTTAATTACCTTTCCTTCAACATTTTCATGCTTCCCTCAAACATTCCAACCGACCCCTTCATACTTCATATGACTTAATCCCTATATTTCTTCATTCTCACGCTCCTTTCGTCCTCCTCCTTTACTACTGTGTTGAACTCTACACCATCATCCATCTCGTCTCCCTAAGAATTAATGCAATTAAACCCATCATCTCGTCATAAATTAAAGGATAAAAGAAAAAAAACCAACTTAAGTTTGAAGAGTTCAAGTTACTCAATAGAAGATTGTCGACTTCGATTCGAGTTAAGAATGGATCGGTGGTTTAGAATGAGAGAAGATGGCGACCTAAAGGAAGGAGACGGTGTTGTTTCTAAGCAATAGGATCGGGTTGATGAAAGGAAAAAGGGTTCGGCTTTGAGAAACTAGAACGAGGGTTTGGTCATGGAGAAGGAAAAAATAAGTGAAGGAAAAGATGAATATGTTAAGGATAAGAAGGAAAGTGTTGAGTTATAAATATAGCTAAAGGGGTCGGTCTGCCTCATGTTCTTCACAAAGTCATAAGAAAGGAAGAAGGGATCGGCTGGGAGAATGTCGATCCCTATGAACTTATATACAATGATGGGGAGTGGCTAAAGGGAGTTCGATCCTTGCATACATCAAAAAACAGAAGGAGGGAGTGTTCGACTAGAAGAATGTCGACCCTTATATATGTATATAAAAAAGGAAGAAAGAAGTGATCATATATTGGCCTATGTGCTTGTAAGCATGAATACGAAGATTATGTAAAGTACATATATATAATGTGCAATGAAATTGCATCTAACTCAATGAAAATTGGCAACAACCTCAGACCGCACAAATGCGCCCAAACATGTACGTATTTATTCTAAAAGTTTAAATTTTAAAATTGACAAAAATTGAATTCAAACCTGAAGCTTTCAAATTCGAGACTGGACTAGATAGCCAAAGCCCACTAGTCTCACAGAAAAGGAGATATATATCAGCTGACAGAAAATAATCCTAAATTTATGCCATTGGAAATCGACCAAACATCATGATGATCAAAGAGCGATACAATGCTTTGGGAAAATAATTCGATGGAAGGATAGCATCTATTGAGAAAGCTGGATGGATTTCTTTCTGAAGGCTCTAACCTACTTCGACTTAAAGCACATCATGTTCAGCAAAAGATGTACTTTGGAACGCAATTGTTATCTGGCATTTTAACCCTGTAACGATCCAAAATTACAGTCATTTGAAATTCATGTATTTAATTGATTTTAAATATTTAAAATTAAATTTCATAAGCTGAATAGATTTTTATTTTGAATATATGGATTTAATTGGATAATTAAATTATTAACTTAATATTTGAAATTGTGTAAATAATTGGAATTTTTATTTAGTGCGAATGAAAATGATTTATAAAGTTGAATTAGATTCTATTTGGATTAGAATGATGTTAGAGAACTTTTAAAATTGAATTAAAAATTAATTTGTAGAAATTGAATATTTTAATATTTAATTAACGAGTGAAAATAGTCATTTTTCAAACAGTTTCAGATTTTGATGAAACTAGTTTCATTGGATCTGTAATATTTTATTATTGTAAAATTTCAAATTTCGTGTCAAACGGATTTACTGTTTGTCCGGAGCAAGCTAAAACGCGTAGAAATTTATTTAAGTAAATTTTAAATTTAAATAAGTCGATTCGAAAACCTATCTTTCAAATATGATCAAATTGGCTCCTGATATATATTCCATTATGTTTGGAATATGGGTAAAATATTATAAATGCCAAGCGGCATGTTTCGTTTGGAGTTCGAAAAAGTTTCAGGTGAATAGTGCATGGAAAATTTATCTAAAAGGACCTCACTTTCTCAACTTAGCAAAAACCCTAGGTCAAATGTTATAGGCCCCGTTTAGCAATTCAATGGCCGAAAACAACCAATCTTCTCCCCCTCCGATCTCCTCATCCACGTAGAATTAGACGAAGTCCTCAACTACAAATGTGTAGAGCACAGTGAGGTCTTCCCATCCAACGGTGGGAATCTCGAATAGTCGTCATTCGAAGGAGAATTTTGTCCAAATGCGTTCAGTCTTTGGTCATGATTTTCGAGCGATGGAGGAGGCCAAGCTTCTTGTCGTTCAAGGAGGATGCGTCATTCGTGAAGTGCTTCAACGTGGTGGTTCCTGATCGACGTGTAGATGAATGTGGTGGCGCGATAATTCGTGAAATATACGGCGACTGATGGGTTCGATTCTGGGAGCGATTGCGCATGAATGGGAAGAAAAGAGATGACCGACAGTGATCTCATTAATAAAAACGAATGGCTGTGATTCAAGCAAGTTTTAAAAATAAATGAAAATTGTGAAATTATATATATTTAAATTATACAAACTTTAAAATGCTATAAATTTGTCATACGAGGTCCGTTTTTGACGAAACGAGTTGCGTCCATATTGACGAGCACTACATTTTACACCTGGTTTAGAGTTGATTGGAGCTAGTTAAAATTTTAGGTAAAACTAAACGTTTGTTTAATTTTACTCAGAATAAAACACTGCAACTGCTATTGGAATCAATGTGAGTACAACTCACTCTTTCCGACTCATAGATATTTTTATATAAGTAGGAATAAATTTTATTTGTGATGACCGATGATTGTCTGCATGATATATGATATATTATCTATATATTGATTGGTATTTGGATATATTCCTGCCTATTAGAGCAGATGGCACCCTATATGTTCCCGTGTATGAGCGGATGACCATTTGTAGGCGTGTCTACCTCAAAGCGGACATTGTACATATGTATTCTAATATGTATATTTATTGCAGGTGACATGTTGGAGGGTTCCAGCTGGATTCCTCACCACTGTTGATTTAACTACAGATATTATGATATATGCTGTTATCTTATGATATATGACGTTTTGGATGTTGTGATTGATATATTTAGCATTGTTGCAGCATTGGGCTTATTTTGGTAATTTAAAAATGCTAAAGTGGTGATTTCAAAGTAAAAAGGATTTTCAAGTGATTTTGAAAATATATGTTTTATTGAATTTTGAAGTGTTAAGTAAATGAGATTATTTTTAATAAATAAAGGTTATAATTTTTATGTTATAAAATTATGATTTTTGGAAAATATAATTGAAATGTGATTTTTGAAATATGAAATGAACTATTTGGTAAAATAGTTGAAATTGAGATTTTGAACATTTTATAAATATTTATATATAATATTTATAAAATTGATATTTTATAAATCAAAATATTGGGATTATAAAGGAGTTTTGTAAATATTTAAAATGAAGTTATAAATGGATTTATAAGCGAATAAGATTTATAATTTATTAAATTAAAAAAAGAATGAATATGTAATAAGAGATTTACAAGTAATTTACTTATAAATTGGATCTTGATATGTAAATGAGATATAAATAGAATTTGTTGACAAAGTGATTTTATAAGCTGAAGGTTTTATAAAATAGAAATGGAAGTTATAAACATTATTTTATGAATCCAAAATCAATTGAATTTGATAAGTTAATTATTATAGTTTATTCAAGGAATTTCATCCACGATTTTGGACAGTGGATAATCCTGTAATTTGATATGCAATAGTAATGAATTTGGGAAAAGGTTTAAATCCAGGATTTTGGATAATGGATTATCCTTTAATAAATGTGTAAAAGTATTGGAATTATTTAAGGAACTATATTCACGATTTTGGGCAGTGAATAATCTTTTAAGTTGAATGAATGTTTTGAAAAGTGATATTTTAGATGAAGTTAAATGTTTAAAGATGTTTTAAAATGTGTTAAGTATCGAATACATAGATTTCAACATTCATTATTGAAATAGACGTTTTTAAGAAATAAGGAAAGGACGAACTATAACGCTATTGTTATAGTGAATGATTTTCGAAAGAAAATGTTTTGTTTAGTATATGGGATTTATATATCTATCTTATTTTTGAATGCCTATACTAGTGATTTTGGGTTGTCGTAATGACGTTTTACGCAACATTCGTTTTGACTCGAATAAATGTGTTTAAAAAGAATGTTTTTCTTAAAGAATAAAATATACTTAATCGTGATTTAAGTATATGGGATATTTTCTATGTGTTGAAAATGAAGTGAATTGTGAATTACTTATTATAAAATAAATATTTGAAAATGTTTTCCAATATAGAATGTTGAGATGGTTCGAGATTATATCTTTTTAAAGATAATTTGAAGTGGATATTTGACAAATGATTTAACTGTTAAAGGGCCTAGTGATTGTTATAGTGTTGAATATATGTTTGTTTGCTTTGATAGTTAAATAACCGACTATCAAATTTGACCGAAATTTTAATTCCTCGACTTGATGTGGTAACTATTTAGCCTTACACTTCTATCCATCGAGCTTGATTATCGTTTGTGTTGAGGATGTTAATTCGTGTAGCGCGGAGTATTACTCCAATCTATCGAGCTTCTTTCTTGGCCCGAAGGATAGCAAGTTGAAAGTTGGAGACATGATAAGTCTATGAGGCTTAGTTTCTATGTGAGGTTGAGAAACACTTTTGTGTTGTTGGTGCGAAGAGATCGGGATCAGATTTATTGAAAACCACTTCGAACCAACGTATATGCGACGATTTTACAGGTTGCTTCTGATCATATTAATATTTTGGGTTTTCGTAGTAGGGGATTGCTTGTTGATCTTTTAAGGTTAAAATCTCAATATACATATAGTAGCAGTTGTCTTTTCATTATGAAATACCCAATGCAAGGACCATTCACTGCTAATCATAGGGATTTTCCGACAGGATATGGTAGGAAAGTACCTTCAGTTTGTCCTGAACCTGAACAACTTGTATGGATGTTTGTCTAACATTGAATTTCTAAAGATTACGTACACAAACGTATATCAGTGGTAGCGGAGAAGGCAACTTCTCTTAGATTAACACCCTCCTTGAGACGTACGAGATTAAGGGTTGTATTTTTGTGGAAGGCAATTAGTAGTCAACGGAAATGGCCGTATGGCATTTAAAGCGATATGTGATTGTGAAAGATAATTGTTACCTCATGCCTCAACAACCAGAAATGATCAAAACAGGGTCAGATGCGGCAAGGCTAAGTGGGTCGCTCATAAGTAGGGTATGATCATCCTCTTCTAGATATATCTATACATGTTATGACGTCGTGTATCTGATTATTGTATTTTTGTATGCTTCGAGGGCCCTCAAAGAAGGTCGGTAACGACCGGAGGATGATATATTCGGTACCATCTAGTGATATAGGTGGGCTGGTCTTGTGTTGGTAGAGTATTCTTTGTGATGGTCCTCGGTACATTCTTTTAGAGATGTACTGCCGAAAGGTAGTCCCTTCACCTGGTCATTTGTATGAAAATCCAAATTCCACTACGTACCTACCATTTTGATTGTATTACCCATTTTGGGCTATATGGTGGAATCTAATCAATGAAACAATTTCGGCTATGATTAATATTATTTGTATACTAGACACTGATAAAATATCAGATGATTTGATATGAGACATTTTAGTTATCATAAGGTAAAAACATGTCCGTGTTTTTATGTGGACTTGTCTTACGAGATACTTTTGTTTTGATAAAGAAAAGGTTTGAAAATATAATAAATTTAGCTGTGTGTGTTTCTCACGTTGGTTTACCAGACTGATCCGGGTGTTCTTCCCTTTTAATGCTCGGGTCAGACCGAGTATATTTACAGGTTTAGATTGGTGCTTTTGGAGCTTCAACAGGAGAACTGGAGATCTTCATTTTCATATACACGTATCTGTTTTGATTATTGATTATCTATAGCATTGCTTAGTTGTTGTATATTATCGGCAATTGTGAGGACATGCTATTATAACTGTCTAGGATGATAACGAATGATTGATTGTTGAACTCTGATTGATGTATGTATATACAGTTTGTGTTTTGTAAAGATCATTAATATGATATTATATGTTTTCCGCTGCGATGTGAGATTCTGTATTGTTTTGCATGGTACTATTTTCTCTCTTTCTTCTCTTCTCTTCTTCTCTCTTGTTTTCTTTCTCTTGACTTTTCGTCAGTCGGCGCTTTTTAGGTCAGACATGTGTGGATTATTGTCGATTCAAAGGGTATGGATTTACAGGTTGTCACAAACTTAGCTATATTCTAACTTATTAGATAAGTTAGATTTGAATGTTGTCAAGGCCAATAAGTCCAGGAAGATCATTATGGGTTCCAAAAGCCAAGCACAAATGATAATATGAAGCTGCAATTGAATGGAATTGAGAGATATGCAATACAGAATGTTAAAGTATGGAATATGGTTCAACGTATGGGAGGGATTAGCTATAATCAACCTCCTATAAAGTGATCAGTATGTTTCAGGAAGCAAGTGCAATTCAATAGAAAACAATTGATATCTCAAGATCCATAACTCCAATGCATATGAAATTTTATGAGATGTGAGGACCGTAGGAAGCTTACCCTAGGGATCGCATCTCAAAAAGATGAAATAAGAGGGATCAATGCTCTTCCCTCAATAAGGATCGGCTAAAAACAGAAGATAATCCACATGGAAGCAAATTTCAAGCAATAACTCAATTTGTACTAATCCAATTGGCATGAAGCTTGAAGGTTAAACATATTTCAACATGGGAAAGCTACCATAGGAATTACACCCTCAAATTTCTCCAAAATAGTGATCAGTAACGATCCCTATTCTTTGGGATTCGGGTTATACGATCCCTCTTATAGGTCCATGTGGGTCTAAAGATTCTTCTACCGAATTCTCAAGGAGATATTTTGTCATTTTGTGTATAAATATAGGCTTGGTAGGCTTGGTTGTTCATTTTCGGGACTTTACGCTGCTGGTTATTTTGTACTCTATTGTAACTAAGGATTTCCGTCCGACCACTATTGTATTTAGTTTACAAAGTGATTAATAAAACAATCTATTCAAAGTGGATGTAGGCAAATAACGTCGAACAACTATAAATCATTGTGTTTATGTTCTGGCTTTGATTTACTGCAATTTCATTATTATTTTCCTATATTTTCATTTTACATTCTTCACTGATTTCTCTTCAAAACATCTACTGGGTGTTTATGCCTTTTGTTGCAAACAATTACGATTTGCATTTGTAAATAATATGAAATAAAAACATATAATGTGTCATCAAGTCTTTCAAATAAATTGTTTGGGTAGTACGGTTTTGGCTTAGTTACTTGAAACCAATGAATTACCTTTAAATTACATTTTAGACAAGATAAATATACTATAAACTTTTTTAGTGAAATTTTACATTACAATCAATATACATTATTAGTTTAGTTGAACAAAATATATAGATAAGAAATTTTACTTACAAACTGTCTGTGTAGTCTTCGATAATTGTAACATCAAGCAAAGATCCCATTATCTTTATGCCATCATCTAAATTTTAATAAACTGGCAAGATATAAACATACATGTTTCAATATTGGCACTTAAATCTTAAAACATAAATTTTTGCAAAATATACTTGCGTTTAAGTCAGTAATAGGTCGTGCACTTACTTTTAATCGTCATATTTATAAATTGTTTGAATAGGTTTACATTGCTTCTGATCTATATGAAAAAATATTGGAATATCTTCTAAGTTCCCCATTGATTTAGGTGGCACAATCAGAGGAAAAAATTATTTTATTATTGTCTCTATCTTCTTCAACAACATTTTCTCTGTTGACTTCATTTCTGTCCTTTTACATCTCTTTCCTTCTCTTTTGTAAGTGTTAATTTCTTTTCCCTTTTCAGGTTTTTGGGTTTCTTGGATTGTTCACTTCATTTTTACTACTTTGTTTCTTCATTTTTGTAAGTAATATGACTTTTCTTCTCACCTTCTTTTACTAGCCTACTTTTCTTTTCATATATGAACTCTTCATCTATTTTAGTATTCTATCTGTAAAGGCCCGAATTTCCGTACCCTTTTGAGCCGACAATAAACTACACATGTCCAACTCAAATTGCATGAATAAGAGGAACTTTAAGGTGTGAAAAAGAAAATAAAGACAGAATAGAATCTCACACGAATGGAATAACATATATTATATTGAATAATAACTTTGCAGCGGAGATTTTTAAAGATACAAATATCAGAGTCTAACCAAAATTCAGCTTAGACAGTTATAAACATCTGTCCCTACAAATGTTGACAAACATCACACAACTACAGCGGATAATAGAATACTCCATACGTAGATGAATATCTCCAGCTCTCCTCTGGAAATTCCAACCATCTTCACTAAACCTAAAATTACTCGAATCTGACCTGAGTATTGAAAATACCCGGACCAGGCTTGATAAACCAACGTGAGTAAATTAAATATAAATGACAGTGTCAAATATCAGCCTTGGAATAGAATCCTTTGGAAAGAAAGAGTACCTCATAAGACCACGCCCACACATAAACACGGACGTGTTTTTAGCTTACGATAACTAAAACACTTTTATATATCAAAACATTTAATATCATTTCTAATGACATATCTTTGAAAATATTTGCAAGTAAACTTATTAATCTTAGCCGAAATTGTTAGCATTATTAAATTTCGGATACTAGGTTCTACCATCAAGTTCGAAGGTACTTATTGAAGAATGAATTCCATACAAATGAAAAGGTAAGGGACTACCTTCCAACGGTACACCTCTAGAGGGATGCACCTAGGGAGCAGATACTGCCCGCCTAAACCAAAACAAGATCGGCCTACCCCTCATGCTAGGTAGTATCGAATATGTCATCACCTCCGTCGTTACCGACCTTTAACGGGTACCCAATTCATATATTCACCACGTACTTATACATGTACGGAGTAAATCTAGAAGGATGATGACATCTCCTAATTGGGGGCGACCCACTTAGCCTTGCTGTTTCTACCCTGTTTCCATCATTTTCGGGTGATAAGGCCCGAGGTAAATAATGTGCACGTAAATGTGCATATATTTACATCCATATTTTATCACTTTTCATTTAATTAAGCTTCATATTTGGGCATTTTAACATTTTTTAAACTAAAATTCAATTATTTTCAAACCATCATATTTTCATCTTCATTCAAGAGCAAAACGGTCATTTTGTGCAAGTGTCAATGTATGAATTTTTACTTGGATAATTTTTATGAGTTTTATAGGATATTTTGATGCATATGGAAGAAGGATTCATGATGATATATGCATGCACAAGGAACTGCAAAGGAATGAAGAGGAAATAATTCAACTTCAACATCATGGAAGACCCCACCCACTTACCTTGATTGCCAATTAGGAGCTAAGCACATGCTAAAAGGCCATTAAACCTTTATGTACATTTAAATGGAAAGTTAACTTATGCTAATGATTATTTGGTGGCCACACTACATCAAGGGCAATTTGGAAAGCTCCCTAAAAATGGAATTAGGGTTTTATGCATGTATAAATAACTCTCTTATGTACATGAACATATATTCTACTCTTTCATATTTGTTAGGAAATTAAGAAAGTAAGCTGTAAGCTTTATGTTGAATGAAATAAAAATGGCTTCCAAGCCTCTTTCTCCTCTCTTTTCTACATGCTTTTCTTTGCTTTTATGTTAATGCTTATTTCTATGTTCTCTTTCTTTTAATGTTCATAGATTATTTTTACATTCATGCAAGTAGGGTAGCTTAATTCCTTTTGTTGCAAGTAGTTTAACTACATTCTCTTCTTTGCTTATTTTCTATTTTCTTCTCTCTTTAATATTGAAACTTACTTGTGTTGCTTCAATGCCACAAATGAGTAGCTAAACCCCTTCAATTTAGAAGTGTGAAGCTCTCTACCTTTATGTAATTTCAACATTTTTTATGACTTATGATCTCTTTGGATTTGTGCTTCATGAAGTGTTTTGATGCAAGTTTATACTAGTGGATTTGATAGCTTATATTGCTTTGCAAATGAGCTATTCTTATTCAACATAAACATAATTTGCACATCATTTGCTAATCCATTTTTGATTTTGAAATGAAAGTAAAAATGAAATTTAATGATCTATATTACTAGTTACAATAGTAAATAGATCATACTTAAAATAGCTTTTTCTTTGGTTTCATTTTCATGAGAAGTAAAAATGGTATAATTGTTGTATTATAGTTTGATGGTTTGAGTTATATTAATTAATAACATAAACAAACCATACTTATGATAAATGCAACGATTATTTCACTTAATATCAAAATTAGAGATCATAAATTATTTGTTTGTTGATTTACAAAAAAATGAGAGCGGATTTTCCTCTAAATTGTTTTCTAATCTCATAGTTTTAATCTCATTTTAATTCTAATTTTAGCTTCATTTTGTTCTAGTTAACAATTTCTCATCCATTTAGTCTAATTTGATTGAATAGCAAGTTTAAAATCTAAAAAATTCCCTACGGATCGACCCGTATTTGCCACGTACTACGATAGTACGTCGTGCGCTTGCGGTAAATTTAATTTGAAATTTTTCGGCAAATTTCTTATCCGATAGAAATTTTGTCGATCAATTGTAAATGATTACCTTTTCAGATATCACATCTTATTCACTTTGAATGCACATTGTCAATCCTTTGATAACAGTGTTGACTTTCATGAACATACAACCTCTGAGCTCGTACGTCTCAGAGAAGGGTGTTAAGCTAAGAGAAGTTGCCTTCTCCACCACCAAACAGATGTACATTTGAAAAAGTCAACATTATGATCTTAGAAATGCAATGTCAAACATTCGTTCATACAAGTTGTCCAGAAATAGGACAAACCGAAGGTACTTTCCACGGCCATTACTAGGCGAGAAGTCCTTGTGGTTCTGTGATTTTTTCTTAACAAAGAGACCATTACTACAACATAGTGGATCGGGAGTTTATCCTCAATTAATCAACAAGTAGCCCCTCGTTATTATTCGTGTCAATATCTCCATCTTCAAAATCATCATTCTTCGAACACGTAAACTGGTTCGAAGTGGTTTTCGATTAGGAATCAATCAAATCCGACCCCGGTTCCTTCCAAATCCGATTATGGATTAAAGATGTTGAGTTCATAATTGGATATCAATCATCAATCAATTACTTCATCTTTTATAAAATATCTTTCTTAGATATATTCTTATTAATTTATTCCATCTTCTTTTCAAGTGTATATGGAATCATTAAGCCTCATTTATTACATAATTTGATTTTTTAAAACCTCTTTAGATCTTGGAATAATTCCAATATTTTTCTCTTTTACCTAGGAAATCTTTTCTTCTTTTTGACTTAGAGTAATTCTAAGTTGATTCATTCTTTTACTTTGTATAATATTTGAAATTTCTCACTTAACACTCGATCAACATTCCTTTACTTTTAGGTGGGTCAAAAACAATGTTATTTAAACATTGTTAACGGTAAACCCTAAAATCAACCTTAGCAAACTCGTCCAAGTATAAAAAGATTTTCTCTATGAAATCCAGGTTATAGTTCATTCATTTTGGACATTTCTTAAATTTTTAATAATACCAATCTTCTTTTATTTTTAAAAACTTAATACAATCGTTTTAGAGCATCCGGGCTTTCCTTTCGATCTGTTCGACCCCTCGCCTAAAAAGAGAAAAAATAGGCCAAGTAAGTTTAGAGCATTGGTTGTCACATTCCTAACCTTAGTTAAACACCTTATTTAATCTTCTTAGATCTCACAAGAGAGACAAATGTACTAGTCATTTCTGCATACTCAGTTTATTATTACATTCAATATTCTTTACTTTTTGTTTAAGTGGTATCAACAATTCCTCTTAACCATTTATTCAAACTATTATTAAAACTTCCAAATCATCTTTAAATTACTTGATTATTCTTCATAAATCATTCACAAAATATTTAGGAAAGAATCGTTAAGTTTAAAACTACATTTCAAAAGTTATTTAAAACTGCTGCGAAAAGCGTTGCTAATAGTGTTTTAAAAACTATATTCTTCAAAACGACTTTTATATCATTTAAAATCCATATTTTCAATTTAAAAATCTTTTTATACGTTTTAAAGAATTTTCAAAATTTATTTAATATTTTTAAAACATTTAAAATATCAATTTTAAACTTTGGTCACTTTGGTGCAAAGGCGTGATTTTTTCGATAAACTTGTTTGGACATATTTTAAATATATAAGACGAAATCTTGATTTTATTTCATTTAAACATATTTAAATGTCTATAAAATATTTCTTACTCATTTTAAAGCTTTTTCAAAAAGGTTTAAGCATTCCATATACAACATTTCATTTCAAAAGGAAAGTAATTTCCTTTTTGCTTATCAACGTGTATTAACGTGACTTGGTAAAATAATTTAACAATCATATCAAATAATTAATACTTGATGATCAAAACATGTATAAGCATCCATAGCAATCGTAACATATCATTAAACATGTGTGTGTGTGTGTATACATTGATGTTAAATAGAGTTTCTCATCATTAACCAAAATGATTAATTTCCTACCAACATTCAAACTAATCCACGCTTCACTTACTACTTCCTACTCCACTTAAACATCACTGAACAAATTTCCCTCCCTTTGAAGTGCTTAACCAAGGCTTGAGATGGAGGTGGGCTGAAAGTGTAGAGAAGAAGTGGTAGAGCATTGACCTTGAATTCTCAAAATTATACCTGAAAATATGTCATTTTCCCTTTTGTTTTTGACTCTCTTACTCTCAAAATTTGAAAAAAAAATTAACTAAAAAGTTGTTGAAAATTATTTTATCTTGAATTTAAAATACAGAATCACTTGATTTTGGTTATTTTTGAGGAAGATATGCTCAAAAGAAAAGGAGCTATTCTCTATAAAGCCCGAAAATGCACTTCTAAGAATTGACTTTCAAGTATAGCAAACCTCAAAACTTGCAGAAGTATAGTACATCAAAGTTATAACCACTGGAATTTCACATGATTTGCAAAAAAAATTCTTTATTTGGATCATATTTGAAGAAGTTATGATCATAGTAAACAGAGGTATTTTCGGCCATAAAAATGGGGTTAGAGAATGCACTGGAAAGAAGTGTATTTTTGCCATAGTTAAGTGTAGAAATAGACAAAGTGGTCGACATGAAATTTGTAAACTAGAAAAATACATGATCTAAAAAAATGAATTTTGCATTTTGATTCTGTATTGAAGAACCTATGGCCGAGAGAAGAAGAGGTAAAATGTGGAGAAAAGAGGAGTTTGATTTGAAGAGAATGAACATTGATTTCTTTTGAATATTTTGTATATATTTTGACACTATTTATTTCTAATTTTTTCCTATGGCTTGGAAGCCATTAAAGAAAACAGGAAGAAGGTGAAGAAGCTTGAGAAAAGAGTAAGAAGAAATGTGAATGAAATGAGAGAAGGAGGTGGGTATTTATAGAAAAAGTAAGAAGTGGTAAATTTATCAAAATAACCTCTTATCAAATTAGCAAACTAACCTTACTTCAACCTAAAGAAAACTCAAAATTTTCAACACTTAACATCATCCTTACTTCTTAATTTATGTCTTAATCACTTAAAGATTACGTAAAGAATATCATAATTGTATTGGCTTTGATTTGATGTGATTAAATGTTTACTTTTTCTTGCTTTTGTTAATTCTTACTTACTTTTACTAATGACTTCTACAAGTTTTATAATTATATGTAGTAAAGTTAAACTTGATTAGCATTAAAATATATGCATTTATATGTTTCAAACATGTTATCTAAGGTGCAATGACGTTGCGACAACTTATTTTGAACAAAAAGTTGATTTTCGACAAAATGTTTTACGGTCGCATTTTGACTTTTTTGTTAAACTATTTACCTTTGTAACCCAAACTTCAAAATTGATTTGTTATTATATTTAAATAATTAAAACAAGCATAATTGACTAATAAAATAACATAAAACAATATCCAAGCCTATTTATAAAAATACGACAATGATTTATCGATATGCGACGAAATTTGTCAAATTTTAAAAAACAAGTTTTATATATTTGTAAAAACATAATAAATTAAATTACTATTATTAAAAAATGAGTTTGATATCGATTATATATATTTAGAAAGAATTATTTATTTTTTAAAACAAATTTCCCAAATATTTATCCTATTTTATCGGAATCGACTTTGGTTAATTTTACAATGGAAATACAAAATCTTTATTCAATATCAAAAATAAGTTTGCCATTCTTATTTATCATATAAAGCTTGATTGTTTGTAACAACCCGTAAATTTAACTGGTTTTAATAACGTTATTAATTGAAATTTTATGGAACTTTAAACGATAAAATTTTGAAATATAAATTTGATATTTGAAATGCGTCTATTTTAACAAAGCAATTGGTAAATTTTCGTTCGAAAATATGAAAGTTTATTTCGTGCGAAAATTTACTTCAATTTAATTAGTTAAAAAGCGATGAAAATAAAATGTTTTCGGAACCTAAATATTTTTACATAGAAAAATTCTAAACCATCTTTTGAGTAATCACTCATGATTAATGTTCTTTTATTATTTAAATTTGATTTCAATTGAAACAACAATTGAAGTATGTTACTGCTAGTTAATCACACTGTTATATATGCTATTACCTGTAACCGTTCATCTGTGACATCTGACACCATTATCTGTTACTTATGTGATAATTATACAAGTTTGATTGATAAATGATTGTTGTATGTTGTTGAAATTGGACGTTAACTGTAAATGTTAAAGTGATAATAATTTGCAATTGAACTTGATATAAGATAGTTAGCATTTTAAATGGATTTATATGTTGAATTTGATTAGTTAAATATGACCCCTTTATATGTTAAATTGATTGACACGTAGAAATTTGGCTAATTTCACCTTGAACCATTTAAATGTATGTTATTTAAATTCATGAAGTATGAAATTTGAGCAATAGATATTAATGTAATAATCTTTAATATACATGAAATGATAGTGTAGATTCTAGAAATAATTATATTAATTTGCACAAACAACAATGTGAATTAATACGACTTTTTGGGGATTATTTGAATTAATTATTGGATTGTTGTTATTGTTGTTTACTTACCTTGACACCAACCCAGTTATCACACTGCAAGTTCCCTTTCTTATCCTCTGATTTTTGAATTGAATTGAAATCGGGTTGAAATGATAATTACCCAAATGAATTTGACTTAGGATAGAGAATTAAATAAAACCCGATTGGTCAATAATTTGATTTAAAAAAATAAAATGAAGATTTTATTTGAATAAATAATAAGTTTTGAAAGGAAGTTGGAATTTGAATTTAATGAAAGAAAATGTTAATATTCAATATTTGGAACAAAATATTAACAAGTAGTTATTGAAAGAACGTTGTTTTATAATAAATTAGTTAACAATAAAATTTGGAATTATTCATTGTATTAAGTTTGGAATTATTCAATGATTAAGTTTGAAATTATTTAATTATTAAGTTTTGAAATTATTTAACGATTAAGTTTTGAAATATTTAATAATTAAGCTTTGAAATTATTTAATAATTGAATAAGATTGATTTATTTAATGATTAAATAAAAATTTAAATTCTTTGATAAGAGAAATTGAACTTTTGAATAAGTGAATTTGAACTACGTAAATAAATGTAATTGGGTTTCTTATTTGTTAAGTTCGGAAAATTATTTAAGTAAATTAACAAGTGAAATTTAACCTCTTGAATATGTGAAATTTAGTTTCTTTATAATTGAGTTTTGAGTTTGTAACTAAGTAAAGAAATAAGTGGAATTGAATTTCTTTAACAAGAATAAAATGTGATTTATTGGAATAAATATAAGACTTGTAATTTTAAGAATTTGATTTGATGAATTTAATTGAATTCAATTTGTAAGCTGATAAATGGAGTTGAACTTAAGAATTGATTTAATGAATTAGAATTTAAATAGAAATTGTTTTGAATGATAAATTAACTTAACGAATATTTAATGAAACGATCAATGAACTTAAATTGACTTGAATGTTAAATTAAATTTGTAAACGATTATGGAATGAAATATATATATATATATATGAATTTGAATCAATATTTGAATTGTTTAAATAAAAGTTGAAATCGAATTATAAGATTTTGAAATGGTACTTTGGAAGTTTTGAAGCGTAAATTTTGGAAAGTGATTTAGAAAGACAAATGAAATGTTGGTTTACGAATTGAAATTGAAATTGAATTTGATTTGGTTTGAAAATATTAAACGACCAATCGGTGTAATAATTACGAAAGTTATTAAAGAAACCGGAATCGGTTATGGACATACTCTCTGCCTAAACCGAAAACCATTTTAATTACTATACACGAAGTGTGATCCAGAATGAAGTGGTTGGATTGATGTACGTGATGACTGAAGAAAGAAAACGATAATGGATAGCCTTGACACTTGTGTCAAATTGGAAATGACTAAAACAGGAGTCGTGCCAGACCAAATGGGGTTAGACACCTCGAGCGAACACACTTCTTCGTAAACTAATCATTACTTGTTATTGATTGGTGCACCCTCGAAATTTTGGGAGTGTTGTTTCGCGGTGTTGCGATCGTTGCGGCGATGCATTTCCACCAGTCCGGATCAGGAAAACGGTAGTTTCACTACCTTGGGTATTGCCTCATGTGCCTTGTCATACTTGTATTCCGATATACGCAACCACTACGAATTTGTTTTGTGTTATACCTATTGAGTACTCCCTGGTATCCCACTAGTTTACGGTGGAGTTTACAGTGCTATATAAACTATAACGCTTATATATAATGTGTTAAGGGGTATAATGGTAACACCATAACACTATTTTGATATTTTATATTACTATAGATATTATCTATTTAGCGTATATTACTACATAGTAGATAGTTTAACGGATCCTTAGAGGATGGCTATTCCAACGTCCTTTGAGTTACTTGTATTCCAGTTGTTATTTCACTTGAGTTGGATTTATTAATATAAGAATGTTAATTCTGACTCGAGTGTTTTGTGTTTTTCTTTACGCTGGGGTCAGACTGAGTGCACCAGTATTTGAGACTCACCTTTGGAGTTGGAGCTTCGCCTGGAGATCCAGCTATCTATCCAACTTTCAGATATTCAGTTGATTCGTGTGATGTATTCTGATTCTTGTAATTGACTATTGTATTCGAGACTTCTGTTGTAACTAATTTAACTCTGTTATATATATATATATATATATATATATAGTAGCTTCATGAACTACTCTCTTTTGTTTCCGCTGCATACTATTACTCTGTGTCTGTGATTATTTATTTACTATATATCTGAGTTTTGCCAAATATAATTAACAATTCGGTATTTTGAATTATTCAAGTCCGACAGGTGCGGATGCGAATAGTCCAAAATAGCGGGTCGTTGCAGTTGGTATCAGAGCTTTAGTAGCTCTAGGAAAAACTTAGCATATAGGGTAAATGTATTTATAGAACCACTCTCATTCGAGTTTCAATCTCTTCCTTTTGACTCGATTCCTTTGAATTTTGGAACGTTCCCTGCGGTTCCAAAATTCATTCGTATCCCTCACTATTCGTCTTCTTTCAAATTCTGGAGTATCTCATAACTCCACTTTGAATGATCTTTATTATGAATCGGCGGTCTCGCCAATCTTTGAATTATTTGTAAATGGGTGAAACTCCATTATAATAGGCATCGATTTACCGAAGATTTCTGTATTCTCGGTTTACGATGCTATCTATCTTTGGCTATGCTTGAATTCTATTTCTTGAGGTTGAATGTTGATTTACCTCGGAATTCTGCATTGATCTTATTCTTGAAGTTACGGTCGACCCAGCTAATGTTGCCCATGAATTAAATAAGCTTATCCAACTTTCGATTCTGTTAAGTGAATTATCTTATCTTCTGTTTCGAACTTATTATCGAATCAAAATTCTCATTGATTTGATTTCCATCAAATTTGAATCTCTATACTTATTTTGAAATCCATCCTTGTATCGTCGAGCGAGGAAGTGAATTTGTAAATTAATGTTAAAATGCTTTATATATATGGTGTTGTTTGAGTTGTTGATGTTGATTTAGATTTTCGATCGATTCGTCTGATCAACGCTATCGATAGAATTTCCAAAACACTTGAGCAGAGCAAACTGATACAATTTTGTTTTCAAATTTGGTAAGTAAAATAAATTTTGTATGATTATATTATATTATAATGTATAAATTTTTATGAAATAAATTGTTAATGAATCTGTTGCCAGTAATAATAATATTTGATTTTCATTATTGTTTGTAAACCATTGACTATTGAATAATATAAATAAATGAATTCATAAAACTAGGTTAAAATTGATTTGGAACTTAAAATGAGTTTAAAATAAGAATTTGAGAATTTAATTTTCGATAGATTTCAAGTCTTGTACGTTAAGTTTTAAAAGGTATATTATTTAAAGTATTTTCAAATAGAAACCATTTTTCAAAGCATTTTAAAATGTTAAATTAGTGCTCTTCTCCCTGTCGCTGGAAAATAATTTCGATGATGACGGCCGCATCATCGATATTCATTTTTGAGTTTCTAAGTGGAGAGACTATTCTATTGCTTTGCTACGGTTTGTTTTGAAAAAATAAATTGATTTGAATTTCTTAAAGTATGATTTGATTTGTAATATATATATTGATATATGATTTAAATCTGATTTGATATGTCATATATATATTTATTTACCTCTAAATAAATTTAAAGCTACTTGAAAATTTAATTCTTAAATTTATGTTAAGAGATAATTTCAAGTATAAAATGAAATTGAAATTTTGAATAAAAATTTAAGCCTGAATAACTAAATTAGGAAATTTTATTTGGGTAATACTTATTGCATTATATATAACTTACCTAGATTTTCAAAAGTTAACTATGTAACTGAATATTATACAGTAGAAAATGATATCAAAGAAATTTTTAAATAAATTTGAGTAGTTATATTAAATGTAAATATACTTAATATACGTGATAAGATATATTAAGTGGAATAAATCTAATAATAATTTGGAATAAAAGGATTAAATTTGTCGAATAAAATATGATTATAATAAATGACTATTCAAATTTATGATCTTCGGAATTGTTAATTTAAGATAATTGGATAATATACAATATAAATTGCCTTTATAAATAAAAATTTTGAGTGTGTATAAAAATGTTATACACTTAAAGTTTAATTATAAAATGGTTAATAGAGACAAATAGAATACTAGGTTAGTTGAATAATAAATGGATTAAAAAAAAATATTGTGGTTTTTTGTAACAAACAATGGATAAATAAGACAAATAAAAATTAAGTTTGTTTTGAAGGAATCTTTTGGCATCAAATATTGATAAATTGAAATTAAATCGATGTATTAAAATACCTTGAAATTTTAAATCAAATATTGAGTATTAATTAAGGTAAATTGAAATTTATATGGGTTGAATTAATTGTTTTACTCTGTTTTCAATCCATTTTCTTTCTGATGGTTTATATTCTCCTACCTCCTTCCTTTTCGAGGACGAAAGGTTTTGAGTGGGGGAGAGTGTAACAACCCGTAAATTTAACTGGTTTTAATAACGTTATTAATTGAAATTTTGTGGAACTTTAAACGATAAAATTTTGAAATATAAATTTGATATTTGAAATGCGTCTATTTTAACAAAGCAATTGGTAAATTTTCGTTCGAAAATATGAAAGTTTATTTCATGCGAAAATTTACTACAATTTAATCAGTTAAAAAGCGATGAAAATAAAATGTTTTCGGAACCTAAATATTTTTACATAGAAAAATTCTAAACCATCTTTTGAGAAATCACTCATGATTAATGTTCTTTTATTATTTAAATTTGATTTCAATTGAAACGACAATTGAAGTATGTTACTGCTAGTTAATCACACTGTTATATATGCTATTACCTGTAATCGTTCATCTGTGACATCTGACACCATTATCTGTTACTTATGCGATAATTATACAAGTTTGATTGATAAATGATTGTTGTATGTTGTTGAAATTGGACGTTAATTGTAAATGTTAAAGTGATAATAGTTTGCAATTGAACTTGATATAAGATAGTTAGCAGTTTAAATGGATTTATATGTTGAATTTGATTAGTTAAATTTGACCCTTTTATATGTTAAATTAATTGACACGTAGAAATTTGGCTAATTTCACCTTGAACCATTTAAATGTATGTTATTTAAATTGATGAAGTATGAAATCTGAGTAATAGATATTAACGTAATAATCTTTAATCCACATGAAATGATAGTGTAGATTCTAGAAATAATTATATTAATTTGCACAAACAACAATGTGAATTAATACGATTATTTCGGGATTATTTGAATTAATTATTGGATTGTTGTTATTGTTGTTTATTTACCTTGACACCATCCCAGTTATCACACTGCATGTTCCCTTTCTTATGCTCTCATTTTTGAATTGAATTGGAATCGGGTTGAAATGATAAATACGCAAATGAATTTGACCTAGGATAGAGAATTAAATAAAAACCCGATTGATCGATAATTTGATTTAAAAAAATAAAATGAAGATTTTATTTGAATAAATAATAAGTTTTAAAAGGAAGTTGGAATTTGAATTTAATGAAAGAAAATGTTAATATTTAATATTTGAAACAAAATATTAACAAGTATTTGTTGAAAGAACGTTGTTTTATAATAAATTAGTTAACAATAAAATTTGGAATTATTCATTGTATTAAGTTTGGAATTATTTAATGATTAAGTTTGAAATTGTTTATTAATTAAGTTTTGAAATTATTTAACGACTAAGTTTTGAAATACTTAATAATTATGTTTTGAAATTATTTAATAATTGAATAAGATTGAATTATTTGATAATTAAATAAAAATTTGAATTCTTTGATAAGAGAAATTGAACTTTTGAATAAGTGAATTTAAACTACATAAATAAATGTAATTGGGTTTCTTATTTATTAAGTATGGAAAATTATTTAAGTAAATTAACAAGTGAAATTTAACCTCTTGAATATGTGAAATTTAGTTTCTTTATTAATTGAGTTTTGAATTTGTAACTAAGTAAAGAAATAAGTGGAATTGAATTTCTTTAACAAGAATAAAATGTGATGTATTGGAATAAATATAAGACTTGTAATTTTAAGAATTTGATTTGACGATTTTAATTGAATTCAATTTGTAAGCTGGTAAATGGAGTTGAACTTAAGAATTGATTTAATGAATTGGAATTTAAATAGAAATTGTTTTGAATGATAAATTATCTTAATGAATATTTAATGAAACGATCAATGAACTTAAATTGATTTGAATGTTAAATTAAATTTATTTAAATGATTATGGAATGAAATATATATATACGAATTTGAATCAATATTTGAATTGTTTAACTAAAAGTTGAAATCGAATTATAAGATTTTGAAATGGTAATTTGGATGTTTTGAAACGTAAATTTTAGAAAGTGATTTAGAAAGACAAATGAAATGTTGGTTTACGAATTGAAATTGAAATTGAATTTGATTTGGTTTGAAACTATTAAACGACCAATCAGTGTAATAATTACGAAAGTTATTAAAGAAACCTGAATCGGTTGTGGACATACTCTCTGTCTAAATCGAAAATCACTTTAATAACTATACGCAGAGTGTGATCCAGAATGAAGTGGTTGGATTGATGTACATGATGACTGAAGAAAGAGAACGATTATGGATAGTCTTGACACTTGTGTCAAACTGGAAATGACTAAAACAGGAGCCGTGCTGGGCCAAATGTGGTTAGCCACCTCGAGCGAACACACTTCTTCGTAAACTACTCATTACTTGTTATTGATTGGTGCACCCTCGAGATTTTGGGAGTGTTGTTTCGCGGTTTTGCGATCGTTGCGGCGATGCGTTTTCACCATTCCAGATCAGGCAAGCGGTAGTTTCACTACCTTGGTATTGCCTCATGTGCCTTGTCATACTTGTATTCCGATATACGCGACCACTGCGAATTTGTTTTGTGTTATACCTATGGAGTACTGCCTGATATCCCACTAGTTTACGGTGGAGTTTATAGTGTTGTATAAACTATAACGCTTATATAAAATGTGTTAAGGGGGATAATGGTAACGCCTTAACACTATTTTGATATTTTATATTACTGATAGACATTATTTATTTAGCGTATATTACTACATAGTAGATAGTTTAACGGATCCTTAGAGGACGGTTTTTCCAACGTCCATTGAGTTACTTGTATTGCAGTTGTTATTTCACTTGAGTTGGATTTATTAATATAAGAATGTTAATCCTGACTCGAGTGTTTTGTGTTTTGCTTTACGCTCGGGTCAGACTGAGTGCACCAGTATTCGAGACTCATCTTTGGAGTTGGAGCTTCGCCTGGAGATCCAGCTATCTATCCAACTTTCAGATATTCAATTGATTCCTGTGATGTATTCTGATTCTTGTAATTGACTATTGTATTCGAGACTTCTGTTGTAACTTATTTAACTCTGTTATATATAAATAGTAGCTTTATGAACTACTCTCTTTTGCTTCCGCTGCATATTATTACTCTGTATCTGTGATTCTGTGATTATTTATTTACTGTATATCTGAGTTATGCCAAATATAATTAACAATTTGGTATTTTGAATTATTCAAGTCCGACGGGTGCGGATGCGAATAGCCCAAAATAGCGGGTCGTTACATTGTTTTAGTTTGAAAAATCTACATTTGAATATTTAAACAAATTGAATATTCCATCTTCAAAGTGGTAGAATTACGAGTCATTACATTCTTCCCCGATTAAAAGAATTTCGTCCTCGAAATTACCCTGAACCTAAACCCATAATATTTTACCTAAATCATTATTTAACAAACTTAAACCCATAAGATGTACCCAAATTATCTGTATATATTCGAATCCATAACTTTATTTTCGAATTAGTATCAATCCTCTGATCCTCTAGTGCAGATCTGATCAAGCTTCTAAATCAGATCACTTGCTTTCCTTGCGTAGCTCTCGACTATGATAGAATACTCGAGTAACTAACCACAAATAATCATCAATACTCGCCGTCAAGAAATTGAGTGATAAATCCTTTTCCGGATCGGTGTAAATGCCTCAAAGTTCCGTACTTGGATATTAGATCAAAATTTGTATGTCGAAATGATTTACGCATAAATTGCATTTTTATTCCTATTGGTTTTTCTTAGTTATACCAAATTCTCTTTATTCACATCCTTTATTTTTCACAATCATTTTTCTAATATATTTTCTTGAATACTAATATTGTTTATAAATCATTTCGTAAAACTATTACTTAGGTTTATTATATCTTATAAACATAACTCTGTAAATCCATCAGTTTTAAAAACTTACATCCAAATCCTTAATCAATGCTAGAATTCATTAATAAAACATTTTCCAGGTTATAATTACATTTTAAAGAGTCATGATTTTACTTAAGTGTATAGATAATTCATGACTTAAATCTATTTTTTTATAATACCCTTTTACATCCTAATAGTATATATACACATCACAAATTCCCGATCGATTTTATATCCGGGTGAATTACGGATTTAAAATTTGTTGTAGGTTGCTATCATTTCAAACTCATAATTATAAAATTTAATCTGATTTAATGCTATTATGAGTTTCTCCACTTTTAAATCCTTTTTATTTATAATCACATTTATAAATTATACTTATCCAATTTCATTTACTCAAAAAATTTCACAATTATTTATCTTCTACCAAAGTTTTCATAAATTCCTTAGATCTGAGTTGGGTGTGATTCAAAAAATTTCGTCTGTCCAAAACTGTCGACATCCCAGCTTTATCTTATCAATTCCAAATTTATCTTTGATTTAAACACTCTTATGAATATTACTAATCAATTTATCAGTTAATGATTCACCTTATCTCTATAACTTAAGAAAATTATATAGATCGAGTAACTCCAAAACAATACCAAGGAACTAGGTATTGCCAATAGTATCATTTATCCTCTTAACAAGAAGAGTGATAATTAAAAGAAGTGTTTACCATCCAAACACATCTCCTGCCCATTTTTAGCTTATTTTCAATCCATTCAAACTAGTTATCGTAAAATATCTCTTTTTAAAATCCTTTAGAGATTACTTTTGTTTATAAAACCTATTTTATAAATTCTGTTTATAAATTCATCTTATATTAATTAAATTCAATTAAATTATTAGAATTTAAATTCTCATTCCTTTTACATTTGTCTTTTACATAATCATTTTATATTATACCATTTTTATCTTATATGTCCATTCCTTAAACCAATCTTATTATCAAACACCTTATAGTCAAATCGTGAAACTTAATTTCGAAGGTGGATGTACTTAAACTTTTGAATTAAAAAATTGATCAATTTGTGATAGTAACTTAACATTATCATTTCTTAATTTATTATTATGGAATAAGTATTAAAGATCTTAATTACCTTATCGGATTCCTTACTTATCGATTATCTTTATGAAACATCTTATAGTCAAACCGTGAAATTCTAATCACAAGATGTTCAAATTTGAATTTCACTTGTCTTGATTTCTAACTATATAACTTTTCAAAATATATTTTGTGTAATCAAAATAATCCTAGGATAAATTATTTCATTTACCAATTTTCTAAAACAAAACCTTTATATATAACATTAAAAAATACGCACTCATATATAATACTCTCAACTTATTTTAAGGTGTAACCCTATCTATAATGACTTATTCATCCTAGGGTATTACTAACTGTATCTATGATGAGTCTTTACCCCACCAAAGCCAAGGTTCTCGCTTAACCTTCAGCTCTGATACCAAATGTAAAGTCCCAAATTTTCATACCTTTTGAGCTGACAATAAACCACACATGTCCAACTCAAATTGATTGAATAAGCGAATCTTTAAGGGGTGAAAAAGAAAATAAAGACAGAACATAATCTCACACGAATGGAATAATATATGTTATATTGAACAATATCTTTACAGAGGAAGTTTTTAAAGATATATACAGCAGAGTCTAACCTAAATTTAGGTTGGACATTTATAAACATCTATCCTTACAAATGCTGACAAACATCACATAGCTACAACGGATAATATAATACGTCCATACGTAGATGAATATCTCTAGTTCTCCTATGGAAATTACAACCGCCTTCACTAAACCGAAAACTACTTAGATCTGACCCAAGTATCGAAAATACTCGGATCAGGCTTGATAAACTAGCGTGAGAAACTCAAATATAAATGACAGTGTCATATATCAGCATCGGAATAAAATCTTCTGGAAAGAAAGAGTATCTCATAAGACCATGCTCACACATAAACACATACAGGTTTTCACCTTATGATAACTAAAACAATTATATATATATATATATATATATATATATATATCAAAACGTTTGATACTATTTCTAATGACATATCTTTGAAAATTTTTGCAAGTAAAGTATTAATTTTATCCGAAATTGTTACCATTATTAAACTCTGGATACTAGGTTCTACCATCAAGTCCGAAGGCACTTATTGAAGAATGGATCCCAATCAAATGACAAGGTAAGGGACAACCTTCCGATAGTACACCTCTAAAGGGATGCACCTAGGGAGCAAATACTGCCCGCCAAAGCCAACACAAGACCGGCCTACCCCTCACGCTGGATGATACCGAATATGTCATCACTTCTGTCATTACCAACCTTTAGCAGGTACCCGATTCATACATTCACCGCATACTTAGACATGTGCAGAGTAAATCTTGAAGGAAGATGAGATCTCCTAATTTAGAGCGACCCACTTAGTCTTGCTGCTTCCACCCACTTTCTGTCATTTCCGAGTGATGAGGCCCGAGGTAAAAGATTACCTTTTCACATAACACATTTTCTTCACTTTGAATGCCACATTTCCATTTCTTTGATAACACTATTGACGTTCACGAACATACAACCTCTGAGTTCGTACGTCTCAGAGCAGGGTATTAAGCTAAGAGAAGTTGCCTTCTCCACCACCAAGCAGACGTACATTTGTAAAATTCAACATTATGATCTTAGAAATGAAATTTCAAACATTCATCCATATAGGTTGTCCAGGAACATGACAAACCGAAGGTACTTTCCTCGGCGATTACTAGGCGAGAAGTCCTTGTGGTTCTGAGATGTTTTCATAACAAAGAGTCCACTGCTACAATATAGTGAATCAGGAGTTTATCTCCAATAAATCAACAAGTAGCCCCTCTTTATTATTCGTCTCAATATCTCCGTCTTCAAAATCTACATTCTTCGAACATGTAAACTAGTTCGAAGTGGTTTTTGGATAGGAATCAACCAAATCTGACCCTGGTTCCTTCTATATCCAATTATCGAAAAAAAGATGTTGAGTTCATAAGTGGATATCAATCATCAAATCAATTACTTCATCTTTTATAAAATATCTTTCTTAGATATATTCTAATCAATTTATTCCATTTTCATTTCTAGCGTATATGGAACATTATGCCTCATTTATTAAATGATTTGATTTTTTCAAACCACTGTAGATCCTGGAATAATTCCAATCATTTTCTCTTTTACTTAGGAAATATTTTCTTCATTTTTTCTTAGAGTAATAATAAGTTAATTCATTCTTTTGCTTTGTATAATCTTTCAAATTCCTTACTTAACACTCACCCAAATTCCTTAACTTTTAGGTGGGTCAAAACAATTTTATTTAAGACATTGTTTATTGTAGGCCCTAAAATCAATCTTAGCAAACTCATCCAAATATAAGAAGATTATCTTTACATAATCTAAGTTGTAGCTTATTTATTTTGAAGATTGCTTAAATTTTTGATAATACCAATCTTCTTTTATTTTGAAAAATTAATATAATCGTTTTAGAGCATCTGGGCTTTCCTTTCGATCTGTTCCACCTCTGGCCTAAAAAAAGAAAACATAGGCCATGTAAGTTTAGGACACTAGTTGCTCCATTCCTAACCTTAGTTAAACACCTTGTTTTATCTTTGTAGATCTCACAGGCGGGAAAAATGTACTAATCGTTTCTGCAAACTCAATTTGTTATTACATTCAGTATTCTTTACTTTTTGTTTAAATGGTATCAACAATTTTTCCTAACCATTTATTCAAACTATTATTAAAACTTTAAAATCGTCATTAAATTACTTAATTATTATTTTAAAATCATTCGTAAAAGATTTAGGAAAGAATTGTTAAGTTTAAAACTGCTGCGAAAAGCGTCGCGAAAAGTGTTGCAAATAGTGTTTTAAAAGCTATATTCTTCAAAATGACTTTTATATCATTTAAAAATCCATATTTTCAACTTAAATATCTTTTTATACATTTTAAATTATTTTTAGAATTTATTTAGTATTTTTAAAACATTTAAAATATCAATTTTAAACTTTGGTCACTTTGCTGCAAAAGCGTAATTTTTTTTGAAAAATATCTTGGACATATTTCGAAATATATAAGATGAAATCTTGATTCTCTTTCTTTATTTCTTTAAACATATTTAAATGTTTATAAAACATTTCTTAAGCATTTTAAAACTATTTCCAAAAGGTTGAAGCCTTCCATATACAATATTTCATTTTCAAAAGGAAAGTGATTTTCTTTGTGCTTATCGACGTGTATTAATGTGACTTGGTAAATCAATTTAACAATCATATCAAACAAAAAATACTTGATGATCAAAACATATATAAGCATCCACAGAAATCATAATATATCATCAAACATGTATGTATATAGATGTTGAAAAGAGTTTCTCACATTAACCAAAGCAATTAATTTTCTACCAACATTCAAACTAATCTACGCTTCACTCACTACTTCCTAATCCATTTAAACATTAGTAATAACTTTCCTTCCATCGAAGTGCTCGGCCAAGGCTTGGGATGGAGGTGGGCCGAAAGTATAGAGAAGAAGTGGTAGACTTGAATTCTCGGAATTAGACCTGAAAAATAGATCATCTTCTCTCATGTTTTTGACTCTCTTACCCTCAAAATTTTAAAAATTTATTAATTGAAATGTTGTTTTAAATTCTTTTCTCTTGAATTTAAAAAAAAAATAATCACTTGATTTTGATTAGTTTTGAAGAAGATATGTCCAAAAGAAAAGATGCTATTCTCAGATTCACAAATATAAAGCTAAAAAATGTACTTCAAATAATTGACTTTCAAGTATAGCAAATCTCAAAATATGAAGAAGTACTCTACATTAAAATTGTAACCACTGGAATTTTATATGATTTGTAGAAAACAATTTCTTTATCTGGATCATATTTGAAGAAGTTATGATCATACTCAACAGAGTTATTTTCGGCCATAAAAACTGGTTTAGAGAATGCACAGAAAAAGTGGATTTTTGACATAGTTAGGTGTAGAGATAGATAAAGTTTTCAACATGAAACTTTTATCCACTAGAAAATACATGACCTATAAAACGTATTTTACATTTTGGTTCTATATTGAAGAAGTTATGCCCGAGAGAAGAAGAGGTAAAATGTGGAAAAAAGAGGAGTTTCATTTGAAGAGAATGAACATTGATTTCTTTTGAATATTTTTAAAAATATTTTTTCATTATTTCTTTCTAATTTTTTCCTATGGCTTGGAAGTCATTAAAGAGAAGAGGAAGAAGCTAAAGAAGCTTGAGAAAAGAGTAAGAAGAAATATGAATGAAATGAGAGAAGGAGGTAGGTATTTATAGAAAAAGTAAGAAGTGGTAAATTTACCAAAATAACCTCTTACCAAATTACCAAACTGACCTTACTTTAACCTAAAGAAAACTCCACTTTTTCAATGCTTAACATCATCCTTTCACTTCTTAATTTATGTCTTAATCACTTAATATTAAGTAAAGAATATCATAATTGTGCTGGTTTCGATTTGATGCGATTTGATATTTATTTTTTCTTACTTTTGTTAATTCTTACTTACTTTTACCAATGAATTATAGAAGTTTTCTAATCTTGTTTAGTAAAAGTAAATTTAATTAGCATTAAGATGTTTGCATTTATATGTTTCAAACATGTTATCCAAGGTGCAATGACGTTGTGACAACTTATTTTGGACAAAATGTTGATTTTCGACAAACGTTTTACTGTCACATTTTGACGTTTTTGTTAAACTATTTATCTATGTAAACCAAACTTCAAAATTGATTTGTTGCTATATATAAATAATTAAAAAAAAATATTTGACTTATAAAGTAATATAAAACAATATTCAAAGCTATTTATAAAAATACGACATCGATTTATCTGTATGCGACAAAATTTGTCAAATTTTATCAAACAAGTTTTATATATTTACCAAACCATTATAAATTAAATTACTATTATTATAAAATGAGTTTGATATGGATTATATATATTTAAAAGGTATTATTTATTCTTTAAAAAAAATTCTTGAATATTTATACTACTTTATCGGAATCCGATTTGTCAATTTTACAAAGGAAATCCAAAATCTTTATTCAATATCAAAAATAAGTTTACAATTCTTATTTATCATATAATAAGTTTGAAAATTCTACATTTGAATATTTAAATAAATTAAATATTCCATTTTCGAAGTGGTAAAATTACGGGTCGTTAAACTATATTTCCTTTCTCTCACCCTTTTTCTAAAAAGGCAATTTTTTTTCTTATTTATGGTTTCTGGTAGGTCGTTTTTTCTTCTAACACTTTTTTTCTAGTGTAACAACCCTGAATTTTGTGATTTATTTTGATTATTTTATTTGAAATTTTGATTTAAGAATTTTATTTTATTTATTAAAATGAATAAGTTATGTTATTTTAAATATAAATTTTGATTTTTATGTGAATTATAGTTTCAAACTTGTATAAATTGAATATTTTACTGAAAAGTGAATTTCTATTCAAACTGGTCAAACTTTGACTTGTAAACTTCAAATTTAAATTATTTGAAATCTTAAATTTTATCTTTTTATTTTGAAAATAGATGAAATAACTTGAAGACTGCTTTTCGTTTCATTGGAAACGGACTTTGAAAGTTATGTATATTTCAATATTGAGTGCAATTTGTTTATTCTGCAATTTTGTTATTTTAAATTTTATAGATTATTTTCTTTGTCGTATTTTAGTTTAATATGTATTAATATTTTATTTTATATATATTTTTGTCTTTTAATATTTTTAAAGTGAGGTAGGGATTTTTCTAGAGTTAGTAGTTTTACTTGTAATTTCCATGCCCTGTTTTCAATTTTAAAACATTTTCTTTAGTTCTTTTTCTATTTTTCTCCAATTTAATTATTTATTTTATTTTAAAAATGATAAAAAAAATATTTTATTTCAAATTTTCACTTAATAATATTTTTAAAATGAAGTGGATATTTTTCCAAGACTAGTAGTGATTTATTTGTAATTTCTGGACACTGTTTTGTATTTTTAAGTAATTTCTTTCATTCTTTTTATATTTTCTTTAAAATTAATTTTTTTTATTTTCTTATAGTTTCACTTGGTTTCGGTTTTTACAAGTATTTGCTGATTTTTTTATTTGATCTTTAGAAAACGGAAATGCGTTTCATTTCTAGACGTTTCATTGTCCAAAAACGTTTCAAATGCCATAACCATTTCATTTATTCATTTTGACTGCCCATTTTCAGTTTTCTAGCCGTGAATTTCATTATTTTTCATGTAGAAAACATTTCCTCTTTCATTCTTCTTCATGTCTAGAGAAATTTCCTTGGTAATGGCTTCTCTTTTGTCACTTTTCTTCTCATTTTTTCATATTTTTGCCTTGTTCTCTCCATAGTTTTGCTTGGCCTCCACTCCATAGCCATGGCCACCACCTCCTACACCTCTTCTCTGTCATCATCACTACCTACTCCTCAGATCTGAACCATGGCCGAACCCACCATGATGCTAAAATCCAAAAAATATACAACCTATGCCTTGAAAACATGCTAGTTTGAGCCTTGTTGCTTCACCACCTCTTTTTCCACCACCACCACCACCTCTAGCCGCCTCCACCACCTCTGACCAGACCACCACACACCACTATAACATCTATCCAGATATGAACTTGAATGGCCAAGCCAAACCCCTACATGGTCGAGCCTTTTGTTGACCAAAAACCTACCTATTTTGCATAAGCCTCTTCATATTCATGCGTAGTAACTCCTTCACCACTTCAATACCTTGTAGCCATGACTTATAGGACCCAAACTTGAACCAAAGTATGTCCAAACCTGATCCAAAACATCCTCTAGGCCGTGCAATCAAATGTAGAAAGCAAAGCAAAAGACTGTGTATTCGTATCTCCTTTTATTTCAAAGTTGTTTCAATTTAATGTTGTGTTGAAATGTTAATTTATTTGATTTTTTTTGGGTTGTAACACAAGTTCAAAGCTTGGATCACTTCCTACTTGAGCCTATTTTTGTGTCATCATGCCTTTTGGAATCCGTTGTGTCATTTGAGTTGATATCTCCAGCACAAAAAGGTGAGTAAATCTCACCAGACTAATATGTACTTGTATAACTGATAAACTGACACCATTTGAATCTATAACTGTTTATCATCATGCTATATCTGCTATATTATTATCATATGATGTTCACACCTGTTATTACACTTTTTAAATCATATGTTATTGTTATTTCATGCTATTCTGTCATTTATATCAGTTATCACCATTGCAAGTTCCCTGTAGACTAGAATCACTATGGGTTGAAATGATACATGCCCGAACGGACTTTAGAATCGGGGAAAAAACGTTATGGGCTGAAATGATAGGCCTGAGCGGTTTCCAAAATCATTCATTTTACTTGGGACCGCGGGTTTGAAATGATAGAACCCGGTTTTTCTTTGTAAACTGCGGATTGAAATGATATATATCCGTACCACTTGACCTAGGCTAGAAAACTATCTACAGACACGTGGCTTATGTAATATTTTTGAAAATGTTTGAAAATATTTTAAAATGTAAAATTTATAATATTTTGATTTAAATTTAATTAAAAATGATTTTGTAGAAATATTAGTGATTTTTTATAAATTAAATAATGAATTAAGTAAACGGTAAAGTAGAATTTGAACATTAAGTAAATTTTGGAATTTATGTTTTGTTTTAAAAAGGAAATTACGTAAAGCAAGAAAATATAATATTTTGATTTTAAAAATGTATTTTAAATGATTTTATAAAAATAATAATGACTTTTGAATAAGTTAAAATGTTAAACAAATGAATGTTTAAGTAAATTTTGAAACATAACTTAAATGTGAAATTTTAAATTTTGTTTTAAAAAAGTGAAATTTTAATTAAGTAAAATTTATGGAAATAAGTTATATTTTGTAAATTTAAATCTAATTGTTAAGTTAATAATTTAATTAAAGAAATGGAAGTTAATACTTGAATTTAAATAAGAAATTATGTTAAAAATTGATTTTTGGATGAGATTTAACTTTATAAAAAATCATAAAAATAAGAGTATTGAAATGATGATTCTAAAATTTAAAATTTATGATGTTTATAAGTTAATTGATTTAAATTAAAGATCAACTGTTGGTGAAATTTGTATTTAAACCCTGAATTTGATTTAACAGCATTTTTGAAGTGTAATATAAAGGATATTACAGCATTTTGTAAATGCTGTAGTTGTTTTAAATGAACTAAAAAGTTAATTTGAAATAAAGGCTATTATAGCACATTGTAAGTGCTATAGTGGTTAAACTTAACATTTAAAGTTTATTTGAAATTTAAAGAAAATCTATTACAGCACTTAAATGCTGTATTTTGTTAAATGAACTGCTTTAAACTATAACTTTACGTAGCATTTTTTGTGCTACGAAAAGTGAATTTTATTGTTTTATTAAATTTTAATGAGATTAATCTTTGGAATCAGATTTAAATTTTTGGAAATTAAATAATTAACTCTTAAATATAAGGAATTGATTTTTTTTATGAAAAGATTTATTCTTTAAATATAAACTCCTTTGAAATGTAAGTTTGAAATGGTGATTAATTTCTAAATAAAATGAATGGTTTTAAATGGTATTTAAATGAATTAAAAATGAATGATGTTTTGAATAATACTTTGATATTTTGAAATGATATTTGTTGATTTATTTAACTTATTTGATAGATGGATATTTAAAATATATATATTATTTGAGTTTACTTAAATAATATTGGATTTGTGAAATATGAGATATTAAAGCAGAAATAAAATGGTTTTGGTTTTGAAGTATAAACTATCATTGAAATGATATTTTGATATATTAAAATGATTTGAAATGAAGTTTTGGAAAGATATGATATTTTAAATGGTTTGAAATTGATTTAATCTTTATTTTTGATAAAGATTTGGATTTGAAATGATAGTCTATTTTGAAGTAAATTATTTTTCTAAAAGTTATAATCATGGGTTATAATAACGATCGGTTGGCAAAGAGACCGGGATCGGATATCTGGCATACTCTCTGTCGATACCGAAAACTACTTTGACAACCGTATACGCGGTGGAGATTCCAGAACGAAGTAGGTTGGTTGGCGAACGTTACTGGAATGAAGTAAGAGAACGCTGATGGATGGCCTAATTATGACCAAAATAGGAGCTATATCGAGCTACACAAAGGGTTGCACCCTTTCATCGAGCATGCTTCTTCGGAAACCATTCTATTACTTTTTTGATTCGATATGGTGGCGCCACTTTGATTCGGGGTATTGCTCGAGGTGGGCGGAAGATGCTGGCTTGTCGTCGCCACCGGTTCGGGAGTGCAAACAGTGTATCCACCCTGGCATTGCCTCGCGTGCCTTGTCATATGTTCCTTATATCGAGCCCACTACGATTTTGGTTTAAAGATCCGACCGCGTTAAGGTTCACCATCCCCTTAATGCTATTTTCTATATGATTATACTTTACTGATTAGACACTACCATATATAGCGCAATATACTACATAGTAAATAGTTTAACAGATACTTAGAAGATGGGCGGTCCCAAGCATCTTCTAAGTTACTTGTACTTTTACTATAGTTCACTTGAGTTGGTTTACATTGTATAAGTATGTATGTCCAGACTCGAGTGTTTGTGTTTTTTTATTTACGCTCGGGTCAGCCTGAGTATTCACGGATTTGGATTTCCACTTTCTGGAGATTGGAATTGCTGGAGATTATCTGCTTATCTAGTCTTATCTATTTCGGTGCTGTTGTTGTATTCAGCTTGTACTTAGTTATCATATTGAAACTTCTGTTGTATTTTATTTAACTCTGATATATTTATATAGTAGCTTCATGAACTACTATTTTTTTACTTCCGCTGCATTATTAAATCCTCTGTGTCTGTGATCTGTGATTTTTATTTACTGTATATTCTGAGATTTGCCAAATTTTTATTTACCACATGGTATTTTGAGCAATTCAATTCCGGCATGAGTGTCTACCTATACACTTATAATGGATGCGAATGGTTGAAAATATCGGGTCGTTACATCTAAAGTAGAGAATAGTTCACAATTTGGCATCTTCTTCTAACACTTTTTTTTTTCTTCGCCTTCTTCTCTTTAATATTCTTTACATTCTAAATGGTGTCCATACTCATTTTGTTTACTTCTTCAGCTTCAGTCTTGTTTTCTTTTTTCATTTCCTCTTAATTGTCTTCATGGACACCCAAAGCTTTTATCTTACTTTCAGTAATATCATCTCTGAAACTTTCTTCAATTTCATCAAAGTTTTAGAAGTTGATTCTCATTTTAGCTTTATTATTTGAGTTCTCATCATCAGCTTCGCTGACATCCATATTATACTCTTCATCTAAATCAGTAGTGGTTATGGGTGTTGCAAATGAATCGTCAAGCATTTTCATCTTCATTTATAGTTTGTTCCAAAACATCATTCTCTTAAAAATTAAATTTGATTCCTAGAATTTAATTTTCAAAGCATCCCTGTATGATTTCATTATCTCCTATAGTATCACTATTATTTTTACTCTTTATAGTTTCTGCATTATGTCTAGTAGCATCATTATTTTAATTTTACTACTGAAAACTTATTTCCTTATCCATTTCAAAAGTATCTTCTATTTTTGTAGAATTTGACCAACGAATGCCCATATTTTCTTTTAGCTCTTCATTCTCTAATTCAAGTTGTTCAACTTTCGTATTTAAATATTTAATTTCTCTTTTCAAAGTTATCTTATTTTGGAATTCCTTCTTCATCTTCAGTGGAGTTTTATTTTGGATATGTAATAATAAAATTCACCTACTGTTTTAATATAACACACTCCGATAGACATACACATATAATACTTTACTGGTATGGCTACTCTTTCATCAGTAGCATTATCAAAATTGGATAATTGTAGACGGTAATAGGAATAAAAAATAGTAAGTTAAACATGTAATTGACTAGTGAAGAACCAACAAAAAAAAATTGTTTAAAATTTACCTTATCTCCATCAATACTAAGTAGAAACTTGTATGTAAGTTTATCCTTTAAATGATTCAAATTCCATATAGCAACCGGTGACATTTCTTCTTTGTATGATGTTCTTTCTTATATCTCTACTCAATTATATATCCAATACTGCATTAATCAAAATATCAATATTGTTAGGAAGTTTGTAATTTTCACAATAAATATTTGTATAGGTATCGAAGTAACTTTGCCACAAACATTACAAAAACACAGAGGTGAATATTAGGTAGCTTCTGGGAGCTTTCCAATGGATAAGTTATGTAATACTATTTGATTTATAAGTTACTAGCGAAAGAGGAGTGAAACTTACTAATAGAAAACATTAACACATGAGTTAGTTCGGGGATTTGCAATATTTCTTTTCAAGCTTTCCAAAATATATTTCGCCCAATTTATTCCTAACGTTTGATCAAAATTTGGCACACATATAATAACCCTGTTTTCTACTTCACATAAATAAATAAATTTAATTAAAATTGAAGTGCTCGAATTTTCTTGTGATAATCAGTATATTTTTGGATAAATTTGTAGTTATCTATTAAATAAAAAAAATTGTTAAGTTGAACAAAGTTAATAAATTCTTTTTGGATAATTTATTGAAATGGAATAAAATGTTTTAATTGAATATAAAATATATGGAAAGTATAAATAAATTTTATGCGATTAAATTAAATAGTGAAATATAAATAAATATTAAAATGAATGAA
This sequence comes from Allium cepa, assembly GCA_030765085.1. Taxonomy (NCBI): domain Eukaryota; kingdom Viridiplantae; phylum Streptophyta; class Magnoliopsida; order Asparagales; family Amaryllidaceae; genus Allium; species Allium cepa. Next base: position 959,696,925 of record CM060935.1, read on the forward strand.
ATTGTCCGGTTATCGAAATATGTCATTAGTGAACCATTTTTATTTCAAGTGCAAAGTAAAATTTCTAACTTAACTAAGGTTAAAACACGAGTTAATAAAGAAGTACCTTACTATCTAAAAATGTAAATTATTCAAAACTGCGCTAAATTCATTCGACCATAACTTGTGATGTTGAGATCTGATTTTGTTGATTTTTTCTTTCATTAATAATTTGTTTTCATAATACAAATTTTCTATTTATTACTTCTCAAAATTTTAAAGTTTACTAATGCAAAAATCTGAACTAAAATTGAATAAAATCTCTGTACCTAACACGAAAATCTTGAGTAGTAGAGTTGAACTGTTTTGATCATATCTTTTAAATGGTTTGTCCGATTCGATGATTTTTCTCTTTTTGGAAAGCTAATAAGATAAGCAACAATTTTTTTTCAAGTGTTTTACAAAATTTGAAATTTTCTGGGATAAAAACAAATGTTTGCTAAGTGGGTCTGCACTTGTATTTCTACTTCAGAATTTGATTCCTTTGGTAAAAATGCCATAACTCAATTTATATTTGATATTTTTATGATCCAAAAGTTGTTTTGGGAGGCTAATACTTTATGCAACAGTTGACTCTTTGATATCATTATCTTTGCGATTTTACTCTTTAAAATCTTATCTCAAAGCGGCCTAATTAAAAAACCATATTGCATATAAATTAAATTTAAGCATTCTTATCATATCTCACTATATGCAACTAATGTTTAAAGTTAAGTATAGATATCTGAAAAGGCCTACTGGGACTAAGTAGTTGGAAGTATAAAATAATATTTTGAAGTAATGGTAAGATGAATGCAATTTATTTATTGAATAGATATTATCATTTATGAGATTTTTTATATATACTGTTAGGTGAATTTTTGGAAGTAATAAATTATTATGTTTAATCATTGAATTATTTTAGGAATGCTCTAAAGAAGGTGTAATTTTTGTTTGATGAATTATTTCTCAATAATAATAGTTTTTAAGGATTTGAAAGGTAATGTAGGTCTTAAACACATTCGTTATTAAATTTTATATTATTGTTTTAAGAGACTATTATTAACTAAAAACCCTTATTAGAAAAGTAGAATTATTTAAATTCGTTGTTAAGAGGAAATAAGGAGCTAAAAAATTTATTTGATATTATTATTTTCAATCATCAGAGAAGTACTTTAAAACAAATGAATTATTTTAAAATGAGTTTAAGGGAACTGAAATTGAATGAAGTTTAATATATAGGTTTCCTTATAATTATATAAGAGGTTTGCAAATATTTATTTTTGAAACCATAATGTGGAAAGAATGAGGATTTTATAATTTGATTTTCTTTCAATAGAATATTAATATTTGAAATTGTTTTGAAGATTTTAAGAAAAGTGTATTTTGAAACCTCTTTTGAATTAATAAATAGTAGTATGCTATGTTTTGAATGATTTATATTTCTATGTAATAAGGAATTAGAATAAATAGAGTTATAGTATCGACTGGTATGGAAATACTTTCGATAATATCTCTTTGGTTATTCTTTGGACTTGTTATATAGATTATTATTGTGTAAAGTTCTGTATGGTGAGAATATTGAGTAAATAGATTAGAAACACCGTCTGGTATGGGACATTCAGTTTTATTATTTTGATTACTCTTTTGACTCATGGTATAAAATATATAGTAGGCGAGTGTAGTTTATGAGCACTAAGTAAACAAGTGAGTAACATCAGGTGGTATGAGAAGCCTACATTAATACATTACAACAAAATAACCATTTTACAATGGGCAGAACCCATTGTAACAGATGTTTCACAATGGACCAGCCCACGTCTTATTATGCATCGCTGTAATAAATGTAACATATTTTACAATGGACGTAATCTGTTGTTGTCTACCATTGTAAATATGAGTCAGTTTGTTTGAAAATATGATATTACAACCAGCATGGACCATTGTAGCAGAGTATAATACAAGTGAACTAGCCCATTGTAGTTGTCTCAGCTACAACATCCAAAGCCCGTTTTCTTTTTTACCTTTTGCAACTATTTTGGCCCATTGCAAAATAAATGCAAAATAAAAAAATTAATTAGTTGTAACGTCCAAACAATACGCCTATGGAAATATTTAATATTTAATAAATATTACCATAAACAACCAAAACCACACATACTATAGGACTATAAAGCTACATTTGTAAAGTTCCAACATATTCCAAAATGAGTAGATAAGCTTTTACAATCACAATGGTCTAACACACAATAACTAGTTTCAAAATACATAATAACTACTTACAAAATACATATCAAGTTCTAAGTACAAACCATAACCCATAAATCAAAATGAACATGCATACTAGGCCAAGAAGTCGAAATCTTTGGGCCATAGGACGGTTGATCCGACAGCCTCTTTAATAGTGGACATCTCTGAATTTGGTCTGAATAAAAAAGCTTTCGGCTCCGACACTACATTCACCCATACCTTCTACGCATTAGGTTCAATCTTTATGAAGTGTACTGAAGAATTGGGATCGAAGCTTGCTATGGTTCCTTTTGCAACTACATTCTTCTACCAACTCCGTAACTTGCACTTTCTTTTGATCAAATTTTCGAGAGCATCATGATCATGAATATGCAAATGGATTCTATCGCGATGTGACTATAAGCAAATAAAAAACAATTAACACTTGTGAAATGACATAGGAAGTCAGAAACAATATGAATGTGGCAACTATTAAAGAAATGAGAGTTATCTTAGCTTCTAAAAATTGACTCTTTGAAACATAAAAAATCATAATGTTTGATGTTGTGTACATGGAAGATGTTTAAAATGCAGAAAACAGAACATTTTCTATTTTCTTGTTTGGTAACTTATTAACCACCTCCCGGAAAACAAAATACTCTCAATAAGTAAATGCTTGGTAACTATCCTAATTTAAATTTAAATACTCCTAAAAATAGGATCTATATCACCTGCTTCAACAACTAACGGTTCTAATTCATAAGTATTTTCATATTCATATATAAAATAAGTAGGAAACAGTAGCGGTTTTACTATGTTTTCGTCTTTGATAGGATTTTTGTAAACAAAATACTTGAGGAATACAAAGTTGCCTTCAGCGCACGGTACCTGAAACAATAAAATTTGCAATCCATTACGATCTATTGCAAATGAAATTGCCCTTATTTCTTGAATATTCAATTCTAGACAAGTACTGGTTTTGATAAAAGCTTTCAACTTGCACTGTTAATAAGTAATCAGTTTTATAATTTAAATAAATTTCATACAGTAATTTAATGGCGATAAGTCTTGAATAAAAATTTATACAAAGAAAATTTTGAGCACAAGATAATAAAAGTGATACTTGGCCTTACATCCACATCAAATTTAGTGCCGGGTCTATTTTGTAGAACTAGACATTTTTCACAGTTTTCTACATATTTCCCATGTGCCCAGGCATTTTTTTTTCCTTTAAAAACCTGATTACATATCAAGATCAGTTTTATCATTTAAACAAATTAATCAATTTTCATATACATTTTTTTTAAGACCAGCTATAAAAATGGCATCTGCTACTAATCCAAGTGATTTTTTTGAAAAGATAAGTCTTCCAACAACATAAGTTTTTTCTTAAGCACTTATCAGGTAATTGACATTTTTTAGTAACCTAAAAATAAATTTATTTGAGGAAAAAATTAAGCAATAATAAAATCTGTCGTTAACGTTCTAAATTATTTTTCTTATTTAGCAAGACTAAAACATAGTCGTGTAGCAACACTAAAGATATTTCTGTATGTCAATGAAGTACCATGACTTGTAGACATTCCTTTAAAGCCCCACTTTTTCATTCCACCCTTGGTTAAGAGTAGCAACAAATTAAAAAAAAGCATATAGTACATAAAACCAGTTTTTTGGAAACCGAACTCGGCCACGGTCGAACCGCGAAAAACCGCAGGCTGTGGAGCCAGGCGATCCGGAATCCAATTGGGCCGTTCATATGCCTAAACCTTTGGTTGAACCAGAAAAACGAGGTTGAACCGCGTGAAAGAAAACTAACAGACCGCGCTCATCTCTTTCATTTCTCAATCGCGTATTTTTTTCTACGCTCAAAGTAAAATTGGCAGAACCCTAAATCGATCAAAACCTGAAGCTCCTCCGCTGCCGCAAGCTGATGCCTTCACTTCAATTACAATCTGTTGCCTCCAATTCCATTTCAACCCACTGCATCAGCCTCCATCATAACATGCTTTGCTGATGAAATTAGGTAATTAGGTGTTTCTATTTGCTTTGATTTTTGAAGTAGATCAGTGATTTCTGAAAATGATTTGAAATTGGGTTATCAATTATTATAAAAACTTAGATGTAAGGCTTTTCTCCAAAGTGCAAACGTAGGGATATCGAATAGGAAAATATGACAAATTTTGATGGGAGAAAAATATATGCAGAGCCGACCCTAAGTGAAACAGCAAGGTGCTTCAATCGCAACCTGGGTTGGATAGCAAGATACCTGAATCTGATGTGAACTAAGCTTTCTTTGCCATAGAAAATTTGTAATAGAATTAATAAAAATGTACTTAGCTTTGAATACACATTGATTGCAGATCTTTAAATATGCTCCAACACACTGAATGCATAGTTTATATGCATACACAAATCTTAGAATATAAATGTCATCAAAATTCATAATTTATTTAATTTATGCAGTTCTGTAAAATATGCTCACACTGAATGCATAGTTATTCAAAATTTGAAGATCATCCGTGTGGTAAAATTCTTAACTTTCTCTTGAAGTCTTGCTACCTAGTAATCAACATCGCATTTTCTTAGAAACATTCAGTAAGTCATACCTATATATAAGTAATGACATGTATATACTTAACCTGGTGTTGAAGTGCTAGTATTTGCGACACACAACCATGAATTGGATCTCTGATACGAGCTTCAGCCTCGAAGGAGAGAGCGATGGTAGCAATGCTACGATTACATAATGGCAAATGAGAAAGAAGTTTAGATACATTGCTTGTACCAAACACTTTGTGCACTGCAGCAAAGTGTAGTTCAGCTCCTTCATAACTGAAATACGGTGCAAATATGCAGATGTCTTCACATTTTCTTCCGAGGAATTTGCATGCACCGCATGAAGATCCACTGCCCACCATGTTTCTTTTTTGTATTTTTGTGGTTTTTGGAAATTTGTGCGCTCTGTATACAGCATACCCACTTTGCTTGTTATTTATAAGCAAAGAAAATTGGTTTTAGCTATGAGTAGGCAGTTTAATTATTTTATTGTTCTATTTTATAAAATTTTACTTGTTACATGATACTGTGAATGATAAATAACGATCTTTCATTTTTAGTGATAACAGAATGACATCAAATCCATATTCTGGAGAAGCGTCAAATACTAGTATCGAAACCACTGCTCGTCAATCAAATAGACCTAAGACGGATCCAGCATGACAATATTGCACCGAGACAATAATAAATGGAAATTCAGAGATAAAATGTATGTTTTGCAACAAAACATTCAAAGGCGGCGGGATTCGCCGCTTCAAATATCACCTTTCTGGTTTAAGTGGAGGTGGATGTGCGACTTGTTTGCGCGTAAAGATGAAGTCAAACATGCTATGAAATTGAATATTGAAAGCGGGGAAGTTCAATAAAAGAATACTGTGATAAAAAAGTCTAAAATTTGTGTTTTGGAAAATGAAGCAGACGATGGTTTACTTCATAATTATAGAAAGAGATCCGCATCTACTAGCTTACAACCAACTGGTTCTACCGATCTTTTGAGTCCAACTATTTCATGGTCCCCATGTGCCGCACATTGCTTGAATTTAATGTTTAGTGATATTGGAAAACTTGAGCGAGTCTCCAATGCCGTAGATCAAGCTTCGAAGATAACAAAGTTTATTAATAATCATTGTTCCGTTTTATCTCTAATGCGAAGATTCACAAATGGGAGAAATTTACTTCGTCCGGCTCCGACTAGATTTGCTGCAAACTTTTTTGCTTTACAAAGTATTTTAAGTCACAAAGATGAACTTTTGGCCATGATGACTAGTCAAGATTGGAAAGCATCATCATATGCAAAAGATATAAAGGGGAAACAGTTTGTTAATCATGTTTTTAATCCGACATTTGGGAAGGAATGCTCTTTGATTGTTAGTGTCACTGAACTACTTATTCGTGTTCTTAGACTCGTCAGTTATGACGAGAGACCCACAATGGGTTATTTGTATGCTGCAATCCACAATGCAAGAGAAGATATGATAAAAAGATTTGCACGGAACAAAAAGATTATAGAGCCTTTTATCAATATAATGGAAAGTCGATGGGATAAACAATTGCATAAAAGTCTACATTCTGTCGGTTTCTGGTTTAATCCTCATTATCAATATATTGTGGCGATGATGGAGAAACACTATTCTTGTCATTCAGCTATTTTAGATGTAAATGAGAAATATTCCAACGAGGATTCAGATTTGACTAGAAGTCTTACAAAAGAGATAAAAATTTACAAGAATGCAAAAGGTGATTTTGGAAGGAACTCTGCTATAAATAATCGTCATCTAATGCTTCCAAGTGAACATCCAAATTTCAAAGCAAATTATTATTTAAATTTATAAGACATAATTATTATGTGATTCAAATGTAGATGAATGGTGGTCAATTTACGGAATCAGCACGCCAAATCTAAGAAAGTTGGCTATTCGAGTGTTAAGCCAAACTTGTAGCTCATCGGGATGTGAAGGGAATTGGAGTGTTTTTGAACAAATCCATTCGAAAAAAGGAATCGAGTAGAGCATCAAAGACTGAATGATTTGGTGTTCGTTCACTTCAATCTTCGACTTGGACAAAAGTAAGTTGTTCATTTAATCATTATACTTTAGTTTTCTTATATGTACATGATCTACTGTATCCTTAAATTTCAATGGAACAATGTTTGCTTTTGTACATTTTCTCTGGAATTTATAACTTACATTGCCAGACAATGTATTTGATAGTGCACAACACAGTTTGATAGGGCATGGTGCATTTATAACTTGGATTGCCAAACAATGTATTTAGGAATGTCAACACCAATAATAGTGCACAGTTTATTAGTTTCCTGATTATATTAAGACATTATTAAGACATTTGTTTGATTCAGATTCTTGTGTGCAGTTTATATTATTATCAATCCATTTAGTGTATCAAATTTAAAATTATCCATCTCATTATTCTTGATTCAAAGTGTCAGCTAGCATTATTTTCCGTGCAATATCTTTGCTACTTTATCATAAACATATGCTTTGTCTAATTTATTACGTTCTTTTAGACATGAATTGAAGGGGCGAAATTATGATCTTATTAGTTTCATTGAATTTGACGAAAACAACACACGGGTGGTGGAGGAGGAACCACCATTATTGACAGATGATGAGATTAATGCTTTGTATAACAGTGAAGGTAATAGTTATTTCATTTTGAATTATCTATTTTATGTATTTTAACATAGAGGCTAATTGTTCTATATTTGTGTTATTTTGATAGATGCCAATTGCTTTGAGAATGTAGAATTAGATAATACTAACTTAGAGCAACTTTTAGTTAATGAAGACATTGATGTGGTTGAGAATGATGATGCTGAAATTGACACTAATGATATTATTGGCAATGAAGTAGGCTTACAAGAAATACACAATGACGTGGAAACATTTAATTTTGATACATCAATTTCATATACGGCAATGTTACATGAAGCCGAAGAAGGTGCTGTGAGTAATAGGCATACATCATTATGGACCATGAATATATGAAAAAGCTTTGTAGTGTTTGAATGTGAGATGTAGTTTGGAATCTTCTTGTAGTTTTTGCGTTGTTATTTTGGAGTTTATATGTATCATCCCTGTCAGCTATTATATGATAATTTTATGTATATTAAGTTTAAAACAAACCTGTAGTGTATTTGCATATGAGTGAGTTTAATTGCTGTGTGTTTAATTCAAGGTTCAAAAGCATCACAATATGAGTGAATATCTTCATATATTATTAAACTTGTTCTAGAATCTACATTTTTAATGTATAAATTATTAAAAATTAAAAATGCACGGTTCCGACGGTCCAACCGGTTCAACATTCGGAACCATAAACCTTGGAGCGTCACGGTCTGACTGGCGGTCCGGTTCTTAAAACATTGGATAAAACAATGCAAGTAGAGACGGAAAGGACCAAATAGAAGACAACTTGCATTCCAGGTTCTGTTAAAGGTTCTTTTTTTGCGAACCTCTAAAAATTGATTATTAGATTAAAGAATATCGGTGGATAATGTAAATGTAGATAACTAATATTCTTGAATATTATTTTTTATCCTTACATTATCATTGGTAGGGTCATTAAGTTTGTTAACCTAATGATAAATATTTAGAAGCAAAAAAAAAAGAGAAATGTCAAACATCGCTTGTATACGTACGCACATACAAGTTAAGTGGAACCCCAGTCTAACACCCATTTGCATCCTAATCCAGCAACCTATTATTCGATGATTATCAATCATATCCCATTTGATCTAATATTAGTTATTGATATGTCATATTTATAGCTAGCCATTTCGCAAACAACCTAAAATGATTTTATTAAGTGTAATATTAAAATTAGGAGTGTCATTGAACCTACCTTGTAGGAGAAGATGATTGCCCCTAGAACTAGCTAAAATACAATACAAACAAAATGAACTCATAACTAACAAGTACTTATAATCAATAATACTATAATCAATAATGAACAAGTAATTATATATGTGTGTGCGTTTTGTGTGTTCTATGCGCTTAATTGGGTAATGTGAATATGGCTGTAATATGGAGTTGCATGTTGGGCGTTGTGTTATAGTGTGTTAGGCATGAATTGTAATATATTCTAGTGTGTGTGTGTTGTGCTTTCAAGATGTGCAGTATACTAAAATTAACAACCTAATCAAAGGAACTTAGTATTAAACTCATTTCTGTAATAACTACAGTGTATCATCACTATGAGAACTAATTCTTAGCTCGGTGTATGCCAGAAGAAGAAACTTTCAATTGCTAGGGTTATGAAATGACATTTTCAATGCTAAAAGTACAACATTTTGTGTCAGACATGAGACATGAGGTATCACATTTAAACTTAAAAAAATACATTTATTTTGGAAATGGTTAAAGGGAAAATCTTGTTGGACAACGAACCTAATAGATATAGAGAACAATTGATTAAGCAAACATTTTATTTGCACTAATTAAATTTGTTTGCATCTTTCCTTAAATATAGCTGTGTCAATTTTTTTTCATACCTAATAAAACTTTTGTTGAGACATGATTCACGGTGTTATTTTATTATTGGATATATATGCTGCCAGGCTGGCACATTTCAATTTTCTGTTTTGTTTTTAATCTTTTGTACAAACTAATTCGGTTATAAATAGTAGCTTGGTCTGTATATCAGTGACAATTTTCAGTTTCATTTTTCAGAAATTCAATTACATCTTTTTCTTTTTTTCTCTTTTCTTCATTTTCTTCTGAATCAATTTTTCTATCATGGTATCGGGGCAGAATTTCGATCCCTAGATTTTCTTTTGGTGTGATTTCATCAATCTCTTCTGCAGCAGATTTGCAACGATCTCGATTTCATTGATTTCTTCTGATCTTCATCAGAATTAATACTAACAGGTCAAAATAATCCGATCTACTATATGATTTCTATTATGGCTAAATTTATTAATTTCTGCGAACCATTATTGTTCGATTAATGCATTTGATTGATTGAATCAATTGATTGATATTATTTGCTGAATCATTATGCCTGAAAACAACATTGATCTACCTCTGAACCAAAATCCAGCTAGTATCTACTATATTCATCCTTCGGATGCTAATTCTGCACAACTTGTGTCATTCAAATTTAACGGTGTTGGTTTCACTAGCTGGAAGAGAGCTATGTTATTAAGTCTCCCAGCAAAGAACAAGGCAGGATTTGTTAATGGTTTGTATAGGAAGCCTGTTGATCTAGATGGAGCTGAATACAAGGCCTGGGAGAGATGCAATGACTTAGTTTGCTCTTGGATTTTGTTTAATCTCGATGAAAGCATTGCTGATTCTGTTTTGTTCTTGAGAAGTGCTAAAGGTATTTGGTCAGATCTTGAGGAGAGATTTGGTTACACATCTTTGCACAGATTTATGCTCTAGAACAGAAGCTAGCTGATATTAATCAAGGAAACAGTACTATTTCTGAATTTTTCACCTCCATCAAGTCAATTTGGGATGCTTTAGATGAAGCTCATCCATTTCCATATTTCACCTGCAACAATTGTACATGCGACTTGACTAAGAGGCTAGTTGAAAGGCATCAAAAGAAGATGGTGATACAATTTATGATGAAACTATCAGATCAGTTTGCAACAATCAGAGGAAGTATGTTGATGATGCAAACACTACCGAAAGTTACTAAGGCATACATAATGTTTGCACAAGAGGAAAAACATAAAGAGATTTTTCAGTTAGCTTCACAATCTAAATCCATGGCTTTTATGGTTGATAAGAAGAAGTTCTCTAATGCAGGCTCTTTCAAAGGTTCTAAAACTCAAACTGGCAATCTTAAACAGACTACAAGTAACAAGAACTTTGTTAAACCAGGATCCAAGTATTATTGTACTCATTGTGAGATACCAGGACACTGTATAGACATGTGTTTCAAAGTTCATGGTTATCCATCTAACTTCAAAGGATTTAAGGAGAAGAAAGTAGCAGCTATTGCTTACAACGACACTGACAGCATGTAGATTGATGATCAGTCCACTCAGTCCATTTCTATGGAACAATACAATCAGCCGATGAACTTGCTCAGATCACAGCAGCAAAGCAACAAGTCTAATGACCATGCAGATACATCTCACAGTCATGCCATGGTGGCAGGTAATTTTTTCCTCTTATCTTGCTCTGATTCACATTGGCTATTTGATTGTGGAGCCAGTGACCATATTTGCTCTGAACTACAACATTTCTCTGAATATAAACCCTTAATGAGTCACAAAAAACACATAACTATTCCTGATGGGAGTAGAATACTAGTGAAACATGTTGGGACTATGAAGCTAAATGATGGAATTGTTCTGAACAATGTTTTGCATGACCCTGACTTTAGATTCAGTCTTATTTCGGTACACAAGTTATGCAAGGACATGAATTGTGAGTTACATTTTACTCATAATAAATGTTTTGTGTGCTCACAGAATGGAAGTTGATTCTTCTTGGTAATTTGAGAGTTGATCTATACAATGTGAAGATCAGAAGAAAGCAATTAATAATGAGATTCCATCTCACAAGTGTAATAAAGTTTGTTTGTCAGCAGTAGAAGATGTTAAGGTGTGGCATTTGAATTTGGAACACCTACCTTTTAATCAAATAAAGTTTGTTAATGCAAATTGTGAAATAAAACCCTGTTTAGAAAATACAATTTTTCAAATTTGTCCTAAGGCCAAAATACTAGGTTGTTTTTTCTTCTAGTAGCATAAAGACAAAAGCTCCTTTTTAATTGGTTCATATTGATGTTTGGGGTCCAAATCCTGTTAAGACTCCTAGTGGATGTAATCAATTTTTGACTTATAGATGACTACACAAGATTTACTTGGGCACATCTTTTGAAAAACAAAAGTGAATCAGTTGGTGTTATGATTGATTTTGCTAAAATGATTAAAACACAATTTGATTCCAAAATTAAGTATGTCAGATCTGATAATGCAAAAGAGTTGTGTGAAGGAAACATGAAAGTATTTTACAAAATATGGGAATTTTACATCAAACTAGCTGTCCTGATACACCCCAAAAAAATAGGGTTATTGAAAGGAAACACAGACACCTACTTGTGACTGCTAGAGCCTTGCATGTTCAATCAATGGTTCTAGATAGATTTTGGGGAGATTGTATTCTATATGCAGCTTAATTAATTAACAGGATGCCTCTGAAAGCTATAAATAATGATATTCCTTATCAAAGACTTTACAATGAAGCTCCCTCAATAAATCATTTGAGAACTTTTGGCTGCTTGTGCTTTGTCTATACTTCCAGAATAAATGGAGGGAAAATGGATCATAGAGGTTCTCTTAGTGTTTTCTTAGGATATTCAATTAGTCAAAAAGGCTATAAGTTATTGATATTACCACTGGAAAACTAATAGTCACGAAACATGTTAAATTCCATGAAAAACACTTCCCATATCATCTTTTTCACAAACAAAAGTCACTTTCACATATGCATACTGTCATTTATCTTCCTGTTTCCACAACTCCTATTTTCCATGATTTTCCTGATCTTTCTTCTCCAAATGATATTTTTCCTTCTCATGATAATCCACCAGATCCTTCTCTTGATGGTGTATTCCCGCACACCGATCTTCCTACTTCAAAAACACAAAATAACATTTCATCTAATTTTTGTTCTAATCCTAACACTGTTGATCCTTCAACTGTCCTTGATATAACTCAAAATTTACCCACTGAAACTATCAGGAGGTCAACTCGAACTCACAAAGTCCCTTCTTATTTAAATGATTACAAATGCAATTCAGCAGCCTATCAAAATACAACTGTTGATGCAAATTGGTGCAATCTGGTTACTTTTAACTCTTTCCCTGATGATTATAACGTGCTCTTATCTCATGCATGTGAATTACATGAACCAGTGTCCTACAAAGAAGGAGCTATTGAAACTCTTTGGACAGAGGCAATGAATAAAGAAATTGAAGCTTTAATACAAAATGGCACTTGGGAACTTGTTGACTTACCCAAAGGAAAGAAGGTAATAGGGTGTAAATGGGTGTATAAAATAAAACTTAAAGCAAATGGTGAACTTGAACGATGTAAAGCAAGACTAGTAGCTAAAGGATTCAATCAAAAATATGGGACAGATTATGATGAAACTTTCAGTCTAGTGGTCAATATGAGTACAGTGCGATGTTTGATTGCATTGGCAGCTAATAGAGGTTGGAAATTGTTCCAATTGGATGTGAATAATGCATTTTTGCATGGAGATTTGAAAGAAGAAGTTTTTATGAAAGTGCCTAAAGTTTTTCCAAATCCTCACAATAAAGTATGCAAGTTGAAGAAATCTCTTTATGGCCTTACGCAGGCATCAAGATAGTGGTTTTAAAAATTACATAATTCACTAAAGGAAAAAAGGGTTTTATCAATCTAAGAATGATTTAGTTTGTTTATTAAGAAGGATGGAGTTTCAATTTGCATTGCAGGAGTTTATTTTGATGATATCTTAGTCACAGGCAATGATTTAAATTCAATTGCATATTTAAAAGCTTATCTTCATTCTATTTTTAGTATAAAAGATCTAGGAGTTCTCAATTACTTCCTAGGATTGAAGTTAAAAGTACTGCAGATGGAATTATTTTGAGTCGGCAGAAATTTACTAAAGAGATGCTTAATGATTGCTCCTTTGATCTAAGCAAGAAAGCTATAACTCCCTTAGGTCTAAACCTTAATCTTACTACAACAGACGGTGATGTTCTACAAAATGCTGAGATTTATCGTTCTCTAGTAGGAAAACTAACTATCTTACTCTTACATGGCCTGATCTCTCCTTTTCTGTACAAAGCTTAAGTCAATTTATGCAAGCACCTCGGACTAGTCATTTAAAAGCTTTACATCATAGTTTGAGATATGTAGCACATACAGTAGGGCAAGGGATCTTATTAAAAGGGTCTGACAATCTCAAGTTACAAGCATTCTTAGATTCAAACTGGGCCAGTTGTGCTAATTCTAGAAAATCCATAGCTGGATATGTATTACTCCTTGGTCAGTCACCTATTACATGGAAATCGAAGAAGCAAAGTACCATTTCCAAGTCTTCCTCCGAGGCAGAATACAGGGCAATGGCCACTGCAGCATCAGAAGTTACTTGGGTTGTTAGGTTGTTGGAAGAGCTAGGAGTTCAAAATATTAAGCCAGAGACTTTACATTGTGACAGTCAGTCTTCTTTGCACATTGCTCGCAATGTTGTGCTTCATGAATGCACTGAACACATTGATATTGATTGTCATTTCACCAGGGAGAAAGTTCTTGTAGGACTGATACAATTAACCTACTTGCCTACTCACTCTCAGCTTGCAGATGTATTCACAAAGATTCTGCTTTCACCTCAGCATAATGAGCTATTATCCAAGTTAGGAATGTCACTCCATCAATCTAATGACATTCCAACTTGAGGGGGGTATTGGATATATACACTGCCAGGCTGGCACATTTCAATTTTCTGTTTTGTTTTTAATCTTTTGTACAAATTAATTCGATTATAAATAGTAGCTTGGTTTGTAATATCAGTGACAATTTTCAGTTTCATTTTTTAGAAATTCAGTTACATCTTTTTTCGTTTTTTCTCTTTTCTTCATTTTCTTTTGAATCAATTTTTTTTCCATATCTAAATACAAGTCCATAAATCTTTCTTTAACTCCTTATCGACTTTTTTCCACTCGATAATAGCCACAATCACCTGGCACAATTCTAATTGGCTTCTTGTAACCCCTGCAAAAAATGAAATACAAGTTAAAATAATTATATTTGCTGGAATGTAAAAGGATACAAATGATTCATTTAATATCTGATAGGTTCAATAATATTGACAACTGCAATCAAGGATACCATGATAAATATCTCAATCAAGGATACCTAAAATTCCTTTTTTTAGCTTATGCAGTTGACAGTACTACTTTTCTTGGAATAAGTGTCCGTATCAAGTAAACCTCTATCTCATTTGTTTTACAATAATAATAAACTTATATATCTCAATCTATATTTCTTTATATTCTTTATAAAAATCATATTTCAAAAAAGATACTTTTTACATCTTATAAAAATCAAACTTTTTTCATGCATGTTTCAAAAATCATATCTCAAAGTTATTTCATGTTTGAAATCATATTTCAAAAATCATATTTTAAACTATATTTAAAACTTTGATATCTCAACTATATTCTTTATAAACTTTACAAAAGTCATTTTTCAAAAAAGAATTTTCTTTACATCATATAAAAAGCAAACTAAATTTTTTATATATTTTTCATATGTGTATTTCAAAAATCATATCTCAAAGCTATTTCAATGTTCAAAAATCATATTTCGAACTATATTTTAAACTATATCTAATATGCATATTTCCACAAAAAAAATCTCAAAGTTACTTTAAAGTTAAAAATTCATAAGCACATTGTCCCAGTCGTTAAGTCACTCGACTTTGATGCAAGAGGTCATAAGTTCGAAACTTGCGTAGCGTGATTCGAACATATATTGACAAATGATTTGTGATATGTTGTCCCAATGATATGTTGTATCTAGGTACCAATTCAAAAAAACTTCTTTTGTTTGAGTCCTTGGCGCAATGATAAAAACGCCAGGTTGTTGATGACAAGGTCAGCAGTTCGATCCCTGCCTCTGGCATATTAAACTGTACGTCACCATGATTCTTGCAGACTTGTGTGCCGCCTACTTTTCTGTAAATATAAGTACCTAGTTTCAAAAAAAAGTCATATTTCAAATTATGTTTCAAACTATATTTCAAACTTTGATAGCTCAAACTATATTTCTTTATATTAGTTATAAAAAATCATATTTCAAAATGAATTTTTTTAATCTTGTAAAATCAAACTTTATCTTAAAGATCAAGCTCAAACAGAATAAAATTTTCCAAAGATTAAAAAAGATTTAGGAAAGTACTATGATTAGTTTATAAACTATTTTTCCGTCGTTAATCAGTAAATAAAATAGCAAAATTATAAATTCTCAAAACATGTACTATGATCAACCTAAACACGTAATTGATAAATTTTTTAGTTTTTTTCTTGAATGGTACTTTATACACAACATGTCATTGGGACAACATATCACATGTCAATAAACGTTTGAATCATGCCACATAAGTTTCGAACTTGTGACATCTCGCACCATAGCTGAAACACTTGACCACTGGGACAATGGTGCTTGTCAAACTGTTTAGTTTTTTGCGTCTAGATTATATAATTTTCTTCCATGAGATATTTCTTATGTTAAGATTTCCTAAGGACTTATAACAACCATGCGATATTAAAATTAATGTATGCACCAGCAATGATGAAAATTAGTATATCATTCAACTTCAATAGTTAAATGAAACACATACAAAAGAAATTAAAGCATAGCAATACAATTTTTATATGGGATTTAGGATATATGTGACTACTCTGTAAGATTTAATAAGCATTTAGGATACACTAGGTAAATAAATGAGCATAAGATGTCAAACAATAAGCACAAGATATCCATAATAAATAAATAAAAAATGTTGGCAAATACTAATAGCATTAAATAAGACTGTAGCTTTTGCAAATCTAAACAGAGGAAGAAAATTTGTGCATTGCTACCAGTTTATATATGCTAGTTTAGTTACATATTCTTAGCCTTTACTGAAGAGCAATTAAGCTTATCGCAAATATGTGGTTTTAACATCAAGTGACCACATTACCTACATAGACAGAGAGTATTTAATCCTAACTTACATCCAGAACTTATGTATTAAAATACAAGTTATCAATACACTTATCTTTGAAGTGACATAATATATCCACAGGTTATGTATCAATAAACTAATTTTGAATAAACTGTTCCACTGACAAGACAAAACAATATAAGTTTTATTGATATTGATCTTGAAAACATGGGATTTGAGCTTACATTGAGATGTTAAAAATAGGTCAAAAACACATTTGGAGAAAAAACAAACCTTTGCAAAAGTGCATCAATATCTGATGAGGACTCAAAATCTCATCTTGCATGCAAGGAAAAAGCATTTTAGCCAACCAAAGAATAAAAATTAGTTATTTCGAGAAGTAACAAGAAATACTATATATAATATACTATCTACATATGTAGTTCTACTCTGAAGCGTTCATCCTATATTGAGTTGAATTTGGCTTCATGTTTAGTTCTGTTAAATAAGCAAGTCATAATTTTGTAAAATAAGGCCATAACCTTTCATAGAACATCATTAAGACTTATACATACAACCAGAAATTTACAAGTGTTTTTACAGATAAAAGATCTAAAATCCAGAATTATGATTACATATAAACAATTACAATATACGAAATGCAATATACGACATATCTCAGTGAAAAATCCTCAATATGCCTTTATATCAAAAGCTATAGCTATATTGTATTTGAGAAATACCTAAACCACAAATGATGTCAAAATTGAACATGGAGCGAAGTTGAATTGGATGTGAAAACTGGCATAAT
Source organism: Allium cepa (assembly GCA_030765085.1). NCBI lineage: Eukaryota > Viridiplantae > Streptophyta > Magnoliopsida > Asparagales > Amaryllidaceae > Allium > Allium cepa. The sequence goes on from CM060935.1 coordinate 959,714,217, forward strand.
AGAAGATGCTCAGGAGTGAAATGAATTCGTCTACGAGTTCGACTTGGAGTTCGTCTACAAGTTCGCCTTGGAATTCACCGCCTTGAGTTTGGTTTTTGTCTTCGAGTTCACCTTGGAGTTCGTCTACGAGTTCGACCTGGAATTCGCAGCCTTGAGTTTGGATTTCCTATGCCATTCGGATTTGGAACAAAACGTGATTTATGATTAAGGTAAAGAAAGTAAAGTTAAGTCAGGGTTGCTGAAAATTTTAAGTGGAACATTAGCAAACATGGCACGGTAATACTTTGGTATGCACATGTGTTATAGGCAAATAAAAAATTGTCAAGGAACATTGATAACATGATATTAGCAAAAAAAATTCTTACAAAAATTTGGCTACCAATAATTTGTTATAAGAATTTCGTTTAGTGACAATTTTGTTATATGATATATAAAAATTTCTCATAGAACTTGATTACAATTTATTATAAAAACTTATAGCAAATAAAAATTTCTTGTAAATTTCTGTAAATTTTTTTGTTTACAGCAATTTGTAATATTCTGACAATTTATAAGCAAAAAAAAACTGTTAGTAGCAAATATGATAGCACGATTATAAACTAAATATTTTTCACATTATATTTCATATATGGTTATAATTAATAGTTAATAAAGCTGATGTCACAAAGGTTAACAACTATGATAAAACTGACCTCTGGTTACTATATCGACCATATTTGTTAAGTACCAGTTAACAGGGGTATAAAAAACAATAAAACAGAAAACAAATAATACTATCTCTGTAAACTAAAATGCTGGATAGAAATCTACTTCTATTTAAAAGTATATTAGGACGCATGTTGAAATGTATACTCGGATGTGTTGATTATAAAATTGTTCATAAAATATTTTTCAAGCAACAATGTTAAAAATAAAAGTAAGATGTATTTATAACTGATTCAATAAAAATACTCATAAATTTAAGAAAATATTTCTGTCAAAACATTAGTAAATATATTATCCTATTAAATAAAATTATTATAAGTGTTATCTAACAAAACTGCTAAAACTATTGCGTAAATACAATGTTCAACAAAACATGAGTTCCTCATATTATGAAAAACTTCATACAAAGTTACGTACTAATAGCTGAAAAGTACAATTAAGTCTATTGGAATAATGATTAAATCCTACTACGATGTCTAAAATAATCGAAGGCAACAACGATCATCCGTTAACAGTTGTTGATAATCGGCATCTACTAAAATGTGTAGAAGAAAATATATAATAGACATCTATTACAACGGTCAGACAGAGTTGAAAATTTGTATCTAGTACAATGGGCCGAAAAATATTGTAATAAAAACTCTAATAGATCTATACTACAATGGGCCAAAAACTGTTGAAATAGATCAATATTACAATGGGCTAGAACCATTTTAATAAAGCTGAGAACTAGAATCTATTACACTAGGACGTAAACCGTTGTAACGAGACCATATTACAGTGGGATAGTTGACAAAATTATAATAGGTATACTTGAAGATGAAAAATTGCACTATTACAATAGGAAACCGTTGTAAAAGTTGTCTATTGCAATAGTTTTTGTGACCTGTTGGAAAATATGCATTGTAAAAGGATAGTTTTGTTGTAGTGATATTTGTTTAATTACTTACTATAAGTAAGGTATACTCTTATTTTGTAACGACCCGCCTTTTTGGATAGTTTAAACCGACGATCAAATACACATGCCGATTCCAAACCATGCAAAAGGGCAGATGGTTATTGGGGGTAAATAAGAAAAGAAAAGAAAGAGAAATAAAGGAAATGAAACAACACAGAATCTCGCAGCGGAACGATAAAATATAATAGTCAAATAAACAGTTCATAAAGTTGTTTACTATACTTTGACAATTATTTATACAACATTTATCAGAGTTATACATATACAACAGAACAATTAAAATAATGCAGCAGATAGCATGATGCAAGGGTAATAATAGTAATAGTATACCAAATCTTCGTCTTCATCCTCCAGAATAGATCTTCAAAAATCTGAAAAACTCAGGACTGACCCGAGCGTAATGAAAAGACAAAACACTCGAGTCAGGACTAAAATATCCTTATGAAAGTTAAATCAATCGTAAATAAATATGAGTGTAACGACGTCAAAGATGTTTACGGGGTTTGACATCTCATATCCAGTGTCAACGTGCGTGCAATAACTCAAGATATGTTACGGGATTTTCCATCTCTCAAGGATCCGTTAAACTATCTACTATGTAGTAATGCACGCTAAGTAGATAATGCCTATCAGTAATATAAAGTATCAAAATAGCGTTAAGGCGTTACCATAATCCCCCTTAACACATTTTTATAATGCCATAGTCTATACAGCACCGTAAGCCCCACCGTAAACTGGTGGTTCTCAGAGGGTACCCCATAGTTATAACACAAAACAAAACGTAGTGGTCGCGAATAGGATAATCAGTATGACAAGGTACACGAGGCGATACCAACTAGGATACTAGTAGTTGCGTGATCCGGACTGATGTTGAGCATAGCCAGCAGCTACCCCAACACCGCGAAATAACACTCCCAAATCAAGGGTTGCACCCAAATCGCATCACAAATGTAATAAATATGGTATCGAAGAAGTGTGTCCGCTAGAGATGGCGAACCTCAATGGCCCGACGCGGCTCTTGTTTTATTCATGTCAGGGGTCATCCAATATCATTCTCTTTCTTCAGTCAACGCATTCACCAAACCATCCACTTCATTCTGGATCTACACTCCGCGTATAATAGTTATCAAAGTGGTTTCCGATATCGACAGAGAGTATGTCCATATCCGATCCCGGTCTCTTTAATAACTACGTATTATTACACCGTTGGCTCTTTTACATATCAAATCGATTCATAATTGATATCAAAATATCATATTCGCTTCAAAATCAAATCCATTTCAAATATCATCGTATCTTTTCAAATGTAAGATTCCGTTTCAAAAATCATTTTTCGCATCAATATCTCATATCGATTTCAAAAACATTTCGAATTTCAATTTAGGTTGCAACTTCATTTAACCCAATTCGTATTTAAATTCAAGATTTATATATAAACATTTCACCTTATTGACCAGCTTAGAATTTTAGAAAATAGTTTTAAGTAGTTTAAAAATAGTTTTAAATAATTAAAATAGTTAAAAATACTTAAAATCTTAAAACGGATTTGAAATAGATAAATTAGTTTAAAATAATTTAAATTGGGTTAAGTAGATTTAAAATAGATTAAAATAGTTTAATTATTCAAAAATGGTTTATATAACCGAGTAATTTGGAAATAAAATAGAACAGCTTCAAAACCAATCCATTTCAATTATAACTTCCTAATTCAAATCAATTTCAATTTCCATTCCACCGATTCAATTTCGATTTCAATTCAAATCAATGTCAACTTTGACTTCAAATTAATTCAATTTTACATTCACCTTTAATTTATTCAATTTCAATTTATATCGATTTGGAGCTTGATTTTTCAAAATATCAATTTATAATACTTAACAAAATTATCTTCCAATATTCAAATTTAAAACCCAATTACAAATATGATTCAATTTCAAGCTCAATTTCAAAATATCTTTTTATATCGATTTTACTTAGTAATATTCAAAGCTCGAATTAAGGTTAAATCTTTAAACAAATCAATTTACGAAATTCAATCATATCCCGATTTTTAAATTCCAAAGTCTCCACTTTAATTATTTAACAATTTCTTTTAACCAAATTTTATTTCAACATTCCAAACTCAATTTTTCGATAAATTCGATTTTTATAAATTGATTTCTATTTATAACTTTTAAATCAAAACATTTAAATAAATTTGAAATCGATGATTTTAAAAATTATTAATTTTGCCAATTCAGTGTCCGTATATAATTTTCTATCCTATGGCTAAGTAATTATTTATTTCAATTAAATGTCAGGGATGAATATATATTACTTAAATCAAATCACAGTTTCATATGTATGCATAACAGGATATATATAAGAAAATAAACATCCAAACATTTAAATATCAACCAATAGCATCCATCGAAATATATCGTCCAATAGACAATACAATTCATGGCAATTTCATAGTTATCCATGTGAGGTAATTTAATCGCAATTCAATTTCAATTTCAATTTTAACTGTCAATTTAATTTTCAACGGTTAGTTCAAATGACAACCTATATGACAATTAAATTCTATCAAACAACGACTAATAAAATTCCTATCACCTCATAATATCAAATTTAACTAGCATAAAGATATTTAGTACGTTGTGAGCGTTATAAAACACTCACCTTGATTTTTACGATTTTAAATCAAATCGAACGACGTTCGACTTAATCCAAAATTTTCTCTAGCTCCAAACGATTCCAATCCAGTTGCATAGCGTAGTGCTCGTCAATACGAAGCCAACGCAAAAGCTTTCGTCGAATTCCGACCTCGTACGAAGGAGTTATGCTATTTTAAAGTTTACGTGAATTTTTATATATATATATATATATATATATATATATATATATATATATATATATATATATATAAATTTACAATTTCTTTTAAATTTTATTCCCAAATTATTCTGGACCGTCCATTCCCTTCCACTTCAGATCTGGCCGCACCCCCCTTTATCTTCCCAAACGTGAAAATCACGTTCACAACCAACCCATAGCCTCCACCAAACCCTAATTGTTCCAGCCTCCTCGATGCACGAGACCCCATCACTCCGCCACCATTCGAAAGCCCTCGCTTCACTCCACCTTCACCATCAATAGCACTAAGCTTGGTCTCATCTAGGCCTGGAAATTCGTGCGCAAAGGCAGCCCAAACGTGACCCCCCAGCAGCCTCCCCGTTGCTCCAATTCTGATCATCTCCGTATGGATTTGAAGCACTCATCGTCCTCTACATCTTTGTAGTTGACAACTTTCTCTGATTGTTGATGGATCATGAGATATTAGAGAAGAAAGAGGATTGATTTATGGCCTTAGAATATATTGGAGGCGGCTGGAAGAACAACCTTACGGTTTGTTTGCAAAACAAAGAAATGAAGTTCTTTTATAGAAAATTGCAAAAACACTATTCACCCAAAATTTTTCGAACTCCAAACAAAGCATGCTGGCTGGCGTTTCTTAGGTTTACCCCGCGCTACGAACACAATGGAATAGGTTTCGGGAGCTAATTCGGTCATCTGTGCGAGTTACGGAGTTAAACGATCGATTTTAAATTAAACTGATTTAACTAATTTCTAGGCGTTTTAGCTCGCCCCGGACAAATGATAAATCCAATTGACACGAAATTTGAAATCTTACAATAATATCACATTCGGATCCGATGAAACTAGTTTAGTCGAAATTCGAGACTGCTTGAAAAATGACTATTTTAACTCTCCAAATTAATATTAAAACCATTTCGATGCGTTTCGAGCTGCCACGGTCAAACGACAACTTCGATTGCTACAAAAATTGAAATCCAATAATAACAAATTATTACGGATCCAATGGAACTAGTTTCGTCCAATTCTGAGACTGTTCAAAAATTGGCTATTTTTCAGTCGATAATTAAATATTAAAATATTCAATTTTCACAAATATATTTTAAATTCAGTTTTAAAAGTTCTATAACATCACTATAACTCCAATATGATGAAATAAAATTTTACAATCATTTTTAATCATATTAAACCCGTTATTCAAATATCCAATAAATTCCAATTTTAAAATCTTATTAACTCCATTATAATCCCGATATAACTTACACTCACTTTGGAAACCAATTTGAATCATATTAAATCAAATTTCTATTATTCACTCTATTTTCATATATTAAATTTCAATATCAAATTAATCATATCAAATTCGGAATTTAATTATTCAAACATTTGTAATATTAAATTTAAACAATTTTTATTATTCTTGAATCACTGTCTTTTGAGATATTCAAAACGAACTTAAAAATTTAACTTTTGACACGAATTAAAATTATAGAACAACCATTTCCATTATACGGTTATTCAATTCCCATTATTAAATTATTCAATAAATTCCAAATATTAAATTTAAACAATTTCGATTATCCAATAATTCATTATCTTTTAAAATATTGAAATTGAACTTATAAGAGTCAACCTTTAAAACCAATTCACAATTTAGAACACTATTTTCATTTTACTGTTATTCAATTATTCAATAAGTTTTAAATATTTAATTTAAACAATTTACCTGTTCAATATTCAATATTTGATTTAAATAGATTTTACTTATCAATCAATTACTCTATTATACCCAATGGATTCAACATTTATTATTATTCCAAACAACTTATAATTTTTTTCTAACACTAAATCACGAAATCTTATAAATTTAGCTATTTTAATTATCGAAAATTTACGGGTCGTTACACTCTCCCCCACTCAAAACTTTTCGTCCCCGAAAAGGAAAAAGAAGGGAAAAGGAACTAAGTATAGAATACAACATTAGACATATTTTATTCAAAGTTACCAACTTATAAAACAATGAACTTCCACTTATAAAGTCATTACTACACTTCCACTAAGTTACCTTGAATGACTTTCTAACTTTAAAAGTTAGTTATCAAAATAAGTTATAAAAAAATTTAAAACTTGAAAAATTTTCTAACACCCGGATTTTACGGAAAATTTTGGCAGAGTCTCCTTTGTGCGGCTCGATCGGAAAAAAAATGACAGTATATATATCACAAATATACATCTCATCAAGTGATGAGGCATCCCGGAGGGAAAAGGTGTAAAAGTACGGTATGTAATCCGAGATATGTACCTTATATATTATTAGCGAGCATATACGGCTAATATAGCGCGAAAGCGAGCTCCAAATGCGAAGCAAGCGCAATTCGCACCTATTAAACACTCAACAAACCATGAGAAACATGCATATATGAAAATAATATCAATATACATCATATAGAAACATAACAACTACATGTTCCAACATAGCAAATGTAACAAAACAACAAATGCATCCATCAATCAACTATCATCCAACTATCATCCAACAAATCCATAACCAATCAATATAAATTCACTTCTCATTAATATTTATTGACTTGGTTTTCAATTTTAATCACAGTTGATTCATTAACGTTAGATTTTTTCTAAGATTCATTCTCAATTCAATTAGTTTACATTCACTAATTTATATTTACATTAGTTCACTTCCAATTTGAATCAAATTAAATTCTTTTAAATTCATTTAACTTCCAATTTGATTTCAATGATTTATAGCTTTCAATTTCATTAACACTTAATGAATTATATACAATCAACTAACAATCATATAACAACCAAATCATACCCAACATAACCAATTTATTAATTTTACATTCAATTTGGTTTCTCTCTTTTATATATATATCCTGTTATATGATTTTAAAAGAATCATTTTATATTTGGCATCTTATATTTCCAATATTAACTTTAATTAAGTCTGTAAGCCGTACATATATCATCCGTGAGCAATATCAATCTAATCGCTTATTCGATCATACAATTTCTCTTCCAAACTAGTATCGTTCACACGACTCTCTAGTGCGGACTTAGATTTGGTTCCTTGATTTGGAAACTGTTACTCTCCTTGCATAGCCATATACTATGATAGAGAATTCCAGAATCAAATTAAAAATCCATATCCAGGGTTCGCCGTCGAAAATCGAGTGAAAAATCCTAACTTGGATCGATATAAATCATCTCGAAATTTTGTGCTCGAATTTGGATCAAATCGTTATGCGAATAAAATAATATATGTACAACTTATGTATCACCTTTCAATAGATTTCTATACAATCTATCTATATTAAATTATTTTATTGACTTTTATTTTATTTACAATTAATTATTCACAATCCATTATTCAGTTAATATATCCATTTCTTTACATAGCATATTCTTCAACATTATCTTTTCTTAAACATCATATCATAGAATTTTCCTACTCAAGTTCATTTTAAACATTCTATATAATTTAATTTAATTCAATTTCATTTTTCAATTGATTCTTAGCTATACCAAATTTTTTTTGTTTACATTTACTTCATATTCATAGTTTCAGTTAATACAAATTTATTTGTGGAACATTTTATTAATCAGCACTTTAGTTTATTAATCATCCTATAAAAGTCTGACCTCTCATAAATGACTTTTCTTAGTTTACAGTTATCTTAAAGGTTACAAATTCAATTTTTTTTTCAATCCCTTTGCAGTTTAGATATATTTTCTATAACCAATCTACAAAGATATAATACGATTCATTTATCTTCTTTCTTAAGTTCACTTACTTGTTCCATTTATCCATTCATCATTTCGTGCTACATTTAAGTTTATAACATTTTTATCACAACCAAACTTCCATTTATATACATTTTAATTCCTTTTGAGTTTTCCATACTTGCATATTTCAATTACTTTCAGGTTCTGTTTATCTCTTCAATATCTCATTACATATCCAAAACATCATTTTAACTTTTAACATTTGGTAAGTCTTGTTATGTGTTATCAGAATGTAATTTTGGTATGATACAAATTTATAGAATTTCATTTTTCTAAATTAGAATGTTAACAAATTTAATTTGTTTAAATCCTCTTTACCTTTCAACTTTAAAGTTTTCCCAAACAATAGCTTAGATATCTCAATCCTCTTATTTTATAAATTCTGGTTATTCACATTTCATTCAAATAATTTGAAAATTTCTAATTAACATAACTTAGAATTTTAAATGCCCGGTTCTTTTCAAATCGTTTGAAATAAACATATATACTTATATCTTTTTTTTTATATATCAAATCATACCTTTGGAGTTTAAACCAAAACCCATTTACCCAAAATAATTTCGAAGAAAAGCAAAGCTTCTTAGAAGTCTTCCTCACTTTGAGACTCGAAAATGAACGTCGATGATGCTGCGTAGTCATCACCGAAATTATTTTCCAGCGACAGAAGAGAGGAGTACTTAATTCATTCCTTCTTAAAAATCATTTCAAAATATTTCCTATAAATATTTTCCAACTAATATCACAATATATTTTCTTCAAAACTTTGAGAACCATTTCCAAAACGTCCGGGTCTTAAATTCAATTTTTTTCCAATTTAAATCTATTTTAATTCATAAGTCCCATTTATAAAATATTCTTATAGGATTTTCTTTCTTAAAACATTCCACAAGTGTTTTATCATTGTTCATTTTGTAATTCACCATCTTTATTAAATTACAATATCAAATTAATGATAATAACTAATATTTTAATTCCTAACAAACAGGTAAGCTAGATAAGTCACAATAAATTTTGAAAATAAATTCTTTATACACAAAATATAATTAGAGAAAAATTATTTCATTTACCCAATTTCAAAACAATACTATGTCGAATTGTTCTGTTTAAGTGTTTGGAGATCCCTATCAATGACGTTAATTACTCGTATTGACCAGAATCCATAAGCCACTCAACAAATCAACCGACACAATATAAAACATTTTATATCACTAACAAATACGCTCTCTCATATATATACACTCAGCGACTCATCATAGGGTATTACTACCCTATTTATAAAGAGTCAGACCCCACAAAGCTAAGGTTATCGCTAAACCAAAGCTCTGATACCAACTGTAACGACCCGCCTTTTTAGACAGTTTAAACCGACGATCAAATACACATGCCGATTTCAAACCATGCAAAAGGGCAGATGGTTATTGGGGTAAATAAGAAAAGAAAAGAAAGAGAAATAAAGGAAATGAAACAACACAGAATCTCACAGCGGAACGATAAAATATAATAGTCAAATAAACAGTTCATGAAGCTGTTTACTATACTTTGACAATTATTTATACAACATTTATCAGAGTTATACATATACAACAGAACAATTAAAATATTGCAGCAGATAGCATGATGCAAGGGTAATATTAGTAATAGTATACCAAATCTTCGTCTTCATCCTCCAGAATAGATCTTCAAAAATCTAAAAAACTCAGGACTGACCCGAGCGTAATGAAAAGACAAAACACTCGAGTCAGGACTAAAATATCCTTATGAAAGTTAAATCAATCGTAAATAAATATGAGTGTAACGGCGTCAGAGATGTTTACGGGGTTTGACATCTCATATCCAGTGTCAACGTGCATGCAATAATTCAAGAGATTTTACGGGATTTTCCATCTCTCAAGGATCCGTTAAACTATCTACTATGTAGTAATGCATGCTAAGTAGATAATGCCTATCAGTAATATAAAGTATCAAAATAGCGTTAAGGCGTTACCATAATCCCCCTTAACACGTTTTTATAATGCCATAGTCTATACAGCACCGTAAGCCCCACCGTAAACTGGTGGTTCTCAGAGGGTACCCCATAGGTATAACACAAAACAAAATGTAGTGGTCGCGAATAGGATAATCAGTATGACAAGGTACATGAGGCGATACCAACTATGATACTAGTAGTTGCTTGATCCGGACTGATGTTGAGCATAGCCAGCAGCTACCCCAACACTGCGAAACAACACTCCCAAATCAAGGGGTGCACCCAAATTGCATCACAAATGTAATAGATATGGTATCGAAGAAGTGTGTCCGCTAGAGATGGCGAACCTCAATGGCCCGGCGCGGCTCCTGTTTTAGTCATGTCAGGGGTCATCCAATATCGTTCTCTTTCTTCAGTCAACGCGTTCACCAAACCATCCACTTCATTCTGGATCTACACTCCGCGTATAATAGTTATCAAAGTGGTTTTTGGTATCGATAGAGAGTATGTCCATATCCGATCCCGGTCTCTTTAATAACTACGTATTATTACACCATTGGCTCTTTTACATTTCAAATCGATTCATAATTGATATCAAAATATCATATTCGCTTCAAAATCAAATCCATTTCAAATATCATCGTATCTTTTCAAATGTAAGATTCCGTTTCAAAAATCATTTTTCGCATCAATATCTCATTTCGACTTCGAAATCATTTCGAATTTCAATTTAGGTTGCAACTTCATTTAACCCAATTCGTATTTAAATTCAAGATTTAAATATAAACATTTCACCTTATTGACCAGCTTAGAATTTTAGAAAATAGTTTTAAGTAGTTTAAAAATAGTTTTAAATAACTAAAATAGTTAAAAATATTTAAAATCTTAAAATGGATTTGAAATAGATAAATTAGTTTAAAATAATTTAAATTGGGTTAAGTAGATTTAAAATAGATTAAAATAGTTTAAGTATTCAAAAATGGTTTATATAACCGAGTAATTTGGAAACAAAATAAAACAGCTTCAAAACCAATCCATTTCAATTATAACTTCCCAATTCAAATCAATTTCAATTTCCATTCCACCGATTCAATTTCGATTTCAATTCAAATCAATATCAACTTTGACTTCAAATTAATTCAATTTCACATTCACTTTTAATTTATTCAATTTCAATTTATATCGATTTGGAGCTTGATTTTTCAAAATATCAATTTATAATACTTAACAAAATTATCTTCCAATATTCAAATTTAAAACCCAATTACAACTATGGTTCAATTTCAAGCTCAATTTCAAAATATCTTTTTATATCGCTTTTACTTAGTAATATTCAAAGCTCGAGTTAAAGTGAAATCTTTAAACAAATCAATTTACGAAATTCAATCATATCCCGATTTTTAAATTCCAAAGTCTCCACTTTAATTATTTAACAATTTCTTTTAACCAAATTTTATTTCAACATTCCAAACTCAATTTTTCGATAAATTCGATTTTTATAAATTGATTTATATTTATAACTTTTAAATCAAAACATTTAAATAAATTTCAAATCGATGATTTTAAAAATTATTAATTTAGCCAACTCGGTGTCCGTATATAATTTTCTATCCTATGGCCAAGTAATTATTTATTTCAATTAAATGTCAGGGATGAATATATATTACTTAAATCAAATCACAGTTTCATATGTATGCAAAACATGATATATATATATATAAGAAAATAAACATCCAAACATTTAAATATCAACCAATAGCATCCATCGAAATACATCATCCAATAGACAATACAATTCATGGCAATTTCATAGTTATCCATGTCAGGTAATTTAATCGCAATTCAATTTCAATTTCAATTTTAACTGTCAATTTAATTTTCAACGGTTAGTTCAAATGACAACCTATATGACAATTAAATTCTATCAAACAACGACTAATAAAATTCCTTTCAACTCATAATATCAAATTTAACTAGCATAAAGATATTTAGTACGTTGTGAGCGTTATAAAACACTCACCTTGATTTTTACGATTTTAAATCAAATCGAACGACGTTCGATTTAATCCAAAAATTTCTCTAGCTCCAAACGATTCCAATCCAGTTGCATAGCGTAGTGCACGTTAATACGAACCCAACGCAAAAAGTTAGTCGAATTCCGACCTCGTACGAAGGAGTTATGCTATTTTAAAGTTTACGCGAATTTATATATATATATATATATATATATATATATATATATATATATATAAATTTACAATTTCTTTTTAATTTTATACCCAAATTAATCTGGAACGTCTATTCCCTTCCACTTCAGATCTGGCCGCACCCCCCTTCATCTTCCCAAACGTGAAAATCACATTCACAACCAACCCATAGCCTCCACCAAACCCTTATTGTTCCAGCCTCCTCGATGCACGAGACCCCATCACTCCACCACCATTCGAAAGCCCTCGCTTCACTCCACCTTCACCACCAATAGCACTAAGCTCGGCCTCATCTAGGACTATGAATTCGTGCGCAAAGGCAGCCCAAATGCGACCCCCCAGCAGCCTCCCCGTTGCTCCAATTCCGATCATCTCCGTATGGATTTGAAGCTCTCATCGTCCTCTACATCTTTGTAGTTGACAACTTTCTCTGATTGTTGATGGATCATGAGATATTAGAGAAGAAAGAGGATTGATTTCTGGCCTTAGAATATATTGGAGGCGGCTGGAAGAACAACCCTACGGTTTGTTTGCAAAACAAAGAAATGAAGTCCTTTTATAGAAAATTGCAAACACTATTCACCCGAAATTTTTGGAACTCCAAACGAAGCGTGCCGGCTGGCGTTTCTAAGATTTACCCCGCGTTCCGAACACAATGGAATAGGTTTCGGGAGCTAATTCGGTCATCTGTGTGAGTTACGGAGTTAAACGATCGATTTTAAATTAAACCGATTTAACTAATTTTTAGGCGTTTTAGCTCGACCCGGACAAACGATAAATCCAATTGACACGAAATTTGAAATCTTACAATAATATCACATTATAGATATGATGAAACTGGTTTCGACGAAATCCGAGACTGTTTGAAAAATGACTATTTTAACTCGCCAAATTAATATTAAAACCATTTTGATGCGTTTCGAGCTGCCACGGTCAAACGACAACTCCGATTGCTACGAAAATTGAAATCCAATAATAACAAATTATTATGGATCCAATGGAATTAGTTTCGTCCAATTCTGAGACTGTTCAAAAATTGGCTATTTTTCAGTCGATAATTAAATATTAAAATATTCAATTTTCACAAATAAATTTTAAATTCAGTTTTAAAAGTTCTATAACATCACTATGACTCCAATATGATAAAACAAAATTTTACAATCATTTTTAATCATATTAAACCTGTTATTCAATTATCCAATAAATTCCAATTTTAAAATCTTATTAACTCCATTATAATCCCGATATAACTTACATTGACTTTGGAAACCAATTTGAATCATATTAAATCAAATTACAATTATTCACTCTATTTTCATATATTAAATTTCAATACCAAATTAATCATATCAAATTCGAAATTTAATTATTCAAACATTTGTAATATTAAATTTAAACAATTTTTATTATTCTTGAATCACTGTCTTTTGAGATATTCAAAACGAACTTAAAAATTTAACTTTTTAAACGAATTAAAATTATAGAACAACCGTTTCCATTATACGGTATTCAATTCCCATTATTAAATTATTCAATAAATTCAAAATATTAAATTTAAACAATTTCTATTATCCAATAATTCATTATCTTTTAAAATATTGAAATTGAACTTACAAGATTCAACCTTTAAAACCAATTCACAATTTAGAACACTATTTTCATTTTACAGTTATTCAATTATTCAATAAGTTTTAAATATTTAATTTAAACAATTTACCTGTTCAATATTCATTCTTTGATTTAAATAGTTTTTACTTATCAATCAATTACTCTATTATACCCAATGGATTCAACATTTATTATTATTCCAAACAACTTACATTTTTTTTCTAACACTAAATCACGAAATCTTGTAAATTTAGCTATTTTAATTATCGAAAATTTACGGGTCGTTACACTCTCCCTCACTCAAAAAATTTCGTCAAAAAGAAGGGAAAAGGAACTAAGTATATCAACATTAGACATATTTCATTCAAAGTTACCAACTTATAAAACAATGAAATTCCACTTATAAAGTCATTACTACACTTCCACAAAGTTACCCTGAACGACTTTCTAGCTTTAAAAGTTAGTTATCAAAACAAGTTATAAAAAAATTTAAAACTTGAAAATTTGTATAACACCCGGATTTTACGGAAAATTTTGGCAGAGTCTCCTTTGTGCGGCTCGATCGGAAAAAAAAATGACAGTATATATATCACAAATATACATCTCATCAAGTGATGAGGCATCCCGCAGGGAAAAAGTGTAAAAGTATGGTATGTAATCCGAGATATGTACCTTATATATTATTAACGAGCATATACGGCTAATATAGCGCGAAAGCGAGCTCCAAATGCGAAGCAAGCGCAATTCGCACCTACTAAACACTCAACAAACCATGAGAAACATGCATATATGAAAATAATATCAATATACATCATATAGAAACCTAACAACTACATATGCCAACATAGCAAATGCAACAAAACAACAAATGCATCCATCAATCAACTATCATCCAACTATCATCCAACAAATCCATAACCAATCAATATAAATTCACTTCTCATTAATATTTATTGACTTGGTTTTCAATTTTAATCACAGTTGATTCATTAACGTTGGATTTTTTCTAACATTCATTCTCAATTCAATTAGTTAACATTCACTAATTTATATTTACATTAGGTCACTTCCAATTTGAATCAAATTAAATTCTTTTAAATTCATTTAACTTCCAATTTGATTTCAATGATTTATAGCTTTCAATTTCATTAACACTTAATGAATTATATACAATCAACTAACAATCATATAACAACCAAATCATACCCAACATAACCAATTTATTAATTTTACATTCAATTTGGTTTATCTCTTTTATATATATATCCTGTTATATAATTTTAAAAGAATCATTTTATATTTGGCATCTTATATTTCCAATATTAACTTTAATTAAGTCCGTAAGCCGTACATATATCATCCATGAGCAATATCAATCTAATCGCTTATTCGATCACACAATTTCACTTCCAAACTAGTATCGTTCACACGACTCTCTAGTGCGGACTCAGATTTGGTTCCTTGATTTGGAAACAGTTAGTCTCCTTGCATAGTCATATACTATGATAGAGAATTCCAGAATCAAATTAAAAATCCATATCCAGGGTTCGCCGTCGAAAATCGAGTGAAAAATCCTAACTTGGATCGATATAAATCATCTCGAAATTTTGTGCTCGAATTTGGATCAAATCGTTATGCGAATAAAATAATATACGTACAACTTATGTATCACCTTTCAATAGATTTCTATACAATCTATCTATTTTAAATTATTTTATTGACTTTCATTTTATTTACAATTAATTATTCACAATCCATTATTCAGTTAATATATCCATTTCTTTACATAGCATATTCTTCAACATTATCTTTTCTTAAACATCATATCATAGAATTTGCCTACTCAAGTTCATTTTAAACATTCTATATAATTTAATTTAATTCAATATCATAGAATTTGGATCGAACGGTCACAACTCGCCTCAAACGGCACAACCCGACCTCGAACGGTCACAACTCGCCTCGAACGGCACAACCCGACCTCGAACAGTCACAACTCGCCTCGAACGGCACAACCCGACCTCGAACGGTGACAACTCGCCCCGAACGGCACAACTCGCCCCGAATGACACAACTCACCTTACCTCAAATGGCTCGATCACGAACGGTCGTCATTTGAGGTCGCCACTTGACCGTGCGCGGTCGCACTTCGCCTCAAATGGCTCGATCCCGAACGATCGTCATTTGAAGTTAGGCGCTTGACCGTGAACGGTCGCACTTCATCTCAAATATCTCGATCCCGAGCGGTCGACATTTGAGTTCACATAAAACGGTAAATTCCTTTGCAGGACATCAACAGGATATGAACATCCAGCTCATGGCATTACAAAACACGCCTTCCTATCACAAGGCATGTTTTGGGGGGGCAAAGTGTTATCCCATTTTTGGTCAAAACTAGAATATTAACAAATTGGCAAGGATGGTTCGAATCGATCAGGCACTTAGGAGTTCGTATCGATGCACTTCGTACCAATGGGATGGTGAAGGTTAGCAGCATATTCGTATCAATCGGTGCTGGGCGTGTTTTCACTAGACCGGTGCTACCGCTGAACCAAGATGAAGGAGGCCACCACCGAACCAACGCCCTCTCCATGTTCCTACCGAACCAACCCACCTCCCATGCCTGCCGAACCAACTCCTAGCCGAACCACTCTCCACCGAACCATGCCACTACCGGTCCAGCTCCATCTCCATGCTCCTACCGGACCAAATCCCACCGAACCAACACCCTTCCCACGCCTACCGAACCAACTCATTCTCCATCCACTGCCGAACCAAGGCAACGCCGGACCAAAGCATTGCCGAACCAACTTTGCCAGGCCAGATTGCATCAGCCCAGGCCCACCAACAGCTATATACATCCAGAACCCCTATCCCCAGCCTCACTCTATAAATAGAGGGGCAGGGGTACAACAATGGCGGAGAAGTTTGAGAGCTCAAGCACGGATAGAACTTTCAAACAACTTTCAGTTACTTGTAACCAAAGCTTTGTATTTGTAATCTGAGGAAAAAAAGGAGAATAACATATAAAGTGGATGTAGGCACGTTCTGGCCGAACCACTATAAATCTGTGTGTATTTTACAGTTTAGTCCCTACTTTTCATATATTTGCATAAATTACCCAAATCACTAAAAACAACATAAAATCAACTAACTCATACGACTTGGAGGTGTTTGCCCATTTCTTGTGCAAACATTTTTGGGTTATTTGCTGAGATCTGTAATTTGTGTTTGAATATTGCTGAGTTGTATTCATACACTGGTGCTTTCACGGTATTTGGGGTTTGTGGACAATTTTGGCGCAAACACATTGTTCCACTAGATTTTTCGTAGGTTCCATCCTACTTAGGGTTCCATCCCTTTAACGGGCTCGAAGTGGATTCCATTCCAAGAATAAATTGGATTTTAAGATGCCAGTGCTTTTCTAGGAGTTTTAACAAAATTCCTAATTAAAATTTAAATTACTTGAAATCTTGAACTCTTGATAATCTTGATATTCTTGATACTCATGAGTCATCAATCTTGATACCTTGAATCTCCATACAGTACAGTCTTCATTTCTGGTACCTGCATGGTTAAATCCTGCATATGCATATATATCTAAACTATACTGTTAGTATTTATATTTATAATCCTATTCTAAGGTTGTTGTCATCAAAACCATCATCTCAAGGACTAACACATAGGTGTTTATTAAAGTAAAATTCCATAATAAGATAAACCTGGCCATATTCACTATTAAGCTTTCCCGTTTAGAAAAGCTTGTCCATTGCCATGTTTTAAAGTTACTTTTATACCTTCGATGTCCAATCATTTGAAATGGAGAGGAAGACTCATGGGAAATAAATAGATGACTGCAAAACCTATTGCTAGAAATCAAAAGGCAAAGAGATGATGCTCAAACATCGGCTGAGATCTCTAAAGCATTAATCGAGGAGATGTCCAATACACCCACTCAAGCCTTTCTAGTCATGAATAATCAGCTTAAAATGGCTCATTGATAGCGTAGCAAGCTTTTAGCCTAGTCAAGTTCTAGAAAAAGGCGCTTCAGGCTAAAGGGTTGGAACTTCAGACTAAGAATTCACTTCGGTCCACGGATGCCTAGCTTCAACATTCCAAGTCAAAGTTTAGAGACTCATGGCTAGTTTTAGTTTGGGACAACGATGAAAATAGATGCCGACCTTGTCGAGGTAGTAAATGAACTAAAGAACTTAAAGACCGGATGACAAATGAGAAGGAATATATAAAATCCACCCTTCAACTATTCTTTGCAAGTATTATCGAATATAAGACCCGGAAAGTGGTTGGGAAATAGTTATCTTGCTACTCTATAACTATGTAGTTATAGCCTCCAAAATTCGCATAAAATCCTTGCTATAGCACACAGTGCTCTCCGATCGCTACGCTATTTCAATTTGGTGCTATTAAACAGTAAATCCACTTTAAACATCACTATTTTCAATTAGAACTGCTAAATCAAGGCTTTTAGCACTCGCTTTAGCAACATTAATATACAAATGTTGATTTGATTAGTTCTCTTTTAAACCAAATAAGCAAAGTTAAAGAAAAAACTTATCTTGAGGCATAAGTGCTTAATGTAAGTTAGAAATCTATTGTGCTCACTAAATCTAGTTTGCCTATATCATACTATTCTTCGGCTTTATTATATAAGATGAAATAATATCTCTTTTTCCTAAATATATAGTGTGAGAATGAGAACTATAACTTTAAATATTTGGTTTTATATCTAATGAAGCTTTCTGCATCTCCGCTATTTTCTGCTATATCCCAGCTATAACTTTTTGCTTTTCCACTGCTCTAGAACTGTTAACAAGAAATCTTGCTAACATCCCAAAATTTAAGTTGTTGACAAGAAAGGTTGCTAACACCTCAAAGGAAAATGTTAAAAGTAATCAATCTCTATGAAACCCCTTTCAAATGAGTTAATTTGGGCAAAAAAGATTCAAAAGGTAGCTTTGGAAATGTTAATTGTTGATAGGAAGATCATTCAACTCATTCAAACAAAAATTAAAAAGAGAACAGCTCAATCATGACCCACTTTCGAATGGTCGAAAAGGTAATTGATATCCCTTTTCGAATTGTCGAAAGGACCATTCTGCCTTTAAAAGGATAATTCACTTTCACTTTCAAAAGTATAGTTTTTTTGTCATGGAAGGAACTCCTTCGAAGGGGTTATATGTTTTGAAATATCTGAGCTTCTTTCGAAGAACTTCAACTAGTAAGCATAACTTGGTGCTAATACAATGAGTCCCATTCGAAACCACCTTTCCATCAGGTTGAAAGTGGGTTTACTATTTTAAAGGGGCTTAATATACAATATATAAGATTTATATTCGATATACAATGGAATAACATCTCAGACAAAATAATATAAGTCCTATGAACTCTAAAATAATATATATTGAAATACCGTCATCATGTTTAATTCTTATTTGATATCATGAAAAATGATGATAATATAATTCGAATTCATAACGTCTAAGTTAATCTTACAACAAGTCAAATAGGAGTTATGAAAATAAATAGCATCATATGTAATTGGTCATTAGTCATGCTAATGGCCGAAATGATCCTCCTCATATTCAAAATCAATATTATATCCATGCATCACCTCTTTATCATTTACCTAAATTGGATTACAAGTAAGAGAATTTCCCCAAACTGAATTAGGGTTACAAAATTTCGAGTTTGCTATGAAATAAGAAAGAGAATTAAGAATTAAAAAATCGATCCCCTTACTCGGACCCCTAGGGTTGTATTTATAAAAGCAGGTTGACCACCTTCCAGCTTCATCCTTTTAACCTAGTTGAAAGGCCTTCCTTTAAACTTTCGCGTGCATCCTTTCAATGTGGTTGAAAGGCCTTTTTCCTATCCTTTCTCATTCATTCTCTTGCCTTCACCATTTTTGAATCAAAGCTTTTGACCTAGTTGAAAGGATTACAATGACAACCTTTCATTGTCGCTAAAGTTTGGGCACCCTTCTACTTTTCTTTTAAATAGAACTTGATTGCTTTCGACTTCGTTGAAAGTGGTAGGTGCGCTCTCTACTTTGTGTTGCTATGTTGTTGTAAGTAAGAAAAGAGGTGAGCTTTCGCATAGTTTCGAAAGGATGAAAGGTCACTTGGATTTCATGTGGAGTTTCCATTATCCGTTCGAAAGGTTCCATCCATTTCAAAAGGCTTATTCTTGCTTTCAAAATGTGCATACTGGAAATATGTCTTCAAGTGGTAGGTTATAAACGGCGAAACCCACTATTTTGAAGGAAATGATTCTCGTGTGTGATTCTGTTGTCCAACACCTTTGAAAGGTGTTTCGAATCAATACTAATCTCTCTCATATATGTGGATTCAACAATGTTGAAAGGTCTAGATGAGGCGGAAGGGCAATTTTGCTTTCTTTTTTACCCTGTCAAAAGCTCTTGTTTTTCGCTTGACACTTGTAGGTTCACTAGGAGCTTGCAACAACATCCTAACCCTTCGAAAGCTATCTCAATACCTTCG
Source organism: Allium cepa (assembly GCA_030765085.1). Classification (NCBI taxonomy): domain Eukaryota; kingdom Viridiplantae; phylum Streptophyta; class Magnoliopsida; order Asparagales; family Amaryllidaceae; genus Allium; species Allium cepa. Next base: position 959,734,848 of record CM060935.1, read on the forward strand.
AAACATTGGTTTGAACTATGGAAAAACCCACATCTTCAATTCTTGTGGAACCCAGCATTTTTTATGAGCATTCTTTCATACCTTAAATCTTAAGTAAATTTTTAGGTTAACGTTTTTCCCTCCCCGTTGTTTGAAAGAAGCTTTTGTTCTTTAGGACAAAATTTCTACAACTTTTCCCTTCACACTATTCCATTCACAATGACCTCATTTTCTTGCAAAGTTCCAAGTAAATAACATTCTCTATTTTTAGCTCAAGACTTGTATAAAAATATACTCAGTTATTCATTTTTCATATAATTAAAGATGGGTTAATATAGTAGAGTTCCTGAATTCTACGTATGGAAGTAATAAAAATTAGTTGGCCACCATTTGGAGTTAATAAGTGATAAGAAATCCAAAGTTGTAAATGATTGGAAACCAAGAACTCATGTTTGGCAATAATAGAAGTCCCACCATTCAACTTTGGTAATTACAAAAGAAGTTCATAGATTGAACTTTCATTATATAAATAGAAAACCAGGCATATAATCTAAATCTAAATTTAACGATTAAAGTCCGGGAGTTTTCTGCTGGTAATAACAAATGTTTTCTAATAAAAGGCCATGAACTATCATTTTGAAATAAATCATTAAAACCATGATTCCTTATTTAGGGATAAATAATAGGTATTTAGAAACCCCTATTGGAAATAATAATAATCCCAAAACTGATTCAAAAGTTTGGTAAATGTTGTTTGAAAGTTAGTGTAGTAGACTAGTGACCTTTTCGGGTATTAATAAGACATGCTTAGAATTTTAATTGTATAGCAGAATCCATTGAGATCTCAATACCAACTACCCTGGAAACCAAATTTGGACATTAACAAATGAAGTCCAAAAATTGATAATAAAAGACCCGAAACACAAATTCGGGTATTATTAAGACTGGAGACCTAAAAGCCAGATTCGAGAATTAATAAGTGAAGTCTCGAAATTAATAATAAAAGATCTGAAACCCAGATTCAAGTATGATGTCCAGAAATGAATAGTAAGAGATCCAAAAACCTGATTCGAGTTTTAATAAGGGAAGTTCAGAAGTCAATAGTAAGAGACCCAAAAATCAGATTTAATAAGTGAAGTTCAAAAGTCAATAATAAGAGACTTGAAACCTGTATTCGGGTTTTAATATGTGGAGTTCTGAAATTATCTTTTAGGTACCAATCAAAGGCTGTAGATTCTTATTTAAGCTTTCTATTCTGCATCGTTCTTTGGCTTTAGATTCTTTTGTCACATGCCACACTTTAGGCCTTGTATGTTGTCGTTGTTCGACATGCCGCTTCTCGGATTCGGACGCCTTAATTCATTATCGTTTGATATGTTGCTTTTCGGACTCGAACGTTTTAGTCCGTTGTTTGACATGCCGCTTCCTGGGCTCGGACGTCTTGGTTGTTGTTTGGTGCGCTTGGTTAGTTTATCCACAAAAAAGACCCAAGGACTTACTCAACCTCCCTCTAGGAGGTGTTGAATATGCAAGTATATATTTTTGTTTGATGATAATAAACATATATATATATATATTCATTTAAATGTATTTTTCAATGTACTATTTTATTTTTCACATAATTAAATAAATGTTTGCTGAATAAAATAAATAACACAGTATTCAAATTCAAACTGATATTTTATTCAAAAAAATATCTATTACAATTTTGAATAGTACAAATTCAAGCTCTCACTATATATATACAATTTCAATCACAATACAATTTCAATCACATCATGATTATCATTTACATATGCACCTCACTACATATCAATCGTTCACTCAAAATTGATCTTCAACTTCATTCCAGTTTGAATCCAGCATTTGAACAATCTGCAAAAATATACACTAACGCAGCAAAATTGAAAATGAAATAATTTGCAGTGTAAAATAAAAAGTATTTTGAAAATATTATTTGCCTCAGTTATTTGGGTTGTTCATCATCATTTCATTTTGAATTCATCATACATGAATAGCTTGTGACATGCACATTGTATCATAGTACATGTCATAAGGCCATGCACACCGATATATACACTAGATAAAATTATAGGGACTGGTTAGCACAAGGTCAAACCAAAATCAAAAGCCGGGTTCAACTCAAGTGCAATAAAAATAATGACATAATATCAGCACAAGGTCAAACCCAAGCTTTAAGCTGGATTCAACACAGGTGCAATCCAAACATACCAATTCAATAAAATGGTCCAAAATCAATATAAATCAAGCCTCGACCAAAGTTCAAGTCATACACATGAAAACAGAGGCTTGACAGTCCATTCAGATCATCAAGCAAGTGCACTATTAGATCAACAAAGGCAATTCACAAACTAAAGACCAGAGAGACCAGGCACCAAATAGCTACAACATGTACACAATGACGACTAGGCAGCCTATAGTGAATCAAAGTGCCAGACTCGAGCCAGCATATCAAGTATATGAAATCAATTACGACCAACAAAGACTATATGCAAACTGCCTCGAAGCAAGTAGCATGATCAGAAGTACATCAACAACATATACACACACATGTATATGCATATGTGCATATGGTGATATAACCTCAAGTATATATGTGTTGGGCGAATTCTCACCACCGACCCAAGGCCCCACCGAACCAATTCGTCACCGGACCGAGATCACCGGATCAATACCAAATCCCAACCCACCTACCACCGAACCAATTCGTCACCGGACCGAGATCACCGGATCAATACCAAATCCCAACCCACCTACCACCGAACCAATTCGTCACCGGACCGAGATCACCGGATCAATATCAAATCCCAACCCACCTACCCCCGAACCATCTCCTTTCCATGTCCCTATCGAACCAACCAACTACCGGACCAAAGCCTCTCCAACAACCACCGGACCAACCACCACCGAACCAACCACTACCGGACCAAGGCATGGCCGAACCAACACTGCCAGGCCAGATTACATCAGCCCAGGCCCACCAACATCTATATACATCCAAGGCCCCTACCCCAAGCCTCACTCTATAAATAGAGGGGAAGGGGTACAACAATGGCACACAAGTTTGAGAGCTCAAGCACGGATAGAACTTTCAAACAACTTTCAAATACTTGTAATCAAAGCTTTGTACTTGTAACATGAAAAGTAAAGGAGAATAACATATAAAGTGGACGTAGGCAAATTCTGGCCGAACCACTATAAATCTGTGTGTCTTTTACAGTTTAGTCCATCTATTTTATATATTTGCATAAATCACCCAAATCACTAAGAACAACGTATAATCAACTAAATCATACGACATGGAGGTGTTTGCCCATTTTTTGTGCAAACATTTTTGGTGCTTTCACTGAGAACTCGAGCTAGAAGCTTCAGCTTCTCCCCCTCAACCTTCTTCCTAACAGCTTCGCTCATTTCTTAGAAAACATGCCTCCCAGGCAGAAGAAAGATGTTAACGAAGGAAAAAACATCGCGACTAGCAGTATTCCGGATCCAGTAATCACAGATCAAGGGAATCGTTCTGTTCCAACAGCAAATGGAAATCAGACAAATCCGACAGCCCCTGCCATGGAGCAACCAATAACTAGGCCAGATTTGGACAGGGTTGTGCCTGAAGTAACTAACCGCTTCACATCTCAACAAGAAGCCTTGGTGGACCAACTCATGTCACGCTTAAGGGATGATGAAGAATCCAACCACAACACCGAATCATGGGGTGAGTCCCAGTCTAGACGATCTGGGAGGCGACAAAGATCTTTCTTCTTGGAGGAGGCTAACAACAGAAACAGCAATGGTAGGAGCCGAGCCCAGACTCAGCCCGAATTTCGACCCAAGGAAACACTTGGAACCGAACCCAACGGGGGAGGTACCGAGCAGGGGTCGGATATGGCTGAGCCTGTCATGCTACCTAACCATGAGAACACCAATGGACGGGGCCGAGCTGGAGTCCAGCCCAAAGTTGGGCCCGAGGGAATGCTTAGAACAGAGCCCAGCTGGGTAAGATCGAGACAAGGGCCAACTATGGCTGACCCCAGCATGCTCCCAGAAGACCGGAAACAACCACCGTAAAATGTTAGGAGTGATAGACGATACCATCCCTACAGGTCATCCGGACGGAATCAATCCCGCAGAGAAGAACCGAACTCATTTCTATCCGCCCCAAATTCTGATGAAAGGATGGCGCGATTGTTCAGAGAGTGCGTCCAACGGGATCAAAGGGATCGTGGGATAGGCGCTAGGGTAACCATCCCCTTCACCCGCAATATCGAAACTGCCATCACCCCCCCCCCCCCCCCGAGAATGGAGAATGCCAACAATGCAACCTTACAAGGGAACCTCTGACCCTGTTGTACACTTGCAGAGATACATGTAGCATATACTCATGAGCGGAGCAATAGAGGGAGTGTTATGCAAACGCTTCCCACTATTCTTGGCAGACCTAGTTACCTCCTGGTTCTGCCGTCTACCCCAAGGATCCATCAGCTCGTGGGAAATGTTGAAAGAAAAGTCCATCAGCCAGTTCCGCATTCATGTGGAACAACCCAAGGACGCTTATTCTCTATCTAATATCAAACAGAAGCCCGGAGAGACAGTGCAACAATATCTAACCCGATTCAACGCCGCAGCGGCCGCAGTCCAAGTTGTCGATGAGAAACTTATCCTAATAGCTCTTTGTAGTGGCGTACATCCGGATACCAAGTTTCCTAGAAGATTAACGAAAGAAAAACCAGCTACCTTACCCAACTTCTTCCATGAAGCCGGAAAATATATGAGACTTGAAGATGCTGCCTTGAAAGGCAGACATGGCAACAAGCTAAGGCAGCTCATGGCAACACACCCGCAGTAGCGAAGGACGTTCGAAGAAATGACTCCAGAGATAGTGCTGGGGGCAAGAAGGGTGAAAAACGCCTATATTGGCCAGGACCAAAATTTGACGCTTACACTCCTTTGAATGAAACAGTCGAAAACATCTTCCTGGCCACCCAAGACGAGCTTAAATACAAATGCCCCCCGTATAAGAAGGAATCAGATCACGCAATCAAGTCTGGGAAGTTCTTCCGTTTCCACGAATCCCATGGGCATGATACCAATGAATGTCGTCATCTCCGGGACCTGATTGAAGAACACATCAGAAGGAAGAGAATGGAACACTATGTAAAGGGTCAGGACAGGACCCCAGCTCCTGCCAAGGAGAACCCAGGGCAACTCCACCCAGAGACAGACAGAAGAAATAACAACACCAGCGGTTCCAGCCAAGAGAAGATAGTGGCCCATACAATATCGGGAGGACCACAGATCGCCGACAGAAACTGGACAGAAATGGAAAGATATGGAAAGTCGCTTAGAAACAATGTAGACTGCATCAATTCCGTCGTGGAAGAATGCCGCCGAAAGCGGAAAGAGGATAATGACATCACATTCAGTAGGCGAGACCTAGAAGGAAGGCAGTATCCTCACATGGATCCTATGGTTATCTCTGCCTGGTTCGGCCCAGCCGAAGTTTTTCGAATTCTGGTAGATACTGGAAGCTCCATAAACATTCTATTCAAGCATGCTTTCGACAAAATGAAGCTGTCAATTAAGGATGTGTCTACCTGTAACAAACCACTACACGGTTTCACTGGAGATGCGAAGATGCCCCTCGGGCAATTGGACCTCTTTGTCGAAATAGGAAGTCATCCCCGCTCTGTTGTGCGGAAACAAATATATGTGCTGATAGATAACCGCTCGGCCTACAACGCCTTTTTGGGAAGACCAGCCTTGTCCGACTTCCAAATTGTCCTGGCCCCGTGGTGCCTGAAGATGAAATTCCCAACCGACAATGGAATAGGAGAAGTAGAGGGAGATCAAGACGCTGCTTGAGACTGCTATTTAACTGAACTTCGCAATAACCGTAGGAAGGATAAAGGGAAGGGTGTAGAGACTACTCTCTGCAAGAAAAACTTTGAAGCATAGCAACTAAAGAAAGCCCCTCCTCTTCGATATACCAGTGATCCTTTCAATGAATTAGACCCCAGGGACAAAGAGGAGGAGGCCACCGCCGAGCCTGTAGAGGCCATGGAGTTTGTATCTGTAGACAAACACGACCCAAGTAGACTGCTGAGAATCGGGTCTCCGTTAAGAGCAGAGTTGAAGGATCAACTCGTCGATTTTCTTTGCCACAACTTGGATGTATTTGCATGGACGCATGTTGACATGACTGGAATCTCCCCAGACGTAGCGTGCCATGTACTGAACATCGATCCCACCAAGGTACCAGTATAGCAGAAAAAGAGAAGCATGGGGGCACACGATCAGCAGCCCTCGAGGAAGAAGTAAAGAACCTACTTGCCAATAACTTCATACGAGAAGCCATCTACCCAGAATGGATCGCCAACCCTGTACTGGTAAAGAAGGCTAACGGGAAGTGGCGAACATGCATCGACTTCTCCAACTTAAATGACGCTTGTCCGAAGGACTGTTTCCCACTCCCCCGAATCGATCAGCTCGTGGACAACACAGCCGGACACAAACTCTTATCCTTTATGGACGCGTACTCAGGATATAACCCGATCCCTATGCACGCCCCCGATCAAGACCACACTAGTTGCATCACTGACCGGGGATTGTACTGCTACAGAGTAATGCCTTTTGGACTTAAAAATGCCGGAACTACTTATCAGCGCCTCGTCAACAAGATGTTTGCGGAACTAATAGGACGAACTATGGAAGTTTATGTGGATGACATGCTGGTAAAATCGAGGAAAGCCAACGATCATGTAAGCCGCCTGGACGAGATGTTTCAAGTACTTCGCCAATATGGAATGAAGCTGAATCGTCTAAAGTGCTCCTTCGGAGTATCGTCGGGAAAGTTCTTGGGATTCATCGTCCATGCCAGGGGGATTGAAGAAAACCCCGAACAAGTCCGGGCTTTACAAGATATCAAGATACCATCCACTCGAAGAGAGATGCAAAGCCTAAACGGGAAGGTGGCCGCCCTAAGCAGATTCATCTCTAAAGCAACCGACAAATGCATCCCTTTCTTCGAAGCTCTAAAGAAAGACAAAGGAAAGTTCGAATGGACCGACGAATGCTCAACAGCCTTCCTTAACCTAATCGAACACGTCCAGAGACCACCAGTACTATCAACTCCAAATGAAGGCGAAGAACTATACCTATACCTTGCTGTATCGTCCCATGCCCTAAGCGCCGCTTTGGTGAGAGAAGACAACCGCGCGCAGCAGCCCGTATACTTTGTAAGCAAGAGATTTATGGGGGCAGAAGCCAGATACCCTAGACTCGAGAAGCTAGCATACTGTTTTCTAATCACGTCACGGAAACTGCGACACTATTTCCAATCTCATTCCATCAGAGTTTTAACCGATCAACCGCTAAGGCAGGTACTCCATCGCCCCGACACTTTTGGACGACTACTTAAATGATGCATTGAACTGAGTCAATATGATATCACCTACCATCCTTGCACCGTCATCAAGGGACAAGCCATATCCGATTTCATTGCCGAATTCACTACCAACGAAAGTAAGGAGCAATCTGAAATAATAGGAGATATCAAGTGGAATCTCTTTGTAGATGGAGCATCAAACGAACAGGGCTCGGGGGGAGGTATTGTGATAATCACCTCTAGGGGAAGGAAGCTGCACTATGCCCTAAGGTTGGAATTCGCCGCCACCAACAACGATGCAAAATATGAAGCAGTAATAGCAGGATTAGAACTTGCCTTAGAAATTGGAGTCAGTTCTTTATGTCTTCATAGTGATTCTCAACTTATCGTAAACCAAGTACTAGGAGAGTTTCAGACTCGAGGAGAACGACTCAAAGCATATCTAAGAAGACCAAGCTGCTGCTCGATCAATTGGATCACTATTTAATCAAACACATTCCTCGAGCAGATAATCGAGAGGCCGACGAACTGGCAAAGCAAGCTAGCATGAAGAACAGCACCATTTCCGGAACAATAGCCATCTCGAAACAACTAGCCTAAGTTTCGAACAAGAAGATCTGATAGCTGCAATCGAAGAAGAAACCTAGATGACTCCTATCCGGAAGTACTTACAAGATGACACACTACCCAACGAGCGTAACGAAGTCAGGAAAATCTTGAGGAGAACTTCCCGCTACACAATACAAGAAGGAATCCTATATCTGCGTGGCTTCTCTAACCCCTTATTAAGGTGTGTTGCTGGAAGGAAAGCCAAGAAAATCATATCCAACATCCATCAAGGGAGCTGCGGAGATCACACTGGTGGGCAGACTCTGGCGAAGAAGACGCTCCGATATAGATATTACTGGCCCACTTTAAACAAAGACGCCTTAGACTTCGTCAAAAGATGCGAAGATGTCAGAAATTTGCTAAGATTCATCGACTACCAACAAATGAGATTACTCAAATGACCAGCCCTTAGCCTTTTGCAGTATGGGAAATTGACTTGATTGGCAAACTGCTAATGGGCCGAGGCGGAGCCAAATATGCTATAGTGGCAGTCGACTATTTCACCAAATGGGTGGAAGCGGAACCTCTAAATAAAATATCTTCAGCAAAAGTTATTAACTTCTTGATCAAAAATGTTCTATGCAGGTACGGGGTTCCACTCAAAATCATATCGGACAATGGACTTCAGTTTGACAGCGAGGAGTTCGCCGACTGGTGCCAAGAGCAAGGAATTCACAAAAGCTTCTCATGTGGCTTATCCCCAGGCAAATTGACAAGTCGAAGCTGTCAACAAAATTCTTAAAACTCTAATCAAGAAGAAGCTTGAAAAGTCAAAAGGCGCATGGGTGGATGAACTTCCTACGGCACTTTGGGCCTACCGCACGTCTTTCAGAACATCAACAGGGCATACTCCTTTCTCTTTGGCATACGGATCGGAGGTCATGCTCCCAGTTGAAACTATAGTGCCATCCCACCGTAGGATCCACTACAACCCAGAAGAGAACGAAGAACTCCTCCACATGTATTTGGATCTAATTGAAGAAAGAAGAAATGATGCAGCACTCAAAGCAGCAGATCACAAGCAAAAAGTGGCAGCACAATACAACAACAAAGTCAAGCATCGCAGCTTACAAGAAGGAGATCTTGTCCTCAAGCGAATTTTCTCGCGCCCCGGAGCGCTAGATCCCATATGGGACGGACCATATGTAATTCATAAAGATTTCCACAACGGTGCTTATATTTTGTCAACAGTGGACGGAGAGATGTTCCAGAGGGAATGGAACATCCAACACCTTTATCGATACTTTTCTTAACTTGTACTGCCCATATAAAGTGGATTAACAAAGAGAATCAGTGGACGTAGGCATTTTCGTGCCGAACGACTTTAAAAATCTTGTCTCTTTTTAACTTGTTCCTTTATATTTTGGCTACTTGTTAAGCTTTATCCTTTTCTGTTGAACAAAATCTGTGTAATGGCACTTCCATTCTAGACTTCACGGCGCAACCTCACTTGGACAAGACCTAACAGGTACTATACGAATCTATGCCCTTGCCAATGAGACACTTTTGCTCCAGCATCCCTCTGCTGCGGGTTAACTCATTGCTCGCGACGACCCTCAAAGCCAACTGTAATGAGCCGATTATAAGCCACCGAGGAGGCCGAAAATAGCCTAGGCAGCTCATTACGGCGTTCAGCTCGCCGGCAACTGTGAACCGATTATAAGCCCCAACATAAGGTGTGGCCAGCCAGGGGCAGTTCACAGTTGACGATCGGCACCCGTGCTAGCCGGCCACGGTAAATCGAATAATACCCATGATTATGGGCCATAATGGCCCGGGTAGTTACCGTGCGATCTCGGCTCCGATGTGTCTTAAGTACGGCTGTGGTAAAAAAGAAAACTCCCCGTGGAGGCGTAAGATGGGTGACAAATGTCTCCAAGGCCCACAGCAAGGGAAAGTGACTACAAAGCCCCTTTGCCACGAACTTATGCGCGTCGAAGGCCTTCCGTTATTGGAAGTTTTACTATTTCTTATATTTCCGTTTTATTTATAATAACTTTCCTCCTATCCTCTATAACGATCGCTAAAGTACAAGACACAAAATGGGAGACATCGCTAGTGGGAATAAGAACTCACGGCTGGATGGCAGGTCACTCAGCTGCATTCCACATTCGATTACACAAGGCATTCAAAGCTACCGTCTACAGCTAAAACTTGAAGGGCGGTACTTTCTTCTCTTGTACATAAATATGTAACTATAATTTATTCACGCATCACACTAACATTGCAAGACATGGAATTATATTTTAAGCAAGAACTTAGCGTCAAACACAATTGAATTACTAACACATGCACAGCTATATTTTATGCAACACATCAAAATAACGACAGCATTCAAACATGACAAAATCAGCTTATGTTATAAAGTAACATATCAAAAATCAAGTTGTTCGTTACATAATTACAGCCTGAAAATTACATTAATGTTTTAAGACTAACATAGACAGCAATGTCAAGTAAGCTGAAAAATGTCCAGATCAAGCCAAGGAGCCTACTGCATCGAGGCTTCGCCTCTCTCCTGCTGGCCCTCCGAGGTCTACTTAACCGCCGGATCAGAGCTCCTAGCATGCTGACCAGAGGTAGTTGGTGCTTCGGAGGTCCCGCCTGTCCAATTCAGGAAAATAATTCATTGAATAAACAATAAGAAACCAAGCTATGAAAAGGCTAAAAGGGAAGACTCACTAGCATCTGTTCCTTGATCCTCATCCTCCAACTGCACGCCTACCTCCTCTGTAGCAAGCAGCCGCATGCCCTCCTTCACCGCTACTTTCTTCTCCTTAGTGAATTGGGCCGTAACCACATCCATTTTGAAGTCCATGCCACCCTCCTTATCCGCATCAGCCTTGGCCTCCTCCAGAGCTTGGAGATAAATCCTGGCCATGATCCGGGGATAATCATCCATCCAGGATAAGTTGCCCTGCTTCCAAGTACGGAAATACATATCCTAGAGCATCTCATCTATCATCCCCTCGTTCTCCTCAAACTCCCTCATTCGGACCTCAGAAGCCAACAACTTTGCAACGGCAGCATCCCTCTCCGATCGGTATCGCGAGCGGTCGGCCTGAAGGGATTTCCTCATCGCCTCCATCTCCTCCTTCAGCTTGGCTTGAGCAAGATCCGCGACTTCAAGCTTCCTAGACAACTCCTCTACCTGCTCGAGATCCTCTTTCCGAACCTCATCCACCGTTGAATGGCCATATCGATCCGTTCCTTGCAGATGGCTTCCATTTTCCGCAGTTCGGCTCTGCTAGCCTCTTCCATAGTTTTCTTTAGCTATCTGGAGGCAGCCTCGTGCTGAGAAATCTGGATGGCCTGATCGGCGAGTTGCTTGACCTGGTCGGCAACCACTAGCTGCAATCTTATGTTGGCACTCCCAATTTCCCCCCCCGGCCTTGACCAGTCGGGCGTGATGCCCCTTCAACTTCCAAGTCTCCTCAGCAACCCGGTCGATATTTGCCTTGGCTTCATCCCCATAGTTACAATCTGAGTAGTAAGCAAATCAAGGTCTAGAGACTTGGCCTCACCAAGCACCCTTACCATAGGATTGCGAGGGAGAAGGTGCCCACCAGTAACCTCATCAAAGGAAATATCATGAGAACCCCGATCCAGATCTGGATGACCCACAAATGGATTACGAGCCAAGCCGGGACGATCAATATGAGTAACGGTAGGATTCTCTAATGGATGCGGAGAGGGTATGAACTCAGTATCCTCCCCCGTGATATCATGAATAGGCTGGGTTGGGGGCTGAGGTCCAGGTGAAGGTTCGAATAAGGAGCGCCTCCTCTTTTTCTTTTGAATATCCTCTTCAATAACTCCGAGAAGAGTACGGTAGCCGACTACGTCCCCGGAACGGTTGGTCGGAGGCTTTGGTTTAGCGGAAGCTTTGAGGAGTTTGAATTGTCCGAGACGGTGCCGAATGTCTGATGTCTTGGCCACCTTACCCGTTCCTGGAATAAAAACCAAATGTTACAAGCATGCATGGGATTATAGTCCAAGAAACATGTGAAGTTAAAAGAGGAGTCAAAAACTCACCTTGAATCGCCGGAGTTGCCCTAGCTGAAATGCTCTTGGAAGATGAACCGGCACCAGTCCCGGCCTTATCAGTTTTCTTTGGCTTCTCCACAAAGGTCGATCCTTCCTCCAACCCCTCAAAAGCCTGGCGGAAAGCATCATCTGTCCACTCTTGGATCTCCCCTGCTTTCCCAGAAGACAAAGCCCCGGCGCCATCACCGCTCTGTCCTTCGCCACCATCATCTTCTCCATCACCTCCGCTCTCCTCCTCGCCTCTTACCTCCTCTACATTTTCCTCCTTCGGAACATTTGGAAATGTGCTAGGGGTGGGTCCATCGGATTTCTTGAGCTTCTTCCCCCGACGACTGGAGGTATCGAGAAAGGTTTCCTCTTGATGCTCTTCGACGTGGCCCCTCCTTTGGCTTTGACAACCCTCTCCTTAGCTGTGTCTCTCTTCTTGACCACGGACTGACGTGGTATAATCGAGTTGTGCTGCAGAAGAGCAGCATTCCTGATCAGGTAAGAAGCTGACCTCTCCCTTCCCGAGATGGCTTCTATCTCCCCAGCCATCTGAACCAGGCGATCGTTCTCCACGACCGCAAAGCCACATGTCGCTAGCAAGAAATAAAAACACATAAGGAGAAGCATTGCAGTCAGAATGGAAATTATAAATAAGATTCAACTTACAGCCGGAGGTGAAGCGACGGATAGAAACAGAGTCATCCTTGACGAAAAACCATTCTTTCTTGAACATGCTGAACTTCGAATATAAGTCCAGGACCGGTTTGAAGGACACGGCCGATTCCAAGCTGATGTATGGAGACCCCTTCTTGTAGCCTCTCAAGTTGTACAAATATCGGATCTCCCGGTTGGAAGGGGGACGCCCGTATTTTCTCTGAAAAATGATGAATAGGCTCACCAGGATAGCATAAGAGTTGGGCTGAAGCTGGAAAGGGGTCACCTTTAGGTAGGTGATGAAGCTGACTATCCAAGCATTGATAGCGGGAATAGCCCCACACATACAATGGTACCTGCTGTAAGAAAAATATCCTTCAAGAGGGTCATACGACATAACTCCTTTCCCTGGCAGCACCATGTGTGCTCTATCAATCCCGAAAGAACGAGATATCACATCAAGCTGCTCCTCTTTGAGGGAGCTAGGAAAGCAGTCAGGAGGAGAGTTCAAGAGCTCCTGAGGGCCATATCCATCAACTAGTGATCTCGGGGTGGGTCCCTGTCGTCCCGGTCCTGGCTGGGCTGGGGGCACAACGGGGGACTCTCTTCTGTCCGTAGATTTTCTCTTATCTGATTGAGTTTCCACTTTATGAGACATTTATCTGCAACACAAGAAAGTACATCGTTAAAACAGAAGATATAAACAAGCAAGTGTATGTAGTCTGGAATTTCACTCGTAATTCGAAACATAAAAGAAATTCGGCAGTTCAAGGCCAAAAAGTCATTCGGCACCAAAACTCTCGAATTCATTCGGTAAAGCAAGGCAAAAGGCCATTCGGCCTTATATTCCCCAAGTTTATCCGGTAATTCAAATGTTTAAGTTCATTCGGTATTCGAACTCCCCTATCCCATTTGGTAGTCCGGCCATAAAAGTTCATTCGGCAGAAGAAAGCTCACCTGATTCGGCAGTTAAGTGTGGTTCGGTACTCGGTTGATTCGGCTGTTTCGAAAAGTCAAGTTTGATTCGGCACTCAATTGAATCGGCTATCTCAAACGGTAAAGGAATAACAGTAGCATGATGCCCCTACTTATAGGTGAGCGCAAGATAACCGGACCAAACGGTTTGGCACTCAGAACCGAATAAAGCTATCCCAACTGTAAGAAAACAAAGCGCGACACATTCAGGCATGTGCCCCACTTTGGGGGGCAAATGTTGGGCGAATTCTCACCACCGACCCAAGGCCCCACCGAACCAATTCGTCACCGGACCGAGATCACCGGATCAATACCAAATCCCAACCCACCTACCACCGAACCAATTCGTCACCGGACCGAGATCACCGGATCAATACCAAATCCCAACCCACCTACCACCGAACCATCCCCTTTCCATGTCCCTACCGAACCAACCACCGGACCAAAGCCTCTCCAACAACCACCGGAGCAACCACCACCTAACCAACCACTACCGGACCAAGGCATGGCCGAACCAACACTGCCAGGCAAGATTACATCAGCCCAGGCCCACCAACAGCTATATACATCCAAGGCCCCTACCCCCTGCCTCACTCTATAAATAGGGGTAGGGGTACAACAATGGCAGACAAGTTTGAGAGCTCAAACACAGATAGAACTTTCAAACAACTTTCAGATACTTGTAATCAAAGCTTTGTACTTGTAACCTGAAAAGTAAAGGAGAATAACATATAAAGTGGACGTAGGCACATTCTGGCCGAACCACTATAAATCTGTGTGTCTTTTACAGTTTAGTCCATCTATTTTATATATTTGCATAAATCACCCAAATCACTAAGAACAACGTATAATCAACTAAATCATACGATTTGGAGGTGTTTGCCCATTTTTTGTGCAAACAATATGCAGTAAATTGGATGCAACAATTATTTTTCTCACAAGCACGTATTTATACATGCATACATGTCATGAAGAAATCAAACCGAAACAATGCAAGCAGACTCGAGTCACTGTGCAGCTTGAACCAAAAGGTGTACAACAAGTAGATGAACTATGCAATAGAGGGATGTACATATGACTCAAACCAACGCCTAAAGAAGTGAAACAAGCTCCAGACTACGACAAATGCAGTAACAATATACATGTACCCGAAACAACTGAAGTGTAGACCAACAGGAAATATGCAACTCAATGCAGTAGCAAATTTAACTTGACCAACCAAACAAAATGAAGACTGCAATGTGTTCATGAACCCAGTGCTTCAAACCACACGGCAGCTCAAATTAGCAGTGCCAACAGACCAGTAATCAAGTACAGATTCAAGTATACAAACGATGAACACAACTAGCACATGCACATCAAAGTGCAGACAAACTATAAAATCATGATGAAGCCAGTGTTACAAGAACTAAGTATACATGATGACTCAAGAACAAAAGCATAAAGTACATAGAATACATGTATTGATATATATGCAGTGAACAGTGGACAAAAGCTCAAGAATACAACTCAAACTCACAACTGAACCAGATTCAAGTGAAATCAAAGCAGATTCGATTACAAAATGCTTCAGACAAGTTCAACAGTCAATGGGACCAGAGAACCAAGCTACAGATTGAAGCTCACTGGCAGTGAAAATGCAGAGCACATATACTTAAGGTCGAGACAAAACTAAGCAGAGAATTTCAATAATAATAAAGTCAAACTCTAACAAAATCAAAAAATATGATGACAAAGTACAATGAGAAGCCGTGAGAAAATGACCGAAGTCAGGCAATGTCAACAACCACGTCAAGCTAAGTGCCGAAGTCAACATAATATTAAACCCCAGAAAATCAGAAACCGTGATGACCAAGAAAATCAACCAAGTCAAAAATCGAAGCCGTGTTAACCAGGCAAAATATATACGAAATTGAAGAAGTCAGAAGAATAACCATCATTCAATATTGATCAAGTGACCGAGACGAATTCAAAGCTAAATTATTTAACGAATTCGTGTAAAATATACGAACGAAAATATAGGGGTTCGAACCCTACATAAACCATAACATTATTGGCGCAATAATTCACTCGAGTTCAAGCATATCACAGAACACAACATCAATCAGGGACTCGAATCAAAGTCGAGTATAGTACAAATCGAAAAAGGAACGAACTTACCAATTCACGCAACATTCGAACTCTACTTGGTTGAAGCTGCCATACAATCAATCGAAGAAAGGAATCGAAGTATCATCCCAATCAATTTGATGAAGCGACGCTTCAACTACTGAAGCCCTAATTTCAGAACAAATGAGAAAGAAGTGAAGAATCCATTTTTATCAAAGAAAAAGTATACGACCGAAAGTGTTAAAGAAAGAGGGAATTATTTTCTCTGTGCTTTTTTATTTTGGGCCGGTTCTTTTTATTAATTGGGCTTTAATCTTTTGAATTAGGGTTTTGTTTTATAAATGTTTTTAAATTTGTATTTTTCCTTTTAAACATTGTAATTTCTAGTCGTGTGACTAGGGGACGAGCCACGGTGGTGTAGTTCGAGAATTCGTAACTCAATGGCTGAGTTATGGCAGGGTTTTGAGCGTAGAGTTAAGGCTAGTTGATAGTGGGTGTCGCGAGTTTATGTGTGTAAGCGTCCGACTGCTTAATTTCTAGCAGACACCTTAGGGGCAGCATGTAGGCAGCGTTTTGTCGAAGCTGGGTAAATTATGTGTTGTTCTATTTCTGCATTTATTATTCTGCTACTATCGGTGCTGCTATAATTCTGATAAATATGTGTTGAAAATATCTTATAAACTTCTGCATTAAATTTTTATAATTAATAGCATCACCTTATTCACCCCCTTCTAGGGTGAAATCGATCCTACAAGTGGTATTAGAGCTAGGAATAAAAGCCATTTTTGTTTTAAAAGGTTTGATTTTTCAAATACAAATTATTTTTACAAATTTGGATTTTTAAAATAGCTACTTTTGCTAAGGGTCGGTCTAATATTATCCCCCTATTTTTGAGGGAATAGATTTTTTGAATTGGAAACTGAAAATGCAATTTTATTTAAAATTTATTAATGTTAAATGTTGGGATATTATTGAAAATGGGTGTGATATAATAGACGAGAAAATTATCTCGATTAATGCTCTTACTATGCATATATTATATTCTCATATTAATCAAGATAATTTTAACTTTATCTCTCATTATGAAAGTGCATAGGAAATTGGAATACTTTCGATACATTATATGGTGCAAAAGTCAATAGCAATGAGAAATCCTCCATAATCGGCACAGAAACATGCTTAACATGATTGACAAAAGGCAGCAGTGATGATATGATGAAGATGGAGCAGCTGAGCTGGCATTACTAATGAAGAAATTCAAAAAGTGGAATCAGAAATATGGAAATGTATTTCTAAATCAGAAATTGAAAAGCAGAATAATCAAATTTCTAGATAACCTAGAAGTGCAAGAAATCATTTATCACACGTGCAATAAATCTGGACACATCAACCCCAACTGTCCTCGATTTCTACACGACCAAGAAAAGAATTCAAAATGAAAAAGTTTTGCAGCCACATGGAATAAAAGTGATGATTGTAAAAGTATTGGCGGTGAGAGTGAAAGAGCAGATCTGTGCTTTTGTGGTGATATAGCTGATAGCAACGATGACGAGCCAAGCGTGGTATCAAAACTCACTCGCTCAAAATTTCTTATATGTTTCCACGAAGTAGATGGCTATTTCGAGCGATTTAGAGAGAAATACACTAAACTTAAATCACAAAGAGATACTTTGATAGATTTAAATAAAAAGCTTGATAAATTGGTTAAAAACTATCAAAGCAAGATCCCTAAGTGTGATAAGTGTCCAACATTCGAAGAAGAGATTAAAAAATAAAAAATCAAAATTAAATCGTTTGAAAATGAAATTCTAATTTTGAAAGAAAGTGAAAATACAGGAAGAGAAAATTCTATTAAAATGTGCACATAATTATTGAACGAAAATGAATCTCTCAAAATACAAGTCCAACAATTGTTTACTACTTTAGATAAATTTTCCAAAAGTGAAAAATCGTTGAATATGCTATTTGGAAAATAAACTGTTAATACTGTTAGACAAGGACGTGGGTATAATAAATCTGAACATGCTAGAAATTAAATCAATCAAGTCAATTCCATGTGCACAATTTGTAGAAAATTTGGACAAAATCACAATATTTGTTGGTATAGATCCAAGCAAGTGAAAACTATTTCAATTTGGGTTCCAAAAGACACAAATATAAAATCCATCAAGGTTAAACAAATCTGGGTGCCGAAAGGAACATATCTAAATAATTTTGGGTCTCTACAAACTTATTTTTGTAAATCATTTTCCACTAACAACGATGGAACTATAAAATCCAATAGGTCACAAAAATCTTTTAACGTGTAGGTGTGGTGGCAAGCTAAGGAACAACAACAGTGTTATCTGGATTCTGGCTGCTCCAGAAACACAATGGATGACAAATCAAAGTTCCATAGCCTAGTATAAAGGTGACAGAATCATAATGGACGACAATGAAAAATTATCGTAAAGGTAAAATAGGTAATGGTATATTCATTTTGAACAATATATTAAATGTGATAATCTGTACCGTATTCTGAATTAAATTAGCCAGTAATGTAATGATGAAATGAATGTTGATGATTAATCTGACTTATTCAAAACTGTTAACCAATCATCTTTGAACTATTTGAACTATCAATGACGATTGATGATTGCTCTTGATACACGTGGACATATTGGTTACTTTACTGCTGACACTATGGTCACTATATGTAAACTTGCACGACTTCAATTCAATCTCATTTAAAAGCTGTTAAAAATGATTTTGAGATATTTGTTGCACACTTCATGGTCTGGCCTATGATATCAATCTAATAAAAGTCTTGAGTGAAAGAGAAATTTAGATGCAGATTACACTGGTAATCTAGTTGATAGAAAAATTACTAGTGGAACGTGATTTATGTTGAGCCATTTAGTAACTGCATCGTTTTTCAAAGAAAATATTTGTGTATTTTTCACTTCAAATAATTTTCAAAAAGCAGACATTTTTTTTATAAAACCCCTTCTAGAAAATAATTTTTGACCTTGTTTCAGATTAGTCATCTTAGAAAATTTGATTTTATAATTATTTTTGGATTTGATTTTAGATGATTACATTGACTAATCTCCCTACTAATTATCGAAAAGATAAATAGTGATTGAAAAGGAGATGAGTGTTGATATTAATCATATATTATAACTTGAGATGGTATAATCAGTAAATTTCTTAAGAAATTTGAACTAGAGTTATAAAAACTTTTTGTTGGTAAAAATTCCATGACCATCTCTATTTCTATCATATTTCTATCAACCATCTCTCATCAAAATCCAATATAGTATGTCAATATGTGGTATTTTAAACAAGAAATCATTCGTTTTTTGTTTTTCTATTTTTTTTAAAAAAAATCCAAAGTATTCACTTTCTTTTAAAAGTCCTCACGGTTATGCATGGGTGAATTACTTGAAATTTTGATTATGTGCTTCCATGCTCGTTTAAAAGTCCTCACGGTTACGCATGTATGGAACGCATATCAAAATTAATTAATTAAATAGACAAGTTGATTCTAATCCCATTTAAAACTCCTCAAGGTTATGCGTGGTTAGAAGATACTTGAATTCATTTTTTTAAAAGAAAAAAATTGGAGTACTACTAATCTCATTTAAAAATCCTAATGGTTATGCATGGTTAGTAGATATTCAAATTCCTGAAATAAATATACCACAAATAGACGCAACTGTATGGTTTTATATGATGACATTATCCATATCACTCTAAAGTGGAATATGCGTCAAACAGAGTATTTATGATTTTTGTTTGGTTTTTTATTGAATTTTTTTATGTATATTCGATTGAGTTTTAATGTTGTATTAATGTTTATCACTTTATCTCTATTTTTCTATCACTATTACTCTTTTGTTGATAACAAAAGGGGGAGAGAAAAGTTAAGTTTCTGACGAATAAAGGTCAAATATTTTCTATTTGCATCTACGCTTATTTGCATATTTTTACATGCATATATGAAGAAGGAGCTTTGTGTAGAGAGGGAGCATTCAAATAGGGGGGGCAAATTGAATAATCAAATACATTTAATAAATTCAAAATCTAAAATATATATTTGTTATCATCAAAAGGGGGAGATTGTTGAATATGCGAGTATATGATCTTTGTTTGATGATAATAAACATACATATATTCATTTAAATGTACGTGTTAATGTACTATTTTATTTTTCACATAACTAAATAAATATTTGCTGAATAAAATAAATAACATAATATTTAAATTCAAATGGATATTTTATTCAAATAAATATTTATTACAATTTTGAATAATACAAATTCAAGCTCTCACTATAAATATACAATTTCAATCACATCACGGTTATCATTTACATATGCATCTCACTACATATCACTCATTCACTCAAAATTGATCTTCAACTTCATTCCAGTTTGAATCCAGCATCTGAACAATCTGCAAAAATATACACTGATGCAGTAAAATTGAAAATAAACTATTTTTGCAGTGTAAAATAAAATGTATTTTGAAAATATTATTTGCCTTGGTTATTTGGGTTGTTCGTCATCATTTTATTTTGAATTCATCATACACGAATAGCTTGTGACATGCATAGTGTATCATTGTACATGTCATAAGCTTGTGCACATCGATATGTACACCTGATAAAATTACACGGACAGGCGAGCATAAGTCAAACCCAAATCGAAAGCCGGGTTCAGCTGAAGTGCAATAAAAATAATATCATAATATCAGCACAAGGTCAAACCTGAGCTTTAAGCTGGATTCAACACAGGTGCAATCCAAACGTACCAATTCAATAAAATGGTCAAAAATCCAAAACCAGTATAAATCGAGCCTCGACCAAAGTTCAAGTTGTACACATGAAAGTAGAGGCCAGACAGTCCATTTGTAACAACCCTGGATTTTGGCCCTGTTTATTTTAATTTAATTAAATTAAATAAAAAATAGCTTGATCATCTTAAAATGAATATGATTTCAGAAGTAACTGCTATTTGTTCATATGGATGGGTATTAAAAAAAAGAAAATTGGATTCTGGGAATTTAAAATTAAAAATCTCTTGATAATATTTACAATAAAATTTATCTTATATAATTTAACGAAAATACTTTACTTTGTTTATATTTAGTATAAAATAATACATATAGATAATAATGGTTGAAAATTTTAAAATAAAATTTTCTTAACAATATTTTTAATAAAATTACCTTCTATAATTAAATTAGAATGTTTTACATTGCTAACATTTGATAAATAAATACATATGGATGATAGTGTTTAAAATAAGATCAAAGTCTAAAAATATGAAATATAAAATAATCAAAATATAAAATATAAATATAAATAAATAAGTAAACTCATGAATCTAAGTTTAATATTGACTGTCAAATACAAAATATTGATAGTAAAGTTCAAATAGGAATAAATATAAATATAAGCAAGTAAACTATATTGAAAATAACTTAAACATTGAAAGTTAGAATGAAAATAAAAGAAAAACAAAGATTAAATAATTTTGTTAAAAATACAACATAACTTTAAAAATCAGTAAGCAAAATAAAATGAAAACCCAACACATATGAGTGTAAACTATTCAAACTAGAAGTGAATAAAACATACAATTAGAAGTTAAACAAGGCCAAGTGTATAAACTACAACCTGAAACTATATATGTTCATAAACTAACAAAACAACTTATCTTTATTCTAAAGACCAAAGTCAAAGTATAAAAGAAAAAAAACATAGCATAAATCAATACCTGACAGAAGTGCACGTGAATCAACTGTTTGGACTAAAAGTAATAAGGAAATGCTTACATACAAAATAAGGCTTCATTTGCAAGCCAAGTAATTGCCTGCAAATATATGTCTGCATACAATATTTATGTGCAGATAAACATAATAAGTATGTAAACATATTTGGCAAACAAAAACATGTACTTGCTATCTTCTCAGCCAACAATTTTGTCATTTCAAAATATTATAAAAATCTGTTTATAAAAGTAGGAATTGATCAGATATTGCCTTCCCCTATTCAACTGTTGTTTTCTATATATTTGTATGCATCTTTATTTAGTTCGTTCAGTCAAAATAATTAGCAAACCTGAGACAAAGAAAGAAAGAAAAAGGGGACAAGTTCAAAAATTTAAGTTCAACAGCAAAACAGATTCAAGTTTGCAGTTTAAAACTTCAGTTCCAAGCAACTAGGCTTCAAAACATTCATGCTTACTGATTTACAGGGATGTTCTGGTGAGTAAAATTGATTTAAAAAAAAGGCTTTAAGTTTATTTAAATAAGTTCAAGATTTGGTGAAATTTTGGATCATATGTGCTCAAATTTGAATATATGTTGTGATGCTCTTTAGTCCTCTAATAAACTATACAGGTTGTATATTTGCTTCCATGTTCAATTTACACTCATCCAATCATTATTGTGCTTAAAGATTGTAACTAAAACAAGATGGCAAGCTTAAAATAAGATTTTTTTTAGGGTTGCTTTCAAGCTCACCACTGCAATAATGATGTACAGATAAATTAAGTGATCATTGACAATATTCGAGTGTTGCAAAATGTTGATTCAAGATTGTATATTGAATCTATACTGCAAATCAAAATTTTTACAACAAAAATCAAGATTTATAGATTGATGTTTAAATAGCAGTTTGTAAATAGACAAAAATTGCATTTTGCAAATTCCTAGTTATTGATTCAATTTAAATTGTTGAAATATGTTTTGGAGGTAGTTCGAACATACAAGATGTTGGGAAAAATTCTGAATAATTTTTCAGATTCCAGAATTTGTCGAACGAAGGCAAATTAGGGATTGAGTTCTAGTTTTTTCATTTCCATAACATAGTGGTGTTCGGCCTCTTCGCGTGATCGAGTTGATTGCGATTCTGAGGGGTGTTAGGAGAGGATGTGGACGAGGCATAGGTGAAGTATCTTCGCCTCCGATGGTCAGTGATGGTGGGGGCGAAGCATTTTCTCAGGGTAGTTCGAGCTTTTGTTCGTGCTTCAGGCGATATTTTGAATTTGATCAGTTTGTGGTGATTCAATTTTTGTTTTCGTGCCTACGTGTAAATCGCGACTTGTTGAGTGAGGCGAGGTTCGCCAGTGCTCCGGTGCCGCCGTGTGCACGTGTACGGCACAAAGACCGTATCTGTGACGTTGATCAGAGTTTGTCGCGAGTCAATACTCGGGTTTGCTTGATGTTTGCTTCGGGTTTGTTATATGCTGTGCTCGTGTGAGTTATTGATGTTTTTATACTTAGTTTAAAGTTTTAACATACTGTAAAAAAAAATTAAAAGAAGAAGAAGAAGGGGTTTCAGGAGACGACTCGGGGAAGCTTGCGTGCAAATAGAAGTTACACTCGAGACTAGGTAAGTGGAGACCCGGGTTTTTGTAAACTGCAGCAATGAACTTTCAACGTGAAGCTAAGTGAAAATCTTTTTCATCAAGATTAATATTGAAATCTAAATAACCGTTAAATAGTTTTAAGTTAGAAGCTTGTTACATGTTTTTAATTCTCTTTCATTAATACTTAATGATGTTTTAGCCTTGACTTTTATTTTAACCAAGTAATTAACTTAGTTAGGTATAAAGTTAAGTAATTACTTTAAGTTAAATTTGAAACTGATTTACATCTAAGTTCGCAGTTAGTAGTATTTTGATTCTCAAAATTTAAAGAAAATTTCCTTTAAAAGTTAATTAATTTGAATAACAAATGTTAATTATTTTTAGAAGGTAATTAAGAATGATTATCAATTTAATTTTAATTAGAGTTTAGATTTCGTAACTATTACGTGTTAAGTAAAGAGTAATTGACTACTTGAGTAAATAAATAAATGATTAGTAGTTAAGTAATTAAGAATAATTAAATTATAATTAGTGTTGGATTATAAATTAATAATTGAAATAAATTATTTAAGTTAATTAATGAATGAATTAATAGTTAATTAATCAAGTAATTTAATTATGAATTAATAGTTAATTAATTAAGCAATTGATTAAGAATTAACTATTGATTAATTAAGTAATTAGCAGATAATGATTGGATAATTGAGTTTTATTGATAAATAATTAAAGATATTAATTAATGATCTGGGAACAGTTAATTAATTAATTAAAGTTAAATCACTTGATTAAGGAAGTAATTAATTAATAGTATGAAATAAAATAATTATGTAATTAAGATTTAATAGTTGATTAAGAAATGATTAATTAGACAATTTGAAATGAAATAAGTAATTATTTGTTAATTAATGATTAAGTAAACAGAGTTAAGTGGTTATCTCTCAGGTAATTAATTAATTACAAATAAGACCTAAAGATGACTACTTACGGATTGTGTATGTAGAATATCTGATTGTGATATTTATTTGATGATATTCTGTGATGCTCTATGATATGTTATGTTATATCTATGATGCTTGTATATGTTTATCTGGGATAAATGCTATGTTAATTCAATATGTCGAATTTAAACTGTTTAAGTTAATTAGACAACTTGGCCTTTAAAATGGCGTTTGGATTTCGATGAGACCGGGATCGAGTAACCAATTGATATTCCGAAAACCACATCGATCCAATTTAAACGTTAGGTCATGAATTCTGAAATGAAGATCGAGATGGTGTTTTCAGAATGCAAGGGTTATCGTCGTTGACTCTGAGGGTGTTCCAAAATGAGTGTGACGAGATAATGCCTTCGGTTTCGTTCGAACCTGGAACGAACTTGTATGGATTGAATGCTTTCAGCACATCGTCAGGCGGACGATGAGTATTCTAAGTGATATGTTCTGAAAGGTAATCGTAGCCTCAAGCCTCATCAACCGAGAATGGCTGAAACAGGGGAGATGCAGCAAGGTTAGGTGGGTCATGCCCAAGCAGGATAAGATATTTCCCCTGTCTAGATGTCCCTTTTTATTTCGGCTGTGTCGGCGGTTGCTAGCTACAACCGTGGGGTTTATCTTGTTCGGGACTGCTCAGTAAGGAATGGTTCCGACCTTGTGTTGTAGGGGGTCGGGAGTGATCCTCGGTACGGTGATCTAGGCCCCGTACTATGACGGGCGGTACCCCAGTAGCCCTGCCATTGTTGGAAATCCATTTCCATATGAGACCCTACGGTTTTGATTTGTGTTACCCACTTTTGTAGCTAGTAGCTGGAATTTAATCATGTAACAATTTTGGCTATTTTCTATTTACTTGAAAACCCTAGACACTATTATAATATCACTGGATTTCCTATGAAATCTTTTGGTTAGCGTAAGGTAAAAACTTACCCGTATTTATTTGTGGGGTGTCTTACGTGATACCTTTATTTCAAATGTTATTCAAAGTTAAACACTTTAAACCGTTTACTCATACCCATGTCTGACCCGGAGTTTATATTTTGTTTTTCATAAACTCTTGGGTACTCAAATTTTTATGAGTAGCCAAGTGATAGGTTCTGGACCTTGTTTTCTGGAGACCTTGAAGCAGGAGTTTCCAGACGTATGTAGCTATCTACCTAGTTTCGCTGTGTTGGTTGATGTATGCTGTATCTCTGATGAATATAGTGGCAGATGTATGTATGTATGTCATGTGTATTGATATTGTATAACTCTGATATATGTAAAACTATGTAATAGTTATGTGATATATTATATTTGGTTCCATTCCGCTGTGAGATCCTGATGTTGTTGTTCTTTCTTTCTCTTTCTTTTCTATTTCTATCCCTTTCTTTTCTTAATGATGATACATCTTTTTGGTATTAGAAGGGCGGATCGTCACAGTTGGTATCAGAGCGTAGGTTGGTGATAACCTTGGCTCTGGTAGGAATTACTCATAGAATAGAGTTTGTAGAACTCTAAAATGAGTTTGAGTGTATTAATAGATATGAGCGCGCATTTGTTAGTGAACATAAAATTGTTTTTATATTGTGATGACTTATCTGTTGAGTGTCTATGGATTCTAGTCGATGTGTGGGACGTCATTTCATCGATAGGGATTTCTAAACTCTTAAACAAGGTAGACCAACACAGTATTGTTTTTAAAGTAGGGTAAATGAAATAATTTTATCCAAAATTATATTTTATCATAAAATAAATATTTTTCTGAAATTATTATATATATATTTGGATGTTTGGTTGTTAATACTATAGTTGAATAAAAATTTAAAATTTGAGTGGTTTATAACCAAATAAAATTGTTTAAGTATGATTTTAAATAAAAAGGAATATAATTAGAATTAGATTAAACTAGAATTTAAGTCTCGAGAATTTAAAAGGTGTTTAAATGAATTTAAACAAAAGGATTTGGAAATTTGAAATCTTAGGAATGTTTGAAACGTTTTTCCAAAGATTTGAAGGCAATAATGGAGTATTGTTTTGGAAAATGTTGTTGAATGGAAATTATTTTGGGAGGAAATTGTGAAAGTAAGGAAGCACTGAAATCACTTTAGTCGTTGGAAAATAATCCTGATGATGATGGTTACATCATCAGTATTCATTTTCGAGTTTCTAAAGTGATGGATTGCTACCAGGATAGTTGGTCATGATATTGTTTGGGCTTGTTGGGTATACAAGTTGTTTTAGAAATTTCAAAAGGGAAAATTCGTTTTGGTGGAAACAAGTATTTGGAATTTGGAAATTTGATTTGATATACCAAGTGGGTATGTGTAGTTATCATTTCCAAATGGTTTTGGAAATGAAAGCCAGGCAATTGAATTCTGAGGAATTCTATTTAAATAATGTGAAAAGTTTAAATGAATCAACTATTGAACTTATAAAGTAAAGTTAAGATTAATAAGAGGAAATTGGGAATTTTGATCCGGGAATTAAAATTTTATTTAAGTAAATGAAAGTAAAGAAAATATATTTGAATTTAACCTGAGATAAGTTAGATAAAATTGACGTTGAAATTAAATTTAAATTGAACTAAATTGGAAGGTAAAATAATTGTAATGGTGAAATGAAAATTTATACCTTAAGATAGTAAGTGTTATATATATATATATATATATATATATAATCTGAAATTGTGATTATAAGATGAAATGACTCAAATGAGAAATATAAGCTTTTAAGTAAATAAATAAGTTTGGAACTCATATAGTGAGTAATAAAATTTAAAAGAATGGCAAGTAGCTAAATTTAACTGAAGTTGAGTTGGAATAAAACTGAATTTAAATGAATTCAATCGAGTTACAGATAATTTTGAATGGAATAAAATTCTTATGTAAATAAGTAAATATAAACCAAGTAAGTATTGAATTGGATTAAATTAGTATTGGAGTGAGTTGTAAACAAATCTAATTCAGGCATAAATTGAATGACCTTATCATAAATAAATTCAATAATGAGTTGTTAATGTAAATTAAAATTTAAGAATAGATAAAAGAATAAACTAATCAAATAAATTAGCAAATAGGTGGAATTTGATTAAAGGAAAATCAAATCAAAGATTTAAATGTAAATTGGTGGAATAGAATAAACTTAAGTTATTGGTTGGAACAGTTTGAAGGAAATAAATAACTTAGGTAAATTGTGAGATAATTATTTAAAATATTGGTTGTCAAGTTTAATAAAATGGTTTGGAATAAATTTAAGATTGTTATAAAGTTTAAGTAATTATTTATTCACAATAATATTGTCAAATTGCATAAGAAAATGGGTTGTTTGAAGTAAATAAGATTAGATAAAATTCTATGAATTATTAGAACCAAAATAGGATGATTTTGAAATCAATTGAAATGAATATGAGTTTGTTTTGCTTAAATGGATTACATATAAGCAAGTAAGTTGTAAATCACTACTAAAAGGAATGGTTTGAGAATTGGTTGGAAGTAATTATAATAATTGTTGAAACTATACATATGTGCTTATGAAAATATGTAATGCTATATAAGCATAATGCTATAAACTTCTTATATATTTATATCTCTTGTTAAATTGAAAAGTCTCCTTTGTACGGATATTTCCAAAAAAAATTGGGAATTAGAAATTAAAAATATAAAAACCTTAACAACAAAACGATTTCAAATTGGAGATTGAAATAAATTAATGGATGAAACTAATATAAAATAATGATAGGGATTAGTTATAAATGGAAGATAGTCAATGAAATTCAATATTCAGAATTGAAGATAAAATTGAATTCACATGAAATTGGAAATTCAGATTTAAAACAAGAGGATATAAAGGCTAAAGTGGTAGAATAACAATATAAGAGTATATATATAATGCTTATATTAAACTTAAGAAATGAAGAGTGAAATTCTTAAGTAAATATGATACTGAGAAAATTATTCCAAGTGGATAGAAATCAAAATAATGTGAATAAAAGAAAATTGATATAGTTGACAATCAATGGATATAAATACGTAGGATGTACGTATATTATTTTATTCGCATGACAATTTGATCTAGATTCGAGCACAGAATTTCGAGATAGTTATATATCGATCCGAGTTGGGATTTTTCACTCGATTTTCGACGACGAACCATGGATATGGATTTTGATTGATTCAGGAAATTCTCTATCATATTTGTGACTATGCAAGGAGAATGACAGTTTCTGATCAAGAAACCAGATCTGAGTCCGCACTAGGAAGTTGGGTGAACGATACTAGTTCGGAAGAGAAATTGTGTGATCGAGCGAGTGATCGGATTTGATATTGCGTACGAATGGTATATGTACATCGTACGTGCTTGATTGAATAGAAACTGAAATTCTGTAAAGAAGTCAATAAAATTTGGAAAGAGTTAATACTGTAGATTTCAGTATTGAATTGCCAGAATGGATATCTGGAATTCATTGTGTATTCCATATGTCCCATCTAAGGAAATTTGTTCATGATTCATCATTTGTTGTAAAACCGGTAGTTCAGGGATTGGGAAGTCGAATCAAATTTGACTGTGGTCAGGAATCCTGTTCGGATTGTTGATCATCGAGAGACAACTCTGGATAATTTTAGGAAAGCTTATCCGGATTCGTGTTCGGATAACTAGTGATGTTTGTTAGGATAGACTGTTTGGTTATTTGTTAATGTAGGAAGGACATCTATGTTTGAATGATTGGCATAACAGCTTTTAAGTTATCTTTGATTTAAATTTCGGGGACGGAATTCTTTTAAGGGGTAGGAATGTAACAACCCTGGATTTTGGCCCTGTTTATTTTAATTTAATTTAATTAAATAAAAAGTAGCTTGATCATCTTAAAATGAATATGATTTTGGAAGTAACTGCTATTTGTTCATATGGATGGGTATTTAAAAAAAAGGAAATTGGATTCTGGGAATTAAAAATTAAAAATCTCTTGATAATATTTACAATAAAATTTATCTTATATAATTTAATTAAAATACTTTACTTTGTTTATATTTAGTATAAAATAATACATATAGATAATAATGGTTGAAAATTCCAAAATAAAAATTTCTTAACAATATTTTAATAAAATTACGTTCTATAATTAAATTAGAATCTTTTACATTGCTAACATATGATAAATAAATACATATGGATAATAGTGTCTAAAATAAGATCAAAGTCTAAAAATATGAAATATAAAATAATCAAAATATAAAATATAAATATAAATAAATAATTAAACTCATGAATCTAAGTTTGATATTGATTGTCAAATACAAAATATTGATAGTAAAGTACAAATAGGAATAAATATAAATATAAGCAAGTAAACTATATTGAAAATAACTTAAACATTGAAAGTTAGAATGAAAATAAAAGAAAAAAAAGATTAAATAATTTTGTTAAACATACAACATAACTTTAAAAATCACTAAGAAAATTAAAATGAAAACCCAACACATATGAGTGGAAACTATTCAAACTAGAAATGAATAAAACATACAATTAGAAGTTAAACAAGGCCAAGTGTATAAACTACCATCTGAAATTATATATGTTCATAAACTAACAAAACAACTTATCTTTATTCTAAAGACCAAAGTCAAAGTATAAAAGAAAAAAAAACATAGCATAAATCAATACCTGACAGAAGTGCATGTGAATCAACTATTTGGACTAAAAGTAATAAGGAAATGCTTACATACAAAATAAGGCTTCAATTGCAAGCCAAGTAATTGCCTGCAAATATATGTCTGCATACAATATTTATGTGCAGATAAACATAATAAGTATGTAAACATATTTGGCAAACGAAAACATGTACTTGCTATCTTCTCGGCCAACAATTTTGTCATTTCAAAATATTATAAAAATCTGTTTATAAAAGTAGGAACTGACCAGATATTGCCTTCCTCTATTCAACTGTTGTTTTCAATATATTTGTATGCATCTTTATTTAGTTCGTTCAGTCAAAATAATTAGCAAACCTGAGACAAAGAAAGAAAAAAAGGGGCAAGTTCAAAAATTTAAGTTCAATAGCAAAACAGATTCAAGTTTGCAGTTTCAAACTTTAGTTTCAAGCAACTAGGCTTCAAAACATTCATGCTTACTGATTTACAGGGATGTTCTGGTGAGTAAACTTGATTTTAGAAAAAAGGCTTTAAGTTTATTTAAATAAGTTCAAGATTTTTTGAAATTTTGGATTATATGTGCTCAAATTTGAATATATGTTGTGATGCTCTGTTGTGATGCTCTGTACTCCACTAATAAACTATACAGGTCGTATATTTGCTTCCATGTTCAATTTACACTCATCCAATCATTATTGTGCTTAAAGATTGTAACTAAAACAAGATGGTAAGCTTAAAATAAGATTTTTTTTTAGGGTTTCTTTCAAGCTCACCACTGCAATATTGATGTACAGATAAATTAAGTGATCATTGATAATATTCGAATGTTGCAAAATGTTGATTCAAGATTGTATATTGAATCTATACTGCAAATTATAATTTTTACAACAAAAAATCAAGATTTATAGATTGATATTTAAATAGTAGTTTGTAAATAGACAAAAATTGTATTTTGCAAAGTCCTAGTTATTGATTCAATTTAAATTGTTGAAATTTGATTTGGAGGTAGTTCGAACATACAAGATGTTGGGAAAAATACTGAATAATTTTTCAGATTCTAGAATTTGTCGAACGAAGGCAAATTAGGGCTTGAGTTTTGGTTTTTTCATGTCCATAACATAGTGGTGTTCGGCCTCTTCGCGTGATCGAGTTGATCGCGATTCTGAGGGGTGTTAGGAGAGGATGTGGACGAGGCATAGGTGAAGTATCTTCGCCTCTGATGGTCAGTGATGGTGGGGGCGAAGCATTTTCTCAGGGTAGTTCGAGCTTTTGTTCGTGCTTCAGGCGATATTTTGAATTTGATCAGTTTGTGGTGATTCGATTTTTTTTTTCGTGCCTATGTGTAAATCGCGACTTGTTGAGTGAGGCGAGGTTCGCCAGTGCTCCGGCGCCGCCGTGTGCACGTGTACGGCACGAAGACCGTATCTGTGATGTTGATCAGAGTTTGTCACGAGTCAATACTCGGGTTTGCTTGATGTTTGCTTCGGGTTTGTTATATGCTGTGCTCGTGTGAGTTATTGATGTTTTTATACTTAGTTTAAAGTTTTAACATACTGTAAAAAAAATTAAAAGAAGAAGAAGAAGGGGTTTCAGGAGACGACTCGGGGAAGCTTGCGTGCAAATCGAAGTTACACTCGAGACTAGGTAAGTGGAGACCCGGGTTTTTGTAAACTGCAGCAATGAACTTTCAACGTGAAGCTAAGTGAAAATCTTTTTCATCAAGATTAATATTGAAATCTAAATAACCGTTAAATAGTTTTAAGTTAGAAGCTTGTTACATGTTTTTAATTCTCTTTCATTAATACTTAATGATGTTTTAGCCTTGACTTTTATTTTAACCAAGTAATTAACTTAGTTAGGTATAAAGTTAAGTAATTACTTTAAGTTAAATTTGAAACTGATTTACATCTAAGTTCGCAGTTAGTAGTATTTTGATTCTCAAAATTTAAAGAAAATTTCCTTTAAAAGTTAATTAATTTGAATAACAAATGTTAATTATTTTTAGAAGGTAATTAAGAATGATTATCAATTTAATTTTAATCAGAGTTTAGATTTCGTAACTATTACGTGTTAAGTAAAGAGTAATTGACTACTTGAGTAAATAAATAAACGATTAGTAGTTAAGTAATTAAGAATAATTAAATTATAATTCGTGTTGGATTATAAATTAATAACTGAAATAAATTATTTAAGTTAATTAATGAATGAATTAATAGTTAATTAATCAAGTAATTTAATTATGAATTAATAGTTAATTAATTAAGCAATTGATTAAGAATTAACTATTGATTAATTAAGTAATTAGCAGATAATGATTGGATAATTAATTTTTATTGATAAATAATTAAAGATATTAATTAATGATCTGGGAACAGTTAATTAAGTAATTAAAGTTAAATCACTTGATTAAGGAAGTAATTAGTTAATAGTATGAAATAAAATAATTATGTAATTAAAATTTAATAGTTGATTAAGAAATGATTAATTAGACAATTTGAAATGAAATAAGTAATTATTTGTTAATTAATGATTAAGTAAACAGAGTTAAGTGGTTAACTCTCAGGTAATTAATTAATTACAAATAAGACCTAAAGATGACTACTTACGGATTGTGTATGTAGAATATCTGATTGTGATATTTATTTGATGATATTCTGTGATGCTCTATGATATGTTATGTTATATCTATGATGCTTGTATATGTTTATCTGGGATAAATGCTATGTTAATTCAATATGTCGAATTTAAACTGTTTAAGTTAATTAGACAACTTGGCCTTTAAAATGGCGTTTGGATTTCGATGAGACCGGGATCGAGTATCCAATTGATATTCCGAAAACCGCATCGATCCAATTTAAACGTTAGGTCATGAATTCTGAAATGAAGATCGAGATGGTGTTTTCAGAATGCAAGGCTTATTGTCGTTGACTCTGAGGGTGTTCCAAAATGAGTGTGACGAGATAATGCCTTCGGTTTCGTTCGAACCTGGAACGAACTTGTATGGATTGAATGCTTTCAGCACATCGTCAGGCGGACGATGAGTATTCTAAGTGATATGTTCTGAAAGGTAATCGTAGCCTCAAGCCTCATCACCCGAGAATGGCTAAAACAGGGGAGATGCAGCAAGGTTAGGTGGGTCATGCCCAAGCAGGACAAGATATTTCCCCTGTCTAGATGTCCCTTTTTATTTCGGCTGTGTCGGCGGTTGCTAGCTACAACCGTGGGGTTTATCTTGTTCGGGACTGCTCAGTAAGGAATGGTTCCGGCCTTGTGTTGTAGGGGGTCGGGAGTGATCCTCGGTACGGTGATCTAGGCCCTGTACTATGACGGACGGTACCCCAGTAGCCCTGCCATTGTTGGAAATCCATTTCCCTACGAGACCCTACGGTTTTGATTTGTATTACCCACTTTTGTAGCTATTAGCTGGAATTTAATCATGTAACAATTTCGGCTATTTTCTATTTACTTGAGAACCCTATACATTATTATAAGATCACTGGATTTCCTATGAAATGTTTTGGTTAGCGTAAGGTAAAAACTTACCCGTATTTATTTGTGGGGAGTCTTATGTGATACCTTTATTTCAAATGTTATTCAAAGTTAAACAACTTTAAACCGTTTACTCATACCAGACCCATGTCTGACCCGGAGTTTATATTTTTTTTTTCATAAACTCTTGGGTACTCAAATATTTATGAGTAGCCAAGTGATAGGTTCTGGACCTTGTTTTCTGGAGAGCTTGGAGCAGGAGTTTCCATACAAGTCTGTTCCGAGTTCAAGCAGAACCGAAGGCACTTCAAAAGAAGCCCTTGCAATCCGGGTATTCACAATCCCGATTGAATTTCCCATCACAAAGGAAATCTCCATACCGTAGCTAACGGTGCAGAGACAATCGATAGGTCATCCTATCGTTTGCACAAATACCCGGTCTTCAATGCTATCCATTACGTCGTATCACTATTCCGAATGGGTAATCCGAATAATGAGCGCAATAATTTAAAAATAAGTGTAGCATTCAATTTGAACCAATTCACAACAAATAGTCATTCAAAGGTCAATATTGATAGTCGGTTATTTAACTATCAATCAATATTCACAACATCACCCGATTTCAAATAATTTAGCAAATTATTTATTTCCAAAAATATCTTTACAAGATATAATTTCACACTTCAACTGTTTGAAAACAAATTTCAAATCATTTTCCACCTTTCAATCTTTGGAAACAAATTTCAAATCAATTTCCTTAAACGGAAACACTTCCAAATATTTATCCATTTTCAATTAAAAATGGTTCATTTAGATCAATCAAATAAATCCTTACCGATTTATTTTAAACTTACGTTCCAAATCCGTAAATTTATTTCCACACTTCAAAATAAATCAATATTTATTTTTAAACAAATTTCCCTTTCTTTTATAAATTCCATAGTGAATTTACCTTTTCAAAATATCTATGAATATATGATTTCCAAATCGATTTCTAATATTCATTTTCAATTTATCTTTAAAAGATAAAATCTCAAAACATTCACTTTATATTGGAAAAACATTTCCATACTTATCTAATAATAAGTAATTCACAAATCCATTTATTTTCAACATTTGGAAAATATTCAATATACTTGAATCACAATTAAGTATATATTTATTCTTTAAGGAAAACATTCTCTTAAACAAATTTATTTGAGTCAAAACGAATGTTGCGTAAAACATCATTACGACAACCTAAAACCACTAGTATAGGGATTCAAACTTAAAATAGATATATAAATCCCAATACTATATAAAACATTTCCTTTCGGAAATCATTTACTATAACAACAGTGTTATAGTCCACCATTTCCTTCTATTTCTCGAAAACGTCTATTTCAACAATGAATGTTGAAATCTATGGTTTTGATACTTTATATATTTTAAAACATCTTTAAATCGTTTTAATTCTATTTAAAATATCACTTTCCCAAAATATTTCTTTAATATATTATTCACTGTCCAAAATCGTGAATATATTTCCTTAACCAATTTCAACATTTATACATATTTTATTTAAAGGATTATCCACTGTCCAAAATCGTGGATATATTTCCTTTAATAAGCTATAATAATTAAACTTATTAAAATAAGTCGATTTCAGATTTATAAAACAACATTAATAAATTCCATTTATATTTTATAACAACTTCAACTTATAAAATCACTTTATTTACAAATTCTATCTATATCCCATTTACACGCCAAAATCCCATTTATAAGTTAATTACTTATAAATCTTTTATTTTCCAAAATCTATTCATTTTATAACTTCACAATTTATAAATCTATAGATTTCATCCACTTATGAAATCCATTTATACTTCATTTTTAACACTTATAAAAGCTTGTTTTATAATTCCAATATTTTAAATTTATAAAAATCAATTTTATAAATCTTTTATATAAATCGTTTATAATAATTCAAAAATCCAAATTTAAACCATTTTATAAATTAATCAACTACTTATTTCAAAAAAATCACATTTTGGTTATATTTCACAAAAAACATAATTTTTATAACATAAAAATTTAAACGTTTATTTATTTAAAATGAATCAAAAACAAAATTAAAATTTATTATGAATTCTCAACTTAAATTTTCAAAAATCAAATTTTATTTATTTTCGGCATCTAACGATACCAAAACATATTTGGCTAAAATTTAGCCTTTAACGATTCCAATCACAAAGATAATCACGCAGATTATAAATAGATCAATAAATAGATCAGCACACAACATTGAGACAAATTTAAATGTTTGAGGAATCCAGTTGGATACCTCCAACCCGTTTCTCTACATCCAAAGACGTTAGCACAATACCAATTCCGCTTTGAGACGGAATATCGCTGTATATGGGATTTATAAAATATTATCCGCTATTATGCGGCGCAATAGGGTCTCATCCGCTATATAATGCGGAACTCAACTCCAAATACATATATAATACCAATTCCACACAAGTTGGAATTATCGTGGTATATGTTTTTAATAAATAACATCCGCTTAATATACGGCGTATAGGGTCTATTTCAATACAACGGATAATAACTATCATCCAATCACACAATCAAGCAATTTTAAATTTAACTATTTAAAATTTAAATCGAAACAATTCGATTGAGTGAGAAGTTCTCACCTTGAGTTTCCGATAACAGTTGTAACGTTTTATTTCGAATTACCTAAAATTTTCACTAGCTCCAAATGATTCCAAACCAGCTCCATTGCGCAGTGCTCGACAAAAAGATTGCAACGCAATTCGTTTCGTGCAATTCCGATCTCGTATGACAAAGTTATACACTTTTAAACACCGTACAATTTATAATACAAAATTTAATAAAAATTTTATTATATTTTTCAACCTAAACAATCAGGGCCACACGTTTTTTTTGAATTGCAAATCAGGCCATTCGGCCCCCTTCTCCCTCCCCATGTTCGTTTGCAGGTCCAAAGAACCCACGACCGCCGCATTTTCTTGAATTTTCGCGGCTACACCTTGAAGTTTGAAGACGATCGACCTCCATCGTTGCGAAGCTCCACGCGAGTGCCTCCATCGGCCAAAGGGAGGTAGAGCTCGGCCCTCCCTGTTGCTCGAGAAACGTGAAAGAACACACACGTTCAAATGATGATTGTCGTTGATTCGTTAAGCTATTTTCGATCAACTCCGTATGGGTCTAAAGCTCTTGCGATCCTCTACACTTTTCATGTTGAAAGTTTCTTGAATTAACTTGTGGATTGAAAGGAAAATGAAGAAGAATGAAATCAATTTCTGGCCTTTGAATTTGCAAACGACGGCCAGCCCTAACTAGGGTTTCTTTTGTGAAAATAATGAGGGTAAGGGTCCTTTTATAGAAAACCGACGAACATATTCATCTCCAATTTTTCGAACTCCAAATCTCGCGCGGTGACTGGCGTTTCTAGGTTAACCCTGCGTTCCAGACTCAATGGAATAGGTTTCGGAGGCTAATTCGATCATATGTGCGAGTTACGGAAATAAATGATCAAATTTATGTTAAACCGATTAAACCAATTTCCTATGCGTTTTGGCTTGCCCCGGACAAACGTTAAATCCGATTGACATGAAATTTGAAATCTTACAATAATTTGATATTATGGATCCGATGAAACTGGTTTCCTCGAAACCCGAGACTGTTTGAAAAATGGCTATTTTCACTAGTCGATTAAATATTAAAATATTCAATTTTCACAAATTAACTTTAAATTCAATTTTAAAAGTTCACAAACATTGTAACGACCCGCCTTTTTGGACAATTTAAACGGACGATCAAATACACATGTCGATTCCAAACCATTCAAAAGGGCAGATGGTTATTGAGGTAAATAAGAAAAGAAAAGAAAGAGAAATAAAGGAAATGAAACAACACAGAATCTCGCAGCGGAACGATAAAATATAATAGTCAAATAAACAGTTCATGAAGCTGTTTACTATACTTTGACAATTATTTATACAACATTTATCAGAGTTATACATATACAACAGAACAATTAAAATAATGCAGCAGATAGCATGATGCAAGGGTAATAATAGTAATAGTATACCAAATCTTCGTCTTCATCCTCCAGAATAGATCTTCAAAAATCTGAAAAACTCAGGACTGACCCGAGCGTAATGAAAAGACAAAACACTCGAGTCAGGACTAAAATATCCTTATGAAAGTTAAATCAATCGTAAATAAATATGAGTGTAACGGCGTCAAAGATGTTTACGGGGTTTGACATCTCTTATCCAGTGTCAACGTGCGCGCAATAACTCAAGAGATGTTACGAGATTTTCCATCTCTTAAGGATCCGTTAAACTATCTACTATGTAGTAATGTACGCTAAGTAGATAATGCCTATCAGTAATATAAAGTATCAAAATAGCGTTAAGGCGTTACCATAATCCCCCTTAACACATTTTTATAATGCCATAGTCTGTACAGCACCGTAAGCCCCACCGTAAACTGGTGGTTATCAGAGGGTACTCCATAGGAATAACACAAAACATAACGTAGTGGTCGCGAATAGGATAATCAGTATGACAAGGTACATGAGGCGATACCAACTAGGATACTAGTAGTTGCGTGATCCGGACTGATGTTGAGCATAGCCAGCAGCTACCCCAACACCGCGAAAGAACACTCCCAAATCAAGGGGTGCACCCAAATCGAATCACAAATGTAATAGATATGGTATCGAAGAAGTGTGTCCGCTAGAGATGGCGCACCTCAATGGCCCGGCGCGACTCCTGTTTTAGTAATGTCAGGGGTCATCCAATAATCGTTCTCTTTCTTCAGTCAACGCGTTCACCAAACCATCCACTTCATTCTGGATCAACACTCCGCGTATAATAGTTATTAAAGTGGTTTTCGGTATCGACAGAGAGTATGTCCATATCCGATCCGGGTCTCTTTAATAATTACGTATTATTACACTGGTGGCTCTTTTACATTTCAAATCGATTCATAATTGATATCATAATATCATATTCGCTTCAAAAAATCAAATCCATTTCAAATATCATCGTATCTATTCAAATGTAAGATTTCGTTTCAAAAATCATTTTCGCCTCAATATCTCATTTCGATTTCAAAATCATTTCGAATTTCAATTTAGGTTGCAACTTCATCTAATCCAATTCGTATTCAAATTCAAGATTTAAACATAAAAATTTCACCTTATTAACCAGCTTGAAATTTTTAGAAAATAGTTTAAGTAGTTTAAAAGTAGTTTTAAATAATTAAAATAGTAAAAGATACTTAAAATCTAAAATGGATTTAAAATAGATAAATTAGTTTAAAATAATTTAAAATGGGTTAAGTAGATTTAAAATAGATTAAAATAATTTAAGTATTCAAATATGCTTTATATAACTGAGTAATTTGGAAAACAAATAAAACAGCTTCAAAACCGAACCCATTTCAATTATAACTTCCCAATTTAAAACAATTTCAATTTCCCTGCTACCGATTCAATTTCGATGCAAATCAACATCAACTTTGACTTCCAATTTATTCAATTCTACTTTCACCTTCAATTAATTCAATTTCAATTTTATATCGATTTGGAGCTTGATTTTCAAAATATCAATTTATAACACTTAACAAAATTGTCCTACAATATTCAAATTTAAATCCCAATTACAAATATGATTTAATTTCAAGCTCAATTCAAAATATCATTTTTATACGCTTTTACTTAGTAATACTCGAAGCTCGAAATAATGTTCAATCTTTAAAACAAATAAATTTTAGAAATTCAATCATATCCCAATTTTTAATTTCAAAGTCTCAACTTAAATTATTTAACAATTTCTTTTAACCAAAATTTATTTCAACATTTCAAACTCAATTTTGCGATAAGTTCGATTTCTATAAATTGATTTTATTTACAACTTTTAAATCAAACATTTAAATGAATTTCAAATCAACGATTTTAAAAATTATTAATTTAGCCAATCCGGTGTCCGTATATAATTTTCTATCCTATGGCCAAGTAATTATTTATTTCAATTAAATGTCAGGGATGAATATATATCACTTAAACCAATCACAGTGTCATAAGTATGTATAACAGGATATATATAAGGAAATAAACATCCAAACATTTAAATATCAACCAGTAGCATCCATCAAAATACATCATCCAATAGACAATACAATTCATGGCAATTTCATAGTTATCAATGTCAGGTAATTTAATCGCAATTCAATTTTAATTTCAATTTAACTGTCAACTTAATTTTCAACGATTAATTCAAATGACAATCTATACGACAATTAAATTTTATCAAACAATGACAAATAAAATCATAACACTTCATAATGTCAAATTTAACTAGTATAAAGATATTCAGTACGTTGTGAGCGTTATAAAACACTCACCTTGATTTCAATGTAGTTCCAGCGTTTTATTTCGAATAAAATTAAACGAGCGTTTAATTTTACCCAAAATTTTCACTAGCTCCAAACGACTCCAATCGAATTCCATTGCAAAAAGATCGTCGATACGATTCCAACGCAAAAACTTTTGTGCGTTTTCGACCTCGTACGTAAAAGTTATGGCAGTTTAAAGATCATACAGATTATTATATACAGATATTTACAACTTTATTTTCAATTTTGAACCTTAGATAATCACAGCCGTTCATCCCCATGCCCTTGGATCCAGGCCGCACCCTTCATCATCTCCAACACGTATGCTCCAGTAAACGAACGCGTACACGAACCCAATGCCGCCTATATGCCCTAACGGCCACGCCACCCTCCATCGTTTTTAGCTCGACCAACCAGTACCATCTTGTAGCTCATGCTCGACTCCACAATCACCAGAAGCAAGGTGAAGCTCAGCGTCCCCTAGAGCATGAATTTTGATGATGAACGGCCGGCGATCGCGGCCCCGTAGCTCCCACATTGTCGCTCCAGTTTCGATCGTAGCCGTTGGATCTCTGGATCTCCTTGCCCTCTTCGATGTTGTAGTTGACAACTTTGCGTAAATGCCGACGGATTGGAGGGAAATTGGAGGAGATGGGGACGAAATTCTGGCCGTGGGTTATAATAAGATGCGGCCGGCCCCTGTAACCCTAGGGCTTGAGTTTGTTTGCAAAAGTGAATGTTAAAGGTGCTTATATAGAAAATTTACGAAACACTATTCACTCCGAATTTTTGAACTCCGATTTACGCGCGGTGATCGGCGTTTCTAGGGTTTACCCCGCGTTCCGGACAAAATGGAACAGGTTTCGGAAGCTAATTCGATCATCTGAGCGAGTTACAGCAATAAACGATCAATTTTAAATTAAACCGATTAAACGAATTTCTATGCGTTTTGGCTTGCCCCGGACAAACGGTAAATCCGATTGACATGAAATTTGAAATCTTACAATAATATCACGTTACGCATCCGATGAAACTTGTTTCGTCGAAATCTGAGACAGTTTGAAAAATGGCTATTTTAACTCGTCAATTGAATATTAAAATATTTAATTTTCAAAAATTTACTTTTAGTTCGATTTTAAAAGTTCTATAACGTCATTCTAACTTTAATATGATAAAATAAAAAATTTACAAATCATTTTTTTAATCATATTAAGCCCGTTATTCAATTACCCAATAAATTCCAATTTGAAAATTTTATTAACTCTATTATAATCCCAATATAACTTACATTCACTTTGGAAACCAATTTGAATCATATTAAATCAAATTTCAATTATTCACTCTATTTTCATATTAAATTTCAATATCAAATTAATCATATCGAATTCGAAATTTAATTATTCAATAAATTCCAAATATTAAATTTAAACAATTTTATTATTCTTGAATCACTATCTTTTGAGATATTCAAAAATGAACTTAAAAATCTAACTTTTGAAACGAATCAAAATTATAGAACAACCATTTCCATTATACGGTTATTCAATTCCCATTATTAAATTATTCAATAAATTCCAAATATTAAATTTAAACAATTTCGATTATCCAATAATTCATTATCTTTTGAAATATTGAAATTGAACTTATAAGATTCAACTTTTAAGACCAATTCACAATTTAGAACACTATTTTCATTTTACAGTTATTCAATTATTCAATAATTTTTAAATATTTAATTTAAACAATTTACCTGTTCAATATTCAATATGTGATTTAAATAGATTTTACTTATCAATCAATTACTCTATTATACCCAATGGATTCAACATTTATTATTATTCCAAACGACTTACAAATATTTTTTCTAACACTAAATCACGAAATCTTATTAAATTAGCTATTTTAATTATCGAAAATTTATGGGTCGTTACAAACATTGTTCTAACTCCAATATGATTTAATATAACTTTATAAATCATTTTTAATCACATTAAACCCAAATTCCAATTATTTACGAAATTTCAAATATTAAATTGCCGATTTAATTATCCAATTAAATCTAAATATTTGAAAAATAAATTATTCGACTTACAAATTTTTTACTTGTTGATATTTAGAATGAATTAAATATCTGAATTTCAAATGACAGAAATTTTGGGTCATTACAAACTTCCCCCCTAAAAGAATTTCGTCCTCGAAATTACCAAGTAAGAAAAAAGTTTTGAAATCCATTAACTTTTCAAAACAAACCGTTCAAATTTGATTTACAAATCTCTTAAGTGTTTAACTTTTTCAAAAATTCAATAATTAAACTTCTTACAAAATATTTACTAAGTTTTCAAATCATTATATAGTTATCTTTTCAAAATAAACTATATCGTTTAACCTTTATAAATCAAATTCAAACTTTTAGTTTTCAAAAGTTTCCCGAAATTTCCCGATTCTAACGCCTTAAATTTTAGAAAATTTCACCATAACCTCCTTTGTACGGAGGAGCTTTTACAATATCACAATAGATATAAATATGTATACATCGACCCACACGGTCAGAAAACAGAAAAACGGTTCATATTTCCTATTTTTATTGCGTAGGCGTACCTTTTTTGCATTTTTAAGCAAAGCAGTTATTAATTTAGCATTTTGCGCAACCCAAATCCTGCTAACGGTAGCCCCGGTACCTGTACTTACTCAATATAAACACGTAAGTGACATATATAAGAAGTTATTAACATTTTACTCTTTTAAACAACTACAACACATGCATATTAAAAGAATGCATACTAAACAAGGTTTATAAACAACTTATATGATTTCAACATTACTTGTAATTGTTTACAACCAATTCATATACAGCGACATTCGATTATTCATTTTCAATTAGTTTACATTCACTAATTTACGTTCACATTTGTTCACTTTCAATTCAAACCAATTTCCATTAAATTTAAATTTACTTAACTTCCAATTTGAATTTAATTGCTTTAGCTTTCAATTTTATTCATTCAATTGCATATGGATTTCTATTCAATCAATTAACAATAATCTAACAACCAATGTATATTCAACACAACCAAATTTATTCACTTCACATTCAACATTCATATTCACTTTGTTTACCTTCAATTTGGTTCAACATTCAATTATCCTTAAATGAATTAACACTTATATCCATTATTCTATATTAATTCATTACATTCGATTGATTAATATTCAATCCATTAGTTCAATTACTAATTTATTTTACAAATAAAGTTGAATCTCCTTTAAATTCA
The DNA here is from genome assembly GCA_030765085.1 of Allium cepa. Classification (NCBI taxonomy): domain Eukaryota; kingdom Viridiplantae; phylum Streptophyta; class Magnoliopsida; order Asparagales; family Amaryllidaceae; genus Allium; species Allium cepa. Next base: position 959,777,772 of record CM060935.1, read on the forward strand.
TATTCATTTAATTCACTTTATTAATTTGCTTCGATACCAAAATCAATTTCATTCAGCATTACTTAAGTTATATTCCTTTTAAACATCATTTGTTTAACTTAACTAAAATTTCCATTTCAACAACATATCTAATCCAATTAAAATCCAATTCAAATTCCAACTTTAAAGTAAATTCTATTTAACTTTTACCAAAGTCAATTTTATCACTTATTCAGATTCATACTTCGTTTTGCTTAACAAAGTTGTTTAAACATCTTAATAATTGGTTTTACTTACATCTTCACATTTAATAAGTTATACATCTTATTATTCATCTTCCAAATCTGATTTAATTTATTTAACTTCCTTTAGTTAAATTTCACATCATATATTTTATCATACCAATTCAAATTTATTTCAACTTTACGAAAGTTAAAATCTTTATTATCTCATATTATAAGTTCAAAACTTGATAACTTATATTCATCAATTTCAACTTGAATTTTAATCTCAAATTTGTTTGTCACAACAAAATTCAATTTCAATTAACTATGGTAGCAAACCCATCACACAGAAACTCGAAAATGATACTGATGATCCTGTAGTCATCACCCTTATTATTTCCCAACAACAGTAGTGAATCCAGTGCTTTAAAATTCTTTCAAAAATTTCGTTTATTTATAAATCACATTTATAAATCTTGCTTATATAATTTCACTATTTCCCTTTACTTATACAAGATTATTCCACAATTGTAAATCATTTCAATTAAAATTCTATACGTATACAATTGTTGCTTTTATATAATTTACTCTTTCACAATTGTTGTTTTTATTCAAATTATTCGAACAACTTTGATTTATTTATATATTTCCTTACATTTTCAACAATTCAAACAATTCAATTTTACATACACTTTGATAATTCTGAAAAATTATTCCTTTATATATAAAATACAATCGAGGTAAAATTATTTCATTTACCCAATTTAAAATGACACTATGTCGGTTAATCTCATTTAAGAGTTTAGAAACCCCTATCGACGACAGTTAGCTAGACTGCACCGACCAGAATCTATAAAAAATCAACTGATAAGTCAACACAATACAAAACAATTTCATATTCACTAACAAATACGCTCTCATATTTATTATTACACTCAAACTCATTCTAGAGTACTACTGACTCTATCTCTAATGAGTAATACCCAACAGAGCCAAGGTTTGTCACTTAACCATATGCTCTGATACCAAATGTAACATACGCGATTTTGTCGGGATCCGAAGGTCGGCATTCTTACGTCCACTGTATCAAATGCCGTATAATCGAATGTCGAAAAACCGAATTGTTAGGGTTAAAAAGAAGAGGTAGAAAAAAAGATAGAAGAAATAAGGAAACAGAACAGAAACAATATCAGAATCTCACAGTCGCAGCGGAACAACATATAATAGATAAATGAATAATCTTTAAAACAAAGAACTATATCAGTTATTACATTACATCATCATCAGAGTGTACAACAACAATATACAATACAACAAACAATGGACAGTTATACAAACATGTCCCTACAAGTGAATTTACAGCGGAAAGATAATGTCATATACAAGTAATACGCCTCGTCATCCAGCTCGCCACTTGAGCTCCAAAGCACTTTTGAATCCAGAATGACCTGATAACCTGACTCAAGACTGCCCGTGTGGAAAATTATGGGCACCCAGAGTTTAGGAAGAGAACAATAAAGGCTTTTCAACCATCGTCAGCGGCTAATAACCGTTGTGACTTACACTGGTATCCCAAACTTGCTTTTACGGCCAGCCTTTCGACTGTCACGACTTACGCCTAACCAACCCCTATTCACTAAGAGAGGACATGTAGGGGTAAGAGTCTCCCGTTCGCCACCTAACCGCGAAGCGAGAACCCCCCATCACGTTTCACTAAGATAAGCAAGACTGGTGTGAGAACTTAAAACGGTTATTTATCTTTTAAAACAACAACAACAACAAGGGAAGTGAAAAATATCCGTAATGCTTTTAGAAAATGAAACTACCATAAGGCCTCCCCGCGCACACACAATGCAAATGCAGAATTGGAGGAGATTTCTCCTTATGATGGTCAAAGATGCTTACTACGCAAAACTAATCATTTTTGATATTATTATTAGTGCATAGTGTAGAAAACATTTTGAAAATAGAATATAAATCTTAGCCAACATACGACCATTATCGTATGCCCACTATAGCTACCATGTTCAATAGCAGGTTACCGCCACATTCCATGGCGGTTTATACAACTAAAACCATACAAGGGTCGTATTGTTTCTTTGGATTTTTCCAACAAATGGTCAGGTTAAGGAACTTCCTACTGCCACATGGGATCGCCTCTGGCGGGACGTCCCGAGAACCTAACCTGATCTCTGCCAACACAAGGCCGGGTTACCTCTATAACTAGGTAACTACTAATCGAGTATGCCACTCTCCGGTCCTTTCGGACCTTTATCCGAGGGCCCTCTATCACCAAGCAACAACCACATAGAAAAATGAGATTGGAGCAACCACATAGGTTAAGCATCAGGGCTCCATACCTGACACCACCCTTTTCCTGAAGGAAATGACATACCATAAAGGGAACGACCCTCATAACCTTGCCGTATATTCCGACCATTTCCGGGGTGTGAGGTCTGATGAAGTCTCGTCCACAAAGCTACGCTTTTTCACAAAGCCACGCTTTGATCAACAAATGATCAATAAATAATAATCACACAGCAACACTCAGCATGCCACATTACCAAATTGGGAATATATCGCTGATAACCTTCAACTACAAAATCTCTGAGCTCGTACGTCTCAGAGAAGGGTGTTAAGCAAAGAGAATAAATTCTCCGTCACCAACAGAGATGTATTTGAAAGAAATCTGCTTTATATCTCAAAATGTAATGTCAGACACGTAACCATACAAGTCTGTTCCGAGTTCGAACAGAACCGAAGGCACTTCAAAAGAAGCCCTTGCAATCCAGGTATTCACAATCCCGATTGAATTTCCCATCACAAGGAAATCTCCATACCATAGCTAACGGTGCAGAGACAATCGATAGGTCATCCTATCGTTTTCACAAATACCCGGTCTTCAACACCGGTCTTCAATGCTATCCATTACGTCGTATCACTATTCGAAATGGGTAATCCGAATAACGAGCGCAATAATTTAAAAATAAGTGTAGCATTCAATTTGAAAAAATTCACAACAAATAGTCATTCAAGGGTCAATATTGATAGTCGGTTATTTAACTATCAATCAATATTCACAACATCACCCGATTTCAAATAATTTACCAAATTATTTATTTCCAAAAATATCTTTACAAGATATAATTTCCACACTTCAACTGTTTGAAAACAAATTTCAAATCATTTTCCACCTTTCAATCTTTGAAAACAAATTTCAAATCAATTTCCTTAAACGGAAACACTTCCAAATATTTATCCATTTTCAATTTAAAATGGTTCATTTAGATCAATCAAATAAATCCTTACCGATTTATTTTAAACTTACGTTCCAAATCCGTAAATTTATTTCCACACTTCAAAATAAATCAATGTTTATTTTTAAACAAATTTCCCTTTCTTTTATAAATTCCATAGTGAATTTACCTTTCCAAAATATCTATGAATATATGATTTCCAAATCGATTTCTAATATTCATTTTCAATTTATCTTTAAAAGATAAAATCTCAAAACATTCATTTTATATTGGAAACACATTTCCATACTTATTTAATAATAACTAATTCACAAATCCATTTATTTTCAACATTTGGAAAATATTCAATATACTTAAATCACAATTAAGTATATAATTTATTCTTTAAGGAAAACATTCTCTTAAACACATTTTTTTGAGTCAAAACGAATGTTGCGTAAAACATCGTTACGACAACCCAAAACCACTAGTACAAGGATTCAAACTTAAAATAGATATATAAATCCCAATACTATATAAAACATTTCCTTTCGGAAATCATTTACTATAACAACGGTGTTATAGTCCACCATTTCCTTCTATTCCTCGAAAACATCTATTTCAATAATGAATGTTGAAATCTATGGTTTCGATACTTTATACATTTTAAAACATCTTTAAATCATTTTAATTCTATTTAAAATATCACTTTCCCAAAATATTTCTTTAATATGTTATTCACTGTCCAAAATCGTGAATATATTTCCTTAACCAAATTCAACATTTCTGCATATTTTATTTAAAGGATTATCCACCGTCTAAAATTGTGGATATATTTCCTTTAAGCTATAATAATTAAACTTATTAAAATAAGTCGATTTCAGATTTATAAAACAACGTTTATAAATTCCATTTATATTTTATAACAACTTCAACTTATAAAATCACTTTACTTACAAATTCTATCCATATCCCATTTACACGCCAAAATCCCATTTATAAGTTAATTACTTATAAATCTTTTATTTTCCAAAATCTATTCATTTTATAACTTCACAATTTATAAATCTATAGATTTCATCCACTTATGAAATCCATTTATACTTAATTTTTAACACTTATAAAAACTCGTTTATAATTCCAGTATTTCAAATTTATAAAAATCAATTTTATAAATCTTTTATATAAATCATTTATAATAATTCAAAAATTCAAATTTAAACCATTTTATAAATCAATCAACTACTTATTTCAAAAAATCACATTTCGGTTATATTTCACAAAAATCATAATTTTTATAACATAAAAATTTCAACGTTTATTTATTTAAAATGAATCAAAAATAAAATTAAAATTTATTATGAATTCTCAACTTAAATTTTCAAAAATCAAATTTTATTTATTTTCGACATCTAACGATACCAAAACATATTTGGCTAAAATTTAGCCTTTAACGATTCCAATCACAAAGATAATCATGCAGATTATAAATAGATCAGTACATAACATTGAAACAAATTCAAATGTTTGAGGAATCCAGTTGGATCCCTCCAACCTGTTGGAATTATATAATACCAATTCCACACAAGTTGGAATTATCGCGGTATATGTTTTTAATAAATAAGATCCGCTTAATATACGGCGTATAGGGTCTATTTCAATACAACGGATAATAACTATCATCCAATCACACAATCAAGCAATTTTAAATTTAACTATTTAAAATTTAAATCGAAACAATTCGATTGAGTGAGAAGTTCTCACCTTGAGTTTCCGATAACAGTTGTAACGTTTTATTTCGAATTACCTAAAATTTTCACTAGCTCCAAATGATTCCAAACCAGCTCCATTGCATAGTGCTCGACAAAAAGATTGCAACGCAATTCGTTTCGTGCAATTCCGATCTCGTATGACAAAGTTATACACTTTTAAACATCGTACAATTTATAACACAAAATTTAATAAAAAATTTATTATATTTTTTCAACCTAAACAATCAAGGCCACACGTTTTTTTTGAATTGCAAATCAGGCCGTTCGGCCCCCTTCTCCCTCCCCATGTTCGTTTGCAGGTCCAAAGAACCCACGGCCGCCGCATTTTCTTGAATTTTCGCGGCTACACCTTGAAGTTTGAAGACGATCAGCCTCCATCGTCGCGAAGCTCCACGCGAGTGCCACCATCGGCCAAAGGGCGGTAGAGCTCGGCCCTCACTGTTGGTCGAGAAACGTGAAAGAACACACACGTTCAAATGATGATTGGCATTGATTCGTTAAGCTATTTTCGATCAACTCCGTATGGATCTGAAGCTCTCGCGATCCTCTACACTTTTCATGTTGAAAATTTCTTGAATTAACTTATGAATTGAAAGGAAAATGAAGAAGAATGAAATCAATTTCTGGCCTTTGAATTTGCAAATGACGGCCGGCCCTAACTAGGGTTTCTTTTGTGAAAATAATGAGGGTAAGGGTCCTTTTATAGAAAACCGACGAACACTATTCATCTCCAATTTTTCGAACTCCAAATCTCGCGCGATGACTAGCGTTTCTAGGGTTTACCCCGCGTTCCGGACACAACGGAATAGGTTTCAGAGGCTAATTCAATCATATGTGCGAATTACGAAATAAACGCTCAAATTTAAATTAAATCGATTAAACCAATTTCCTATGTGTTTTGGCTTGCCCCGGACAAGCATTAAATCCGATTGACACGAAATTTGAAACCTTACAATAATTTAACATTAAGGATCTGATGAAACTAGTTTCGTTGAAATCCGAGATAGTTTGAAAAATGGATATTTTCACTAGTCGATTAAATATTAAAATATTCAATTTTCACAAATTAACTTTTAATTCAATTTTAAAAGTTCACAAACATTGTTCGAACTCCAATATGATTTAATATAACTTTATAAATCATTTTTAATCACATTAAACCCAAATTCCAATTATTTACGCAATTTCAAATATTAAATTCCGATTTAATTATCCAATTAAATCTAAATATTCGAAAAATAAATTATTCGACTTACAAATTATTTACTTGTTGATATTTAAAATCAATTAAATATCTGAATTTCAAATGACATAAATTCTGGGTCGTTACAGCCTCGAAGCAAGTAGCATGACCAGAAGTACATAACAACATACACACATACACACATGTATATCCATGTGTACATATGGCGATACAGCCTCAAGTATATATGCGGTAAATTGGATGCAGCAATTGCTTTCTCACAAACACATATGTATACATGCATACATGTCATGAAGAAATCAGAACCGAAAAAATGCAAGCAGACTCGAGTCACAGTGCAGCTTGAACCAAAAGGTATACAACAAGTAGATGAATTATGCAATAGAGAGATGTACACATGACTCAAACCAGCACCTAAAGAAGTGAAACAATCTCCAGACTACAACAAATGCAGTAGCAATACACATGTATTCGAAACAACTGAAGTGTAGGCCAACAGAAAATATGCAACTCAATGCAGCAGCAAATTAAACTTGACCAACCAAACAAAATGAAGACTGCAATGTGTTCATGAACCTAGTGCATCAAACCACACAGCAGCTCAAATAAGCAGTGCCAACAGACCAGTAATCAAGCGCAGATTCAAGTATACAAATGATTACCACAACTAGCACATGCACATCAAAGTGTAGAGAAACTACAAAATCATGATGAAGCCAGTGTCACAAGAACTAAGTATACATAATGACTCGAGAACAAAAGAATGAAGTAAACAAAATGCATGTATTGATGTATGTGTAGTAAACAGTGGACAAGAGCTCAACAAAACAACTCAAACTCACAACTGAACCAGAATCAAGTGAAATCAAAGCAGACTCAATTACAAAATGCCTCGGACAAGTTCAATAGTCAATGAGACCAGAGAACCAAGCTACATATTGAAGCACATGCAGAGTACATATACTTAAGGCCGATACAAAATCAAGCAGGGAATTTCAATAATAATAATTTCAGATTCTCACAAAATCAAATAATATGATGATAGACTATAATGAGCAGCCGTGAGAAAATGACCGAAGTCAGGCAATGTCAACAACCACCTCAAGTGAAGTGTCGAAGTCGACATAAATTTAAATGCCAGAATGTCAGAAACCGTGATGACCAAGGAAATCAACCAAGTCAAAAATCAAAGCCGTGTTAACCAAGCAAAATATATATGAAATTGAAGAAGTCAGAAAAGTCACCATCATCAATATTAATCAAGTGGCCGAGACGAATTCAAAGCTAAATTATTTGACGAATTCGTATAAAATGTACGAACGAAAATATAGGGGTTCGAACCCTATATAAACCATAACGTCATCGGCATAATAATTCATTCGAGTTCAAGCATATCATAGATCACAATATCAATCAGGAACTCGAATCAAAGTCAAGTATAGTATAAATCGAAAAAGGAACGAACTTACCAATTCACGTAACATTCGAACTCGACTTGGTTGAAGCTGCCATATAATCAATCGAAGAAAGAAATCAAAGTATCATCGCAATCAATTTGACGAAGCGGCTCTTCAACAACAGAAGCCCTAATTTCAGAACAAACGAGAAAGAAGTGAAGCAGCCATTTCTATCAAAGAAAAAGGATATGGCCGATAGTGTTAAAGAAAGAGGGAATTATCTACTCTGTGCTTTTTTGTTGTGGGCCGGCTCCTTTTATTAATTGGGATTTAATATTTTGAATTAGGGCTTTGTTTATAATTGTTTTTAAATTTGTATTTTTCCTTTTAAATATTGTAATTTCTAGTCGTGTGACTAGGGGACGAGCTACGGTGGTGTAGTTCGAGAATTCGCAACTCAGTGGCTGAGTTGTGGTAGGGTTTTGAGCGTAGAGTTAAGGCTAGCCGATAGCGGGTGTCGCGACTTTACGTGTGTAAGCGTCTGACTGCTTAATTTCTAGTAGAAACCTTGGAGGCAGCACGTAGACAGGTTTTCGCCAAAGATGGGTAAATTCTGTGTTGTTTTATTTCTGCATTTATTATTCTTCTATTATCTATGCTGTTATAATTCTGATAAATCCGTGTTGAAAATATTTTATAAACTTCCGCATTAAATTTTTATAATTAATAATATCACCCTATTCACCCCCCTCTAGTGTGAAATCGATCATATAGGAGGCACTCCAACCAGGCCTTATAAGCGGGACTAAAGGCTTGTTTGGTGCCTTGGGCAGGCCATAGCTTGGCGGCACTAAGGGTTTACTCTGTTATCCCTCTAGGAGGTGCCTCGACCGGGCCATAGCATGGTGCAGTCAAGGTCATGTCGATGCTTTAACCTCTAACCTCCCTCAAGGAGGAGCCTTGATCTAGCCATAATGTGGTGTGATCAAAGGCCTGTCGATGCTTTATCCTGGCTATAGTGTGGCGGGATAAAGACTTACTCTAACCTCCCTCCAGGAGGCGCTTTGACCTAGCCAACTTGGTGCAAACAAAGGCTTTTACGGTTTAAGGTAATTTTCAAATTCAAGGAGAACTTTAATTCCAACCATATAGACTTTTCTTTAAGGAAGAGATGCTTTACTCATTCATTGCAAGAAAATATGGTCGCAAGTGTTCCGCGTTCCACGTTCTAGGAACCATATTGTCATCTGGTCGACATAACTTGTAGGCTCCATGGGGAATTACTTTGCATACAATTAGGGGACATTCCTAGTTTGGTCCTAGCGGTCTATCCGCAGGATTTCTTATGATGTCCACCTTTCGGAGTACTAAGTCTCTCTCTTGAAATGATCTTGTCTTCACTTTTGTGTTGTAGTATTTTGAGATTCTTCTCTGATATTCTGCAGTTCAGAGAGCTGCTTTATCTCTTAGTTCATATATTAAATCTAATGATTCTTTCTTCAATTCCTGGATTGGATCAAATACATATGTGACTCTTCAATGTGAGAGTATCTCAATTTCAACTGGCAACATAGCTTCACACCTATATGCTAGAGAATAAGGGGTATGTCCCGTTGTAGTTCTAATGGATGTTCAATAGGCCGAGAGTACAAGTGGTAATTCTTCTACCCAATTTCCTTTGGCATTATTTAATCGCTTTTTCATGATAGTCTTAATAGTATTATTTGCCGCTTCAAAATCTCCATTAGCCTTTGGATGTGCCATGGAAGAAAAGCTTTTGATAATCCCGTTCTTATAGCAAAATCGAGAAAACTCTTCACCTTAAATTTATGTTGCATTATCAAATATAATCTTATAGGGGATCCCAAATATGGTAATAATGCTTTTAATAATGAATCTAAGCACTTCCCAGAAGTGATATTGAGGAGTTGTTCTGCTTCTATCCAGTTAGTAAAGTAGTCTACGGCGATTACATCATATCTTGCTCCTTCTTTGAAAATTGGTAATGGCCCGATTAAGTCGATTCCTCAGATATCAAAGGGCCATGGACTTGAAATCAGAGATAATTGACTTGTTGAAAATCGAAGAATCTTTGAGTATTTCTGACATTTTTCACATTTCTTTACATACTCAATAACTTGACTTGCCATTAGAATAAAAACATTGTCTTATTATTCTCTTTTCCAACTTTGCCATGTTTGAATGGTCTCCGCAAATCCTTCATGCGCTTCCACCTATAATTTCATCCCATCTTCTAGACTCTCAAATAATTAAGGTAAGGCATATCCTTTCTTGTAAAAAAAATTCATCCATCATTGTGAAAGTTAGAGCCTGTCGCCTGATTTTCCTATCTTTCGCTTTGTTAGATTGTAATATCCCTTTGGAAAGATATTTGACAATAGGTGACATCCATGTTTCACTATAACAGTCATCTATCCTTGGATGATTAATCTTCTCATTTGGGATTTCTTCATTAATTTCCCTTTCTTTTCTTTATTGTGCCATGGCTTGGGATTTAGTTAGAACAAACAATTCCCCTTGTTTGGGTATTCCCTCTTCAATACTTGGATTTTCTTGGTACCCTATTGGTATGATACAAACTTCTAGAGCTCCTCTTGAACTAACCAATTTTGCTAACGAATCTGCATGAGAATTTTCTCCTCTTAGAACTTGAAGTAAAGAAAAATCTTCAAATAAAGAAAGCATTTTCAATACTTTCTTTACATATAAAGATAGTTCGGCATCCTTAGTCTAATATACTTTCTTTATCTAGTTTACCATAAGTTGAGAATCACTATAGACTTGAATTCATGGGATTTTGAGTACTAAGGATAAAGCCAATCCTACCATCATCAATTCATACTCAGCTACATTATTTGTTGCTGGAAACCCTAACTTCGCTGCATAGTGTAGGCAGTGCCAATCTGGTGTTAATATGACATATCCTACTCTAGCTCCTTGCTCATTTGATGCGCCATCCACCAGTAACTACCAAATAGGTTTTTGATCCTTTTCTTTCTCCGATGGTTCTTTATCGAAAATTGTGCGCTTATTAATAAATTCTACTAATGCTTGCCCTTTGATAGCTACCCATGGCTACAATTCAATGTCATATTGGCTATACTCAATTCCTACTTTACTAGCCTACCCGAAGTTTCAAGCTTACTAAAGACTTGTTTGAGTGGAAAGTTAGTTAATACTCTGATTGGATGCGCTTGAAAACATGCTCTAAGTTTTCATGCTATAAATATCAAACGGCAAGCTAATTTTTCTTATATCGAGTATCAAACCTCTTTATCTTTTAATCTCCTGTTCACATAATAAATAGGAAGTTGAGTCATATTTTCATCTCTGTTCAAAACTGAACTAACTGCATGTTCTGAAACTGCCATGTATAAGTACATGGTTTCTCTTGTTCTTGGGGCTGGATAGTATTGGTGGTCTTTCCAAATGATTTTTCAACTCTTGAAAGGCTTACTTACAGTCTTCTCCCCATTCAAAGTTTTTCTTCATCTTGATTACATTGAAAAAGGGAATGCACTTATCAGTTGCTTTGGAGATGAACCTGTTTAGGGTGGCTACCCTACCATTGAAACTCATTACATCTTTGCTGGTTTTGGACTCAGTCATGTCTTTGACAGCTTGAATCTGATCTAGATTGGCTTTAATTCCTTGAGCGCTCACACTATAGCCTAAAAACTTGTCGAAATGAACCCCGAAAGAGCATTTCTGAGGATTCAGTTTCCTTTGATATTTCCATAATACTTCAAATATCTGTTTTAGGTCTTCAAGGTGACTCTTAGCTTCATAGGATTTTATAGCATATCGTCAACATAAACTATCATATTTCGACCTATCTTTTCTTTGAACATTCTTTTGACGAATCTTTAATAGGTGGCTCCTGCATTATTTAACCCCCAAAATATTGCTTTGTAGTAGAAAATTCCCTAATCGATAATGAAACTTGTATGTTCTTCATCTGGTTTAAATATGGGTATCTAATTATATCTCGAGTAAACATCCATATTGGATAATAATTTGTGTTCACTCGTTGCATCAACCAATTGATTTATCCAGAGCAATTGGTAACATTTTTTGGACATGCTTTGTTCTAATAGGTATAATCAACGCAAGTTCTGTACTTGCCATTCGACTTCTTTACCAATACTAGGTTCGCTAGCCAGTTGGGTAGAAGATTTCCCGAATGAATCCATTTTCGAGCAGCCCTTTAACTTGCTCTTTTAGGGAGTTGGATCGCACTTTATCCAATTGTCTCTTCTTCTATCGGAGGAGGGCCTCTTCTAGGTTAATATTTAGTGCATGGCACATAACCGTTGGATCAATCGCAACCATATTTGAATAAAACCATGCAAATAAGTCTCCATTGAATTTAAGAAGTCGAATTAAGTCTATCTTCAAGCTACTTTCCAACTCCTTTCCCACTATGACTATTTTGGTCGAATCATTTGGACCTATACATATTTCCTTAAGGTTTTTATTGGTTTTATCCTTTTCACTTCTCGAAGACAGTCAAATTCTACAATGATTTCTCCTTCTTCTATGAAATTGGCATCGGTCCTCTTTCTCTTGCTTTTAGGGGAAATGTACATTTCAAACATATGTTAATTAGTTTTATTAGATCTTACTTTTGTTCGAATGTTGGATGTATAAATCCATCATCCAAAGGCTAAAATACAGTAGAAGAATCAAAGTAAGAAGAATATTCCCCTTATATTGATCAAGTATTGTAAAGTACATCTCGTAGGAGCTGAATTGTTCTCCGCAGATAGTGCCCCAACCCCTCTTAGTAAAGAATTTCACCATTAGATATTTTGCTGAGACAAAAATGTCCACCTCATCAAGTGCGGGTCGGCCAAAGAAAGAATCATAGTATGATGGTTGGTTGATAATTATGAAGTGTGTTTTGAAAGTCCCGCAGCATGGTGGTACCCCCATCTGCACTAGCAACTTTAATTATCTTATTGGAGTCGACCCCTGTTGTTGAACCCAATAATAGGTTCAAGGCTGGGCTCTAGTTTGTCTTCTGGAATGCCTATTCGATCAAAGGCATGTATGAAAATAACTTTGACTGCACTCCCAATGTCTACAAGAATCTCGGACACTATAGACAGTCCAATTTGGGTCGTGATTATGAGGGGGTCGTTATATGGGTGATGGATCCCTTTCTTCATCTCTTGATGAGTAACAACAAGATTTGGTATTGGTACATTGAGTCATGGACTTTTAAGTGGGGGCTCTTCTTGAATGGAGAACACTCCTTCTCTAGTTTCATTAATGTATCTATTTCCATCTCCCTTGCTAGTCCTTGCTAGGTGTGGTCCCTCATGAATAATATCAATCCTATTCAATAATGACTCAAGCTTAAAGGATCTTCTTCTTCCAAGATGTTGATGGCATTACTTAGAAATTTTTATGGACCACCACCAATCTCTTGTGCCTTTTTCTTATCTTGGATAAATTCCTTCGAATGCCCTTCACAAATTAGTTTCTAAACGATTCCAACCAAAAACCTATATACATCAGTTTTATGGCTATTTTCTTGGTGATAAACGCAGTAGTCGTCCTCTTTTGTCTATTTAGAGTAATTTTTTGCCTTAAATAAGGGTGTTAAGTTAACCACCTCCTTGGCCGTAGCATGTATATAAGACAATGGCTTGTTTAAAGCGATTGAATTAGTATCGAGCTCCTCCTACCTTGTTCTTTTGTGTCCCTGATCCGACCAAATCTTTCACCACCTTCCTAGGATTAGCTTTCTTTTCAGCATAATATAATTCATCCATTTGAATAAATTTATCAGCTTGGAAGTGGAAATCTTGTAAATCCTTACACCATGCATAAAGAGTTTCTTCCAGAATGGAGTATTCTCTATCAGCCAAGAACACATTGTTATGAGCTTATCCTGTAATTCATATCTATAGCTTTCAATGCTTCTATATTGAATCTTCTGAGATATTCGCCAAGTGACACCCCTGTCTCGACTTAATGTTTGCTAGAATAGTAATCAATGGTCGAATCCTTGCATAAGCAGAACCAGGTGGAGAATTCATAACAAAACTGTTTCCATGAATAGAAAGTATTCTCACGATATCGATGGTACCACTTTGCAATTGCTTCTTGAAGTGTTACTGGGAATAATCTGCACCAAACTGCCCCAGAGGCATCATAGAAATCCATTTGGCTATGAAATGCCATCCACTTGTCAACAACATCAGTAGTATCATGATATTGGGATCTTGACATAAGATGGGATAACCGTTGACATGATACCATCAGTGAACGGAGCTACTCATTCATTATCATTTGCTCGTTCATCCACTGTTCTCTTTCCTTTTGTATTTAGCATATCTTTGACTGTTTTTTCTGCTACATCTTTCAAATATGCTTTAGTGTTGTGATAGTTTTTTAGTTTGGGTTGTATTCATTTAAGGTCAAGCTTCCAGATTGCTTGATAGGTTTATCCATTATCCTTCCTTGATGATCGACTTTAATCGGATGAAGATCCTTTTTATTTGACAACGTCAGATCTATTTTGCTCCTGCCCTTATAGGTATAAGCTTTTAGATTTCCTCTTAGGGAGATAACCTCATCTTTAATTGTTGGTTTTGTAGATTTGAAAGAATTTTATGTGGTGCTGCTTTGAGAAGCCCTTTCATTTCCAGCAATTGTTGCTCTAGATGCTTTATCTTGATCATATTGTCGTCTATTTGTGCTGGGGTTGAAGGATGCCCTTGCACAGCACCTTCCAAGTTGAAAGTTAGAGAAATGTTTTCTTCTAAAGTTGTGGTGGGTATTGCTTCTTCGTCCATTCGACTAAGCCTTTTAGATTTCATTTTTCCTACATCAAGTTAAATAGCCCATAATTAGTCTGTGAGGGAATCACAATGTCTGAGGTTCGTGCCCTCCTACTAGCACCGAAAATGTTAACATGAAATCTTTCTAATATCCCAAAGTAAAATTCTTAACTAGAAAGGTTGCTAACACCTCAAGGGAAAAAGTTAAAATTAATCAATCTCTTTGAAACCCCTTCCAAATGAGTTAATTTGGACAAAACAACTTCAAATGGTAGCTTCATGGAAATGTTCATTATTGATAAGAAGGTCAATCAATTCATTCAAACAAAAATTAAGAAGAGAACATCTCATTCATGACCACCTTTCGATTGGGTTGAAAGGGTCATTCATATACCCTTTCAAATGAGTACAAAGGACCATTTTGGCTTTAAAAGGATAACTCACTTTCACTTTCAAAAGTATAGTTTCTGTTGTCATGGAAGGAACTCCTTCGAAGGGGTTCTATGATCTAAAATATCCAAGCTCCTTTCGAAGAAGTTTGACTGCCAAGCATAACTTAATGCTAATACATTGAGTCCCTTTCGAAACCACCTTTCGATCAAATCGAAAATAGATTTACTCTTTTGAAGGGGCTTAATGTACAATATATAAGATTTAAATTCAATATACAATGGAATAACATCTTGGACAAAATAACATAAGTCCAATGAACTCCAAAATAATATATATCGAAATATCATCATCATGTCAATTTCGCATTTGATGTCATGAAATATTGATAATATAATTTGAATTCATAATGTCTAAGTTAATCACTTAGCATTGCATAAGTCAAAAAGGAGTTAAGAAAATAAGTAGCATCATGTGCAATTGGTCATTAGTCATGCTAATGGCCAAAATGATTCTCCTCATTCAAAATCAATATTGGATCCATGCATCCCCTCTTTTGAATTTATTTAAATTGGATTATGAGTAAGAGAATTTTATCCCCGATGTTGATTAGGGTTATAAAATTTTAATTTTGCAATGAAATAAGGAAATGAATTCAGAATTAAAAAATCAATCCCTTATTCGGACCCCTAGGGTCGTATTTATAGATGCAGGTTGACCACCTTCCGCCTTCATCCTTTCAATACGATCGAAAGGCCTTCCTCCAACCTTTCACATGCATCCTTTCAATATGGCCAAAAGGCCTTTCTCCTATCCGTTCTCATTCATTCTCTTGCCATCACCCTCTTTGAACCAGACCTTTCGGCGTAGTCGAAAGGATTCCCTTGACGACCTTTCATTACCACTAAAGTTTGGGCTCCCTTCTACTTTTCTTTTAAATAGAATTTGATTGCTTTCGAATTCATCGAATGGGGTAGGTGTGCTGTCTACTTTGTGTTGCTATATTATTGCAAATAAGAGAAGAGGTGAGCTTTCGCATAGTTTCGAAAGGATGAATGGTCACTTGGCTTTCATGTAGAGTTTCCATTTTGCTTAGAAAGGTTCCAACCTTTTCGGAAGGCTTGTTCTTGCTTTTGAAAGGTGCATACACTACAAGAATTTTGATTTTTAGCAGCGCACAGAAAACGCAACTAAAAGTTTTAGCAGCATTTTGATGAACACTATTATAAAGCCCGCGACTAAAAATACCCGATTTTTAGTTGCACTTATTTCAGCGCTACCATAAATCTTTTTACTGCGGCGTTTATGAATCGGCACTATATTCTTTTTTTGCAGTGTGTATAAAACGCCACCAAAACATTTTTTGACGCTACCAATAGAATTTCCAATTTTACCCCTACTTTGTGGTTGTGTTTACTCAACGCCACTATATGTATTTTCATAGCATTTTTGAAAAGCTACTAAAAGTTGATGATCATTTTGCATTATTTTTTCATGCTATTATTTCCTATTGATGGTCTATTTTGTTTCTACTATATCAATCAACCATAAACTTTGAAACATAAACACAATCCAACTACGTATTCAATCGCAAAATACATATACATATACACATGCACATTCAAACATAAACACAATTAAAATCCACAAAATACATAAACAGAAGCACTAACATAAAGAATATGTTAACCGTACATAGAAGTTTACACAACCGAACTACGTACCACAAAGAATATGCTAATGCTACTGTTAAAGTACCATAAACATCTGAACTAAGCAAGTACAATAAACAACCAAACTACCTAACAAGTACGATAAACTATTGCTTCTACTGCTCATTCTTCAGAAACGCCTACCTGCAAACAAAATATAATCAACAGTGAGACTTAAGGTATAATCAATATTGAGATAATAATGACAGGACCATCAACACCGAGAAAACAATGAGACTAAAGTTATGCACAACTAAATATGTGCAATCTTATGTTCAACTGAATATGCACAACTGAATAAGAAAACTAAAATAATGTGCATGTTAGTTTTGGCCAAGAATAAAATGAAAATGAAGATCTGTCATCAATGTTTTGTTCATTTTATCTCTGCCTGTACATTTTCATATACTCAAACATAGATTTTCATATAATAGAACACAGATGAAAATATGAGCGTACATGAATTATTTTAGATAGTGAAATTAGGTAGGTGTAAGAAGTCTGCCAGACCCATATGGATACAGCCAAACAAAGATTCAAAAAATTCATAACGATATAACTTAGGATCATAAATTATCTATTAAGTACATACAGTTAGTCGATATAACTTATGGCTACTGATGGATTAAACCACCGACTAATTATAGTTAATATATTAAAGACAAATACCATATTTTGATAAGCCCAATCATAGTAAATTCCAACATAAATTCTAACTTATTCACATTGTTGCATATTCACATAAATTATTCAAGTACACTAACTCATTGCACTTCTACAAGCAGGTTATAATGAGGCAATTTAAAGGAAAATTTCAAATAAATTTGAAGGCGGCCCCTTTTCAAATCACTTAGGCATTATAATTATTTGAGTTGATGGTTTAATTATTTTGTTGCTACTGGTTATCCATGATGGTAATTCTGCAAGAAATTTTCAAGTACATAAAGAATTGCATACCTTTCAATTTGGTTCCATAATGACTTTTTCCATCGGCCAAGCTATGGGAACGCCAAAGGCATCTTCCATGCACGTCAACTCCGATGTAGTCTCCAAAGCACTGCATCCGGAACTCTCAAATTTTCAACCCAAACTTTTACAGCATCACGTCCCAATGGACGACAATAGACCATCGATATTGGATCAGTTGAAGCGATAGTTCCTCCAGCCACTACTTCGTTCGTTTCACCCACATCAATCAACTTGCATTTATTATCTTTTGTCATCTTTGCAATCGGCTAGAAAAAATATGGTGCATATTTCAAACAGTGCATATTGAAAACTGTGTACTTGTTTTAGAAACCAAAGCATACAAAATGCAACAACACAGTGGTGCATATTTCAAATAGAAGAAACAAAATACAAAGTAAAAAAAAATATTTCCAGCATATTTACTTACATGTTGTGGTTTTTTTGTGTAACAACCCGCATATTTATCGATTTTATATTTAAATATTTTATTTAAATATTTTGTCGTTAATCGGATATTGGTCCGAAAAGCTACTTTTTGCAAACGGTAAAATTAGGACTCCGGACCACTTCCATTGAGTTCGAAATGCCATTTACAACTTTTTGAAGTATAAACATTGATAGGTTTGGAGTTAGTGGAATTTCACTTACTTTTCCCGCTTTGGACTTTGGGTTAGATTAGCCATTATAACTCAAACCCACTTCTCTCTTTCTCCTCACTCTTCATAAATTTCCTAACAACCAAGCTTTAGCATTAATGGTGAGTGGAATGAGAAATTAAAATTCCAAGCTCAAATTCTCTTGCAAATCCTACATTCAATTCCAAATTCAAGAAGAAGACATTGGATTCAAGCTTGTGATTACTTCTCCATTGCTTTCAAGCTTTTCTTCATAAATTTGGTGAAAAGGTGAGATTTTTATCTCAAAATTCTAGTTTATAACTATATTGGACTGTTGGGAATGATTCCCCATCTTTTTTTCATGTACAATTGCATTTGGTTTGGATTAGATTGGCGAAGAACTCCGATTTTTAGTGTTTTTGGCGAAAAACTGCAGTTAGGTGGCACTGCCTCGGAATGACGCCTCGGAATTAGGTCGTTTCCCCTAGGCCATAGGTCGCGTGACCTTAGGTCGTTCGCCTATAGGTTGATCTGCCTGCATATTTGGCTCGTTCGGAGTTAGGTCGTTAGGCCTTAGGATGATAGGTCGCTCGCGTGTTAAAACCGATAGGTAGCTCGCGTGTTAAAACCCTTAGGTCGCTCGCGTGTTAAACCCTTAGGTCGCTCTCTTAAGTCGCTCATCCCTCTAGGTCGCATGACCATTAGGTCGCGTCCACCTAGGCCACATGCTTACCACTTTATGTCGCTCGACCTCACTTCCTTTAGGTCGCTTGCTCCATTAGGTCGCTCGACCTTGCCTGGGTTGTTAGGTCGCGTGGCCATTCCAGTTAGGTCGCATGACCCCTTAAGTCGCTCGCCTCCGTTAGGTCGCGCATCACCCTAACTCGCTCGGCCTTGCCTTCGTTAAGTCGCGTGACACGTTAGGTCGCGCATCACCTTAACTCGCTCGACCTTGTTTAGGTCGTTAGGTCGCGAACACCTCTAGGTCGCTCGACCCCTTATACTCGTAAGTCGCTCGATCCTATCCTCCCTTAGGTCTTCACTAGGTCGTACCATTTTGGACGGGGCGCTGCCTCTCACCCCGCCGGGGGCGCTGCCCCTTGGACCCCTGCGACCTGACCGGGCAGGTCGAACCCCATAGACGGGGCGTTGCCCCCGCACCCCCACCTTGGGGTTTGCCACCCCCCCTTCATAGGGGATCTTATCTGAAAAACATTCAACAGAACTTGCTTTGTTGAGATGTTGAGTTGACCATTCTTCGAGACAAACTATCTTTGGCTTCTTGGTCGATTTTATGGATTTTTGAATATCTATTTCGATGGATTCTTTATCCGTTTCTTTGGATTTTATTCACGTCTTCGTATGTGAATTTTTATGATTGATTGTTTCTACCATCACTTCTATGATTTGTCACTTTAAAATATAAAGGTTTTCTATACTAGTAGTAAATATCAAAACTCTTTCTTCAAATGATTTCAACACTATTTTATAACAAGCTCGTTTTCTCAAACCGATTTCCAATCTATTAGTATATACAAACCTTTACCTCACTCGTATGAGAAATCTAATTAAACGACTTAGTAAAACAAGTGGTATGAAACGCTTGCGTTCACTTCGTCGGTTAATTCTTGGACTTGTTCGATTGAACCTCTTGTGACAATTTTCTAGTGAAGATTTACAGTTTGTTCGTAAATATTTAAGTTAAGCAAGTGGTTATGGGACACGAAGATAAACTTTTATATTTATTAGCTTAGTGTAATTGACACTTCTCGTTGATCATGACGATCATTTTATGATTTAGACTAGCAATTGTGCGATGTCTCTTTGTTTGCAAGGTTAGACTAGACCTCATGGGTGTGATTCCGACGCACACATATCTCTTTGTCCGCAAGGTTAGTCTAGACACCATTCGTGTTATTCCACTCACATATACCTTTTTTTGCGAGGTTAGGCTAGACACCATTTGTGTGATTCCACTCACACATACCTTTTTGCTTTTTGGTTATCCTAGACCTCATCTGGGTGATTCCGACTCACCCATATGGAGTAGCTCCCCATGGTCTTCGGACCCTCATGTGATAGGCCTCTTTCCCTTTTTCTGTGATTTCTGGATTTCTTGTGTTGATTTCTGGAATTTATGTCATTGACTTGTTATGAGTACAAGTTTAGGGTATGAAGCCCTCTTTGGATCTTTAAGAAGATTCTTGTGATATCGATTTATCTCTTATTGATTGATCTCCAGTTGATCAATCATTTGCATACCTATAGTAGTATGTCAGTATGGATATTTTATGTTTATGCCATATCTTTTATTTTATATCATGTCATCTGATATTTATAGCTAGACTGATCCGTTTATTATTTTCTTAAATAATACTCGGGTCAGACCGAGATGTTACAGGTGCTTCTGCTTGACTTCTTCCCGGGATTTGCTACTCTGACTTTTGGCTAACTATTTAGATTAGCAGTTTTTGTTGTATACACTTGAGATATAGACTCATATTTGTATTCTTTTGTATAGCACGTGTTGTTATTCTTTTGTATCATTGTGGATCTTTTTGACCACTACTCTAATGTACACTTTTATGTGTTAGTTATATATTCATATCTTCTTCCGCCTTTGTGATATGGACGTCTGTGACTGATTTGTGTTATGCTTATTTCTGTGTTTGTTTCCGAATATTATTTATAGCCATCGTGTGATAAGCAATCACATGGATGGTCGCTCCTCAACAGCCTTATTCTCCGTGCTAGTTGACAGCACTACACCATAGTGTTCTTGGCTAGCATGGGTATAGAGGTGGGGCGTCACACTTTGCGATTGTGGGTGTCACGGGAGAAGTCGCACAATTTACATTCTTACCAACTGCATCTTTATTAACTTCAACTTTTGATTTTGGCCATGCTACTTTCCTACCAACTGCATCTCTAAAGCACGACATATCAACTGTGGGTCGCCGCAAATATGCATCTCCATTTATTACATTGTCCACCTTAATCGCAAAGGCAACCGGACCGAGCGGAATACCATTAACAAGATGTTGTGGATCTCTGGCATAGATTCTTCCTTCGGAAACTACCCCATCACCCTCATTCCAACCATAAATCTTGCATTTGTCGTCTTGGGCGCTGCTGTCACTCTAAAATGGAGAAGTGTAAATCAAGAGTTTAGTGACTAAGTGAAAATATTGTACAAGACATATTTCTAAATTAAATTTGTGGAAGACCAACGTAAATATTGTGAAAATTTACCGTGCTAGCATCATTCAGATGTCCTCTCATTGGCCTCTTAATGCAATTTAATGGCCATGCTACTACCTTATTCGCAGCGTTTGCTAATACTTCCATTTCAAGTGTAGGCCTCCATAAGTAAGCATCTCGTTCTTCCACAAAATCTATAATAACGCTCACAGCTTTTGGTCCAAGACGAATACCAATGACAACCTCATTTGGGTCCATGGACAACACTCTCCCATCGGCAACAACTGTAGAGGATCCATCCCAATTCAACACTGAACATACATCGTCATTGCTCTACAATTGTTCAATAGAAAATTATAGCAATTACTGGATCAAAAACTAAAATCCAAATGTTATCTCTTGAGTAATATAATTATTATTTTTACCAATTCAGGTGTTCTTCCTTCTTTCGAACTTTCTTTACCCTGCAGCAAAGCACTAATATTAGGATATTTTAATCTTAGGAGCACTGAAGTGGATATGCACAATACTTAAAATTTCACTAGAGTCAGTCCAAAAAGTTTGAATGGCAGAGTACATACAAAAAACCAGTTGTTGTAGCATCATTTACAAACATGCGTGTCTGAAGTCATTATTTTCAAAATTATTATATAACAAAAAACCAGTTGTTATGCACTGTTTTGTTATTCCCGGTTACTACAGTGTTTTTATATATACTTTGATGCTATGCACATTTGCAATAAATTATAGGTGCATCAGTAAACCTTGTTCATCATAGACTTACCTTTTATGTTCAGTGATTAAGTGTCGGGACGACATGTGCACCCAAAACTTGTTCAGAGTTTTATTTGAGAAAAAATGAAAAGCAAGCAGGAATACCTATATTACATATACTGTTTGGATACTCAAAATGGATGCCAAAGATTTATGTGAATAGACGAGATTAATGTAAATAAATAGTGCTGGAAATATACTGTTTGTAAATTGTAATTGTGTACCAAAATAAATAGTACTGGAAATCAATCATAAATGTAAATAGGAAGAAAGCATCAAATTATTATATAGTTGACACCAAAACAAATATCATTCCATGCCTACTTAATAAATTACATTTAAAAGTTTACCTTTTGGTCCACCAGCATATGTACCATACCCCTCAATTCTTCTATTTCCTCTCGACATTGAGATAGTTTTTTATCTCTGGACTGGGCCACAGCTAGCTTGGTTAAGGTGCAGCCCCTTCCCAGTGCCCTTAACCGTCCTGGTTTATCTTGTCCCAATACATTTGCAAGAGCATCTCCATTGACAATTTTTTATATACCGATAAAATAAAAAATTCTTACAATAGTATTTGCAGCTTCCATGGTCACTGATTCACCATTTTTTTTAATGTGAGATTCAATCCAAACATCAGCTCTAGTTATGGACGATGGATTTGGACTACCTTTTTTCTAAATTTAGAATAACATTAAACAAATAAACTGGCAGATATAAAATAATATTAAATAATGCTATACTGAACTAGCTAACCATGTCCTCGGTCAATCTAGCCATTCCCCTACGACCAGTTGTGTATGGAACTTGATTAACCCTAACGACCGAATATTTCTCACTTCGTTTCTGGAAATATTGAAAGATGTTAGAATTTAGTAACCAAAAGCATATTACAGATATCTTAATGTTACCATAGACTCCGGGCTTGTTTTGGCCTTCACAAACTTTCTCCATTCATTCATGCTTTTGATGTTGGTAGGTTTCAGTTTAAGTCTTTCCTCTTCATTCTCCACTTTATTTAATTTTCGAACCAATTTTCTTTTTGAGGATCTCCAAATTACTCCCATCTATTGAAATACGGCTTTTCTTTTCCATTCCTCTTCCAATTTAAATCCAACCTGCAATAATACATGAAAACATGATATTAACACTAGAAAACATGATATTAACAGTAGGTGAATATAAAGTAACATGCTATGGTAAAGCAGAATGCTGTCAAGCTAGCACAGAATTGGTAAATATATGACTTTATGGTCTCTAAATTTTTAAGAAATCTTAATTGAAAATCATGAAGTAATCACCTGGTCCTGACATTAGACACCTAAATATAGACATAGAATTTATACTCTTGAAGATGATAGCAATGTCACTAAATCAAAATTGGTACGATTTCAATCTCAAGCGAGCGGGGATAATGGTGTTTAAAATTTTTAATTCTATTCAATAATCTATGACAACATTGTTTAATCAAAAATAATAATTAGAAAACAATGAAAGTTTACCAAAAACCGATTCACTAATTTTATAAGCAAGCAAATTCCTACTGATGTACTTTAGTAGATAACTCAAATTATGATTTGTAACACATAATTCAAATCATGTTTACATTTTTGCCTTAGAAATTATCATCCGGACCCATAAATCTCTATCATTCTGAACCTTCCGTGAAATATGAATATTCATTTCTAATTTATTCATCTACTAAATGTTAAAAAACCAGAAATATGAACAATTGAATTTCAGAGGATAACCCACAATACGAACCTGCACTAATGATGATTCAAATTAACAAATTATGGTTCTTAAACAGAAGTCAGGATAAAATGTTTAAACTACATGATTCAACTACTAGAACTTGTGTATTTCCTAATTTAAATTCCCGTTTATTACAGGCAATTTAAAAATCGCAAGTTGGCAAAACTATAACCGGATTTATACTTTAAAAAGTAAGTGGTAGGAGAAGAAGAAAGATGAGTTGCTTGATGAATCTACAAAATAAATACAGACGGAAGCGGGGATAAATGTTGATAAATAGATTCTCTAGCATATACAGTAGGGAACCTACTCCATACCTGTAGCGATCGCCACAAAACAACTTTTAACTCCTCACTTAGATTCCTCCAATCATCAAGTTTGTATGGAACCTGCTCCCGCACAAGCAGTCCAAGAAAAGATGATAAATATACCGACCCTGGCCCTATTGGTACGCCTATATCATCGAACTCAACTTCAATTCGATCATGACTGTTTAACGGGAGTTTTTTGCTTATGTTTGACCTCTACTGCCTCTTTTTCGAGACAAACTTACGGTTTCAGCATCACTAGCTCTCTCAATTTCCACCTCAGCAGCATTAGTCTGGTCAAGAAGAATTTCATTGTCTAGGCGGGGTTCTTCTTCATCTAACAAAGCCCTTTCAACATTTGGGTCTTATCCATCTAACGAAGCCCTTTCACCATTTGGATCAGAAGGGTTATCGTGTAGTGCTTGTTCTTCGTCTTCATTGCAAACACTAGCTTGCTTCTTAGCATTGACTGCTCGTTTTTTCCTTCACCGCAAGCACCGGCTGGAATCTTATACTTCCGCTTCAAATTATACTTCCGCTTTGAATTGTGCTTCTGGGATCCCTCATCAGTCTTTTTTTGGTTGCGAGTATGTACAGAACTTGAAAACATCTCCTTTCTGCAAATGAAACAAAATATGAGATACTTAAAACTTTTATTATTTACCATCTACTCGCTGGAGGAATCTGGACCCAATAATTAGTTTGCAGATACATGATCTCTGAATCTTTTTAATGTTATATTTTGAAGTATTCTAAAAGTTAATTTTATATCTTAAACAATATAACGAACAAATTAATTAACAAAAGATTAATTTTTTGTAATCGGATGACAATGTAACTAACCTTCCTTTATATTAGCATGAATATTTTTGAGTAATATTAGTACTCAAATGATAATAATTTGGAATCTAACTAACCTTCCTTCTAATCCAGTCGGCAAATTTTTTTTGTATGTGTGTCCCAAAGTAAGGTCGCATTTTTTCTCATGCGCTGGTCTGAATTTTCTAATTCCTCCAAATGCAAACTAGTATAAAACAAGTGATTATAAGTTAAAAATAGCATTACGAGCACATCAAAATGATTAAAACAATGTAACATAAACTTACTCTATAAATGGTTCAACCACATTCATATTCATTAACACGGCTAAATAAGCCATTTCTTTCTCATTAGCTGACAATGTAACTGTCTTGGACATTGAAATCGGACGTCCCTCGGGTATTACATTGTTTTCATAATCTTCATTTCGAGCTTCTTTCTCCTCTATATGTCCAGATTTTTTCAAAAATTCGTTGAAAAAATCATGGATTCTTCTGCAAGATAGGATTTTGCAATACATCCCTCTGGTCGTGCATAGTTTCTTACATAATCATTAAGTGTCTTCATATATCATTCGAATGGGTACATCTAACAAAAATTGAACCGGACCACACATTAGTGCTTCTTTTCCAAGATGAATGGATAAACGTACCATCATATCTAAAAAAGGTGGTGGAATTTTTTTTCAAGTTCGCATAAAACTTCAATAATCTCAACATTGATTTGTTCTATCTTCTCTCTATCAAGAACATATTGACATAATTTGTTGAAAAAAGAACATAAGCGAATTATTGCTTTTCTTACCTTCTTTGCAATTAATCCTCTCGATGCTACTAGCAATAACTGTTGCATTAATACATGGTAATCATGTGACCTCAATCCGCTAACTTTGCAATCATGCAATGAAATCTGATTCTTCAAATTTGAACAGTAGCCATCTGGTCCTTTGAAATCGTACAAAGTTTTGCAAAATATTTTTTCTCTCGAAATTTGACAACATGTATGGAACCGGTGGAAGATATGTTTTATTCCCACGTGGTTGTGCATGAAGCTCATTTCGAATTCCCCAATCCTCTAAATCCTTCCAACAGTTGGTTCCATCTTTTGATTTATGACCATGCAAAATCGTGCCCAATAGGCTTTCACCGATATTTTTCTCCACATGCATTACATCTATATTGTGACGTAATGGTAGTTCCTACGAAAAACAAAATTATAACGCATTATTGGATTTTTCTTATGTTAAAACAATGAAAAATAAATAAATAAACTACTAACCTTCCAATATGGCAAATCAAAGAAAATTGATCTTTTCTTCCATCTTGATAACTCCAATTCTGTAGAATTGTTAATATTATCATAGTCATATTCTGTATCATAAGCACACTTTCTCTTCTTACTTTTCTCTTCTTTTTCTTTTCCAAAATCGTTTGGATAATCCTTCAACAATGCATAAATGTTTCTCCCAGTTAGAATTCTAGGAGCACTACCTTTTTCTATGGTGTTATCAAACAATGCCTTTTGTTTCCTCCGTGAATCTGAAGTAGGTAGAAATCTTCTATGACCCATGCAGACGCTTTTTCGACCGTGATTCAACCAATGAGAATGGGTATTGACACCACATAATGGGCAAGCTTTTCCCCCTTCACATGACATCCAGCAAGATTTCCATAAGCCAGAAAATCATTAATCGTCCATAGAAAAATCACATTCAATTTAAACAAAGTTTTACTAAATGCATCGTAAGCATTAACTCCATTACACCACAAATGATGCAAGTCTTCCACCAAAGGCGTCAAATATACATCAGTATCATTTCCGGGTTTCTTTGGGCCTGGAATAAGTAAAGTTAACATAATATTTTCTTTCTTCATACACATCATAAGCGAAAGATTGTATGTCATAAGCATTACCGGCCAGCAACTATATTTCGAACTCAACAAGGAAAATGGATTGAATCCTCTGTAGCAAGACCAAGCCTAAGACTGCGTGGATCGGATGAAAAAGATGTATACTTTTCATCCACCATTTTCCATGTCATAGAATCCACGGGATGACGCATTTTTCCATCTGTGCTTGTATTTTTAATATGCTATCTTAAATCTGTTGCCATCTTTTGAGTTCTATGCATTCTTTTAAATCTCGGAATTATTGGAAAGTATCTCAACACTTTAACTGGAATTCTTACAACGTGAGGCAACAGTCATTCTTAGAAGCATGTATCTTTTCAAAACCCATGTCGAATGTTCTAAGAAATTTCTTTTTTTCATATAACGTTTTGGGAAGCACGTTATTCTTCGAAAAAAATAAATGTTGCACAGTTAAAAGCTTATCAAACCCATTATTAGACAATCTAGTCTCACATTTAAGATTAAATAAGACGGTGATGGAAGATAATTTTGTGTGATCTGTGCAACCATGATATAATGGAGTTTCTGCATCTACAAATTCTTGAGTAACTCATCCTCTTTACTCTGAGAATCAACATTATCTTTATCATCATGAAAAAAATCATCATTAAAAAAATCTTCATCTTCATAGTGAATCATCTTAAATAAATCATATACGTCAAACGTATTTGTTTTCTTCTTATCAATTATCTATTCGCCATGGTTAAACCATACATCGTATATGTATTTAGGATCCATTCCTTCAATAATTAAATGTTCAACGATGATGTGATCATCATGACGACTAAGATTTCGACAATCTTTGCAAGGGCATAAAAAATTTTCTACACTTCTTACATTCCTCATTGCAGTATGCATGAAATTCATTGCTTCTTGTCGAAACTCTATACTAGTTCTATGACAAAGGAAACATAAAAAAGAAATTTAGTTTTAATATTATATTACATGTTCTAATTCTCAAAATACATATTAAATTAAGCATTGTTTTATCACCTGTTTTAAAAAACCAATCTTTTTCCATCGTCGACATGTGAAGGCAAATAGGTTCCCAATCTTTGACGTAGAAATTGGTGACACCTCTTCTTCCTATGTCTGATACTAATTTTAAAAAAATTACGTTACTTCGTTAACACTACTTCTTAATATCGGGCCACCCACTCATTCTAAAGGTTAGCCAAATAAAACCTTGTTCAATGACGTTTCAATGAATTTTTGTTAATATAGAGAGAAGAGGAGTTCCAATGATATGATGGAATCGCTCATTATTTTCGTGGAATCAGCCAAAAAATCCATGAAGCACATGGATGAGATCGATATTTTAGAAGTTTTCAGGAGGGAGTTCGTAACGAAAGATAACAATTTCTTTGTAATTTGACAATGAGAATACGTTACATGATTTTGTCTATGCTGAAGGTTTGCAAAAACGTGGAGCTTTTTATATTTGTTTAAATCGAATTCCAATCCTGTTTCATTATCTATAAATATTCAAAAATCTATTCCTTTCTTACTAGTTACATATATATGTGTGACTGGATGGATTTTACTTCAAAGCTCTTGGCTACATACTTGTTCTTTACTATGCTACTAGTAAAGCAACTAGTTTCTTCCGTGAATAGAGTGTACAAATGATGGATAAATAATTGTTTAAGATGAATATGATATATATTATTGAAATTATGCTATTTTGTGATGATTCTGTTGATGTTTGTTTTGTTCAATCAGTACAGTGTAAATCAGAGACTTCTCAGCATTCAAGCACTATAGTAAACACTATGTTTTTTCCAACGTGGTTAATTAGCGTCTAATGGGATTTGATCTCAATGACTTTACACATACATACCAGTATTTCACAAGGGATATCACTTAGTCTACATGTTCTTGAAAGTAAGATGATAAATTCTCTGCATTACAATTTCTCAAGCAACACAATTTTGGATATCATAGAGGCAAAACTCTATGTTTATTTACAGCACTCGTAGCCCAGGTGATTGCTAAAAGCAACTCATACTTCACTGTAAGAACCATTTCAAGCCCATGTGATTGCATATTTTTTTATTTCTCTCTCTATATGTGTGTGTGTACACAATAATCATGGGTGTAGCCAGACTCTCCATGTCTAGACATGTTGATATTCAATATCTTTGTAACAACCCCTTTTTACGACTTCCGAAAGTCGACATTTATACGTCCACTGTATTAAATGTCGCACAGTCGAATGCCGGAAAACTGAACCATTAAGGTTAAAGAAGAAGAAGATAGAAGAAGAACAGAATCTCACATTTCGTAGCGGAACAATATATAATAGATAAATGAATAATCTTTAAGACAAAGAATCATATCTGTTAGTACATTACATCATATTATATTATCAAAGTGTACAACAACAACAGCAGAAGAAAATATAACATATACTAGTAATACGCTTCGCCATCCAGCTTGCTCCTGATCTCAACAGCAACTCCTGAATTCCAGAATGACCTGATAACTTGACTCTGGGCTGCCCGTGTGGAAAGGGAACAATAAACTCCAGGTCAGTCATGGGACTGGTGTGAGATCTTAAAACAGTTATTCTTTTACGAAAGAAAAACAAAGGAATTTAAAAGAAATCCGCAATGCTTTTTAGAAAACGAAACAACCATAAGGCCTCCTGCCACACATACAATGCAAGCGCAGAATTGGAGGAGATTTCTCCTTATGATAGTCAAACATGCTTAATACACAGAACCTTTTGATATTATTATTATAGTGCATAGTGGAAAACATTTCGAAAGTATAATATTAATCTTAGCCAGCATAGGTACGATTATATTATGCCCTCTATAGCTACCTCCTGAGGAGGCAGGTTATACAATTACAATCGTAAAGGGCTCGTATTGTTTTCTTTGGATTTCCAACAAATAGTCAGGCAAAGGAACTTCCCATTGCCACATGGGTACGCCTCTGGATAGACGCCCCGAGAACCTAACCGGATCTCTGCCAACACAAGGACGGGTTACCTCTACAAAAATAGGTAACTACTACACGAGTATGCCAACCCCCGGTTGTAAACAACCTTTATCCGAGGATCCTCAACAACAACAATCACAAAGTAATATATATATTTGCGACATTCGCATAAGTTAAGTATCTAGGCTCCATACCATGGTACCACTTCTATCCAGAAGAAAATGTACATACCCTAAGGGGCGCTACCCCCAATAACCTTGTCGCATCCTTCCTGTTTCGACCATTCCGGGGTGTGAGGCTCGACGAAGTCTCGTCCACAAAGCTACGCTTTTCACAAAAGCCATGCTTCGATCAGCAATTGATCAGCAGCACTTCGTATGCCACATTACCAAATTGGGAAAGTATCACTAGTAACCATCAACTACATAACCTCTGAGCTCGTACGTCTCAGAGATGGGTATTAAGATAAGAGAATAAATTCTCCGCCACCAATAGAAATGCATTTGATAGAAGCCAGCTTTACATCTCAAAGTGTAACGTGAGACACACATCCTTACAAGTCCGTTCCGGGATCGAACGGAACCAAAGGCACTTCAAAAGAAGCCCTCAAAATCCGGATATTCACTAATCACGTCCGGAATCCCCATCACAAAGGGTGATAAAATCTCTATACGGAAGCAACCCTGTGCAGACACATTCGACAAATATCCTTTCACTTTCGAAAATACCCGATCTTCAACACCATCTTCAAAGGCAAATCCCATTTCGTCGTATCGTTATTCGAAATAGGTTTTATGACACAAGGTCCTCTCTTGGCTAATCCGAGTAACAAACGCTTATTTTGAAAACAAGTGTTTATTCAGATTCAAATAAATCACAACAATTTCATTTTGATCTTTTAAACAAAAGATCCATCACAATCACAAGGGTTCGATGTGGGTTTCGAATATCCAGTTGGAATTCGACTCCCGGTCGCATCGAAATTCAATTGTCGATTAAGGCCAATATTGATAGCCGGTTATTTAACTATCAATCATCATTCACAATAGCCACTGGATTTCAAATAATTTTCCCACAATTATTATCATTTTCAATATATCTTCGCAAGATAAAATTTCACACTTCAATTCTTTGAAAAATGAATTTTAAATCAATTCCCAAACATTTATTCATTTCTACTGAAAATCTGTCGATTTCAAAAATTTTAAAATAATATAAAAATACTTATTCAAAATATACTTGGAAACATTTAAAATAAACTATTTTAGAATATTTGCTTAAATATTAGTTATGAAAAATATTATACTAATATCTCATATAAAATTCAAGTCCCAAAAAAACTAATTTTAGCATAAAATTAGTATATAGAATATAAATATTTAAATACCTATTTTCTAAACCAAATACCAATTTAAATATTTAAAATAATCCCTTATATAATTTATTAAATAAATTTTACTTTAAAGATTTAAAACAATTTTCAAAACTAATTTTTTCAACAGTATTACTTTAAAAGCCAAATCTAGAACTTCTAAATTTTATTTAAAAGCTATTTAAAAATATACTCGGCTTTCCAGGGAAGAATTCTTTTCCCAATATAAATGGGTCCATTCAAATAAATTAATAAATATTCTCGATTTATTTTAAATTTACATTCCAAATATCAACTGATATATGAATTTAAATCGATTCCTAAATATCATCTTCACACCCAATCGAATTCCAAATTGATTCCCAGTTTATTTCCAATACAAAATCTACTTCCAATTTGATTTCCCCAAATTAATTTTCCAATATTAAATCAAATCAATTTCAAATTAATTTCCCCAAATTATTTCCAACACACCAAACCAAATTTCCAAATTGATTCCTAAGGTTTATTTTAACTCCAAATTAATTCCTAAATCGATTTCTAAAATTAATTTCAACTCAAAATTAAATTCCAAAATTTAATTTCTAAATTTATTTCCTTTTGAAATAAATTCTTTGTCTCTTTATATTATTTAAAATCCATATCTTAAATAAATTCTTCAACTATTTATTACTCGAAATTCCTTTATAAAAATATTTCCCATATTTTTGGAATTTATTCTATAAGTTTCCAAAGATAAAACTTTCTCTATTTAAATTTCCTTCTCTTAAAATTCACCTGATTCCTTTGAGTGAAATCATTATAAATTTTCTATCCAAATTTCCAAAATCAATTAACTATTTATTTCTGGTATCCTACGATACCAAAAATATATTCGGTAGAATTACAGCCTTTACGGTTTCAATCATAAGTAGTCACGCGAATTTAAAAATAATCAACACACAACATACAAAACAAATTAAATATTTGAGGAATCCAGTTGGATCCCTTCAACCTGTTTCCCTGCATCAACAGACGTTAGCACACAATTAAATACCCATTCCACTTCAAGGTGGAATATCGCGGTATATGGGATTTATAAAATATTATCCGCTATTACGCGGCGCAATAGGGTCTAAACTAATATAACTAATAATAAATAAATTATCCAAACACACAATCAATCAATTTTAATTTAACTATCACAATTTCACAACCAATCAATAACTGGAATTTTCAATTAAAACTTTGAGTGAGAAGATCTTTTTCATTGTGCATGCAATCCAATTTCTTTCCAGCTTGATTTCCTGAATTTCTTTGACCTTGTATAAATAATTTATATAATTGATTAATAATTGAAATGATCGAACAATTCATTTCTATTATATAAAGTTTTATTTTATCTCAACAATTTAATTTTAAAAAAATTTCCTTTTAAATAAAATATTTGAATTAATTGAATAATCTTTTACCATTAATAATTAAATTAACTAATACTTTAGTTTTAAACTAATTTTCTTTTATATAATTTTAATAAACTAACAATTTGATTTAAAGCTAACTTCCCTTTTAATTAAAATCTTTGTTTAACCAAACATTAAATTTAAAATTACGTCTCCTTTAAAATAATTTTAATAAGCTTATCAAACAAATAAATTTCCATATTGATTTAAAACAAGGATATTTTTATTGTCTTATAAATAAATTAAATCAGTTTATTAAACAAATTAATCTGTATATGGATAAAAAAATTCTAATTAAAATTTCTTTAACATTTTAAAATGTCTATCTTCAAAATCCTATCTTTAAACTTTACTGTTTTGCTTCTTTTAAAAAAAATAAACCTTACTTACTGTTAATCTCCTACATAAGCATATTTATATCTATATATAGTAAATTCAAATAAAATAGAATTATCTAATACCTCACTACAACTCGCGAGCCCCAGGCACGATAAATTCTCGCGTCGCCAGCGACGTCGCCTGCCACTCGAGCGCGAGATCCACAATCCACGATTCGAACAAACCACCACCTCACTACCGTAAAAACCCAGCCGCAAGCCCCTCAAGCCTGCCATCGATTCGAACACAGCCGTGCCCAAAAGCATTGCGACCATAAGCCCTATCCCAAACTTAGGGTTCCATCACCATCTCGACATCGAGTTTCCCCCCGCCTCTCGGTACCATGCCTGCGCCTGGATGCTGCAGCTTCCCCCTCTGGAACGCGACTGATGTGAACTCGAGATTCAAAATAAATCAATTTGAATTTGAATGGCTTTGGCCTCTCTTGATTTCTTCAAACGAAATCATTCGATTCCGCTCAGGCATCGGCATTTTTTTTAATCTTAGGTCAAAATTTGATTTTGAACGAAAGAAAGGGACTGTGACGATAGCGAATTTTGCCCGCTCGAAAATCGACATCCTTACTTCATATCGTATTCGAATGCCATAGATTCGATCGTTCAAATCCGATTCGCCGGAGCTTATAACAACATTAAGTAAATAACACAGCGGAATAAAAGAATAATACATTGATATACAGCTTTGATACGATATCTGATACAACAGATGATCCAATAGATATCAATATACATCATTGTAACGACCCAGAATTTTTAGTAATTAAAATTTGAATATTTAATTTATTTTAAATATTAATAAGTCAATTTATAAGTCAAATAATTTTTTATTTGAATTATTGGATTTAATTGGATAATTAAATCGATAATTTAATACGTTAAATTATGGAAATAATTGAAAATAGGGTTAAATATGATTGAAAATGATTTGTAAAATTTTATTTTATCATGTTGGAGTTAGAACGATATTTTAGAACTTTTAAAATCGAATTAAAAGTTAATTTGTGAAAATTGAATATTTTAATATTAAAATCGACTAGTGAAAATAGTCAATTTTTGAACAGTCTCAGAATTGAATGAAACCAGTTCCATTGGATCCGTAATAGTTAATTATTACCGGATTTCAATTTTCGTGTCAATCGGAGCTATCGTTTGATCGTGCAGCTCGAAACGCATCGATTTATTTTTAATTTAAATTTGACGAGTGAAAATAGCCATTTTTCAAAAAGTCTCGGATTTCGACGAAACCAGTTTCATCGGATCCGTAATGTGATATTATTGTAAGGTTTCAAATTTCAAGTCAATTGGATTTACCGTTTGTCCGGTACAAATTAAAACGCCTAGAAATCGACTTAAATCGGTTTAATTTAAATTGAGCGTTTACAGCCATAACTCGCACATACTTCCGAATTAGCTTTCGAAACCTGTTCGATTGTGTCCGGAACGCGGGGTAAACCTTAGAAACGCTGGTTACGGCGCGTAAATCGGAGTTCGGAATTTCCGGGATGAATAGTGTTCGATTTTTCTTTATAAATAGCCCCACCCTTCATTAAAAAAAAAAAAAAAAAATAACAAA
This sequence comes from Allium cepa, assembly GCA_030765085.1. Lineage (NCBI taxonomy): Eukaryota > Viridiplantae > Streptophyta > Magnoliopsida > Asparagales > Amaryllidaceae > Allium > Allium cepa. The sequence goes on from CM060935.1 coordinate 959,812,582, forward strand.
CCCTAGCCGGCCCTAACTATTGAATGGCCAGAAATTCGTTTTGATTCTCCTCCATTATCTTCAAATCCAAGCATTATTTCAAGAATTTATCAACTACAAAGTTATAGAGCACATCAAGATCTACAAGATCAACGGTTGAGATCGAGTTTGGAGCATCGGAGGAGGAGCTAGGGGGGCCGTTGGTCATGGCCTGCGCACGCAAAACGAGGCTCATCAGGTGGCCGAGTGCAATAAGGGTCAGGCCGAACTTAGAGCATGTGAGGCCTTCGATTTGGCGCGTCTTGATCGTGTTTTAATCGAGTGAAGAAGCTCGAATTTCAAACCCTAATGCAAAGAGGATGGGTTCAAGTGTGCGTTCCATTACCTGTAGAAGTTGCGTGCAAAAGGGAGAGGGGGGAGACACAGTGCACGGCTCTGATGGGGTTGCTTAGATCTAACGGTGATTGTTAGTGAGGGTTTAAAATAATTATATATGTTGTAAATTGTTATATAAAAGTTCGAGTAAACTTTAAAAATTCATAACTTTTTCATACGAGGTCGAAAACGTGCGAAACCAGTTGCGTTGGAATCGTATGGACGAGCACTACGCGATGGAGTTAGTTTGGAGTCGATTGGAGTTAGTGAGAATTTTGGGTAAAATTAAACGTCCGTTTAATTTTATTCAAAATAAATCGCTAAAACGAAATAAAATCAAGGTGAGAACTTCTCACTCAATCGAATCGGTTTCGATTTTATTTTAAATAGTTAGATTTAAAATATTTGAATGCATGTTTGAATGATGATGATATCTATTGATTGTTAAAATAGACATTATGCGCCGTTAGTAAGCGGATGTTATTTAATAAAAACATATACCGCGAATATTTCATAAACAGTGAAATTGGTATTATATATGATAGCAATATATATATATTGGCATATGTATATATTGGAGTTATTGATTTCCCGCATTTATTTGTTTAGCGGATGAGACCCTATTGCGCCGTTATTAAGCGGATAATATTTAATAAGAACATATACCGCGATAATTTCGTACTGGAGCGAAATTGGTATTGTGCTAATGTTTGTGGATGCAGGAAAACAGGTTGGAGGGATCCAACTGGATTGCTCAACAGTTTTTATTTGATTTCAGATATTTTGATATTTGATTGATTATCATATCGATATATGATATCGTTGTTGTCGTGATTGACTATTTGGTATGTAGCATCATTGGACCAAATTTGGAACTTTAAAAATGATTTTTAAAGTTGATTTTTGAGAATATACTATATTTTGGAATTGATCCATTTTAAATAAATAAACGTTATACTTTTAAAAGTTATAAAATTATGTTTTTGAGAAATATAGTAAAAAGGTTGATTTTTGAGAAATATGGATTAATGATTTTATAAAATAGTTTAAATTGGATTTTTGAATATGTTATTAAAAGTTTAAATATAGGATTTATAAAATTTGATTATTTTATAAATCAAAATGATGAAATTATAAAGGAGATTAAAGACGTTTTAAAGAATAATATAAATTTATTTATATTAAGAGATTTATAAATGGATATTTATAAATTGAAATAGTGACATTATAAAACAAGTTTTTATAAGTGTTTGAATGATGTGAAAATGAATTTCATAAATGAATGAAATTTATAGAATTATAAACTGTGAAGTTATAAATGGAATTTTATAAACAGTAGGTTTATACAATTTATAAAGTTATTGAAAGAATGAATTTTGGATAAATAATTGAATCTTATAAGTTATAAGATTTAAAATTATGAAGTTAAAAGAACGATTTTTGTAAAATAATCGTTTTATAAGCATTTAACTTATAATATGGACTTTTAGTTCATAATTGGGATATAAATCGAATAGGCTAATAAAAGAATTTATAAAAAGGAAGTTTTTATAAATAAATAGAAATGGAATTTATAAACGTTGTTTTATAAATTCGCACATGACTTATTTTGATAAGTAAATTGTTGAAACCTGTAAATGGAGTTATATTCACATTTTTGAATAGTGAATAACCCTTTGAATTAAATTGAATAAAAGGATGAAATTGTTAATGAAGTATATTCACGTTTTTGAATAGTGAATAACACGTTAAAGAAATTGTTTTGGATTTGGATGTTTTAAATAGAATTAAAACGACTGAACAATGTTTTAAAATGTGTTGAGATTAGAAACCATAGATTTCAACATTTATTGTTGAAATAGACGTTTTCGAGAAATAGAAGGAGATGATGGACTATAACACTGTTGTTATAGTAAATGATTTCCGAAAGGAAATGTTTTGCATAGTATTGGGATTTATATATCTATTTTAATTTCGAATCCCTATACTAGTGATTTTGGGTTGTCGTAATAATGTTTTACGTAACATTCGTTTTGGCCCAAATAAATATGTTTAAGTGAATGATTTCCTTAAAGAATGAAATATATACTTAATTTCGATTTAAGTATATTGAATATTTTCCAAGTGTTGAAAATAAATAAAATTTGTGAATTACTTATTAAATAAGTATGGAATTGTTTCCAATATGAAGTGATATTTAGAATTTATCTTTTTGAAGATAAATTGAAAAGAAAATTGAAATGAATAATTGAAATCGAATATTCATTGATATCTTGGAATTATAAATTCACTAAGGAATTTATAAAGGAAGTGGAATTTGTTTAAAAATAAATATTGATTTATTTTTGAAGTATTGAAATTATATATCTAGTGAAGATATTTTGGAAAATAAATAATTTGAAAAATTATTTGGAAACTGGTGATGTGTGCATATCCATTGATAGTTCAATAACCGACTATCAATATTTCCCTTTGAATGGGTAATGATGTGATTTGTTTGAATGTGAATGCTACACTTATTTTTGAATAAGCGCTCACTATTCGGGTTAACCGGGAAAGGACCATGGGGTCGTATAACCCATTCCGAATATGTGATACGTCGTTATAATTGCATTGAAGATCGGTGTTGAAGACCCGGTATTTGCGAGAGCGATAGGATGACCTGTCGATTGTCTCTGCACTGAGTTGCAACGGTATAGAGACTCCCTAAGTGATGGAAAATCCGATCAGGATTGTGAATATCCGGATTGCAAGGACTTCTTTGTAAGTGCCTTCGGTTTTGTTCGATCCCGGAACAGACTTGTATGGATTGTGTGTCTGACATTACAAGTTGAGATATAAAGCCGATTTCTGTCAAATATATTTCTGTTGGTGGCGAAGAATTTATTCTTTAGCTTAACACCCTTCTCTGAGACGTACGAGCTCAGAGGTTATATAGTTGAAGTTATCAGCGATATATTCCCAATTTGGTAATGTGATATGCTGAGTGTTGCTGAAATGATCATTGTGTTGATTATTGTGATAGGATCGTTTATTTGATCGTCTATCTTAGTGATCATTGTGTTGATCATTTGTTGACCCAAAGCATGACTTTTGTATAAAGTATGTTTTTGTGGACGTGACTTCGTCGAGCCTCACACCCCGAAAATGGTCAAAACAGGAAAGATGCGGCAAGGTTATGAGGGGTAGCACCCTTTAGGGTATGTACATTTCCTTCTGGATAGAGGTGGTATCATGGTATGGAGCCCAGATATTTAACCTATGTGGTTACTACGAATTTATTACTTTGTGGTTGTTGGTTTTCGGGATCCCGTGAGAAAGGTCGTTTACGATCGGGGAATGGCGTGCTCGTGTCAGTAGTTACCCAGTTAGGGGTAACCCGGCCTTGTGTTGGCAGAGTTCCGGTTTGGTTCTCGGGGATGTCTTTCCAGAGGCATTCTCATGTGGCAATGGGAAGTTCCTTGGCCTGACCATTTGTTGGAAATCCAAAGAAACAATACGTGACTTGTACGGTTTTAGTTGTAGAACCTGCTTCCTCAGGAAGTAGCTATAGTAGGCATAATATAATGGTACCTATGCTGGCTAAGATTTATATTCTACTTTCGAAATGAATTTCTTCTACACTATGCACTAGTAATAATATCATATGTTCTTTTTAAATGCGTATCAAGCATGTTTGGCTATCATAAGGAGAAATCTTCTCCAAGTCTGCGTTTGCATTGTGTGTGTGGCAGGAGGCCTTATGGTAGTCTCATTTTTAAAAGCATTGCGAATTGAAATAAAAATATTCCTCTATTTTGATTTCAAAGATAAATAAACTGTTTTGAGTTCTCACACCAGTCTTGTTAAGCTATTGGGCTATGTGATGGGGGGTTCTCGCTTCGCGGTTAGGTGGCGAACGGGAGACTCTTACTCCCACACATCCTCTTTTAGGAGGTTGGTTAGGTGTAACCTGAGACAGTCGAGAGGCTGGCCGTAAAAGCAAGGTTTGGGGTACCGGTGTAAGCCACGGTGGGGCTGGGATGGTTGAAAAGCCTACCGGTTGTGACTGCTGTCGATGGTTGAAAAGCCTGGATCTGACAATGTGGTATCACAGCTTATGGTTAAGCGACAACCATGGTTCTGTTGGGTATTACTCATTAGAGATAGAGTCAGTAGTACTCTAGAATGAGTTTGAGTGTAATAATAGCTATGAGAGCGTATTTGTTAGTGAATACAAAATTGTTTTATATTGTGATGATTGGTTTATTGAGTGGCATATGAACTTTCGTCAGCACGGTATGTACAACTATGCCGAAGGGGTTTCTAAACACTTGAATAGAACAATTCGACACAATATTGTTTTAAAATTGGGTAAATGAAATAATTTTACCTTGATTATATTTTATATATAAAGGAATAATTTTTCAGAATTATTAAAGTATATAAGTTGATTGTTTGGTTGTTTGAATAATCTATATAAAAGAATAATTGTATAAGCAAAAGAATTATAAGAATTGAATTATAATTAAAGTAATTTATAATTGTGAAATAAACTTATATATATAAGAAGTGAAACTAATGAATATATTTATGAATATGAGTTATAAATAATAAAGTGAAGTGATAAATATGAACTTGAGTTATATAAATGAAATTCAACTTTTGTAATATGAATTGAATTAATGGATTAAATGTTAATCAATTGAATGTGAATTAAATTGATATGAAATAATGAATATAAGTGTTAATTCATTTAAAATCTAATGTCATTAGAAAGTTGAATAATTGAATGAAAATCAATTAAATTAAACCAATTGTAAGCAAAAGAATTTGGTTGTAATTAATATACATTGGTTGTTATATGATTGTTAGTTGATTGATTGTATATAATTCATTAAGTGTTAATGAAATTGATTTAATAAAACAGGAAGTGAACCAACTTGAATATGAATTCGTGAATGTAAACTAAGTGAAAAAGAATGTTAGTAAAAACGTCCACTATCAATAAATCAAATGTGATTTAAATTGAAAACCATTTCATTGTATATAAATGAGAATATGAATGAATATTGATTTGGTTATGGATGATAGTTGGTTGATGTTTGCATTTGTTGTTTGTTGCATTTGTTATGTGACATATATAGTTGTTATGTTGCTATATGTTGTATAGTGATATTATTTTCATATATGCATGTTCTCATGTTGTTTGTTGAGTGATTAGTAGGTGCGGATCGCGTTTGCTTCGCATTTGGAGCTCGCTTTTGCGCTATATTAGCCGTATATGCTTGCTAATAAAATATAAGGTACATATCTCGGATTAAATATCGCACTTTTACACTTTTTTCCCTTCGGGATGCCTCATTACTTGATGAGATGTATATTTGTGATATATATACTGTCATTTTTTTTTTGGATCGAGCCGCGCAAAGGAGACTATGGCGAATTTTTCCGGAAATTTAAGGCGTTAGAAAATTTTTGAGAAAATTGGAAAATTTTGAAAACTTTAACTTTGATTTTGGAATTGAAAGTTAAACAATAGTAGTTGTTTTTGAAAAGATAACTAAGTATGATTTGAAAACTTGGTAAAGTTATTGTAAGAAGTTTAACTATGAATTTTAGAAAGTTAATAAATTCTGTAACTTTTCTTACTTGTAATTTCGAGGACGAAATTCTTTTAAGTGGGGAAGATTGTAACGACCCAGAATTTTTAGTAATTAAAATATGAATATTTAATTTATTTTAAATATTAATAAGTGAATTTATAAGTCAAATAAATTTTTATTTGAATTATTGGATTTAATTGGATAATTAAATCGATAATTTAATACGTTAAATTATGGAAATAATTGAAAATAGGGTTAAATATGATTGAAAATGATTTGTAAAAATTTATTTTATCATGTTGGAGTTAGAACGATATTTTAGAACTTTTAAAATCGAATTAAAAGTTAATTTGTGAAAATTGAATATTTTAATATTAAAATCGACTAGTGAAAATAGTCAATTTTTGAACAGTCTCAGAATTGAACGAAACCAGTTCCATTGGATCCGTAATAGTTAATTATTACCGGATTTCAATTTTCGTGTCAATCGGAGCTATCGTTTGATCGTGGCAGCTCGAAACGCATCGATTAATTTTTAATTTAAATTTGACGAGTGAAAATAGCCATTTTTCAAAAAAGTCTCGGATTTCGACGAAACCAGTTTCATCGGATCCGTAATGTGATATTATTGTAAGGTTTCAAATTTCAAGTCAATTGGATTTACCGTTTGTCCGGTACAAATTAAAACGCCTAAAAATCGACTTAAATCGGTTTAATTTAAATTGAGCGTTTACAGCCATAACTCGCACATACTTCCGAATTAGCTTTCGAAACCTGTTCCATTGTGTCCGGAACGCGGGGTAAACCTTAGAAACGCTGGTTACGGCGCGTAAATCGGAGTTCGGAATTTCCGGGATGAATAGTGTTCGATTTTTCTTTATAAATAGCCCCACCCTTCATTAAAAAAAAAAAAAAGAAATAACAAACCCTAGCCGGCCCTAACTATTGAATGGCCAGAAATTCGTTTTGATTCTCCTCCATTATCTTCAAATCCAAGCATTATTTCAAGAATTTATCAACTACAAAGTTATAGAGCACATCAAGATCTACAAGATCAACGGTTGAGATCGAGTTTGGAGCATCGGAGGAGGAGCTAGGGGGGGCCGTGGGTCATGGCATGCGCACGCAAAACGAGGCTCATCAGGTGGCCGAGTGCAATAAGGGTCAGGCCGAACTTAGAGCATGTGAAGACCTTTGATTTGGCGCGTCTTGATCGTGTTTTAATCGAGTGAAGAAGCTCGAATTTCAAACCCTAATGCAAAGAGGATGGGTTCAAGTGTGTGTTCCATTACCTGTAGAAGTTGCGTGCAAAAGGGAGAGGGGGGAGACACAGTGCACGGCTCTGATGGGGTTGCTTAGATCTAACGGTGATTGTTAGTGAGGGTTTAAAATAATTATATATGTTGTAAATTGTTATATAAAAGTTCGAGTAAACTTTAAAAATTCATAACTTTTTCATACGAGGTCGAAAACGCGCGAAACCAGTTGCGTTGGAATCGTATGGACGAGCACTACGCGATGGAGTTAGTTTGGAGTCGATTGGAGTTAGTGAGAATTTTGGGTAAAATTAAACGTCCGTTTAATTTTATTCGAAATAAATCGCTAAAACGAAATAAAATCAAGGTGAGAACTTCTCACTCAATCGAATCGGTTTCGATTTTATTTTAAATAGTTAGATTTAAAATATTTGAATGCATGTTTGAATGATGATGATATCTATTGATTGCTAAAATAGACATTATGCGCCGTTAGTAAGCGGATGTTATTTAATAAAAACATATACCGCGAATATTTCATAAACAGTGAAATTGGTATTATATATGATAGCAATATATATATATTGGCATATGTATATATTGGAGTTATTGATTTCCCGCATTTATTTGTTTAGCGGATGAGACCCTATTGCGCCGTTATTAAGCGGATAATATTTAATAAGAACATATACCGCGATAATTTCGTACTGGAGCGAAATTGGTATTGTGCTAATGTTTGTGGATGCAGGAAAACAAGTTGGAGGGATCCAACTGGATTCCTCAACAGTTTTTATTTGATTTCAGATATTTTGATATTTGATTGATTATCATATCGATATATGATATCGTTGTTGTCGTGATTGACTATTTGGTATGTAGCATCATTGGACCAAATTTGGAACTTTAAAAATGATTTTTAAAGTTGATTTTTGAGAATATACTATATTTTGGAATTGATCCATTTTAAATAAATAAACGTTATACTTTTAAAAGTTATAAAATTATGTTTTTGAGAAATATAGCAAAAAGGTTGATTTTTGAGAAATATGGATTAATGATTTTATAAAATAGTTTAAATTGGATTTTTGAATATGTTATTAAAAGTTTAAATATAGGATTTATAAAATTTGATTATTTTATAAATCAAAATGATGAAATTATAAAGGAGATTAAAGACGTTTTAAAGAATAATATAAATTTATTTATATTAAGAGATTTATAAATGGATATTTATAAATTGAAATAGTGACATTATAAAACAAGTTTTTATAAGTGTTTAAATGAAGTGAAAATGAATTTCATAAATGAATGAAATTTATAGAATTATAAACTGTGAAGTTATAAATGGAATTTTATAAACAGTAGGTTTATACAATTTATAAAGTTATTGAAAGAATGAATTTTGGATAAATAATTGAATCTTATAAGTTATAAGATTTAAAATTATGAAGTTAAAAGAACGATTTTTGTAAAATAATCGTTTTATAAGCATTTAACTTATAATATGGACTTTTAGTTCATAATTGGGATATAAATCGAATAGGCTAATAAAAGAATTTATAAAAAGGAAGTTTTTTTAAATAAATAGAAATGGAATTTATAAACGTTGTTTTATAAATTCGCACATGACTTATTTTGATAAGTAAATTGTTGAAACCTATAAATGGAGTTATATTCACATTTTTGAATAGTGAATAACCCTTTGAATTAAATTGAATAAAAGGATGAAATTGTTAATGAAGTATATTCACGTTTTTGAATAGTGAATAACACGTTAAAGAAATTGTTTTGGATTTGGATGTTTTAAATAGAATTAAAACGATTGAACAATGTTTTAAAATGTGTTGAGATTCGAAACCATAGATTTCAACATTTATTGTTGAAATAGACGTTTTCGAGAAATAGAAAGAGATGATGGACTATAACACTGTTGTTATAGTAAATGATTTCCGAAAGGAAATGTTTTGCATAGTATTGGGATTTATATATCTATTTTAATTTCGAATCCCTATACTAGTGATTTTGGGTTGTCGTAACAATGTTTTACGTAACATTCGTTTTGGCCCAAATAAATATGTTTAAGTGAATGATTTCCTTAAAGAATGAAATATATACTTAATTTCGATTTAAGTATATTGAATATTTTCCAAGTGTTGAAAATAAATAAAATTTGTGAATTACTTATTAAATAAGTATGGAATTGTTTCCAATATGAAGTGATATTTAGAATTTATCTTTTTGAAGATAAATTGAAAAGAAAATTGAAATGAATAATTGAAATCGAATATTCATTGATATCTTGGAATTATAAATTCACTAAGGAATTTATAAAGGAAGTGGAATTTGTTTAAAAATAAATATTGATTTATTTTTGAAGTATTGAAATTATATATCTAGTGAAGATATTTTGGAAAATAAATAATTTGAAAAATTATTTGGAAACTGGTGATGTGTGCGTATCCATTGATAGTTCAATAACCGACTATCAATATTTCCCTTTGAATGGGTAATGATGTGATTTGTTTGAATGTGAATGCTACACTTATTTTTGAATAAGCGCTCACTATTCGGGTTAACCGGGAAAGGACCATGGGGTCGTATAACCCATTCCGAATATGTGATACGTCGTTATAATTGCATTGAAGATCGGTGTTGAAGACCCGGTATTTGCGAGAGCGATAGGATGACCTGTCGATTGTCTCTGCACTGAGTTGCAACGGTATAGAGACTCCCTAAGTGATGGAAAATCCGATCAGGATTGTGAATATCCGGATTGCAAGGACTTCTTTGTAAGTGCCTTCGGTTTTGTTCGATCCCGGAACAGACTTGTATGGATTGTGTGTCTGACATTACAAGTTGAGATATAAAGCCGATTTCTTTCAAATATATTTCTGTTGGTGGCGAAGAATTTATTCTTTAGCTTAACACCCTTCTCTGAGACGTACGAGCTCAGAGGTTATATAGTTGAAGTTATCAGCGATATATTCCCAATTTGGTAATGTGATATGCTCAGTGTTGCTGAAATGATCATTGTGTTGATTATTGTGATAGGATCGTTTATTTGATCGTCTATCTTAGTGATCATTGTGTTGATCATTTGTTGACCCAAAGCATGACTTTTGTATAAAGTATGTTTTTGTGGACGTGACTTCGTCGAGCCTCACACCCCGAAAATGGTCAAAACAGGAAAGATGCGGCAAGGTTATGAGGCGTAGCACCCTTTAGGGTATGTACATTTCCTTCTGGATAGAGGTGGTATCATGGTATGGAGCCCAGATATTTAACCTATGTGGTTACTACGAATTTATTACTTTGTGGTTGTTGGTTTTCGGGATCCCGTGAGAAAGGTCATTTACGATCGGGGAATGGCGTGCTCGTGTCAGTAGTTACCCAGTTAGGGGTAACCCGGCCTTGTGTTGGCAGAGTTCCGGTTTGGTTCTCAGGGATGTCTTTCCAGAGGCATTCTCATGTGGCAATGGGAAGTTCCTTGGCCTGACCATTTGTTGGAAATCCAAAGAAACAATACGTGACTTGTACGGTTTTAGTTGTAGAACCTGCTTCCTTAGGAAGTAGCTATAGTAGGCATAATATAATGGTACCTATGCTGGCTAAGATTTATATTCTACTTTCGAAATGAATTTCTTCTACACTATGCACTAGTAATAATATCAAATGTTCTTTTTAAATGCGTATCAAGCATGTTTGGCTATCATAAGGAGAAATCTTCTCCAAGTCTGCGTTTGCATTGTGTGTGTGGCAGGAGGCCTTATGGTAGTCTCATTTTTAAAAGCATTGCGAATTGAAATAAAAATATTCCTCTATTTTGATTTTAAAGATAAATAAACTGTTTTGAGTTCTCACACCAGTCACATGACTGACTTGGAGTTTATTGTTTTCCTTCCTAAACTCTGGGTGCCCACCAATTTCCACACGGGCAGTCAAGAGTTAAGGTTTATCAGGATATTCTGGATATTCTGGAGTTGCTGGAGGCAAGATGGATGGCATGGCGTATTACTAGTTTATATAGTATTTCTTTTTCCGTTGCACTATTTGTTGTTGTTGTTGTACACTCTGATGATATGATGTAATGAAATGTAATGTAATGTAGTAACTGATATAGTTCTTTGTTTAAAGATTATTCATTTATTATTATATGTTGTTCCGCTGCGAATAGTGAGATTCTGTTATTGTTCTGTTGTTTTCTGTTCCGTCCTATTTTCTTCTGTTTTTCTTTTTCCTCTATTCTCTTTTTCTTCTATTTTAAAATCTTCTATCTTCTTTTCCCTCTATCTTCTACCTTTTTCTCTCTTTCTCTTTTCTTCTTTTCTTTTTCTTAAAACCCTCAGTGTTCGGTTTTCCGTCGTTCGATTTCTCGGCAGTCGATAAAGTGAGTGTCGATGTCGAATTTTCGAAAGACGAAGAATCGTGTTCTGACAATCAGAGATATGATACAATAAATAGCAGCGGAAAAGAAAATATATGATATCCAGCAGCGGAACAATATAACTCTAAGATAGTCTTCAAAAGAGAACTCCGAGAACTGCAACTCCATCTCCAAGAATCAATCCAGCAATAGCTCGAACTCCCAATAACGATGCACAAAGATAAGCAAGTATAGTCCATATCCAAAGATTTGAATTAGCTCTAGATAACCTACTAATCTGACTATCTGAAAAACCTAACTCTAGACTGCTCGTGTAGAAAATAATGAGCACCCAGAGTTTAGGAAAGAAACAATAAACTCCGGGTCATTCGTGGGACTGGTGTGAGCAACAAAAATAGTTTATCTTTAAAAACAAACCAAGAAGTATTCAAAAATCAGTTCGCAATGCTTTTTGAAAATGTAACTACCATAAGACCTCCCGCCACACACACAATGCAAACGCAGACTTGGAGGAGATTTCTTCTTATGATAGTCAAAGATGCTTGATACGCATTAAAAAGAAACACTTGATATTATTACTAGTGCATAGTGTAGGACAAATCATTTCGAAAGTAGAATATAAATCTTAGCCAGCATAGGTACCATTATATTATGCCTACTATAGCTACCATATTAGATGGCAGGTTCTACAACTGATATTGTACAAGGCTCGTATTGTTTCTTTGGATTTCCAACGAATGGTCAGGCCAAGGAACTTCCCATTGCCACATGAGAATGCCTCTGGAAGGACGTCCCCGAGAACCAAACCGGATCTCTGCCAACACAAGGTCGGGTTACCCCTAACTGGGTAACAACTGACACGAGTATACCATCCCCCGGTCCTTTGGGACCTTTATCCGAGAGCTCTCTAATCAACATCACACCATAATAAATAAAGTGTTCAACATGAGTAAGTACCTGGGCTCCATACCATGATACCACCCTTTTCCAGAAGGAAATGCACATACCCTAAAGGGAGCTACCCCTCATAACCTTGCCGCATCTTTCCTGTTTTGACCATTCCGGGGTGTGAGGCTCGACGAAGTCATGTCCACAAAGCCACGCTTTATACAAAAGTTGTGCTTTGGGTCAACAAACGATCATAGAAATGATCACAAAGATAAACGATCAAACAAATGATCCTATCACAAATGATCAACACAATGATCATTTCACAGCAACACTCAGCATGTCACATTACCAAATTGGGAATATATTGCTGATAACCTTCAACTACATAACCTCTGAGCTGGCACGTCTCAGAGAAGGGTGTTAAGCTAAGAGAATAAATTCTCCGCCACCAACAGAAATATATTTGAAAGAAATCAGCTTTATATCTCAATTTGTAATGTCAGACATACTATCCATACAAGTCTGTTCCGGGATCGAACAGAACCGAAGGCACTTCCAAAGAAGCCCTTGCAATCCGGATATTCACTAATCACGTTCGGACTTCCCATCACATATGGAGTCTCTATATCGGGGACCATTCGATGCAAAGACATTCGACGAGTTGTCCTTACGTTTTCGAAAATATCCGATCTTCACCACCGGTCTTCAAATGCTATCCATAACGACATATCACATATTCGGAATGGGATATATGACACAAAGTCCTCTTTCCGAACAGTGAGCGCAGTATTTCAAAAACATATGGATATTGGGATTTCAATTAAGTCACAACTTAAAACCCAAAACTTTTCTTCAAATGGTTTAAACCAATTACCATTTCAAATCTTTATATTACAAAAAAGATTTATTTCACAAAGATCAATTTATAGACTTTAAAACAATTTCCATTCCAATTGGATTAACTCATTAAATCTTTAAATCAAAGATTTAACTCATAGCTTTCAAAATTCGATTAACTTGTTGAATCTTTAAATCAAGATTCAACTTATAGCTTTCAAATCGTTTTCATAACTTGGAAATTATCTTCATTTTCAAACTTGAAATTCTTTTTAACACAAATTGGACGTTCATTTCTTATGTGAAAGCTTTTATTATTTGAAAACAAACAGTTTTCGTTTCAGAAAAATCCAATTATATTTGTACGAGTTAAAGTTCTTAATTTATATTCATATTCCCAAATTAATACATTTTAAAATGGTTTAACCCATATATAACTGGTATAACATCTTTAATCCCTAGTTTCAAATTATAGAATTCAGTTTCACACTTTGAATTTAAATTTAAATCAAATTATTTAAATTTCAAACTTTATCAAGTTATTCAAAATAAATTTCCATCTTTGAAATTCCCTTTTTAATTGCTTTTCACTTTTAAACCCAATCCATTTCAAACCATTTGAATTTAAAAATTCAAATTCAAAACTATTTTTCAAAAATCTGTGACTTAATCGATTTCCTCGTGAAATCCATATTTGTGTGTGTATGGTGTGGTCCAGGGGTTTAACACAATAGTGCAACATCATCCAATCATCACAGATTAAAACATAGAAATATAGTTGATAAGCAATATAATTATAACGCTTATCTTTCATACACAGATTCGCAAATATATATCACAAATAATAAACTATATCACAGATCACAACACAAATCAGGATAATCATAAAGCATCATATATCAGGGATATTAAACAGTTTAACATCCAATATAATCCAAGCATCCATAGGTAGGATTTATTCAATTATCTGATTAATTTAATTAGATAAATTTCCGTGAATAAATTTGCTAGTTATGGTAAATTAATAATCAATTAATTTTAAAACATTTAATAAACTATCCTTTAATTAATCATTAATTACTCCTTAATTAATAATTATTCTTGATCACTTTATTTATTAATTTGCCCTTGATAAATTAATTATTCTCAAATTAATTACTTTAATTAATTTATCACATTATCCTTAAACCAATCTATTGCTTAATCACTTGATTAAATCAACTTTAATTATTAATTAATATCCAATTAATAATTCTTAATTTACAAATTAATTAACTTAATAAATCTTTAAACTTTAATTAACAAATTAAACCTTTAATTATAATTCATCAACTTTTAAATTATTAAATAATTGACCTTTAATTATACCATTTTCATTAATTATCTTTAATTAATAAATTAGCCCAAAATTGATTAATTTTTATTAAATTAATTACCCTTAATTAATTACACTTTACTTAATCATCCTTAAAATTTTATTAACTTTTAGTCACTTTATTAACCGATGCTTAAATCATTAATCATCCATTCTTAATAAATTAATCAATCATTAATTACAAATTAAATAACCTTAAATTAAAAATCAACTTATCTTTAATTGATAAACCTTGTATTTAATCATCATTAACAACATAAACTAACTTTACTTTTAAGCTACATTTTTAAAACATTTGAGTAACTTCTTAATTTCATTATCAAGTTTATTTAAAATAAACCTTTTAAGACAAAGGTTATATATACATTTAAAACATTTTAAAACATCCCGAAACATTTTAAACTTAACAAATTTTAAAATGATTTATTTGATTACATTTCTAAATAATTATAAGTTTGATTAACCGTTAAAATTCATTAGTTTAAATAAAAATCTAATTTTACAAATCTAACTTGAATCATACTTAAAGTTTTATTTAGACTCAGTTTGACTTTGATTTTAAATTTAAAAGCTAAAATTTAAATCTGTTAAAAATTGTTACAGGTTTAAACCTGAACAACTTCAACCCGAGCCTCCCCATTATCTACTTCGAGCAACACGTGAAGCTTCCCCGAGAAAAAACAACAGCCTGCTTCGAGTTCCCCCTTCATAAATTCGAACCCAGGTTGCTTCGAGCCAAATATGCTTTTTCAAGTGTTCAAACTCGAGCTTCCCCTTCCTTCCTTTTTCCTTAATCTTTCTTTCCCCTTTCTTTCTTCTTCTTCTCTTTTATCACTGACACTAGTGTAACCATGTGCATCGTGCACACATATCTGGGCTTCTCCGATCACCTCTCTGATCATCAGCATCTCGACTACGTCCCCCTCAATCGGTACAATCACCCAGGTCATCGAGATAATCTCGAAATCAAAAACGAGACATTTGGTCGAACTGGAGCAAGACAACTTCACCAACTCCAAAACCTGGAACGGCGACGTTCGCCACAACCCGACCACCGTAGGGCCTGAGACTTCGGCCATGGCTTCGTCGACGTCTCCTCTACCGTCACCCCAAAACTCGCCGCACTCGATCAACTAGAGAAGGCGCACGATCCAAAACATTATACGTCACTAAAATTAGGGTTCCAGACAAAAAATGACAACCACTACCTCCACCGTGCTTCGATCGACTCCCTGACATTTTTGCCAAAGTCTCTTATCACTCCACTACAACCGGAGGAAACCCTGACCTCCATGATCAAGAAGATCACCAGAAATCCTCACATAACCATTTTCTGTTAAAAATAGAACTGCATCCTTAATCCCAAACTATAAATTACGAAACCCATCTTAAAAATCATCATTTTCAGCATGGATTTTAGTTAGATACCCGAATCTATGATTAGAGAAGTTCGAAAATTTGCAAATCTTGAGTTTGTTCAGCATATTGGGTTTCTAGAGAAAATTTGTAAGTTGTTTAAACCTTAACTAAATTTTTAAACTTAGTTTACAATGATATAAACATCTTTTGTTTGAATCTGAAGTTCAATCATAAATCAGAAAGAGCGTAAATGATTTTTGAATCAAACAGTTTGAGTTTGAACTAAGAACAGATGTGTTTTAAACAACAGCCTGCATACTTATTTTCAATCTTCCCGTATATATATATATTATGTACAGATAATTATATGTGCACACACATACATTTCTCAGTTACACTTGCACAAATTCAATCCCTTAAATTTTTAAAGAAAAATGTTACTCACTTTGTTTTTGAAGAACAGAGGAGAAAGAACAGACTGTGACATTGCAAGCCGAAGAATCCCTCTTTGATTTCTCTGGTTTGAAGTCATTTGTTTTGATTTATATTGTTATTTAAATTTTGTAAAAGGAAAAGCTTACTCATTTTCTGGTTTAAATGAATGAGCTGAAATGATGTGGGAAGTTGATATATGGAAAAATGAGATTACTGGTGATGTATAGTTTGAACAATGCAAAACATGGCTAAAGATACTTGTACAGGTGATGTAACATTATTTGGTACAATTAGGCATGGCTGCTAAATCTTGCTTTTGTGCTAGTGGTAATATCTTGCTTGTACTTTGCAAATATATACATATATTTTTTCTTAGCTTTCGAATGTCCACCTGATGAAACAAGGCTGATATTATAAAACAAAGTGTACAGGTGATAATATTTTGTTGTACTTGTTGATTCCTTTACTTGCCTGCATCTTCTCTAGCTCGGCTGCTATGCATCTATGTTGTGTACTAAGGAGGCTAATGCATACTTTGCTTTATTGCTTAGGTAAAATATATACTTTGTGATGTTTCATCCTTTTCTTATTTTCCTTTTACTTGTTCTTGCCTGGTTACTCTTTATATACAAATATATGTGTCTTAGGTTGAATTTGTTTTGGTGTTGTTTTGCATTGTTGCCTCGGCTGATATGATCTTGCTTTTACAAGTTTATACTTTAATATAAAGTTTTGTTTGTTTGTTTCACTTTCACACTACACATTCTTTGATGTATTTTGTAATACATTTTTGTTTGTGCTTTATTTTACTTTGTATATTTGCTTTTATTTTAACTTAAATATTTATTTCAAAAATTTAGTTATATTTACACAACTTCTAGAATCCATTTCGTAAGATTGAATTCAAATATCTTTATATTAATATTGTTTAAAAATAACTCAATACTAAATTTTAAAATAATTTATAAAAGAAACAATATCTTTCTTAATAAATAACATATTTTATTTGGATTTGGATAAACTCAAATTAATTTATCATTTAATTTCACAATTTTAAATCAAAAATACTTTAATTATCAATTTAAAATTGATTAAAATTCGGGATCGTTACAGGGACGGTTGTTATAATTTATTTCGATTTCAATTTTTTTTTTTTAAGCGAGGCTTCGGCCATTTTTAATCCGAAATCAAATTTTTTTTCTTTATTTTGAACGAGAGGAGGAAAGTTTTCTTTTATTATTATTTTTCTTTCTTTGAACGAGCTAGAAATTTTTTTCAACGCGTATTAAAATATTTGCCAGGTGTTAGATAATGAGAACATGTAAAATTTGCTTTTGTAAAACATTATTATATTTAAATTTAAATTTAAAGTCAAATTGCTTTGATAACCGCATCCCAGAATCTCAATCTCCAATTGAGGCGTGCCACCAGGCGTTTATAATATTTAACCCCTTTCGAACGCAACGGAAAAGGTTTCGAGGCCAAATTCGATCGTATGGGGAAAGTAACTTTTTGAAACAGTTATTAATTTGAATTTCGATAAAAAATTTAGCGCGTTTACTTATCGTACGGCCACACGACAAATCCAATTGCTACGAAAATTAAAATCAGGTAATAATACCATATTACGGATCCAATGAAACTGGTTTCGTCAAATTCCGAGATTGTGCCTCGGACAGCTATTTTTAAATATCGATTTAAACGATAAAATTCCAAAACTGAATAAAACATTTCCAAATTCAATTTTGAAGCTTTCATTATCTTCAGTATTATCAATATAAATTTTCTAAGCCAATAAATTATTTTTAACAGGCTCAAAATTGAAGATTTAAAATTTTACCCAAATTTCTATAATTAAATTGCTAAATTAATCATGATATTTGAAATTCAAGTTAAACTATCATTCAAACATTTAAAATTAATTAAATATTTCGATTCAAATGCCCAAAATTCTGGGTCATCATATCCTTCCACCCTTAAAAGAATTTTGTCCCGAAATTACTAGTTAAGAAGAATGGACCTTAACCCGTTTAATATTTTCCAAGCCAAACAGTTTTATCAATTTATCAACCCAAATCTTTTTATTAAAGATTCGTTTCAACTAGCTTTCCAAGTTCAATTATAAATTCCAAACAATATTGTTTACTTCTCAATTCAAATTAAGATTTGAATTCAAATTTCAAACTTTCAAAATTTTCTAAAAAATTTTCTAACACCCTTAATTTTCAAAAAATTTCGTCAGCGTCTCCTTTGAGCGGCTAGCTCGGTACTACTACAACATGGCACCACAGGCCCTCAAATCCCAAAAGAAAACAAAAAGCCAAGCGGCTAGACAAGAAAATCATGAAATTTCATACTAAAATTCAAATACGTATCTTTTTTCGAGCAATTCAATTTTATCTTTAAAATCAAAATCCCATTCCATTTCCTTTAATACACCTGTATATCCTGATATCCATAATATCCAATTACAATGTTCAAATATCATTTTGCGCCTTTCATTACAAAATTTTCAATATATATGCTTTTTGTACCATTTTTACTTCACCATTGAAGTTACATATCCATTTTCATTCAATCTTTCATTTTCAATTTTTTTATTTGAACTCAATTTATCTTCTACTATGAATATTGAATTTTATCTTTCAATTATAACTGATTCATATTATTATTTTAATTCAGGTTCATTCACTAATTTACTTCAATTTCCAATTTGAAATCGCTTGTTGCTAACAAATTTTTTTCAAAAATTTTCTAACTCCCAAAATTTTCGGAAAATTTTGGCAGAGTCTTCTTTGTACGGAGGAGCTTTTGCAATTTGACAAAAGATATAAATATATATACATCGACCCA
Organism: Allium cepa; assembly: GCA_030765085.1. Lineage (NCBI taxonomy): Eukaryota > Viridiplantae > Streptophyta > Magnoliopsida > Asparagales > Amaryllidaceae > Allium > Allium cepa. Next base: position 959,831,911 of record CM060935.1, read on the forward strand.
CCCGGTCGGAAAAACAAAAACAGTTCATATTTCCTATTTTTATTGCGTAGGCGTACCTTATTTAGCATTTTCAAGCAAAGCCGTTTATTATTAGCATTTTAGCACGACCAAATCCAGCCAAACGGCCCTTCTGTACCTGTATTTACTAAATTTAAACACATAAGTGACATATGTAAGAAATTTATTCACATTTCACTTATTTCCAATAGTAAACACATAGTTTTCACAAGCAATACATTCAAAATAGTTCCCATAAGAAATTTATATGGTTTCGATATAAATTTAATTGCTTACAATCAATTCACATACCATTTCTATTCAATTCAAGTGATTTACAACTCACTTTCTTTTATTCAATTTATTTCTAAGTGAAATGAACTCATATCTATTTCAATTGATTCAAAAATAAATTTGATTTTCTTTTATTAACTCTTAGAATTTTATACATACTCGTTTGCGTCAAACAATAATCATTTCTATGCAAATTTCGATGATATTCACTTAATAGAATATCCAATCTAGTTTATAACTAATTTAAATTGATACAAACTCAATTTACTCTTATTCTTTTTCAATTCAAATTGATACCGTTCAATTCATTTTGCATTCCATATTCACATTCATTTTAATTAAAACCATTTCACAATTTCCATTTTATCCTTCATTTATTAATTTAGAATATTTTCCAACTCTAAATTTTACTTGAGAATTTTACCATTTATTTCTTAAGTTCAAGATAATTTTTATATATACTTCTTATATTTATTTCCAATTCACCACTTTAAATTATAACCACTTTTATTTAAACTGGATTCCAGATTCCATATGAATTCATTTTACCTTTTATTTATAATTATTGAATTCAATTCATTTTGAACCATATTAAATTTGTCCTTCTTTTAATTAGTTTCACTAACTAATTTTAATTCCTTTATTAACATTTAGCTCCATTTGATCCAATATTTACTTAAGTTATTTCAATTTAAAATTCAAATTTATTTTTCCTTGTAACACTTCCCAATTTAAATCCTTGATTTTATTTTCATTTATCAAATTCATTTCATCAACTAATTTAATTAAATTATTTTTATCCACTTATCCATTTTTAATTTTTAATTTCCATTCTCAGTCCATCTCGAATTTATATTATCAATAACAAGGAAATTTTCAATTTATTTAAACCATTTATACATTCACATTACCAATTTCATTCCATTAATGAATTTTATTCCAAATTATAAACTGCATTTAAAATTTACATTTACAAATCTCATTTGTATTTTTATTTTCTTAGCTTTTGGTTTTGATTTCAATTTCTTATACAACGATGATAATAATCTAATATTATTGCTTCCTAACAACCAAGCAACCATATATTATAATAATTCACAGAAAATTTATTTCTTTTATATACGAAAATAGTTTTGGGTAAAATTATTTCATTTACCCTATTTTAAAACAATACCGTGTCGGTTTATCTTGATTAAAAGTTTAGAAACCCCTATCGAAACAGTTGGCCAGACTGCGCCGACCAGAATCTATAAACAATCAACCGATATGTCAACACAATATATAAAAAAAATTATATTCACTAACAAATACACGCTCATATCTATTATTACACTCAAACTCATTCTAGAGTACTACTGATCTATCTCTAATGAGTAATACCCAACAGAGCCAAGGCCGTCGCTTAACCAAATGCTCTGATACCAAATTTGTAACGACCCGTTTTTACGACTTTCGAAAGTCGACATTTATACGTCCACTATATCGAATGTCGCACAGTCGAATGCCGAAAAACCGAACCATTAGGATTAAGAAGAAGAAGATAGATGAAGAACAGAAACAATAACAGAATCTCACATTTCTTAGCGGAACAATATATAATAGATAAATGAATAATCTTTAAGACAAAGAATCATATCTGTTATTACATTACGTCATATTATATTATCAGAGTGTACAACAACAACAGAAGAAAATATAACATATACTAGTAATACGCTTCGCCATCCAGCTTGCTCCTGATCTCCACAGCAACTCCTGAATCCCAAAATGACCTGATAACCTGACTCTTGGCTGCCCGTGTGGAAATTGGTGGGCACCCAGAGTTTAGAAAAGGAACAATAAACTCCAGGCCAGTCATGGGACTGGTGTGAGATCTTAAAACAGTTATTCTTTTACAAAAGAAAAACAAAGGAATTTAAAATAAATCCGCAATGCTTTTTAGAAAATGAAACTACCATAGTGCCTCCCACCACACACACAATGCAAGCGTAGAATTGGAGGAGATTTCTCCTTATGATAATCAAACATGCTTAATATGCAAAAATCTGTTGATATTATTATTATTAGTGCATAGTGGAAAACATTTCGAAAGTATAATATTAATCTTAGCCAGCATAGGTACGATTATATTATGCCCGCTGTAGCTATCTCCTGAGGAGGCAGGTTATACAATTGCACTCATAAAGGGCTCGTATTGTTTCTTTGGATTTCCAACAAATGGTCAGGCCAAGGAACTTCTCATCGCCACATGGGTACGCCTCTGGATAGACGCCCCGAGAACCTAACCGGATCTCTGCCAACACAAGGCCGGGTTACCTCTGCAAAAATAGGTAACTACTACACGAGTATGCCATCCCCGGTTGTAAACAATCTTTATCCGAGGATCCTCAACAACAACAATCACAAAGTAAAATATATATTTGCGACATTCACATAAGTTAAGTATCTAGGCTCCATACCATGATACCACTTCTATCCAGAAGAAAATGTACATACCCTAAGGGGAGCTACCCCTTATAACCTTTCCGCGTCCTTCCTATTTCGACCATTCCGGGGTGTGAGGCTCGACGAAGTATCGTCCACAAAGCTACGCTTTTCACAAAAGCCATGCTTTGATCAACAATTGATCAGCAGCACTTCGTATGCCACATTACCAAATTGGGAATGTATCACTAGTAACCATCAACTACATAACCTCTGAGCTCGTACGTCTCAGAGAAGGCTGTTAAGCTAAGAGAATAAATTCTTCGCCACCAACAGAAATGCATTTGATAGAAACCAGCTTTACATATCAAAGTGTAACGTCAGACACACATCCATGCAAGTCCATTCCGGGATTTAACGGAACCGAAGGCACTTCAAAAGAAGCCCTTCCAATCCGAATATTCACTAATCACGTCCGGAATCCCCATCACAAAGGGTGATAAAATCTCTATACCGGAGCAACCCGGTGCAGAGACATTCGACAAGTATCCTTTCACTTTCGAAAATACCCGGTCTTTAACACCATCTTCAAATGCAAATCCCATTTTGTCGTATCGCTATTCGGAATGGGTTTTATGACACAAGGTCCTCTCCCGGCTATCCGAATAACGAGCACTTATTTTGAAAATAAGTGTTAATTCATTTTCAAATAAATCACAACAATTTCATTTTGATCTTTTAAAAAAAAGATCCATCACAATCACAAGGGTTCGATGTGGGTTTCGAATATCTAGTTGGAATTCGACTCTCGGTCGCATCGAAATTCAATTGCCGATTAAGGCCAATATTGATAGTCGGTTATTTAACTATCAATCATCATTCACAATAGTCACTGGATTTCAAATAATTTTCCCCAATTATTATCATTTTCAATATATCATCGCAAGATAAAATTTCACACTTCAATTATTTGAAAAATGAATTTTAAATCAATTCCCAAACATTTATTCATTTCCACTGAAAATCTGCCGATTTCAAATTTAAAAAATAATACAAAAATACTTATTCAAAAGATACTTGGAAACATTTAAAATAAACTGTTTTAGAATATTTTCTTAAATATTAGTTATGAAAAATATTATACTAATATCTCATATAAAATTCAAGTCCAAAAAAAACTAATTTTAACATAAAATTAGTAGATAGAGTATAAATATTTAAATACCTATTTTCTAAATCAAATATCAATTTAAATATTTAAAATAACCCCTTATATAATTTATTAAATAAATTTTACTTTAAAGATTTAAAACAATTTTCAAAACTAATTTCTTCAACAGTATTACTTTAAAAACCAAGTCTAGAACTTCTAAATTTTATTTAAAAGCTATTTAAAAATATACTCAGCTTTCTAGGGAAGAATTCTTTTCCCAATATAAATGGGTCCATTCAAATAAATTAATAAATCTTCTCGATTTATTTTAAATTTACATTCCAAATATCAACTGATATATGAATTTAAATCGATTCCCAAATATCATCTTCACACCCAATTGAATTCCAAATTGATTCCCAGTTTATTTCCAATACAAAATCAACTTCCAATTTGATTTCCCCAAATTAATTTTCTATTGTCAAATCAAATCAATTTCAAATTGATTTCCCAAAATTATTTCCAACACACCAAACCAAATTTCCAAATCAATTCCTAAGGTTTATTTGAACTCCAAATTAATTCCTGAATCGATTTCTAAAATTAATTTCAACTCAAAATTAAATTCCAAAATTTATTTCCTTTTGAAATAAATTCTTTATCCCTTTATAATATTTAAAATCCGTATCTTAAATAAGTTGTTCAACTATTTAACAACATTACTCGAAATTCCTTCATAAAAACATTTCCCATATTTTTGGAATTTATTCTATAAGTTTCCAAAAATAAAACTTTGTCTATTTAAATTTCCTTCTTTTAAAATTCACCCGATTCCTTTGAGTGAATTCATTATAAACTTTCTATCCTAATTTCCAAAATCAATTAACTATTTATTTCTGGTATCCTACGATACCAAAAATATATTCGGCTGAATTACAGCCTTTACGGTTTCAATCATAAATAATCACGCGAATTTAAAAATAATCAACACATAACATACAAAACAAATTAAATATTTTAGGAATCCAGTTGGATTCCTCCAACCTGTTTCCCTACATCTGCAGACGTTAGCACACAATTAAATACCCATTCCACTTCAATGTGGAATATCGCGGTATATGGGATTTATAAAATATTATCCGCTATTATACGGTGCAATAGGGTCTAAACTAATATAACTAATAATAAATAAATTATCCAAACACACAATCTATTAATTTTAATTTAACTATCACAATTTCACAACCAATCAATAACTGGAATTTTAAATTAAAACTTTGAGCGAGAAGATATCACCTTTTATTGTGCATGCAGTCCAATTTCTTTCCAACTTGATTTCCTGAATTTCTTTGACCTTGTATAAATAATTTATATAATTGATTAATATTTGAAATGATCGAACAATTCATTTCTATTATATAAAATTTTATTTTATCTCAACAATTTAATTTCAAACAAATTTCCTTTTAATGAAATATTTGAATTAATTGAATAATCTCTTACCATTAATAATTAAATTAACTAATACTTTAGTTTTAAACTAATTTCCTTTTATATAATTTTAATAAACTAACAATTTGATTTAAAGCTAACTTCCCTTTTAATTAAAATCTTTGTTTAACCAAACATTAAATTTAAAATTAAATCTCCTTTAAAATAATTTTAATAAGCTTATCACACAAATAAATTTCCATATTGATTTAAAACAAGGATATTTTTAATGTCTTATTAATAAATTAAATTAGTTTATTAAACAAATTAATCTGTATAGGGATAAAAAAATTCTAATTAAAATTTCTTTAACATTTTAAAATGTCTATCTTCAAAATCCTATCTTTAAACTTTACTATTTTGCTTCTTTTAAAAAAAATAAACCTTACTTACTGTTAATCTCCTACATAAGCATATTTATATCTATATATAGTAAATTCAAATAAAATAGAATTATCTAATACTTCACTACAACTCGCGAGCCCCAGGCATGAGAAAGTCTCGCGTCGCCAGCGACGTCGCCTGCCACTCGAGCGCGAGATCCATAATCCACGATTCGAACAAACCACCACCTCACTACCGTAAAAACCCAGCCGCAAGCCCCTCAAGCCTGCCGTCGATTCGAACACAGCCGTGCCGAAAAGAATTGCGACCACAATCCCTAGCCCAAACTTGGGGTTCCATCACCATCTAGACATCGAGTTTCCCCCGCCTCTCGCTACCACACCTGCGCCTGGACGCTGCAGCTTCCCCCTTTCGAACGCGACTGGTGTGAACTCGAGATTCGAAACAAATCAATTTGAATTTGAATGGCTTCGGCCTCTCTTGATTTCTTCGAACGAAATCATTCGATTTCGCTCAGACATCGGCATTTTTCTTCAATCTTAGGTCAAAATTTGATTTTGAACGAAAGAAAGGGACGGTTGTTATAATTTATTTCAATTTCAATTTATTTATTTTCTAAGTGAGGATTTGGCCATTTTTAATCTAAAATCAAAAATAATTTCTTTGTTTTGAACGAGAGGAGGAAAGATTTCTTTTATTATTATATTTCTTTCTTTAAACAAGCTAGAAAATTTTTTCAACGCGTGTTAAAATATTTGCCAGGTGTTAGATAACGAGAACGTGTAAAATTTACTTTTGTAAAACATTATTATATTTAAATTTAAATTTAAATTCAAATTGCTTTGATAACCGCATCCCAGAATCTCGATCTCCAATCGAGGCATGCCGCCAGGCGTTTATAATGTTTAACCCCTATTCCGAACGCAACGGAAAAGGTTCCGAGGAATTCGATCGTATGGGGAAAATAACTTTTTGAAACAGTTATTAAATTGAATTTCGATAAAAAAATTAGCGCGTTTACTTATCGTACGGCCACATGACAAATCCAATTGCTACGAAAATAGAAATTCGATAATAATACCATATTACGGATCCAATGGAACTGGTTTCGTCAAATTCCGAGACTGTGCCTCGGACGGCTATTTTTAAATATCGATTTAAACGATAAAATTCCAAAACTAAATAAAACATTTCCAAATTCAATTCTGAAGCTTTCATTATCTTCAGTATTATCAATATAAATTTTCTAAGCCAATAAATTATTTTTAACAGGCTCAAAGTTGAAGATTTAAAATTTTACCCAAATTTCTATAATTAAATTGCTAAATTCGTCCTGACATTTGAAATTCAAGTTAAACTATCATTCAATCATCTAAAATTAATTACATATTTCGACTTCAAACGCCCAAAATTCTGGGTCTTCACAATCTTCCATAATTCAATTTTGTGATTATACGTACTTGCTATACAAAATTTGTACTTTGGTTAAAACGGTAAAACAATTACACAGTTTAACCCTGGACATAACCAAGCTTTTATACATTTAATAAAAAAACAAAAATATATAAAGGTGTAAACTAGGGTTGAATAAAAGATCTTTGTTGTTAGGGTTGAATTAACAATTTCAGGTAGAAATTAGGCAGCGATGCATGCAAATTAGGGTTAAATCAAAAACGAATCATAAAATCGAATCACAAAATTAATTTAGACGATTCGTGCCAAAATATACCTAAGCGATTTTTGGCTACTGCGAGGATGCTGAGTAATGTCGCGAGGACGTTGAGTAAGGACGGAGTGGAAAATGAAAAGGGAACTTGATTTTAAGTTGATGAAATTTGAGCGATTGCTGGCTGCCGCGAGGATTGAAAAGAGGAAAATATTTATGCAGAAGTAATCAAAATAGGGAGAGAGTTTTCTATGTATACGGGAGATGGAAAACAATGACTGTGGTCACGTTTATTTTTGGCTAGGCGGAAAAGGTTTCTAAGGAGTGGGAAGAAAAAAAATTAGTCCTGAAACATATATTGGAAAAAATATTTTTGGTTGCATTTACAATAAAAAGCCACTGTTTTGCGACCGTAAATGGTTTTTCTTGTAGTGATACTAGAAATATATCTTCAAGTTGTATGTTGACAACGACGAAACCCACTATTTTGAAGGAATTGGTTTCTTAAGTGTGAGTCTTTTGTCCAATACCTTCGAAAGATGTTTTGAACTCATAATAGGATCTCCTATATATGTGGATTCAACTACATCGTATGGTCTAGATGAGGGGGAGGGATAAAATTGCTTTCTTTTATACCCTTTCGAAAGCTCTTGTTTCAATTGACACTTGTAGGTTCACCAGGAGTTCGCGGCTCCATCCTAAACCCTTCGAATGCTATCTCAATACCTTGGAAACACGGCTTCTGAACTATGGCGAAACCTATATCATCAATTCTTGTGGAGCCCAGCACTTTTTATAAGCCTTCTTTCATACCTTTATTCATAAGTGAATTTTTTGATAAACAAGAGCTACTAAGTGCTTTAACTACACAGCTTTGGAAGATGCTCGGGAAGAAAACATGCATCGTGCAGCTGTATCTGGTGAAGGCCTTAATAAAGATTGGCTAAAAGCCAAATTTTTGGATGTAGATGATATTATAACCCTGGAGAAAGGAAATGCGATCCTTACTAAAGAAGATGCGGATGCAGGCAAGTTGCCTATTGAGGCTCCTACCAATCCTATCGCATTAGATTGAGAAGATTCATCGATCCTACAATCAAAAGGGCCTACAATGGAGATTCTATTTTCTACAAGGGCTAGCTTTGACGCCACCCTTAATACAACTCTTGATTCCACTGTTGAAATCTCCATCAAGCCTTATATTCCACCTTTCATCTCCCAGCCAATGCAATCAACAATTGAAGAGGGTGAAATCAATAAATCCCCCGTCAAATAAATTCCAACCCGTGAAGGTACTTCCCTCATTTATCCAATATTTTAGAAGCTTTAATTGTGACGCCCCACCTCTATACCCACGCTAGCCAAGAACACTCCGGAGTAGTGCTGTCAACTAGCACAGAGCATAAGGCTGTTGAGGAGCGACCATCCATGTAATTGCTTATCACACGGTGGCTATAAATAATCTTCGAAAACAAACATAGAAATAATCATATCACAAATCAGTCACAGATATCCATATCACAAAGGCGGAAGAAGATATGAATATATAACTAACACATGAAAGTGTACATCAGAGTAGTGGTCAGTAAGATCCATGATAATACAAAAGAATAGCAACACGTGCTATACAAAAGAATACAACTATGAGTCTATATCTCAAGTGTATACAACAAAAACTGCTAATCTAAACAGTTAGCCAAAAGTCAGAGTGATGAATCCCTGGGAAGAAGTCAAGCAGAAGCACCTGTAACATCTCGGTCTGACCCGAGTATTATTTAAGAAAATAATAAACGGGTCAGTCTAGCTATAAATATCAGATGACATGATATAACATAAAAGATATGGCATAAACATAAACATCCATAATGACATACCACTATAAGTATGTAAATAATGATCAACAGAAGATCAATCAATAAGAGATAATCAATATCACAAGAATCTTCTCAAAGATTCGGAAAGGGCATCATACCCCAAACTTGTACTCATAACAAGTCAATGACATAAATTCTAGAAATCAATGCAAGAAGTCCAGAAATCATAGAAAAGAGAAAGAGGCCTATCACATGACGGTCCGAAGACCAAGGGGAGCTACCCCACATGTGTGAATGGAATCACACAGATTAAGGTCCAGACTAACCAAAAAGCAAAAAGGTATGTGTGAGTGGAATCACACAAGTGGTGTCTAGTCTAACCTCGCAACAAGAGACATCGCACAGTTGCTAGTATAAATCATCAGAATGATCGTCATGATCAACGAGAAGTGTCAATTACACTAAGCTAGTAAATATAGAAGTTTAGCTTCATGTCCCATAACCACTTGCTTAACTTAAATATTTACGAACAAACTGTAAATCTCCACTAATAAAATTGTCACAAGAGGTTCAATCGAACAAGTCCAAGAATTAACCGACGAAGTGAACGCAAGCGTTTCATACCACTTGTTTTACTAAGTCGTTTAGTTAGATTTCTCATCCGAGTGAGGTAAAGGTTTGTATATACTAATAGATTGGAAAACGGTTCAAGAAAAGAGCTTTGTTATTAAAAATAGAGTTGAAATTATTTGTTAAAAGAGTTTTGATATTTACTACTAGTATTGAAACCTTTATATTATAAAGTGACAAAACACATAAGCAAGTGTAGAAACAATCAGTCACAAAAATCGCATACGGAGATGTGAATAAAATCCAAGGAAATCAGCTCAATGTTTTTCAGATAAGATCCCCTACGGAGGGGGGGTCCAGGGGGGGTGGCAACCCCCCAAGGTGGGGGTGCGGGGGCAACGCCACCGCTTACGGGGTTCGACCTAGTGAAGACAAAGAGGGGGTCTAACGACCTAAGAGGGATAGGGTCGAGCGACCTAACGGTTGCGACCTAGGGGTCTAAGGTAAATGGTCCAACGACCTAACTCGAACGACTTATCAGGAGCTTAGGTCGGAGACGACCTACGAGATAAACCAGGCCGACTTAGTGGACGAGCGACCTAAGGTAAATGGTCCAACGACCTAACTCGAACGACTTATCAGGAGCCTAGGTCGGAGACGACCTACGAGATAAACCAGGGCGAGCGACTTAACGTTTGCCTAGAGATTATAGGTTGGAAACGACCTAAGACTTAAAGCTTAACTCGCGAGCGACCTACGGCTTAAGGCCTAACTCGTGAGTGACCTACGACTTAAGGCTTAACTCGCGAGCGACCTAACTCCGAAGTGCCAATACTTCCAGAATGACCTAAAGCCCTGCGACCTATGGTACTAACTCGCGAGCGACCTAACGACTTAACTCGTGAGCGACCTAACGACTTAACTCGTGAGCGACCTAATTCCGAAGTGCTAATTCTTCCAGAACGACCTAAAGCCCTGCGACCTACGACCCAGTGACCTTGCGAACTATCACCGAACGAGTCAAGTGGCCAGAACGAGCTAAGTGCAGGAATTTTCCAAAAAGGCTAAAAATTGGAGTTTTTTGCCAATCCAATCCAAACCAAAGGCAAATGTGCATGCAAAAGTGATAGGGAATCATTCCCAACAGTCCAATATAGTTATAGACTAGATTTGTGAGATAAAAATCTCACCTTTGCACCAAATATCAATGAAAATGAAGTTTTAAGCAAGCAAGAATCAATCCTTCTTCTATCTAAGCACAAGAAGCTTGAATCCAATGTATTCTTCTTGAATTTGGAGTAGAAAGATGGATTGGAATTGAATTTGAGTTTTGGAATTTTAATTTCCCATTCCCTCCACCATTAATGCCAAAGCTTGATTAGTTAGAAAATTTATGAAGAGTGAGGAGAAGAGGGTTGGAACTTGGGCTTAATAGGCTAAACTAACCCAAAGTCCAAAGCGGGAAAAGTTAGTGAAATTTCACTAACTCCAAACCTATCGATGTTTATACTTAAAAAAGTTGTAAACGGCATTTCGAACTCAATGGAAGTGGTCTCGAGTCCTAATTTGACCGTTTGCAAAAAGTAGCTTTTCGGACCAAAATCCGATTAACGAGTTAATATTTAAATAAAATATTTAACTACAAACTCGATAAATATGCGGGTTGTTACATTAATTCTCACCTTAGGAGCTCATTAACTTTACTTCTTTCGATTATATACGGATTCCTGTCTTTGGGAATCAATGTTTTGGGTGCCTATCTCGGGGCATCTGCTCTTGGCCTTACCTATCTCCAAGTGTTAACTGAGAGTATCCATTGGTTGTCATCGATTATCCTCGGCTAAGTATGTCCTGCCAAGTCATAAACATGGTCATTAAAACTTCGATTGCACACCAATTCCTTTCTCTGGGAACTAGTGCTTTAGCTGCCAGACTCTAGCATCCCTCATCAACTTTGCCTATCTCTCGGCATTACTCAAGTTCATAGGGATAATGGTGAATCGTTAGGTCGACACTTGTAACTACACTGCTTTAACTCAATCATGGATCTGAGGAGTTAATAAATACCCATCTCCTGGTACCTAATTGCATTACTAATCAAAAAGCATAAGATATAGCTCACAGGAATACTGTTCGATTCATTCTAGAAGCTTTCTTTATTTATGAACAAAAAATATGGCAAGTCCTAACTTATTACATTCCCCTATTACTAGGGTAGCTTATTTGTAGAAAATAAAGTAAATAAATCTAAGTGAAATAGCATTGCCAGCGTTTGCTTTTCCACGCTCGTGGAATCGGTATTCCGTCAACAATAGCTAGGGCGTTCTATAAATACCTTTATCGGATGAGCTTGAAAATATAGTCACAATTCGCTTGAAGCAATCATTATACTTAGTGTGTGAGCAGATACCGCTAAGTAAATAAATAATCTACACATTCCAAAGGCTTCGATGGATTCAGTAGCCTCTCCATATGCTTTAACAATTCTTGGAAAGGATCTTGCTATTCCTTCAACCTGAAAAACTTTCCCTTTTCCTTTTTGAGGGCATTGCAGAATGGTATATGCTCATTGTCACTTTCAAAATAAATCAGCTCAACAGAGCGACTTTCTCATTCATGCTTTTGCATTTACCTCCTTGTCCATTTGGAAATTACATGTTTCGAGGCATTAGTCAACTCTATATCAATCTCAATGCCCCTTGAATTCATAATAAAACCCAAGAATTTCAAATGCTACTCCGTAGGAACATCTCAATGGATTCTACCTCATTCCATACCTTCGCAGCACATCGAACCTCTTGAAATGATCATATATATGGTTCATCGATAGTTGTGAATTATAAGCATATCATCTATATACACTTCCATAGTCCATCTGACTTGGTTTTCAAACATATTATTTACCATGCATTGGTAAGTAGGTCCAGCATTCTTTATACCAAATGACATTGCTTAGTATCGGTACAGTCCTAAATCAAAGATAAAACTTGTATGCTCCTGGTTTGGAATGTGATTGCTATTTGGCTGTTGTTGGAATATGCATTCATAAACGATAAAAGTTTGTGTCCAACCATTGAGTTCACAAGCTGGTCTATCTTTAGAAATGGAAAGCGGTCTTTCGGGCACACTTTATTCAATTTCGAATAGTTCATGCATGTCCACCATTTTCCATTAGCCTTCTTAACAAACGTAGTATTTGATACCTATTCAGGGTATAAGGTATAGCAGATAAAACTATGACAACCCTCCCTTCATAAACCTCTGAATCAACATGGGATGACGACGTCCGATTCTCGAATACCACAAAAGACAGCTTATTGGGGTAAAATAAAAAAACACCAAACCAAGGCACAGTGGTAGAATCTCACATTGGAATGATAATATATAATGTACTGAATATACATAAACATAACAGGATAAAGAATATATAAGGGACTATGCTGATGGAAGTAATTGATAATTAAATACCAATATAGAACGTTAGAATAAAATATCTGATACTACAAGTCTCATATATAAACAACATATCTATCGTGTACCACCATAATATCAAGTATCTATCCAAAGTATCGATTTTGCCCTCAAAGTGCTTCAGCTATCCTGGAAGCATATCCCCAAAAGCAACTAGCTTCTAAACAACTCGATCGAGTATCTGAGGATTGTCGTGAAAAAAAATAGAAAAGGACAAAAATCGAGTTGGATATAAAGCCTAGTGTGGGGGAAAGTATCTTAAAATACTGTACATCAAAACCAAATAAAAACAAACAGGAATCTACTGAAGTCAATTGGTCCTCATCAAAAATATGGCTCAGGGTTAATCCGGACTACCTATAAATAAGTAAAGTAAATCCAACTCAAATGTAGGGAATCATACCTAACCTGGTCTTCTCCTATCATTGATGGGTCAGCACAATTAGTATAATGTAACTGATATGTAATAGTATACCATGATAAAGGTATCCCAATATACAAATGCAAGGGTGATATAGATATACACAATAATACTAACAACCAACTAATATGCTACACACAACATAAAGGTAAATGACAAATAGAGAATAAATTGATACCCATCATTGCTGATGAATGGAGTCTGCAACAGACATAATCGACTCAACGATCCCTATCGAAGCATCTAAAATTCAAAACAAATACAACTATATAACAACGCTACTAACATAACATCTCCATACCCAAAATTGAAATATGGATATCTATAACTGATAGCCATCCTAAATTGCCATTAACTATCAAAGAGGCCTATCGAGAACCACAACTATATTGTGGACTCCCCAAAAAACCAACACCTCAAAAAGAAGTTAGCCTGTAGGTCTATTGCAGCACCCACCATATAATGAAAAGACCTACTTCAGATTGGTATTCTAATCTCTCTCTACTCCTACTCAGAGACCATGTCTACAGGTCGTATACCTCAATGGTACAATGAATTCCATCAATAGCACCCTTTCCTTCTGATTGTCTATACAACATGCCAGAACCACATGCAAACCTAAACCACAAATACACCTTTTCCACATGGATACGCAACACCAAAGTATTATCATCCCCGTGTTGATCGTGATGCATTCCTGTAGTGCCTACACTATTCAGTTGCTATAAGGCAGGCATGCCAAACCAATCCTATAAAATTGGGGGATAATGATTTAAATATATTATTTTACCTCTCCTAGGTAATACTTTCCATTACATAAATCTACGATAATTTATACCAAAACATAAATTCATAGTTATAATTCTTCTTACTTAAGCTGTAAATTCTCAATGGCCTAAACTCAGTCCAAGTAAATTCCATGTCATAAATAATCTCACTATGAGTACAACGGCGAAGCCACGTCTTGGTTGGACCTCGTATGCAAGAGATATGAATTAAATACGAATAAAATAATTAATAAGATAATTAAACAATTTAATCACTTCATTATTCTTTAATCCCTTTTCTTCTCAAATCTCCCTTGTTTGCACAAAGGTATGCACATAATAAAAACTCAACATGCCTTTGCACTTTGTCCCCCATCCCAAGAGCTACGGTCGATGAAATCAACCACAACCACTTATATCCTCCTGCCCAAGCATCAATGAATCGATTGTGCCAACCACCATATATTAGCACTCCACTATCATAAAGCAAAATTTGTCTGTGCCCTAGGGTCACGATTTGCAAGGCTTGATTGGAGCTCCTCTAACTGGCACCAACTGAATCCACTTTGAATAAATTTCACAATGGCGCCCTCCATTTCCCGAACCATAGCCTCCAACCCTGCTACCCCTCTTTGTCATCCACGACAAGAAGAACAACAATCTACCAAGCATGGTCGCACCTGCTAACGCCTATACAGATTCGATGCTCTCCTCTCTTTAAGTCCAACAGATCTGGTCTGGCCGTCCAAAGCGACTTGAAGCTCTTGATTTAATTTGAGGAAGGAAGCGACTTTTCATTTAAAGGAGCAGGAGAAAGAAAGAAATAAAGGTAAGAGGGATGAATGTGTGTATCTGTGTATTGTTTTATTTTGCATATGAACCACCGAACATTTTGAGCTCATATGATCACATAGTACATCGGATCACCACGAAACTCATGGGTGCACATTACCTCATTTTTCAAATTCCAATACTTTAAATTTCACCACCATCCGAGACAATGCTCTAGGGTAATAATACACATATTTAAGGCCATTTTGGGCATCAAAATGTTCGGTTTTAAAAATTCATTAGCCATATGTCTCATAATCAAGTCCTCATCAAAAATCATAAACCTCGATTGTGATCCCAGTAGACTCAACTATGCATGTATTTTTACAAAATACATATAACAATATGTAAGTCGTAAAAATAGCATGACTCCAAATGTCACGATATTTATACTCATATTGATTCACAACATCGATCTGGTAAGAGAATTAGAGATTTGGAGTTATTTTGTCAATGATATGGTATTTGTAAGATTCTCTCCGCTAAAGAATATGGTTAATTTTTGTACTAAAGGGAAGTTGGCACTTAGATTTGTAGGTTTTTTACGATACTTGAGAGGATTGGAAACCTAGCATATAGAGTTGACTTACCCCAGAAGATGGTGGGAATGCAAAATGTATTCCACAAGTAAGAAACGTGGAAGTTTGTGTACATCTCAGGCATTATAATGGAACCGAATCATCTTGATGATATCGAAGTTGAATCGAAAGCTTCAAGATCTTATAGGTGAAACATCGCACCTTTATACCTATACTATCAAAGAGTACTACTAAGTAAATTTGTCAGGTAATACATAGAATGAGTCTATATGAGGTACACACTTTAATGTTCCCTTTGACTAGCACTAGTACATGTCTCATATCATACAATACTCATCATAAATGTACACGGTCTTAGCACAAAGTAATAAATACATGTGCCTCTAGGATGGAACAATAAATAATAAATAGTAAATAACAAAGAACATTGCATCAGAATCGTACCGATAATATAAAATAATAAATATACAAAACATGTCCAATATACATCAAGGATATAAATACAAAAGATTATACAAAACTCAGGTAAGGTACAACAATACTAAATACTAGTCATCTTTATGCCTAAAACAACACAACTTGGTCATACAGTCCCTGTATCTGAAAGGTCTTGGACTGACCCGAGCATTACATAAAAAATATCCTGGTCAGACTATGTCTAAATCAAGGATCAATATACATATGTAACTCAGAATATGCAGGGTAATACAATGATAATACCAACAATATAACTCAAGTCGATATCATATATGTCAATATGTCTAGTAATATATATATATATGTATGTATGTATGTATGTATGTATATGTATATTATATATAATTATAATATCATGAACAATCCCAAAAGTTTCACATAACGTCAAATATCGCAAAACTATACATAAAATGTCATCACCGTATAAAAGTACACCAATAAGAATTTACATAACCCACGTCAAGCGGGTGAACCATACATATCCAGAAATCATCATCAAATCCCAAAAATCATCAGTAAATGAGATATCACCAAGTATAGTCAGGTTATCACATACCCAAGCCTAATTATATCTCTCAATCTCAATAATAAAATTTAAGCATAAACATAAGATATAGAAATATTGCCCGCCTATCAAAGAATCATATGTAATAAAAGATATGAGAATCCACCATACACTACATGCTCATCACATCACATGCATAATATCATCTCCTCACATAAAAATAAACAGATACGGGAATTAATTATACGATGGACACAATGTGCAAGTAGAGTCACATCATAACGTATGGGTTACACCACCCATAACTATATTTAGTGAGGTATATTGAGAATATGTACTAATCTACCACAAAATATAGAACTAGACGGGAGACTGATAACTAAGCCTACTCCAGGAGCCCTGAGTTACCCACCTGGATCTGCTCCTATCTTCAGTTACCTCCCTGGTAGTGATAATATACACCTAATTTGCTTATCAACACGAGGACTCCTCGTCACGATCCTAGATCACACCCCTACAGTTATAGACTACTGGCCTGGGTGACAATAGAGGACTAAGGCTACCCGCACTAAGCGTTCATCACCCTTTACAAAAATCTCGTGATGCGCTTCTAATATGTAATAAAGGTGTTACCGATCTATGGCAAGTGTAACGACCCGTAAATTTTCAATAATTAAAATTGTTAATTTAATAGGATTTTTGAAATTTAATATTGAAGAAAGTATGAATTTTTGAATTATTAATAAAAATAATAACTAGAACGAATTGCAACAGTATGAATGTAAGTGAACGGCTAATAACTTGAATGGAATTCAAATTAATTGAGATAATGGAAATATTATAATTTATTTATAAATGAAATATAAGAAAAACAAATGTAAGTATTGAATTAATTTATGAAATAATACAGTGTTATTGGTAATTAAAATATTTAGTGTCATACATGGAATTATAACCTATGTCGGTAAGTAATAAACTTATAAATGCAAGTAAAAGTAAGTAGGTGACAATTAATATATGTTATTTATTTATTTAGTGTGTTAAATAAAATTGGAAATCAAATTGCAATTAAAGGTAATTAAATAGTACGTCAATTGAAATTAACATAAAATGGGAGAATATTGAGGAATAAGATTCAAAAACAATGTTAGTTATATTCTTATTGTAATAAAGACCCAAATAACAAGGTCTAAAAATTTAATAAATGGATTTTGGAGTTTTATAATTTTTGAATTTAACGAAATTAAAAAATAACACTGAAATTGATGAGTTAATCAACTTTAAATTTGACATCTAAAATTGTTTAAGTTATTGTAAATGATTAAGGAATCAAAAATGATAGAAATGGAAAATAATAAAATTTAAAGTGAAAAAGTGATTTAATTAATTAGTTATTAATTTAATTTAACTAAATGAAAAATAGCCATTTTGGCCGCTGACTCGGATTTTGACGACTAGTTTCATCGGATCCGTGATGATGAATTATTGTAGGATTTCAAGTTTCATAGCGATCGGACTTGTCGTTTGATCATACGGGCTCGAAACGCCTAGAAATCAAAAAAATTGAAATCAATTTGAATCAATTTGAAATAACATGATTTTAGCATAAATTCTTCATATGATGGAATTTGGACTTGAAACCTGTTCCGTTGATTTTCAAATATTTTAAAACATCTATCTTGATATATGGGTTGACCCAATTTCGTTACGGAGTCGAAAAGGGATTTTCGGGTCGTTATCGTTCATTTTTTCCAAACCAATCAAGCCCATCTATTCTATTTTGTTCAGCCTATATATACCTAATTATAAACCCTAGCCTATTTATTATATTCATTATTCTATACAATTCCAATTGCTCATATTTCTCAAATGGCAGACGAACTCTAAATTTCACAGTCAATTGCAAATCAAAAGTTTCTACTTCGAAATTCAATCTCCTCAAACTATATCAAATTATATATGGATTTGAAGTTCTCGACGAGCGCAAGTCAAATATATGATTCATTTTTCAATGGCCGAAAATCGTCGAACTATACACGGCCGTTCATCACACGTTGATGAACTTCGTCCGATCGTTGAATCGAGGATATGGTCACGTAGAGGGGGATGAGTGGAGGTCATCGACATCATGTATTCGATCGATTAATGGTCGGATTGGTCTGCAAAATTCAACTAGGGTTTTTTTTGGGTGGCGGCGCCGGTTTCGTGGTGGTTGAGGAGGTCGTCCAGGGGTCGCCACGTGGCATCATGGGTGATGGGGTCGCGCTTCCTACCGGCGGCATGCGCGTGCGCGCGTTCGAGATAGGGCGGCGCTAGGGTTTCACGATAAAACCTGGAAGCTTCATTCATTCATGACCGTTGAGGAAGAAGAACGCGTGATGATGACGTGTCGTTTAGGTATCCTATTTTCTTTTCTTTTATTTCACTCAAATTTAATTTTCAATATGTTCTAACCACTATAACTCTCGCATATGAGGTCCAATTCACGTGCGGTTTCCTCCACGGGATCGTATTGAAATTCCGGACATTTTGACGTTTGTTTGGACAAATTCTAAGACTGATTGAATTTTAGGTTTAAATTGGATTTAAATCCAATTTAAATTCAAAAGGTGAGTGTTTTAACCCACTCACAACTTCTAAAATTTCTTATGTGTGTTAAATTAAATTATGGTGTGATTAGAAATTTATTTATGACTGTTTGGCATATTTTTAATCATTGCATCGGTTAAATTGAATTTATTGAATTAAATTGTTATTTAATTTATTATTTCATATTAAGTGCCAGTTAAATTGTTATTTAATTTCTTATTGCATAAAACTGCCAATTAAATTGTTATTTAATTTATTATTGCATATAAACTGCCAGTTAAATTGTTATTTAATTTATTATTTTATATAAACTGCCAGTTAAATTGTTATTTAATTTATTATTGCATATAAACTACCGGCCAAATTGTTATTTAATTTATTATTGAATATAACTGCTAGTAAATACTTGTTATTTATTATCTGTTCTATATTGATGTTATCATTTGAATTAGATGATGATTGTGATAAATGGTTGATGATTGATATTGGATGAATGGATGTTATATTTTATATTATTATAAACAGCAAGTTGTTATGGATTTTATTTCATTCGGGATTGCGATTTGAAATGATATACAACCGTATTTTTATTTTAAATTACAGATTGAAATAATAAATATATGTATCACTTGACCATAGGATAGAAAATTATATACAGACATTGTTGGTCTATATATATACATATAAATTTTGTAAAGATTTCTATGGTTTTGACAAGATATATATATATGGTTTTATTATATATTGAAATTTTTCTATAAATAAGTTCTAAATTAAAGAGGATTTAAAAATTAATTTGGAAATGTATTTAATTAAGAATTGTTTTAGATATATCAATTTGAAGCTTATTGGTTTTAAGATCTAAGGATATGATTTTTATAACTTGATTTTGGTATAGAGTGATTTAAATGAATATCAAGTTAATTTAAATGAATATATCAAGTTAAATAAATTGAAAGAATATCCAGTTATTTGAAGTTTATAAGTTTTACTTAAATGATATTGGATTTGTTAAGTAAACATTTCAAATCTAAATAATAGTAATTGAATTTGATATATATGGAATTATCAAAGGATTAGTTTTGAAATGGTGGAATATTTAAAGCGTTGAAATATATGGAAATTGAATGGTTTATTTGGAGGGATGAAATCTGTATTTGAAATTGATTCGTGAAATTGAAGAAGCTATTTTATTTTATAAAGTAATTTAATATTTAAACCATTTAAGTAGTGGAAGTTAAGTTCCAAAATTATGAGTTTCAAGGTATTAAAATTTGAAAGTGTTATATTCAAGTGTTTTGATTTCGAAATGTTATAACTTTGAAAATGTTTTGAGTTTTAGAAAAGGGTATGAAAATGACATCGTATTTGGTTTTGATATGGCAATGATATTTCGGTTTTGAAGTACAAACTATTTTAAATGACCACGGTGTTATAATAACGATTGGTTGGCAAAGAGACCGGGATCAGATATGGGCATACTCTCTGTCGATACCGAAAACCACTTTGACAACCGTGTACGCGGTGGAGATTCCAGAATGAAGTAGGATGATGGCGGCATTCCTTTGAGGTATATACATGGACCCGACTCCTGTGAGTTAGCATAAGGTGGCTAAAATAGGAGTGGTTCCTGGCCAGTGAGGTAGCTCCTCTTATCGAACGCACTCCTTCAATACCATTCCATTATATTCTGATTTTGAGATTTATTCGGTGGCCACTTTTGACTTTTGATTTTTGATTTTGAGGGGTGTGGCTCGAGGTGGGCGATTGCTGCGCGTTATGCATCACCACCAGTTCAGATAGTAATGGGTATATCTACCCTGGCATTGCCTTGTGTGCCGTGTCACCTACCCTAGCGCGCCTTGTACGAGTTTGGTTTTCTCCCGTAGCCCATGGAGTATTTAGGGTAGTCTCCCGATCTAGAGATACGCTATACTGGATGGACTACTAGGACTATTACGTGTTATGGTGAAAATGCAATGCCTTAATGCTATTTAAAAGTAAGTTTATTTTACTATAGATGTAACATCCCAAAAATTTGTTAATTTAAATTTGATAATTTGTTTGAATTTTGAAATTAATTTGAAAAGTTTCAAAAGGAATAAAGTATTATTAATATTAAATACAACAAAGTTATATGGATATAAATAAATATTTGATAGTTTAAGTTTTAAATAAATAATAAATAAATAAAAACACATAACAAACAAGAAATTTGTGTTAAACCATAAAATGAAATATATGTGATAAATTATATTTTGATAATTAAACTTTGAATAGAAATAAAATTTAAAAAAAATATGTTTGTAATAAGATTATGTAGTTATAACATGACATACTGAATACACATAAGTGCATGTAAATTTGTAAACCAGAAAACAATCAAACAAAGACTTATGCAAGAAGATAGAAAGAAGAAAAAAATCTATAAAACAAACAAAAATGTACTTACACAAAAGAAAATAAGATATGCGTGTAAACTATGAATGAAGCATAAGCATTAAATTGCATCATCTCAATACAAACACAAAGCCAGCTGAAATATTTGAAAATCATTTCAATTTTCAACAAAAAAAAATCTTTGACCAAATATTAGTCAACAAAAGAAGCAAAAAAATCTGATCAAAGGAAGAATATTAAGCTGTTAAAACCGACTTTGTTAAAAACTTGTTTCTTTTATATATACACATCTTTTACTCTAGTTCGTTCGAACAAAAAAAGAAAACTTAGTAAATCTGAGAAAAAAAAGCATCATTATTTTACAAACTTAAGCTAATCATTCCAGATCAAAACAGGAAGAAAGAAATCAAATTTCAGTTTTTTTCAAAGACAAATTAAAGTACTCTGTTTCAAGAAATCTTTTCAGGTGACTGAACTTACCTAAGCTCTGATGTTGATGTGCTGTTTGAATATAGAATTTAAACAAGTTGAAACATTGTTGTATGCACAGAATCCATGAATATGTGCACATCTTTGCCTGTGCCTGTTAGTTTAAGTTGAATCATCTTGTTCCAGGTAAGAAATTCATAACCCTGTACAAAATCTAACTTCCCTACCTCTGATCCTTGTTGGATCTTAGAATTCAACCAAAAGTTGTTTGTTGTAACGACCCAAAATTTTCGAACTCGAAAATTCCAGATAGTTGTGAAAAAGAAGAAGAAGATAGAAGAAGAAGAACAGAAATACCAAACATCTCACAATCGCAGCGGATAAAATATAATAATCAATAATAATAATCTACAAGAGAATATTATAACTGTCAGTTACATTCTAATACATCAGAGTTTCACATTATATACAGTCACTGAATATTTACAATTATCATGTCTCAGATTTACAATAATATAAATACAGCGGAGATACTCTATACGCTATTGTCATTCAGCTCGCCTCCTGAGCTCCAAAACGTCCTAACCTGGAAAACTGTAATACTCGGTCTGACCCGAGCATTACACCAAAGTAACACCCGGGTCAGGCTGGAAACCAGCATGAGTAAACTCAATTAACATGGAATACATGCATACAACTTATATAAACCCGGGTAACTTATATCAATTTAACCAATTTACAATTTGCTATAGGCAACACTTATTTACATATAAATTTCTAAGTACCAAACTTAGATAAAATAATCCAATTCACTCAAATCATTTCATTCCAACCCATTGATTTTACAAATCAATTTATTAAAAATTCGAAGTGGTTCCGGGTATTTTCCTAATACCCGTCCCCGGTCTCTTTGAACCTCATGTCACTCTAACCCAATTATATCCAAGGGAAATACACAACATTTCATATCAAAGATATCACTTATTCAAAACATCCAATACCATTCGATCATCCGTATGCAAATTTGATCACTTCCAAATAAATTAATTAATTCTGATTGAATTCCAATCCTCAATTACTTAGATTTCTTAACTTGTTAATTAATTAGTTTCAAAATCAAATAATTCAATCATCCCTTCAACATTCATCTTAATTAACCAAGCTGGATTTATTATCCTTTAATTTCATTCAAGCAACTATCTTTAATTAACTTCATCCATCACTTATCCTTAACCAAACGATAAGAAATCTTAAATGCTTCATGAACAAATTATCGGATTAAGTTGCATTAATCCTTAATTACTTATACATTGACTTCTCGTAAGTCATTCATTATCGATTATCTATCTTAATTAATCAATCTTTAATTACGTCTTTAATTATATAAGTTATTGATTTCAAATTATATTCAATTTACCTTAATCTAAATCAATTATATTAATTTAACCACAATATTAATCATTACTTCATCAAATAAATCAATTCTCCTTAATTATTCATCTTGATTTCTCTCTCGATGAATTACACAAAGTAGTTATATTTTATTAAGTGCATTAAGTAACTATTTATTTAACCATCCAATATTCCTTCTAATTAATTTAAACTAAAATTAATTAAACCCAAATCATTAATTAATTTAATTAAGTAATTATTCTTTTAAATTATTCTACCCATTTAATGAGTCACCAATTCGTTAAACCTTTTTTTTAATTTAAACTACACCATTTCTTATTTACTACTTAAGTTTAAACCATTTTAAATCCAAATGCTTCGAGTAAAACAAAAATCAACTCGAGAACCATCCAAACCAAACTCACCGGATTTCAGCACACATTCAATTGACAGAATCAATCAATCAATTGTTTAAATTCAACCATTTAAAATCTAAATAGAAATCTGACAGAGCGAGATTTAATCACCTTGCTTTAATTCGTAATCCACTTTGATCTCGACCCGATTTTATCATTTCCTTGACCTTGTATAAACATTATGCATATGACGTTAATTAATATTTGAACTAATCGAACAATTAATTTCCGTTTAATAAATTTAACTAGAACTAATGATTTAATTTTAAACTAATTATTTAATTTAAACTAATAATTCCCCTTTTGATAAATCTTTTAGTGACTATAATAACTTAAATAAGTTAATTGAATAAATTAATCATCAAGCCATATTATTATTAAAGTAGACTAGTATGTTAAGAAAAATGTGTATTAAAATGCGTGAGTGTAAATATATATTTATCCCTATTTAAATTGAAAATTTTGCATATATATTCACTGTTAAAAATCAAATACTGATATATATATATATACACTTTTAATTTCTAACTTGAAAGCCTACAACAACAATATTAAGAATGGATCCGCATATACCTTAAACTCGAATCACCTCCATCTTGGCCACGACCTTGACCGCCACGCAAGCACACCCTACCCACGACGCCGCCGAGCTTGCTATCAGCCGCGACGCAATCCCTAGACCGCGAATCCCCCAAATCGTAACCCCTCTTCTCGCGTTCGATCGCGACCTAGCTCGCGAATTGCCCAATCGAACGCGGCGAGATTCGATACTTCGGCTATTGATCTCGATTGTGATGAGGCCAGCTTCAGCCATTCTCTTTTTTTTCCTTTTTTTTTATCGAGAACTAGAATACGCGAGTTAGGGTAAGGACTCGAGTGAAGTAACGAAGAGGAAGGAACAAATTGAATTGGGAATTTTCATTTGAAGATGGATTCGAAAACGATGATGTACAGAAGAAGAAGTTTGGCCCTCCTTTCTAAATTTTTTTTTACGATATTGGAAATTTGGTACGGGTTTGAAAGAAACGGTGGAAGGATGAAATACTAAGGGGAGAAGAAGTGTGCTTGATATTTTGGGGGAAAGAGTAGCGTATAGGAGAAGCTAGAATTTGTTTTTTTTTAAATTAAATCGAGTAATTATAGTCATGGCGTTTTAATCTCGTATGATCACACGATGACTCCGATGGTTAAGAAAATTTGAAATCCGGCAATAATTCAATATTACGGACCAATGAGACTGGTTTCGTCGAATTCCGAGACTGTGCCTCGGAAAGCTACTTTTAAATTCAATTTAAATGATATATTATTAAAATTGAACAAATTACCTACAAATTAAATTTCAACCATTCTATTATCTTCAGTATCCTCCTTATAGATTTTACAAGCCTTCAAATTATTTTAAACAGGCTTAGAATCTCAAATTCAACAATTTACCCAATTTCAATTATATAATTCAATACTTCAGTTATCTAATAAATATTAATATTTGGAATTCAAGCTAAAATTAACCTTTCAAATGTTAAAAATCAATTTGTTATTCCATTTTAAATCGTTAAAATTTCCGGGTCGTCACATTCCTCCCCCCTTAAAAGAATTTCGTCCCCGAAATAATTAGTTAGGAAGAATGGTCCAATACCCGTTTACCTCTTCCCGAAACCCACAATTCAACATCCTACCAATATCTTTTATTAAAGTCCCACTATCACCCTAACCAACCTCCCAAAATCTTTTATAGTTTCAAATACTACCCTGTTGTTCAATTATTTAAATTTAACCGACTTTTGAATTATCAAAATTTTCTCACAATTTTTCTAACTCCCTAAATTCCCGAAATTTTTTGCCAGCGTCTCCTTTGTACGGCTAGCTCGGTACACCTACAAAAGGCCTCTATGGGTTCCCAAACTTCCAAAAGAAAACAAAAGCCAAGTGGCTACATCCAAAAACTCAATCCAATTTCATACAGAAATTTAAATACATACCTTTTTGTCGGCAATTCACATTTATCCTTTGGAATCAAATCCAATTTTCTTTTCCTTTAATACCTACATAACCTACTTAGCAATAATATTCAATCGTAACCTTCCAAATCATTTTATACATTTCCACACATATGCTTCATACCTACTCCGATTCAAATTAGCTTTCTCATTTCATACGAATTTAACATACTTTAAATTTGGAATACTAAGTTTTATCTTTCAAGTATAACTGATTCATATTAGTTCACCTACAAATTTACTTTAAATTTCCAATTTGAAATTGTTTTGTCGTTAACAAAACTTTTTCCCAAAAAATTTCAAAAATTTTCTAACTCCCAAAATTTTAGAAAATTTTTGGCAGAGTCTCCTTTGTACGGAGGATCTTTTGCAATTTGACAAGAGATAAAAATATGTATACATCGACCCACACGGTCGGAAAAAGCAAAAACAGTTCATATTTCCTATTTTTATTGCGTAGGCGTACCTTATTTAGCATTTAAGCAAGCAGCTTATTTATTTTAGCAATTAGCATACCCCAAATCTTGCCAAACGGCTTCCCTGTACCTGTACTTACTCAATTTAAATATGTAAGTGCCATATATAGAAATTCTATTAGCATTTCACTTACTTTTAATGGCTAAACACAAGCATTTCAAAAGCAACAAACACCAAACGCTTACCATAAGCGATTTATATAATTTAAAGCTAATCCAATTGCTTCCAACCAAATTTATATCCCATTTCATTCAATTTTAATGGTTTACAAAGCAATTACTTATATTCAACTTATTTTTAAGCAAAACAAACTCGTATTCATATCAATTGATTCAAAAATCAATTATATTCATTTCCACTAATTCATAGAATTTGATTAAATCTCGTTTATGTTAAACGACAATCATTTCTACGCAATTTGATGATATCCATGTGATAAATAATTACTTAAATTTTATAACCAATTTAAATTGATTCCGACTCAATTTCATTTAATTCCATTCCATTTTAATTTATTCTCAACCCCTTTTTTTAGCTCGACACATTCCATCCTTGTATACTATTAGTCATTCCCAAATTAATTCAATCCAAGCTTTTATTCAATGGGCTTTTATCCTTATTCGAAGCC
Source organism: Allium cepa (assembly GCA_030765085.1). Classification (NCBI taxonomy): domain Eukaryota; kingdom Viridiplantae; phylum Streptophyta; class Magnoliopsida; order Asparagales; family Amaryllidaceae; genus Allium; species Allium cepa. The sequence continues at coordinate 959,859,004 of CM060935.1, forward strand.
AAGCTTCCATAAATTTTAAGCTTAAGTTAATTTACTTTAATTTATTCCAACATCAAACTTAAGTTTACTTCGATTTGATTCTCATTTAATCAAATCCCATTAACTTAGCCCATCTACTTCAATTTTAAGTTTAATTTTAATTTTAATTTACCCTCTCAATTTATCAAAATAATATCCAACACATACTTAACTCATTTATACTTCAAATTATTATGCCACCGCAATTATGTTCAGTCTCATAATCCAATTCCAATCACAACTTTGATTTAATTTTTATTCTATCAGCTTCATTCATTTATTGTTTAATGCCATTAACTCATTTTATATTTCACTTTCTTAATTCATTTGCAAATTTATTTTATTTATACAAAACCATTCTTAATTTATTTCTACTTACCTGGGTTTTGTTTGCAACCTAACCATTTCTATTATTATTCACTTCCATTTCATATGACAACACTTCTCTTATATCCAATTTACTTGCAAATTTCATTAAATATTATTCAAGTCACACTTGGATTTTATTTGCAATTCATCCCATCACTCCTTCGATCCCATTCTATTTTATTTTTATTTTTACAACATCTCTTCTTATTTAATTTATTATCAAATCCAAGTCGAATTCTATTAACAATTCGAATTTACTTCCAAATTCCATTATTAACTTACAATCCATTTATTTACCCAAGTTAAATTTTATTAACATACTCAATCAAACAATTATTTAGCCAATTAGCTTACTTCCAATTTTTATTACAAAAATCACTTTATGAAAGTCTCTTGAGTGCCAAAAATTTTCATAATTCCAGTTTGGATTCTCCTTTATTTTTCCAAAAATTCTAACACTTTTATTTTAAAATTTTAGAAATGCCTTTAAATTCACATAATACTATTAAAATAGTTCTTTATAAAAAAAGTATTTCTTATAACTCGATGTCTCAACCAGTCCATTCTTGTTCTCACAGAAATTTAGTCATACGTTGATCAAGCATAGGACTGAAAATTATAAGTACTTGGTAAACCCGTTTTCAACACCCAGTGAAAATACTTTTGAGAAATAATTTTATTGAAAATATAGAAAACAGTTTTTGAAAACAGAGGAAATATCTTTGGTGAAAATGCTCTGGAAATGATCACCCCCATCCATGGTCACAGTTACATCCCAGGGTTACGTTGCCATCGCAGCAAAAGTCCATGTAACTGCAGGCTCTCCGCGGCCTCTCGATTACGCCATGGATCCCACACAACAGATCACAGTTACATCCAGGGTTACTTTGCTGTCACAGCAAAAGTCCATGTAACTGCAGGCTCTCCATGGCCTCTGATTTTCGCTGTCAAAAATGAAACCTCTCCACTCCTACATAGGTCGCAGTCTGCCGATATAAAATCAAACGCAGACTGTTGGCTCTCAGCGGCACACACGACTTTTGCTATGTTATACCATAGGTAGCAGTCTACCGATATAAAATCAAATGCAGACTGTTGGCTCTCAGCGGCACACACGACTTCCACCATGGTATACACTACTCATAATCCTCAGGAACTAGTTTTGTCCGGAATCCTCACAGGATCAACTTTAGAACCCCCATTGGGCTCAAGGCAGCACCACCCAGTGGCACTCCTGAGAAGTTCATTTCAAGGGAGCGCCTTTTTCCCCAGAGCCATCATCAAAACACTTTATACTATACACATATAGTATCTTCAAACCATACACCTAGTATGATCTCATACAAAGCTCATTTATACAAAATCGATTATTCCAAAATCAATAATTCCAAACTAGGCTTTCCAAATTCTCATATTGATTTTACCCAAAAATCAAAAGCCTTTCCAAATCCAAAGGTTCTCAAAACCTTTTTCAAAATCCTCATAAGATCCTTTATATATATATATATAAATATATATAATTTTAAAACTTTGGATCTTTTCAAACTTGTATAAAACTCCCTTTATACTTCAAACACTTCCAAAATCCTTTTTCTTCCAACAATAAATTCAACGAGGAAAGATTTATCTTATATAACAACGATATATAACTTTGTTTATTCAAATCAAATATTCAAATTTGATTACTCCTTACAATATCAATCTCCTTAATTCCCATTTGGATTATTACTTCAATTCTTTTCTCAGTTGAGTATTTAAATCAATAACAGTTTGAACTCCGACCAGTTTATATTTAGGAAATAGCTCGAAAATTTAAAAATAAATAAGTAGTTGAAAAATAATTATTAGTTTGTAAAATAGCTATAAACAGGTAACTAACTGTAAAATAGTTGAGAAATAGCTAAATAGTTTCAGAAATTTTAGATAATTGCAAAATAGTTGTAAAATAGTAATTAATTTGTAACATAGTTGAAAAATAGTAATTAGTTTAGAAAACTGTTGAAAAATGGTTAAATAGCTTCAAAAATAATTGTAAAACAAGTATAAAATAATTTGGCTTTAAGAAAGAAAGGTTGTATATATTTAATAGCTTAGAAAAATAAGTTTATATGAAAACAATTTATATTGAAAATAGTCAAGAGTCAACTGTTCACTTCCCCAACAATTCAATTTTAAATCTCCATTTAAATTGACCCAATTCCAATTCAAATAACTCCAAATTTCCATTGGACTTGATTAATCCCCAATTCAAGTTGAATCAATCTTGATTCCTCCCCCAATTTAATTCAAATTCTAGTTGATTTTAATCCTGTTCGATTTTAATTTTAATTTCATAATATTCCAAACAATTTAAATTATTATCAATTGAACCCATTTAAATTTTAAACTTATGCATCTTCCATCACCAATCCACTTAATTCAAACCAAATTCAATTTCAATCTTGAATTTAAACTATCTCGAATTATGTAAATTCGAGTTAAATTCTCAAAGGTTGGTTTAACCATTTAAACCAAATTAACCTTTATTAAAAGTTTTTAATCAATTTAATTTCTGAGTTCAATTCTCAAAATTCCATTTAAATTATCTTTACTTATGTATTTCAAGGTTCACATAAGAATTCAATACAATTTTATTTTAAAAATTTTAATTTATTATTCAATTTTTATCTTCCAGTTTGAAGCCAGTTCTTCAACAATTTTAATTTACAAACTCAAGTATTCAAATTTATTTTATTTATACAATACCATTCTCAATTTAAAGATTCTTATTAACAATAGGATGATATCATCCAATTTATTTTAAGACATCCATCCAATTTCAATTTTTAAATCTCAAACCCGATTTGAGATCACACAAACTACTAATTCAAATTGTTCATTCAACTCATTTAACTTCTCCCAATTTAAATTCAATTTTACTTAATCCAATCAACCTTACTAAATTTGAATTCCCGCTTCAAACTTCAAAATTCTTTCCCTCTTATAAGTTCAAAACTTATATTACTTTGGGTTTTACGTCACACTTTAGGGAAAATCAAAACTCAACGCCTTAGAGTTTATTTCGAATTATCCTTGATATCATGTATATCCATACATATATATACATATTTATTTCTTGGCCCTCCCAGCCATGTTCTAAAATTTTAAACCACCTTTGTTTTTAATTCAAATCAAATTTTCAAACAACCCATTGTTTGCAACTAGTCTCTTTTATTCAAATAATACTTATTTATTATTTTTCATTACTTTGAAACAAAATTTCCGAATTCTGGGACCAGATTTAGAATTTCATTTTCAATCCATTAAATTTTAATTTGGTTGTATCTTTGTTTCTACTTAATTTAATTCCAATTATAGACTTCAGTTTGGTTGTACTATATATTACTTCTTAATTTTAATTTCAATAATTAACAACCAATCAGCTAAATATTTATTAGAAGGAAATATTGCTTTATATATCAAAATATATTTTATACAAAATCATTTAAAATCTTTATATAAGAAAATAACAAGTATGCGCTCATATAGATATATATTCTCAACTCATTCTAGAGTACTATAGACTCTATTAAATGAGTAATCCCCACCAGAGCCAAGGTTCTCGCTTAACCTTTCAGCTCTGATACCAAATGTAACGACCCAAAATTTTCAAACCCGAAAATTCCAGATAGTTATGAAAAAAAAGAAGGAGATAGAAGAAGAAGAACAGAAACACTAAACATCTCACAATCGCAGCGGATAAAATATAATAATAAATAATAATAATCTACAAAGAATATTATAACTGTCAGTTACATTCCAATACATCAGAGTTTCACATTATATACAGTCACTGAATATTTACAATTATCATGTCTCAGACTTACAATAATATAAATACAGCGGAGATACTCTATACGCTATTGTCATTCAGCTCGCCTCCTGAGCTCCAAAACGTCCTAACCTAGAAAACTGTAATACTCGGTCTGACCCGAGCATTACACCAAAGTAACACCCGGGTCAGGCTGGAAACCAGCATGAGTAAACTCAACTAACATGGAATACATGCATACAACTTATATAAACCCGGGTAACTTATATCAATTTAACCAATTTACAATTTGCTATAGGCAACACTTATTTACATATAAATTTCTAAGTACCAAACTTAGATAAAATAATCCAATTCACTCAAATCATTTCATTCCAACCCATTGATTTTACAAATCAATTTATTAAAAATTCGAAGTGGTTCCGGGTATTTTCCTAATACCCGTCCCTGGTCTCTTTGAACCTCATGTCACTCTAACCCAATTATATCCAAGGGAAATACACAACATTTCATATCAAAGATATCACTTATTCAAAACATCCAATACCATTCGATCATCCGTATGCAAATTTGATCACTTCCAAATAAATTAATTAATTCTGATTGAATTCCAATCCTCAATTACTTAGATTTCTTAACTTGTTAATTAATTAGTTTCAAAATCAAATAATTCAATCATCCCTTCAACATTCATCTTAATTAACCAAGCTGGATTTATTATCCTTTAATTTCATTCAAGCAACTATCTTTAATTAACTTCATCCATCACTTATCCTTAACCAAACGATAAGAAATCTTAAATGCTTCATGAACAAATTATCGGATTAAGTTGCACTAATCCTTAATTACTTATACATTGACTTCTCGTAAGTCATTCATTATCGATTATCTATCTTAATTAATCAATCTTTAATTACGTCTTTAATTATATAAGTTATTGATTTCCAATTATATTCAATTTACCTTAATCTAAATCAATTATGTTAATTTAACCACAATATTAATCATTACTTCATCAAATAAATTAATTCTCCTTAATTATTCATCTTGATTTTTCTCTCGATGAATTACACAAAGTAGTTATATTTTATTAAGTGCATTAAGTAACTATTTATTTAACCATCCAATGTTCCTTCTAATTAATTTAAACTAAAATTAATTAAACCCAAATCATTAATTAATTTAATTAAGTAATTATTCTTTTAAATTATTCTACCCATTTAATGAGTCACCAATTCGTTAAACCTTTTTTTTAATTTAAACAACACCATTTCTTATTTACTACATAAGTTTAAACCATTTTAAATCCAAATGCTTCGACTCAAACAAAAATCAACTCGAGAACCGTCCAAACCAAACTCACCGGATTTCAGCACACATTCAATTGACACAATCAATCAATCAATTATTTAAATTCAACCATTTAAAATCTAAGTAGAAATCTGACAGAGCGAGATTCACTTGTTTGCGCCAAAATTGGTCACAAATGCCGAATACCGTGAAAGCACCAGTGTATGAATACAAATCAATAATATTGAAACACAAATCTCAGATCTCAGCAAATATTAAGCAGCAATCCAAAAGTAAAGAATAGAGACACAAGTTTTATAGTGGTTCGGCTATCTCCGGCCTACGTCCACTCCAAAGTTATTTATCCTTTTATTGTTTATCCTTTATGATTACAAATGATTACAGCAGTTACAAAGTCCAAAACTCGAAATAAATAGCAGTAATGATGATATGGAGTGATTCTGGCAGCGTCCGGGCGTGCTTTCTCTCTCCAAATTCTCCGACCCCTTTTCTGAATGACCAGGGGCTCTATTTATAGGCGTAGTAGGCTGAAATTTCTCCTAAAAATCCGGTAAACCGCTTCTAGCACGTGAGGGGGGCCACGCACCCGGCCTTAGGAAATTGGGCCCACTTTGGGGATCGATCGAACTCCACTCGAATCGATCAAGAAATCATCCAATTGAGCTGAAATTTGGAGAGAACATTCTTCAACACGTATGTAAGCTCCTGTAAAAATTTCATTGCATTTGGATTAAAGGTTTGGAAGATATGATCGATTCGAGATCAAAGCTCCGTATGTTCTGCCTGGTTCGAACCCATGCTTCGAATCCACCTCCTTCGAATCCATCGCTTCGAACCCATCCAAAGTGTACGCGCATCGATGACGTGGCACTAATTCTCCGGGTCGATCCACCATTGTCGCCGCGTTGAACGTTTCTTCCCCTGTTCGTATCGATCGCTTCGAATCGATATAAACACTGTCCCTAAGTCCTTCGAATCCATAAGGTCGACTCCCCGCGTATCCTTCTCGAACACTCTCTTTGTATTGATAGGTACGAATCCAGAATCGATTCGAAGCAACTTACATTTCCCCTTGATCGATACGAATTGTAATCGATTCGAGCTAACCTGTGTACACCATATGGATACGAAGGAGATCCATGCTGTGATCGAGTCGAAGTCCACCTGTCCTTCATCATACTTTGCCTTTGATACGAACACTATCAAGTCGACTCCATATCAATCGATACGTACGGCATTGATACAAAGTCCTCGCCTTTCGATCGATACGAAGTAGCCGAATCGAACCCAGGCCGATCGATACGAAGTGTATCGATTCGAAGTGAGCGTTACCCCTGATCGATTCGAACCATCCATGCGTGATGATGGGTTCGAACAGCATGCCCTTCCTACCTTGAATCGATCATATTTCCTTCATACGAACTTCGATTAACCTGAAATTTGAAACATAGCCTTTCCTAGTCTGCAACATTATTTCCAATCAATTTCGTCCCGATCGGAGTTCAACTGACGATATCGATCGTAGCCTTGATTCCAACCGATCTCCAATCCTGATATCCATAATTCCTTGCCAATTTGTTGATATTCCAGTTTTGACCAAAAATGGGATAACACTTTACCCCCCAAAACATGCCTTGTGATAACAGGGCGTGTTTTGAATAGTTCTGAATCCAATATCCGAAGTCCATAGCCATATTGCCAGAGTATATCATCCTTGACTGCTCCGAGTTGATGTCTAATTCCAAATCCAATCACCAAAGCCTTAGCCAATTCCATATCCGTCCGAACTTGACAACCGAGTCCCAATCCATCCTTATCCAATAGCCAATAACCGAATGCAGGACCTCTCCGGGTCGATATCCAAATTTGTAACCTCTCCAGGCTCTTGCCAAGCGCAGTCCACACTTGATGACTTTGGTCCAGTGTCCTTGGACGTTGAGCTAACCTCTCCGGGTTCTTGCCAAGCGCAATCCACACTTGACGACCGTGGTCCAGTGTCCCTGGACGTTGAGCAATGCCGTGGCTTAAGTCCTAAGCCGAATCCTGGTCTCTCCGGACCCTTGTTGAGCATAGTCCATACTCAACGACCTGATACAATAATCGATAATATGGGGTCTAAGTCTTAGGCCGAATCCTGGTCACTCCGGACCCTTGCCGAGTATAGTCCATACTCGACAACCTGAATGAGTCAATTTACCACGTTCGGGCAAAGTGACTCACCCCTTGCCAGGCATAATCCATACTCGACGACCATTTAAAAACCAGATGAAAATCCAATCAAAATCCAACCCAAAATCCAAATCAAAACCAGAAAACCAGATATCCAAAACAACATTCAAAATCAAAAACAACCATCCAAAGAAAAACCCAAATCAAAAAGCCATCAAAACCAGGAGTTCAATCCGAACTCCAAACCCAAATCCAAAAAGAAAAGCAGTGTCCAATCAAAAAGCAAAAGATAAATTTCACAAAACACAGCTTCGTAGTTTATCATTATTCAGAGCATGCCTAGGGGCTATCTCCATCCCCATACATGTGTAAATGACTTGGTTGCTTGCCAGTAGTTCGCTACTTATTTCAAATTATCCTGATTAGTGGATGATCAATCGACCATCATCCCTGGGCCTCACATCATCACGGCGTGAGGTGGTCGGTGGTTGCTCCTGCTCCACCGTTGCATTCCGAGTTCCGACATATTGCTGTAACTGTCCATTCCTTACATGCTCCTCGATTATATCCTTTAAGTGCCTACGGCTGTTGGTATCATGCCCATGTAAATCATGGAAGAGGCAGTGCCTTCCTGATGTCCTTTCTCGTTCTGATGGTTCTCTCCTAGCCGGCCTCCGGTAAGGAAGGCGATTCTGAGTATCCAGATATATCCGCTCCAGCGTCTCGTTCAATCCTGTATATGTGGAAAACTTTGGATCCTTCCATCGCTTCCAAGCGTTTCCAGAATCATCGTCCAACTTCCTTTTCCCTTTGTCTTTATCCAATCCTTTGTTGGATGGTCCTACATCCTGAGTTACATTAACCCCTTTCACCTTTAAATCCGTACTCGCGTCTTCTTGCCGGAGGAACCTTTCTGCCTCATGAAAGAGTTCGTCGAGATCCTGTGGGGGATCTCGTATCAGAGACACCTTAAAATCCGAGTCCTCCCTGACACCTGATATTGCTGCCATTAAAACCATTGATGGATCAAGCCAATCCACCGAAGCGACTGCCGCACTGAATCGAGTTAGAAAAGCTCTAAGCGATTCATCCATCCTTTGCTTCACGGATGTTAATGTTATCACATTCTTCGGCCTCTTGACGTGAACCCGAAATTGTCCCAAAAACTTTTCTACCAATTCCCTCCAAGTCCTTATAGATCCTTCTCCCAGCTGCTTAAACCACATCGCAGCTAAGTCCGTTAAATACAAAGGGAAACATCGGGCCATCACTTCCTCCGATTCCCCCAGCACCTCCATGTGTCTGGTGTATCTCATCAAGTGATCAGTTGGGTCTGCTTTACCATCATATACCTCCACGCTAGGTAGCTTGAACTTAGGTGGATTCTGAGCCATCCTTATTTCCCGAGCGAACGGACTCCTATTCACTCCTTCCAAGTCTCTGTTGGTCAAACCACCTCGCACAGTTCTTCTGATGATTTCCGCTAATCCAGTATTGTCGGTTGGGGGTTGCCCCCCATGCCCCCGAGGGAACTCTGGCACATATTCCTCGTGTGGCTCACTAGCAGCAACATTAGCTCTAGCTTGTTGAACTCCTTCCAAAGGTCCTCCTGTGTTGGATCCCGTGGGCTTGCCCCCAAGCCCTTGTTGATTGCCTTCTGGCTCCGTATCTCATCCTCCATTGGGTTCCACGACCCTAGTCCCCTGTCCTGCATCCACAGGGATTGTAGCTGTTCCTAAGTTCTGCATCCCTGCAGCTCTCATTTGCTCAAAGAAAGTCTGCATCATTTCCTGTAGGTTCTTCAACAATCTCTCTTGTAAAGAATTTGCCATAGCCTCCATTTCATCCCGGGTTATGTAGATTGAAGCCTGTCCTTCCCCAGCTCCGGAGGATGCTTGTTGACTTCCTTCCTGTTGGCTTCTCTCAGCCTTTAGCCTTCTACTGTTTTGCCTAGTCATTGTCCTTGAATCCAAACTCTTTAAAATCTTCAAATCCAACTTTCAAGTCCAATGTAGCGGGTGCTAGTCGTTCTCTGTGAAAGCACCAAAGTGTTTGCGCCAAAATTGGTCACAAACGCCGAATACCATGAAAGCACCAGTGTATGAATACAAATCAATAATATTCAAGCACAAATCTCAGATCTCAGCAAATATTAAGCAGCAATCCAAAAGTAAAGAACAGAGACACAAGTTTTATAGTGGTTCGGCTATCTCCGGCCTACGTCCACTCCAAAGTTATTTATCCTTTTATTGTTTATCCTTGATGATTACAGATGATCACAGCAGTTACAAAGTCCAAAACTCGAAATAAATAGCAGTAATGATGATATGGAGTGATTCTGGCAGCGTCCGGGCGTGCTTTCTCTCTCCAAATTCTCCGACCCCTTTTCTGAATGACCAGAGGCTCTATTTATAGGCGTAGGAGGCTGATATTTCTCCTAAAAATCCGGTAGGCCGCTTCTAGCACGTGAGGGGGGCTCACGCACCCGGCCTCAGGGAATTGGGCCCACTTTGGGGATCGATTCGAACTCCACTCGAATCGATCAAGAAATCATCCAATTGAGCTGAAATTTGGTGAGAAGATTCTTCAACACGTATGTAAGCTCCTGTAAAAATTTCATTGCATTTGGATCAACGGTTTGGAAGATATGATCGATTCGAGATCAAAGCTCCGTATGTTCTGCCTGGTTCGAATCCATGCTTCGAATCCACCTCCTTCGAATCCATCGCTTCGAACCCATCCAAAGTGTACGCGCATCGATGACGTGGCACGAATTCTCCGGGTCGATCCACCTTTGTCGCCGCGTTGAACGTTTCTTCCCCTGTTCGTATCGATCGCTTCGAATCGATACGAACACTGTCCCTAAGTCCTTCGAATCCATGAGGTCGACTCCCCGCGTATCCTTCTCGAACGCTTTCTTTGTATTGATAGGTACGAATCCATAATCGATTCGAAGCAACTTACATTTCCCCTTGATCGATACGAATTGTAATTGATTCGAGCTAACCTGTGTACACCATATGGATACGAAGGAGATCCATGCTGTGACCGAGTCGAAGTCCACCTGTCCTTCATCCTACTTTGCCTTTGATACGAACACTATCAAGTCGACTCCATATCAATCGATACGTACGGCATCGATACGAAGTCCTCGCCTTTCGATCGATATGAAGTAGCCGAATCGAACCCAGGCCGATCGATACGAAGTGTATCGATTCGAAGTGAGCGTTACCCCTGATCGATTCGAACCATCCATGCGTGACGATGGGTTCGAACAGCATGCCCTTCCTACCTTGAATCGATCATATTTCCTTCACACGAACTCCGATTAACCTAAAATTTGAAACATAGCCTTTCCTAGTCCGCAACATTATTTCCAATCAATTTCGTCCCGATCGGAGTTCAACCAAATTTTGGCGATATCGATCGTAGCCTTGATTCCAACCGATCTCCAATCCTGATATCCATAATTCCTTGCCAATTTGTTGATATTCTAGTTTTGACCAAAAATGAGATAACATTACTCACCTTGCTTTAATTCGTAATCCACTTTCATCTCGACCCGATCTCATCATTTCCTTGACCTTGTATAAACATTATGCATACGGCGCTAATTAATATTTGAACTAATCAAACAATTAGTTTCCGTTTTAATAAATTTAACTAGAACTAATGATGTAATTTTAAACTAATTATTTAATTTAAACTAATAATTCCCCCTTTTAAAAATCTTTTAGTGACTATAATAACTTAAATAAGTTAATTGAATAAATTAATCATCAAGCCATATTATTATTATAGTAGACTAGTATGTTAAGAAAAATGTGTATTAAAATGCGTGAGTGTAAATATATATTTATCCCTATTTAAATTGAAAATTTTGCATACATATTCACTGTTAAAAATCAAATACTGATATATATATATATATATACTTTTGATTTCTAACTTGAAAGCCTACAACAACAATATTAAGAATGGATCTGCATATACCTTAAACTCGAATCACCTCCATCTTGGCCACGACCTTGACCGCCACGCAAGCACACCCTACCCACGATGCCGCCGAGCTTGCTATCAGCCGGACGCAATCCCTAGATCGCGAATCCCCCAAATCGTCACCCCTCTTCTCGCGTTCGATCGCGACCTAGCTCGCGAATCGCACAATCGAACGCGGCGAGATTCGATGCTTCGGCTATTGATCTCGATTGTGATGAGGCCGGCTTCGGCCATTCTCTTTTTTTTTTCTTTTTTTTTATCGAGAACTGGAATACGCGAGTTAGGGTAAGGACTCGAGTGAAGTAACGAAGAGGAAGGAACAAATTGAATTGGGAATTTTCATTTGAAGATGGATTTGAAAATGATGATGTATAGATGAAGAAGTTCGGCCCTCCTTTCTAAAAATTTTTTTTACGATATTGGAAATTTGGTATGGGTTTGAAAGAAACGGTGGAAGGATGAAATACTGAGGGGAGAAGAAGTGTGCTTGATATTTTGCGGGAAAGAGTAGCGTATAGGAGAAGCTAGAATTTGTTTTTTTTAAATTAAATCGAGTAATTATAGTCGTGGCGTTTTAATCTCGTATGATCACACGATGACCCCGATGGCAAAGAAAATTTGAAATCCGTCAATAATTCAATATTACGGATCCAATGAGACTGGTTTCGTCGAATTTCGAGACTGTGCCTCGGAAAGCTACTTTTAAATTCAATTTAAATGATATACTATTAAAATTGAACAAATTACCTTCAAATTAAATTTCAACCATTCTATTATCTTCAGTATCCTCCTTATAGATTTTACGAGCATTCAAATTATTTTAAACAGGCTTAGAATCTCAAATTCAACAATTTACCCAATTTCAATTATATAATTCAATATTTTAATTATCTAATAAATATTAATATTTGGAATTCAAGCTAAAATTAACCTTTCAAATGTTAAAAATCAATTTGTTATTCCATTTTAAATCGTTAAAATTTCCGGGTCGTCACATTTGTTTTGACATGTCTTAAATGATAAAAATGAATTTAAGCAAAATAAACTAAAGTTTCTCTGAAAAATTTGAAAATACAGTTAAAATTCAAATTCTGTAGAAATTCGAATGTTATAAATCTTAGTTTCAAGTATACTATCTGAAGGCTTATCAAAATTAATGATTTTTGAAAGAATATTCATAATTTTTAAATTAGTAATTACTGAGATAAGCAGGGATAATCGAGTTTGGGGTTTTTGCCGAATTCTGGTCATCGGCACAATGATGATGGTCGAGGATAAGGATGGAGGTTGCTGGAGTGTGATGGATTCGGGGAAAAATACTCAAAAAAATTTATTTGCTTGGTAATGGCCATGTGACGTTCATCTAGGGTTTAAAACCATTTTTCTGTGAGGGTCAAGAACTTAGTTGTTGCGTCGTCGTTGATCGACCAGAGTCGATCGCGTCAGCACCGTTACAGGCGTCGGGCATCGGGGGAGCTTGGGTTGTGATCACGTGAATGTTAACGGCCTGAGGTGGATGATCGAGGCAATTTAGTGATGATCGATTTTGGCTACAGTTTGGGTCGATAGCAAAAATTTCGATTTCGTTGACATGATGGGTTTTTGGGCGCTCGTGGGGTTCAGGTGAGTCGTCGATGACTCGATGGTGGTTGGAGTTGCGACCAACGACGGCGATTTCGATTGTGCATGTGCAAGTACTTCTGATGGGTATCAGCAGTTGGGTTTTGGGGAAGAAAGACTTGCACTCGAAGTAAGTTTGAGGAAGAACGTGTGGTGGCTCGAGTATCCACTCGGGTAAAATATTGGTACATCAGGTTTAAAATACTTTAAAAAAAATTAAGTTAAAACATGGGCTGCTCGGGTTGGTTTTGATAAAAATCCGAAGCAAATGAAGTTTTCTCTCGCGCGTGACCGAAAGCAGGTCTCGAGACCAATATGTAAAATAGTTTTTACTTTAAAAAAATTTCAGAATTTTAAGACACTTTTAAACTATGTTCAAAACAATGATTTGATTGGAATTTTAAGCAAATTTAAGACTTAAGCGAAATGTTTCAAGAAATTAAATTTTTTTACTTAGTTTTGATATAATATTTTTATTAAATAAATAATGTAATTTAAAAGTAAATCAAAATTAACCTTTTGAGGCAATTTATTGAACAAGGTTTAAAAAGATAATCAAAGCAATTTAATTATCTTTTGGTTTGTTTAAACGATTAACGATTTGTTAATATAATTTCTTAAGAAATAATTACTTAGTTAAAATTTTAACATTGAAATTTAAATTAACTGATAATTAAGATTAAATAAATTAATAATTTAAGTTGATTAATCTGAGATCAATTAAGATAATTAATTAAGAAATGATTATTAAGACTTAATCGACTGCAATTAATAATCATTGATTAAAGATTTCTAATGAAAGTAATTATGCGGTTAATGAATCTAAAACCACATGAGTTATTCATCTTAATTGAAGATGTTTTATTGTTCTTCAATGTTGTCTGTTGGATTTATTCTGATATGCGATGTGATGCTATGTAATTTTGAATGCTTTGTTCTGAGCTGTGATATTGGTATTGAATATACTGCTGTGTGATTGTGAAAACCCATTGGCCTGTAAAATGGCAATTGAATTTCGATGCGACAGGGAGTCGGATTCCAGTTGGTTATCCGACACCCACATCGAACCCTGAATATGCACCTTTGTGATTGATACATCCACGTGTTTTTAAAATTGACGCTCACTATTCGGTTTAGCGGGAGAGGACCTTTGTGTCGTATAACCCATTCTGAATATGTGATACGACGTTATGGATATCATTTGAAGACCGGTGGTGAAGACCGGGTATTTGCGAGAATGATAGGATGACATATCGATTGTCTCTGCGCCGAGTAGCTATGGTATAGAGATTTCCTAAGTGATGGGAAGTCCGATCGGGATTGCGGATGCCCGGATTGCAAGGACTTCTTCGGAAGTGCCTTCGGTTCTGTTCCAACCCGAAACAGACTTGTATGGTTGTATGTCCGACATTACAATTTGAGATATAAAACTGATTTCTTTCAAACACATATCTCTTGGTAGCGGAGGATTTATTCTCTTAGCTTAACACCCTTCTCTGAGACGTACGAGCTCAGAAGTTATGCAGTTGAAGGTTATTAGTGATATACTTCCAATTTGGTAGTGTGACATGCTGAGTGCTGCTGATCATTTGTTGATCGAAGCACGGTTTTGTGAAAAAGCGTAGCTTTGTGGATGAGACTTCGTCGAACCTCACGACCCAGTTATGGTCAAAACAGGAATCGTGGCAGTAAGGTTATTTGGGGGTAGCTCCTCCTAAGGGTATGACCATTTCCTTCTGGATTATGAGTGGTATCATGGTATGGATCCCAGATACTTACTCTGTGGTTGCTGCAAACTTATTGCTTTGTGGTTGTCGGTTGTGAAGCTCTTCGGATAAAGGTTGGTAACGACCGGGAGGTGGCATACTCATGTCAGTTGTTACCTAGTTACAAAGGTAACCCGGCCTTGTGTAGCAGAGATCCGGTTAGGTTCTCGGGGGCGTCCCTCCAGAGGCGTTCCATTTTATATGGGAAGTTCCTTTGCCCGTCCATTTGTTGGAAATCCAATCATCCAATACGAGCTCTTTACAGTTTTAGTTGTATAACCTGCCATTTACTTATGATGGTCATCACTGTTTAAATGGTAGCTACAGTAGGCATAGTAAGAAATGTCTATGCTGGCTAAGATTAATATTATACTTTCAAAATGTTTCCTACACTATGCACTAGTAATAATATTTAAAACAGTTTTCTCGTATCAAGCATTTTTGACTATTATAAGAAGAAATCTCCTTCAAGTCTGCGTTTGCATTGTGTGTATGGTGGGAGGTCTTATGGTAGTTTCATTTTCCAAAAGCATAACGAATTCTCTTTAAAAATCTTGTTTTATTTAAAAGCAACTGTTTTGTTTCCTCATACCAGTCCCATGACTGACCCGGAGTTTATTGTTCCTTTCCTAAACTCTGGGTGCCCTAATTTTCCATACGAGCAGCCTAGAAGCAGGTTATCCATGTTTTGGAGCTAGCTTGGATTTGAAGTCCTCTGGAAGCTTTGGATTTGGAAATCTTTGGAAGTGTTGGAATTTTGAAGACCTTGTCGAAGTTGAAGCATGTTAGAAATTAGTTGAAATTTCTGTTGTCATATTATTGTTGTATCATATTTGTATCACTCTGATAGCTGGGATAGATATTGTATTGGATATTGTATCATGTTGTATCTGTGTTGATATATGATATTCATTTTGTTTCTGCTGTTTATATTCATCTAATGTTGTTATAAGCTCCATCTGACTGGAGTTCGATGTTTGAATCTTTGGCTGTCGAATACAAGTGGGGTATTTAGGGTCAATTTTTGAACATTGTATTTTGGATCGTGACAAAGTGGTATCAGAGCTGAAGTTTGAGTAAGAACTTTAGCTACAGAGTATAACACATTAGATGGCTCAATAGACATAGGGTGAAGTATACCCTAGAATGAATATAAACCGAAAGTCCAAAACCCTAATTTCTTGGTCTATTCCTTTTAAACTGTTGATGTGTCCTAAGATATCTTGTCCGTACGCATAAATCAAGTTTTCTTGCTATTTACAGATAGTAAGAATGAGCGGAAGAAAAGGGTAAGATAAAGAACATGGAAATACCACCGCAACTGGTCAAGTCTTTGCAACTGCAATTGTGCCTACTCAATCTCAGCCGGATCTGGCTGATCTGTATAAGAGCTTGTCGAGACTTGGTGGAAAGCCGTTTACTGGCAAGGAATCTGTTGTAGAAGACCAAGCTTGGATCCGCTCTTGTGAAAGAATTTTTAGGGGATTGAAGTTGGAAGACGATCAAAAGCGACTAATAGCTTCTTGGCAACTCCAAGAGGAAGCATCAGCCGGTGGGAGACGGTTATTGTAGATGAGTCAAAAGATAAGCTTACTTGGAAACATTTTAAAGAAGTGTTTGAGCAACGATACGTTCCATCTACTAGTATCTCTCTAATGTAACAGGAGTTCCTAGATTTGAAGCAAGGAAGTTTATCATTTGAGGAGTACTTGAATAAATTCAATGAATTGTCTCGATTTGGTCTGGAGCTAGCGAGTACACCCTTGAAGAAAAATGAAAGATTCATTCGGGGAATGAATAAGGAGTATCACGAGAGAATGACAGCCCACATCAAAAAATCTTTCTCAGACTTGATTGATATGGGTTATAGATGTGCTACTCTAGATATGCAGGAATTTCTCGAAGAGAAAGGGAGTTCAAGTAGTTCGAATTGGAAGAAAAGAAAATTCGAAGGAAACAGGCCGGTTCAAGACAAGGAGAAGAAGAGGAGAAATCAAGAGAATTCAGCCCGAAATTTTACTTATTATAAATGTCAAGAGAAAGGTCATTTAGCAAATGACTGTGAGAAGCCAAAGAAACAAATGAAGAAATATCAACTTGTAAAGACAAATCGAAGATCTAAGGAATGTTATCGTTGTCACCAGCTAGGTCATGGAGTTAAGAAATGTCCGAAAAAGAAGCAAACACAAATAGCAAAAGTGTGCGCAATAAATGATAACCCCTCAACTTCAAAGGTGAATGAAGGAAAGGGAGTTTTGGAGGGTAACCTTATTATTGGTGAAAGAGTTGTTAGAGTTTTATTCCACACGGGAGCTTCACATAGCTTTATCTCCCAACAGATCGTGGACGAATTAAAACTTAAACTCAAGTTTGTCGACGAACCTATTTGTGTGAAGAATCCAGTGGGTGGTCCTACAAATCTTTGTCTATATTGTAGGAGAGTGCCTATCTCTTATTCTGGCCATCGCTTTCCTATTAACCTTTATGTTTTCGACTTTAATGAATTTGAAATCCTACTCAGGATGAATTGGTTATTGAAATACAAAGCCAAATTAGATTGCGGCAATCGAACGATTCTAGTCAAAACTAAACTTGGAGATTCCGTTGAAATTTCTTGTGAAGACCCTAGTCCGAAAATAGATAAACTGATGTATACTTTGGGATATCCAGAACCTTTTGGTGTCCATTCCTATTGTCCAGTATTTTCCCGATGTATTCAAAGAAGTAGAATCTTTACCACCACACAGAGAAATTGAATTCAAAATTGACTTAATTCCGAATGCTCGTCCTGTCGTTCATGCTAGTCGTAGGATGGCACCGCGGGAAAGAATTGAACTAGTCAAGCAAACCAGTGATTTGCTAAAAAAGGGATTGATTCGTCCTAGTGTTTCTGAATGGGGCTCAGCTGTAGTATTTGTGGCTAAATCTGATGGGTCTTTGAGGTTGTGTGTCGACTATCGTGACCTCAATAAGCAAACTCTCAAGAACAAGTTTCCTTTATCCAGGATCGACGACTTATTCGATCAACTTCATGGTGCACGATTCTTTTCCAAGATGGATCTACCCCAGGGATTCCATCAGTTGTGAATTGCCGAAGATTGTGTTCACCTAACTGTTTTTAGGGGTCCGGATGTGTTCTACAAGTGGTTAGTCATGCCTTTTGGACTAACCAACGCTCCCGCATACTTCGTAGATTTGATGACTTGTGTGTGTCGGGAGGTGCTGAATAAATTTGTCCTAGTATTTATCGATGATATCCTAATCTACTCCAAAACCGAAGAGGAACAAGCTGTACATCCCAGAATTGTTTTGGAAATTTTGAAAAGGAACATCTTATTCGCCAAATTTTCTAAATGTCACTTCTGGGTCAAAGAAGTCAGATTTCTTGGCCACATTATTAATGAAGAAGGGATTTCTGTTGATCCGAGCAAAATTTCCGCTATTCTTGACTGGAAGCGACTCACGACTCCGAAAGAAGTTCGAAGTTTTCTAGGTTTAGCAGGCTATTACCGGATGTTTGTTCAGGACTTTTCTAAGATTGTTAGCCCATTGACTAAGCTAACAGTGAAAATGCCAAGTTCAATTGGACTCCGAAATGTGATGAAGCTTTTCAGGAATTGAAAAAGAGATTAACTACTGCTCCTATTCTCACTATCATTAACGGGAACCCAGACTTATCTGTCTATACTGACGTGTGTGGTGATGGGGTGGGTGCAGTATTAATGCGGAATGGGAAGGTGATTGCCTACGTGAGTAGACAATTACGTCCGCATGAGAGAAACTATCCAACACATGATTTGGAGCTTTTGGCTATTATTTTCGCCTTAAAAATCTGGCGACATTACCTTATGGGTAAGAATCTCCTTTAGTTTTTCGAAAAGAAAGCTTTAAAGTTCAACTTAACTTAATATATACTTAATAAATCTTCTTGTTTAGGTGAAAATTTCAAATTATTCACCAACCAGAAATCTTTAAAGTATCTTTTCACTTAGAAAGATTTGAATCAGCGACAACAACGTTGGTTGGAATTTCTGGCATCCTATGACCTAGACATTCTGTATACACACGGAAAAGCCAATGTAGTAGCCGATGCTTTGAGTAGAAAGCATGTCATTCTCGCTCATCTTGTTATTGCTCCTACTATCCTCAAAAGGATTGCAAGATAGCAGAAAGAAGATGAGTTTCTTCGAGGAATTTATAAAAGAATATGCCAAGGTGGACATACTAGTTTTGAGATGGATAGTACAGAAGTTATGAGATTGAAAGGAAGGATTTGTGTCCCTAACATTCCGAAGCTAAAACATGAAGTTTTGGACGAATACCACAAGTCCAAACTTTGCGTCCATCCAGGAGTCAATAAAATGTATCGTGATTTTAAAAGAACGTTCTGGTGGAAGACAATGAAAAGAGACATATCAATTTATGTGAGTCGTTGTGCTACTTGTCAACAAATTAAAATTGATCAAAAGAAAGTGGCCGGTTTACTTCAGCCTTTGGAAGTACCGAAGTGGAAATGGGATCGGGTATCGATGGATTTTATCGACGGATTGCCACGAACCAGAAGAGAAATGAAGCAATTTAGGTTATAGTGGACCGTCTAACCAAAACTGCTCACTTCATTCTAGTGAAATCCACTCGGACTGCAGCAAGCTTAGCAGAGCTATATATAAAGGAAATTGTTCATCTCCATGGTATTCCCAGTAGCATAGTGAGTGATCGTGATCCGATCTTCACTAGTAGATTTTGGGAGGCATTCCAAGCCGCATTGGGAACAAAGCTGAACTTCGGTACTGCTTATCACCCACAATCTGATGGGCATACTGAAAGGATAAATCGAATTCTAGAAGACCTATTGCGTGCTTGCATTCTTAATTTTGGTAGTTCTTGGGAGGATCATTTGCATTTGGTCGAGTTCTCTTATAACAATAGCTATCAAGCCAGTACTGAAATGGCTCCTTATGAGGCTTTATATGGTCGTCCGTGTCGACCACCTGCATGCTCGATCGAATCAGGTGATAGACTCGTCCTTGGACCAGATATGATTAAAGAAGCCACGTAGAAGGTAGATTTTATTAGAAAGAAATTAATAAGTGCTCAAAGTCGTCAGAAGAGCTATTATGATCGCCGAAGAAGAGATTTGGAATTTCAAATTGGGGATTCTGTATTTCTGAAAGTGTCTCCGATGCAGGGTGTATTGAGGTTTGGAAAAACTGAAAAGGTAGCACCGCGTTATATTGGTCCTTTTCCTATTCTGGAGAGGATCGGTCCTCTAGCATATCGAGTGCAGTTACCCAGCTGGTTATCTGGCGTGCACAATGTGTTGCATATTTCTAACCTACGAAAATTTATGCACGACCCAGATAGTATTATTGAGGAGGCAGCTCAGCAGGATCTTGAGATCACTCCCAACTTGGTAGTAAAGAGGGAACCGATATAGATTGTGGATCATGATGAAAAGCGATTGAGAAACAAAATTGTGAAACTGGTTAAACTGCAATGGAGTGGTGATCCAAAGGACTGCACTTGGGAAACCGAAGATAGTATGCAGAAATCATATCCCAACTGCAGAGTGGATATCTCAGCTTAAACTGGTAAGCCATTTCTCTATTCTTTTCTGAGTCGTATAATTCTATGTTTGCTTTTCTCTCTCTTTCAAATTTCGAGGACGAAATTTTCTTGGGGGGGGGGATATTTGTAACATCCCAAAAATTTGTTAATTTAAATTTGATAATTTGTTTGAACTTTTGAGATAAATTTGAAAGTTTCAAAAGGAATAGAATATTATTAATATTAAATACTACAAAGTTATATGGATATAAATAAATACTTGATAGTTTAAGTTTTAAATAAATAATAAATAAATAAAAACATATAACAAACAAGATATTTGTGTTAAACCATAAAATGAAATATATGTGATAAATTATACGTTGATAATTACACTTTGAACAGAAATAAAATTTTAAAAAAAATATGTTTGTAATAAGATTATGTAGTTATAACATGACATATTGAATACACATAAGTGCATGTAAATTTGTAAACCAGAAAACAATCAAACAAAGACTTATGCAAGAAGTTAGAAAGAAAAAAAATCTATAAAAAAACAAAAATATACTTACACAAAAGAAAATAAGATATGCTTGTAAACTAAGAAGGAAGCATAAGCATTAAATGCCATCATCTCAACACAAACACAAAGCCAACCGAAATATATGAAAATCATTTGAATTTTCAACAAAAAAAATCTTTGACCAAATATTAGTCAACAAAAGAAGCAAAAAAAATCTGATCAATGGAAGAATACTAACCAGTTAAAACCTACTTTGTTAAAAACCTGTTTCTTTTATATATACACATCTTCTACTCCATTTCGTTCAAAAAAAAAACTTAGTAAACCTGAGAAAAAAAAGCATCATTATTTTGCAAACTTAAGCTAGTCATTCCATATCAAAACAGGAAGAAAGAAATCAAATTTCAGTTTTTTTTCAAAGACAAATTAAAGTACTCGGTTTCAAGAAATCTTTTCAGGTGAGTGGACTTTCCTAAGCTCTGAAGTTGATGTGCTGTTTGAATATAGAATTTAAACAAGTTGAAACATTGTTGTATGCACAGAATCCATGAATATGTGCACATCTTTGCCTGTGCCCGTTAGTTTAAGTTGAATCATCTTGTTCCAGGTTATAGAAATTCATAACCTTGTACAAAATCCAACTTCCCTACCTCTGATCCTTGTTTGATCTTAGAATTCAAACAAAAGTTGTTTGTTTTGACATGTCTTAAATTGTAAAAATGAATTTAAAAAATAAACTAAAGTTTCTCTGAAAAATTTGAAAATACAGTTAAAATTCAAATTCTGTAGAAATTCGAATGTTATAAATCTTAGTTTCAAGTACGCTATCTAAAAGCTTATCAAAATTATTGATTTTTGAAAGCAAATTCATAATTTTTAAAATAGTCATTACTGAGATAAGCATAGATAATCGAGTTGGGGGTTTATGCCGAATTCTGGTCATCGGCACGATGATGATGGTCGAGGATAAGGATGAAGGTGGCTGGAGTGTGATGGATTCGGGGAAAAATACTCGAAAAAAATTATTTGCTTGGTAATGGCCATGCGACGTTCATCTAGGGTTTCAAACCATTTTTCTGTGAGGGTCAAGAACTTAGCTGCCGCGTCGTCGTTGATCGACCGAAGTCGATTGCGTCAGCACCGTTACAGGCGTGGGGCATCGGGGGAGCTTGGATTGTGATCACGTGAATGTTAACGGCCTGAGGTGGATGATCGAGGCAATTTAGTGATGATCGATTTTGGCTACAGTTTGGGTCGATAGCAAAAATTTCAATTTCGTAGATGTGATGGGTTTTTGGGTGCTCGTGGGGTTCGGGTGGGTTGCCGATGACTCGATGGTGGTTGGAGCTATGACCAACGACGGCGATTTCGATTGTGCATGTGCACGAACTTCTAATGGGTATCGGCAGTTGGGTTTTGGGGAAGAAAGACTTGGACTTGAAGTAAGTTTGGGGAAGAACGTATGGTGGCTCGAGTATCCACTCGGGTAAAATATTGGTGCATCAGGTTTAAAATACTTAGAATTTTTTTAAGTTAAAACATGGGCTACTCGGGTTGGTTTTGATAAAAACCCGAAGCAAATGAAGTTTTCTCTCGCGCATGACCGGAAATAGGTCTCGAGACTAATATATTAAACTGTTTTTACTTTAAAAAAATTCAAAATTTTAAGACACTTTTAAACTATGTTCAAAACAATGATTTGATTGGAATTTTAAGCTATAAGACTTAAGTGAAATGTTTCAAGAAATTAAATTTTTGTTACTTAGTTTTAATATAATATTTTTATTAAATAAATAATGTAATTTAAAAGAAAATAAAAATTAAATGTTGTTTAAAACTAAATCTTAACCTTTTGAGGTAATTTATTGAACAAGGTTTAAAAAGATAATCAAAGCAATTTAATTATCTTTTGATTTATTTAAAAGATTAATGATTTGTTAATATAATTTCTTAAGAAATAATTACTTAGTTAATTATTTAATATTAAAATTTAAATTAATTAATAATTAAGATTCAATAAATTAATAGTTGAGGTTGATTAATTTGAAATCAATTAAGATAATTAATTAAGAAATGATTATTAAGACTTAATCGATTGCAATTAATAATCATTGATTAAAGATTTCTAATGAAAGTAATTATGCGGTTAATAAATCTAAAACCACATGAGTTATTCATCTTAATTGAAGATGTTTTATTGTTCTTGAATGACGTTTGTTGGATTTATTCTGATATGTGATGTGATGCTATGTAATATTGAATGCTTTGTTCTGGGCTATGATATTGGTATTGAATATACTACTGTGTGATTGTGAAAACCCATTGGCTTGTAAAACGGCAATTGAATTTCGATGCGACAGGGAGTCGGATTCCAGTTGGTTATCCAAAACCCACATCGAACCCTGAATATGCACCTTTGTGATTGATACATCCACGTGTTTTTAAAATTGACGCTCACTATTCGGTTTAGCCAGGAGATGACATTTGTGTCGTATAACCCATTCTGAATATGTGATACGACGTTATGGCTAGCATTTGAAGACCGGTGGTGAAGACCGGGTATTTGCGAGAATGATAGGATGACCTATCGATTGTCTCTGCACCGAGTAGCTACGGTATAGAGATTTCCTAAGTGATGGGAAGTCCGATCGGGATTGTGGATGCCCGGATTGCAAGGACTTCTTCGGAAGTGCCTTTGGTTCTGTTCGAACCCGGAACTGACTTGTATGGTTGTATGTCCGACATTACAATTTGAGATATAAAGCTGATTTCTTTCAAATACATATCTGTTGCTGGCGGTGGATTTATTCTCTTAGCTTAATACCCTTCTCTGAGACGTACAAGCTTAGAGGTTGTGTAATTGAAGGTTATTTGTGATATACTCCCAATTTGGCAGTGTGGCATGCTGAATGCTGCTGATCATTTGTTGATCGAAGCATGGCTTTATGAAAAAGCATAGTTTTGTAGACGAAACTTTGTCGAACCTCAAAACCCGGTTATGGTCAAAACAGGAATCGTGGCAGCAAGGTTATTTGGGGGTAGCTCCCCCTAAGGGTATGACCATTTCCTTCTGGATTATGAGTGGTATTATGGTATGGTGCACAGATACTTACTTTGTGGTTGCTGCAAACTTGTTACTTTGTGGTTGTCGGTTGTGAAGAGCTTCAGATAAAGGTTGTAACGACCGAGAGGTGGCATACTCGTGTCAGTTGTTACCTAGTTACAGAGGTAACCCAGCCTTGTGTAGCAGAGATCCGGTTGGTTCTTGGGGGCGTCCCTCCAGAGGCATTCCATTTTATATGGAAAGTTCCTTTGCCCGACCATTTGTTGGAAATCCAATCATCCAATACGAGCTCTCTACGGTTTTAATTGTATAACCTGCCATTTACTTATGGTGGTCACCACTGTTTAATGGTAGCTATAGTAGGCATAGTACGAAATGTCTATGCTGGCTAAGATTAGTATTATATTTTCAAAAAAATTTCTACACTATGCACTAATAATAATATTTAAAAGAGTTTTCTCGTATCAAGCATTTTTTACTATCATAAGAAGAAATCTCCTCCAAGTCTGCTTTTACATTGTGTGTGTGGTGGGAGGTCTTATGGTAGTTTCATTTTCCAAAAGCATAATGAATTCTCTCTACAAATCTTGTTTTATTTAAAACCAACAGTTTTTTTTGCTCATACCAGTCTCATGACTGACCCGGAGTTTATTTTTCCTTTCCTAAACTCTGGATGCCCATAATTTTCCACACGGGCAGCTTAGAAGCAGGCTATCCGTGTTTTGGAGCTAGCTTGGATTTAAAGTCCTCTGGAAGCTTTGGATTTGGAAATCTTTGGAAGTGTTGGAATTTTGAAGACCTTGTCGAAGTTGAAGTATGTTAGAAATTTGTTGAAGTTTCTGTTGTCATATTATTGTTGTATCATATTTGTATCACTCTGATAGCTGGGGTAGATATTGTATTGGATATTGTATCATGTTGTATCTGTGTTGATATATGATATTCATTTTGTTTCCGCTGTTTATATTCATCTAATGTTGTTATAAGCTCCATCCGACTGGAGTTCGATGTTTGAATCTTTGGCAGTCGAATACAAGTGAGGTATTTAGTGTCATTTTTTAAACATTGGATTTCGGATCGTGACAATAGACATTATTATAATAGCGAAATATTAATACATAGTAAATAATTTAACGGATCCTTAGGAGGTGTGAATCCCGAACATCTCTTAAGTTACTGCACTCTCATTTGACACGGGATAGGAGATGTCAAATCCCGTAAACATCTCTGACGCCGTTCCACTCATATTTATTTCCATTGAATTAACTCACATAAGATCTTTTAGTTCTGACTCCAGTGTTTTGTCTTTTCAATTCACTCGGGTCGGTCTGAGCACTACAGGATTTGAAGATCTTATTTCTGGAGGATGAAGACGAAGATTATATTTCTATTATTCATTACATTATCCCACTGTATTCATACTGTTCTGCTGCTTTGTTTATCATTCTCTGTTATGTGTAACTCTGATATGTGTTGTATAAGTATAATCAAATGTTTTGTAAAACAGCTTCATGAACTGTTATTTGATTATTATATTTTATCTTTCCGCTGTGAGATTCTGTTTTGCTTTATTTCTTTGTTCCTTTTTCTTATTCACCCCAACAACAATTCGCCCTTTTGTATGGTTTGAGTCTGACGTGTTTGGTTTATAGTCGATTTAAAGCGTTCAAAATGGCGGTCTGTTATATCTGGTATCAGAGCTTTGGTTTAGCGATAAACCTTAGCTTTGTGTGGTCTAACTCTTTATTAATAGGGTAGTGATACCCTATGATGAGTCACTGAGAGTATATAAGAGAGAGCGTATTTTTTAGTGTTATAGAAAGGTTTTAATATTTTGTTAATTTTTTCCGTTTTGTATTTATAAATTTTGGTTGGTGCATGGGACGCTATGACATCAATAGGGATTTCTAAATACTTAATAGGACAGACCGACTCAATATTTATTTTGAATATAAGTGAAAGAAATAATTTTGCCTATTATATTTTCTATATATAAAATAAAAAATTTATAAAGGTTACATTTGATTGTAATATATCAGTTGTTAAGTAGTGAAATTTATAAATATTGGTTGGAAATAAGATTTAAAATAAAATAAATGAAAATCGAAAACATAGAACTTAAATTCTGGGATTTTGAAAAGTTCTTTCAAAGGATTTTGGAATATAATAATATTGTTTATAAGTATTTTCTGATATAAATATTTCAATATTGTTTGAAAGAATTGTTTTAAAGAAGATTTTACAATGAAATAAGTTATGTACTCCCCTCTCTGTCGCTGGAAAATAATTTAGGTGATGAGTGCACGCATCATCGACATTCATTTTCAAGTTTCAAAGTGGGAAGACCACTGTAGTAGTTTTATTACAGATTTATTTTGATAGAAAAATATAAGTTTCTGTTAATTAATAGTCTCAATTATCATAGGGGAATGGAATGTAACTATTTAATAATTGGAACATTTAATTAAAATAAGAGATTAAATGCTAGGTTATCAATGAAATAACAAGAAAGTTGAAATTTAGAATATATAAAAAAAACAAATGATATGATTATTGAACTTTTAATTTATTAAAAGAAATAAGATGAACTTGTATAATTTTCAATTGCATTCTTTAAAAAGCATATATAACTTACCAAAATATATTAAAAGTTGAATGTTTAATAAGAAAATGTAATGGATATTGTACAAGTAAAAACTTGAAGTAATGAAAGAATTCGATGAAATTCCTTAATAAGTAAGAATTTGATGTTGTGGTTGCTATAAACTTATGTTATGATTGAAATATTACTATAATAAATTTTGATAGAAAGTAAGTATTATAAGAAAGTAGTTAAAACTTAAGTAGATGAATTGATATGCTAAAAAATTGAATTGAACATAAATGCTATAAATAAATGAATGTAAATAAATGAAGTTATGCAAAAATGAATGTAATTAATAAAAGGAAATTTATATGATATGAATAAATAAAAAAATGAATTTGTGTAAGTAAGTGCAAATAAGTGAAATAAACATCGAATCAATGGATGGAAAACTGAAAATTTGCGGGAAATAAAGGTAAATAAAAAGATAAACCATCATATGAATGAAAAGGAAATCAAACAACAAATGTTATGAAATGAAATTAATAAGAATGAACTTGATCTATTGTTTGAAATTGTTGTTTGTTTTGGTTTATGAGTTGTTTGGGTAAAAGATACTTTTAATTGCTTAGATGTATGAATAATCTATTGAGTTTATCTAAGACTGTTGAGTAAGTGGAATACTTCATAGTTATTTGTCATTCTATGTGATTTAGAAGTATTTTAACCCGAACAAATCAATTGTTTGTCTTGCTTGGATGGTTGATTTTATTTGATGTGTATGCTCTGGTTGCAATTGATTTATGTTGTTTGACGTTGTTTGTTTGTTAGTGATTGAACAACTTTAAATATTTCATTTTATATAATTATTAACTCTTTTTAGATTATATAAGTGAAATGCAGACTATGGAAGCAATGGCTACTTCTTTTGGTTTAATAATTAAGCGTAAATTGCCCGACAAATAGGTACGTTTTCGGACTGCGGTTTATAGTGTTATTATATTGTTTTTCCCATGTTGGGATATATATTATTTTGAAAAATATATGTTGTATATAGTTATATTTGATATTATATTTTCTCCCGAGCCTCTCCGTACAAAGGAGTCTCTATCGAAATTTTCCGTAAATTTTGCACTTAGAAATTTTTGAAAATGTTTTCCAAACCTTATTAATTTAAGTATAAAAGATTTGATGGTTATAAATTGGTATATTTTATTTAATCTAATTAATTTTTTAAAATTATTTGTTTACAAAATTAATATTTTGAATAAGATATATTGACTACTTATAATTCCTTCTTTTCCCCTCCTTTTTCCTTTTCGGGGACGAAAAGTTTTGAGTGTGGGAGGGTGTAACGAGCCGTAAATTTTCAATAATTAAAATTGTTAATTTAATAGGATTTTTGAAATTTAATATTGAATAAAATATGAATTTGTGAATTATTAATAAATATAATAACTAGAACGATTGCAACAGTATGAATGTTAGTGAATGGCTAACAACTTGAATGGAATTCAAATTAATTGAGATAGTGGAAATATTATAATTTGTTTATAAATGAAATATAAGAAAAACAAATGTAAGTATTGAATTAATTTATGAAATAATACAGTGTCATGGGTAATTAAATAAAATTAGTGTTATATATGGAATTATAACCTGTGTCGGTAAGTAATAAACTTATAAATGTAAGTAAAAGTAAATAGGTGACAAATAATATATGTTATTTATTTATTTAATGTGTTAAATAAAATAGGAAATCAAATTGCAATTAAAGGTAATAAAATAGTACGTTAATCGAAATTAAGTTAAAATGGGAGAATATTAAGAAACAAGATTCAAAAACAATGTTAGTTATATTCTTATTGCAATAAAGACCCGAATAACAAGGTTTAAAAATTTAGTAAATGGATTTTGGAGTTTTAATTTATAAATTATGAATTTAACGAAATTGGAAAATAACATTGAAATTAATGAGTTAATCAACTTTAAATTTGACATCTAAAATTGTTTAAGTTATTGTAAATGATTAAGGAATCAAAAATGATAGAAATGGTAGATAATAAAATTTAAACTGGAAAAGTGATTTAATTAATTAATTACTAATTTAATTTAATTAACTGAAAAATAGCCATTTTGGCCGCTGACTCGGATTTCGACGAAACTAGTTTCATCGGATCCGTAACGGTGAATTATTGTAGGATTTCAAGTTTCGTAGCGATTGGACTTGTCGTTTAATCATATGGGCTCGAAACGCCTATAAATCAATGAAATTGAAATCAATTGGAATCAATTTGAAATAACTTGATTTTATCATAACTTCTACATACGATGGAATTTGGACTTGAAACATATTCCATTGATTTTAAAATATTTTAAAACATCTATCTTGGTATATGGGTTGACCCAATTTCGTTCCGATTCCGAAAGGGGCTTTTCGGGTCGTTATCGTTCATTTTTCCAAACCAATCAAGCCCGTCTATTCTATTTTGTTCAGCCTATATATACCTCCTTATAAACCCTATTGTAACGACCCAGAATTTCTATTAATCAAAATTTGTATATTTAATTAATTTTAAATATTAATAAGTGAAATTTATAAGTTGAATAAATTTTATTACGAATAATTAGATTTAATTGGATAATTAAATCGATAATTTAATAGTTGAAAATACAGAAATAATTGAAAATTGAGTTAAATACGATTGAAAATGATTTGTAAAATTTTATTTTATCATATTGGAGTTTGAACGATATTTTAGAACTTTTAAAATTGAATTAAGAGTTAATTTGTGAAAATTAAATATTTTAATATTTAATCGACTAGTGAAATTAGTCAATTTTCGAACAGTCTCAGAATTGGACGAAACTAGTTCCATTGGATCCATAATAGTTTTTTATTATCGGATTTCAATTTTCGTGTCAATTGGAGTTTTCGTTTGACCGTGGCAGCTCGAAACGCATCGAAATTGTTTTTAATATTAATTTGGCGAGTTAAAATAGTCATTTTTCAAACATTCTCGGATTTCGACGAAACTAGTTTCATCGAATCCGTAATGTCATATTATTGTTTGGTTTCAAATTTCGTGTCAATCGGATTTACCGTTTGTCCGGTGCAAGCTAAAACGCCCAGAAATTTGATTTACCAATTTAAATTTAAATCGAACGTTTATTGCCATAACTCGCACAGATGACCGAATTAGCTCTCGAAACATGTTCCATTGTGTTCGGAACGCGGGGTAAACCTTAGGAACGCCAACCGGCACGCTTCGTTTGGAGTTTGGAAAATCCGGGATGAATAGTGTCGCGTAAATTTTTCTATAAAACCCCCTTAATATTCATTTTTTGCAAAAATATCAAACCCTAGGTCAATTAGTTACAGCCGCCGGCCTCTAAGTAATCAATGGCCGAAAGACTATCAACTTCCCCCTCGTTTATCTCCTCATTCATCGACTTTCATCCAAATCTTTCAACTAGAGATTGGTAGAGGGCAGTGAGTACTACAAGATCAACGGTGGTGATCGTTGTAGGCGAAGCGAATTGATGTCAATTGAAGTTTGAAGGCAGCACGATTGAGCATAGTTTTCTAGGCCATAGGGGGGCCGAGCTTTTGAAGGTGGAAGCCGAAGGTTGAGGGGGAGATGGGCATTCGCGTGGAAGTCGTTGATCGGCATGGAAGTGGGCGTAGGTGGAGCGATTACAAACCCTAAACGGCGGTCGTGTTGGGTTCCTACGTTCGAATGAACGATGGGGGAAGATGAAGTATATGCGGTCCTGATGCCTCCAAGCAGAAATGAGCGGCCTTGATTGATTTAGGTTAATTATAAAAAAAAAGAAGTGGTAAATTTATATTAAAAATTCGTGTAAACTTCTAAAATTCATATCTTTTTCATAGGAGGTCGAAAACGTGCGAAACCTATTGCGTTGGAATCGTATGGACGAGCACTACGCTATGGAATTGGATTGGAGTCGTTTGGAGTTAGTGAGAATTTCGGGTAAAATTAAACGTCCATTTAATTTTATTCGAAATAAAAGCTGAAAACGAAATTGAAATCAATGTGAGAACTTCTCACTCAATCGAATCGGTTTCGATTTTAATTTTTAATAGTTAGATTTAAAATTCTTGAATGCATGTTTGAATGATGATTGTTATCTATTGATTGTTAGAATAGACATTATATGCCGTTAGTAAGCGGAGGTTATTTACTAAAAACATATACCGCGAATATTTCATAAACAGTGAAATTGGTATTATTTATGTACTTGGTGTTGATTTCCCGCATTATATAGCGGAAGAGACCCTATTGCGCCGCCTATTTAGCGGATAATATTTTAAATCCTATATACCGCGATAATTCCGTACTGGAACGGAATTGGTATTATGCTAACATCTTTGGATGCTGGGAAATAGGTTGGAGGGATCCAACTGGATTGCTCAACAGTATTTATTTGATTATGGATATTTTGATATTCATTGATTATCATATACAGATATATGATGTCGTTGTTGTCGTGATTGACTATTTGGTGTGTAGCATCATTGGGCAAAATTTTGGAATTTTAAAAGGATTTTAAAATTGATTTTTTGAAAGTATACGTTTATAAAATATTTTTTTGAATTGATTCATTTTAAATAAATAAACATCATAATGTTAATGTTCTAAAAATTATGATTTTGAGAAATATAGTTAAAAGTTAATTTTTGAAAATATGGGATAAATGATTTTATGAAATAATTTAAATTGGGATTTTTGAATTTATTGTAAAAAGTTTGAAATATAGGATTTATGAAATTTGATTGTTTTATAAATCAAAATGGTGAAATTATAAAGGAGTTTAAAGATGTTTTAAAATAATAATACAAATTGATTTGTATAAAAGAATTATAAGATGGATATTTATAAATTAAAATATTTGAATTGTAAAACGAGTTTTTATGTGACGCCCCACCTCTATACCCACGCCAGCCAAGAACACTACGGTGTAGTGCTGTCAACTAGCGCGGAGAATAAGGCTGTTGAGGAGCGGCCATCAATAGTTAGGCCTTACACTAGTATTGGTTATCTCGATAGGAGTGGTATGTATATATATAAATATTCTTAAATTTTTCATCTCTGATTTATTTTCTCCCATCGACATACTCCAATACCAGTATAAAACGAACTACGATGGTTCGTAATAGTTTAGAACAGTAAATATAAAATATTACATAGACAATATAATGGGGAACACAAATAAAACAGAAAGTCTCATATATATACAATAACTGATGTCAGTTACAATACATTTGATACAATACATATGACACGGTACATATGATACAACCACAACAGTCGACTCGGGAAGCTACATATACAAGTACATTAACGTATATAATATACATGAATACATATCTTCCTATACAATTATACAGACTACTACAAATGACGACGACTACTCCAAAAGATATGAAAGAACTTCATAGCTCTAGCAGCAACTCAAAGCAGAATATCTACAACCTGAAATACTCGGTCTGACCCGAGTATTAGATTCAAAAGAAAATAATACTCGGGTCAGTCTAATTCAAACTCAATTATTAGTGCACAGAAGCAATAATAATTAAATAATGAATAGGCGACAGTAATTAAACCAAATCAGAATGCAATTCAGAATATTGAATTGAAATGAACAAACAGTTCAAACCATTGAAATATCAATTAAAATATTAATTCAAGTAGGGCTGCAGTACACGCACGCGTGCACTGCCTCGCCACTACGGAATATGGAATACGCAAAAAGATCCATAAGTCAAAACAAATAGAATATCATACACGCCATACCGTGTGGCTGCAGTTCACGCTTGCGTGCACTGCCTCGCCACTATAGTGATGTCGTGCCCAAAAACTCAATTCCGTGTGGCTGCAGTTCACGCTTGCGTGCACTGCCTTGCCACAACAGTGATGATGTACACAACCGAGCACAAGGTCAAACCCAAAATAAAAAGACGGGTTCAACACAGGTGAAATATATTTAAAATCACGACACGAGCACAAGGTCAAACCCGAGTTACCGGATTCAACTCAAGTATATTTCGAAAATCAAGCAAAATGCAGAGGTCAAGTCACTGTTGTTAGGACTCAATACACGAGCAATGGAACAGTTTCAACAAAAATGCAAACTATGGCAAAAGTGATACAGTGACAATGTAGATGCAACAAGTGTGTAGCGCAATGCACAAGCGAGGCTAAGGCATAGTGCACCAAAGGAATGCTTCAAAGCTGACTACATGAAGCAGTGTAGCAGTCCATATCAAGGCACGAATCAGAATAGTAAGAAAACTGTGATACGAGAGACGTGTGCAAGTATGGTCTCAGCAAATTATGTAGCACACAGATGTCATGAACTAGAGGGACAATGCATACTACAAATCTGGGTAAATTGGTTGTACATTCACGTGTATAAAAATTAACATGCAGGGAAACCAAAAGAACATAAAGAATCAGAGGAGGCACAAGGATGTGCAGGCCAAAAGATGCATTCTCAACAGAGCATCAATAATGAACTGCACATATCAAGTTTAGCGACAACATGAAATTATCATAAAAGAGCACAGATGCATCAAACCCAAGTCTGCAATTTCAAGAAGGCACCAAACAACAACAAAAAAAACCAACATCAATGCCCAAGCTCAAAACTGTATATATATATATATACAGTTATGAAGATCAATATCAATTGACGACTCGATTCAACATATAATGATCAAAATACTTCACAGATCAGAATGCTCAAAGGGAAAATATCAAATGTATCATGAACAAATGTCCATGAAAATCAATACTACTCGGGGACGAATACAAAAATAGTCAAGTATAGCCTATAACAGCAGCTACCACTGAAATGTCCGAGAAGGTAACCAAATGTACAAGAATATACAACTACATCTAAGTGCAGACATGCGGTCGAACTAGACAGGGCTTCCAGTAGTTGATAAAGCACATGAATACTTGCAACAAAATGGTGCAACATGAACCAACAGTGTGTAAGAGGTTCGAACTCATGTCAGTGCACAAATCAAAGACCAGAGATCAGAAGAAAATCAACATGAATGCATACAAAGTCCAGAACACAAAGACAAGTCGAAAATGCTACAGAAATGAACTCAGAGATGGCCAAAGCAATATCAATGCAACGATGGTGGTAGGTACGAACAAAGCTTAACAGTATTAGGTCGAGCAAATGTCGAAATTTACATAAAAATCAATTGCCAGAAATTGAACCCGAAAATCATCATCACAACAGACCAATTTTTATACCGTGGGAATCAATTAATCAAGCAACCAAAATCACGAATTTAAACGAGCCAGAAATCATTAAAACGACTTGAATTAGATGTGAGCGGAGGACCACTCACCTTGGCCTGAAGCGAAGGCGAACGCGACCCTCGTTCCGGAATCAAAGGGGACGCAGTGGAAGTTGGGGGAAGCCGTTCGAATTTGAGGAAGAACGAGAGAGGCCGCCATTTATTTTTCTTCGTTCGATTATATTGTAGGGTTTCGAATGAAAAGGGGGAAGAGGGGGACCGGTTTGAATAAAAAAAAAAAAAGGAATCGTGGGCCGAGAATTTATTTTAAGGCCCATCAAACTTTTCAACAATTTATAAAAGAATTTTAAATTCAAAATTTAAAAAACTTCAAACGGAAATTTGCAAGAATATTAATCGTCAAAATGTCAATTATTAATTGATGCAAATACCGGGTTGTTACATTTTATAAGTGTTAGAATGAATTGTAAATGAATTTCATAAATGAATGAAATTTATAGGATTATAAACGGTGAAGTTATAAATGGAATTTTATAAGCAGTAGGTTTATAAAATTT
This sequence comes from Allium cepa, assembly GCA_030765085.1. Taxonomy (NCBI): domain Eukaryota; kingdom Viridiplantae; phylum Streptophyta; class Magnoliopsida; order Asparagales; family Amaryllidaceae; genus Allium; species Allium cepa. The sequence continues at coordinate 959,893,648 of CM060935.1, forward strand.
GTAAAGTTATTTGAAGAATAGATATGGGTAAATAAATGAATCTTATAAGTTATAAGATTTATAATTTGGGAAGTTAAAGAAACGATTTTGGCAAATAAATAAATTATAAGTATTTAACTTATAACATGGACTTTTAGTTTATAATTGAGTTATAAATTGAAATAGGTTAATAAAGGAATTTATAAAAGGAGTTGATATAAAATAAATAGAAATGGAATTTATAAACGTTGTTTTATAAATCCTCAAACGGCTTATTTTGATAAGTAAATTATTGTAACTTACTAATGGAGTTATATTCACGTTTTAGATAGTGAATAATCCTTTAAAATAAAAAGTATAGAAATGATGAAATTGGTTAACGAAGTATATTCACGTTTTTGAATAGTGAATAATATGTTAAAGAAATGTTTTGGATGAGATGTTTTAAATAGAATTAAAATAATCTAACGATGTTTTAAAATGTGTTAAGATTCGAAACCATAGATTTCAACATTCACTGTTGAAATAGACGTTTTCGAGAAATAGAAGGAAATGGTGGACTATAACACTGTTGTTATAGTAAATGATTTCCGAAAGAAATGTTTTGTATAGTATTGGGATTTATATATCTATTTTAATTTTGAACCCCTATACTAGTGATTTTGGGTTGTCGTAAAGATGTTTACGCAACATTCGTTTTGGCCCAAATAAATATGGTTAAGAGAATGATTTCCTTAAAGAATGAAATATATACTTAATTTCGATCTAAGTATATTGAATATTTTCCAAGTATAGAAAATAAATAGATTTGTGAATTACTTATTAATAAATGAGTATGGAAATGTTTTTCCAATGTGTAATGAAACGTTTTGAGAATTTATCTTTTTGAAGATAAATTGAAAATGAATAATTGAAATCGTATATTCATAAATATTTTGGAATGTAAATTCATTATGGAATTTATAAATGAAAAGGGGAATTTGTTTAAAAATAAATATTGATTTATTTTTGAAGTGTGGGAAATTTTTTTTATGGATTTGGAACGTAAATATAAAGTAAATCGTTAATGATTTATTTAATTGGTTTAAATGAACCATGTTGAAATGAAAGTATTTCCGCGTAGGGAAAATGTTTGAAATTTGTTTTCAGAAGTGGTAAATGGGAAAAGTGATTTGAAAATTATTTTCAAATGGTTGAAATGTGAAAATTATATATCTTGTAAAGTATTTTTTGGAAAATAAATAATTTGGAAAATTATTTGGAATCTGGTGATGTTATGCATATCCATTGATAGTTCAATAACCGACTATCAATATTTACCTTTGAATGGGTATTTGTTGTGATTTGCTTGAATTTGAATGCCACACTTATTTTTAAATAAGCGCTCACTATTCGGGTTAACCGGGAAAGGACCTTGGGGTCGTATAACCCATTCTGAATATGTGATTACGTCGTTATGAACTGCATTCGAAGACCGGTGTTGAAGACCGGATATTTTTGAAAACGGAAGGATTACCGTCGAATGTTTCTGCACCGAATGGCCCCGGTATAGAAATTCCATATGTGATGGGAAGTCCGGACGTGATTAGTGAATATCCGGATTGCAAGGACTTCTTTGTAAGTTCCTTCGGTTCTGCTCGATCCCGGAACAGACTTGTATTGATTGTATGTCTGACATTACAAATTGAGATGCAAAGCTGATTTCTTTCAAATATATTTCTGCTGGTGGCGGAGAATTTATTCTTTTAGCTTAACACCCTTCTCTGAGACGTACGAGCTCAGAGGTTATGTAGTTGATGGTTATCCGCGATATATTCCCAATTTGGTAATGTGACATGCTGAGAGTTGCTGTGAAATGATCATTGTTTGATCATTTGTGATATGATCATTTGTTTGATCATTTATCTTTGTGATCATTACTTTGATCATTTTTTGACCCAAAGCACAGCTTTTGTATAAAGCGTGGCTTTGTGGACGAGACTTCGTTGGACCTCACACCCCGAAAATGGTCAAAACAGGAAGGATGCAGCAAGGTTATTAGGGGTAGCGCCCTTTAGTGTATGTCATTCCTTCTGGATAGAGGTGGTATCATGGTATGGAGCCCAGATACTTAACCTATGTTGTTGCTGCAAAATTATTGTTTTGTGGTTGTTGGAAATCGAGGATCCTCGGATGTAGATCGGTTACGATCGAGGGATGGCATATTCGTGTCAGTAGTTACCCAGTTAGGGGTAACCCGACCTTGTGTTGGCAGAGATCCGGTTTGGTTCTCGGGATGTCATTCCAGAGGCGTTTCCTTGTGGTAATGGGAAGTTCCTCGGCCTGACCATTTGTTGGAAATCCAAAGAAACAATACGAGACTTGTACGGTTTTAGTTGTAGAACCTGCCATCTAATATGGTAGCTATAGTAGACATAATATAATGGTACCTATGCTGGCTAAGATTTATATCTTTACTTTTGAAATGATTTGTTCTACACTATGCACTAGTAATAATATCAAATGTTTATTTTAATGCGTTCAAGCATCTTTGACTATCATAAGGAGAAATCTCCTCCGATTCTGTGTTTGCATTGTGTGTGTGTGCGGAAGGCCTTATGGTAGTCTCATTTTTAAAAGCATTGCGAATTGACTTTAAAAATATTCCTCTATTTTGATTTTTAAGATAAATAAACTTTTTTGAGTTCTCACACCAGTCACATGACTGACTTGGAGTTTATTGTTTTCCTTCCTAAAATCTGGGTGCCCACCAATTTCCACACGGGCAGTCAAGAGTTAGGTTTATCAGGATATTCAGGAATTCAGGAGTTGCAGGAGGCATATAGGATGGCATGGCGTAATCCCTAGTATATAGTATTTCTTTTCCGTTGTTTGTTGTTGTTGTTGCACACTCTGATGTAATGAAATGAAATGTAATGTAATGTAATAACTGATATAGTTCTTTGTTTAAAGATTATTCATTTATTTATTATATGTTGTTCCGCTGCGAATTGTGAGATTCTGATGCTATTCCGTTATTTCTTTCTATTTTGTTCTATCTTTTTCTCTCTTCTTCTATTTTTCCTTTTCTTTAACCATAATGGTACGGTTTTCCGGCCTTCGATCGCTCGACAGTTGATACAGTAGACGTATTGATGTCAGTGTTCGTGGACGAAAAATCGTCAATCGTTACATTTGGTATCAGAGCATATGGTTAAGCGACAACCATGGCTCTGTTGGGTATTACTCATTAGAGATAGAGTCAGTAGTACTCTAGAATGAGTTTGAGTATAATAATAGATATGAGAGCGTATTTGTTAGTGAATATAAAATTGTTTTATATTGTGATGATTGCTTTGCTGAGTGGTATATGGATTCTGGTTAATACGAGTAATTAACGTTGTTGATAGGGATCTCTAAACACTTGTACAGAACAATTCGACACGATATTGTTTTAAATTGGGTAAATGAAATAATTTTACCTTGATTATTTTATATATAAAGGAATAATTTTCAGAATTATTAAAGTGTATGTAAGTTGATTGTTTGGTTGTTGAATAAGTTAAATAAAAACATGTTATAAAAGAATAATTGTATAAGCAAAATAATTGAATTATAATTAATGTGATTTACAATTGTGAAATAAACTTATATATATAAGAAGTGAAACTATATGAATATATTTATGAATATAAGTTGTAAATAAAAATGAATTTAAAGTTAAATGGAAATTTACTTAGAATTGGAATCTGAATTTATTTATAAGTGGGGATTTAAGTTAAGAAAAACAAATGATGTTTGTAAAATGGAATATAACTTAAGAGATGTTGAATGAAGTTGATTTTGATATCAAAGTAAATTAATAAAGTTAAGTGATAAATGTGAACTTAAGTTATGTAAATGAAATTCAACTTTAGTAATTGAATTGAATGAATGGATTGAATCTTAAATAATTGATATGAAATAGTGAATGTAAGTGTAATTCATTAAAATCTTATGTTATTGGAAGTTGAATAATTGAATGAAAATCAATTTAATTAAACCAATTGAAAGTAAAGGTGTTAAACCAAATTGAATGAATATAAGCAAAGGAATTTGGTTGTAATTAATATACATTGGTTGATATATGATTGTTACTTGATTGTATATAATTCATTAAGTGTTAATGAAATTGAAGCTAAAGTAATTGAAATCCAATTGGAAGTTAAGTGAATCTTAAATAGAATTGAATTTGATTTGGGAGTAAACCAACTTGAATATGAATTAGTGAATATAGACTAATTGAAAATGAATGTTAGTAAAAACATCCACTGTTAATAAATCAAATGTGGTTAAATTTAAAACCCAATTCATTGAATATTAATGAGAATATGAATGAATATTTATTGGTCATGAATGCTAATTGGATGATAGTTGGTTGATGGTTGAATATATTGCTTTTACTGCATTTGCTATGTTGGCATGTATAGTTATTATGTTGCTATATGTTGTATATCGATACTATTTTCTATATACTTGTTTCTCATCTGTTTGTTGAGTGTTTAGTAGGTGCGGATCGCGTTTGCTTCGTATTTGGAGCTCGCTTTCGCGCTATATTAGCCGTATATGCTCGCTAATATAAAATATAAGGTACATATCTCGGATTAAATATCGTACTTTTACCCTTTTTTCCCTGCGGGATGCCTCATCACATGATGAGATGTATATTTGTGATATATATACTGTCATTTTTTTTCGGATCGAGCCGCGCAAAGGAGACTTTGGCAATTTTTTCGAAAATTTAAGGCGTTAGAATATTTTTGAGAAAAATTGAAAAATTTTGAAAACTAAATTTTGATTTGGAATTGAAAGTTAAACAATAGTAGTTGTTTTTGAAAAGATAACTAAGTAAGATTTGAAAACTTAGTAAAGTATTGTAAGAAGTTTAACTATGAATTTTGGGAAAGTTAATAGATTCTGTAACCTTTCTTACTTGGTAATTTCGAGGACGAAATTCTTTTAAGGGGGGATGTATGTAACGACCCAGAATTTCTATTAATTAAAATTTGTATATTTAATTAATTTTAAATATTAATAAGTGAAATTTATAAGTCGAATAAATTTTATTTCGAATAATTAGATTTAATTGGATAATTAAATTGATAATTTAATAGTTGAAAATACAGAAATAATTGAAAATTGAGTTAAATATGATTGAAATAATTTGGAAAATTTTATCTTATCATATTGGAGTTAGAACGATATTTTAGAACTTTTAAAATTGAATTAAGAGTTAATTTGTGAAAATTGAATATTTTAATATTTAATCGACTAGTGAAATTAGTCAATTTACGAACAGTCTCAGAATTGGACGAAACTAGTTCCATTGGATCCATAATAGTTTTTTATTATCGGATTTTAATTTTCGTGTCAATTGGAGTTTCCGTTTGACCGTAGCAGCTCGAAACGCATCGAAATTGTTTTTAATATTAATTTGGCGAGTTAAAATAGTCATTTTTCAAACAGTCTCGGATTTCGACGAAACCAGTTTCATCGGATCCGTAATGTGACATTATTGTATGGTTTCAAATTTCATGTCAATCGGATTTACCGTTTGTCTGGTGCAAGCTAAAACGCCTAGAAATTTAATTTACCGATTTAAATTTAAATCGAACGTTTATTGCCATAACTTGCACAGATGACCGAATTAGCTCCCGAAACACGTTCCATTGTGTTCGGAATGCGGGGTAAACCTTAGGAACGCCAACCGGCACACTTCGTTTGGAGTTCGGAAAATCCGGGATGAATAGTGTCGCGTAAATTTTTCTATAAAACCCCCCTTAATATTCATTTTTTGCAAAAATATCAAACCCTAGGTCAATTAGTTACAGCCGCTGGCCTCTAAGTAATCAATGGCTGAAAACCTATCAACTTCCCCCTCGTTTATCTCCTCGTCCATCGACTTTCATCCAAATCTTTCAACTAGAGATTGGTAGAGGGCAGTGAGTACTACAAGATCAACGGTGGTGATCGTTGTAGGCGAGGCGAATTGATGTCAATTGAAGTTTGAAGGCAGCACGGTCGAGCACAGTTTTCTAGGCCATAGGGGGGCCGAGCTTTGCAAGGTGGCAGCCGAAGGTTGAGGGGGAGATGGGCATTCGCGTGGAAGTCGTTGATCGGCATGGAAGTGGGCGTAGGTGGAGCGGTTACAAACCCTAAACGGCGGCCGTGTTGGGTTCCTGCGTTCGAATGAACGATGGGGGAAGATGAAGTATGTGCGGTCCTGATGCCTCCAAGCAGAAATGAGCGGCCTTGATTGATTTAGGTTAATTATAAAAAAAAGAAGTTGTAAATTTATATTAAAAATTCGTGTAAACTTCTAAAATTCATATCTTTTTCATACGAGGTCGAAAACGCGCGAAACAAGTTGCGTCGGAATCGTATGGACGAGCACTACGCTATGGAAATGGATTGGAGTCGTGTGGAGTTAGTGAGAATTTCGGGTAAAATTATTCGAAATAAAAGCTGAAAACGAAATTGAAATCAAGGTGAGAACTTCTCACTCAATCGAATCGGTTTCGATTTTAATTTTTAATAGATAGATTTAAAATTCTTGAATGCATGTATGAATGATGATTGTTATCTATTGATTGTTAAAATAGACATTATACGCTGTTAGTAAGCGGAGGTTATTTATTAAAAACATATACCGCGAATATTTCATAAATAGTGAAATTGGTATTATTTATGTACTTGCAGTTGATTTCCTGCATTATATAGCGGATGAAACCCTATTGCGCCGCCTATCAAGCGGATAATATTTTAAATCCTATATACCGCGATAATTCCGTACTGAAATGGAATTGGTATTGTGCTAACATCTTTGGATGCAGGGAAACAGGTTGGAGGGATCCAACTGGATTGCTCAACAGTATTTATTTGATTATGGATATTTTGATATTCGTTGATTATCATATACAGATATATGATGTCGTTGTTGTCGTGATTGACTATTTGGTGTGTAGCATCATTGGGCCAAATTTTGGAATTTTAAAAGGACTTTAAAATTGATTTTTTGAAAGTATACGTTTATAAAATATTTTTTTGAATTGATTCATTTTAAATAAATAAACGTCATAATGTTAATGTTATAAAAATTATGATTTTGAGAAATATAGTTAAAAGTTAATTTTTGAAAATATGGGATAAATGATTTTATGAAATAATTTAAATTGGGATTTTTGAATTTAATGTAAAAAGTTTGAAATATAGGATTTATGAAATTTGATTATTTTATAAATCAAAATGGTGAAATTATAAAGGAGTTTAAAGATGTTTTAAAATAATAATACAAATTGATTTGTATAAAAGAATTATAAGATGGATATTTATAAATTAAAATATTTGAATTGTAAAACGAGTTTTTATAAGTGTTAGAATGAATTGTAAATGAATTTCATAAATGAATGAAATTTATAGGATTATAAACGGTGAAGTTATAAATGGAATTTTATAAGCAGTAGGTTTATAAAATTTGTAAAGTTATTTGAAGAATAGATATGGGTAAATAAATGAATCTTATAAGTTATAAGATTTATAATTTGGGAAGTTAAAGAAACGATTTTGGCAAATAAATAAATTATAAGTATTTAACTTATAACATGGACTTTTAGTTTATAATTGAGTTATAAATTGAAATAGGTTAATAAAGGAATTTATAAAAGGAGTTGATATAAAATAAATAGAAATGGAATTTATAGATGTTGTTTTATAAATCCTCAAACGGCTTATTTTGATAAGTAAATTGTTGTCACTTATTAATGGAGTTATATTCACATTTTAGATAGTGAATAATCCTTTAAAATAAAAAGTATAGAAATGATGAAATTGGTTAACGAAGTATATTCATGTTTTTGAATAGTGAATAATATGTTAAAGAAATGTTTTGGATGAGATGTTTTAAATAGAATTAAAACGATCTAACGATGTTTTAAAATGTGTTAAGATTCGAAACCATAGATTTCAACATTCATTGTTGAAATAGACGTTTTCGAGAAATAGAAGGAAATGGTAGACTATAACACTGTTGTTATAGTAAATGCTTTCCGAAAGGAAATGTTTTGTATAGTATTGGGATTTATATATCTATTTTAATTTTGAATCCCTATACTAGTGATTTTGGGTTGTCGTAACGATGTTTTACGCAACATTCGTTTTGGCCCAAATAAATATGGTTAAGAGAATGATTTCCTTAAAGAATGAAATATATACTTAATTTTGATCTAAGTATATTGAATATTTTCCAAGTAAAGAAAATAAATAGATTTGTGAATTACTTATTAATAAATAAGTATGGAAATGTTTTTCCAATGTGTAATGAAACGTTTTGAGAATTTATCTTTTTGAAGATAAATTGAAAATGAATAATTGAAATCGTATATTCATAAATATTTTGGAATGTAAATTCATTATGGAATTTATAAATGAAAAGGGGAATTTGTTTAAAAATAAATATTGATTTATTTTTGAAGTGTGGAAAAAAAATTTACGGATTTGGAACGTAAATATAAAGTAAATCGTTAAGGATTTATTTAATTGGTTTAAATGAACCATGTTGAAATGAAAGTATTTCCACGTAGGGAAAATGACTGAAATTTGTTCTCAAAAGTGGTAAATGTGAAAAGTGATTTGAAAATTGTTTTCAAATGGTTGAAATGTGAAAATTACATATCTTGTAAAGATATTTTTTGGAAAATAAATTATTTGGAAAATTATTTGGAATCTGGTGATGTTGTGCATATCTATTGATAGTTCAATAACCGACTATCAATATTTACCTTTGAATGGGTATTTGTTGTGATTTGCTTGAATCTGAATGCCACACTTATTTTTAAATAAGCGCTCACTATTCGGGTTAACCGGGAAAGGACCTTGGGGTCGTATAACCCATTCCGAATATGTGATTACGTCGTTATGAATTGCATTCCAAGACCGGTGTTGAAGACCAGATATTTTTGAAAACGGAAGGATTACCGTCGAATGTTTCTGCACCGAATGGCCCCGGTATAGAAATTCCATATGTGATGGGAAGTCTTGACGTGATCAATGAATATCCGGATTGCAAGGACTTCTTTGTAAGTGCCTTCGGTTCTGTTCGATCTCAGAACAGACTTGTATTGATTGTATGTATGACATTACAAATTGAGATATAAAGCTGATTTCTTTCAAATATATTTCTGTTGGTGGCGGAGAATTTATTATCTTAGCTTAACACCCTTCTCTGAGACGTACGAGCTCAGAGGTTGTGTAGTTGATGGTTATCAGCGATATATTCCCAATTTGGTAATGTGACATGCTGAGAGTTGCTGTGAAACGATCATTGTTTGATCATTTGTGATATGGTCATTTGTTTGATCATTTATCTTTGTGATCATTACTTTGATCATTTGTTGACCCAAAGCACATCTTTTGTATAAAGCGTGGCTTTGTGGACGAGACTTCGTCGGACCTCACACCCCGAAAATGGTCAAAACAGGAAGGATGCAGCAAGGTTATTAGGGATAGTGCCCTTTGTTGTATGTCATTCCTTCTGCATAGAGGTGGTATCATGGTATGGAGCCCAGATACTTAACCTATGTTGTTGCTGCAAAATTATTGTCTTGTGGTTATTGGAAATCGAGGATCCTCGGATGTAGATCGGTTACGATCGGGGGATGGCATATTTGTGTCAGTAGTTACCCAGTTAGGGGTAACCCAGCCTTGTGTTGGCAGAGATCCGGTTTGGTTCTCGGGACGTCATTCCAGAGGCGTTTCCATGTGGCAATGGGAAGTTCCTTTGCCTGACCATTTGTTGGAAATCCAAAGAAACAATACGAGACTTGTATGGTTTTAGTTGTAGAACCTGCCATCTAATATGGTAGCTATAGTAGGCATAATATAATGGTACCTATGCTGGCTAAGATTTATATCTTTACTTTCGAAATGATTTGTTCTACCCTATGCACTAATAATAATATCAAATGTTTATTTTAATGCGTATCAAGCATCTTTGACTATCATAAGGAGAAATCTACTCCGATTCTGCATTTGCATTGTGTGTGTGTGTGCGGGAGGCCTTATGGTGGTCTCATTTTTAAAAGCATTGCGAATTGACTTTAAAAATATTCCTCTATTTTGATTTTTAAGATAAATAAACTGTTTTGAGTTCTCACACCAGTCACATGACTGACTCGGAGTTTATTGTTTTCCTTCCTAAACTCTGGGTGCCCACCAATTTCCACACGGGCAGTCAAGAGTTAGGTTTATCAGGATAATCAGGAATTCAGGGGTTGATGGAGGCAAGTAGGTTGCATGGCGTAATTACTAGTATATAGTATTTCTTTTCCGCTGTTTGTTGTTGTTGTTGCATACTCTGATGTAATGAAATGAAATGTAATGTAATGTAATAACTGATATAGTTCTTTGTTTAAAGATTATTCATTTATTTATTATATGTTGTTCCGCTGCGAATTGTGAGATTCTGATGTTGTTCCGTTATTTCTTTCTGTTCTGTTCTATCTTTTTCTCTCTTCTTCTAATTTTCCTTCTTCTTTAACCATAACGGTACGGTTTTCCGGCCTTCGATTGCTCGACAGTTGATACAGTAGACGTATTGATGTCAGTGTTCGTGGATGAAAAATCGTCAATCGTTACACCTAGCCTATTTCTTATATTCATCATTCTGTACGTACAATTTCAATTGCTCCTCTTTCTCAAATGGCAGACAAACTCTAGATTTCACAATCAATTGCAAATCAAAATTTTCTACTTTGAAATTCAATCTCCTCAAACTATATCGAATTATATATGGATTTGAAGCTCTCGACGAGCGCAAGTCAAACATACGATTCGTTTTTCAATTTGAGTTTTGATGTGGCCGGAAATCATCGAACTATCCATGGCCGTTCATCACACGTTGATGAACTTCGACTGATCGTTGAATCGAGGATATGGTCGCGTAGAGGAGGACGAGTGGAGGTTATCGACGTCATTCATTCGATTAATTAACGGTTGGATTGGGCTACAAAATTCAACTAGGGTTTTATTGGGGTGGCGGCGTCGGCTTCGTGGTGGTCGCGGAGGTTGTCCAGGGTCGCGGCATGGCTTCGTTGATGATAGGGTCGCGCTTCCTGCCGGGGGCGTGCGCGTGCGTACGTTCGAGATGGGGAGGCGCTAGGGTTTCGCGATAAAACCTTGAAGCTTCATTCGTTTGTGACTGTTGAGAAAGAAGAACTCGTGAGTGATGAAGTGTCCTTTAGGTAACCTATTTTCTTTTTATTTTATTTCACTTAAATTTAATTTTCAACATGTTCTAATCGCTATAAGTTTCACGTACGTGGTCTAATTCACGCGCAGTTTCCTCCACTTGGATCGTATTGAAATTCCGGACAATTTGACGCTGGTTTGGACAATTCTAAGACTGTTTGAATATTGGGTTTAAATGGGATTTAAGTCCAATTTAAATTCAAAAGGTGAGTGTTTTAACCCACTCACAACTTCTAAAATTTCTTATGTGTGTTAAATTAAATTTTGATATGATTAGAAATTTATTTATGGCTGTTTGCATATTTTTAATCATCGCCTCCGTTAAATTGAATTTATTGAATTAAATTTTTATTTAATTTATTATCACATATAAACTGTTAGTTAAATTGTTATTTAATTTATTATCGCATTTAAACTGCCAGTTAAATAGTTATTTAATTTATTATCACATATAAACTGTCAGTTAAATTGTTATTTAATTTATTATTGCATATAAACTGCCAGTTAAATTGTTATTTAATATCTGTTCTATATTGATGTTATTGTTTGAATTAGATGATGATTGTGATAAATGGTCGATGATTGATATTGGATGAATGGATGTCGTATTTTATATTGTTATAAACAACAAGTTGTTATGGATTTTATTTCATTCGGGATTACGGTTTGAAATGATATACAACCATATTTTTATTTTAAATTGCGGATTGAAATGATAAATATCTGTATCACTTGATCATATGATAGAAAATTATACACAGAAACTATTGGTATACATATATATATATATATTGAAAAGATTTCTATGGTTTTGACATGATATATATATATATATGGTTTTATTGGATATTGAAATTTTTCTATGAATAAGTTCCAAATTAAAGAGGATCTAAAAATTGATTTGGAAATGTATTTAATTAAGAATTGTTTTAGATATATTGATTTGAAGCTTATTGTTTTTAAGATCTAAGGATATGATTTTTATAACTTGATTTTGGTTTAGAGTGATTTAAATGAATATCAAGTAGATTTGAATGAATATATCAAGTTTAATAAATTGAAACAATATCCAGTTATTTGATGTTTATAAGTTTTACTTAAATGATATTGGATTTTTTAAGTAAACATTTCAAATCTAAATAATAGTAATTGAATTTGATATATATGGAATTATCAAAGAATTAGTTTTGAATTGGTGGAATATTTAAAGCATCGAAATATATGGAAATTGAAATGGTTTATTTGGGGGGTTCAAATCTGTATTTGGAATTGATTGGTGAAATTAAAGAAGCTATTTTATTATATAAAGTAATTTAATATTTAAACCATTTAAGTAATGGAAGTTAAGTTCCAAAGTTATGAGTTTCAATGTATTAAAATTTGAAAGTGTTATATTCAAGTGTTTTGATTTCAAAATGTTAAAACTTTGAAAGTGTTTCGATTTTTAGAAAATGGTATATTTGAAATGAAAATGACATCGTATTTGGTTTTGAAATGGCAATGATATTTTGGTTTTGAAGTATAAACTATTTTAAATCACCACGGTGTTATAATAACGATTGGTTGGCAAAGAGAGCGGGATCAGATATGGGCATACTCTCTGTCGATACTGAAAACCACTTTGACAACCGTGTACGCGGTGGAGATTCTAGAATGAAGTAGGATGGTGGCGGCGTTCCTATGAGGTATATGCTTGGGCCCGACTCCCGTGAGTTGGCATATGGTGGATAAAACAGGAGCGATTCCAGGCCAGTAAGGTAGCTCCTCTTATCGAACGTACTCCTTCGATACCATTCCATTATATTCTGATTATGAGATTTATTCGGTGGCCATTTTTGATTTTTGATTTTGGGGGGTGTGGCTCGAGGTTGGCGGTAGCTGCGCGCTATGCGTCACCGCCAGTCCGGATAGTAATTGGTTTATCTACTTTGGTATTGCCTTGTGTGTCGTGTCACCTACCCTAGCACGCCTTGTACGAGTTTGGGTTTCTCCCGTAGCCCATGGATTATTTAGGGTAGTCTCTCGATCTGGAGATACGCTAATAATGGACGGACTATTGGGACTATTACGTGTCAAGGTGGAAAATGTAAAGCCTTAATGCTATTTAAAAGTAAGTTTGTTTTACTATAGACATTATTACAATAGTGAAATATTACTACATAGTAAATAGTTTAACGTATCCTTAGGAGATGTGAATCCCGAGCATCTCTTAAGTTACTGCACTCACGTTTGACACTAGATAGGAGATGTCAAACCCATAAACATCTCTGACGCCGTTTCACTCATATTTATTTCCATTGAATTAACTCACATAAGATCTTTTAGTTCTGACTCAACTGTTTTGTCTTTCAATTCGCTTGAGTCAGTCTGAGCATTACATTATTTGAAGATCTTATTTCTGGAGGACGAAGATAAAGATTGTATTACTATTATTTATTATATTATCCCACTTTGTTCATACTATTCCGCTGCATTATTTATCATTCTCTGTTATGTGTAACTCTGATAAGTGTTGTATAAGTATAATCAAATGTTTTGTAAAACAGCTTCATGAACTATTATTTGATTATTATATTTTTTCATTCTGTTGTAAGATTCTGTTTTGTTTTATTTCTTTCTTCCTTTTTCATATTCACCCCAATAACAATTCGCCCTTTTGTATGGTTTGAGTCCGACGTGTGTGGTTTATCGTCGATTTAAAGCGTACAAAAAGGCGGTCTGTTACAGCAAGACCCATGATCAGGTCGCTAGGGTAGACACTGGCCTTATATGGTTCCCTTTAACTCCAAATCATATCACGAAGCACTTAATGATAGACGGGCAAATAATATCCATGAATGTATATTACACACATACATATATATATATGTGTGTGTGTGTGTGTGTGTGTGTGTGTTTGTGTGTATATATAGGTACTCTCCCATAACTCGATCATCCATGAGTATGCTCTACTAGGAATGGCAATGGGGCAGGTTTAGGGTCCAAACTCGGTAGACCCGTCCCTACTTTGACCCATCAAAACCCGCCTCATCGGGTCAGCGGGGCAGGTAAACCCGTGACCCAGTTTAAAATAGGCCGGGTCTAGGGCCGGGTTGGGGCTCGGCTACCCCGCCCCAACCCGACCCATATCTATTTCAAAATCTAAAGTAAAAAATACGCTATGCAGTAATGCTAACGCAGTTACGCATAGGAATGGCAATAGGGCGTGTTTCGGGTCCAAACCTGGTAGACCCGTCCCTGTTTTGACCCATCAAAACCCACCCCATCGGGTCAGCGAGGCGGGTAAACTCGTGACCCGGTTTAAAATAGGCCGGGTCTAGGGGCGGGTTGGGGCCCGGCTACCCCGCCCAACCCAACCCGCATCTATTTCAAAATCCAAAGTAAAAAATACGCTACGCAGTAACGCTAACGCAGTTACACAGTCCATTAATTTTACCTATCGAATTATCGATTCCCTTCCCTCTTCACTTCTTCAGTCTTCACTCTTCAGAATTCAGGTTCTAAAAAACTAGATCTACCGAAATCCTCTTCTCTCAATCTCGTAACCTAACTCCCTCTTTTCATGCAAATCTCTCTTCTCGCTCTCGTATAATTTCTTCTCGCCAGTCGCCAGAGTTCGAAATCCGAAATTCCAGATATGCAAACATAATTGTAAGTTTGGTTTCTAATTTCTTCTCAGTTCTCACTCTCGTTGTACGACCGCATCTTAATAGAAAAAGCAAGTGCAACCCTTGAAGAAGTCGCTAGTTTCATAAAACTGAAATATTTCAAACAAAAATTGCATTTTTATTTTTTGTTTTTTGTTTTTTGCAATCATAATATTACTTGCAACAAATCTAATGCAAACAGCAAACTGTTTTCTAATCCAAACTGTTTATAATGCAAACGGTTTTCTAATGCAAACTATTCTTTATTTTTTATTTATTTCATCAAACTAATGCATATCCTTAATCTCATTGTATTACTTGCTGCTGCTGCCGCAAGAGATTTCTCTCATTACAGAGAAAGCAAAACATTTTTGAACCAATCATTGTGAAAAGAAAGCATCATCTTCTAATATATATTTTTCATTGTTCATTGTTAAACGTTAATTCGATTATGCATACATATATATATACCGTATGTGTATTGAAAAATTGGTTATGCAAGATTTTGAAATCTATTTATTTTACATGTTGTAGGAAATTGAAACAAATAATGAAAGTCCAACTCCACCTAACTTGGAAGTTTCTACAACTAATGGTTCTAGTTTCGTTCAATCAAACGCGGTGCTTCAAAACATTACTGATGGAACAAACGAAAAAAATGATATTGAATCCATTGATGTAGTGAAAATAAAAAAGTTGGAAGGAAAGAATCCGAAACTTGGAAACATTTTGACCGTGTAACAGCCAATGGTGAAAAGAAAGCAAGGTGCAAGTATTGCAAAAAGGTGTATATGGCTAGGTCTAGTGATGGGACAACACACTTTTGGAAGCATAATATCAAATGCCATGGAAAACCACAGGTAGATATGCGTCGATATGCATTGAAGAATGCTAGAAGCTCTAATGGAAAGGTAAATATTTCTAATTATGTGTTCGATCAAGAGAAAGCAAGATCTGATCTTGCTAAGATGATTATAATGCATGAGTACCCACTTTCGATTTTTGATCATACTTGATTTATTGACTTTTGTCAAAGTCTTCAGCCTGCATTTACGCTTGTATCGAGAAACACGATAAAAGGTGATATTATGAAGATTTTTGATGTTGAGAAGGATTCTTTAATGAAAATATTGGATAAAAATAAAAGTAGGATAGCTATCACAAGTGATATGTGGACAGCTGGCAATCAAAAGAAGGGTTATATGGTAGTTACCGCTTATTTTATTGATGATTCATGGGCCTTACAAAGTCGAATCATGAGGTATATAAGCAAATTAATTTTTCATTATCACTTAGTATTTATTTTCTATGTACTTAACATTAGGTATTGCACAATATGCTATAATGTTTTCTTGTATTCATAGGTTCACATATGTACCATGCCCTCATACAAGTGATGTGTTAGCAGATTGTTTACTTACTTGTTTCTTGGACTGGAACATTGATAGAAAATTATCTACCATCACTCTTGATAATTGCTCAACTAATGACAAGGTAATGGATGTTCTAAAGGATAGACTTGAGAAAAGTTCACTTATGTTGAATGGTGATATGGTGCATATGAGATGTTGTGCTCATATCTTGAATTTGATTGTCCAAGATGGGTTAAGTGTCATAACTGAGCAAATAAAAAAAATTCATGATAGCGTGTCTTTTTGGACTGCCACACCTAAAAGGCTAGAAGATTTGAGATAGCTGCTAAACAATTAGAAATTTCTTACTCTAAATGATTGACGCTTGGTTGTAAAACTAGATGGAACTCAACTTATGTCAACTTATGTTTGGAGTTCTTGGTAATTATTTTGGAGTTCTTGGTCTGGAAATAGTTTCTATCATCTTATGTAAAGTGATTCTTGCTAAATCATTTTTCATATTATTTGTATCTACCCATATGCCAATATTGCTAACATCAGCTTGATCATTTTTGTCTAAATTTTGAGCTTGGCATGATGCAATCATGGGATCTTACATTTGCATTTGCATATGAGCATTATCTCAAAGTGTGTCTCCTACATTTACAATATCATCAAAAAAAATTAGCTCTTAAAATTTAACCAAATTAAAACTCTTTCTAGTTATATTTTGTTACAAATACCTGAAACGATTTGAAGGGGATTGTTGAATGGTAAAGTTGTGCAGCTGGGTTGACTTGAGGGTTGTGATAATTGTAGCTGATGTTTTGTGGTTGCACTGGAGATGTACTGTTGGCAATTAGAGGATGAAGTAGGTGGCATTTTGATTGTGTGTGTTATAGAAGTGGTAATGTTTTACAGGGTGAAGGGGTGATGTGCAGTAGAAGCAAAAGACAGTGCCAGGGTATTGATGGTGAGAAATGTGCACGGAAATGTACAAGTGATGATGATGGGTAGAAATGATGTGGTGTGCAGCTGGTTGTTTGCTTTGTAGTGGCTCTGGTAGGAGGAGCTGATGGTGATAAGTATAGGTGAACTGATGTGCTCATGTGCAGTTTTAATATGGGAGTTTGATTTGAAAAGGATGCACAGTCAAAAGAGGATGTTTGGGAAGTATGGTAGGTTGAGTTAGGCAGTTTATGTTTGGTGAAGGGTAAATGATAAAAGAGTAATGTTTGGTGAAGGGTAAATGAAAACAGAGTTGAAGTATGCAGTGGTTGGTGAAGGGTAATGTAAGTTTAGGTGAGACACTGAGACAGTTCATAGAGTAATGTGGCTGTGCAGTGTTTTGCAGTTCTAAATTTTTTAGCCAGTGTGCACGGCTGTTTTACAGTGTATGTATGGTGTAAATTTTTTGCCGTTCCAAATTTCTTTGTACTGTCTTCAATTCTTCATGTGTTTGCAGGTATTTGAGTTTTGCTTTGGTGCTTTCTGCTGTTGGCTGTTGCTAATTGCTGTGTTGCAGCTGTTGCTCTTGCTGGGACAAGATTTTGTTGTTGTAATGTTATTATGATATATGTACTTGTGTGCCTATGGTTTATATTAGCTTTCTAATTTATAATTTGTTGCTATTGTATGAATTTTCCACTGATATTGTTCTTATGATATATGTACTTATGCTACTGTACTAATTTCTAGTTTGTTAGTAAAATGATGACAATATGCAGTGTTTTTATTATTTTTTATAATTGTAGATTATCTTAATTGTGTTATGTATATATGATTTCTCATGTTCAATATGTATTTATTAAGTGCATTGATGTTTGGATTTTCATGGACGTAAATTTTCATATGCTGAAACAAAGCAAATCCATGCTGTGGGAACTGGGTCTGGGTCGAGGCGGGTCAACCCCAACCCGCCCCATTGCCATTCCTATGCTCTACCCTAAGAATTAGCTCATGTAAGTATAATCCCAATATCTAAGTTCCTTTCACTTGAGTGACATCTACTTACAATGAATAATCGAATAAGTATCACATCGACATCTCATACCACTCATAATGCTTAATCATTTATTTAACGCTTATAAACTATACTTAATCTCTACGGTATTCTATATAATGAGTCTAAAGAATAGATAGAGTAATATTACCGAATGCCCATTCCCTTATGTACTGTAACTCCGTTTATTCAGTTTTCTTATCACCCAGAATGAAAATCATCAAAAAAATGTCCCAAAAAAGGAATATCATTAATCCATACAGATGGATGTCATCGCCATATCATATCAAAACTCTAATCAATTTAATACCAACGGTGTATCTTTCATAAAATCCAATTCAATATAAAAGAAAAGAGAATTCATAAAATTATAATAAAATAAATAAATAAACTATATATATGTATATGTATATATATTGAACAATCAATCAACATTTAATAATAGATCATTCACCATATACAATCTTGATATAGAAAAATAAGCATCAAAAACGCGTAATAAGAATTCTAGAATTAAACCAAATATTAAATTAGTTTATAAATTAATAAATACATATTTTCTTTAATCATATGTAAATATAAATTCAACATACTTATAATTAAAATTATGAATCATGAAATTTAGTTCAAACTGCTTAAAATATTAATCAGAGAATATTTCTTATTTTTCAGAATGTATACAAATCTTTAAATAATTATTTTAAACCCAAATTTGATTTTTTTCTAATAAATCAATAATCTTAAATATATCTAAATATTGAATATATAGTTAAAACTTTATTATAAAATTATATATTTACTTTGTTTAGTTTCTCACATTTATTTTCAATGTAGGTATAATTTATTTACTATTAAAATATACACTTTCAAAAATAGGATAATACCATCTTGAACCCGGGTGGGTTAGTTAAATAGCACAGGTCTTTTCCACTATGCCACACATGCTTTTATGCAAGTAGTAGCATCATCGGTCAACATACAGTGGTCGAGCGGCTGGAGCTTGGGGGTCGATCGCTTAACCTACCCCTATCACAACCTGCTTCATCCATTATTGATCAATTTCAGGCCATTTTCCATATCCTCCTTGCGCTTTTTCTCGACAAATTCGATGCATACACATTTGCATACTTCTAAACATCAATTCAAGCACAACATGTATGTGAAATAGCATGAATCTAACATAGGTTCATGAGTAAAATATACTCACTTGAAGCTTCAAGTACTTCGTTTCCTCTCTATGCATACTCTATAACTCCACTGCATCACCAAAACTTTGATTCCTCCATTGCAAAAGATACAAAATTATGTCGATGCTTAAATTTAAGTTTGAGAATTTTATGTGTTTTATTGTATTTATTTAAGAATTTAGAAGAAGAGGATGTGAGAAGCCGTAGCATCAGTTTGTTTGGGTTAAACGCCAGTTGCATTTGCAAATAGGAGTGATGTATCTAGAATTAGAAATGTTTGGAACTAGAAAACTCACGATAATGGGGTTTGGGCTTGGGATTCTTAGTTTTGCTAATCTAGACTCGGACTGAAGAAAATAAATATTTACTTATTTATGATAATAATAATTTTTTCCATCTATTTATAAAACTATTTTCTACTTAATGCAAAGCACTATTAAAATTAAATAAAATCATATTTATATTTATATTTCTTAAGTAATTACTTATCATTATAAAATTTTATAAAAGTTATTTCTCATATTTAGTCTAATTAATTTTTAGATGTCTTATATTTATATTCTAAGCCCATGTATTAAATAATTTTAAATTCATAAAATATTTAATTCCAAAATAATTTAATTTTCATCTCTGATACTTTATTATAAATTACAATATTCCAAAATAAATTCAAATTATTCATCTTAAATCTATAAAATCCATTTTAATCAATTAAATAATTATTGTTAGCTATTATTAATTACTGCAAATTAGTGGGTTGTTACAGGCTCCCTTCTTCAAAAAATTACATCCTTGCAATTTCTTAGAAAGAATCTATAATAAAGCTAATAACTCCATTAGTAATTTATATTCAAGTACAAACCATACTCCGTCAAACAACTCACAATACTCCATCGCTACCATCTCGAGCCAACATGTTTAGTGATCTGCATTGACTGATTAAGCATGAAATAGATAATGCAAAATCAATAGTTAGACTTTTCTATCTTTAACTTAACAAAAGAATCAATTTTACTTTTTAAAATATCATAATATTTAGTTTAGGAATCACATTTCAAAGAATGGCAATTTACAGTAGTATATGGATTTTATTTACTTCAAATATATGTATTCACCAAAATTGAAAATTACTTTTCACACTTCCAAAATATTTTTCTTTAACAAATTCATTTCTAAATTCACTTCACAAAACTCTCATTTATAGACAATTCAAATTATAACCAAATTTAGATTCCAATTGACTAAACTTCAGAATACTTTAACTAAAACTAAGTTGTTTCCTAAAAAATCTTTCTGCAAAATTTTTTTTCACAATCTTAATTCTAATTCTACCTAAATATCCTAAATACTAAACATTTAGTTAAAACTTTTCATATATATTTATATATAAATACACATATGTATATAGAGGAGATTCAAAATTTTACATTTCAAAATTTAAATCATATTTCTTATTCAAAACAATTCACAAATAAATATTTTTTAAAAAAAATTATCATCAAAAATTCTTTTTCATACAAACTATCACTTTAGATATATATCTATAACATCAAATAATCCCAAAACCAAAATATTCAAAACTGTTAAAATTTTCAAAATATAATTCAAATATTTTTCACAACTTTATTTTAAAACAATGTTAATAACATTTCCCAAATCTTTTATACCAGCCCAATTATTATTAAAACCTCAAAAATTCTTAAATATTTCAATATTGTATATTATCGAAGCATCATTCCAACATAGAATTTTCCTTAACCAAAATATTACTTCATAATTTTATGCATTTTGAGAACATCTCGTATTAACACAAATCAAAATACTTAAGCAAAACAAAATATCTTGTATTCATATAAATTAAAGTACTAAAAACTCTACAATTTTGATCCAAACATAAATAAATTATAATTTAATGTAGACCCGTATTTGTCAATTACTTTTCCTTTTTTACTATACATGATTATCATTCATTCTCCGATTTGTTGAAATTTATTCAAACTACTCATAGTTATTTAAGAAAACCATATAATTTATTTATATACAAATCACTTTTTCATTTCAGAATGTTAAATCTTTAAATTGTATAGACTTAAACATTTTAGCAAAGGTATTCAAATATATATATATGTGTGTGTGTGTACATATGTATATACATGTATCTATGTATGTATATAAATATACTAATAATAGCTTCAAACAATTTCATGATACTTAGTACTTCAAAGGTACAACCATAAAACTAACCAAAGTAAATCATCTAATAAATACATCAAAATTTAAAGTCTTTCCATATCATAAAAGCATTTATAGTTTTTTTCAAAAAATTAAAATCTAGGAAAGATATTTAAAAAAATTAAATGATGTCCAAGTGCTTCGTTCTAGTATTTAGGAATTATTATGGATAATGTTGGTCAAATGCATCAAACATAATTATAAACCACTTAACAGAAAAATCAGTATAAATTTTGTTTCAGAATTTCTGTAAATATTATATACACAAATCCTTTAATACTCTTACTTTTATAGAATATTTAGTAATTAGTATTAAAAAACAATCAAATGTCATATTAATAAAATATTACTTATCAAACGATCTTTAATTAAAACATTCACCTCCTTTTACTAAGGCGTCTTCTAAAAACTCTACTTATAAACAAAACATTTTTATTTATAGTAAATAACTACCGATTTCAAACACTTTTTAAATATTCATTAAAAAACAAACCATTTCAATAAACATATATATAATATCAAATAAAAACTACATACATTATTTATAAAAAATACATATCAAAAGTGGAGTTTATTCCACAACTTCGATAAATACATTCAAATATTCAATCAAACAATAATCAAAATCTAAATTTTATACAAGCAACTATCAGTAACCAACCAAAAATAAGAAATGATCAATACACTCAACGGGAAATCTATTTATCAATTTCCACTGTACACTCTGATTAATTTCAAATCACAACACAATCATTAATATTAATCCACTAGAGGTTTATCATTCAAAACAAACACTGACACTACTGGTGGGGCTAACTCTATCAAACCACTAGTTATTTCAAAAAAGGTAGAAGTGAAAATATAAAGAAAATAACAAATATGTTCCTAAATAATTACCTCAGCAATCATAATATACTCCTACCATTATTTATTATAGGATAACTACCAAACACCATCACTGGAACCGGGACACTAAGTCTCATCTAAGGCCACGACCGGTGTCTTGATTATATGTATTGTTCTGAACCTGCTTTGATACCAAATGAAACACTCCACCTCCATACATATTCCATCTAAGAGTACTGCTAAGTAATACTATCTAATGCGGAGAATGAGGCAAAACTGTGTACACACGTGAATATTCCATTGGACTAATACTGATACATGTCTCATATCATATAATTGTAACCATAAATGTACACGGTCGCACTACAAAGCAATAAACACATGTGCCTTCAGGATAGAACAATACATAATAAACAGTTACAATAGAGAATACAGAGTCAGAATCAGAAGAATAATACAAAATACTAAATATACCAACCTTTTTCTAATATACAATAAAAGAATATGTATACATGGGATTATACAATGCTCAGATACTAAATACTAGTCACCTCTCTACCAAAAACCACACATGCTGGTCAAATTGTCCGTGTACTTGAAAAGTTTTGGACTGACCCAAGCATTACGTAAATAATACAAGGATCGAACTATATCCAAATCAAAGATTAATATATGTATGTTACTCAAAATATGTAGGGTAATAAAATGATGATACCAACAATATAACTTAATTTGATATCCATATATGTCAACAAATATAGTATTACACACACACATTTTATATAATTTTAATAACATGAATAATCCCAAAAGTTTCACATAACATCAAATAACACAAAACTATACATAAAGATTGATAGAGTAAGGAGTACGCCCTAGGGGCAATTATGTAATTTGTTACATACGTCTAACTTGATAACCAATCTTGTTCAAAATAAACGATGTTTTCTTTCTATTATATACTTGATATAATATGTTATATTAATTAACTAATTTAACTAAAAGCATATTTAATAGGAAATCTGTAAATGGTACGTTTTGTGATAGTAGTTACAAAGTGTTGTTGTAACATCCCGGATTTTTGAGCCATTGAATTTTGAATATTTAATTCATTTTAAATATTCACTGAGGATTTTTAATTAATTTTGGAACAAGAGAATCGGGTTAAATTTACAAAATAAGTTAAAGGTTTTAAAATATGATAATTTAATTCAATTTTGAATAGTAATTAAATATTGGATGGAAACAATTTGGGAATTTAGATGAAAATAGTGACAAAAATGTTTTTTAAAATTTATTTTTAGTCCATTTGGATTTTTAAAGGTGTTGTTGAATTTTTAGGAGAATTTAAAAGTTAATTAGTTACTGTTTGAAATTTTATATTAATTTAATCATAGAATTTAACAATAAAATATTGCAATTAGTGAGATTTTAATCCGGAATGAGTCAAAATAATTTTTATGTAATTTATAAATTTTTATATGATTTATTATTAAGAAAATAAAATTTTAAGCGTTTTCGACAATTTCAGAATCGCTCGATTTAATAGACGAGTTTAAATAGCCTTTCGGGGCACAGTCTCGGAATTCGACGAAACCAGTTCCATTGGATCCGTAATAGTTAGTTATTATCGGATTTCAATTTTCGTAGCAATCAGAGTTTTCAATTGACCGTGGCAGCTCGAAACGCATAGAAATCAATTTTAAATTGATCGTTTAATTCCGTAACTTGCACGTATGATCAAATTAGCCTACGAAACATGTTCCATTGTGTCCGAAACGCGGAAAAACCTTAGAAACGCCTATCGGCACATATGAATTGGAGTTTGTTTGTAAACGCTAGTTAAAACTGTATTTAATATTAAATTTATATATATATATATATACGTATATTTTGACGCAAATCAGCCAAACCCTAAACCATTTTCACCGGCCGCCGCTTATTCATTTTCATGGCTAAAAATTCATTTTGTTTCCCCTCGAAAATCTCTTGATCCGTGCTCTAACTCCTGAAACTTTCTAAAGGAAAGTCGTAGATCATGGAGAGCTCTAGCCATCCAACGGTGGATCTTGAGCATTGTCGCCGTATGGAGCCAGAATTTGGGTTGAAGTCACCGCCGTTCGCACACGTTTTCAGGTGAGAGGAGGGAGCCGAGTTCCACCATATTTGGGTCGAGCATGGAGGACGTGATGAGCTTCATAGTGATGGCCTCCGATCGAGATGGATGGCTCTGTGGTGGTCGCGTGTGTAAACCCTAGAACTAGTTTTTGGGTTCGGCTTTGCACTGGAACGAACGACGTGAGGGAGAAGCTTTTGAACGGCCGTGATCTTCTTTCTAGTATTAACGGTTGAGGGTAAAGGAAATTAAAATAAAAGGAAATTTGTTTTCAATTCAATTCAAACTTTAAAATCGAATATCTAATGCATACTGTATCAGATTTCGACGAAATTTGCGGCGCCGGGATCGTAGAGAAGCATACTACGTAGTGGAGCAGTTCCGGAATCATTCCGGGCAAGTAGAAATTTGAGTTAAATCGAACGCGGTTCGATTTAATTTAAATTTCGAACGCTCGCCGAAACTCAAGGTGAGTTAATCTCACTCACATCTGGAATGTTAGCTGATTTAAGTAGTTAGTATTTAAATAATTGTGTGATTGGTTAAAATGTTTATTTATATCAACCTGGATTGATATATATATTGTTGTGCTAATATTTGTGGATGCAGGGAAAACAGGTTGGAGGGATCCGACTGGATTCCTCACAATATAATAATCATTTTTATAATTGATGATGCAATTTGTTTATATATTGTGATTGATAAATGTGAATTAAATTGTATTGTGATATTGCTGGATAAGTATATACACAGAATTTTAAAAATAAAATTGAATAAATTAGGTTTTTAAAGAAATAAAGAAGTTGATAAATAAAGAATTTAAGGGAATAAAATTTGAAATCTGGGTTGGGTGAAGAATGAAAATTTGTAAATTTGGAAATATAAATAAAGCGGAACATTTATTAGTTGATAAATGTGAAGGTATGGATTTCTGGTGATAAATTCGATAATAAGTTATAAATTGTTAAAAATAACGATGGGGTTAGTTTGATAATAATGTTTCCTGGAAATTAAATATGATTTCAAAAGAAACCCTTCAAAATTAAATTAGTAGTAAATTGCATATTAGAACGTTTTAGAAATACTATTTAAAACCATTGAAATTTAACTAGGTATTTATTTAAGCAATTCTTTAAGTATGATTTTCATTAAATAAATTTATAATAGTTATTTAAAAAGACTTTTAAACCTATACTTTGGAAGTAAATTTTCGGGAATGGAAATGTGGTTAAGCTTCGTAAGAGGTTATTTTAAACGTGAAAAGTAAATTTATGTTATGAAAACATAAATCTGAATTGAAACAAATCGACGGAATTTATAAGATGGATTTTTCCGGGTTGTTTAAGTGGGAATGAGTTTTCCTGGAAAACCAAGTTCGAGTTTTTAAATAGATTTTATTAAAAGAAAGTTTAAAAGTTCAAACTTGTATAAAAGAGTGTTTTGAAAATTATTATTTTAAAGTAACTATTGATAAATTAGTAATAGTAAATTATTATGAATACCTTAGTAATTATTTTTACAAATGAATTTGTTTAAAGGGCTAGTTTTGACCTAAATTATTGAAATTAGTATTAACCTTTTAAAACTCTACCTATAAGTTTAGTTTAAACTAAACCCTTATTTACAATCAAGATTTATATCCTAATAAATGGTTTTACTTTACATATTTGAAATTACACTTTTGAGTAATAATTAGTAGTAAATTTCCATATTTAAAATATATTTCAGAATAAAGTGTTTTAATTATTTTAATTCTAAATTGTTTTGAACTTGGTTATTTCCAATAGGAATAAATGGTAAAGGATTACCTTGTAAAGAAAGAGATCTTGGGAATTGTTTTCAAATGAGTTTTGGAAATTTGGAAATATATCTTTTAGAGATATTAGAGGAAATAAATAATGTGGAAAATTATTTATTGTGTGGTGGATGTTTATGAATATAAATTGATAGTTAAATCACCGACTATCAATATTGGACAAATGCGTTAATCGTTTCGAAGAGACCGGGATCGAGATTTATTTCTCGAAAACCACTTCGATCCGGTTTGTACGTTCCGTGGAAAAACGTGTTTGGATTCGAAGATGGAGCAGTGAAGTGCAAGGGCTAGTCGCTACTAATCCTGAGGATATTTCTAAAATGGATGTAGTAGGAGTAGTGCCTTTGGTTCCGTTCGAACCCAAGACGGACTTGTATGGACGAATGCTTTCGGAGCATCGTCAGGTGGGCAATGGGCATTCTAAGTGAAACATTCTAAAAAGTAACGCTTAGCCTCAAGCCTCATCAAATGGAAATGACTGAAAATCAGGGGATATGCAGCAAGGCTTCGTGGGTAGCCCCACTTGAGAGTAAGGTCATCCCTGTATAGATGTCGCTTTTTATTCGGCTTAGTGGTGCGGTTGCTGATCCCAACCGCGGGGTGATCTTATTCGAAACTTTCCAGTATGGGTGTAACAACCCACATATTTAACTGTTTTATATTTAAATGTTTTATTTAAATACAGCGTCGTTAGTCGAATTTTTAGGTCTGAAATGTTACTTTTTGCAAACGACCGAATTGGGAAACGAAACCACCTCCATTGGTTCCAAAATGGCGTTTGCGATCTTTTTAAGTACAAGCTTCGATATGTTTGGAGTTTGTGAATTTTTGCAACTTTTCTATTTGGGTTTTGGGTTTGGGTTCAGCCCATTTGTTAGTTTAAACCCCTAACTCAGCCCTCTCTTCATCCATTCACCCTCATTTTATTTCTTAAACTTAAGAAAAACTGAAATGGTGGAAGGGAAAGGGAAATAGAAATTGCAAGCCCTAGTTTCTTCTTTGCAAACTTGATTCTTGCTCCAATACCAAAGAGAAGACATTGGTAAGCTCCTCTTCATCTTCTCTATCTCTTTCTCTCTTCAATCTCAGAAATTTCCTAAACCTAACTTAGTAAAATACTTGTTTTATTCTTAGATTGAAACTAGTAGAGTTGAAGTGGAGATATGTTGGTCTTTTCCTTGCAAATTGAACTCCTTCTTCTTTGTTTTGAATTAGAAGGTGAGTTTTGAACTCACAACTACTTCTCTTGATTTCATTGATGTTGGGTATAAATTCCTAGCACTTGTTCATATGCTCTTGCTTTTGGTTTGGATTGAATTGGAGAATATCCAAATTTTTAGTGTTTGGGTACAATCCTTTAAAGATCCTAACTTTGATGTTTGAACATGTTTTTGGTGGCGAATCGGAGAGCTAATGGAGCTGGGGTATCAATTGGCTAAGGCTCCATAGGTCCATTGCTCGAACGGTCGCGTTTTGGAAGAGTTTGCATTTCGATGAGAAAGGGCAGGAACTGTAGAAATTTGCGGTTCGGCCGACCGAGCCCTGTAGCCGGTCGACCGACCTGCTACTCCGAGCTTTTTTTTATTTTCTGCATCTGGCCAGCCGACCGAGCCCTGTAGTCCGGTCGACCGACCTGCTCCTATTTTGTTGTTTTGCCTATTTATGGTCATTTTGATTGGTTTTCTAAATTTTGTCGATTCGAGTTGGTTTTTGGTGGTTGTCATTGCATCTTTTGGCTTTGATAACTTATTTTAACTTCATTCACGGGTTTTCATAAATAATCCCTCTAAATCGTATTAAAAGTTTCCTTCTCCGATTTATAAATTCTATTTAAAACGCACATACACAATTTCATACTTCGAGCGGAGTGGAAGGGAGATTAAATGGTTAGGTAAAACACGGACCATGAATCCATGAGTTTGTCTTGCCGATTAATCCCTGACCCATTCAATTGATCGTTTTGACCTTTTTGTCTGGTTTACCGATGAAACGAGGTGAACTTTGTACTGCTTTGAGTGTGAAATTAACTAACGGATAGTAAACCGTTTAGTGCGAACGAGTGGTTATGGGACTCACGTTACCACTTTTTGGATTCCTTTTTGAGAGTTATGACACGTTCCGCCAGTTAGTGGTGTCCAATACTGGGTCTTTGACCTTCACCACTACGGTTTGTTGCCTTCGGGTTTGTTGCCCTTTAGTATCGCTTCCGATGTTGGTCGTTATGAGCTGCATGGGTGATAATGGGTTGCCCTTTAGTATCGCTTCCGATGTTGGTCGTTATGACCCGCATGGGTGATATTGGGTTTGGAGTCTTCGGGCTCATGGATCCTTGTTTGTACAGTACTGAGCTCGAGCAAATTTTATGATGTTTCATTGATATGTATATTCCCTAGGTATCACCCTTCGGTGTTGGTCTTTTTGAGCCACATGATATGTAGCGATTACCTTGTGGAACTTGTGTTACCTTCATTGGTATTTGTTATTTGCCTTATGGCTTGTTTTGGGATATTCCTATTCTTTGTTTCTATGAGTTGCCGATGATATGAGGCTTGTTATCATATGATTCATCTTTTGTTAGATGATTGTGATATCTCCTTTAGAGATATTTGTTATACTTTGTAACCTTGCAGGTTAATTGTTGTTCAGTTTATCTAACTGATTTGTTTAGCTAGACTGACACGTGTATTTTATACTCGGGTCAGACCGAGATGTTTCAGGTTAGGTGCTTTTGGACTTAGCCTATTTTGCTTCCGCATGGACTATTCAGCTTGTACCTTTTTGTTAAATCTTTTTGTGTAGTCCTTTTAATTTTAACTCTGATATATGTATCCTTTTGACTCGTGTGTATATTGTGGTTTGCTTTGACATGTATTATTTTGTATACTCCGTTATGTATCTGTATATGTGTATATGATGATCTACTGTTCTGTGATGTATATTACATTTGAGTTGTTATATTCTGTTCTGATAGATCCTACAACCACCTATGGTTTTGTTTTAAGTATTCATTGGATATGTCGATTTGTTTGGTATGATTATTGTCGATGTATTCAATAGATAGTTAGAGCAAGGCTATAGATGGTCGCTCCTATCCAGCCTTATTCTCCGTGTTAGTTGACGGCATTACCCTGCAGTGTCCTTGGCTAGCATGGGTATAGAGGTGGGGCTTCACAGCGTGGTATCAGAGCTGAGTTCAGAACAAAATATGATAAACACAGAATAGATGCACATATTCAGGTACATCAAAGTGTATAAGTGATACAAATCTTTGAATCACCGTGTCTTTCTATTCCTTCTTTTATCAAAGGTTAGATAGAATTTGGGAAATACGTCTAGGAATGCATTTAAATTCCATAGTATTCCATCTTGATTATCTACCTTGTGAATAATCTTGTTCTTATCTTACTTTCAGCGTATGGCTGGAAGAGGCAGGGGACGACGTTCGGATGCTGGGCAATCCAGTGGCTCACATCCGGATGGCGTTTATATGCCTACCGATCAATTTTTGGAATTGTTTAGGAGCACTCAGCCTCCAGTTCCTCCTCGAGTGTCTCCACCTCGCAAGTCTGCCTTTGCACGCCAATGCAGTGATTTTGCTCATCTTGGAGGAAAGCCGTTTAAGGGCTCCGAGTCTGTTCTTGAAGTCCAAGCTTGGTTTCGCACGTGCGAGCGTATCTTCTCTCGTATGGATCTTGCTGACCATGATAGAGTTCTTGTAACTTCTAGCTTATTACAAGAGCGTGCGCTTGATTGGTATGAGCTTCTTGTAGCCGAGATTGATGAGTCTACTCTTTCTTGGACTCAGTTTCGGGAGCGATTTGAACTCAAGTTCGTTCCTGAATCTGAAAAAGTTTTATTGACCCGTCGCTTCCTCGAGTTGAAGCAAGGGAAATCTTCTGTTTCTGAGTATGTTGCATCATTCGAGGCTTTATCTAAGTATGGTCTTGAATTCATTAGCACTTCTTATAAGAAGAATTTGAAGTTTGTCTCTGGTCTTAAGAAATATCTTAAGAAGTCTTTGTTGCTCCAGCTTAAGCTTTCTTTTGAGGAGTTAGTTGATTCGGCACTTCATCTCGAGACCGTCGAGAAGGAGTGTGATAGTGATGTTGATGTTGAAGTTTCCAAGAACCCCAACAAGAAGCCGTTTCCATTTCAGAAATCCAGGCCTTTTCCTTCTAAGAAGAAGAAGACTGGTAGTTCTAGTTCTCAGCCTCAGTCTGCTGGAACACCTTTCGTTCGGAAGTGTTTCAATTGTGGGTCTCCTGATCATATTATTCGAGCTTGTCCTAAGCCTCTCTTATGTCGCTATTGCAAGAAGGAAGGTCATCATGTTTCAGCTTGCCCTACTGTTCCGTCTGGTGCCAAGTCTAGCAGGATTTATGCTGCTAAGGCTTCTGAAGGTCCTTCTCAGTCCAAAGGTATATCTCCATCTATTTTGGAAGGTTCTATTTTATTTCATGATCACGGTATTCGAGTTCTTTTCGATACAGGTGCCTCACATTCTTTCGTATCGAAGAAGCTCGTTGATGATTTATCTTTGGATGTTTCTTGTTTAGTTACTTCTTTAAGGATTGCGAATCCTATTGGGGGATCCGCGACCCTTAGCTTGCTTTGTGATGATGTTGAGATTGTTTTATGTGGCTTTTCTTTTCATGCGAATCTGCACGTTATTTCTTGTCTGGAATTTGATATGATTTTGGGTATGGACTGGCTAGTGAGATATGATGCCAGGATTATTTGTTCGGAGAAAATTATATATCTTCGACATCCGGATTCGCCTACTCAGTTATCTCTTATTCTTGGGGATGTGGATAATTCCGAAATGGCTTTATATACTCTTGACTCGCGAGATGATGATGATATATCTCGTATTCCCATTGCTTATGACTTTTCTGATATTTTTGAACCTGTTTCGGGTTTGCCACCCAAGCGGGCAATTGAGTTCCGCATTGATCTCATTCCAGGCGTGCAGCCAGTTAGTCGTCCTCCCACGAGGATGTCTACAAGGGAAAATGAGGAACTCAAGAAGCAGCTTTTAGAGCTTGAGTCCAAGCAGTTGATTCAGTCTAGTTTTTCTCCGTAGGGATCCGCGGTCGTCTTTGTGAGGAAGTCTGATGGAACACTTAGGCTTTGCATTGACTATCGCAAGCTTAACGAGTTGACCATTAGGAATAGGTATCCATCACCTAGGATGGATGATATGTTCAATTTATTGAGTGGTGCTAAGGTCTTTTCTCGGCTAGACCTTGCCACGGGTTTTCATCAGTTACGAGTCATGGAAGATAACATTCCTCTTACCGCTTTCCGCACTCGTTATGGTTCTTTTGAGTGGCTCGTTATGCCGTTCGGTTTGACGAATGCTCCTGCTTTCTTTGTTTATCTCATGAATCGAGTATTCCGGGCATATCTCGATAAGTTCGTCCTGGTCTTCATTGATGATATCCTTATTTATTCTAAGTCTGAAGCTGAGCATGCTAATCACTTGAGAATTGTCTTGAGTACTCTTCGTCATCATCAGCTTAGAGCCAAATTCTCCAAGTGTCACTTTTGGGAGAATAAGATTAAGTTCTTAGGCCATGTTGTATCTTCCGATGGCATTTCTGTCGATCCCTCAAAGATTGAAGCCATCCAGAATTGGAAGAGGCCTGAGAATGTTCATGAGATTCGTAGTTTCCTTGGATTGGCGGGTTATTACCGTCGGTTCATTAAGGATTTTTTCCATGTTGTGCTTCCTCTTACTTGCCTTACTCGGAAAGGCATTCGTTTTGATTGGTCCGACAAGTGTGAAGCTTCCTTTCAGACATTGAAGGAACTTCACACTAATGCTCCTATTTTGGTGGTTCCCGAAGGGAATCATGGTCTTGTTGTCTACACCAATGCTTGTGGTAGTGGTCTCGGTGCTGTTCTTATGCAGAAGGATCGGGTAGTTGCTTATGCTTCTAGGCAACTGCGTCCGAATGAAGTTCGCTATGCCACTCATGATCTTGAGTTAGCCGCCATTGTCTTTGCCTTGAAGATTTGGCGACACTATTTATTGGGCGAGCGCTTCATTCTTTATACTGATCATAAATCCTTGAAGTATTTGTTAACTCAGAAGGAGCTCAACATGAGACAACAACGTTGGCTTGAGTTTCTTGCTTCCTTTGACTTTGATATCCAGTATACCCCTGGTAAAGGTAATCGTGTTGCAGATGCGCTTAGTCGCAAACATTCGGTTGTTGTTTCTATGATGCTTGCCGAATGGGATATTCTTGAGACTCTACCTTGTTGTGAAATTCGTGATCGATGTTCATCTTTTGATTCTCCTATTCTATTGTGTAGTTTGGGAGCTCGACCTATTTTGTTGGATCGTATTGCCGATGCCCAATGGCATGATCCTGATTTGTTGCATCTTATTCAGCTTTGTGAGTCTGGATCCCGTGATGAGGCGTTGCGGGATTTCAGCATTGATTCTCATGGGTGTCTTCGTAAGAAGAACCGTCTTTTTGTGCCTTTTGATTTTGTACTTAGGCATGACATTCTTGATGACTGTCACCGTTCTAAGTATACCATTCATCCTGGTAGTAGTAAGATGTATGCTGATATGCATCGTCTTTATTATTGGGAAGGCATGAAACGCGATGTGGTGAGTTATGTGAGTAATTGCATAACTTGTCAGCGTATTAAGGCCGAACATCAGCATCCTTCGGGTCTTCTTCAGCCTCTAGAGATTCCATTATGGAAATGGGATCAGATTTCTATGGATTTCGTTGACGGCCTACCTCGTTCGAGATCAGGTCATTCTAGCATTTTGGTTATTGTTGATCGCCTCACTAAGTCTGCTCATTTTGTCCCTATTAAGTCTAATAGAACTGCTTCGCATTTGGCTAAATTGTATGTTAAGGAAATCGTGAGACTTCACGGTGTTCCTAGTTCTATTGTGAGTGATCGTGATCCTTTATTCACGAGTCATTTTTGGCAGATTCTTCAGCAAGCTTTGGGAACAAAGCTTAATTTTAGTACAGCTTATCATTCGCAGTCTGACGGACAGACTGAACGGGTGAATAGTATCTTGGAAGATCTTCTCCGTATTTGTATTTTTGATTTTGGTGGTAGCTGGGAGGATCATCTACCTCTTGTAGAGTTCTCCTACAACAATAGTTTTAAGTTTAGTATCGGTATGGCTCCTTTCGAAGCTTTATACGGAAGGCCGTGTTGATCTCCTTCATGTTGGTTGGAATCTGGGGAGAAGCTTGTTCTTGGTCCAGATTTCGTTCGTGATTCTTCCGAGAAGATTGATCTTATCCGGTTGAGAATGAAAGAGGCACAGAGTCGCTTTATTCGTGTTTTTATTCTCGAGTTCTCGATTGGTGATCTTGTTTTTATTCGTGTTTCTCCTTTGAAAGGGGTTATGCATTTCAGTATGACTGGGAAATTGGCTCCTCGCTTTATAGGACCATTTTCTATTATCGAACGTATTGGCCCTGTGGCTTATAGTGTATGAATATGCGCTTATATGTTTTTGTTTGATGATAATAAAAATATATATTCATTTAAATGTATTTGGTAATGTACAATATTGTTTTTTCATACATTAAATAAATATTTGTTGAATAAAATAAATTACACAGAATTTGAATTCAAACAGAACAAGTTACACAGAATTTGAATTCGAACAGAAATTTTATTCAAACAAATATTTATTACAATCTTGAATAGTACAATTTCAAGCTCTCACTATACATATACATTTTTGATTACATCACAATTACATAACAAATATTTTTACATTGATAACCTCACTACATATCACTCACACTCATATTTTGTCTTCAACTGCATTCCAGTTTGAATCCAGCATCTGAGAAATCTGCAAAAATATTCACTAACGCGGTAAAATTGAAAAAGAAATGTTTTTGCAATATAAAATGAAATACGGTTTTTGAAAATATTATTTGCCTCAGTTATTTGGGTTGTTCGTCATCATTCACACTTGAATTCATCACACACGAACAGTGTGACATGCACAGTGTATCACTGTACATGCCACAAGGCCGTGCACATCAATATACACTTGATAATGCTACAGGGACAGGTGAGCACAGGTCAAACCCAAATGAAAAGCAGGATTCAACTCACGTGCAACATAAATAAAATCACGACACGAGCACAAGGTCAAATCCGAGTTTTGAGACTGGATTCAACACAAGGCAATTTGAAGAATGCAAAGCTTCGACAAATCAAAACTGCATTAAAGCATCAATAATGCATGAAACAATGAAACAGCCAGTTGCAACAAGTGACCAAACTGCAAAAGTGACACAGCAGATTTGAATAAGAACTCCACTGGCCATGAAGCAATACCACAAATGTGCAACACAGTGAAGAGACCAAGTGCACGACTAAACTAACAAATGCAACAGACTCAACTAAACCAACATGGCCAAGACTACAAGCAACTGCATAGGACTGTAACAACCAGAATGGAAGCAACTACACCAATGCAAACTCAATATAGAAATGCACAGTGAATAATGCAACATGGTAAAGGAACAGTGATACAATGTCAATGTCAATGCCAGAGACAAAGCATCACAAGCATATCAACTTAGCAACAGCCAGTCCAATGAACAAAGAAACACAAGTAGCTCAGCATTGAAGCACAGTAATAATTTTATGAAGAAGTGACTCAAAACAAGCAGTGCAGACCATAGAAGACAATGCCCAAGTATACAATAAAACAAGGCTCAAACCAAAAGTGCACAAGTAACATGACAGCAGACCAGTGTCAAAAATCAAGTGATCAACACAGCAATGAAAGCAACAAATTTATAAAGGCAATATGAACAAGTGAAGCATCTGTGTCAAAACAAAACCAAATGTCAACAGTATGGATAGACAGTGATCACAAAGAACAAAGCATCAAAGTTGAACAAATACATGATACTGTTCAATATCCAAGACTCAAGAATGCAACACAGTGGGAACCAGTATGCAGTGATACAAATGCAACAATCAAAGTCAAGAGCCGAGCAATAGAATTTATTTATGCAACAGAAAATCAAAGCATCATAAATATACAATGCAGACACAAGTCAGTGCAGCAATGAAACATATAAAATGCTCAAGTCACGTTCATGTTAAACCGACCAAAGAAAATGGCCAGAGACGAAGCTTACAGGGGTCAGAGAATCAATGCCGTGTAAAGTCGAAAGCAATAGTGGATGAACAAGATGCAACATTGCAGAGATGGCCGAAGTCTGAATTCAAAAGTTCAAATTCGTATCTTTGAAAAAGTCAAAACAAATAAAAGGGAAAGTTTCTGCCATAACAATCAAGTAAGAAAATCGAACGCAACAAAATCAAAGCCGTGCGCATCAAGGTTAAAGTTATATCAGGAAAATCGTACGCATCAAGCAATAGAAAATCAGGAAAGTATCGAATTAATACGAACGATTTCAAGTGTACTCGAACTCATATAAAAACCAAACCCAAGTTGTCATCATCGGCATCGAGTTTTCATAACATAATCAATAGCAAAAACAGAGAAATTACATACCAATCTCTCAAACTCGATCAAAGGAGCAGCTGCAAGTAGAATCGATCATCAGAGAACGAACGAAGCACAAATAACGCGAACCAGACAATAGATCACCAGAGAAGAAGCGAGCAAGAGTAACATCAATCAGATTGAACAAAACTCCAATTTGGATTGAAGAGCCGAAGCCCTAATTTGGTTGCAAAGAGGGACGGCTGCCATTATTGGATCGGGCGAAAGAAAAACAAGGGGTCGGCCTTGTTTGTTTTAAAAAGGGTTTAGTTACTTTTATTTAGGGTTTTAGTAAAGGGATTTTTTAGTTTTAATTTGAGCAAAAATTACGGATTAAAGTTTATATTTTAATTTTTGCTCCTGGTTTTATTTTTGAAGTTGTTTTTTCTTTTCAAGTCAAAGAATTTGTAAATCACCACCTAGGTTGTAGGTAGTGTCAGATTGTCTAGTTAGAATTAGTTCACTGAGCAGGGTGTGCGAGTTTGCAAAACTCTATAGGCGGGAGCAGAGTTTGCGAGTAAACGAAACTCTATAGGCGGAGTAGGGTGTGCGAGTCTAGTAGAGCGTTTGTGATCGGGAGCAAAGGTTTGTGAGTCTAGTAGAGTGTTTGTAAGCGGGATACTTTTTAATTCAAATAGAAATCTGGTAATGCAGCAGTAAGAAGGGGTTGCCGAAGCTGGGTAAATTTTGTGTGTGATTTACTTTTCAGCATATTTATTTCTGCAGTTTATTTCTGTGTTTAAATCGAGAAAATTTGCTATAACCCTATTCACCCCCCCCTCTAGGGTTAATCGAGATCCGACAAGTGGTATCAGAGCCTGGTATTTTTCTTTAACTCTAGAGTCATGAATTAATCAAATAATGCTTTTTCTGAGGGGCAATCTATTGTTAGGCCACCCATGCTTAGCGGGAATGATTATGCTTATTGGAAAGTTAGGATGAGTATTTACCTTAGTTCCGTTGATTATGCTGTTTGGGATATTATTGAAACTGGCTATAAACCTCCCACTATAACTGTTGGTGGTACCGAGATTCCTAAACCTAAGGATAGGTGGGATGCTAACGATAAGAAATTAAAAACTACAAATGCCAAAGCAATGAACGCTTTGATCTGTGCTCTGGATAAAAATGAATTTAATAGAATTTCTCATTGTACAACTACACAGGAAATTTGGCACACTTTGGAGGTGACACGCGAAGGAACTTCTCAAGTCAAGGCGTCTCGTCTAGCCCTATTCAGAAATGAATACGAGAACTTTGTGATGGACAAAGGCGGGAGCATAAAGGACATGTTTGGACGCTTTTCAACTTTGGTATACAACGCTAGAGCGCTTGGGAAGGTATTCACTGAGGTAGAGCTTGTGTGGAAGATACTACGAGTCTTACCGATGAACTTTGAGGCAAAAGTCACGGCAATACAAGAATCGAAAGATCTGAGTAAGCTAAGCATGGAGGAGTTGATTGGCAACTTGGCGACATATGAGCTTGAGCTAAAAGCAAAGGAGGAACGCAACAACTCCGAACCAAAGAAGAAGACGATTGCCTTAAAGAGCAAACAAGAGAGCGATGAAGAAGAAGAAGATCCAATCGAAGAGCTTGCAATGGCTGTCAATAATCTTAGAAAATGGTCGAGATTCAAGCCACTCAAGAAGAAAACAAAGGGTAATAGGTCAAAAGATTTTGACAATTCCGATAATGAACTGACTTGCTATAACTGCAACAAGCCTGGCCACTTCAAACAAGAATGCCCACTTCTCAAATACAACAAAGGAAAGAAAAAGAAGAAGAAGGCTTTTGCAGCGACTTGGGATGATGAAGAAGGAGAAGAAGTTTCGGATAGCAGCTCAGAGGAGGCTAACTTGTGTCTTATGGCGAAATCAGATTCAGAAGCAAGCTCAGAGGAATCTAGTGAGGCAGGTGAGTATTCCTATAGAGATCTTGTTTTTATGTGTCTTGATCTCACTAAAGTAGATGATGCTCTTGAATCTAAATTGAAAAACTGAAATCTGATAGGAGAGAACTTGCTCGTGAAAATTTTAGGTTAGAAACTGAACTTGGAAAAATTCAAAACCTAGAATGTAAAAGATGTAAAGTTTTAGATTCAGAATTATCAAGACTTAAGAATAGCTTTGAGAATCTTGAAAAAGAAAACTTGAGTCTTAAGGAAATCATTGACACTAGGAAAAAGGATTCTATAAATCGATGCACCTCACTTGTCACTGAAAACACAACACTAAAAACCAAAGTCTAAAACCTTAAGAAATCTCCGAATGACTTTTCAAGAGGCGAAAAATCTTTCAACATGCTATTGGGAAATCAAATTTTTGCTAATAACAGAAAAGGACTAGGTTTTGGGAAAACACAAGTTGAGGATAATGCAAAAGGGACGAGTGTCTTTGATAGATGCGAAATAATTGAACATCGGTTTGAAAATTGTAGTCATAGGAACAAGAACACAAAATTTATACAAGTTTGGGTTCCTAAGAATTCTCAAACAAATTTCACGTCTATTGGAACAAGAATAAAAGGACAAAACAAGTTTGGGTTCCAAAAGGTTTGTTTATTCACAATGCTTCAACCACTAACAACCATGGACCTATAAAAACAAATAGGTCACAAAAATCTTTCATCGTGTAGGTATGGTGGCAGGCTAAGGAACAACAATAGTGTTCTCTGGATTTTGGTTGTTCGAGAAACACAACGGGCAATAAAGCAAAGTTCCTTAGCCTAGTATAAAGGTGACAGAATCACAATGGACAACAACGAAAAATTACCGTAAAGGTAAAACAGGTAAATTTGTTTTGAACGATATATTAAATGTGATAATCTGCACCGTAATCTGAATTAAATCAGCCAGTAAGGTGATGATGAAATGAATAATGTCTTTGATTCTGACTTGTTCTACATAATTAGCCAATTATATTGATGCCAAAACTACTATTCTTTGAATTACTTCATACCTATTTGTTTGGATTAAACATAGTGTTTTGTTGGATATATTTGGTCATAATTCGGCTAACTCTATATTCTCGGTCTCTGATTATTTACATGGCTTCAATTCAAATTCAAAGAATGTCATTTAAATTGTTGTTAAAATTGATTTTGAAATTTTTGATGCACTTCATTGTCTGGATTATCAAATTTAGTTACTGAGATTTTGGACTGAATAAGAAATTCAGATGCAGATTACACTGGTAATATAGTTGATAGAAAAATTATTAGTGTAACGTGATTAATTTTTGAAACATTCATTTGCTGCATCGTTTTTCAAAGAAAATATCTGCATATTTTTCACTTGAAACAATTTTCAAATAGCAGAAATTTTTCTCTTATAACCCCTTCGAGAAAATCATGTTTGACCATATTTTCAGATTAGTCATTTTTATTTGATTTTAAATGACAAATTTTGACTAATCCGACTCCCTGCTAATTATCAAAAAGATAAATAGTGATTGAAAAGGTGATAAGTGTTGATATTTAACATACATTACTCAAGAGAGTATATTTGGAAAATTTCTTTAGGAATTCAAACAAGAATTATAAAACTTTTTGTTGGGTAAAGATTCTATGACCATTTCTATATCTATCATTATTTCTATCGACCATGGTTTATCAAATATTCAATATAGTTTGTCGATATGTGGTACTATATTCAGGGATTGTTTGTTTTTCATTTCACATTTTTTTTAAAATAAATATCCAAAGTATTCACTCTCATTTAAAAGTCCTCACGGTTATGCATGGGTGAATTACTTGGATTTTTGATTATGTGCTTCCATGCTCATTTAAAAGTCCTTACGGTTATGCATGTATGGAACGCATATCAAAATTAATTGCTTAAATAGACAAGTTGATTCTAATCCCATTTAAAAGTCCTCACGGTCATGCGTGGTTAGAAGATACTTGATTTCCTTTTTAAAAAAATTTAAATTGGAATACTACTAATCTCATTTAAAAGTCCTAACGGTTATGCATGATTAGTAGATATTCAAACTCCTGATATAAATGTACCACAAGTTGATACAATTTTATGATTTTATATGAACATCATATCCATCATTTCTAAAAGTGGAATATGCGCCTAACAAGGGTAGTTATGTTTTTTGTTTGATTCTTATTGAAGTTTAATATTTATATTCAATTTGAGTTTTAATGTTGGATTAATATTGATCACTTAATCTCTATTTTTCTCTAACACTATTATTCTTTTGCTGATAACAAAAGGGGGAGAGAAAAGTTAAAATTTTGTCAAATAGAATCAAGCAAAGGTCAAATAATTTGAATAAATATTTCTATTTGCATGCATACATGTAGGGGGAGCATCATGTAGAGAGGAATCACTTAAATAGGGGGAGCAATTAGAGTATATCATTGATCAAATACATTTAACACAGTCAAAATCTTAAATATATGTTTGTTATCATCAAAAAGGGGAGATTGTATGAATATGCGCTTATATGTTTTTGTTTGATGATAATAAACATATATATTCATTTAAATGTATTTGATAATGTACACTTTTTTTCATAGATTAAATAAATATTTGTTGAATAAAATAAATTACACAGAATTTGAATTCAAACAGAACAAGTTACACAGAATTTGAATTCAAACAGAAATTTTATTCAAACAAATATTTATTACAATCTAGAATAGTACAATTTCAAGCTCTCACTATACATATACATTTTTGATTACATCACAATTACATCACAAATATTTTTACATTGATAACCTCACTACATATCACTCACACTCATATTTTGTCTTCAACTGCATTCCAGTTTGAATCCAGCATCTGGGAAATATGCAAAAATATTCACTAACGCGGTAAAATTGAAAAAGAAATGTTTTTGCAATATAAAATGAAATACGATTTTTGAAAATATTATTTGCCTCAATTATTTGGGTTCTTCGTCATCATTCACACTTGAATTCATCACACACGAACATTGTGACATGCACAGTGTATCACTGTACATGCCACAAGGCCGTGCACATCAATATACACTTGATAATGCTACAGGGACAGGTGAGCACAGGTCAAACCCAAATGAAAAGCAGGATTCAACTCACGTGCAACATAAATAAAATCACGACACGAGCACAAGGTCAAATCCGAGTTTTGAGACTGGATTCAACACAAGGCAACTTGAAGAATGCAAAGCTTCGACAAATCAAAACTGCATCAAAGCATCAATAATGCATGAAACAATGAAACAGCCAGTTGCAACAAGTGACCAAACTGCAAAAGTGACACAGCAGATTTGAATAAGAACTCCACTGGCCATGAAGCAATACCACAAATGTGCAACACAGTGAAGAGACCAAGTGCACGACTAAACTAACAAATGCAACAGACTCAACTAAACCAACATGGCCAAGACTACAAGCAACTGCATAGGACTGTAACAACCAGAATGGAAGCAACTACACCAATGCAAACTCAATATAGAAATGCACAGTGAATAATGCAACATGGTAAAGGAACAGTGATACAATGTCAATGTCAATGCCAGAGACAAAGCATCACAAGCATATCAACTTAGCAACAGCCAGTCCAATGAACAAAGAAACACAAGTAGCTCAGCATTGAAGCACAGTGACAATTTTATGAAGAAGTGACTCAAAACAAGCAGTGCGGACCATAGAAGACAATGCCCAAGTATATAATAAAACAAGGCTCAAACCAAAAGTGCACAAGTAACATGACAGCAGACCAGTGTCAAAAATCAAGTGATCAACACAGCAATGAAAGCAACAAATTTATAAAGGCAATATGAACAAGTGAAGCATCTGTGTCAAAACAAAACCAAATGTCAACAGTATGGATAGACAGTGATCACAAAGAACAAAGCATCAAAGTTGAACAAATACATGATACTGTTCAATATCCAAGACTCAAGAATGCAACACAGTGGGAACCAGTATGCAGTGATACAAATGCAACAATCAAAGTCAAGAGCCGAGCAATAGAATTTATTTATGCAACAGAAAATCAAAGCATCATAAATATACAATGCAGACACAAGTCAGTGCAGCAATGAAACATATAAAATGCTCAAGTCACGTTCATATTAAACCGACCAAAGAAAATGGCCAGAGACGAAGCTTAGAGGGGTCAGAGAATCAATGTCGTGTAAAGTCGAAAGCAATAGTGGATGAACAAGATGCAACATTGCAGAGATGGCCGAAGTCTGAATTCAAAAGTTCAAATTCGTATCTTTGAAAAAGTCAAAACAAATAAAAGGGAAAGTTTCTTCCATAACAATCAAGTAAGAAAATCGAACGCAACAAAATCAAAGCCGTGCGCATCAAGGTTAAAGTTATATCAGGAAAATCGTACGCATCAAGCAATAGAAAATCAGGAAAGTATCGAATTAATACGAACGATTTCAAGTGTACTCAAACTCATATAAAATCCAAACCCAAGTTGTCATCATCGGCATCGAGTTTTCATAACACAATCAATAGCAAAAACAGAGAAATTACATACCAATCTCTCAAACTCGATCAAAGGAGCAGCTGCAAGTAGAATCGATCATCAGAGAACGAACGAAGCACAAATAACGCGAACCAGACAATAGATCACCAGAGAAGAAGCGAGCAAGAGTAACATCAATCAGATTGAACAAAGCTCCAATTTGGATTGAAGAGCCGAAGCCCTAATTTGGTTGCAAAGAGGGACAGCTGCCATTATTGGATCGGGCGAAAGAAAAACAGGGGGCCGGCCTTGTTTGTTTTAAAAAGGGCTTTAGTTACTTTTATTTAGGGTTTTAATAAAGGGAGTTTTTATTTTTAATTTGGGCAAAAATTACGGATTAAAGTTTATATTTTAATTTTTGCTCCTGGTTTTATTTTTGAAGTTGTTTTTTCTTTTCGAGTCAAAGAATTTGTAAATCACCACCTAGGTTGTAGGTAGTGTCAGATTGTCTAGTTAGAATTAGTTCAGTGAGCAGGGTGTGCGAGTTTGCAAAACTCTATAGGCGGGAGCAGAGTTTGCGAGTAAACGAAACTCTATAGGCGGAGCAGGGTGCGCGAGTCTAGTAGAGTGTTTGTGAGCGGGAGCAAAGGTTTGCGAGTCTAGTAGAGTATTTGTAAGCGGGATACTGTTTAATTCTAATAGAAATCTGGGAATGCAGCAGTAGGCAGGGGTTGCCAAAGCTGGGTTTGTGTGTGATTTACTTAGCATATTTATTTCTGCAGTTTATTTCTGTGTTTAAATCGAGGAAATTTGCTATAACCCTATTCACCCCCCCCCCCTCTAGGGTTAATCGAGATCCTACATATAGAGTTTCACTTCCTGCTCATCTATCTGGCATTCATGATGTGTTTCACGTCTCACAGCTTCGGAAGTGTCTTCGGGAGTCGGATTCTGTCATTACTTCTCCTGATTTGCTAGAGCTTGAGATCTCACCGGACTTATCTATTGTACACCAACCTATTCGCGTACTTGACACGGAGGTGCGACACCTTCGGAACAAGGACGTGCCGCTTGTTAAGGTTCAATGGTCCGCTAATCCCAATGACTGTACTTGGGAAACCAGAGAGTTTATCGAGCGATCTTATCCGGGTTTTCTATCTTTGCTTGGGAACGGTGAGTATATCCTTTTGTCTCAAGCCTATTTTCTTTTCTTTTTGGAGGTTGTATGTATGTAGTTGTTACAAATATCGTCTCTAGGAATTGCACGGACGCAATTTTGTAAGGAGGGGAGATCTGTAACAACCCGCATATTTAACGATTTTATATTTAGATGTTTTATTTAAATATAGCGTCGTTAGTTGGATTTTTAGGTCCGAAATGTTACTTTTTGCAAACGGCCGAATTGGGACTCGAAACCACCTCCATTGGTTCCAAAATGGCGTTTGCGATATTTTTAAGTATAAGCTTCGATATGTTTGGAGTTTGTGAGTTTTTGCAACTTTTCTATTTGGGTTTTGGGTTTGGGTTCAGCCCATTTGTTAGTTTAAACCCCTAACTCAGCCCTCTCTTCATCCATTCGACCTCATTTTATTTCTTAAACTTAAGAAAAACTGAAATGGTGGAAGGGAAAGGGAAATAGAAATTGCAAGCCCTAGTTTCTTCTTTGCAAACTTGATTCTTGCTCCAATACCAAAGAGAAGGCATTGGTAAGCTCCTCTTCATCTTCTCTATCTCTTTCTCTCTTCAATCTCAGAAATTTCCTAAACCTAACTTAGGAAAATACTTGTTTTATTCTTAGATTGAAGCTAGTAGAGTTGAAGTGGAGATTTGTTGGTCTTCTCCTTGCAAATTGAACTCCTTCTTCTTTGTTTTGAATTAGAAGGTGAGTTTTGAACTCACATCTACTTCTCTTGATTTCATTGATGTTGGGTATAAATTCCTAGCACTTGTTCATATGCTCTTGCTTTTGGTTTGGATTGAATTGGAGAATACCCAAATTTTTAGTGTTTGGGCACAATTCTTTAAAGATCCTAACTTTGATGTTTGAACATGTTTTTGGTGGCGAATCGGAGAGCTAATGGAACTGGGGTATCA
Source organism: Allium cepa (assembly GCA_030765085.1). NCBI lineage: Eukaryota > Viridiplantae > Streptophyta > Magnoliopsida > Asparagales > Amaryllidaceae > Allium > Allium cepa. Next base: position 959,938,134 of record CM060935.1, read on the forward strand.
ATTGGCTAAGGCTCCTTAGGTCCATTGCTCGAACGGTCGCGTTTTGGAAGATTTTGCATTTCGATGAGAAAGGGCAGGAGCTGTAGAAATTTGCAGTTCGGCCGACCGAGCCCTGTAGCCGGTCGACCGACCTGCTACTCCGAGCTTTTTTTTATTTTCTGCATCTGGCCAGCCGACCGAGCCCTGTAGTCCGGTCGACCGACCTGCTCCTATTTTGTTGTTTTGCCTATTTATGGTCATTTTGATTGGTTTTCTAGATTTTGTCGATTCGAGTTGGTTTTTGGTGGTTGTCATTGCATCTTTTGGCTTTGATAACTTATTTTAACTTCATTCACGGGTTTTCATAAATAATCCCTCTAAATCGTATTAAAAGTTTCCTTCTCCGATTTATAAATTCTATTTAAAACGCACATACACAATTTCGCACTTCGAGCAGAGTGGAAGGGAGATCAAATGGTTAGGTAAAACACGGACCATGAATCCATGAGTTTGTCTTGCTGATCAATCCCCGACCTATTCGATTGATGGTTTTGGCCTTTTGGTCTGGTTTACCGATGAAACGAGGTGAACTTTGTACTTCTTTGAGTGTGAAATTAACTAACGGATAGTAAACCGTTGAGTGCGAACGAGTGGTTATGGGACTCACGTTACCACTTTTTGGATTCCTTTTTGAGAGTTATGACACGTTCCGCCAGTTAGTGGTGTCCAGTACTGGGTCTTTGACCTTCACCACTACGGTTTGTTGCCTTCGGGTATGTGCCTTCGGGTTTGTGCCTTCGGGTTTGTGCCTTCGGGTTTGTTGCCCTTTAGTATCGCTTCCGATGTTGGTCGTTATGAGCCGCATGGGTGATATTGGGTTGCCCTTTAGTATCGCTTCCGATGTTGGTCGTTATGAGCCGCATGGGTGATATTGGGTTTGGAGTCTTCGGGATCATGGATCCTTGTTTATACAGTACTGAGCTCGAGCAAATTTTATGATGTTTCATTGATATGTATATTCCCTATGTATCGCCCTTCGGTGTTGGTCTTTTTGAGCCACATGATATGTAGCGATTACCTTGTGGAACTTGTGTTACCTTCATTGGTATTTGTTATTTGCCTTATGGCTTGTTTTGGGATATTCCTATCCTTTGTTTCTATGAGTTGCCGATGATATGAGGCTTGTTATCATATGATTCATCTTTTGTTAGATGATTGTGATATCTCCTTTAGAGATATTTGTTATACTTTGTAACCTTGCAGGTTAATTGTTGTTCAGTTTATCTAACTGATTTGTTTAGCTAGACTGACCCGTGTATTTTATACTCGGGTCAGACCGAGATGTTTCAGGTTAGGTGCTTTTGGACTTAGCCTATTTTGCTTCCGCATGGACTATTCAGCTTGTTCCTTTTTGTTAAAGCTTTTTGTGTAGTCCTTTTTATTTTAACTCTGATATATGTATCCTTTTGACTCGTCTGTATATTGTGGTTTGCTATACCACTTGACATGTATTATTTTGTATACTCTGTTACGTATCTGTATATGTGTATATGATGATCTACTGTTCTGTGATTTATATTACATTTGAGTTGTTATATTCTGTTCCGATGGATCCTACAACCACCTATGGTTTTGTTTTAAGTATTCATTGGATATGTCGATTCGTTTGGTATGATTATTGTCGATGTATTCAATAGATAGTTAGAGCAAGGCTATAGATGGTCGCTCCTATCCAGCCTTATTCTCCGTGTTAGTTGACGACATTACCCTGTAGTGTCCTTAGCTAGCATGGGTATAGAGGTGGGGCGTCACAGCGGGATGGGTCCGGCCTTTTGTTGCAGGGGATCGGGAGTGGTCCTCGGTACGGTGATCTAGGCCCCGTACTATGACAGGTGGTACCCCAGTGCCTAGTCATTTTGGAAATCCATTCTCCCTACGAGCCTTGTACGAGTTTTGTTTGTATTATCCACTCTGTGGCTAGTAGCTGGAATTTAATAGATGTAACAATTTCGGCTATTTTATAAGTATTTGTATATAGACCCTATTATAATATCAGAGGATTTCTATAAAAGTGTTTTAGCTATCGTAAGGTAAAAACCCGACATGTTCATTTGTGGCGTGGTCTTATGAGATGCTTTTGTTTTCAAAGGATTTTTGAAACTTTAATAATCAATTTGGGTGCATTATTATCAACTGGTATTCCAGAATGACTCGGGTGTTATTTCATTATAATGCTCGGGTCAGACCGAGCATTATATGTTCAGGACAGGATGCTTGGAGCAGGAGAGGAGCTGGAGCCCGAGACGTATTATCTGTATATATATATATATATATATATATATATATATATATATATATATATATATATATATATTCCTCTGCTATGATTGTATGAATTTGTCTGATTGGTAATTTGATGTATGTGACACTTCGATGATATGATGTATAAAACAGTTATAGATTTCATTTTATGTAAAGTTATATATTTACTATTATATTTTATTCCGGTGCGACTGTGAGATTCTGATATTGTTTAGCTTCTTCTTCTTCTATCTCTTCTTCTTAAAACTCAAATGGTTCGTATTTCTATGCCACTTGAGTTAACAGAGGTAGAATAGTGTTGATTCAAGGGGTACGGACATGCGGGCTGTCATAGTTGTAACCATGAGTAATTTATCACAAAGAGGACATCTATAACCATTTTAAATGTTCTTAGGTAAGGTGCATCGAGACTGGATATCGATGTATTCATTGAGACTAGAGTACATAACACTCTCCAAATGATAAGTGGTGAATTACCCATGACTACTGGGGACTCCTAGGGGTTACGTGCTAGTGGCTATTGGATAACAATGGAACGACTCACTTGACAGTTTTTTATTGGTTAATGTAACAAGGTCAAGCAAAAAATATTGATGTGACAGATTTACACAGTTCTCTCGACTTGAGAATACTATGGATATTCAATATAAAAAATCCACTTTGGTTATAGTCCATTGATGGAATGACATCCATTTAGTGACTATAGTTGGGTCAAGTGGAGGTATTGGAAGTGCAGCATTATTCAAGAGAGGATTCATCTCCTCAATTATATGGAGTTTGTATCATGGTCAACCCAAGCCAAATCACAGTCAAAGCTTTGGCCAAAGCAGATTGGTTAAGAATAATTGTTATCATTGAACCAATGATTTTGTGTTTGGACTATAGAGTAAAATATGGATGATGTTGGAATTTCGATCATTATCAAATTCCATAAGTCTAAAGCGATATAGTGTTGACGAAGAAAATTGATGTAATTAAATGTCACAACCGAGTAACACTTAATAAAGTAAAATTGTATTTTACCAAAACTAAGTAAGCGATAAATTTGACAAAACTATTACCACACCATCTGCTAAGTGGCATGTGAACATTAACATTCTATTAGTTTGATTTTAATCGCTGACCAAATTTGCACCTAACGAGTCACACAACCGAAATGGTGAATTCTCATTAGACCAAACGATTTAATTAATTTATACTTATTATAGATTAATTAAATTAATTAATATTTATGAAATATTAATTATAAAATTTTAAATATGATTTGAGGAATAAATAATTTTACGTATTTACAATAGTTATAAATTTATCGACCGATATGCGTTATCGATAAGCAATTAAATTAGATTTAATTGATAATATTTATTTGGTCTTAAAATGGGTTTAAAGCCTATGAAAGGGGTTGGAAATTTTAACCAGGATGAGGGAAATATGCAACCAAAACATGGTGCAATAAAAGCTCGGAGATGGAGGGCTCGAATGGAAGAGAATTCGTAAGAGATGATGTAGGATATTGATTCAAAAATATTTCCAACTTCTCCCTCTATATAAAAATCTCTACCCTCAACCTTTAGATAACTTTTTAGCCACCTCTCTTCTTTTATTGCTAGCCAAATTATCCATCTAGAAGCCCCAAAGATTTCAACTATGATCGGTTTAAAAGGCGATAGCTACTGGATAGCTAAAGTCTTACGGTTCAAGAATTAGCAATCTGTCGAATGAAGGAGATTTCTAAGGAGGAAGAATTCATCGTTACAAGGTGTACTCTAAGGCATTAGTATTAGGTATGTATTAACTATACTATATGATTTATAAATAACATTATATTATTCATATAGCTATCATTATTATATTGCTAGTTAGGTGAGTTTCATAAATGCATCATCAATGTTGTCACATATTAGATTGGTTATGTGCATGTAAAAAACAAATTACTTTATATATAGATTTGAAGTTATGGGCAAATAAATTTTATTTTAGTTATTATCTTTTTATTATATAAGTATGTATGCATGCATGCATATGTATTAATATACCACCTTATTTTAATTATATGACTTGTATTTAATTATATAATCATACTATGTTAATAGTTGAACCTATATTTTATACTTGCATATCTACATAGATTATCCTTTACGGTGACTACAAATTAATTTTTAATATTTATTTTATTCAATATTATTTACATCATTATACCAATTAAACAAAATCATATAAAATAAAGTATGTTTCAAAACTTAAAATCAAAATTTCTAAATTTTTTATTATCATCATACAAACTCTCAACCAAAAAATTAGAATTTAAAAATTATTTTATACCTTAAAAAATCAATTTATCAAATGGTATAAATCAATTAGTTAACTAAAAAAATTATTTTGACTCAGAAAATTCTAGAAAAAAATTCGTAACTTTAAAATATCATGCTTGATTTTGTAGAAATTTAAAATTTGAGTAATATAACATGAAAAAAAACTTATTATTATTTTATTGTATTTTTTATTATATATATCTAATGCAATAAAATATAAATAAATTTTTTGTGTTGTGCATTCGATCTTGAAAGGTTAAAATATATATACATGTACATATTTAGACATTATAAATATACTTGTATAAATATATATATATATATATATTTGAATATAACAGTCATAATAATAATTTTGTTATTGTAATTCATACAAATATTTGTATATGTGTAAAATGATTTTTTTATTTATACGTATATATAGAGACACAAATACATGCATACATACATACAAACGTACGTATGTATGTGTGTGTCTATATATATATATGTATGTATGTATGTAAATATGTATATGTATGTGTGTGTGTACATGTATATATGTATGTATGCATGTATGTATTTATATTTAATATTTAATGCAATGGGTATGTATGTAAATCATTAATATTTTTTTACATATAAGTTATATACACACACACACACACATATAATACATATATATACATAGTTTTTAATATTTATATTAATAACAAGTTTACATACATACGTACATTTGGATAACATTTAATACATATAGGAAATGTTGATATGTCCGTTGCGATGTAACAACAATTATACACGGGCATGTTATATCTTGCATGGATTATTATGTTACACATTCACATACACATATAGGCATATGATATATATGTACTATTATATTAAGCGAATATAAATTAAACAAAATTCTTCCTATAATTGTAAATTTAAATGAAAAAGAGATTTTATTTAAATTAAATTTAGAAATGTTCTAAATAAATTAGACTTCATAGGCCCAATATATCTAATAGGGTAAATTTTGAAATTCACCATAACTTTCGCTATGGGATAGCCCGATTTGCACAAATATGTCATCATCCATATAAAAGTGCACCAATCAGAATTTACAAAATCTACATCAAGTGTGTGAATAATACGTATCCGGAAATCATCATCAAAACCTAGAAATCATCAATTAATGAGATATCACCAAGTATAGCCAGGTTAGCACATAGCCACACCTAAGTATATCTATCAATCTCAATAATAAAATATTAGCATTAATATAAGATATAGAAATACAAATCGCCTATCAAAGAATAACATATAACAAAAGGTATGGGAATCTACTATACTCTAGACACTTATCACATCACTTGTATAATCTTATAACCTCATATAAAAATATATAGTGATGGAAATTGAATGTACGATGGATACAAGGTACCAAGTAGAGTCACATCATAATGTATGGGTTAAATCACCCCTAACCATACTTAGTGAGGTATATACATAATACGTACTTATCTACCACGTGGTGTAGAACCAGATAGGGAACTGATATTTAACCCCTACTCCAGGATCTATAGGCTATCCACTCAGATTTACTCTTTCGGTCTTTAGTTACCTCCTCGGTAATCGTGACAATACCCACCTAATGTGCTCGTCAACACGAGGACTCCTAGTTACGATCCCTGATCACATCCCTATGGTAATAGACAGCTGGCGAAGATGGTAAGAAGGGACTAAGGCTACCCACCCAAAGGGCTAACTTAGCTTTGTTGGCTGCAAATTAATTTTTGTATTTATTTACTATTGTTTAATATTATTTAAATCAATATATTAATTAAATAAATGATTTAAAATAAAAAATGTTTCGAGAATTTAATTTATAATTTTTTTATGATCACATAAACTCTCAACCAAAAAAGAAAAATATAAAAATAATTTTTTATATTTTAAAAATTTCAACTTAATAAATGAGCGAAATCAACTAATTAAATATATTATTGTAACTCACAAAATTCTGGAAAAAAAATTTATAACTTTAAAATATCACGCTTGATTTTCTTAAAAGTTAAAATTCAAATAATATAACAAAATGATGGTTTTTATTATAATTTTGTTGTATTTTGAATAATTAATTAGTCAGTATAAATATTTAATGCAATAAAATATAAATATTTTTTTGTTGTGCATTCGATCTTGAAAGGTTTATATATATAAAAACACACACACACACATTATTAATATGCATACACATATATTTATATAAATGTGAGGTAATTAGTTAAAGGAAAAACTTTTAAATGATTTTTAAACCAAGGACGTAACTTTTAGAATTTAGGCGGAAGGACAATAGCGTATTTTTTCAATTTTACGACTTCGAAATTTTCCTCCACCTTTGTCCAAGCTTGCCCTGCTCGCTGTCTATCTTCAGCTATTGCTTGCCCTAGCCATCATCATCCAAGCAATCGTCGTAGTCATCCAAGCCGCCACTGTCAAAGCTTCTCCCTTATCGATGTTCAAACCGAATTGAATCTTCCATTATTGACGTCGATTTCTCCAAAATCGAGAAAGCTTAACTTGACTCCTTAATACAAACCTATATCAAAAATTACCCGACCTTTGAGTTCAAGAGCTGCAATTCAAGATCCAAGAAAAAAGCCCAAAAGGCACCATGAATTACAAGTCGAATGATATTTAGATATAGCATTTCTATATTTGAAACATGGGAGATAGTGTTTAATATGCTAAATGATAGATGAATATAGCATTATACTTTTAAATATAGTACTATTATTTGACTATGCAAAATGATGGTTGGAAATAGCATAAGCATACTTCAATAGAACAAGGATAATATGCAAAATGATACTTGAATTTAGCATAAGTATATTTAAAGTGGACTAGAATGAAAAGAATATACAAAATGAAATAAGTGTTCCTAAAGAGAACAACCATGATTAAATAATGCAAAATGATAACTACATATAGCATATGTATTTTTTAATGTAATATTTTAATCACAAAGTTCACTACCATGTTTATGATATGAAAAATGATAGTTCAATGTAGTATTTGAGTTATGTAGTCCAGTATCATATTTAACATATACAAAACGATAGTTTAATATAGCGTTTTAAGTATGAAGTCCAATATTACGATTACAATACGCAAAATGGGATTTAATGTAACATTTTAATCAAAAAATCCACTACCATGTTTATGATATGCAAAATGATAGTTTAATGTAGCATTTGAGTTATGAAGTCCACTATCATGTTTGAAAAATGCAAAATGATAGATTGATATAGAATTTTAGTTATGAAGTCCAATATCAAAGTTACAATATGCAAAATGAGATTTACTGTAGCATTTTAATCACAATGTCCACTAGCATGTTTAAGGTGTAAAAAATGATAGTCTAACGTAGCATTTGAGTTAGGTAGTCCAATATCATGTTTACAATATGCAAGATGATAGTTTTATATAGCATTATAGTTATGAAGTCCAATATCATGATTATAATATGCAAAATGAGATTTAATGTATCATGTTAATCACAAGGTCCGCCGATATATTTAAGGCATGCAAAATGTTAATATAACATAGCATTTGAGTTATAGTATCCACAATCATGTTTATAATATGCAAATGATATTTTAATGTAGCATTTTAATGACAAAGTCCACAAACATGTTTAGATATGAAAAATGATAGTTTAATGTAGCATGATAGCTATGAAGTTCATTATCATGTGTAAAATATTCAAAGTGCAACATTTCTAATTACAAAGTGCACTATCATGTTATGGGCTCGTTTACCTGTTCTATCAATGGCTCGATCACGAGACAGGTAATGGGATTAATAACAGGCTCAGTCATCGATATATATTGTTTAACCAAGCACGCCGTCGAATGAAAAAGCTAACTAGATGTCAAGCCTAATCGAGTACGTATGGATGCAAAATCCAACTTGATGCTAAACCTAATCAAGTACATATGAATGCAAAAGCAAACTGGATGTCAAACCTTATTGGATAAATATGAATGTAATAGCTAACCCGATGCCAAGCCTAATCAAGTACGTATAGATGAAAAAGCTAACCGAATGCCAAGCTAAATTGGGTATATATGGTACAAATCTATACCCAAGATATATTCTTTAAACAAGCGTACCATCGAATGTAAAAGCTAATAGAATACCAAAGCTAATCGGGTACGTATGGATGCAAAAGCTAGCAGAATGCCAAGTCTAATCGGGTATGTAAGGAACCATTCTGTACCTAAGATATATTGTTTAACCGAGGCTACCGTCAAATGTAAAAGCTAACCGAATGCCAAGCCTAATCGGGTACATATGGATCCGAAGCTAACAGATGCCAAGCCTAATCGAGTACATATGAATGCAAAAGCTATCAGAATGCCTACTCAGGTACATATGGACACAAAAGATAACCGGATGCCAAGCCTAATCGGGTACATATGAAACCAATCTATATCTAAGATATATTGTTTAACCAAGCTATAATCGAATGTAAAATCTAATTGGATGCCAAGCCTAATCAAGTGATCCAAAAGTTAACCGGATGTCAAGCCTTACCGGGTACGTACGGATACAAAAGCAAACTGAATGGAAAACCTAATCTAGTGTCTGGTAGCATGTTTACGATATGTCAAAGGATAATTTTATGTAGCCTTTTAAATATGAAATCCACTAGCATGATTAAAAATTGGAAATGATAATTTAATGTAGCGCTTTTGTACAAGATCAAGTAGCTTATTTATGATATGTGAAATGATAGTTTCATATGACATTTTAACTATGAAATATACTAGAGTGTTTGTAACATGAAAAGTGTTAATGATGCATCTTTTTAACAAAGTCTACGGGTATGTTTATGATATCGAAAATGATAATCCGTTATGGCATTTTAGCTATGAAGTCCACTAGCATGTTTAAAATATTAAAAGTGATAGTTTAATGTAGCATTGTAATTACAAGCTTCAGTAATCTTTATAAGATATTTGAAATGATAGTTTGATATGACATTTAAGTATGAAATCAATCGTCATATTTCCAGAATGATGAACTGCTGGATAACTGCAAAAGTATGAAAAGTTTGTAATTCAACTTTAAATTACACTACAATATGTTTATTCCTATTACTTTTAATTATACTGAGATATTGTATACCACTAGCATAATGCAAAAACTTGATGTTCAATGTTTGTACTGTGAAAATCATAAACAACATATATTGTTGAGTACTTAAAAAAGGTTCAAAAATATTCTTGTATATTCCATAAAATTTATGAATAATACAAATAGTTAACTATTAACATAAAATGTTATATACATATAGCATTACACTTTAACAAATTCGACAATAGCGTGAAGCTTACCAGAAATACGGTCAACATAAAGTGCACAATCTGAAACTAACAAAAGCAACATTCAACATCAGATACAAAATAATAAAACAGTAGAAGACTATTTTGCATTATATACATAGAAATGCTAGTTTCATATTTCATAATAATTTGAAAGATACAATAATCACATACTGAAATAAAAAATAGGCCAAAAAACATTACAAATCATCAATAATTCCAGTAAATGTCAAACCTCCATTTAAGACCAACATCATTTTGGAACTCCATAGCGTTCACAAGGAGGCAGTGACGAACTTAAACTCAAAGCGCTCACGGCAGTGTCTCCTATTGTAATGACCCGCCATTTTGAACCATTCAAATCGACAATAAACCACACATGTCTGACTTGAACTAGTCAAAACAACATATTGTTATTTATATTTGGCAAAACTTAGCACGTACAGTAAATATATCAATTACAGAATCATAGACATAGAGTGATACAACAATATGAAGCGGAATAGATAAATAGTAGTTCATAAAGCTAATAAAGAAACATCAGAATCTAAAGCAAAATACAACATAAGTTCAAATATAAGGAAGCCTCTAATACATAAGCAAATGATAAGTCCGAACATAAATAACCGAAAATAACTGAAAAGTTGAATATATAAAAGATAGATCTCCAAGCAAAGCTCCAAGTTCCAAAGGTAAGTCTCAAATGTTGTGATACTCAGGCTGACCCAAGCATAAAGCAAAACACCAAACATTCGAGTCAGGACTAAAATTCTTCTGTAAGTAAGTCAATTCTAGTGAAATGTCTAAGTTAAATGCAATATAACTTAGATGATGTTTGGGATTCCATCCTTTAAGGATCTTTGGAACTATCTACATATATAATAGAGTACGCTACATAGATAATGTCTATTGTAAAGTAAAATATTAAAATAGCTTTAAGAAATTACCCATATCCCCCTTAACATATTTTTATATAAGCATCATAGTCTATACAGTGCCGTAACTCCGTAAACTAGAGGGTCATCAGAGGGCACTGCATAGTGTACGATACAAACCAAACTCGTAGTGGGCTCGATAAGGCATATGGCAAGTCCCACGAGGCAATGCTCAAGGTAGGATACTACCGTTTTGCAGAACGGCTGGTGGGAACGCATAGTAGCTGCTACCGCCCACCTTGAGTCACACTCTCATAATCAAAGGTGCACACCAATCAAATCACAAAGTAATAGATAAGGTTTCAAGAAGCGTGCTTGATTGGTGGAGCGACCCACTTGGCCCAGGTATAGCTCATGTTTTAATCTTATCAAGCTGACTCGAAGGGGTCAGGGCTGCTTTCATACCTCATACAGCAGCGTTCGCCAAACCATCCTACTTCGTTCTGGATTCTCCACCACATGCACAATTGTTAAAGTGGTTTTCGGTATTGGAAGAGAGTACAACAATATCTGATCTCGGTCTCTTTAACAACCAAAGGTTTATTTCACACCTTGATCATTTTATAAAATCACTTTTATAAACATTTAAATAAAATCTCAAATTATAAATTTAAAAAATCACTAATTAAATATCTAACTTCAATTATATTTAATTCTGAAATATTCACTTAATCACCTTTAATCAAAATCAAATTATAAATACATATCCTTTAAAATCTAAAAATCAATAAGTTTCAAATCAATTTTTATTCAAATTCAATTCTTAAACAATTAAATTACAATCAACTTTAATTTATCTTTCCTACCTTTATTATTTAGTTTATTACAAAAATCTATTTTTATAATATTAACATAAATTTTAAATAAAAAATTTAATATATTTATATATATATATATATCACATCGAGCGTTATTAAATTAAATTTTATTATATTATTAAATTAAATTAAAAATTATTTTCTTAAATTTATTTTATTTTATATTAAATCTTATTTTATATATTTTAAAAATAATAAAGCTATAAGTAAAATCTTATAACCTTGCTTAAAATTTTAAAATTTTCGAAACATGTAATTTAAAAATCTAAATTTTTACACATATGTTAAAATAAAATATTTATATTATATTTTAAAATCAATATTTATTAAAACATATTTTTTTAAAAATTTTGGAAATTTATTTTAAAAATAGACCAACGGTATCCGTATATAGTTTTTTTCCTATGGTCAAGTGATACAGATATTGATCATTTCAACCGGTAATAATTTAATATTTTATGGATATATATCATTTCAACCCTCAACCTAAGATTTTTAAATTTGTAAATTGCTCAAGTTTATTATTTCTACCCATCATGATTTTTGCTAATCTATAAGATCATTCGGGTATGTATCATTTCAACCCACAGTGATTTTCCTAACTAATGGGGAACTTGCAGTGTGAGAACAATAGAATAATAACATAAAATGACATAACATATCAATGAAAAACATATATCATAATTAAGAATTTAAATGTAATATACATACTAACATGCTATAGGTTTCATATGTCCATTAGCATAGGTGAACAATTTTAAATAATAACATATCGTACTCAACAATTTAATCACTAACCAATTCAAATTTAACAATACGTTTTAATCAACATTTCATGTGGAATAAATTCACTAACATACGGATGTCAATCATGAGTGATCGCTCACCTTTTGTGGCTATGAAAACAATGACAATAAGATGCAAATGGACACGGATAAGCATGGATAGAACAAGTGGGACAGCGACAAACCGAAGAAATGCTACTGTAATTTCCGAGCAGCAACGATTTAGACCGGATAAGCGAAATAAGATGGCCATGGAAAATACATGGCTTGAGCTTGGTCGTGGGTTGCGGCCAGGGGAGAAATGGTTGCTGGTGGTGAGGTAGTGTGGCTGCGCTGGCAGTGGGAAGAAGCAGAGGTGGCCGCTATGTTCGACTGGAGTGGAGAGTCAGGCTAAAGGGGTGCTATGGGTTGCGGCCATGGAGGATGGGCTGCTTTGTGGCGTCTATTGGTGGAAGAGGGTGGTGGGAAAGGAGGAGAAGGCCGAGGAGTGAATTTTGCAGCGTTCGAGGAGAATAAGTTTGGAGGGGGTATTCGGCTGGTGCGGCAGTTGAGAAGGGGTGCTGGTGTAGCTGCATGGAAGAGAAGGGTGGCGTGGCTGCTCGCTTAGCGAGGTTCCGTGGTGGGAAAATGGATCAAGGCGAAGAAGAGGGTTATGGTGGGTAGCGTTCGACGAGGGTGGATGTTGCCTGGAGCACTGGGTGATGCGGCTAGGCAATAGCTTTCAAGTTGGGTGGCAGATGAGGTTGGAGGGTGGCGGAACAAGTCGAAGGACAGATGGAGAGGAGACTAGAGAGGGAAGCATATGGCGGAGTGCTGAGGGGGTGTTCGGCAATGAAGAAGGAGATGAGCTGGTTTCTCTGACATATATATAACTTCATATTTTTGTAATAGAGCATGAAAGAATGAAAGAAATGGAGGGAGAGAAAGGATGGCGGTGGAGGAAACGAACCAGTATATAAATCAAAATAGTAGGAATAGTAAAAGTCAGATATTGAATTCTAGGAATATTAATGGTTAATGTCTGTTAGCTTCTACCAATGGACAACCGAAAGGACATAGATAACCCAAAAGACTCAAAATGAGGAATCGATCAGCTAACCATTTTGCTGATTTCGCCACGTACCGAACGTTGAAATACACAAATGAATATACTACGGAGATCAGTGCGATGAGATGAACACGATAGTACATGGGTACTAGAGACATGGTCTACCCATCAAAACTCCATTTTCGATGCCAAAATGTTGCTAAACAGTCGAAAATAATATAAAAGGGCTACACAAATCCAAATTTGACGAAACGAATTACAACGTTTCACTCAGAAATTTTTCTACATTTTTCTTATGTAAAAATATTTAGGTTTCGAAATATTTTATTTACATCAAAATTTTAACTGATTAAAAATTAAAAAAATCTCGCAATTGAACAAACCTACATATTTTTCGACGAAAAACTTCCACTTGCTATGCTTAAATAGAGGTATTCAAAACATCAAATTTTCGTTGCAAAAATTTTATTTTTTATTTTCATGAAAATTTTAGTTAGTTACGTTATTTTAAATAATTAAAATTTATGGGTCATTACACTCTCCCCCGCATAAAACTTTTCGTCCTCAAAAGGGAACGAGATAGGGGAATAGAAGCAAACGGAAAGATCAGATAAATTCAAATGAATGGTACCTGAGACAAAAAATTCAGGATTCGAAGCACGCATTAACTCCTAAGTTTCCCAGGTGCAATCCCGATCATCCGTACTTCATTGTACTTCGACCAAACTGATAGATTTCCTCCTAAGTTGCTTCCTACCTCTATCGACAATATGAAGTGGTTTCCTCTCGATTGTGAGATATGGCTCAACAACCAAATTCTATAATAAAGCAGGCTGAACAATCAAAGATGGATCATGAAGATATTAGGGAAGGTAAGATACATGAAACACGTTATCCACACCCGATAGCTTCTCTGGTAAATCTACTCTATAAAATAAAGGACCAATGAATTTAGGAGCAAGCTTCCCACTCCGAGAAAAGCGAACTACATTCTTCAATGGCGAGATCTTAAGAAAACCCGACCACCCACTAAAAATTCCAAATCCCTCCTTCGTCTCTTAGCATACTTCTTCTGCCTATCCTAAGCAGTCTTCATCTTCCTCCTAATCTCCTAGATCTTCTCTGATGCTTCTAGAATCATATCAAGCACAAGAACTAAGTGGTCATCGGATTCAATCCAGAAGGATGGAGGTTTGCCAAATCGTCCGTAAAGAGTGGCAAACGGAGACATTTTGATACATGCCTGAATTCAAAAGAATGGGATTAATGATTTAAGCTTAACATGATTTAAATTTCAAAATAAAGTTATACGTGATAACCGTTATTATAAGTGAATCCAATGAGATGGAGGTGATCTTCCCAAGATCCTCCATAATCAAGAACACAGGCACGAAGAAGATCTTCCAGAATCTGATTTACCCTTTCCGTCTGACCATCAGTCTAGGGATGTAAGTAGCACTAAGGTTCAAATAGGTACCCAAAGCTTCCTGAAAAGCTTTCCAAAATTTGCTAGTGAAGATAGGATCACGTTCACAAACAATGCTAGACAGAACACCATGGAGTTGGACAATCTCTCTCGTATAAACCTCAGCTAAGCTCAAAGCAGTTCGATTCGACTTGACCGGAATAAAATGAACGGATTTGGTCAATCGATCAAAAACCACCTATATACTCTCGTTACGCCTTCTGGCCCTTGGTGATCCATCAATAATGTCCATAGAAACCTGATCCCACTTCCAAATGGGAATCTCAAGGGGTTGCAGCAATCCATCTGTCTTCTATTGATCAGCCTTAACCTGTTGACAAGTGGCACATCTTCTAACATAAATGGAGATATCCTGCTTTATACCACTCCACCAATACAGCCTCTTCATATTCTAAAACATCTTCGTGACACCTGGACGGATAGACAGTCTGGACTGATGATTTTCCTTAAGAACCTCCTGCATTAATCCGTCGACATTCGAAACACAAATTCGGTCATTAATCCTTAGAACTCCATTTTGATCAATTTGTGTCCCTAAATAACTCTAGTTACCACCTTCCGTATTCCAACTATTCTCCTTCACGATCTTAAGAATCTCACCTTCATCCTTCTTATCTGCTATACGATCCATAAGAGACGAAGAAGCTAAAATCTAACATAAATTGGCTCTCTTCCGACTTAGGGCATCGGCCACAACATTGGCCTTCCCGGGAGTGTAGTTGTTGTTAAGGTCATAAACTGCTAAGAGTTCGAGCCATCTAACTTGCCTTTGGTTCAAACCCTTTTGGATGAAAATATACTAGACTGATGATCCATAAGAAGCTCAAACTTGGTTCCCAAAAGATGATGCCTCCATAACTTCAAAGTAAACACAACAGCAAGCAATTCCAAATCATGGGTGGCATAGCTGGCTTCATAGGGCTTTAACTGACGAATGATATAAGCAATGATCTTTCCATCCTGCGTCAAGACAACACCCAAACCTTCTCAACTGGCTTCGGAATAAACAGACAATCCCTCACTCCCATTCGGAACGGTAAGAATAGGGGCAGAAGTAAGCTTTTGCATCAACTCATTAAATGTTGCTTTACACTTATCACTCGAAACAAACTTAGCATTCTTACGAGTCAAAGCAGTAAGAGGTGCAGCTATTCGAGAAAAATTCTCAATGAATCTCCAATAATAACCGGCAAGGCCCAAAAACCTATGAATATTGGAAGGAGTCTTAGGTGTCTTTCAATCCTGGAATAGAATAAGGTGAATGAGCTCAAAGGAAGATAAGGTAATTAAATTACAAAATAGGAAAGGTTGATAGACGTACATTAATCACGGCGACCTCAACCGGATCAACCGAGACTCCATTCTCTGGGGCAATGTGCCCAAGGAATCGGATTTCATCCCTTCAGAAATGGCATTTAGAAAATTTGGCTTTCAACTGATGTCTTTTAATAGTTTGGAGAGCATAGTTCAAATAAGATTCATGCTCCCTCTCTGACTTAGAAAAGACAAGAATATCATCAATGAAAACCAGGACAAACTTGTTGAGAACATCGTAGAAAACACGATTCATGAGATCGACAAAGAAGGCAGAAGCATTGGTTAATCTAAAGGGCATGACTAACCATTCAAAGAAACCATTATCTATTCAGAAAGTTGTCTTAGGAATGCTCTTCTCAACTACATGAAGCTGGTGAAAATCAGTGGCAAGATCAAGCTAAGAGAATACTTTAACACCGTAGAGCTGGTTGAATATATCATTGATGCGAGGCATATGATATCTTTTCTTAAAAGTAAGCTTGTTCGTCTCTCTATAATCAACACATATCCTCAAAGAACCATCAGATTTGGTGGCAAAGACCACAGCTGCTCTCCATTCATAAAAAATCTACCGAATCAAACCCTTGGAGAACAGGTCTTCAATCTGCTTCGTTTACTCTACTTTCTCTTTGGGTGCTATCCATTTGGGAGGAAGAACAATAGGTCTAGCTCTAGGAATAAGACTAATGCGGAACTTAATTTCTCTCTTAGGAGTTAGAGAAGTGACTTCACCAAAAACATCAAGATAATCCTGAATATGGGGGTGGAGTAAAGATCACTAGGCTGAGCATCAAGCAAAAAGATAAAATTGCCTGCATAATCCTGAGGCATTCGACATTCGATCACAAGAGAAGTACCTTGGTCGTCTACTAAAGAAACAATTTGGGATTTGCAAGAGATAACTGCATCTTAATGCTTTAACCAATCACCTCTATGTAAGATATCAAATGCATCAAAACCGAGGACATAGAAATCTCAAGTGAATCGACGCCAATTGTAAAGGAGTTTCACCCCTTTACAAATCATACTAAGGTTGGTAGGACCAACGATCGGATTAGTCACACATAAGGATTCAGCTGCCAATTGAGGTTGCAAGATGTGCTCAAATTTATTACAAAGATCAACAGAAACAAAGTTATAGGATGCACCAGTATAAAAAAGAACACGAATAGGAAAGTCATGCAAAGAAAAGGTTCCCTAAAGAGTACCTTGGGTATCATTAGCCGAAGTAGGAGTGGAAGAGGTCATGGCAAAGACTTCAGATGTCTTGCCTCTCAATTGAGTGGGACAATCCTTCTTGAAGTGGCCTGACCATAAACAAATGTGGCAAAAGTTGTTCTTGGTGGTCTGGGCTGGAGGAATAGCAGCTCCGACAGGAGAAGGATAGCTGTTGGCATAAAGACTTTGCTAGTTGCACTTAAAGTAAGTGATGGAAGATAAATCAAGAGATCTCTTTTGAGAAGAATAACCAATACCCTAAGAATTCTGCCAACTCTTCTTCTGTTGCAAAAGGTTGGACTTCCTCTTCTTTGCACTGCTGGAGTTTCCCTGAGATGCTAACATAATCTGCTTCCCTTTAGAATTAGGGTTCTCAAATCTGGTGGTCATATCCATAAGAGAAGGGAAGGTGTTGTGAACATGATTAATCAAATGATCATAATACTCCAGCAAGCACCCTGTACAACCTTTATAACAACTGTACTTTTAACTATTTCAAATTATTAAATTTAATATGATTATTGAATAATAATAGGTAGGAATAAAATTTAATGTTTATTTATATAAATTATTTGATTTGAACTTAGATAAAATTTTGAAATAAATAATTTCAAAAATTTAGGCAAATAACAAATATTGAAATGAAATTTATGTATTTACTATGTTGTAATCAATAAGTTGAATTGAATAATAATGTTGATTACTATAAAATGGAACTAGTTATATTATTATTGAATTCATTTTAAAGTTAAATTTGTATAAGCTAAATAACTTGTATTTGAAATAACGTAATTTATTCGATAATTAAATTATTTGAACTGAAATTATTTAAATAATTGAATCTTGAATTAATGTGAATGAAAATGTATCGAAAGTTGATTTAAATTATTTAAATATGAATGAAGATTGTTAACATTTAAAATTGGATTTCAAAGTGAATAATTAGATTGAAAATTTTATATTTTAATTGACAAGTAAGCCATTTTGGCCACTGTCTTGGATTTTGACGAAACTACTTTCATCATATCTATAATAGTGAGTTATTATAGGATTTTAAGTTTTGCAACGATCAGACTTGTCGTTTGGTCGTGCGAACTTAAATCACGTAGGAATTAATTAAACGAATTCGATTAAAATTAATGGACTTTGAAAAGCTATCTTCTACATATGATCAAATTTGGTTTGGAAACTAGTTCTATTATGTTCGAAATAGGGGTAAAACATTATGAAAGCCAGGTGACATGCCTTGTTTGGAGCTCGAGATATTTCGGACGTCGTAGGTAAGATATTTTCTAATTAAATAATATATATTAACTTCCTCAACCAAACCTTCGTACTCATAGCCGAAAAATTGGCCTCCCTCTCTCCCTCATATCTATCGCCTCAGATCGAATCAAGCAAAAGAAAAAAATGATTGAAAACAAATAAACGCGATGAAGTCGCAAATCTCTCTGGTGACGCGCATGCGATACTCAGGGGAACAATGAGGGGGCGAGGGTAGCATGGAGCAGCGTTCATCTCAGATAAAGGATCCGTCGAAGTTTTGTTTTGGGTTTGGTGCTTCGTCTTCGTGTGCGCTGAAGGATAGGGGGTCATGGTGACTGAGGCGATGCCGCTAGGGCAAGGAAGTGTTGGTGGCAGGTCGAGGGCAGGTGATTGTCGATCGCGTTTACAGTTAAAAATATATAGAAGAGACTGTGAACGAAGTGTAGTGTCGTGCGTTGAATGGCTAAGAGAAGAAGGTTGAGGTAAAAATTTAATCAATTATAATATTAATTTAGCTAATTGACTTTTATAATTATCTCGAATATTAATTATTGCGTACGAGGTCTGATTTGAATGAAACGAGCGGCGATGGATTCATATCGACGAAGACTACATCTTAGAGTGGAAGTTGGAATTTATTTGAATCTGAAATTTTTAGTTTTAAATGAAAGGTGAGTGTTTTAACGCTCACAATATTCTAAAATATTTTGTGTTCACTAGACTGATATCATGATGTAAATCAATTTTATTAACTGTTATTTGGTAATTTAAATTGACATCTAAATTGTCATATGAATCGATTGTTAAAAAAAATTAAAATTGACATTTATATTTGAAAATGGAATTTATTTACCAGTAAAATATATTGATAACGATGTAACTATTGTGAATTATTGACTAATTCAGATGTTGATTTAAATTGAATGTTATTGATTCATATATTGGATGGTTGGGTGTTTATTTATTTTGTATATGTTCCGCTATCACCCCGGATATCATTTGGCAATATATAATTATTATTGAGATTATTAAGAATAAATTTAAAAATTGGTTGAAACAATATATACCTATGACATTTATTTTGCATTGAAATGATACATATCCATCTCTGAAATTAAATTGAAATAATTGATTCACTTGGCCATGGGATAGAGAATTATATACAGACACCAGATTGGTCAAATTAAATGATTTAAAGATTTTGATTTAAACGAATTATTTTTGAACTTGAGCTTTAAAACGTTGAAATTTAAATTTGATGACAGGAATTGTTTAAATAATCGAAGTTGAGATTCTGAAGTTATCATCGAAATATGATTTGAATTTCAGATATTGATTTGTTTTAAAAGATTAGATTTTTATTCGAAATTTGAATATTGCTAAGAAAGTAATTTAAGTTGATATTTCAAACTTTGGCTCGTAATTGAAATTTTAAAGGATTTGAACATTGAATTGAACATCGAATTTATATTTGATTTAAATGATTTAAATCGATAATCGAGCTCAAAATTGATATAAATCGAAATGGTTTAAGTTTGAGAATTGAGTTAAAATTTAACCATTGAATCAGATAGTTGAAACTAAAATTGAAATTTGTTCAAGTTGAAATTGAAATCAATTGAAATTAAATTAATTTGGAATTGAAATTGAAATTAAATTGGAATTGAAATTGAAATTAATTAGGATTGCATTGAAATTTATTCAAGTTGGAATTGAAACAGAAATCAATTGGAATTAAAAGCGAAATTGAATTAATTCAAAATTGAAATCAATTTGAATTAAAATTGGAATCGTAGTAAAATTCGATTTGAAATCGGAATTGAATTGAATAGATCGAAATGGAAATAGATTTGAATTGGAAAATTTGGAATTTATTCAGTTTGGCTTGGAAACTATTTTCAAATAAATTATTTAATATAAACTATTTAAAATCTATCTTTTTAAATATTCAAATTATTTTGATTTTCCAAGCTCTTTACCATATAAACCATATCAATACTCATATTATTTTCTATTAAATTATTTTAACTATTTAAGCTATTTTAAAACTATTCAAACTATGGTTAAAATTTGGAATGTTTATATTTAAATCTTGGATTTAAATACGAAATGGGATAAAATGAAATTATAACCTAAATTGAAGTTCAAAAAAATTTTGGAAGCAAAATCGAGATATTGGAGGGAAATGATATTTTCAAGTGAAGATAACCTATCAACCGAATATGATTTTTGAGGTAAATATTATATGTCGAAATGAAATTGATTTTAAAGAGAAAAATACGAATTATTTTCAAAATATAAAAGTACCAACCGCTGTGTAAAACAACGTTTGGTTGTTAAAGAGCCCGACACTCTTATTAGCACTCTTCATCAATATTGGAACCACTTTAACAATTGTGTACATGGAGGAGACTACAGAACAAAGTGGTTGGATTTGGCGTCATTTGCTGGATTTGAAGAAAGAGAACGATGATGGATAGCCTTGACACTTGTGTCCTAATTAAAATGACTAAAATAGAAGCCTATGTCTAGCCAATGAAGTTAGCTACCTCTAACGACGTTGATCCCTTGTATTACTATCATAATTTTGTACTCGATGGGTGCATCCTTTTATTTGGATTGATGATCGCGGTCGGTCATGTATGGGTTATGACTAGCCAGAAAGGGTAAACTGGTAGAATCCTACATTGGGCATTGCCTTACGTGCCTTGTCATACTTATCCGTATACAAGCGCATTACGATTTTGGTTTAGTATTGTACCTATAGGGGACTCGCTGGCTAATGATGTTACTGGTTGTGTTATAGGACCTGCATAGATTGCATGTTTTAAATATGTGTTAAGGTGGACCAATGTAAAGCCTTAACGCCGTTTTGATACTTATTTTACTGATAGACATTACCTATTATAGCATATACAATTATATATAAATAGTTTAACAGATCCTTAGGAGATGGAAAATCCCATAACATCTCTTAAGTTATTGCATGCACGTTATACACTGATAGGGGATGTAAAATCCCATAAACATCTCTGACACTATTACACTCATATCTCTTGATATTGATTTGACTTACATAAGAGTATTTTAGTCTTGACTCATGTGTTTTGTTTTGTTTTCTTTCACTATACTCGGGTCAATCTTGAGTTTCAACGTATTGAAGGTTAGCCTCTAAAGGACGAAGATAAAGATTCGGTATATTATTACTATTAATATTACATACATCATGTTGTTCTGTTGCATTTTATTTTGTTTCTGTTGTATATATAACTTTGATAAATGTTGTGTAAATTATAATCAAATATATATCGATTACTATATTTTATCATTTCGCTGCAAGATTCTATGTTTATTTTCTTCTTTTTTTCTTATTTTTTCGTAATTAACCTCAATAATTATCTATGTTTCGGATTATTTAAGTTGGACATATGTGGATTATTGTCGACTTAAACCTTCCGAAATATGGGTCATCATAGTTGGTATTAGAGTTTTGGTTTAGAGATAACCTTAGCTTTGTAGGGTTTGACTCATTAGAGATATGGTAGTAATGCCCTAGAATGAATCTGTTTGAATGTATATATATGAGATAGCATACTTGTTAGTGTTAAATTTGTTTTATATTGTGTTTACTTATCTGTTGAATTGTTTATAAATTATGATCGATACGTGGGATGACGTCTTATCGATTGGGGTTTCTAAATACTTTAACGAGGTAAGTCTACATAATATTGTTTTAAAAATTAGGTAAATGGAATGATTTTACCTAAATTATATTATGTATATAAAATGATAATTTTTAATGAGTGATAGTTGTTATGAGATGATAATCTTTAATTATCATCGATTATTGGATGATTAAAATAAAATGAATAATTTGTGAATTTCATTTTACGAAGTGTTTGATAATTAAATTGAATTTAATTTAATTATAATAAATTTATTTAAAATGATAAGTTATAAATTAAGGAAATTTTACTGGTAAGGCAATAAAATTTGTATAAGTATATTTATAAAATGGCTTATAAATAGAAAGGATTTGAAAGTCGAGAATTTTGAATTTAAAACCTGTTACTTTCAAAACGTATTTTCAAAGCCTTCAAAATTAATAATAATCTTATTTGAAAGAGTTTTTGACTAGAAAAATATTTTAAAAAGATTTCGAAGAAAATAAAAGAATTGAACTCACTTAGTCAATGGGAAATAGTTCTTGGAATGACTGCCGCATCACTAGTATTCATTTTTGAGTTTCTGAGTGAGAATTGCTACCAAAAGAGATTTATTTTAGGTTAAAACATGTTTTGATTGTGAAAAATATACCAAGATTTGGTAAATATAAAAAAAAATACATAAAAAATAGTTTATAACTCATAGATTTGAACATGAAAGTAAAGCTGAATTTTAAAATGGGTGAATAACTTGGTTAAGCAAACAAAGAAAATTTGAATTTGAGAAATGAAATAAAATAATGAAATTAAGAATGTAAAATAAATTGAGTTAGTAAAATGAAGAAAATAAAACAAAGTTTAACCCAAGAAAGCTTAAATAAAAAAAAATTGGATTTGTAATGAATCAGATAAAATAATAAAATGAAATTTAATTGAATAAGTTTGTATAACTTATAAAATTTGAGAAATATTAAGATAAAAACAAATTTTAAATTTTTTGAATGCGAATGATAAGAAAAATATTTAAAACAGATAAAATGAATAATGGATTAATGAAATAAAATTTCACTTAATAAAGGTTAGATGAGTTGAGTTGGATTTGAATATAACTAGATAAATTACTAAAGTGAATTAGTTCCACTTGAGCTATAAAATGAATTAATAGAATGAATACGAACTTTAATTATAAAATGAAATGCAATTTGGATTGTGAAAAAAATTGAATAAAAATAAATGAGTGCAAGTGAAATTTATATGATTAATCTAATTTAATTTAAATTAGATGTAAATAAGCTAAATGCAAATGGAATGAGTTCAATAAAATTGAATGTTAATTAATTTAATATGGAATAAGTTAACAAAATGAATTATAAGATGAAGTTAACCTAAGAGAAGTTGAATGAATTGATTGCCAGAAAAAGAAAAAGTTTAGTAATTGAATTGGAATTATGAAATAAAATTTACTGAAGTAAAATTATTAAGGTGAATTTGAATCAATGAATAAACTAATGGAGTGAAAAAAATGAATTAATATGTGCTTAAGTTAAAATAAAAATGATTTACATTTTTATAATATAATAAACTTAAATGGTTTAAAATAATATTAGTATTAAAATACTAAGTGATAATGAAATAAATTTAACTTAAAAAGGTTAAACATATTCATTTTATAAAATGGTTCATAAATGATGTTGATATGAAAAGAAATATGAACATTATAATTTAAATGATTTGCGAAGCATAAAAGCTAAAGTTTTATAACTTATAGATTTGATAAATATGAATGATACGAAAAACATGTGGAATGTGTTATGGAATCAAATTACTTAAGTGTAATTAATTATATGAATTATTGAAATGAAATAATGGAAGTGAAAAAAATGAATGTAACTATAAATGATTGTAAATTAACAGAATGTGAATTCATGTTGATAAGTGCATGTCAATCTATTAGAAATAAAGTGAATGAAAATTAACTGAATGTGAATCTAATTGAATGAAAGTTGGTTGAATACAAATAAATTGAAATGAATAATTTAATATTAATATAAATTAGACATTAGAATAAATGGTAGTGTATAAATTAGATATTGACATTGAATGTAAATTGTGATAATTTGAATAAATTAGACGAATATGGTTGGATGATTTCTCTGGTTGTAATTTATTATTGTAACTATTAATTGCATATGATTGGTTTGTCGTGTAGCATGCTTGTGTTATGGTTTGGATTCACAATACATGTTATATAGTTTTATTAGGCTCATGTATACTGCTATCTTTTTAATAAATGACTAATATTTTAAATTGAGTTGAGATAGTTATATATGAAGACCGTTGGACGTATACGTGGGTTTTTATGTGCTTTTTCTTGCTTCACTCGTAGTAATAATAATAACGTACATATCTCGGATTACATACCGCGCTTTTATATTTTTCCATACGGGATGTCTCATCACTGAGATGAGATGTATATTTGATATAAATTTAGATTATATATTCTATTATAAAAAATTTCTAATCGAGCCGCATAAAGGAGACACTACCGAAATTTTCCGTAAATCCACATGTTAGAAAAATTTTGAGGTTTTGAAAATTTTATAACTTGTTTCTATATATAAGTTATAATTTCCATAAAATCGATATTGAAGTAGCATAGCGAGAGTGTAGCAAAGGTTTTGTAAATAAAATTTTAATGTTTTATAAGGTTATCGTTTAAATAAAATATATCAAGTGTTAAATTCCGTACTTAGTCCCTTTTCGAGGATGAAAAGTTTTGAATGAAAGAGAATGTAACGACCTGTACTTTTAACTAATATAAATTATTAAATTTACCGTGATCATTGAATAATAACGGGTGAAAATAAAATTTAATGTTTATTTATGTAATTTATTTGATATAAACTTAGATAAAATTTTGAAATAAACAATTTCGAAAATTTAGGCAAATAATAAAAATTGAAATGAAATTCTATGTATTTAATGTGTTGTAATCAATAACTTGAATTGAATAATAATGTTGAATTACTGTGAAATGGAAGTAGTTGTTTTATAACTGAATTCGTATTAAAGTTAAATTTTGTATAAGCTAAATAACTTGTATTTGAAATAACGTAATTTATTGGATAATTAAATTATTTGAATTTAAATCGTTTAAATAATTGAATTTTTAATTAATGTGAATGAAAATGATATCGGAGTTTGGTTTAAATTTTATCTAAATATGAATGAAGAATGTTAACATTTAAAATTGGATTTCAAAGTGAATAAAAAGAAATTGAAAATTTTATATTTTAATTGACAAGTGAAAATAGCCATTTTGGCCACTGTCTTGGATTTTGACGAAAGCAGTTTCATCGGATCCGTAATAGTGAGTTATTATATGATTTCAAGTTTCGTAGCGATCAGACTTGTCATTTGGTCGTGCGAGCTTGAAACGCATAGGAATTATTTCAAGGAATTCGATTAAATTAATTGATTTTGAAAATTTATCTTCTACATATAATCGAATTTGGCCTTGAAACAAGTTCCATTGTGTTCGTAATAAGGGTCAAACTTTATGAATTTCATGCAACACGCCTCGTTTGGAGCTCGAGAAATTTCAGACGTCGTAGGCTAGATATTTTCAAATTAAATAACATATATTGACTTCCTCAACCAATCCTTTGTACTCATAGCCGAAAAATTGGTCTCCCTCTTTCCCTCATATCTATCACCTCAGATCGAATCAAGTAAAATAAAAAACTGAATGAAAAAAATAAACGCGACGAAGCCATGAGTCTCTCAGGTGACGCGCGTGCAATGCTCAGGGGAACGACGAGGGACGATGGTAGCCATGGAGCCGTGTTCATCGTACAGATTTAGGGTTTGTCGATGTCATGTTTTGGGTTTGGTGCTTCGTCTTCGCATGCACTAGAGGCTGGGGGAGTCATGGTGATTGAGGCGACGTGGCTAGGGAAAGGAAGCGTTGGCGGTAGGTCGAGGGGCAGGCGATTCTCGATCGCTTTTATACTTAAAAAAATAGAAGAGGCCAAGAGCAAAGTGCAGTGTGGTGCATTGAATGGCATAGAGAAGAGGGATTAAGGTAAAGTTTAATCAATTATAATATTAGTTTAGCTAATTGATTTTTATTATTATCTCAAATATTAATTGTTGCGTAATTTCTCCGTACGAGGTCTAATTCGAACGAAACAAGTGGCGCTGGATTCGTATCGACGAAGGCTATAGCTTAATATGGAAGTTGGAATTTGTTTGAAGTTGAAATATTTTCAGTTTCAAATAAAAGATGAGTGTGTTAATGCTCACAATGTACAAAATTATTTTTGTGTTCGCTAGATTGATATCATGAAGTAAATCAATTTTATTGACTGTTATTTGGTAATTTAAATTGACATTTAAATTGTCATATGAATTGATTGTTATAAAAATTAAAATTGATAGTTAAATTTGAAAATGGAATTTATTTTCCAGTAAAATACTTGATACTGATAACAATGTAATTATTGTGAATTATTGACGGATTCGGATGTTGGTTTAAATTGAAAGCTATCCGTTGATATGTCGGATGGTTGAATGTTTATTTATTTTATATATATTCTGTTATCACCTTGAATATCATTTGGCAGCATATATATATGTTATTCGAATTATTTTAAATAAATTAAAAAATAGGTTGAAATGATATATACGTATGACACTTATTTTGGATTGAAATGATATATACCATCTTTGAAATTAAATTGAAATAATTTATTCATTTGGCCATAGGATAGAATATTACATACAGATACCGGATTGGTTAAATAAAATTATTAAAATATTTTGATTTGAAATTAATTAAATGATTTGATCTAAAGAAATAAAAATCAAATTTATGGAAATTGAATTATTTTTGAACTTGAACTCAAAACGTTGAAATTTAAATCCGGTAACAAGAATTGTTTAAATAATCGAAGTTGTGATTTTGAAGTATCATCGAAATATGATTTGAATTTCGAAAATTGATTTGCTTTAAAAGATTGGATTTCTATTCGAAATTTTAATATTGCTAAGTGAAAGTAATTTAAATTGATATTTCAAACGTTGGCTCGAAGTCGAATTATTTTAGAGGATTTGAACATTGAATTAAACATCGAAGTTAATTTTGATTTAAATGATTTAAATCGATAATCGAACTCGAAATTGATATAAATCGAAATGGTTTAAATTTGAGAATTGAGTTAAAATTTAAGCATTGAATTAGATAGTTGAAATTGAAATTTATTCAAGTCAAAATTGAAATTTGACATTTATTTAAGTTATAATTGTAATTAAAATCAATTAAAATTGAAATTAATTTGGAATTGAAATTGAAATTAAATAAAAACTGAAAGTAAATTAGGATTGAATTGAAATTTATTCAAGCTGGAATTGAAATTGAAATCAATTGGAACTGAAAGCGAAATTGAATTAATTCAAAATTCAAATCGATTTGAATTAAAATTGGAATCGTAGTAAAATTCGACTTGAAATTGGAATTAAATCGATTAAATCGAAATGGAAATGGAAATTGATTTGAATTGGAAAATTGGGAATTTAATCATTTTGGCTCGGAAACTATTTTCAAATAAATTATTTTGATATAAACGTTTAAAATCTATCTTCTTAAATATTCAAATTATTTTGATTTTCCAAGCTATTTACTATATAGACCATTTCAATACTCAAACTATTTTTTATTAAACTATTTTGACTATTTAAACTACTTTAGAAACTATTCAAATTATTTTCTAAAATTCCAACTGTTAGAAAAGTGGAATGTTTATATTTAAATCTTGGATTTAAATACGAAATGGGATAAAATGAAGTTATAACCTAAATTGGAGTTCAAAAAAAATTTGGAAGCGAAATTGAGATATTGGAGTGAAATGATATTTTCAAGTGAAAATGACGTATCGAACTGAATATGATTTTTGAGGTAAATATTAAATTTTGAAATGAAATTGATTTTGAAACGAATATGATATTTTGATATCCAGTACGAATTGTTTTCAAAATATAAAAGTACCAACCAGTGTGTAAAACAATGTTTGGTTGTTAAAGAGACCTGGACCTCTTGTTGGCATACTCTCTATCAATATTTAAACCACTTTAACAACTGTGTACATGGACGAGACTCTAGAACAAAGTGGTTGGTTTCAACGTCGTTTGCTATATTTGAAGAAAGAAAATGATGATGGATAACCTTGACACTTGTGTCATAATTAAAATGACTAAAAGAGGAGCCTATGTCTGGCCAATGAGATTAGTGAACTCTAGCAATGTTGATCCCTTGTATTACTATTATGATTTCGTACTCGATGGGTGCACCCTTTTGTTTGGAGTGATGGTCGCAGTTCGCTATGTATGAGTTACGACCAGCCAGAAAGGGTAAACCGATAGAATCCTACCTTGGGCATTGCCTCACGTGCCTTGTCATACCTTATACGAGCCCATTACGACGTTGGTTTAGTATTGTACATATAGGGGAATCACTGGCTACCAACATTACTGGTTGTGTTACAGGACCTGCATAGACTACATGTTATAAAAATGTGCTAAGGTGGATCAATTTAAAGTTTTAACTCTATTTTGATACTTATTTTACCTGATAGACGTTACCTATTATTGCGTATACTATTATATATGAATATTTTAACAGATCATTAGGAGATGGAAAATCCATTAACATCTCTTAAATTATTGCATGTACCTTATACATGGGATAAGAGATGTAAAATCCCGTAACATCTCTGACGCTGTTACACTCATATCTTGTGATATTGATTTGACTTACATAAGAATATTTTAGTCCTGACGCGGGTGTTTTGTTTTCTTTCATTACGCTTGGGTCCGTCCTGAGTTTAAGCATATTGAAGATTATTCTCTAGATGATGAAGACAAAGATTTGATATATTTTTTCTATTAATATTCCCTACATCATGTTGTTTTGCTACATTTTATTTTGTTTCTGTTGTATATATAGCACTGATAAATGTTGTATAATTATAAGCAAATGTATATTTGATTATTGTATTTTTTCATTCCACTGCGATATTTTGTGTTTGTTTTCTTCTTCTTTTCTTATTTCTTAGTTAACCCTAATGATTATCTATATTTCAGATTGTTTAAGTTAGATATATGTGGATTATTGTCGATTTAAACCTTCTGAAATGTGAGTCGTCACAAACTTCTCATTCTTCTTGAGCGGAGTGTCGATCAAACTGGTCCAAACTTATATAACTCATTAAACTTCCCCTCATACTCTGCAAAAGTCATATCCCCTCGCTTAAGGGTCCTAAAATGCCCTATATAACTGAGACTTCTTGGCTTCGGGAATCACTTAGCCATGAAAGCATACCTGAAAATACGGATTCAAGGTAAAGATAAAGTAAGAAGAGATAGAGTCCAAAGAGATAACCTAGAAAAAGACAACTAAACAATATCACCTAAAATTTTGTCAAGAGATATTAGCCTCGACAGTCTAAGCGGTAACTGACTCTCGCCAATCTTGAGTAGACTCCTGCAACTGCCAAGTAGCTAACTGACGCATCTGAGCATCAACGATCTCAAGTCCAGTGAAAATCCACTCTAAACTCTGAAGTCACTATTGAGCCCTAATAATACTTTCTACTCCAGTGAACTTGGTACCTCTAAGATGAGAGTACTCTTACAAGAGTGGTGAACCTAACTGGCTGAGCTAGTGGAACATGTGCAACAACTGGTGGTGTAGGGGAATTTCCACGACCCCTACCTCGAACATTCCTACGGCTATTCATTTGGTAAAGGCAAGGATGGATTTTAAAACAAAGGTAAAGTTCCAAAATTCAAAAGAAATCACAATCAAAGAGTATCCTAGCTAAGAATTTCAAGCTCGAACTAATATGATTTTATAGTTAATTCTACACATCCTAGGGTATTATACTCTATCTCTATTGAGTTTTTACTCTATAAGCTAAGTTTTTAGCTAAACTAAAGCTCTGATACCAAATGTACCGACCTGCCATTTCGAACCATTCAAATCGACAATAAACCACACATGTCTGACTTGAATTGCTCAAAACAACAGATTGTTATTTATATTTGGCAAAACATAGCATATACAGTAAATAAATCAATCATAGAATCATAGATATAGAGTAATACAGCAATATGCAGTGGAATAGATAAATAGTAGTTCATGAAGCTACTACAAAATAATCAAAGTCTAAAGCAAAATACAACATAAGTCCAAATACAAGGAAGTCTCTAATACATAAGCAAATGACAAGTATGAGCATAAATAACTGGAAATAATTGAAATAACTAAAATGCTGAATAGATAAAGACAGATCTCCAAGCAAAGCTCCAAGCTCCAAAGTTGAGTCTCAAATGCTGTGATACTCAGGCTGACCCGAACATAGAACAAAGCACAAAACACTCGAGTGAGGATTAACATTCTTATGTAAGTAAGTCAACTCAAGTGAAATGTCCAAGTGAAATGCAATATAACTTAGACGATGTTTGGGGTTCCATCCTTTGAGGATCCATGGAACTATCTACGTATATAATAGAGTATGCTACATAGATAATGTCTATCATAAAGTAAAATATTAAAATAGCATTAAAGCGTCATCAATATCCCCCTTAACACCTTTTTATATAAGCATCGTAGTCTATACAGTACCGTAATTCCTCCATAAACTGGAGGGCTATCAGAGGGCACTCCATAGTTACGATACAAATCAAACTTGTAGTAGGCACGATAAGGCAATTGACTAAGAACTCGAGGCAATGCCTAGGGTAGGATACTACCGTTTCGTAGAACTGGGTAGGTGGTAATGCATAGCAGCTACTGCCGCACACCTCGAGATACACTCCCATAATCAAAGGTGTGCATCAAACAAATCACAAAGTAATAGATATGGTTTCGAAGAAGCATGCTCGATTGGGGGAGCGAGCCCATTTGGCCTAGGCATAGCTCCTGCTTTAGTCATATCAAGCTGACTTAAAGGGGTCGGGGATGCGTTCATACCTCATATAGTAGCATTCGCCAAACCATCCTACTTCGTTCTGGATTCTCCACCACATGCATAGTAGTTAAAGTGGTTTTCGGTGTTGGCAAAGAGTGTGGCACTATCTGATCCCAGTCTCTTTAACAATAAAACACTTATTTCACACCGTGGTCATTTAATCAAATCACTTTTATAAACAGTTAAATAAAATCTCAAATTAAAAATTAAAAAAAAAATCAATAATTAAATATCTAAGTTCAGTTATATTTAATTCTAAAAATATTCACTTAATCATCTTTAATCAAAACCAAGTTATAAATCATATCCTTTAAAATTTCAAAATCAATAAGTTTCAATTTTTATTTAAATTCAATTCTTAAAAAAATTAAATTACTAATGACCTTTAATTTATCTTTCCAACCTTTATTTAAGTTATTACAAAAATCTATTTTCGTAATATTAACAAATTCTAAACAAATAATCTAAACATAATATATATATTTATCAAATTATGTTTTATTAAATTTTATCATATTAATTAGGACAAATTTTCAAAAGAGATCAATTTTCAAAACCATTTGCAGATATAGGCTAGTTTGAAACTAATTGCAGAAATAGGCTAGTTTTGGCCAGCTCAACGATGAGCTGGCCTTTTTAAAAAAATTATATATAACGGAGCGCATTTCAGAAATGCACCTCTTTATATTCGCGCTGGCGCATCTGCAAAATGCGCCAGTGCAAATCTTTGTTGTCCAAAACAGAAAGCAGCAATATACCCAACTCACTTTTATTACTCAAAACAAAACAGTCTAGTCCAAACTCCAATTCCGAACCTTTCTTCCATTCAGCTCAAAAATTGATCAATATCTACTTAAAATCTCCAAAATATACAAGGATTACTAGTCGGATTACTTCTATCAGCTACTTGGCATCAATTTGAAGGTAAAAACTCAAACCCTAGCTCAATTTTTGGGTATTTTCATATTCTAATTTTCACATGTCCATCCTTTCATTTTTATGCTTTATTATGTCATTAGTATTTGTGTAGTAATTGATTGTTCTAAAATTAATAATGTTTTCTTTTTTAGAAATATGTCGGATTTCATCCCAATAATTTGCTACTTTGATGGAAAATTGACTATAAAAGAAAACAATACACCGGTATATGTTGGTGGTAAACAAAAAGGTTCGAAGGTTAAAATCAGCTACTTCAAGGCATATAGAGCATTGCGTAAAGCACTGGAGAGAGTTTTTGGAGATTAGGAAACATCGTATGCTGAGTTACCACAATATTTAGCTACCATTAAAAAACATAATCCGGGAACAATTTTCAAAGTTGATGTCGAAAGAATCACCAATGATAAAGTTCTTTTTAAGAGTGCATTTTGGCATTCGGTGCATCTATTGATGGTTTTGCGCATTGTCGACCGTTGCTTTGCATTGATGGCACTCATCTGTACGGTAAATATCAAGGTACGTTGCTAGTCGCGACTGGAGTAGATGCAAATGATGGTATATTTCCTTTAGCATATGCAATCGTAGACTCTGAATCAAATGATAGTTGGGATTGGTTTCTTAGATGCATTTACTACCATATACATAGTGTTCGCAATAGGTGTTTAACCTTTATATCCGACCGAATGAAAGATATTCCGAGAGCATTAGATAATTGGCCACAAGAACACCATCACCGCTTTTGTGCTAGACATCTCAAAGCTAACTTTCAAGTTGCTGGATTTAGTCAAAAAAAATTAGTAGACTTGTTTTATTCATGTGCTAGTGCTACAGATCTGTTGAAAAATGGAAGGATCATCATCATCTTCTCAAGTTAGAGGTATAATCTTCAATTCAAAAGTATACACCTTTGTTTATCAATTTGGAATTTTATTTATCAATTTAGTTTTGCACCACCAAAATGAACATCAAAGCATTTACATCAAAGCAATTACATTCATTTACATCAATTTGTTTATATTTACATTCATTTACATCATTTGTTTACTTGAAATTTTTTTTCTTAAAGAGTTAGTACCCGGTCCCGTGAATGCAAGTGTTTTGTATCTTCATAATGAACATCGAAGTAATGATAGGAACTTGATGCAGGTATTTTTCAAGAAAACTAAAATTACCATTGAGTGTTTTTTATGCAAGTGTTTGTTTATGAACTTGATGCAAGTGTTTGTTTATGAATGTGTAGAGTGATGAGCCACTTGAGTGTCATGATCATTCAAGCAAATTAAAATTAATCAAGTCTAATACTCCTAGAGTTCAACTTGCATTACAAAGAGCGGGATTCAGAGAAATATCTAGATTGAGTTTTTTCAAAATAGATCATGCACTAATTACTTCATTGGTAGATAGATGGAGACCAGAGACTTCAACTTTCCATTTCCCTACCGGTGAAATTACCATCACATTAGCAGATGTTAGTTGTCTTCTAGGTGTTACAGTAGAAGGAAATCCTGTTACAATCAGACAGCTAAGTAATTACGAAGATATTTGTCAACAGTGTTTAGGTGTGGTTCCACCTCGGATTGAGATAAGAGGTGCAACAGTTAAGTTGACATGGCTTCGCGACATGTTTGCAGATGAGCCATCACCGGATGCTTCAGATGAAGAAACTGAATATCATGCGAGAGCTGTTATTCTACATTTGATATCTTGTCGTCTATTTCTCGATCATTCTAAAGGACGACTAAACCTTTTTTGGTTATTGTTTTTGCGAAATCTGGATGAGTGTGCACGATATTCTTGGGGCAGTGCTATATTGGTAACATTATATAATGAGTTAACAAATGCTGCACTCATGAAATCTAAATCGATAGCTGGTTTTCTCTCGCTTTTACAGGCACAATATGCATAGATATATTTTCTATAAACTCATATGTAATTCTAAAGTATTCAAATTTTTAATTTATTTCACAGCTTTGGGCATGGACACATCTTCCCATTGGTCGTCCAAATGTGACTTCATCCACGCAAATCGACAGAACATTGCCTTATAGTGCAAGGTAGTGAATTTCCAACTATGTTTACATGTGTGTATTTTTGTACTAATAAAACTCTACTTGTATAACTATATATATAGGTGGTTTGGTTCGAGGAGTTGGGTTGAGTCTCCAAAGCAGGTGGCCACTTACTATCGCGACCAGCTCGACGTGTTAACAGATGAAGCTGTTATATGGAATCCGTATACACAGGATGTGCTAGTCGATCTTCCGCGGATATGTCTAAGTGGGATGCATAGTTGGCTTTGTAAGACACCTATCATATGCATGTGAGATGTAGAAATGTATAATCCTGATCGAGTGATGGGACAGTTTGGTCTTCAGCAACACATACCTGATCCATGCGAACCAAAGCCGGATTTGGAGTTTGCTATCGTCCAATGGAACGATAGACATAACCGTATCGTAAACCAACAGCTTCCTATGATTCCTAGTTCGAGATACATGACTTGGTATTGGTCGATTACTCGAAGATTCATTGTTGCAGATTGGACTTCTCACGAACGAGCATACACCGCTCGTGCACCGCTTGAGCGAGATGTGGTAAATCTTCACATTATCGTGATATTCTTAGTTTGTTCGCTTGAATTATATTTCTAATTTTGAATAAAGTACTTCAACTTGTAGGTCGATGTACTAGAGACGGTAGGAGGGGTTAGCTGATATCGGACATGGTAGAGTACCCGAACGAGAAGTCCAACCATGATGTCTTGATTTGAAGAAACTTATTGACACGCTCCTTTTTAGAAATCGATTAACACGGCCAAGCTCTTCCGAACAAGCTTTGCGGATTAGAGAGCGGAGAACTAAAAGAAGGCAGGATACACACCAATCGCAACTTGCTGGACCTTCTCAACCCCCACCTACTCAAGACGATCCAACTCAACCATGAGCACTCCTATTTTTAGTTTACTATTAATTTGCTTTTGTAATCGAACTATAACTTCTGCTTTAATTCGAATGTAATCGGATTTTAATTATGTTATGCTGGAATTTATTTAATGGTAGTTTTATTTGTTGGCTTGCATATTGATAAACGTTTTCTATCATTTAAGATTGTCCAATTGAATTTCGATTTTGTGTATTTCAATTCGAATTGCTTAATATAGTTTGCTGTCCAGGTTTGGACAGGAAAGATTTGCACTGGCGCATTTTGCAGATGCGCCAGTGCAAATATAAATGGACTTATTTCCGAAATGCGCCCCGTTGTATTTTTTTTTTAAAAAGGCCAGCTCATCGCTGAGCTGGCCAAAACTAGCCTATTTCTGCAATTAGTTTCAAAACTAGCCTATTTCTGCAAATGGTTTTGAAAATTGGTCTCTTTTGAAAATTTGTCCTATTAATTATTATTAAATTAATTCCCATTTTATCAAATTTAGTTTATTTTATATTAAATTATTTTAATAGTTTAAAAATAATAAAGTTATAAGTTAAATCTTATAATTTAACTTAAAATTTTAAAATTTCTAAAACATATAATTTAGAAATCTAAATTTTTACACCTATGTTTAAATAAAATCTTTATTTAATATTTTAAAATCAATATTTATTAGAACATATATATTTTTTCCAAAATTTCGGAAATCATTTTTAAAAATAAACCAACGGTGTCAGTATATAGTTTTCTATCATATGGTCAAGTCATACGAATATTTGTCTTTTCAACCCGTAATAATTTAATATTTTACGGGTGTATGTCATTTCAACTTGCAATCCCAAGATTTCAAAATTTATAAAATGGCTCAGGTTTATCATTTCAACCCATCACGATTTGCCCTAGTCTATAAGATCACTCGGGTATGTATCATTTCAACCCACATTGATTTTCCTAACTAGTAGGGAACTTGCAGTGTGAGAACAATAGAATAATAGCATAAAATGACACAACATATCAATGACAAACATATATCATAATTAACAATTTAAATATAATATATATACTAACATGTTATAGGTGTCATATGTCAATTAACATATGTGAACAATTTTAAATAATAACATATCATACTCAACGATTTAATCACTAACAAAGTTCAAATTTGACAACATGTTTCAATCATCATTTCATGTGGAATAAATTTACTAACATACGGATTCGATGGTGAGTGATTGCTCACCTTTCGTGGCTATGAAAACAATGAGAATAAGATGCAAGTGGACATGGATAAGCATGGATCGAACAAGCGGGACTGTGACAAAGCTGAAGAATTGCTGTTTGTAATTTCTGCATAGCGGCGATTTAGACTGGACGAGAGAAAATAAGATCGTTGTGATAAATGCGAGGCTGGAGCTTGGTCGTGGGTTGTGCCCAGGGAAGAAATGGTTGCTGGTGGCAAGGCGTGTGGCTACGCTAGCAGTGGGAAGAAGCGGATGCGGCTGCTGTGTTCGGCTGGAGTAGAGAGGCGGGCTGGAGGGGTGCTATGGGTTGCGGCCAGGGAGGATGGACTGCTGCGTGGTCACTATTGGTGGAAGTAGGTGGTGGGAAAGGCGGAGCAATGCTGTAGAGTGGCTGTTACGGCATTCGGCAAAGGACAAGGTTGTGGTTGGTATTCAGTTGGCGCGGCAGTAGAGAAGGGGTGCTAGTGTGGCTGCTCGCTTAGTGAGGTTCCACGGTGAGAAAATGGAGCAATGCAGAGAAGACTGCTGTGGTGGTTTTCTTTCATCAAGGGTGGCTGTTGTGTGGAGCATTAGGTGTTGCGGCTAGGGAATGGCTTTCGAGTTGGATGGTGGATGATGTTGGAAGGTGGCGGAGCAAGGTGGAGGACAGGCGGAGGGGAGACTAGAGAGGGAAGCGGATGGCGGAGCACTAGGAGGTGTTTGGCAATGAAGAAGGAGACGAGCAGGCTTCTCTGATGTATATAAAAGTTTAAATAAAGCATGACAGAACGAAAGAGAGGAAGGGAAACAAAGAATGGTAGCGGAGGAAACGAACCAGTATATAAATCAAAACAGTGGGAATAGTAAAAGTCAAATATTGAATTCTGGGAATTTTAACGACTAATGTCCATTAGCTTCTATCGATGGACAACTGAAAGGACACAGAAAAGCTAAAAGAGTCAAAATAAGGAACCGATACGGCCAACCTTTTACTGATTTTGCCACGTACCGGACGACGAAATACACAAATAAATATACTACGGAGATCGGCGCGATGGGATAAACACAATGGTACACAGATACTAGCGACATAGCCTACCCATCAAAACTTCATTTTCGCTGCCAAAATACTATTAAACCGCTGAAAATAATTTAAACAGGGCTACAGAAGTACAAATTTGGTAAAGCGAATTAGAACATTTTACTCAGAAAATGTTCTACATTTTTCTTACATAAGAAAATTTAGGTTTCAAAATATTTTACTTCCATCAAATTTAACTGGTTAAAAATTAAGACATCTCACAACCGAACAAACCTACATATTTTCCAACGAAAAACCTCCACTTGCTATGTTAAAATAGACGTATTCCAAATATCAAATTTTCGTTGCAAAAATTTTATTGTTTATTTTCATGAATTTTTTTCTTAATTATATTATTTTAAATCATTAAATTTACGTATCATAGCGCCTATTCTCGTCATCACAAAATGCAGCAAGGACGACAAACTAAACTCAAGCAATCTAGAATGGAGGAGCGACGATCTCGACCTTCATCTAGGAGAAATGGTAAAGTGAGATGCATCTTTGAGTCAGCATCTTCAGGCGAATAACAACAGTGATTTTAGGAAGACAGAGCGGCGAAGTTTATTCAAGAAGAAGCAAAGATCGATTTAATTTTTTGTAATCGAAATGATTTGAGATCGAGATTGAAGAAGATGGACAATTTAATTTTTTTAAAGATTTTCCTCCAATCGAAATGATGAAGCCCGCGTCCTTAAAAATCGTAAAAAATAATATAAGCACCTCTCGGGCAAAAAAACGTGATATGTTTTTCCTTTAGCCTATTTTCCTATATATATACACACACATATATATATTTAGATATTAAAATATATATATGTAATATTATAATATTAAATTTGTTACTGTAATTCATATATATATATGTATATATGTAAAATATTTAAAAAAAAATATTATACATATACATATACATATACATATACATATACACATACATATACATATATATAGTGCAATGGTATATATAAATCATTATTATATTTTAACGTATAATATATATAGCTAGGATCTGCAATCCCCTTATTTACACTATCATAGCCCCTTGATTTCAACCTCATGTTTATATTTAAATAATTGGTCCATGTGACATGAGAGAGAAAAGCCAATTATTTAAATATAAACATGTGGTTGGTATCAGGGGACTATATGATGGTTTTAAATTAGGAGGCCTATGGATTCTAGCTAATATAAATTCCATAGTTTTTAATATTTACGTAAATAACATGTTTACGTAAATATGTATATATGGACCAACATTTAATACATAAATTTTCAAATTTTTTTGAAAACTGAAAATATAATATTTTTAAATTTAAAAAAAAATATGATATACATATTATAAATGTTAAAATATAATAAAATTTTTCAAAATGATTGAAAATTAATACAAATTAATTTTTTTATAAAATATATTAATAAGTTTAATAAAATATACTAATTAAAGAAGTTGATTAATAAATAAATATATACATGTATTGTATATTATGGAGATATGTTATGTTGTTTTAAAATGCTAAATTAACATAAGTATACATGTATGTACATAAATGAATTTCAAAATTAATATAAATTAAAATTAAAATTGTTTAATTAAATTAATTAATTAAAAGGTTATTTAATTAAATAATATATATATATAATATATGTGTTATACTATAAATGTTATAGTATATAATAAATATTTAATATAAATGTTATATTAAAAGAATATAAAATTAATTAAAATCAATTAAATAAGATTTAATTAATAAAAATTAAGTCAAAAATATTTAATTAAAATAATATTATACATAGAACTAATATATAAGTAATATGAAATATAAAACTTATTGTAACAACTCTCCCTTTAATGAGCCTAAATCTCAACAAAAATTGAAATCCAAGTTCGTTAGAGCATAGATCATTTGATTTGGTACCTGCAAATAATCATGAGCATTATCAGAGATCGATAAAAAATCTAAACTTACAATGAAAACAATAATATGATATAAATATATATTATGGCCACTACATTGGAATCAATGGAATTCCTTAGATATCAAATTACCACATCAGCACTGAGCACGAGGGATAAGAAGACTTCTCCAACGAATAATTACATCCAGCTTTAGTAACCTGCTTTTATAAATCTATCATGTGGGTTGTAATAAGGAGGAGGTCAGAACAACGTTCTGGTGACTGGAAAATCTGTATAGTGTCCATAACATAATTATTTACTAATTGGTTTCCATTTAATTGTTATGTCTACTATTTTAAGATTAGCCAAACCTAACCTAGTATTGCATGCAGGATTTATCTACCTACCCTTCCTAAGGTATGAAATACCGATTAAGCCTACCAACCACCTAATACTTTCAAATCCACTAGCCACTTGATACTTACAAATATGAAGCGAGATCCTACCATCCTCAAGTCCATCAACTACTTAATATTTTAAAAGAGAACAGGCAGATATTGGCCATTTAATACCTTATTTGAGCTAGACCCCATTATTTAAGACTTATCTCTAAGGTGGACTCTTAGCATCGTCAACGCTGGTCTATTGCTCCTAGCTATAGAGACTTCTGACCACTATTTAAGTCTTACCATGTGAGAGACTATACCCAAGCCCCTTAATAGCTTATTAATTAGGACTAGGCAAGCCACTTTTAACACCTACAGGTAGGCCTTTTCCATTTAATACCTAACCCTAAGGAAAGTTCCTTACTAGTACTATATAGCTGAAAATTGCTTGGAATCTTATTAGACTATTTAATACTTCTTTTATAGGAAAGGTGTGGACCCTAAAATCTATATATCACTTAAGACCCCAATCTCGAAACGAACCCTTCCCGAGATATCAACTATCACTCTTAATTATTACTTTGGAATCTCACTAGGTTATCTAATACTTCTTTTTAGGAGAGAGGCGGACCCTACAGCCACTTAATACCTCAAATCTGAAGCGAACTACTCTGGGGATAAACCACACTGCTCGTAATCACTAATTTGGACTATTTAATACTTTTTATTTAAGAAGAGATGGACCCTCAAACAACCACTTAATACTTCTAACCCTAAAGTAGATCCTATCTCTCGCAACTAGTCATAGTTCCTATGATTAATGATATCTCATATCAGTAATAAGTGCACATAACTACTGGTAGCCTCTGTGTGAAGAGCAGTCTTGCATCGTGTGACTCTACTGACCTTGCATCCCAATCTACTAAGTCCAATTAATTATCCTAATCTTATACAAGATTTAGGCCATATATCCTAGGTCTTAGTATTATTCCTAGGTTTACTGGTGGAGTTAGTTTACTGATCCTTTTTTATTTAAGGTAGTAAGATTTACCTTAAATACCTAATTAAGCATAAATCCCATTCTAATAATATATACATGTCAATTTGTTCATAATAATCCTAACGGAAATTTCCTACGACATATATGTATCATTACTAATTTCCATTTTATAACTATTCCATTTTTATCACCCCCATTAATCCGTTTACACCTATAATTGTAACTCGTAATTCATTCCTTATTTATTTGCCCATTAATTAGGGTTACTACATTCTATGCCATATTAATTACTTGTAATCCCTATTTCAATTCACATTTATTGCCCATTAATTGGGGTCATAATAGTTTATATCCTATTAATTATTGGAAACTCCTAATTTTATTGCTCGGTAATAGGAGTTACTACCTTCCAAATTTATCTCGTTCGCTTTCCATTCTATCTAATAATAATCTATCCTAAGCGAACCTTGCACATAAATAGATGCTATTTTTATTTATTAATGTAATTAATATGTATAAATTACCTACTCCTATCCAAAATATATTCTGTCATAAATATTTGACTAGAATATGCTTTACGTATTTAATTTGCTGGAATTAGATTCCATAGAAATATTTTCCGTTATAATTTCCATAAATTGGTTTTAAATAAAAGATAATAAAAGGAAAGATTGACTCTGTTTGAAATTACGAGGAATGAATAATTTCTTTTTCTTTGGAATAAACATTGTAACTATGGAGAATAAACCTGTACTTTGTACATCTCTTCCTTTTTAATTGCATATATTGCTTGTTAAATCAAATGTCGTCTTTTTTATGAAAAGTAGAGGATAAACCAATTTATAAAAATCAAACGATTGTTCTTCCTACAAATTAAACTATGGAAAATCTATAATTCAACATAAATAGGGCAATATTCTAAATTCTATCAATATTTTACACCATATATAGATCTGATAAAAATATACATCATTCTAAATTAAAAATCTTTAGGACTGATTTCTAGATCAAGGTGTATCAATATTTCAAATTAGATCTAAAATAAAAATATGTAGGCAATGGCTTTCTACACTAACTTGAGCCTAAAATTCATAAATAAGATATATTTATGCATAAAAATCAAACGTAGGCCAACAAAATAGATTCAAAATCATGAACATATATAAATTTCCTACCCACCTTTTAAAAGCGATCCAAATATCTAGATCTGAAGTAGAATCTTAGATTCATCCAAATCCTTTTTAATCTAAGAAATATGTAAAAAAAAAAAAGGTATATGCATATGTTAGAATTTTAAATCCGAGAAGAGATTGGAATTGTGAGAGAAAATAGATACAAATATATAGATATATAAATTACCTCGAATGCATGCAGTGTGATTAATTCCCTTCCTTTTTTTCTAATTTCTATTCCTCTCCATTTTGTATAAATATTTTATAAGTTGGAAGAATAGTGGAGAAGGGAAATGGCAGTGCTTCGCTACTAGCTCCAAAAAAATACGAGATTAAAGAAGAGGGTTATGCCTGAATTTTGTAAGCGCTACAATCAAACACAGTCATTAAATTCAAAATATTAAATCCGGGCCATTTAGGACAAGGCTAACCTTGGTCATCGATTGCCCAATCGGTCGACCTCTCCAAAGCACCAATCGACCGCTACATGTTGACCAGCCGCAATGGACTTGTCGACCAGTGGGTCTTAATAATTAGTACATAAGCATTAATATATTATACTCTAATTATTTTTGTTCCAAATTCGTTTTTCATTCGTAATTTCTTCATTTGGACTCCGACTGCAAAACTCCAAATATGAAAGTTGCTAAGAATTTTCCATTAACGCAATGATGCAAGTTTTACGGTCAAATTCCATCATTTTTACAAATTTCAAATTTGAAGCCTATTTAACTAACTAACTATGCCAGATTATGGGTGTTACGATTATATAATAATAAAACTTATATAATATAAACATATAATAAAAGGTGGAACATTAAGAAATCCTCAATGGACATAAGAAATAAATACATACATAAATATACGTATACCGTGATTTCAGTATGTCTAACACTTGAATACTGCGTGTAATTCATAAGATTATATTGTTTCATAAGTCGATATCACTCAATATTAAATATCAAACACTACAAGAAATTTCATTTTTGGCAGCGTTAGATCGCAACGTTTTAATACAAAATGTTGTTTGTTATATCTTAAAAAATAATTAAATATTAACAAAACACTGCCTTGGAAAATAATTTCACGCTGCTCTTTTTCCTTGTAGCGCGCCCTCACTCAAAATACGCAAATTTGTTTCCGTCTTAAACATCCTAATTACATTCCCACTTTTCCCCAATTCTTTTTCCCCCTCAAACATCAAATTACTTTCCCCAAAACTTGATGATCAACACAACACCTCATTTTCTTCTCCAGCGAACACTACTCCCCTCCCCTCTTCTTTGATCAGTGTCACCAGTCCGGTTCCTCCTTTTCACAGTTTGGGTCCTCCTTTTCGCAGCTTTCTCCTTTGGTACTG
The DNA here is from genome assembly GCA_030765085.1 of Allium cepa. Classification (NCBI taxonomy): domain Eukaryota; kingdom Viridiplantae; phylum Streptophyta; class Magnoliopsida; order Asparagales; family Amaryllidaceae; genus Allium; species Allium cepa. The sequence continues at coordinate 959,981,657 of CM060935.1, forward strand.
CATCCATTCTGTCCACGAAATCAAATTAACATTCCTTGTGAAGAATCCAAGATCTAGATAAATCACAAATTAAAGTTGCTTTTTATATTTCAGTTATTGTTTATGCCATTAGTTTGAATTTATTGTTCTAATTAAATTTATTGTTGTTTGTTTCATGTTTGCCCTTTAGTTTGAATTGCACTTTTATTGCCTTGTAATGTTAATTTTTTTCTTATGTGAATTGAAACTATGAACTGCACTTTGTTTTGATAATCTAAGTGCTATAGCTAGCTATCAGCTTCTTCCACTCATCTCTTACTCTCAAAGTGTAATTAATGGAGCCATCATAACCTAGCAAGCAAGGCAACACCAACAATACTGGTTAGAATCATTTTATGAATAGAAAAGGCTATGCAAAAGGAGGAGGAGTTTAGAAGGGCAAGGGCAAAATCATAACCTGCCAAGCGAGGTAGCACCAACAGTACTGGTCAGTATTGACTTTCTGATACAAGCATTACATTTTTACCACTTAAATTGGACACGGTTATGTCTCCAAAAGTAGCCTGTGCAGGAGATACTACATCAGATTTTACATTGGAACCATGAAATGTAGACGCCTTAAAATGAATAGTTCTTATTACAGAGGCAACATTTGTGGATCAAAATTGTGATATTGATCAAGCCCACGATATGGGTCACCTGCATTTATTCGAGGTATCTTGTTTTCAAGAAAAACAAATCGTTTACATATTATATTATGGTTAAAAATGTCGGTCTAGATTTTAGTATTTGCCTAAATTACAATTGTGGTCTTCAAGTGCTTAAAAAAGATATAGCATAGAAAGCAAAAAAAATTGTAGTATGTAGATATGATAATATAATAAAATACAGTATCCAGTTTCTAGTTTCAACCTCCTGCTTTGGATTGTTGACTTCAAATTAAGTCATGTATGGCTAGAATTGAACTCATTCAACTGGTTTATAATTGGCATGTTGTGTATTTCTTGGTGGCATGCTTAAAATATTTAATTACTCTGTACATGCTACTTTACTGCAGGTTGTGGCAAATAGTTTGTTATTACTTGGAGAAATTTAGGTAAGATAAAATACATGTGTATGCCACCCAATTCTATTTTTGTGGAAATTTTTAAAAAAAATCCATTGGATTATTATGAATTTAGATACATAGGCTTAGCATCTGTATTCGGCGTGTTCTGATATAGGCTATACTTAGAAACTCGTAGCATAATGCAACATTGATGAATCTGCTTCACTTTTGTTTAACTGAATAGCTGCATGAAATATTATATATGAAGATTAACGGCCTGAGTTTAAAATTTGCATTTATGTACGATTATTTTGATAAGGTTATTGGAATCACTGGACTGATATTAACGAAACTAGATGGCTTTGCTAGAGGAGGTTGTGTAGTATGTGTTGGTCTTTTACTTCATGCTGGTTATCGTTCATTGCATTCTAATTCTTATCATCTATTTATTATTTTTGAACCACATATTATTTAATTACAAGTTAGCGTGGTAGGAGAATTAGGTATCCCGGTAAAATTTATAGGAGCTAACGAAGGGACTGATGATTTGCAACCATTTGATGTAGAGATTTTTGTTAATGATATCTTCATGTTGTTATATTCTCCTTATATTTCTCAAATCCATGTCTACTAGAGTTCACCTATTTAAGCTAATATTTGAAGAAAGGATATGAGTCTATGACTTATGATATTGAAGATTAAATTAATGAACTGAAGAAATGTATCCATGTTTCATTTTTTTGATCAGCGGTCAACTGTTTGATTTTTCTGGAGGCTTGGGCAAATGTGAAAATGATGGCGGTTGTATCAGATCCAATAAAGAACCTTGGAGAGACCCAAATATAATGAAGGTATTCACAAACTTTCAGAAGAAAAATATCCGAGGTTGTGTACTCATGAAGTTTACAATGTTACTGGGTGAACTATATGGTGCACTGATTTGCTAGGCTGATATGCGGATACACATGGCTGACAGGGGGAGTGGCTGAAGATTGAAATGGGGTGAAAACTGGAGCAGGGCGTAGTGACTTGTTCTTAAACACATTGGCTATAGAAAGCTGACCAAAATGCAACGTGAAAGGAAGGACCAAGGTGCAGTAGTTTCACTTGCAGCAGTGGCATTGTTGCAATTTGACATGAAATAAACTGTAGTAGGACCGAAGGTGGTGCACTGTTGCAGTGGGTAGGAACTGAATGCATTGATGAGAGAAACATGCGGAGCTGTTGAAACATGTGGAGCATACATTATAGAGCAACCTAAGAAGGCAGGAAATGAAATGAATATAACCAAAGATGTATCACATGATGCATCGGCTAGGAGCTATAGAACCAAAAGTAGTACTTGTGCTGGAAGTTAGGACGGGCAGAGACCCAGTAGACTTCAACCGCGATAAGGAACATGTAGTTTAGATTATCTTCCTATGACCATTAATAATGCATGTTTATTTGTTTATTTAAGTAGTTTAAAGTTCAGATAATTTATATATAACAAAGCAAATAATTTATAAAAATTAACCAAGTTCGCTACCTTTTATAAAAATTAAACAAATTAAGTTATATAAAATTTAACTAGGTTGAATAAGTTTTATAAAAGCGAAGTAAATTTGTAAAAATTAATTAGTTTTAGAAAAATTAAGTAAGTTAAACGAGTTTTACAAAAATTAAACATATTAACTAAGTTTTATAAAAATTAAACAAATTTATAAAAATTAACTAAGTTGAATAAATTATATAAAAATTAACTAAACTTATAACAATTAACTAATTTAAATAAATTTTATAAAAATTATATAAGTTTAAAAAATTTAACTAAGTTTATTAACTAAGATAACTAAGTTATATAAATAATTAATGATTAAGTAAATTTACAAAAATTAATGAAGTTAAATAAGTTTTATAAAATTTAAATAAATTTACTTAAATTTATAAAATAATTAATTTTATGAAAGTAAATAAGTTTATTATAATAATAATAAATTATAAAATAATAACCAAGTCAATTAAATTTTATAAACTTTAACTAAATTTATGTTTGTTATTAACAAAGAGAATTCAATTAACATGATTTTCACTATGTCCTTTTGAAATTCTAAAAATACTCTCATCCATCGACGGAATCACATCATCGATTTGCAACCTTTACCACCGTCCTCTTCCTGACTACTCATCGGCGGAATTTACTACCAATTTGCCATCGATAACACCAACAAAACAATTTGAAATAAAAATGTTGTGACTACCAACCTTTACACTTACGACGCATGTCCATCCATTCATTTTATACTTTAAAGAGAAAGAGTACTAGCTTGCGGAGTTTAGAACAATGCTTGCATAGTGTGCTAGCACAATTAAATATCTACTGACTGGGAGAAAGCGGCCTAAAGATGTGTGAATGTCTACCATGATCTACCATGTAAATGATATGGCCTATGTATAGCATATATAAAAAAGATCTTCTGCAAGCTGGATGTGTAAGGAAAAGTACAGCAAAGAGCAAAAACATATTGAGTAGATGATAAGGCAAATACGCAAAAATACTTGATATTATTTGTAATGACATTCTTTGAAAATATTTGCAAGTAAACTTATTAATCATAGCCAAAATTGTTATATTATTAAATTCCAGCATACCATCTTGTAATACAAAGCTTTCAACAACTAAAATCGTACAGGCTCTTATTAGGGAATGGGTTTTGTAACGACCTGATTTTCCGACATCCGAAAATCGACATCAATACATCCACTGTATCAAATGCCAAACAATCGAATGTCGAAAAACTGAACCGATTGGGTTAAAGAAGAAGAAGATAGAAGAAGAAACAGAAACAATATCAGAATCTCACAATCGCAGCGGAATAATATATAATAGATAAATAACTAATCTTTAAAACAAAAGAACTATATTTGTTTATACATTACATTATCAGAGTCAAATACAACGCAAAAGCGGAAAAATATCATCATGTATGTGTGATACGTCTCGCCATCCAGCTTTTCTCCTGATCTCCACAGCATACTTTCCTAACTTAGCTCCAGAACTACTGATAACCTGACTCTAGACTGTCCGTGTGGAAAATTATGGACACCCAGAGTTTAGAAAGGGAAAAATAAACTTCGAGTCAGTCATGGGACTGGTGTGAGATCTAAAAACAGTTATATGTACAAAGAAACAAAAAGAAATCAGTTCATGCTTTTTGAAAATGAAACTACCATAAGGTCTCCCGACACACACACAATGCAATCGCACACATGGGGAAGGTTTCTCCTTATGATAGTCAAACATGCTTGATACGCGAGAATCCTTTTGATATTATTATTAGTGCATGGTGTGGAAAACATTTCGAAAGTATAATATTAATCGTAGCTAGCATATGTACCATTATAGTATGCCTACTATAACTACCATGTTAGATGGTAGGTTCTACAACTAAAACCGTACAGGACTTGTATTGAGTGATTGGATTTCCAAGAAATGGTCAAGGATAAGAAACTTCCTTTATCCGAAGAGTACGCCTCTGGAGGGACTCCAGGAGAACCTAACCGGATCTCTACCAATACAAGGTCCGGTTACCTCTGTAACTAGGTAACTAACTGTCACGAGTATGCCATCCCCCAGTCGTAACCGACCTTTACCAAGGCGCCTCAACAACCAGCAACCACATAAGTAAAATAATCTGGGCTGCATCCTTTCCTGTTTCGACTATTTTTGGGGTGTGATGTTCGATGAAGTCTTGTCCCACAAAGCTATGCTTTTCAAAAAAAATCCATGCTTCGATCAACCAATGATCAGCACTTACCATGCCACATTACCAAATTGGGAATATATCATTAGTAAACATCAACTACATAACCTCTGAGCTTGCACGTCTCAAAGAAGGGTGTTAAGCTAAAAGAATAAATTCTCCGCCACGGACAGAAATGTATTTGATAGAAACCAGATTTATATCCCAAAGTGCAATGTCAGACATACATCCATACAAGTCCATCCTGGGTCCGAATGGAACCGAAGGCACTTCTCCAATTAAGGAAAGAAGTCCTTGGAAATCCGAATATTCGCTAATCACGTCCGGACTCCCCATCACATAAGGTGATCTCTATACCGAAGCAACTCAGTGCAGAGACAATCGACATGTAATCCTTTCATTTTCAAAAATACCCGGTCTTCAACCACTGTCTTCTAATGTAATTCCATTTCGTCGTATCATATATTCGGAATGGGTTTTATGAATTAATGTCCTCCATCGGCTTGTCCGAATAATGAGCGCTTATTTTAAAACAAGTGGATATATTCAGATCTTAGATAAGTCACAACAAATTTCTATTTTTAATCTTTTAAATAAAAGATCCCCTTTAAGATTCGATGTGGTTTTCGGATAACCATTTGGAATCCGACCCCCGGTCGCATCGAAATTCAAATGCCATCTTAAAGGCTAATATTGATAGTCGATTATTTAACCATCAATTAACATCCATAAACAACCATCCGATTTAAATAATTTCTCAAATTAGTTATTTCAAAATATCTTCGCAAGATATAAATTTTCCTACACTTCAACCCCTTGAAAACAGTTTTCAAATCACTTTCCTCTCGCGGAATAAATTCCAAATATTGTTTATTTCCACTGAAAATTTGCCAAGTCCGAATACTTTAAAATAATTTAAATCACTTATCGAAAAATATATACTTGGCAACACTTAAAATAAAAACTATTTTAAACACTTATTTAAAATATTAGTTATAAAATTTTATACCAACATCTAATATAAAACTTAAGCCCAACTATTTTAACAAATAAAATTATTAGATAGAGTATAATTATTTAAATAACCTTCTTCTAAATCAAATACTAGTTAAATCTTTAGAATAATCACTTCTATAATTAGCTTAATAAATATTTACTTTAAAGATTTAAAAACAATTTAAGAAAATAATTTCTCCGAAAACATTCTTTTCAAAACCAACTTTAGAACTTTTAATTTATACTTAAAAGCTACTTTGAAAACATACTTGGCTTTCCAGGGAAATACACTTTCCATTTCAAAATAGTCCATTTAAATCAATTAATAAATCATTCTCGATTTATCTCAATTTATATCCCAAATTCATAAATTTTCTTTCCACACTTTTAAAAATAAACCACCATTTATTTTTAAAACAAATTCTCATTCCTTTATAAATTCTCATCGCGTATTTATACTTTCAAATATCCACTGATATCTTATTCCACTTTATAAATTCAGTTTATAAATTCCATACTCTCATCTTTCTTTCAAAACCCAGCTTCAAACACTAAATCGATTTCCAAAATTTACTCCATTTAAAAAAATTACTTCTTTACTTATCCAAATTTATTTCAAAACCCATTAATCCAATATTCACCTCTATATTTATGACTTAAATTCCATTTAATCAAAAAAACCGATTTCATACCCGGTTTCAAAATTCTCCCTTTATTTCTCCCAAACCATTTAAAATCCGAATTTTAAATAAATTCTTCAACTTTTAAACAATACTACTCAAGTTCTCAAAATCCATTTATTTCCATTTATTAAAAATCTTTTTCCACATACTTGGAATTTATTCAATAGGATTTCAAAAATCAACTTTTATCCTTTTTCAAATTCCTACTTTTAATTTATCCAATTCTCAAAAATAAATTTACTTAAAATTATTTACTTTAATTTCCTTCCAAAAATCCAATCTTCTATATTCTAGTATTTTAAAATACCAAAATATATTCGGCCAAACAATAGCCTTCAATAATTTTCAGTTACCAATATAATCAATCATAGATTATCAATAAATCATATCACAGCATATGAAATAAATTCAAACAATTTGAGGAATCCAGTTGGATCCCTCCAACCTGTTTCCCTCCATCCACAAATGTCAGCACAATATAAAATACCAATTCCACTTTGAGCTAGAATATCATGGTATATTGGTCATCCGCTATTATGCAGGGCGCACAGGGTCTCATCCGCTATATAATGCGGAAAATCGATCACTCCAATATATATATATACACACACACACTACTATATATAATATCACATCTATTCAAAAAATCAACCAATATTTTAAATTTAACTATTTAAATCAACTATATTCAGATGTGAGTGAGAAGATCTCACCTTTGCTTTTGTTTTGCAATCCATTTCCATTCCAGCTTGTTTTCGCAGTTTTAGACCTTGTACAACATTATATGATTTATTAATATATGAAATAATCTACAAATAATTTACCATTTAATAATTTAAATTGACCAAAAATTTAATTTAAATTAATCATTTGGTTTTTAAACTAATAATTTTATTTTAAATTAATTTTCAATTTAAAACCACACACATTGTATAAAATAATCTATAAAATTTCCAAAATCTAAATTTTATATAACTTTCTACTTCAAAATATTTAAAACTGCTGCCTTTATACATCGTATATATATTTTCCAGTTTAAAAAAACAGTATATAATTTCATTTAAAAATTATTCTCACTACAAAAATATTTCTGTTTAAACTTCATATAATTATTATCATTTAATTAACTACCAATTTAATTTTACAAATAACCATCTTAATAATTTATTTAAAATAAACACTTATTTAAATTAAAATAAAATCAAAATTATCTCACCTCGCTGCTCTCTGCCGACGAACCCAAATGCTCGTCCGAGCGCAACTTTCGATGCTACCATAACCCAGACCTTCATGCGCACGCGAACGTGACTCCACTACTTCAATCGCGGGCAGTTTGCCTTTGCCTTGCTGACCACGTGGCAGTATAGCGCGACAACCCTCATCGTGTCGTTGAACCAAAACCACAACCGCCTTCCACCCCAACGCCACTGTGCTCGAGCACGAAATCGAACGCTAGCTACCAACTTGAGATTCCGAGCAACAAGGTCTAATTGGATCGAATCGTCACCATTTATGATTTGAAATCGCGGCCATTAATTTCTGTTTTTTTTTTCGATTTGGTACTTGAATGAACTAGAGAGGATTTAATTTTCATTCGAATGTATTTGAACTGCTCGATTTGATTTTAGCATTGAATAGTGATTCAATTTCTTTTCTTGGCTAAATAATAAAATAAATAAGAGAAGAAGGGGGAACATCTGGCGTGTGATGAAGAAAACAGGAGACACGTTTCAATGTTAATGTGTTTTGAATTAAAAAGTTCCGATGTGAATCTTTGACTACTTCAACCATTTAATTTAATTTTAAATTCCAAATCGTCTCGAATTACGCAACTCGAAATCTCGATCTCCTATCGAGGCGTGCCGCCAGAGGTTTATTATGTTAAACCCCTATTCTGAACGCAATGGAAAAGGTCCAAGTTCTAACTCGATCGTATGGAGAAGATAGCTTTTTAGACCTTATTATTATACCAATTATTTTGATTTAAATTTCAGCGCGTTTACAAACCGTACGATCACACAACTCCAAATGCTACAAAAATTAAAATCCAATAATAATACACTATTACCGATCCAATGGAACTAGTTTCGTTGAATTCCAAGACTGTGCCTTGGAAGGCTATTTTTAAATATCGATTTAAATGATATGAAATTTAAAATTGAACAAAACATTTCCAAATTCAATTCTGAAGCTTCCAATATCTTCAGTATTATTAATAAAGATTTTATAAGACTTCAAATTATTTTTAACAAGCTCAAAACTGGAGATACAATATTTTTCCCCATTTCATATTGTTAAATTCAATAATTTAATTACCAAACAAACAATGATATTTGAAATTCAAGTTAAACTAACTTTCAAATTTTTAAAATCAATTACATATTTCAATTTCAAATATCCAGAAATTTCGGGTCGTCGCATTCTTCCCCTTTAAAAGAATTTCGTCCTCGAAATTACTGGTTAAGAAAAATAATCCAATACCGTTACTATCTTCTTAAAACCAAACAGTTTTAACAACTTCTCAAAACCCATCAGTTTCAACTTTGCAAAACAATTTTTATTAAAGACACTATCATTCTACTAGATTTCTAAACTCATTCATAACTTCCAAATAATATTATTTTCTCAACAATGCAAATTTAAATTTAAATCCAAATTTCTAAAATTTACTCCATTTAAAAAAAATTACTTCTTTACTTATCCAAATTTATTTCAAAACCCATTAATCCAATATTCACCTCTATATTTACGATTTAAATTCCATTTAAATCAAAAAACTAATTTCATACTTGATTTCAAAATTCTTCCTTTATTTCTTCCAAACCATTTAAATTCCGAATTTTAAATAAATTCTTCAACTTTTAAACAATACTACTCAAGTTCTCAAAATCCATTTAAAAAAAATTACTTCTTTACTTATCCAAATTTATTTCAAAACCCACTAATCCAATATTCACCTCTATATTTATGATTTAAATTCCATTTAAATCAAAAAAACCAATTTCATACTTGATTTCAAAATTCTTCCTTTATTTCTCCCAAACCATTTAAAATCCGAATTTTAAATAAATTCTTCAACTTTTAAACAATACTACTCAAGTTCTAAAAATCCATTTATTTCCATTTATTAAAAATCTTTTTCCCCATACTTGGAATTTATTCAATAGGATTTCAAAAATCAACTTTTATCCTTTTCCAAATTCCCACTTTTAATTTATCCAATTCTCTAAAATTAATTAACTTAAAATTCTTTACTTTAATTTCCTTCCAAAAATCCAATCTTTCATATTCTGGTATTATAAAATACCAAAATATATTCGGCCAAACCATAGCCTTCAATAATTTTCAATTAACGATATAATCAATCATAGATTATCAATAAATATATCACAGCATATGAAATAAATTCAAAGAATTTGAGGAATCCAGTTAGATCCCTCCAACCTATTTCCCTGCATCCATAGATGTTAGCACAATACAAAATACCAATTCCACTTCGAGGTTGAATATCATGGTATATGGGGTCATCCGCTATTATGCGGAGCGCATGTGGTCTCATCCGCTATATAATGCGGGAAATCAATCACTCTAATATATATATATATATATATATATATATATATAACTATATATAATATCACATCGATTCAAGCAATCAACCAACATTTTAAATTTTAACTATTAAATCAACTGTATTCAGATGTGAGTGAAAGATCTCACCTTTGCTTTTGTTTTACAATCCATTTCCATTCCAGCTTGTTTTCACAGTTTTAGACCTTGTACAACATTATATGATTTATTAATATCTAAAATAATCTACAAATAATTTACTATTTAATAATTTGAATTAACCAAAAAATTAATTTTAATTAATCATTTGGTTTTTAAACTAATAGTTTTATTTTAATTGATTTTCCCTTTAAAACCCCATACATTGTATAAAATAATCTATAAAATTTCCAAAATCTAAATTTTATATAACTTTCTAATTTAAAATATTTAAAACTGCTGCCTTCATAGATCTTGTATATTTTTCCACTTAAAAAAACAGTATATAATTTCATTTAAAAATTATTCTCAATATAAAAATATTTCTGTTTAAACTTCGTATAATTATTATCATTTAATTAACTGCCAATTTAATTTAACAAATAATCATCTTAATAATTCATTTACAATAAACAATTATTTAAATTAAAATAAAATCAAAATTATCTCACCTCGTTGCTCTCTATCGACGAACCCAAACGCTCCTCCGAGCGCGACTTTTGATGCTACCATAACCCAGACCTTCATGCGCACGCAAACGCGACTAAACTACTTCAATCGCGAGTAGGTTTCCTTCGCCTTGATGACCACGCGACAATATAGCGCGACAACCCTCACGTGTCGTCGAACTTAAACCACAGTCGTCTTCCACCCCTTCAACGACACTGTGCTCGAGCATGAAATCGAACGCTAGCTACCAACTCGAGATTTCGAGCGACAAGGTCTAATTAGATCAGATCATCACCATTTATAAATTGAAAAATCGCGGCCATTAATTTCTCTTTTTTTCGATTTGTTACTTGAATGAACTGGAGAGGATTTAATTTCCATTCGAATGTATTTGAACTGCTCGATTTTATTTTAGCATTGAACAGTGATTTAATTTCTTTTCTCAGCTAAATAATAAATAAATAAAAGAAGAAGGGGAACATCTGGCACGTGATGAAGAAAACAGGAGACACGTTTCAATGTTAACGTGTTTTGAATTAAAAAGTTCTGATGTGAATCTTTAACCAGTCAAACCATTAAATTTAATTTTAAATTTCAAATCGTCTCGAATTACGCAACTCGAAATCTCGATCTCCTATCGAGGCGTGCCTCCAGGCGTTTATAATATTAAACCCCTATTCCGAACGCAATGGAAAAGGTTCCAAGGCCTAGCTCGATCGTATGGAGAAGATAGCTTTTGGACCTTATTATTATACTGAATTTTTTTATTTAAATTTCAGCGCGTTTATAAACCGTAGGATCACACGACAACTTCGAATGCTACGAAAATTAAAATCCGATAATAATATACTATTACGGATCCAATAGAACTGGTTTCGTTGAATTTCGAGACTGTACCTCGGAAGGCTATTTTTAAATATCGATTTAAACGATATAAAATTCAAAACTGAGCAAAGCACTTCCAAATTCAATGCTGAAGCTTCCATTATCTTCAGTATTATTAATATAGATTTACAAGACTTTAAATTATTTTTAACAAGCTCAAAACTGAAGATACAATATTTTTCCCAATTTCATATTATTAAATTCAATAATTTAATTACCAAACAAACAATGATATTTGAAATTCAAGTTAAACTAACTTTCAAAATTTTAAAATCAACTAAATATTTCAATTTCAAATATCCAAAAATTTCGAGTCGTCACGGGTTTCCATACAAATGATAAGGTAAAGAGACTACGTTCTGACAATACATTTCTAGAGGAATATACTGAGGCCCAACTGGTGGTCCTCTATTAACACAAGACAGGCCTACCTCTTCCTAGATAGTATCGAATATGTCATCACTCCGTTCATTACCGACCTATTCCAGACATCTTTTAGCATGCACCACAATAATTTAATCCCGAACTTCATAACGGGTAGAAATATATCTAGAAGAGGATGATCACACTCTAATGGTTGCGAACCACATAGCCTTGCTGCATTTACCCTATTTCAGCCATTTTCGGGTGTGAGACCCGAGGTAAAGATTGCTTTTCATATAGCACATCATCTTCCTTCGAATGATACATTGCCATTCCACGGTCATATAACTAATCTTTAAAAACATATAACTTCCGAGCTTATACATCCCAGGAAAGGGTGTTAAGCTAAGAGAAGTTGCCTTCTCCACCACCAAACAGGTGATAAGTTCATAGAGATCACTTATGTAACTAGAAATGCAACATCAGCATTCATCAATACAAGTTGTCTAGGAAAAGGACAAACCGAAGACACTCTCCTACCACATCTTATCGAGAGTATCCATAGGATTAGTAGCGATTAGTCTTTGCATTGGATATTTAATAATGAAGAGACTACCACTACTATATGTATATTGAGAGTTTATCCCCAGAAAAGTGCTTATTTTAGTTGTATAGATCAAAACGACTTTTTATTATTTGAAATTCATTTTTTTAATTTCTCAGGTCACTTTTAAAACATTTATAAGATTTATTTCACATTTTTTAAACAATTTTAAAACATCATTTCCACAAAAAAAAATCCAATTTTGAATTCCTAACTGCAAAACATCCAATTTTTCCAAAAATTGTTTTGCTCATATCTCAAAATCCACTTATTGAAATACTGATTTTCTTTCTTTGTTGGAAAAATATGGATATAATAGTTAGGAAAATTATTATATCAAATAATTCTAAGCTATATTCGATCGTTTACATTCATTTGACTTTCATGGCGTGAAATCACGAACTAACGTTACGCGATGCACCAATTTTTGACTAAATTTTCAATTCCTTTTCAAACTTCACCAAAACAGTTTTAAATGTTTACAAAAAATTTCAAACTCATTTAAAACCATTTTTAAAGAGGTTTTTCATTCCATACACACCATTTCATTAATTCAAAGAAATTGATTTCCTTTGTGCCTTATCGATGCGTATCTCCGTGACTTGCATATATTTTCAACATTCATATGAAAAAATCCAATCTTGATGATAAAGCATATGAAAATTCCATTGCAAATACCATATCATCATCCAAAATATAATATAATAGTTTAGGAGTTCTAACCTTGAGTTTTCAATGAATAATTTAAAATTTGATATAGCTCCGCTACTCGGTTTTCGAAGCTTACTATTCTTCAGATTTTAGCTCCTAGATGCCTCAAAAAAGAATTAAGATGGCTTGGGGTGCATGGCCTAGGGTGGAGCAAAGAAGTGCTTGGCCTAATGATGAAGTGGGGTGGAGATTTGAAGAACAAGGAGAAAGGTGGAGTTTTGGGCTTGTTTTGAGTTGTTTAACTATATATAACTATATATTAAAATTTAAAATCATTTTGAAATAAATTTTGACATTATTTATCTTAGGATGGAAGCCATTAAAGAAGAAGACAAAGCTTAGAAATATGAGAAGAAGATGAATGAAAATGAAGAGAAGAGGGTATGTATCTATAGGAAATGAAGATTGTAAAAGTATACACGCATACATCATCATCTTCATCATCATTTCAAGGTTTCTCCAACACACCTTCCCAACTCCAAGGCATGGCAAAAGCCTCCCCCATGTGTCCATCACTTCCTTCTTCTCATGTATTCATATGTTGACTTATACCTGCTTAAGGAGTAAGAAATCTTAAAATATGTTATATATTATACATTATACTTTTATACTTAATTATTTTTTTATATATATGTTTATGTGTATGTTTCATGTATGCACATACATGTGTATGTGTATATTACACATTCGTACAACGTTGCACAACTCCCACACGTTGTATCGTTACAAATCCCATTTCTAATTTTCGGCCATGTTTTCTCTTTTAAATTAATATACATATTTTTGTAAAAATTTTGAGAATAAATTATCTTTTCATTTTTAGCAAATAAAAATGATCACATTTTATTTATAAAATCATATAAATTAATATAAATTATTATTTAATTTTTTTTGTTATATTGATAAGGCTAAACGATTATTTATTTAAAGTGATATATTTATGGGTCGCTACGGAATCCCCTCCTTAAAATAATTTCGTCATCGAAATTAAGTTAAGAAGGAAATAGCTCAAAAGGAAATATATTCGATATAATAAATATATATAAAAACAAGGATAAGTGACTAACACCACTTGCAGTGAGTACACTACAATGACATGATTTACACAGTTCATTCTTCCATCCTAAATTCGGGATAAGTGTTTTTCATTCTATCCTCCATTTCCTAAGTGCAGTCCTTGGCATCTCCACTCCATTGAACTTTGAGTAACCTTACTACCTTACTCCTTAATCTTTTCTCATCATGATCAATGAATCGAACAGGCTGTCTAATAACTTCCAAATTCAATTCCACCTCTAAGTCTTCTTGTGCAGTTGTTTCTATAATTTGCTCTGGGTCATGCACATGTTTTCTTAAATGAGATACATGAAAAACATTGTGCACTCCTACCAACTTTCTGGTAATTGCACTCGATAAGCTAATAGGCCGATTCGTTTAAGACTAGGAAATGGTCCAACATATCAAGGTGCTAACTTCCCAGCTCTTCCAAATCTCACCACCTCTCATTTGGGAGACTTTCAAAAAGATTGAATCTCCAACTAAGAATTCTAGATTTATACGCCTTTGGTCTGCATAACTTTTCTATCTACTCTGAACTTCCTTTAGCTTCTTTCTAATCATATCGACCTTCTCCGAAGCTTCTCATATCACATCAGGACTAAGTACTAATCGATCTCCGGTTTCGATCCAACATGCCAATGACCTGCACAAACGACCATATAGAGCCTCATACGGTTCCATGCCGATACTAGATTGATAACTGTTGTTATAAGAGAACTCTACTAAATGCAAATTATTTTCGTAGGAGAATCCAAATTCTAGTTTACATGCTTTGAGAAGATCTTCTAAAATGCGGTTAACTCTCTTTATCTATCCATCAGTTTGAGGGTAATAGGCAGTGCTTATATTCAACCTTGCTACCAATGCAGTCTGTAATGCTTCCCAAAAACTAAATAGTAAAGATTGGATCCCGATCGCTTGCTATACTACTTCGAACTCCATGCAACCGTACAATTTCCTACATATATATCTCGACAAGGCTTGCGGTGGTCCATGTTGGCTTAACCGGAATGAAATGTGCACTTTTAGTTAACAATGATAACCCAAATGCCTTCATTCCCTTTCCTCATTCGAGGTAAGCCATCAATGAAATCCATTGATATTTGATCCCACTTCCAAGTTGGAATATCCAAAGGTTGTAGAAATCCTGCAATTTTTTGCTTGTCGCTCTTAACTTGTTGCCAATTGACGCAATCGCTAACATAAATGGCTAAGTCCCTTTTCATACTTTTCCACCAAAATGTGCACTTCCGGATGAATATTATGTTTGGTTTTGTGGCATTCAACTAATAACTCTTGCCTAAGATTTTCCTTATCTGGAACACAAATTCACCTATTCAACTATAATACTCCACTTATATCTACCTCAAAGCTTGAATTTTTCCCTTGGCATACATTCTTATAAATTTTTCTTAAGTACCCATCTTCCTTTTGTTGACTGGAAATTCTCTCCATAAGAGTTGGAGTTACTACCAAATAATAAATAACAACATACTTTCTACTCAATGCATCTGCTATTATGTTGGATTTTCCGGGTGCATATAACATATCCGGATCATAAGATGCGAGAACTTCCAACTAACGTTGTTGCATAATGTTAAAATCTTTCCGAGTGAAAAGATACTTTAAAGAATTATGATCTGTAAAGAGATCAAACTTTTCACCTAATTAAAAGAGGGAATTTTATTTACTAAGGTCAATTCGAGTTTTAATTGAAACAAGCTATGAAAACTCTTACCCGGCAAACAGTGCCTCTATAATTTTAATGCGAACACTATGGCTAATAATTCTAAGTCTTGCGTTGCATATATAATTCTTCTCATGAGTCATTATTTGTCTACTTGCATAAGCAATCACCCTCTCGTCCTGTATCAAAACAGCACCAACTCCTTCTCCACAAGCGTCTGTATAAATGGTTAATCCACTATTTTCATTCATAATTGCTAGTACTGGAGTGGTTGTTACCTCTTTTTAAGTTCCTAGAATGTTGCTTCACATTTAAGAGTCCGGATAAATTTAGCATCTTTCATGGTCAACTTCGTTTGGTGGTAGGCATTCTTTGAGAAGTCTTGAATGAATCTTCCATAATATCCTACCAGCCTAAGAAGCTACGAATCTCTTTAGGAGTTTGTGGCTGCTTCTGATTTAGAACGTTTATAACCTTTACATGTTCTACTAAAATCCATCCCTTGACACTATATCTACAAGGAATCTTACCTCCTTTTCCCAGAAATAACATTTCGAGAATTTGGCTTTAAGCACATTATTTCTTAATATCTCCAATACAATTTCCAGATGCCTTTCGTGTTCTTCTTCTGCCTTAGAATAGGTAAGAATATCATCGATAAAGTCTTACACGAATTTATTGAGTACATCTCTAAATACTCTATTCATCAGGTTTACAAAGTAAGCAGGTGCATTGGTTAGCCCAAAAGGCATAACCAACCACTCAAAGAAAGTATTTGGACCTTTAAATGTAGTTAGATGGATGCACTCTTCTACGATTCTCAGCTAATGGAATCCTATAGCTAGATCCATTTTCAAGAATACCCGAGCATCATGTAACTGATCAAACAAATCATTTATTCAAGGTAGAAGATACTTGTTCTGAATCGTTTTTTATTCAAATTCGATAATCTACGCACAACCTTAGAGATCCATCCGACTTGGCAACAAAAACTACTACCGGTCCCCAACTAGAACGACTTGGTCTTATCGACCCTTTCTTTAATAGCTCTTGAGTTTATTTATTTAACTCTTCCCTCTCATTCATCCTTTGCGAATACTCGTGTCTTACTACTTGAATTTAGTAAGAAATTATTAGAATACGAAAACAAAATTATCTTTGGGAATAACTATATAGCACAAGTTGATTTTATTCAGATAAGGATTCTGAATGTGCATTCTCAAAGATTAAACTCATTCTAAGGTATTGTTAATCCTATCTCTAATGAGTTATACCCCTACCATAGCCAAGGTTCTCGCTTAACCTTAAGCTCTGATACCAAATGTGAAGACCCGATCTCCTCGAATCTCAAAAATTGACATGAATACATCCACAGTATTCATGTGCCGTAATCCAAGTGCCAGGGAGGCAGGATTTTAGTGGTAAAGTAAAGTAAAAGATATAAATACAAATTCTCACATTACGTTAAAATAAATAAATAGTACATACAACCACCCTCACTAGGGTACATCAGAGTTTTTGTATGAACTAACCCAGCCAGGAACAGTCATAACTACCTGCTCCAACGCTTGCCGGATTAACTAACTTAGACACAGTGGAAAAATAAGAATAAATAGACAGATTGGCATCCACGTCGGGTGCTCTAGATCCAAAGATCTCTTCAGCATGCTCTTTCCCAAAATACTCCAAACAGAATCTTGACTACTTGGCTGCCCGGAAAAATAGGGCGCCTAGAGTTTAAAGGGTAACCAAAATAAACTCTGGGTCAGTCATGGGACTGGTGTAAGAACTCAAAATACTTCATTTGAAAACAAAATGTTATCTCATAAGATCACGCCACACATAAACACGGAACGGGTTTTTACCTTATGATAACCAAACATTCTTACGTAAAAATACTTGATATTATTTGTAATGACATTCTTTGAAAATATTTGTAAGTAAATTTATTAATCTTAGCCAAAATTGTTATATTATTAAATTCCAGCGTACCACCTTGTAATACAAAGCTTTCAACATTTAAAATCGTACAGGCTCTTAGTGGAGAATAGGTTTCCATACAAATGATAAGGTAAAGAGACTACGTTCCGACAATACATTTCTAGAGGAACGTATTGAGGCCCAACTAATGGTCCTCTACCAACACAAGACCGGCCTACCTCTTCCTAGGTATACCGAAAATGTCATCACCTCGATCATTACCCACTTATTCGAGACATATTTTACCATACACCATAATAATTTAATCTTGAACTTCATAGTGGGTAGAAATATATCTAGAAGAGGATGATCATACCCTAATGGTTGCGAAACACATAGCCTTGCTGCATTTACCCTGTATCGGCTATTTTCGGATGTGAGACCCGAGGTAAAGATTACCTTTCATATAGCATATCATCTTCCTCCGAATGATACACTACCATTCCATGGTCATATAACTGATCTTTACAAACACATAACTCTTGAGCTCATACGTCCCAGGAAAGGGTGTTAAGCTAAGAGAAGTTGCCTTCTCCACCACCAAACATGTGATAAGTTCACAGAGATAACTTATGTAACTAGAAATGCAACATCAGACATTCATCAATATAAGTTAGTCTAGGAAAAGGACAAACTGAAGACGCTCTCCTACCACATCCTATCGGGAGTACCCGTAGGATTAGTAGCGATTAGTCCTTGCATTGGATATTTAATAACGAGGAGACTACCGCTATTATATGTATATTGAGAGTTTATCCCCAAATGATCAACAAGAAATCCTTCATTATGAAAATCCTAAATATCATATCCATGTCATCACTTCGAATACGTGAATTGGTTCGAAGTAGTCTTCGAATAGAAATCATCCAAATCCGACTCCGATTCCTTCGAAACAATCATCGATTAAAAGATGCTACGAGAATAGGGAATCATTCTTTATTTGATTTAGTTCTTTTTATCCAAATCCCTTTTGGATATATATATATATATATATATATGTCTTAAAACATTCTTTTCGGTATACACGGAATCGTTAAACCTCTCTAATCACTACTTCTGATTTCTTAAAACCTTTTTACACTTAACTCATTTTTGACATTTCGATCTTATCTATCCCTCGTCCAAGGAAGAGGCCAGGTGAGCCAGGGCACTGGTTGCTTCTAAACATCTCCTTATTTTAAGCACCTCACATCCAGTCATCTCATCGGCTTTTAGAGCCAAGATTTTGAACCACCTAATTTGTGATAGCTTTACTTTAAATCGTTTATTTAGATTATTTTTAATAAACTTTAAAACTTCCAATTAATCATTAAAACACTTAAGTATTTCTTTTAAAACATTTATAAAGATTTGGAAAAAGATTGTTAGGTTTAAAGCTATATTTTAAAAGTTATTAAAAATGCTTGAAAATTCATTTTTTTTGTTTGTCAAATCGCTTTTAAAACATTTATAAGATTTATTCCACATTTTTTAAACAATTTAAAAATATCATTTCCAAAGAAATTCAATTTTGGATTACGAACTGCAGAGCCACAATTTTTCCAAAACTTGTTTTACTCATATCTCAAAATCTACATATCAAAATTTTGATTTCATTCTTCTTGGAATACTATGGATATAACAGTTTGAAAAAAATTTATCTTGAAGAATTTCAAGCTATATTCCATCTTTTACATTCATTTGACTTTTACGGCGCGAAGTACCCTTACGCGATGCGCCAATTTTTGACTAAATTTTAAACTCTTATTCAAACTTTACCAAAATACTTTTAAATGTTTGTAAAGCATTTTAACTCTTAAACCATTTTTAAAGAGGTTTAACATTCCATACATACTGTTTCATTAATTCAAATAAAATGATTTCCTTTGTGCTTATCGACATGTATTTCCGTGACTACATATATTTTCAACATTCATCTGAAAGAATCCAAACTTGATGATCAAAGAATGTTAAACATCCATTGCAAACATCATATCATCATCCAAAATATAATATAATAGTTTAGGAGTTCTCACCTTGAGTTTTCAACAATTAATAAAAAATTCGCTATAGCCCGCTACTCGGTTTCCAAGCTCACCATTCTTCAGATTTTAGCTCCTAAATGCCTTGACCAAGACTTGAGATGGCTTGGAATGCATGGTCTAGGGTGGAACAAAGAAGTTCTTAGTCCAACGATGAAGTGGGATGGAGATTTGAAGAACAAGGAGGAAAGGTGGAGTTTTAGGCTTGTTTTGAGGTGTTTAACTATATATAACTATATATTAAAATATGAATTCTTTTTGAAATAAATTTTGACATTATTTCTCTCAGGATGGAAGCCATTAAAGAGGAAGACAAAGCTTAGAAAGATGAAGAAGAAGATGAATGAAAATGAACAGAAGAGGGTAAGGTATTTATAGGAAAACAAGAGTGTAAGAGTATCCATGCATACATCATCATCTTCATCACCATTTCAAAGCTTCTCCAGAACACCTTCCCCCTCTAAGGCACGGCAAAAACCTCCCTCTATATGCCCATCACTTCCATCTTCTCCTGTATACATATGTTGACTTGTACGTGCCTAAGGAGTAAGAAATCTTAAAATATATTAAATATTTTATATTATACTTTTATACTTAAATTGTTTTTGTACATCTATGTTTATGTATTATTTCATGATGCAACACAAGATGAAGAACGTATGGATCTGCGGCCTAACTCCAACGAGTTAGTGAATACACGGCCTAAAAGTGGAGTTTGGGGTCATCTGCGACTTAAGGAATCAAGAGACAAGACGACACGACCTCACCAAACTTTAAGTCGTTCGGTGTTGAGAGTTTTATGTCGGCCACAACCTAACCAAGCTTTAAGTCGTTCGGTGTTGAGAATTTTAGGTCGGCCACGACCTAACAGGTCTGAAGAAGAGGAGCTACGACCTAACAAGCTGAAACCATGGGATGAGTCATTGGAACGACCTATGCTAAGTCGCTGAAGGTTTTACATCACGATGCTTTCTTAAGTCGCCTCCAGATAAGTCGCTGCCGAAGTTATCTTCAGTAGGTCGATCATGACCTAAGTAGAGCCGCTTTTGTACTGAGTCATTAGGTCGCCTACGACCTAAGTGATGAGTCTGTATTTCTTTAAGTCGTGTTGAATTTTAGGTCGTCACCGACCTATGTGTTGTGTTGTAATATTGCATTTGTTAAGTCATTATGTCGCTGGAGCTTGTTATGTCCTTAACTCGTATGTGATAAGTCGTAGGTTGGCATGTAGATAAGTCGGCCGAATGGGTGCTGTGTTGTAATTCGTTGAGTCGTTAGACTTAAGTCGTAAGTCGTGTCATTTGTTGTACTGTGTTGTACTTGGGTCTAAGTCGCTATGAGGGTAACTCGAGTCAGTTAGGTCGGCAACGACTTAAGAGGAGTTAAGTCGGCAACGACTTAAGGGTCAGATTGTGAAATGCTATAAATAGGGAGTGTGTTGTACATTTCAGTGGTTGTTGATTTTTGAATAAAATTCTTGTTTGATTGCTGTGTGCTTTCATCTTAAATTGGTAGTTGAGTGTAACCTCCTATCTCCACTTTCGGTTAATCGAGTGCGCTCGATTCAACGATTGTTGAAGCCAATTCACGGTATCAAGTGCACTTGATCAACGTTTGAAGAATTGTAGATCTTCTTTCATGGTATCGTGCGCGATCAACGTGTCAAAGATAGCTAGAATTAGGTATCTTTGTGATCAACGAATTTGGGCATTTCAGTATCTTCAATCCACCGTTTGCTATTTTCATCGATCTATATCGTTTTGTTAATTATCCGCTGCGCCAGTTTGGTATCAGAGCTAGACTTAGCCAATCATAGCTAAGCCGAGTCTTGGAGCCAAGGAGTTTGAAGATTGGTGTTCATCTTGTTCATCTTGAAGTTGCAACAAGTTAGAAGCTTTCGATCCATTTCATTTTGGATCAAAGTTGGAAAGGTGTTTGAATTTGAGCCGAGTTGGGTAGAGTCATGCATCACTTGTTTAAGCCGAGAGTTTGAAGAGTAGGCCGTGTATACTTGTGAAAAGTAGCCGAGCCTAGGTGAAGTTTGTTTTGAAGTTTGATTTGTAGAAGATTTGTGAAGTTTTGAAGCGTTTGTGATTGTGAAATCATGCCGCCAAGAAGAGCTAATCGTCATCAAAATGTTGAAGCGTTGTATCGAAGAGAAGAAGCCGAGAAAATGGAACAACGTATCAATGAGAAATTTGATGAAGGCATTGGAAAGTTAGAGAAGCTGATGAATGATATGAATCAAACTCAAAGGAGGAGATCACCAGTCTCGAACCATGGAGGAAACCGAGTTTCGCCATCGGTTACGGAAGCGAGAAGGGTATCACCGTAATCTTGCCGAGAAAGAAGAGAATCTTCAGTTTCATTGAGAAGAGAACATTATGAGCATAAAAGTGAAGGGAGAAGGATTCCACGGGAGTATGAATATGACCCATATCGTGATGTTGAAAGACTAAGTAGAAGGGATATGCGTGATCATAGAGATGTGGGAGGTCGAGATCGTTATCGAAGTACGTCTGTTTTTGATGAAGATGGTAATAGATGTAGTGTTCATTATCGAGATCGCGACCAAGTACTAAATGCATATCAGGATGTTGAAGATGATCGTCGATGGGAATCGGGGATGAAGATGGAAATTCCTGAATTCAAAGGTGGAATGGTAGCAGAAGAATTTCTTGATTGATTGTCCAATGTGGAAGAGATTTTTGACTTTAAGGGGATTCCCGAGCATAGGAGGGTGAAGTTGGTTGCTACTAGGTTGAGGGGAAGAGCTTTAGCATGGTGGAAGCAAACCAAACTTACAAGGGAGAGAATGGGAAAGTCAAAGATTGAATCTTGGAATAAGATGAAGAAGTTGTTGAGAGATACATTTTTACCTTACAACTATCAATCACTCATGTATTAGAGGTTGCAGAATCTGAGGCAAGGGACGAAGACTGTTAATGATTATGTTGATGAATTTTATCAACTGATTGCTCGAAATGATATTATGGAGACAGAGGAACAGCTGACTACTAGATTTGTTAGAGGATTGAGAATGCAGATCCAGGATATGGTGAATATGTTCGATCCAAGATCTGTGGCGGAAGCACATCAGAAAGCGTTGGCTTGGGAGAAGAAGGGAAGGCATGGAGGTGGTGTGTTTACTAATTCCAATAATCCAGTGAAGGGTGTCAGTGGAAGTTCTAATATGTCTAAACCTATCAGTAAACCAGTGGTGAAGGAGGCTGAGAAGGCGAAGGTTAACAGTGGTTTCAAATGTTATAATTGCCAGGAGTTGGGTCACAAAAGCAATGAATGTCCAAAGCCAAAGAAGAGAACCATGGTTGCAGAAGTTGAGAAGGCTGATGATGGAGAGGCAAAATGTACTAATTCATTACCAGTTGAGGAGGAAGACTTATTGTCGGGAGATGAAGGATATAATCTAATGATGAGGAGAAGTTGCTTGACACCGAAGCAAGAGGAGGAAGATAGTTGGTTGAGGCATAACATTTTTCAATCTACCTGTACTATTCTAGGAAGAGTTTGTAAGTTTGTTATTGATGCTGGAAGTTGTGATAATATTATCTCTACAGAGGCAGTGAGGAAGTTGGAGTTGATAACTGAGAAGCATCCTAAACCATACAAGTTAGCATGGTTAAGGGAGGGAGGTGAGGTGAAAGTTGGACGAAGAGCTCGTGTTAATTTTTCAATTGGGAAGAAGTACAAAGATGAAATCTGGTGTGATGTTGTAGACATGGATGTGTGTCATCTGTTGTTGGGCAGACCATGGCAGTTTGATAGAGCAGTACAACATGATGTTCGTGCTAATAGTTACAGTTTCATGTTTGAAGGTACTAAGATTATTTTAGTTCCTAAGAAGCAACAACAGAAGGAAGCAAGTTGGAGGAGATTGAAGAGCTGAAAACCTTATTATCTTTGAAGGAGTTTGTTAAGGAAGTCGAAGAGGAACCTGAAGTGTACTTGTTGATAGGGCGTGAGAGCAGTGAAAAGTTTGAAATTCTAGAAGAAGCGAAACCAGTTTTGAAAGAATTTGAGGATGTATTTCCAGAAGAGTTGCCTAAGGAGTTACCGCCACTAAGAGACATTCAACATCAAATCGATCTTGTTCCGGGAGCAGTATTACCGCATAGACCACATTATCGAATGAGTCCGAAGGAACATGAAGAGTTGAGGAGGCAGGTGGAAGAGTTGCTTGAACAGGGGCGAGTGCAGGAGAGTTTGAGTCCGTGTGCTGTGCCAGCTTTGTTAGTACCGAAGAAGGACGGGACGTGGAGGATGTGCACCGACAGTCGAGCATTGAATAAGATCACTGTGAGGTACAGATTCCCAATGACGAGGTTGGATGATTTACTAGATCAGTTGAGTGGGGCTACTATATTCGCGAAGATTGATTTGAAGAGCGGATATCATCAAATTCGTATTAGACTGGGTGATGAGTGGAAGACTGCTTTTAAAACCAGGGAGGGTCTATACGAATGGTTGGTTATGCCATTTGGTTTATCAAATGCACCTAGTACGTTCATGCGGGTGATGAATCAAATCTTTAGACCATTCATTGGGAAATTCGTGGTGGTATATTTTGATGATATTCTGATATATAGCAGGAGTATGGAGGAGCATGTTCAACATTTGAGGGAAGTGCTGATTATTCTTCGTGAGGAACAATTTTACGCTGCTACGAAGAAATGCGTGTTTATGACGCATAGTGTTTTATTTCTGGGTTATGTTGTTTCGGAGGATGGTATACAGGTGGACCAGAATAAAGTTGAAGCAGTCATGAATTGGCCACAACCGAGGACAATTACAGAAGTGAGAAGTTTTCATGGGCTAGCGTCATTCTACCGAAGATTCATTCCACACTTCAGTAGCGTGATGGCTCCAGTTACTGATTGTATGAAAGGGAAACAGTTTTCTTGGTCGGAGGAAGCAGGGTTTGCTTTTGAACAAATTAAAGGACTTTTGACGACAGCACCAATTCTTGTATTACCAGACTTTCAGTTGTTATTTGAGTTATACACTGATGCTTCTAAGGTCGGGATTGGGGGGGGGTGTTGAGTCAGAAGGGGCGTCCTATTGCATACTTTAGCGAGAAATTATCAGGGGCAAAGATGATATATAGTACGTATGATGTGGAGTTTTATGCCGTAGTGCAAGCAGTGAAACATTGGAGACACTATCTGTTCCATAAGGAGTTTGTTTTTACACAGACCATGAAGCTTTGAAGCATTTGCAGGGGCAGGACAAGATTTCAGCAAGGCATGCATCATGGATTGCCTATCTGCAGCAATTTACGTTTGTTGTGAAACATAAATCGGGAATTACGAATCGTGTAGCAGATGCATTGAGCAGAAGGAATCACTTGTTGACTACAATGAAGGTTGAGGTGACAGAGTTTGAATTATTGCCAGAACTGATTGAAGAAGATCCTTACTTTAAGAAATTTGTTGAGAAAGTTAAGGAGGGAAGTTCTGATGAATTTGTGTTGATTGATGGGTTCTTATTTAAGGGGAATCAATTGTGTGTACCGGATTGTAGCTTGCGAATGAAGATAGTAAAGGAGCTTCATGAGGAAGGACATGTGGGTAGAGACCGAACATTGCAGTTAATCTCTCAATCCTACTATTGGCCATCAATGAGGAAGGAAGTTGAAAGGTTTGTTTAGAGATGTCATGTTTGTCAAGTTTCGAAAGGGACAGCTACAAATGCGGGTTTGTATATGCCTTTACCTATACCTACAAAACCTTGGATGGACGTTAGTATGGATTTCGTATTGGGTTTGCCGAGAACGCAAAGGGGAAATGACTCGATATATGTTGTGGTGGATCGTTTCTCGAAGATGGTACATTTTGTCGCTTGTAAGAAGACATCGGATGCTGTTCATGTTGCTCAGTTATTTTTCAAAGAGATCTATCGACTTCATGGATTGCCAGAATCTATTGTATCAGATAGGGATACTCGTTTTCTGAGTCACTTTTGGGTAAGTTTGTGGAAGATGGTTGGAACGAAGTTAAACTTTAGCAGCGCCTATCATCCGCAAACAGATGGACAGACAGAAGTTGTTAACAGATCGCTGGTGAATTTATTGCGATGTCTTGTGAAGGACAATCTGAAGAGTTGGGACATGAAGTTATGCCAGGCAGAGTTTGCTCATAATCATGCAGTGAATCGTAGTACGGGATTCAGTCCATTTCAGATTGTATATTCAAATTTACCCAGGGGACCGTTGAATTTAGCAGTAGTACCACAACCGAAGGGGACGGTTAAACGAGCTGTAGATTTTGTTGATGGATTGACTGAATGTCATAAAATCGTTCAGGAGCGATTGGAGAAAGCAAATGAGAAGTATAAAAGATCCACAGATAAGAAGCGAAGAGGTATTGAGTTTAATGAAGGAGATATGGTATATGCTGTGTTAACGAAGGATCGTTTTCCAGTAGGCGCTTATAACAAGTTGAAAGCCAGAAAAATTGGTCCTGTAGAAGTTGTGAAACGGATTAATGAAAATGCTTATAAGTTGAAGCTGCCGGAGGATGTGTACACTTCTGACGTGTTCAATGTTAAGCATCTTGTGCCATATTTTGGAGATGAATCATCCAACGGAGTAGAAAATTTAAATTCGAGGACGAATTTTTCTCAACCAGGGGAGGATGATGCAACACAAGATGAAGAATGTATGGATCTGCGGCCTAACTCCAACGAGTTAGTGAATACACGGCCTAAATGTGGAGTTTGGGGTCATCTGCGACTTAAGGAATCAAGAGACAAGACGACACGACCTAAACAAACTTTAAGTCGTTCGGTGTTGAGAGTTTTAGGTCGGCCACAACCTAACCAAGCTTTAAGTCGTTCGGTGTTGAGAATTTTAGGTCGGCCACGACCTAACAGGTCTGAAGAAGAGGAGCTACGACCTAACAAGTTGAAACCATGGGATGAGTCGTTGGAACGACCTATGCTAAGTCGCTGAAGGTTTTACATCACGATGCTTTCTTAAGTCGCCTCCAGATAAGTCGTTGCCGAAGTTATCTTCAGTAGGTCGATCACGACCTAAGTAGAGCCGCTTTTGTACTGAGTCGTTAGGTCGCCTACGACCTAAGTGATGAGTCTGTATTTCTTTAAGTCGTGTTGAATTTTAGGTCGTCACCGACCTATGTGTTGTGTTGTAATATTGCATTTGTTAAGTCATTATGTCGTTGGAGCTTGTTATGTCCTTAACTCGTATGTGATAAGTCGTAGGTCGGCATGTAGATAAGTCGGCCGAATGGGTGCTGTGTTGTAATTCGTTGAGTCGTTAGACTTAAGTCGTAAGTCGTGTCATTTGTTGTACTGTGTTGTACTTGGGTCTAAGTCGCTATGAGGGTAACTCGAGTCAGTTAGGTCGGCAACGACTTAAGAGGAGTTAAGTCGGCAACGACTTAAGGGTCAGATTGTGAAATGCTATAAATAGGGAGTGTGTTGTACATTTCATTGGTTGTTGATTTTTGAATAAAATTCTTTTTTGATTGCTGTGTGCTTTCATCTTAAATTGGTAGTTGAGTGTAATCTCCTATCTCCACTTTCGGTTAATCGAGTGCGCTCGATTCAACGATTGTTGAAGCCAATTCACGGTATCAAGTGCGCTTGATCAACGTTTGAAGAATTGTAGATCTTCTTTCACGGTATCGTGCGCGATCAACATGTCGAAGATAGCTAGAATTCGGTATCTTTGTGATCAACGAATTTGGACATTTCAGTATCTTCAATCCACCGTTTGCTACTTTCATCGATCTATATCGTTTTGTTAATTATCCGCTGCGCCATTTCATGTATGCACGCATATGGGTGTATGTGTAGGTTTACATATTCCCACAATGTTGCAAAACTTTCACAAGTTGTATCGTTACAAATCCCGATTTCGATTTACGGTCTTATTTTCTCTTTTAAATTAATATGCATATTTTTGTAAATAAATTTTGAAAATAAACTTTCTTATCATTTTTAACTAATAAAAATGATTACATTTTGTATATGAAATTTATAAATTAGTATAAATAATTATTTACAAAATTATTATTATATCGATAAAGCTAAACTATGATTTATTTAAAGTGATATATTTATGGGTCGTTACATTAAGTGTTAAAGATATTGGAAATGTCCCAAAATGATATGCAAGGACAACTAATCAACATGTTTAACAAAGAACATGTAAGATGGATTCCTTATGATTGACAAAAGGAATTACCATACATATTATGTTTTCTATGATATCATGATTTTTTTATGTATTTTTTACATAAAAAATATATTAAATCCAAACTGATATCACTAAACGGTTATTTAAGGTGTTCTCATGTATTTATGAAATACTAGAGAATTGTTTATAGAAACAATAAGCTCCTTATAAATGAGTGTTCGAACTCAAACTTTCATAAGTGATATTGAGTATAATATATCCATAATAAAATTTAAGTTATGAATCTTTAAGTTGGAAATGTTCCAAATAAAAGAGATTGTGACTAATTCAACAGAAATGCAAAGTACATCGCCTTAAACAACACTGCAGTAAAATCAATGTATATAAATATAAGTGCACAAATTTATAACTTAGCTGAAGGTGATTCCAAATGTTGATAATCCCATAGCATTATTATATGATAACAATGTCATCATAATAAACTTAGAACTCATTAGATGTCAAGAGACATACTCCGAATTATTGCATATGATAAAGTTGTTTATCAGCGTGGGAGAGGGTTACTTAACAGATTAGATAACTGAAATATAATAGCATAGTCGTTCATTGAGGGACTGACCAAATTGGATTTGAGAAACCGATTGGACGAGTTAGGATAAGATTACATAATTGACCCCAAGTGCAAGTGGAAAACTGATAGATTTAGGAGCATGCCTTTGGGGGAATTATGTAATCTGTTACATATATCTAACTCGCTAACCAATGTTGTTTAAAATAAACGATGTTTTATTTCTATTATATACTTGACATAATGTGTTATACTAATTAATTAATTTAATAAAAGTATATTTAATAGTAAGTGTATGTTTTGTGATAGTAGTTACAAAGTGTAGTAACCATGAGTGATTTATCACAACGAAAACAAATATACCATTTTAAATGTTCCTAGTCAAGAGCATTGAGACTTGATATCGATGTATCCATTGAGACTACAATATGTAACGTTCTCCAAATGTTGGGTAATGTGTTACTCATAACTACTGGGGACACCTAGAGGTTACATACTGTTAGTTATTAGATAACTATGAAATGACTCACTCGATAGTTTTCTAATGGTTAATATAACTAATGTTAGACAGAAAATATCGATGTGACTAATTTACATAGTTCTTTCAACTTGAGAATATTATGGATTTTCAATGTGAAAGCTCTACTTTAATTATAGTCAAAACATAGCACATCATCCTTCAAATGACCATAGGTGGGTTGAGTTGAAGTAATTGAAGTGAAGTACTATTAAAGAGAGGATTCGTCTCCTCGAATATATGAGGTAGTATCATAGTCAACTCAAAGTTAAAGCCTCTAACCAGGGTAGTTAGGTTAAGAATAATTGTTATTATTGAACCAAAGACTTTATGTTTGGACTATAGAGTTGAATGTGGATGATGTTGGAATTTTGATTATTACAAAATTATATAAGTTCAAAGTAATATTTTTTGATGAATGTGGATGATTTTGGAATGTCACAATCGGGTAACGCTTAATAAAGTGAAATTGGATTCTACTGAAATTAAGTAAGCAACAAATTTGGCCAAAGTGTCACACCACCTGCTAAATGACGTGTGAATATTAACATTCAAACAGTTTGATGTTAATCGTTGACTAAATTTACACCTGACAAGTCACACAACCGAAATGGTGAATTCTCTTTAGACCGGACAATTTAATTAGTTCATAATTGTTATAAATTAATTAATATTTATTAAATATCAAGTATGAAACTTGAATTTAATTTTGAGGAATAAATATTATTGTATATATTTATAATAGTTATAAATATAACGATTGATATGTGATATCGATAATCAATTAAATTAGAATTAAGTAATAATATTTATTTGGCCTTACAATGGGTTTAAAGCCCATGAAAAGGGCTAGAAATTTCAGCCAAAATGAGGGCACTATGCAACCATAAGATGGTGCAACAAAGGCTTTGAGATGCAGGGCTAAGATGGAAGAGCATTGGTAAGACATGATGTAGGATATTGGTCCAAAGATATCTTCAACTTTTCCTCTATATAAGCATCTCTATCCTCAACCTCTAGAGAACTTTTTGGCTGCTTACTTCTCCCATTGTTGGCCAACTTCTCCATCTAGAAGCTCCACTGAATTCAACTAAAATCAATTCAAAAGACGATAGCTAAAGTTTTATGGTTCAAGGATTAGCAATCTGCCGAATCGAGAGGATTTCAAAGGAGGGAAAATTCATCGTTACAAGGTGTGCTCTAAGGCAATAATATTAGGTATGTATTTCCTATACTATATGATTTATAAATAAAATTGCGTTATGCATATATACATATGCATAAATACATATACATAAATGTGTGTGTATATGTATGTATGTATGTATGTATGTATGTATATCATTAATACATTGCTAGTTAGGTGAGATTCTTATATGCGTCATCAATGTTGTCACGTATTAGACTAGTTGTATGTATGTTTTAACTTACTAAAAAAGCACATATTTTATATATGTTAAATATGTGAGTATATGATTTTTGTTTGATGATAATAAACATATATATATTCATTTAAATGTATTTGTTAATGTACTATTTTATTTTTCATAGATTAAATAAATATTTGCTGAATAAAATAAATAACACAGAATTTGAATTCAAATGGATATTTTATTCAAACAAATATTTATTATAATTTTTGAATAGTACAAATTTCAAGCTCTCACTATATATATACAATTTCAATTACAATACAAATTTGATTACATCACAATTCACATTCACATTTGCACCTCACTACATGTGACTCACACTCGTATTTATCTTCAACTTTAATCCAATGGGAATCCAGCATCAGAGCAATCTGCAAAAATAAATACTAACGCAGTAAAATAGAAAATAAAATATTTTTGCAGTATAAAATAAAATGCGATTTTGAAAATAATATTTACCTCAGTTATTTGGGTTGTTCGTCATCATTTAATTTTGAATTCTCATACACGAACAGCTTGTGACATACACAGTGTATCACTGGATATGCCACAAGGCCGTGCACATCGATATACACTTGATAAAATTACAAGGACAGGTGAGCACATGTCAAACCCAAAACGCCGGGTTCAACTCAAGTGCAATAAAAATAATGTCACAATATCAGCACAATGTCAAACCCGAGCTCCAAGCTAGATTCAACACAGATGCAAATTAAAAATGAAATGAAATAAGAACTGCCAAAAATGACGACCCAACAAATGAACCAGATCAACAATGACTAGAACTAGACAATCCATACATGTCAACCAAGCAGCAAGCAAAGTCAACAAGTACTTCAAGTACGAATGCAAAACTGGATGCATGAATAACACTCAGACTTAGAGTGACAAATATATGAAGTCAACATAATACAACAGTGGACAGAGTCGAGGCAATAACCCAATTCAACATGCTTAGTTCAAATGGTCATGACAGTCAAACAGAACCAAGGCAGTGGTACAAACTACAAGTGTGTCAACCAAATAACTCAGTGCAAGATAGAAACAGTGGTCAAATCAAATACAACCAAACAAGTTTTTAATCACAAATCAAAGTTCAAAATGCAAGTTCAAAAAACAACGCAAACATACATCAGAACACAAGACCAGGACCATAAAGGAACAGGAAAAAGTTCACCACCAAACCAGGCTACACAATGAACAACTACCAAAGACCATCACACTTGTATACACATATACAGGCAACTGAAGTGCAGCCACAAATGCAAACTGACTCGGTGGCTCAACAACATCTATATGTATAGTTACAATGGGCATAACATCTACCCAGTGCACAGCAACTCAAGTGAAACAAAGATCAAGCTAAACTGCACACAAAAATGAAACCAGAGCTCATATGCAAACTATTCAAAGTCGAACATTTTTACGTAGCAATTTCGAACAAAGACGGTGCTTTTACAAAAGTATCAACTGGTCGATGTCAACAAGCAACTATTAATTACAGTTTCAAAGTGGTCGAAATCATGGATCAACAGTTTCAAACCAAATCAGTGATGAAGACAACATGGTTTAGTTCAATATGGTTGCAGTAAGGACTGCACAAATGATCACCGTGACACAAAATACACAGTGAATACATCACCAGACCAGCCATGACCACAGAGAAGCAAAAGCAAGTGAACGAAGTGCACATGAATGCATAGTGCAAACGACAACACCAAGTGATACAATAGTTCATTGAACAAGTGAAGCACATTTGTTTATATGTATATATATATATATATATATATATATATTACAAGTTCAAGCTGCTGGTCAAAGCATAAAATTAAAGTGGATAATCACAACAGAATCAAATTCCAAAATCAAGAGCCATGTCAAAGAAAGCCGTGTTTCAAAAAAGGTCAGAAACGTGATGACCAGGAAAAGATGAACAACTCAAAATCGAAGCCATGGCAATCAAGGAAAACAACGTCAGAGAAAGCAAATCCATGACCATCAAGTAACACAAAAATATACAAATTGAAGAAGTTAGAAGTCATCACATTCATTCAAGTATAATCAAGTGGCCAAGATGAATCAATTGACAAATTCAAACAAATATATACGAACGAGAAAATAGGGATTCGAACCCTATATAAGCAATAAACATCATCGGCAAAAAGTCGTCGAGTTCAAGTAAGCAAAAACAGTAAAGCAAAACAACAAATTACATACTTGAGCAAGATCGAACTCAATCATCGAAGGAGCCGTGACCAAGTGAAGAAACGATCGATCGATAGAGCAAGAGAGCGAAATCCTAATTCGATCGATCAATGTAAAGTCGACATTTCAAAGCCCTAATTACAGATTGAAGAAGAACGAACAAGGAATGGCCGCCATTTTCATGGAAGAAAGGAACGGAGTAAATAAAAGAAAAACGGGCCGATAAAAATAAAGGGAAAAATATTTCACTTAAGAAAAAGTGTGGGCTGGCCTTTACCTTTGTATTGAGCTTATAATTTGGGTTTTTTTTGGTTTTAAATTGTGTTTAATTTTATTTTCCATTTTAAACTGTTGTAATTTCTAGTCATGCGACTAGGGGACAAACTACGTGGCGTACTTTGAGAATTCGCAACTCAGTGTCTGAGTTCTGGCAGGATTTTGAGTTTAGAGTTAAGACTAGTCGATAGCGGGTGTCGCGAGTTTACGTGTGTAAGCGTCTGACTGCTTAATTTCTAGTAGAAACCTTGGAGGCAGCACGTAGGCAGGGTTTTGCCGAAGCTGGGTAAATTCTGTGTCGTTCTATTTCTGCATTTACTATTCTGCTATTTTCTGTGCAGCTATTTTGATATATCTGTGTTGAAAATATTTTATAAACTTCCGCAATAATTTTTATAATTAATAGTATCACCCTATTCACCCCCCCCCCCCCTCTAGGGAGAAAACGATCCTATAAGTGGTATCAAAGCAAGGTACGAAAGCCATTTTTGTTTTAAAAATTTGATTTTTTCAAAAACCAATTTTGTTTTAAAAATTTGGATTTTTGAAATGGCTTTTTTTAATAATGCTTTTGCGGAGGGTCAGTCCACAGTTAGACCACCAATGTTCAATGGTGAATATGCTTACTGGAAAAATAGGATAAATTTTTTCTGAAAACCATTGACGCTTGGGATATTGTTGAGACAGGGTATAGAGCACCAACTATAATTGTAAATAATCAGGAAATAAATAAACCGAAGGATCAATGGACAGACCTAGAAAATAAGTTACAGAATACTAATTCCAAAGCTATGAATTTGATTATTTGTTCATTATATCAATTTGAATTTAATCGTGCCTCACATTATCTAACTGCATAGGAAATATGGCACACACTAGAAGTGACTCACGAAGGAACATCTCAAGTCAAGGAACCTCGCCTTGCCATGCTGAGTAGCGAATACGAGAATTTTAAAATGGCCAAGGAATAAAATGTTAAAGAGCTGTGTGGAAGACTTTCCAGCATCGTATACAAATCAAAAGCTCTCGGAAAAACGTACATAGAATTGGAAATAGTCCGAAAATTCCTCAGAGTCCTTCCACGAAGTTTTGAAGCAAAAGTGACTGCCATTCAAGAATCAAAAGATTTAAAACAAATCAAAGTTGAAGAACTCATCGGAAATCACACCACTTATGAGCTTGAAATAAAATTCAAGGAAGAGCGTGAAGGAGGAGATACTCGAAAGAAATCAATAGCTCTCAAAGGAACAACTGAAAGTGATGATGAAGACGATGATGATGGAGCAACAAAGTCGAAAATGGTAATAAAGAAATTAAAAAGGTGGAACCACAAATACGAAAATCCAGCTCTAAATCAAAAATTAAAAAGCAGAATAATCAAAGTTTTAGATAACACAAAACAGCGAAAAATCATCTATCATAAGTGCAACCAACCCGGACACATCAAGCCCAATTGTCCTCAAAATCGACGCGACTTTGAAAAGAAATCAAAAAGGAGAAATTTTGCAGCCACGTGGAATACACGTGATGAAGGTAATCAAAGTACTAGCAGTGAGAGTGAGAAAGCAGATATGTGCCTTCAAGGTAATATAACTGATAGCGACGATGACGAGCCAAGCGAGGTATCAAAACTCACTCACTTAGAATTATTTATACATTTCCACGAAGTAAATGGCTGTTTTGAATGACTTAGGGAGAAATATGCTAAAATTGAATCACAAAGAGATAGTTTGATAGAAGTAAATGAACAGCTTGAACAATTAGTTAAAACCTATCAAAGTAGGATCCCTAAGTGTGATAAGTGTCCAACATTCGAAGAAGAGATTAAACAATCAGAAACCAAAATTAAATCGCTTGAAAATGAAATTCTGATTTTGAAAGAGAGTGAAAATACAGGAAGAGAAAATTCTATTAAAAAGTGCACACAATTATTAAACGACAATGAATCTCTCAAAATACAAGTCCAACAATTGTCAACAACTTTAGATAATTTTCCACAAGTGAAAAATCGTTGAATATGCTCTTAGGGAAACAAATTGTTAATATAGTTAGACAAGGACTTGGATATAATCAATTTGAAAATGTTAGGAGTGAATTTAATCAAGTCAATTCAATGCGCACAATTTGTAGAAAATTTGGACACAATCAAAATAATTGTTGGTATAGACCCAAACACGTAAAAACCATTCCAATTTGGGTTCCAAAAGACACAAATATAAAATCTCTCATAGTTAAACAAATCTGGGTGCCAAAAGGAACATATATAAATATTTATGGGTCTCCACGAAATTATTTTTCAAAATATTCTGCCACTAACAACAATTGACCTATAAAGATAAATAGGTCACAAAAATCTTCCATCGTGTAGGCGTAGTGGCAGGCTAAGGAACAACAATAGTGTTACTTGGATTCTGGCTGTTCCAAGGACACAACGAGCATCAAAGCAAAGTTCCTTAGCCTAGTACAAAGATGACAGAATCACAATGGACAACGACGAAAAATTATCGTAAAGGTAAAACAGCTAATGGTATATTTTGAACGATATATTAAATGTGAGAATTTACACTGTAGTCTAAATTAAATCAGCCAATAATGTGATGATGAAATAAATGATGATTTTGATTCTGACTTATTCAAAATTGTTGGCCAATTATATTCTTATGCCAAGAACACTATAAAAAACTCTAGATTCTTTAATTACTTCATATATATTAGTTTGAATTAATAATAGTGTTTTATTGGATAATAATTCATTTGGTTATTTTACGGCTGACTCTATATTCATGGTTTTTTATTATTTACACGGCTCCAATACAAATTCAAGAGAATGTCATTTAAAAATTTGTTAAAAATGATTTTGAGACATTTTGTTTGCACACTTCATGATTTGGTTTATAACATTCAATGATAATATTGAGTGAAAGAGAAATTCAGATGCAGATTACATTGGTAATCTAGTTGAAAGAAAAATTACTAGTGGAACGTAATTTATGTTGAGACATTTAGTAACTGCATCGTTTTTCAAAGAAAATATCTACATATTTTTCATTTCAAATAATTTTCAAATAGCAGAAATTTTTCTCATAAAACCCCTTCTAGAAAATCATTTTTGACCTTGTTTTCAAATTGGTCATTTTTAGAAAATTTAATTTTATAATTATTTTTGAATTTAATTTTTAAATTATAACACTGACTAATTTGACTCCCTACTAATTATAAAAAAGATAATAGTGATTGAAAGAGTGATGAGTGTTAATATTAATCATATATTATAACTTGAGACAGTATATTTAGTAAAAATTTTAGAAATTTGAACAAGAATTATAAATACTTTTGTTGGTAAAAATTTCATAACCATCTCTATTTCTATCATATTTCTAACGACCATCACTCATCAAAATTCTATATAGTTTGTCGATATGTGGTACTTTAAACAGAATCATTCGTTTTTCATTTTATATTTTTTTAATAAAAAAATTATATAATAAAATAAAATAAAATCCAAAGTATTCACTCTCATTTAAAAGTCCTCACGGTTATGCATGAGTGAATTACTTGAAATTTGTTATGTGCTTCCATGCTCATTTAAAAGTCCTCACGGTTATGCATGTATGGAATGCATATCAAAATTGATTTATTAGATAAATAAGTTGATTCTAATCCCATTTAAAAGTCCTCACGGTTATGTGTGGTTAGAAGATAATTGAATTCATTTTTTAAAAAATAAAATTGGAATACTACTAATCTCATTTAAAAGTCCTAACGGTTATGCATGTTTGGTAGATATTCAAATTCCTGATAAAAATATACCACAAATAGACACAACTGTATGGTTTTATATGATGACATCATCCCCATCATTCTAAAAGTGGAATATGCGCCTAATAGAATAATTATGATTTTTGTTTGATTTCTTATTGAAATTTAATATTCACATTCGATTGAGTTTTAATGTTGTATTAATATCTA
This sequence comes from Allium cepa, assembly GCA_030765085.1. Taxonomy (NCBI): domain Eukaryota; kingdom Viridiplantae; phylum Streptophyta; class Magnoliopsida; order Asparagales; family Amaryllidaceae; genus Allium; species Allium cepa. The sequence continues at coordinate 960,018,781 of CM060935.1, forward strand.
TCACTTTATCTCTATTTTTCTAATACTATTACTATTTTGCTGATAATAAAAGGGGGAGAGAAAAGTTAAGATTTTGTCAAATAAAATCAAGTAAAGTTCAAATATTTTCTATTTGCATCTAGGCTCATTTGCATATTTTTAATTGTATGCATATATGAAGGGGGAACTTTGTGTAGAGAGGAAGCATTCAAATAGGGGGAGCAAATTGAATAATCAAATACATTTAATAAATTTAAAATCTTAAATATATGTTTGTTATCATCAAAAGGGGGAGATTGTTGAATATGCGAGTATATGATTTTTGTTTGATGATAATAAACATATATACATTCATTTAAATGTATTTTTTAATGTACTATTTTATTTTTCATAGATTAAATAAATATTTGCTGAATAAAATAAATAACACAGAATTTGAGTTCAAACGGATATTTTATTCAAACAAATATTTATTACAAATTTTGAATAGTACAAATTTAAAGCTCTCATTATATATATACAATTTCAATTACAACACAAATTTGATTACATCACAATTCACATTTACATTTGCACCTCCGTACATATCACTCATACTCGTATTTATCTTTAACTTCATTCCAATGTGAATCCAACATCAGAGCAATCTGCAAAAATAAATACTAACGCAGTAAAATTGAAAATAAAATATTTTTGCAGTATAAAATAAAATGTGATTTTGAAAATAATATTTGCCTCGGTTATTTGGGTTGTTCGTCGTCATTTAATTTTGAATTCATCATACACAAACAGCTTGTGACATACACAGTGTATAATTGGATATGCCACATGGCTATGCACACTGATATACACTTGATAAAATTATAGGGACAGATGAGCACAAGTCCAACCCAAAATGTCGGGTTCAACTCAACTGCAATAAAAATAATGTCACAATATCAGCACAAGGTCAAACCCGAGCTCCAAGCTGTATTTAACACGGGTGCAAATTAAAAATGAAATGAAACAAGAACTGCCAAAAATGATGACCCAACAAATGAACCATATCAACAATGACTAGAACTAGACAGTCCATACATGTCAACCAAGCAGCAAGCAAAGTCGACAAGTACTTCAAGTACGAATGCACAACTGGATGCATAAGTAACACTCGGACTTGGAGTGATAAATATACGAAGTCAACATAATACAACAGTGGACAGAGTCAAGGCTATAACCCAATTCAGCATGCTTAGTTCAAATGGTCATGACAGTCAAACATAACCAAGGCAGTGATACAAACTACAAGTGTGTCGACCAAACAACTCAGTGCAAGATAGAAACAGTGGTCAAATCAAATACAACCAGACAAGTTTTCAATCACAAATCAAAGTTCAAAATGCAAGTTCAAAACACAACGCAAACATACATCAGAACACTAGACCAGGACCATAAAGGAACATGAAAAAGTTCACCACCAAACCAGGCTACACAATGAACAACTACCAGAGACCATCACACTTGTATACACATATACAAGCAACTGAAGTGCAGCCACAAATGCAAACTGACTCGGTGGCTCAACAACATCTATATGTACAGTTACAATGAGCACAGCATCTACCCAGTGCACAACAACTCAAGTGAAACAAAGATCAAGCTAAACTGCACATGAAAATGAAACCAGAGCTCATATGCAAACAGTTCAAAGTCGAACATTTTTACGTGGCTGTTTCGAACAAAGACGAGGCTTTTACAAAAGTATCAACTGGTCGATGTCAACAAGAAACTATTAATTACAGTTTCAAAGTGGTAGAAATCATGGATCAACGGTTTCGAACCAAATCAGTGACGAAGACAACATGGTTTAGTTCAATATGGTTGCAGTAAGGACTACACAAATGATCACCGTGACACAAAATACACAGTGAATACATCACCAGACCAGCCATGACCAGAGAGAAACAAAAGCAAGTGAACGAAGTGCACATGAATGCACAGTGCAAGCGACAACACCATGTGATACAACAGTTCAGTGAACAAGTGAAGCACATTTGTTTATATGTGTAAATATATATATACATATATATTACAAGTTCAAGATGTTGGTCAAAGCATAAAATTAAAGTGGATAATCACAACAGAATCAAATTCCAAAATCAAGAGTCGTGTCAAAGAAAGCCGTGTTTCAAAACAAGGTCAGAAACGTGATGATCAGGAAAAGATGAACAACTCAAAATCGAAGTCGTGGCAATCAAGAAAACAATGTCAGAGAAATCAAAGCCGTGACCATCAAATAACACAAAAATATACGAATTGAAGAAGTCAGAAGTCATCACATTCATTCAAGTATAATCAAGTGGCCAAGATGAATCAATTGACAAATTCAAACAAATATATACGAACGAGAAAATAGGGATTCGAACCCTATATAAGCAATCAACATCATCGGCAAAAAGTCATCGAGTTCAAGTAAGCAAAAACAGTAAAGCAAAACAACAAATTACATACCGGAGCAAGATCGAACTCGATCATCGAAGGAGCCATGAGCCAAGTGAAGAAATGATCGATCGACAGAGCAAGAGAGCGAAATTCCAATTCGATCGATCAATTTAAAGTCCTCATTTCAAAGCCCTAATTACGGATTGAAGAAGAACGAACAAGGAACGGCCGCCATTTCACAAAAGAAAGGAATGGAGTAAATAAAAGAAAAACGGGCCGATAAAAATAAAGGGAAAAATATTTCAGTTAAGAAAAAGTGTGGGTAGGCTTTTACCTTTATATTGGGCTTATAATTAGGGTTTTGTTTTGTTTTTTTAAAATTTTTTGTTTAAATTGTATTTTCCATTTTAAACCGTAGTTATTTCTAGTCATGTGACTAGGGGACAAACTACGTGGTGTAGTTTGAAAATTTGCAACTCAGTGGCTGAGTTGTGGCAGGGTTTTGAACGTAGAGTTAAGGCTAGTTGATAGCGGGTGTCGTGAGTTTATGTGTATAAGCGTCTGACTGCTTAATTTCTAGTACAAACCTTGGGGCAGCATGTAGGCAGGGTTTTGCCGAAGCTGGGTAAATTCTGTGTTGTTCTATTTCTGCATTTATTATTCTACTATTATCTGTGCTGCTATTTTGATATATCTGTGTTGAAAATATTTTATAAACTTTCGCAATAATTTTTATTATTAATAGTATCACCATATTCACCCCCCCCCTTCCAGGGTGAAATCGATCCTACAATATATAGATCTTAAGTGCACAACCAAATAAATTTTATTTTAATTATTATTACCATTTTATTAATAATATATATATGTATGTATGTATGTATGTATGTATTAACATACTATCTAATTTTAATTATATGACTTGAATTTAATTATATCATCGTATCATATTAATAGTTAAACCTATATTTTATAAATGCATATCTGTATAGATTATTATTTTCTTGCTGAATTAATTTTTAATACTTAATATTCTTTAAGTAAATATACTAATTAAATAAATCATATAAATAAAATATGTTTCAGAAATTAATTCTTAAATATTTTTTTAAAAATTCTATCATCGTATAAAATCTTGGTTAAAAGTACTATATTTAAAAATCACCTTTTATATTTTAAAAAAATCAATTTGTTAAATGGTTGAAATTAATTAATTAATTAATAACATTATATTGACTCAGAAAACTATGGAAATTGTTTTTAACTTTAAAAATCATGCTTGATATTATAAAATTTTAAAACTAAATTATTTGACACGAAAATATTTTTTTATTATTTTATTATATTTCAAATAATTAATTAATATGTATATTTAATGTAATAAAATATAAATAATTTTTTATGTTGTGCGTTCGACCTGGAAAGTCTAAAAATATATATTTTTAAATAAAAAGTTTATATATATACATATATACGCACGCACATGTATACATATGCGTATTTAGGTATTATAAATATATATATATATATATAAATATAATAATAATAATTTAATCGTTGTGATTCTTTCATATACATGTATAAGTGTAGAATGATTTACTTTTTGGTGTTATGTACACAAATACACAGATTATATGTGTGTGTGTGTGTGTGTGTGTGTGTGTATTTAATATTTAATGCAATGGGGTATGTGTTTGTATATAAATCGTTAATATATCTTTACATATAAGTTATATATATACATATATACATATGCAATATACTTATTTACATAGTTTTTAATATTTATATAAATAACAAGTTTACATACTTACGTATATTTGAACAACATTTAATACATATAGGATGAGTTAACATGTCTGTTGCGATGTAAATCCTGACATTTATATACGGGCATGTTATACCTTACATGGATTATTATGTTACCCATTCACATACACACATATATGTATATTATACATATGTGTACTATCATATTTAATTAAATATAAATTAAACAAAATTCTACCTATAATTTGTAAATTTATGTGAAATACGATATATATATATATATATATATATTAAATTTACAAATATTCTAAATAAATTAGACTCGATAGGCCCAATAAAAATCCAATAGGGTAATTTTTATTGAAATTCGCACATAACTTCCACTACGGGTCGGCCTAGTTCCAACAAAGATGTCATCACCCATATAAAACTTCACCAATCATATTTTACAGAATCCCAATCAAATGGGTGAATCATACATATCCAGAAATCATCATCAAAACCTAGAAATCATCAATAAATGAGGTATCACTAAGTATAGTCAGGCTAGCATATAATCGAACCTAATTATATCTCTCAATCTCAATAATAAAATATCAACATTAATATAAGGTATAGAAATATTGGCCTCCCATCAATGAATAAAATATAATAAAAGATATGAGAATCCACTATAATCTGGGCACTTATCACATCACATGTATAATCTCATGTCCACATATAGAAATAAATAGTGATGGGGATTGACAGTATGACAGGTACAAGGTCCCAAGTACAGTCAAATCATAACATATGGGTTAAACCACCCATAACTATACTTAATGAGGTATATAAATAATATGTACTTATCCTCCACTTGATGTAGAACTAGATGGGGGATTGATAGCTAACTGCCTTCTCTAGGAGCCTAAGGCTACCTACCCATATCCACTTCTATAACCTTCGATTACCTCCTCGGTAATCACGACAATACCTACCAAATGTGCTCATCAACGCGAGGACTCCTAATCACGATCCTTTGATCACCCCCTATGGTAATAGACTGTTGGCTTAGGTGACAAAATAGGGCTAGGGCTACCCACCCTAAGGGCTAACTTCCTTTCACTAAAACCCATGATGTGCATCTAATATATAATAAAGGAGTCATAGATCTGTGGTGCGACCACACGATCAAGCCACTATAGTTAACACTGGCCTAATCTGGTTCCCTCTAACTCTAAATCATATCCCAACGCACTAAATGATAGAAAAGAAAATAATATCTATGAATATATATGTGTGTGTGTGTGTGTGTGCATGTATAGATATTCCACTATAACTCAATCATCAATGAGTTTGCTCTACACCATGCATCACCTCACGTATGTATAATCCTTATATCCAAATTCTCATCACTTGATTTACATTCCAAATTCTCATCACTTGATTTACATCTACTTAAAATGAATAATCTAATAAGTATCACATCGACATCCCATACCACTGCGTGATGCTCAATCATTTATTCAGTGCTCATAAACTACACTCGATCTCGACAATACTCTACATAACGAGTCCAAAGAATGACCTAAGAAGTATTACCGAATGCCTCATCCTAAACGGTGTTATAACTCCATTTATTTCGTTTTCTCATCACACATAATGAAAATCATTAAAAAGTGTCCAAAAAAGGAATATCACTAATTTATACAAATATATGTCATTACCGTATCATACCAAAACTTTAATCAACTTAACATTAATGGTATGTCATTCGTAATATCTAATTCAAAATAAAATAAAAGAGAAATAAAAAAGTATAAGAAAATAAATTAATCACATATATACACACAAACACACACACACACACACATATATATACACCGAACAATCAAGTAATAATTAATAATAAATCATTCACTACATACAATCTTGATATAACAAAATGAGAAATCAGAACACGTAATAAGAATTCTAGAATTAAAAAGAATATTTAATTAGTCTATAAATTAATGAATACATAGTTTAATCGTATATAAATATAAATATAAGTACTTTTGATTAAACTTATTAGTCATAAAATTCTCTTTAAACAAATTAAAATATTAATTATAAAATATTTCTTCTTTTTCAGAATTTATACAAATCTTTAAATAATTATTTTAAATCCAAATTGGATTTTTCTTTCAATAATCAATAATTTTAAATATATCTAAATACTAAATTTTTAGTTAAAACTTTTCTCACAAAATTATATATTGTTGTATTTAGTTTCTCACATTTATTTTCAGTGCAAACATAATTATTTACTATTAGAAAATACAGTTACAAAAATAAAATAACATGGAACTTAAGCTCGGGTAGGTTAGCTGGATGACATAGGTCTTGACCACTATGCTTTTGTGCAAGCAGTAGCAGCACCGATCAACATGTAGAGATTAATCAGTTAAAGTTTGGAGGGTCAACTGCTTAACCCACTCCTAGTGCAACCCGCTTCGACCATTGTTGATCAATTTCTGGCCATTATCCACCTTCTCCTTGCTGTTATCTCCACCAATTTGATGCATACACAATCATATACTTCCATACATCAATTCAAGTGCAATATATATATATATATATATATATATATATATGAACAACATGAATTTGACGTAGGCTTGTGAGTAAAATATACTCACTTAAAGCTTCATCTACTTATTTTCCTCTCCATGCATGCTCTAGAACACCACATCACCAAAACTTTGATTCCCCCATTGCAAACGATATAAAATAATGTTGAGATGCTTAAATTTAAGTTTGGGAATTTCATGTGATTAAGGATTTATTTAAGATTTAGAAGAAGAGAATGGAAGAAGCAGCAGTATCGGGTTATCTAGTTTCAACGTAAGTTGTATTTGTAAAGAGCAGCGACATATCTAGAATTGGATATGTTTGGAATTAGAAAACTCACAATAATGGAGTTTGGGCATTGGATTTTTGGGCTTGCTAATATGGACCTACACTTATGAAAATTAATATTTACTCATTTATAATCATAATTATTATTTTACATTTATTTATAAAACTTGTTTCTACTCAATGCAAAGCATTACTAAAAATTAATAAAATCATACTTATATTTCTTATATAATGTCTTATCATTATAAAATTTATAAAATTTATTTCCTATATTTATTCTATTTAAAAATTTAAATATAACATATTTATACTCTAAGCGATTTATAAAAGAATTAATAATTCCTAAAAATATTTAATTCTAAAATAATTTAAGTTTAATCTCTAATGCTTTATTATGAAATTCCAGTATTCTAAAATGAATCCAACTTATTTATATTAAATCTCTAAAATCAATTTTAATCAGTTAAATAATTATTATTAACGTTTATTAATTACCCATAATTACCAGGTTGTTACAATAGGATTGTTCGTATTATCAGACATGATACGAAGCAGCTTATGAGGAAAACGGTCAAGTTAGTGAAGATTAAATGGAATGAAAGTGGAAGTGGTTGCACATAGGTAACCGACTAAAGTTGAAGAAGCACTTATCTAGAGTTTTTTTTACTTGGTAAGGCTTTCTTTTTATCGCATTTACTTTCACTTTTGATATCTTGTAGGGTAGTTTAGTATCTCATATTCTAGGATATACATAAATATTGTATGAGCTCTTAGTATTGTATGGTTACATGTTTGATGCTCGAGATGATTGCTTATGGTTGTTAAGCATGCAGGGTAACTATGTTTGACCTTTTCCTTGTTTTATTCGGGGATTTCTAGGATAAAATTCCTAAAGAGGAAAGAGTTTAACAATCCATTTTTGACACATCAAAGGATCGTAAAAATATTTAGTAGTAATAGTAGTGAGAAACTAAACCAGAAGGAAATGATTTCTTATCAGTTCTATGACAGAACTTTTGACCTTCACCATTGTTTTTCTAACATAGATAACCTACTCCAATTCTTGAAGTCTATTCTCGAAAATATTAGTGTTTTTAACCTTCGGATTAACAACGTTGTCCACTCAGGAAATAGTACTTCGTTTTGGCATAATTTTTGGCTATTTGTAATCCCAAGGAGTAGAGTTCAAAGAGCTTTTTGATACTTGTAACTTCAAAAATGGATTAATCTTTGAGGTCTTTAACCCCCACCAAGATTTCCATTGGAACTTCACTTTTAATCGAGGCCTTCAAGACACGTCCTTAATTCAATTTGGCTTGCTTTGTGCCAAACTCGAGCTCTACAACTTAGTTAATGAAAGAGACTCGAAAATTTGCTGCTGGGACAAGAGTATAATTTACTCTCAAATTCGATGTATAATTTTTGAAATTTTTAGGACTCGGTAAAATATTTTTAAATAAATCTGGAATATTGATGTCCTACCAAAGTTAAACTCCATCGTGGTTAATCACTCATAAAAAAATAAGCACAATTGAATGTATGGAGACAAAAAAATATCCACACAAACAAACAAAATTGTGTTCCTCTTCACCAATCTTGAGAACTTCTCTCATGTGTTCTATGAATGTCTCCCCAACCTGTTATATCCTCCTTGGCACTCTTAAAATTTTAGCTTTAACAAGACCTTTATTAATTTTAATATAGATAATTATTGGAATACTCTAGCATTCCCTTAATATAAGGATCATAGGACTTTATTAGATATCATATACACCATTAACTCTTGGTACCTATGGTTTTAAAGGAATCAAAGAATGCTTAAAAATGTTAATACTCCATCTGATAACCTAATTTATGTTATCTCGCTCTTTGCATATAACTGGATTACTAATCCAAGTTGTAAATTGGCTAAAAAGAACTCATTCAAATAAATCCAAGAAAAATTAGAAGTAACATCAATACTTTTGGAAAAAAAATGAGCATAGCAATAGAAGACATAGTACAGCCTTGAGTATGAGTCTCAAGCACACTTTTAGTATTAGCAACAACTCGACCTTATTACTTCTCTTGGATAGCTAGATCTATAAGACCTTACTGTTGTTATTTTATTTATTTCCACACATATGTATATAAACTTCTAGATATATACATATATGTGTTATGTTAGACTAAATTTGGTGGATTTATTTTTAGCATTAGTTGCAGGGTAGCAAGATGGATTTTGGATTCTGGACGATTCTCTATTGGTGATTTATGGACCAATTAATCCACTTTTCCCATCGATCATTTTTGACTGCTTGTAGGCTTTAGATTTTATTTCGTAGTTGCTTCACTATGAGATTTCATTACATGTACAGATCCTTCTTTGGTCTTGCGTCGATTTGACTGGTTTGGTAGTGGATCTGGTCTTAGGTTGTATCTTACTACTTCCATGATCCATAAGTTTGGTTTCAAAGTCCTTTTGAGTCTAGTCTTAGGTCTTTGGGGTGGGTTTTTAATTTTTTTCATTGTACGGGATAGGGGTGAAGGGGGATTTGGTTCCTGCTAGACTTGTTGGCAACACATTTATTGCGAGTGTAGAAAAAATTACATGGGTGCTCTCCTCCTGGATATGATCACTCCTTTTCATCAAAAAATTATTTTTAAATCCTTATTGGGTCAAATTTGGTTACAACTTTGGATAATGTTAACTCGTGATATTTTTACCTTTATAATTTTTATTCGACGGCTTCGCCTCTAAAAATCTTGTAAGGCCAATAACTTCTTATAGGAGCCGAATTAGGGGTTGAGACTGATAGAGCTAGAAATATGCCCTAAGGAAAATTCTGTAATTTATTGTAAATTATTGACTTTATAATCAATTCTTGTTTGTAATAAATGTGTTTTCTTTCTGTTATACATTTGTTATAATGTGTTATAAATAATCAAATGTTTAATTAAAAGATATTTAATAGAAAATCCACAAATGGTGTGTTTGTATTAATTACAAATAGTTGTAATTATGAGTATTGTAACATAATATAATAAACACATCATTTTAAATATTCCTAGTCAAGATGTATCGAGATTGGATATTGATGTATCCATTAAGACTAGAGTACGTAATGCTCTCGAAATGTTGGGTAGTGTAATAATCATAGTTGTCGAGGAACCAAGAGGTTATATACTGATAGTTAAATAGAAAATATTGATGTGACCAATTTACATGGTTCTCTTCACTTGAGAATACTATCAATCTTCAATGTGAATTCTCTACTTTGATTATGGCCAAATCATGGCACAACGTACATTGAATGACTATAGTTGGTTTGAGACAAAGTATTGAAAGTGAAACACTATTTAAAAGAGGATTCATCAACTTGATTATATGAGATAAGTATCATGGTTAATTTAAGTCAATACGAAGTAAAATCTCTAAGTAGAGTAGTTTATTTAATAATAATTCTTACTATTGAACCAAAGACTTTGTATTTGAACTACAAAGTTGAATATGAACTATATTGGAATTTTAACCATTACCAAATTCATACGTCCAAAGTGATATAGTTTTGACGAAGAGAATTGGTGTAAATAATTGTTACTAATGGATAACGCTTAATAAAGTAAAATTGGATTTTACTGGATTTTATCAAAATCAAATAACCGATAAATTTAACTATAATGTTACATCACCTACTAAGTGACGTGTCTGTGAAAGTTAGTATTTGAATTGTTCAATATTAATCCCTGAGCAAATTTACGCCTAAGAGTCACACAACCAAACCGTTGAATACTCCTTTTACCATCTAATTAATTTGTAAATTTTTATAAAATAATTAAACTAGTTAATATTTGTGAAATATTAATTATAAAATTTTATTTGATGTATGTTGAACAAATATTAAATAGTGTGTTTATAATAGTTATAAATATACCAATCAATACACGATATCAGCACGTTCAAATAAGATTTAAATTACACTGAATGTTATTTGGACTTGGACTAAATTTGAGGCCCATAAGCGTAGCTAATTTTCGATGTAAAGGGGCATGGTTAGGATGGTTGTATGATGGAAAATTAGACAGCTTTTGAACGGTTAAAAGAGTGGAAGTCATAAGAGTGAGATATTAGGATGTGATCCACTTTTCATTCTCTTGACTGCCACTTTATAAGCCATCTTTTAATTCATTTGAAAAAATTACTCTATCCTCTCTGATATTTTCGGTCACGGCTCCCCTTTCAAAGCCCCAAAAATTCCAAGTATAAAATCATATCAAAATAATTCGAATTGATCATTGATGGAAAGGCAATTCGATAGCTAGCATCTTGGGATTGGAATTCAATTCAAGGAGTTTACTTCAACATTTCAAGATCCATGCTTTGGGCTTTGGTGAAAGGTATTCTTAAGGTTTAATATTATATTAACGTAATATTATTTTATTAGAAATATCAAGAATTAGTATTTCGATGAATTGCTTCATATTAATGGTTTTGTGCGTGTGTGTACTTAAAAATATGCATATTGTTTATAGATGCTCTCGCCTAGAATTAATTAAAAAAATTAATCCTGAAATTTAAATAATAAAATATTATACGAATTTTAATATTAAATATAATTTGAAAGTTTAACACTATATAATATATATACACACAAAATCTTAAAAAAAATAATTTAGTTAGTATGACATTGGGCTATTAAAAATATTTATTTTTTTGGATATTATATATAAATGCCTTTATTTAATTCAAAATGTTTATGTAAATAAAATGCGTGCATATAGATATATAACATAAAAATCTAATAAAATTTATATAAAATAAAATATACTTTATAGTTTTGAAAATATTTTTTAAGATTTTTTTCAAATTTATTTCGTATGGTTTTTAATTAATTATGAATTTTTTCTAATAAATTGTATAAACCAAGAATTAAATAATAAAAGTAATAATAAATTATTCTATTGTCAGGCCAAAAGCAACATTAGAATATATTGCTAATTTTACAGTATACATATAACTAGTTATATGTTTATACATATATATATATTGTACATATATTGTGTGTGTGTGTGTGTATATATATATATTCTAGTTTGAATTTTATATTGTAAATATTCTAACTAATTTTAAAAATTAATTTTAATATATTTTATAATTTAATTATATTTATTTATATATTTGCATATATATATATATATATGTATATTTTAATTAATGTTTACGAAAATAACTTACAACTGATATTATACAATAATTAATAATTATATTTTTATGTATATATAAGTAATTTTATGCATATATATGCACATTTAAACAATCTACTAGTATACAAGAGGGGTATATGTTAAATGTGTAAATTCCAACATCTATATATGGCATGTCAAACCAGGTACACATTATTCTATTGCATGTGCATGCACACATATATATGTATACGATACAGATATATATACAACATATAATATAAATTGTATAAAACAAAACTTTGTTTAAAAATTCAAATAAAATAGTGATTTTATTTAGCAAAAAATTTAGAAAAGTTATAAATGAATTAGACTATTTCCAGTAATGGAAAAAAATTGAAATTTACCTAATTACTCCACTGTGGGCTGGCCCAGTTCCAACAACGACCACTTACATTGAAAAGATATAATAATTTCTCTTTCCATAGAGTGGTCTAAATAGAATTTTAGATTTGGAGTTTAGGAAATATGATCATTTAAAGTTATGGCTGACTAAAGGCCGATTAGCGAGTAATTAGAGAGTGACTAATGCTGCCCTTGAACCTAACTAGGGATTAGGTTTGGTACTAAAGACAGATAGAAAGCTGAATATTCTTAAGGACCAGGAGGCATGGAAGGTGCCAAGCCTACTGTTGATGATACTTGAAGGAGGCTGAAAAGTTCCAAGGACCAAGGTGTAAATAACGTGCCAGGCCAGTTGTGACATGACGAGGTGAGTTATGGTGATGTTGGGCCAGAGACGGGTCATGCCTGAGCTGGTCTTGACAGATGAGTTAGCTGTTCAAGCCGTCTTGATTTGTGCTCGTCAATGATGTAGCTGGTCTTGACGGGCTAGCCTGGAGCCAGGTTGGATGCGAACCGTCATTAGTGGGTCAGTTACTTAATGCCCAAGTTTGTTGAGAAAAGTTTATGCTAACGATCAAGATGTAAGGGAGGTATTAGACCGACAATGAGATAACAGGATACTGGGACCGACCGTAGCCGGGTTGTGATGAAAACGGACCAAAGACGGGTCGCGCTTAAGACGGTTTCGCCTGATGAGTTGGTTATTAGATCCCTCGTGAGTTGTGTCGGCCGATGATACCCTTAGCATGCTCCTGTGTAGATGGACTGTCTTGGGGCCACCATTTTCAGTCCGCATGTACTGGCCAGGCGGAGTTGTGTTGGGCCAGACCGTGCCTAATAGACATGCTAATCATACTTGCGAGAATATTGAACAATAGTACGGACGCTACAATTCGGTGCTCATATTGGAAGGGTAGTTTGAGTATAACTTAGGATGATTTGAGTACATCCATAAGATAGTTCCATGAGACGGACATTTTAGTAGTCCATACCCCTAGCCACCTTAGTGGGGCATGAGTTTTGAGTTATATGAGTTTTAAGTATCGAGCACCTATGACATTGAGTAATCGCATCAAATTTGAGTTGGCTATATGAGTTATTAGAGAATATCCTAGAGTACAATGGATGTTTTGACCACCTTGATTGATTTGATTGCTATGTTCATCTTGATTGATGTGCAATCAAGTTGGTTGTCTTGTAAGATAGTATTATCGGGTAGATTCTCAAACACCTTATATTATCTCTGATACTCTTGAATGAGTAGACTAGATAGCTTGTGTGGTATTAGTGCAGGGGGCAGTTCAGAGGACGAGTACAAGGCCTGTGCTATCATATATTTATTTATTAAGTTTGACTGTTTATTGCATTGTGCAGTACTGTGAAGTTTTGTCGGTGCTACATTTTATTTTGAGACAGATATTGAGAATTTATTTATCAGTTGTATAAATTTTATTACTATTTTGTACAACTGTATCGAACATGTGCTTTGATCCGTAATAATTCATATGGGTATGTTTATGTCTTTGTTTTATATCCGTGATCATTATCATAATTTATCTTTGCTTGTGAGATACACTGTAGTTATGTAATTGTTTAGTTACTTTTCAACATTGGTTATCGTCCTACATCGATCGGTATTGTGACGCAGTACAAGTTATCTTAGGTATGATAGTCGTCGGTATTTATAGTAAGGTGCTTAAATTTGTATTTAAACTTGAATTTGGGTTTGAATTTGAATTTCTATTATTGCTTAATAAATTTCAAATCTAATATATTTATAGATTAAATTATTAATCAACGATTAATGATTAAAAATCGATAATTATTGCAAATAAAAAATAAACACGAAGAATATTTCATACGCAGCCTCTTATCATATTTTTGTCTAACAACATCGTAATATCTTAACCTCTAATATCTGGCTTCTATGTTCTAATTTAATTTCCCGCCAACTCACCCAAAAGTAAATGATTTTAGTTGTGTTGTACTTTATAAATACAATAACAAGTGGCACCATTAATATCCTCTAACTACCTCTTTTAATGAATAGTAAGAGAGATCAAAGAGAGACAGAGAAATACTAATAATTAGAGACGGACGAAATTAATATGTGAAAAGACACTTATTCTGAGCCATGACCCGTTAATCAGCAGTATGTCTTGCATATTACATAGCATTATAAACAAAATTTGTAAAACATGGAGGGGAAAAAAACTACTTATTCCGCTTCATTAAGTAGCTTATCAATGTTGTTTTTACACTGTTTCTATATCACTGTGAAATTTACTATCTATAAGTGGCTCTTTTTCCTGATCGATAGGCAAGATTTTATCTTCACTAAAATCCTTTGCTTTCCCCCATAGAACTACATATAATCCTATCACCACAGCAATAGCACCAACCAAGCTGAAAAAGACAAGGAAAATAAACCGGTTTGTGTCATAATCAAAGACAAAAAAAAAAAAATTCACAAAAAAGATTCTACAGCAAGCTTTATCACTTAATAGTATTTGCTTTATATATGGATAAATAATACATACCTTCCAAAATAAAGGTTTTCTCCAAGCAATATAATTGCCAGTATTGTCACTATTACAGTGCCAAGAGGATTGAACATAGCAGAAAAAAGAGGACCTCTTTTTTCAATGCACCAAGATTGTAGATATACGGTTAATGCAGATCCCATAACACCCTGTAATTAATTTATAGTAGTAGTAAGTATTATCTTTTAATTCTACAAATAGAAGGTAGAATGATATATATGAACAGTGACGGTCAACTTACTGCATATAAGCAACATGATATCTCGAAAGTGGAATTCAGTTTCCAGGAATTCAAATCTGGCTCCAAAAAGAATGTGAAAATTGCAGATTGTAGCGTTCCTAGAAAGCACATCCAGCTTGACTGAGATAAAGGATCTAAATATTTTTTACTTATGGGAACCTGTTCATCATATCAAGATTGAATAAGTTAGTACTTTGTTCAAATGTTGTGCAAAAATGCATATGTATATCGTAGCAACACCTATGTTTTATAGTGTTATATACCCAAAGGGGAATCATTTTAATTAAGTAATATAGTATCATGTATCATCATAAAGAGTGGGCTAAGCAAGCATTTCTTAGTATAGAATATCCTCATGAATGAAGCTATATTAGTTATAGTTATATTTTTTTTAACTTGACTATAATGTTAAATGGTAAGACATTTAATTATATAGTTGAGTTTTTTATGTTCAATGTTTCTGTATAATCAAACCTGCAAAATCAACCAGACAGCCCAACAACAGCAGCTAGAAAAGAGGAATACACATCCCAATATCCAATTATCATGATGATCAACGCTGTTCATCAGCTTTGGACCTTTGAACAAAGTAATGGAAATAGCTCCTCCAATACAGATAATGGTACCAACGACCTTAGCAATGGTTCTTGGACTATTTATTTGTACTTTCTCTAAACTGCAGTTCAAAATTTTAATAAAATATTAATTATGTGAGCTTAATCGATGTCTAAATTAACTAGAGGAACTTTTTGAGTTATAACTTACCTTGTTGAAGCTGCAATAACAAATGTAATAGCAGGAATTATATTTGTGACTGCACTGGCAAGTGATGCTGATGAGTACTTGATGCCTTGGTAATACAAGTACTGAGTCATTGTCACTCTGCAAAAGTTTCAAAAACATCACATATTAGTAATACAAAATTATTACTCTGTCTAGTGGCTAGTATGTAGTTTATTGTTTTTTTATTATAAATATTTAGACTGGCGTACATTTATCCTTTTAAGTTTGAGTTTTCATCCATACAAAAATGCGCATGACGCATGAATATTATTATATATTATGAAAAACGATCAATTTAGAAAATGAAGTTGACATAAAAATAAGAGAATGGTTTACATTTTTATTTCAGAAAATTATTGTTAAGGACAAAATTTCTCAGCATTTTAATCTCAAGGACGAACCTTCATTATTTTAACATGAATGATAAATTTCTTTAGGTATCAGTTTTTAGTTATTAATAGCAGTTTTTAGGTATCAGTTTGTAGTTATCGGTAACAGTTTTTAAGTATCAGTTTTTTGTTCGGTAGCAGTTTTGAAAGAATGTTTGTCCTTACGAATAATTTTGGAAGAATGTGTCCTTGTGAATAATTTTTAGAAAAATATTTGTTCTTATGGTAAATATATTGAGGACATGTCTTTGAGGCTAAAAATATACAAATTTTTGTCTTTTAAATTAATTCTTCGTATTTTGACAAATAACGGAAGTACAAAAAACAATTCATCTTTTCATCATCCTTCCATCCCCTCTATCGTCCTTTCACCTCCTCCGTTGTCCCTCTCTTTTTATATTTTATAATTAAAGTTGAAAACTCAATACATAAAGTATAAAATAAACCAAATAGGTCCTTAGCTTATTCAGTGTTTAACGAGGAAATATAGAAAAGAAAATACTAATTAACTTATGGCAATGCCATCAGCTTACAAAGTTTAGCTAGATTACCCGATAAAAGCAGTAAAAAACACCAAGCTAAATCCTTTTATATCAAGTGATATCCTTCCTTTACCCCTGCAGAAATGGAAAAAAAAAAAAAACAAATTTCTCAATAAAGCATTGATTATTTATAGTTGAACATAGAGCAAATTGTTTCTATTTTACCTTTTTAATGCTAAAAAATTAGCAGGAAGTAAAGCAAGTGTAGCAGAAGCTTGTCTATACACAACAAATATCATAGGACTAACTCCTAACGTAAAGACCGCTTTTGCTGAAAGGGCCATTCCTGCATATATAATTTGTATTGTTATCATTGCTAATATTGGTTTGTTTTCTCCTAACCAAATAATTTTTCCCATTGCTTAATTTTGGAGTTGTGGTGAACTGATTGTGTATGTATAAGTTTGCATGCATACAAATCTTCTATATATAGTGATAAGCAAATAAGGATGCTGATTTGTCTAATTTTAATTCATTGATAAGGACATGTCATTAGCTTCAATTAGCGTAGACTAACATGTACATTTACCACACTTTTCAAGAATGCTGCAGCCTTTTCAACATGCTTCTTTGCATTTAAGCAGGATGGTATACCATAGAAGTAAAATAAAATTCATTCTTAGTGGGACACGTGACTTCAACATATTAGACTTAGACTGTCCTAAATTACTCATGAATTTATTAGATGTTTTAAATATGTAAACTACCTTAATTACAAATGAGACGAAGACAAGTCATCTCTTTAAAGAGTTATGGTCACACAAGCGACAGATACATAAAACTAAAACTTTGATCCAGTTTTTGTCATATGTACATGGCACTTGCGTCCTCTTTGTATATATTCAAATGTCATAGTCGCCTTTTTGGTTAAAATATAGGAGTTTATAGTAGGGTCCCTATCACGTACGGTTATAACTCAACTATTCAAAGAATTGGGATGTATAATAAATAATAAAATGATACAATCCGCTTCGCTATTGAAGGATATATGCTACCTAAGTTTAGCTTCTACCCTAGTTTAGCTTTTACCCTATTTAATCAGACTGTCCAAATCGGCGTTTCTGATGAAAACAGAAAAATTTAGGCCCCGTTGGGTTTTCTATTTTCAGTTTTAAGTTCTAGTTTAAATTAAAATTAAGTTAACATGAAAGATAGAAAATAAAAATATTTTGTTTTTTTCGTAAGAACTATTCCCTCCGACCGTCCTCCATTTCCCCTTCCGTTCTCTCTTTCAACGAGATGCTTTAAAATTTTCAATCTTCACATCCGCTCTTTTATTTTGCAATGAATAATAAAAAAGGAAAACACAAACCCTAAAATAAAATCAAACAACTCATTAACATTGAAGATGCCTAATATAAGATTTCTATATAAACATAAAATGGCTAACATTCATGACCAATTCATTTTCTTTGTAATTCTATCATTCTAGGTAGTTCTTTAAAATGCAATTTTACATCATATTGGTTATTTACAAAACACAATCATTCTTGATTCAGCACCATAATTTTTTATTTGAATAGATGATCAAAAACTATATTTAGAAGGTGTGATATAATATATAGAAAAGTCATATTTTAGCACTAGAAAGCAGAGAACGTGCCTTTTTTTCCAACGAAATTATTGTAGAACTAAGACTGTACTGTAGATGTGTTAATGATCTTTGGCACCTACTGTAATATTTTAAATCATGTTTGATTAAAATTCAAGAGAATCAACCATGCACAGTTTGATTAAGTCTAAAGGTTTGAAGAGTGAGGAAGGTTTCGTGTAAAACAAGCAGAAGAAAACAAAGGGCCATCAGCCCTGAACAGACTTTAAATTTTAAAATATAACTTTAGGCCTAATCGAGATTTGGTAGCCACAGGTTCATGCATGCACTGTTAGATTTTGATGGAGTGAGGAGGATAAGGAGTAAGACATGAAAGCTTACTGTATCATGTACGGACTACTGCTTTATGAGGGAAATTTCACACGACTATGGTGCAATAAATGTCATCCACTCCTCAAGATTAATACAACGATCTTTTAAATTTACGCACTTAAAAGATTGAAGTTTTTAAAGAAGTGCATGAACCGTTCCATAAGTTTTACTTATATTCAAAAGATTTTATTTTTGAAAATTTTTCAAAGAGAAAAAAGGATAAAAGATGAAAAATGTGGATTTGTTACCGCAATGTTTCTCAAGTACCACAGAGTGGAAGTAAAGAGGGTGAAAGAAAAATGAACTTGTATACCTCTTTACAAATAAATTAATCACGATAAACAAACATTACATAGATAGAAATGGACGCCCATTAATATAAATAACAAAAGCCGGATAAATGAAAAGACTTGATTTTTTTTTAATTATCCAACAAACTCCACTAACTACAAGGAAATTCAAAGAATAACATCATTGACAAAGAAAAAGTTTTATAGGCAAGTGCCAATATGTAACATCCCCAAATCTATCAATTTAAAATTAGTAGTTTATTTGAATATTTGGAATTCAATTTGAAGATAATTTGAATTAATTTTAAAAAATTCAAAACAAGTGAAATATTGAGTTTGTTTGTTTAATTATATATCTATAAACATATGTATGCAGAATGGATTGAACTTGAAATTTGAATTTGAACTTGAATTTGAATTTGAATTTGAATTTGAATTTGTATTTGAATTTAAATTTAAATAAATGTCTTAAGTAAAATTATTTGGATTCAAATACATTAACATATATGTATAGTTTATAAATTAGTATTAAACCTTTTCTTTTAAAAGGATTGTATAAATGTAAAAAGAGAATGTAATTATCCAAATGAGAAAAAAAAACTTTTATTTAAAATATCTTCTTATGCATGAATTAACAAGTGTTAGGATCATAGGAGAATGAACTAACAAGTGTAATAACTTGAGAATGGAAGTGAACAAGTGTTATCTTCCTTAATTTTAGTTTTTAGAAGATTTATAAAAGAAATGTAAACTATTTCTCTCACTTTTTTTTGATCTCATTTTCAAAATCTTAAAAAACCAAAAGAAAACAAAAGAAAAAAATCCGAGAAGCATCAAATTTTAAAATAAAAAATCAAGCAAGTTAAAACCAAATTCACAAACCAGAAATCATAACAAAATAAAACAAGGCTTCTTCTTCAACTTTTAATCAGCAACTTTTGATCACAAGTCAAGATCAAGGAAATAGTTTCAAAACTCCAAACAAACAACTCAGCAAAGCTTTATCATCTAAACAACAGGAGTCAAGCATTGTATAATCAAGTTTAGGCAAAAAGTTGCAATTTCCAGATTTCAACACTCAGGCCTTCTCTGTTTTTATAAACTTAAGGTAATTTTTTTTAAAATTTTGAGTTTCAAATTGTTAAGTAATCAAGAAAATAAACACATTAGAAGCTAAGCAACTTTGCATAACTAGTTGCATGTAAAATAAAATCCAGTATTAAGTTAAAATAGAAGTTCTAGTTTCAAATAATCAACATCCAGGTT
Source organism: Allium cepa (assembly GCA_030765085.1). Classification (NCBI taxonomy): domain Eukaryota; kingdom Viridiplantae; phylum Streptophyta; class Magnoliopsida; order Asparagales; family Amaryllidaceae; genus Allium; species Allium cepa. The sequence goes on from CM060935.1 coordinate 960,039,377, forward strand.
TCTTCCCCCCGCTCTCACAAAACAGGTGAGTAAACCTTTCTAAGTTCTGATGTCTGATGTGTTGTTTGAATGTATGATTTAAACAAGTTTGAACATTTGTTTGCATGCACAAAATCTGTGAATATGTGTATATTTTTGCCTGTGCATGTCAGTTCAAATTTAAATCACCTCTGTTACAGGTTACAGGGATTTAAACCCTATCCAAAATTTGATTTCTTCCTCCCTGTTGCTTATTAGGCTTTGAAATTTAGGCAAAGATTGTAAGTATAAACATGATTTAAGCTTTAAAAATAAATTTAGGCAAAACAAATTCAAGCTTCAAATCTGTAACATTCGAAAAATACAGTTAAAATTTAAATCATGTTAAATTTCAAACCTCGTAGATTTTAATTTCAAGTATACCATCTGAAAGCTTATCAAAATTAATGATTTTTGAAAGTAAAATCATAATTTTTAAATAGTATTCACAGAGATAGGCTGAAATGATCAATTTTGGGGATTTTGGCCATTGCCGATCATCGATGCGGCTAGGGTCGGGGTTGCTCATGAAGATGGAGGAGGACTCAAGGATTAATGGCAAAATTCTTATCGATTTTATAATTGGTTGTGAAGGGCTGACGAGGTTGAATTAGGGTTTAAACCCATTTTCCTATAAAGGTCGAAAATTTGGTAGCTGCATCGTCGTTGGTCGACCGGAGTCGATCGTGCTAGTGCCATCACGAATGTTAGACATCGTGGAAGCTTCGAGTGTGAGCACGTGGCTGCTGACGGCCTGAGGCGGGTGATCGAAGCGTTTTTGTGATGATCGATTTTGGCTCCAGTTTGGGGTCGATCGCAATATTTCGATTTCGTCGACGTGATGGGTTTCTGGGTGCTCATGGGGTTTAGGTGGATGGTCGTCGACTCGATGGTGGCTGGAGCTTCGACTGGAGGTGGCGATTCCGACCGTGCATGTGCCCGAGTCCTGTTTGTGTATCAGGAACGAGGCAGAGGAGTGAAGGGTGAATGTCTCGAAGCAAGTTTGGGGGAAAACTTGTGATAGCTCGAGTGTTAACTCGAGTAAAATTATTGAAGCACCGGGTAAAAATACTTAGAAATTTTTTTTAAGTTGAAAATTTTGGCACTCGGGTTGAATTTTTGATAAACCCGAAGCAAACGAGAATGGTTCTCGGGCGTGACTCGAAACGGGTCTCGAGTTTAATCTATAAAACAGTTGTTGCTTTTAAAAAGTTTCAAACTTTTAAACTTTTTAAAACCCATGTTTTCAAAATGATGATTTGATTAAAGTTTGAATGAATTAAAGATTTAAGTAAGATATTTTCAAAATAATTAAATTTTAATATATTTAAATTGGATACATTATTTTATAAAGTTATATATATTTAATAAATAATGTAATTAAAAAGGGTAATTAAGATAAAATGTTGTTTAAACTAATCTTAACCTTTTTAAGAAACTAATGTAATGAAGATGGTTTATTAAACAAATTCTAAAAGATAACCAAAGTGAGTAATAAAGATAAAAAGATTTATCTTTTAATTTATTAAGTAATTAATGGTTTGTTAATTTAATTATTTTAAAAGTAATTATTTAACATTAAAGATTAATTTCATAAATAATTAAGGTTAATTAATTTGTAATTAATTATTATTTAATTTAGGAGTAATTAATTAATTAATAAAAGTAATTAAGAGCTAATTAATTAACAATTAAGAGTTAATTTATTAAAGATAATTAATTAAGAAATGATTAATTAATGAAGGTGATTAAGACTTAATCAATCGTAATTAATGATAATTAATCATTGATTAAAGAATAATAATGAAAGTAATTATGTGGTTAATAAATTTAAAACCACACGATTTATTCATTTTAATTGGAGATGTTTGATTGTTATTGAACGCTGTGTGTTGGATTGATATTTCTGATATGTGATGTGATGCTATGTAATATGAAATGCTTTGTGCTGAGCTGTGATATCCGTGATGAATATACTTCTGTGGGAATGTGAAAACCCATTGGCCCGTAAAACGGCAATTGAATTTCGATGCGACATGGAGTCGGATTTCAGTTGGTTATCCGAAACCCACATCGAACCCTGAATGTGAATCTTTGTGATTGCTACATCCACGTGTTTTTAAAATTATGCACCCACTATTCGGTTTAGCCGGGAGAGGACCTTTGTGTCATATAACCCATTTCGAATATGTGATACGACGAAATGGATAGCATTTGAATACGGTGGTGAAGACCGGGCGTCTTCGAGAACGATAGGATAACCTGTCGAATGACTCTGCACTGAGTTGCTCCGGTATAAAAATCTCCATATGTGATGGGGAGTCCGATCGGGATTGTGGATGCCCGGATTGCAAGAGCTTCTTCGAAAGTGCCTTCGGTTCTGTTCGAACCCGAAACAGACTTGTATGGTTGTATGTCTGACATTACAATTTGAGATATAAAGTTGATTTCTTTCAAATACATTTCTGCTGGTGGCGGAGAATTTATGCTCTTAGCTTAACACCCTTCTTTGAGACGTACGAGCTTAGAGGTTATGTAGTTAAAGGTTATTAGTGATATACTCCCAATTTGGTAGTGTGGCATACTGAGTGCTGTTGATCATTTGTTGATCGAAGCATGGCTTTGTGAAAAAGCGTAGCTTCGTGGATGAGACTTCGTCGAACCTCACAACCCGGTTATGGTCGAAATAGGAATCGTGGCAGCAAGGTTATTTGGGGGTAGCGCCCCTTAAGGGTATGTCCGTTTCCTTTTGGATTATAAGTGGTATCATGGTATGGAGCCCAGAAACTTACTTTGTGGCTGCTGCAAACTTATTGCTTTGTGGTTGTCGGTTGAGAAGCGCTTCGGATAAAGGTTGGTAACGACCGGGAGGTGGCACACTCATGTCAGTTGTTACCTAGTTACAGAGGTAACCCGACCTTGTGTAGTAGAGATCCGGTTAGGTTCTCGGGGACGTCCCACCAGAGGCGTTCCATTTTGTGTGGGAAGTTCATTTGCCCGACCATTTGTTGGAAATCCAATCATCCAATACGAGCCCTTTATGGTTTTAGTTGTAGAACCTGCCATTTAACATGGTAGCTATAGTAGGCATACTATAATGATACTTATGTTGGCTAAGATTAATGTTATACTGGCAAATGTTTTCTACACTATGCACTAATAATAATATCAAAAGAGTTTTCTCGTATCAAGCATTTTTGACTGTCATAAGGAGAAATCTTCCCCAACTTTGCGCTTGCATTGTGTGTGTGGCGGGAGGCCTTTGTGGCAGTTTCATTTTCTAAAAAGCATATCGGTTTTCTTTTATAAACAGTTTTATTTCAAACAACTGTTTTTGTTTATTCATACCAGTCCCATGACTGACCCGGAGTTTATTGTTCCTTTCCTAAACTCTGGATGCCCATAATTTCCACACGGGCAGCTAGAAGCAGGTTATCCGTGTTTTCGAGCTAGCTTGGATTTTGAAGTCTTTCGGAAGCTATCAGATTTTTTGGAAGGCTTTTGGATTTGGAAATCTTTTGAAGTGTTGGAGTTTTGAAGACCTTATTGAATGAAGTATGTCAGAAACTTGTTGAAGTTTCTGTTGTCGTATTATTGTTGTATCATATTTGTGTCACTCTGATATTAGTGATCGATGTTGTATTGGAGATTGTATCATATTGTATCTGTGTTGTATTCAATGATATTCATTTTGTTTCCGCTGTTTATATTCATCTAACGTTGTTATAAGCTCCATCCGAACTAGAGTTCAACGTTTGAATCTCCGGCAGTCGAATACAAGTGAGGTATTTGATATCGATTTTCAATCGCTGAATTTCGGGTCGTGACAAGTGGTATCAGAGTTAAAGGTTGAGTAAGAACTTTAGCTATGGAGTATAACACATTAGATAGCTCATTAGAGATAGGGTGAAGTATACCCTAGAATGAGTATAAACCGAGAGACCGAAACCCTAAATTTCTTGGTCTATTCCTTTTAACTGTTGATATTCCCTAAGCTATCTTGTCTGTATGCCTAAATCAAGTTTTCTTGCTATTTACAGATAGTGAGAATGAGGGAAAGAAGAGGACAAGGTAGGGGACGGGGAAATACCACCGCAACTGGTCAACTCCCTGCAACTGCAACTGTGCCTACTCAACCTCAGCCGAATCTGGCTGATCATTGTAAAAGCTTCTCCAGACTTGGTGGAAAGCCGTTCACTGGTAAGGAATCAATTGTTGAAGTCCAAGCTTGGATCCGATCGTGTGAAAGAATTTTCAGGGGATTGAAGTTGGGAGACGATCAAAAGCGACTAATAGTTTCTTGGAAACTCCAAGAGGAAGCATTAGCTTGGTGGGAGACAGTTACTGTGGATGAGCCAGAAGATGAGTTTACTTGGAGACGATTTAAAGAAGTGTTTAAGCAGCAATACATCCCATCTGTTGGTATCTCTCGAATGTACCAGGAGTTCATTGATTTGAAATAAGGAAGCTTATCATTTGAGGAGTACTTGAATAAATTTAATGAATTGTCGCGATTTGGTCCGGAGCTAGTGAATACACCCTTGAAGAAAAATGAAAGATTCATTCGGGGAATGAATAAGGAGTACCACAAGAGGATTACAACCCACATTAAAGAATCTTTTTCGGACTTGATTGATATGGGTTATCAATATGCTACCCTAATATGCAGAAAGTTTCGAAAGAGAAGGAAAGTTCAAGTAGTTCGAATTGGAAGAAAAGAAAATTCGAAGGAAAAAGGCCGGTTCAAGGCAAGGAGAAGAAGAGAAGTAATCAAGAGAACCCAGCTAGAAATATTATTTGCTATAACTGTCAAGAGAAAGGCCATTTAGAAAATGATTGTGATAAGACAAAGAAACAAATTAAGAAAGATCAACTCGTGAAGGCAAGTCGAAGATCCAAGGATTGTTATTGTTGTTACCAGCCAGGTCATGGAGTTAAGAATTGCTTGAAAAAGAAACAGTCACAAATAGCGAAAGTGTACGTAATAGAAGATAATCCCTCAACTTCAAAGGCAGATGAAGGAAAGGGAGTTTTAGAGCGTAACCTTATTGTTGGTGACAGAGTTGTTAGAGTTTTATACGACACGGGTGCTTCACATAGCTTTATCTCCCAACAAATCGTGAACGAATTAAAACTTAAACCTGAAGTTGTTGATGAACCTATTTTTCTGAAGAATCCGGTGGGTGGTCCGGCAAATCTTTGTCTATATTGTAGGAGGGTGCCTATCTCTTATTCTGGCCATCGATTTTCTATTAACCTTTATGTTCTCGACTTCAAAGAATTTGAAATCCTACTCGGAATGAATTGGTTATCAAAATATGAAGCCAAATTAGATTGCAACAACCAAACGATTCTGGTCAAAACAAAACTTGGAGATTTCATTGAAATTTCTCGTAAAGACCCTAGTCCAAAAAGGGATAAATTGATGTATACTTTGGGACATCCAGAACCTAGTCTGGAGTCCATTCCTATTGTCCAGCATTTTCTCGATGTATTCGAAGAAGTGAAATCTTTACCCCCGCACAGAGATATTGAATTCAGAATTGGATTAATTCCGAATGCTCGTCCTGTCGTTCATGCTAGTCGCAGGATGACACCTCCGAGAAAGGATTGAACTAGTCAAGCAAACCGGTGATTTGCTAAATATGGGATTGATTCGTCCTAGTGTTTCTGAATGGGGTTCAGCTGTGGTGTTTGTGGCTAAATCAGACGGGTCTTTGAGATTGTGTGTTGACTATCGCGATCTCAATAAGCAAACTCTCAAGAACAAGTTTCCTTTACCCAGGATCGACGGCTTATTCGATCAACTTCATGGTGCACGATTCTTTTCTAATATGGATCTAGCCCAGGGATTCCATCAGTTGAGAATTGCCGAAGATTGTGTTCACCTAACTGCTTTTAGGGGTCCGGATGTATTCGAAGAGTGGTTAGTCATGCCTTTCGGACTAACCAATGCTCCCCCGTACTTCGTAGATTTAATGACCCGTGTGTTTCGAGAGGTGCTGAATAAATTTGTTTTTGTACCTATCGATGATATCCTAATCTATTCCAAAACCAAAGAGGAGCATGCTGAACATCTCAGAATTGTTTTGGAAATTTTGAGAAGGAACATTTTATTCGCTAAATTTTCTAAATGCCACTTTTGGGTCAAAGAAGTCAGATTTCTTGGCCATATTGTTAATGAAGAAGGGATTTCTGTTGATCCGAGCAAAATTTTCGCTATTCTTGACTGGAAGCGACCCACAACTCAGAAAGAAGTTCGAAGTTTTCTGGGTTTAGCAGGATATTACCGAAGTTTGTTCAGGACTTTTCTAAGATAGCTAGTCCGCTAACTAAGCTCACAATGAAGAACGCCAAGTTCAACTGGACTCCAAAATGTGATGAAGCTTTTCAGGAATTGAAAAAGAGATTGACTACTGCTCGTGTTCTCGCTATCATTAACGGAAACCAAGGCTTATCTGTCTATACTGACGCTTGTAGTGATGGGGTAGGTGCAGTATTAATGCAAAATGGGAAAGTAATTGCCTACGTGAGTAGACAATTACGTCCGCACGAGAGAAACTACCCAACATATGATTTGGAGCTTTTAGCTGTTATCTTCGCCTTAAAAATCTGGCGACATTATCTTCTAGGTAAGAATCTCCTTCAGCTTTTCTAAAAGAAAACTTTAAAAGTTCAACTTAACTTAATTTATACTTAATAAATTCTTCTTATTTAGGTGAAAAATTCAAATTATTCACCGACCACAAATCCTTGAAGTATCGCTTCACCTAAAAAGATTTGAATCTGCGACAACAACGTTGGTTGGAATTTCTGGCATCCTATGACCTAGATAATCTGTATACACCTGGAAAGGCCATTGTAGTTGCCGATGCTTTAAGTAGGAAACACGCTATTCTTGCTCATCTGGTTGTCACTCCTACTCTCCTTGAAAAGATTGCCAGCAAACAAAAAGAAGACAAATTTCTTCAGGGAATCTATGGAAGGATTTGTCGAGGGGATGATTCCAGTTTTTGAATCGATAATAGTGGAGTTATAAGGTTGAAAGGTAGGATGTGTGTCCCTGACATTCCGAAGCTGAAACGTGAAGTTTTGGACGAGTGTCACAAGTCTAAACTTTGCACCCATCCAAGAGTCAATAAAATGTATCGTGATATCAAAAGAACTTTTTGGTGGAAAACGATGAAAAGGGACATCTCTATAAATGTGAGTCGTTGTGCTACCTGTCAGCAAATTAAAAGCGATCAAAAGAAAGTGGCGGGTCTACTTCAGCCTTTGGATGTACAGAAGTGGAAATGGGATCAAGTGTTGATGGATTTCATCGAAGGATTGCCACAAACCAAGAAGGGAAATGAAGCAATTTAGGTTATAGTGGACCGTCTAACCAAAACTGCTCACTTCATCCCAATGAAATCCATCCGGACAGCGGCAAGCTTAGCAGAGCTATATATAAAAGAGATTTTCCATCTCCACGGTATTCCTAGCAGCATAGTGAGTGATCGTGATCCGATCTTCACTAGTAGATTTTGGGAGGCATTCCAAGCCACATTGGGAACAAAGCTGAACTTTAGTACTGCTTATCACCCGCAGTCTGATGGGCAGACAGAAAGGATTAATCGAATTCTAGAAGACCTTTTGCGGGCTTGTATTCCCGACTTTGGTGGTTCTTGGGAGGACCATTTACATCGGTTGAATTCTCATATAACAATAGCTATCTAGCCAGTATTGAAATGGCTCCTTTTGAAGCTTTATATAGTAGTCCGTGTCGATCACCTGCATGTTCGATCAAGTCAGGTGATAGACACGTCTCTGGACCAGATATGATTATAGAAGCCACGGAGAAAGTAGAATTTATTCGAAAGAAGTTAATAACTGCTCAAAGTCGTCAGAAGAGCTATTATAACCGAAGAAGAAGAGATTTGGAATTTCAAGTTAGAGATTCCGTATTTCTGAAAGTGTCTCTAATGCGGGGTGTATTGAGATTTGGAAAAACTGGTAAACTGGCACCACGGTATATTGGTTCTTTTCCTATTATGGAAAGGACGGGTCCTCTAGCATATTGAGTGCAGCTACCCAGCTGGTTATCTGGCGTGCATAATTGATGCAGCCCAGCCTGATATTCCAATTCAAGATTTGAAGCTGGAACAAGTTAACGACTCAGCTAAGTCGTATGAACGAGTTAGTGGGGTGAAAAGGCGGGGAAAGGATGATGCAGTGCAATCTCACTCGAAGGTCCTAGGTCGTTCACGACCTAACGCGTTGGGTTTTAAAACGCTCAAACGACCTAGCGAGTCAATTCTAAAGTCGCAAGCGAGCTATACGGTCCAACCCAGCAAGATAAGCAACCCAGTGCACGTCACTTTAGGTCGCTCCGATCTTTCAAATCACAACCTTGCCGAGCTACGACCTAACCTAGGTCGCTCAACTTCCTAGGTCGTTAAGACGCTCATCTTAAGCCGCATGAAGCAAGCCGCTGTTGTTAAGTCGCTTGGTGTCGTATGTTGTTAGGTCGCGTGAGTCTTGAGTCGTGTATGTACTGAGTTGTAATTTTAGGTCGCTTTGTTGATATTGTGTTGTAATAATGTTGTGTCGCTTGTGTTCTTAAGTCGTAACTCGCGTTGTATATATCGATTCGTTATTTTGTTAAGTCGTTGGGCCTGCTAGGTCGTAGGTCGTGGAATAAGTTAGGTCGAAGCTGATCTGTGTTGTGTTGTAAGCCTATAAATAGGCGAGTTGGGTCATTTGTAAAAGTTAGTTGATTTTGAATGAAACTTTGTGTTTGAGTGCTTTGTGCCTCTTTTAAATTGGTAGTTGAGTGTTATCTCCTATCTCCACTTTCGGCATTCGAGTGCGCTCGAATCAACGATTGTTAAAGCCAATTCACGGTATCAAGCGCGCTTGATCAACGTTCGAAGAATTGTAGATCTTCTCTCATGGTATCGTGCGCGATCAACGTGTCGAAGATAGCTAGAATTCGGTATCTTTTGGAGATCAACGAATTTAGGCATTCGGTATCTTTCAATCCATCGATTTATATTGCTTCATCTAATCGTTCTTCGATTAGTTTGACACGAAATCTTCATTTCGTCGTCATCCATTATTATCCGCTGCGTCAATAATGTGTTCCACATTTCTAACCTCCGAAAATATGTGCACGACCTAGATAGTATCATTCAAGAGGCAGCTCAGCAGGATTTTGAGATCACTCCCAACTTGGCAGTAAAGAGAGAACCAATAAAGATCATTGATCGTGATCAAAAGCAGCTGAGAAACAAAATTGTGAAATTAGTCAAAGTGCTATGGAGTGGTGATCCAAAGGACTGCACTTGGGAAACAGAGGATAGTATGCAGAAGTCCTATCCCAACTGTAGAGTGGATATCTCGGCTTAATCTCGTAAGCCCTTTCTCTATCTTTTATATCTTCATATATTCTTTGCTTGTCTTTCTCTCTCTTTCAAATTTCAAGGACAAAATTTTCTTAAGGGGGAGAACCTATAACATCCCCAAATCTATCAATTTAAAATTAGTAGTTTATTTGAATTTTTGGAATTCAATTTGAAGATAATTTGAATTAATTTTATAAAATTCGAAACAAGTGAAATATTGAGTTTGTTTGTTTAATTATATATCTACAAACATATGTATGTAGAATGGATTGAATTTCAAATTTGAATTTGAATTTGAATTTGAATTTAAATAAATGTCTTAAGTAAAATTATTTGGATTAAATACATTAACATATGCGTATAGCTGTGTAGTTAATGCTCCGCTATTACCCCGCTGTAACCCCGCTATATCTCATAGCGGATTTCTACCGCTACGATTTTTCCATATAGCCCCAAAATATAGCCTTTCCGCTTTAATCCCCACTATTCCCTCTATATCCCGTTATTCCCGCTATATTTTGCTATTTCCGCTATATCCTCTTTAATAAAATGAATTAAAAAATTGGATTTATACATTATAAAAATTAAAACTAATTTATTTGATTTAATTTTTAATATAATTTTAGAAATGAAAATACTCTAACATTCTACTAAATTCAATTATGTTATATTATAGTTTTACGTTTATTTAAAGTATATTCGCACATTTTTTTTGTTTAAAATTATTTATGTATTAATTATAATTCAATTGAATGATAATTTTTCATTGAATTACCATTTATATATTTGTCAAAACATTAAATACGAGTTTTATATGCTATTTTAGAGCCATCCGCTATATCCCGCTATATCCTCGCTGTATCCCCGCTATGACTTTTTGCACCTCCACCGCTTCGAATCTGCCGAGCGCTTTAACTGCACAGGTGTATAGTTTATAAATTAGTATTAAACCTTTTCTTTTAAAAAGATTGTATAAATGTAAAAAGAGAATTTAATTATTTAAATGAAAAAAAAAATATAAAAACTTTTGTTTAAAATATTTTCTTATGCATGAATTAATAAGTGTTAGGATCATATGAGAATGAATTAACAAGTGTAATAACTTGAGAATGGAAGTGAACAAGTGTCATCTTCCTTAATTTTAGTTTTTAGAAGATTTATAAAAGAAATGTAAACTATTTCTTTCACTTTTTTTGACCTCATTTTCAAAATCTTAAAAAACCAAAAGAAAACAAAAGAAAAAAAATCTGAGAAGCATCAAATTTTCAAATCAGAAATCAAGCAAGTTAAAACCAAATTCACAAACTAGAAATCAAAACAAAATAAAACAAGGCTTCTTCTTCAACTTTTAATCAGCAACTTTTGATCAGCAACTCAAGATCAAGGAAATAGTTTCAAAACTTCAAACAAACAACTCAGCAAAGCTTTATCATCTAAACAACATGAATCAAGCATTGTATAATCAAATTCAGGCCAAAAGTTGCAATTTCCAGATTTTAACACTCAGGCCTTCTCTGTTTTTATAAACTTAAGGTAAATTTTTTAAATTTTGAGTTTCAAATTGTTAAGTAATCAAGAAAATAAACACATCAGAAGCTAAGCAACTTTGCATAACTAGCTGCAGGTAAAATAAAATCCAGTATCAAGTTAAAATAGAAGTTCCAGTTTCAAATAATCAACATCCAGGTTTCTTCTCCCCTGCTCTCACAAAACAGGTGAGTAAACCTTTCTAAGTTCTGATGTCTGATGTTTTGTTTGAATGTATGATTTAATCAAGTTTGAAAATTTGTTTGTGTAACGACCCGTATTTTCGCTACTTCGAAAATGAGAGATTTCGAACGATTTAAAATCTAAAAGGGTAAATCTTATTTAAAACATCTAATAAAGATAATAAAAGTATGTTAAAAGATTTAAAAATTTGTTAATAATCGTTTTATAAAAATAACCAAAATTTGTCGCATTTTGTTAGTTTTGCATACACGGTAAAATTAGAGATTTTGATATTAATTAAATATGATTTTAGAATATAAAGAGACTTGTTTTAATTTATTTAAAGAAGTAAAAAGTTCATTTTTAAATTTGGTTTACTTCAATACATAGTTTAACTAAAACGTCAAAATGTGACCGTAAAACATTTCGTCGAAAAACGACGTTTTGTCAATTAAAAGTTGTCGCAACGTCGTCGCACCTTTATTTTCTTATATAGGAACATATATTCAAATAGTATAAGTATTAATTAATTCACTAATCAAGTTTACTTTTACTAAACATACTTAGAAAATTCTAGAATATAATTAAGAAAAGTAAGTAAGAAAAGTCAAAAGTAAACATCAAATCAACATCAAATCAAACCAAACATAATTATTACTTTACTTTACTTACTTCTTAAGTGAAAGTGACATAAAGCATGATTTGAAATGTGATGTTAAGTTAAAAAGTAAGTAAAGGGCATTTTGGTCATTTTACATAATAATATTTTATTTCAAACTTTTTCCTATAAATAGCCATGCATACCTCTTTCATTTTCACACAAATCTTTCTTTTCTTCTTCTTCCTTTAAGCTATTTTAATGGCTTCTCTCTTAAGAGAGGTAGGAGGGTTAAAAATAGTGGAGTGCTTAAGCACTAATCCACTTGTTACTCTCTAACCTCTTCTTAATTCACTTCTTCTTCTTCTCTTCTTAAAAAAGGCCTTAGGCCATGAGTTTGGAAGTTGATAAAGGAAGGACGTGAGCAAAGCAAGTAAAGATGGAGATGGTCGAGCACTTGGAAGCATGGTTATGATAAGGTTTAGTGAAGCGTTGAATTAAATGAATGTTGGTAGGAAGTTAAACGTTTGGTTTAAAGGTGAGAAATTCTCATCGCTTTTGAATTTATATTTTGATTATGTTATAACAATCATATTTACACCCTTATGACATATGAATGTTTATACCAAATTGATTGTTAATATGGATGATTTGAAAATTTGTAAATTAAGTGAATTGTGATAATATATCCCGTTATGATATTAATAGTGAATGTTAGATTTGAAATCATATGCATGTGATTTGTTGAATGGATGTTATGTTAGTAATAAATATGAATATTGGATATGTTCATTTTGATTAAGTAATCACTTTGATTAGTAAGACCATATTTTAGTAATATGAGAAATTGTGGAAAAATAAGTCTCTTTTCATTTAGAAGTGAAATTAAAGTTAAAATGAAAGAGAATTTGAAATTTGAAGTGAAACGGATTTGAAAAGAATAGCTAATTAGAAATTGAAATTTAGATGAATAGTGAAATTGAAATTAAAATCGATTTTGAAAAAGTGAAGTTTAGTTTGAGATTTAATTGAAATTTAAATTGGAATTAGATTTGAAATCTAAGTTTTAAATGTGTTTAATTTGAGATTAGAATTGAAATTGAGTTGAAATTGGGTTTTAAAGTTTAATATTAAAATAATGGGAATATAATAATATTTTAATGTGGTAAGCGTGAAAATATATTTTAAAAGCTTTAAAAGGTGAAAATATTGATTTAAAATGGTTTCTAATCATTTTATAAGTATTGAAATCTAAATTGAATAAATTATTTCAAATGTTGAAAAATAGTTTAAAACTAGACGCGTCGCGCAACGGCAGTTCGCGATTTCGCGTCGAAAAAGTTCAAATGAATGTGTAGAGTGGAATATTGCTCGGAATTCTTCGAGATAAGAAAATTCCGGACTATTATATCCATATCTTCTAAACGAAGAAAGAAACTCAAAGTTTCGATGAGTAGATTTTGAATTAAGTCCAAATCAATTTTCTAGAAAAATCGCGCTAGTGCAGTTTAGTGACCATAAAAGGAAATCTGTTTAAATGGATGTTTTTAATTATGGAAAAATATGGAATAAATTTGATAAATCTATTTAAATGATTTAAAAGAGATTTGGATTGGAAAATATGAATTATCGAATGTTTAAAAGTTGTTTTAATCAAATAAGCTTATATAGCACTTTCCGCAGCACTTTTATGCTGTGAATTGTATAACTTTTGGAATATGAGTTTAAATGTAATGATGTTTCCCAGAATCAATTGTGAATGTTTTAAAAAGGATAATTAAGCGTTTTGAAAGATAATTTGGAATATTTATAAGCAATTCCAAAATGAAGTTGAAAATCTGAGTATGCGGAAACGACTAGTACATTTGTCCCGCCTGTGAGATCTGGGAAGATAAAACAAGGTGTTTAACTAAGGTTAGGGATGGAGCAACCAGTGCCCTGAACTTACCTGGCCTATGTTTTCTTTTCTTAGGCGAGGGGTGGAACAGATCGAAAGGAAAGCCCGGATGCTCTCAAAATAAAAATATTCTGTTAGGTTTTCCAAAATAAAAGAAGATTGGTATTATCCAAAAGTTAAGCAATCTCCAAAATGAATGATTTCTACGAACCTGTGAAGTTTAGAAAAGAATTTATAATGAATTTTAGGAATGCTAAGATTTGAAAGGAATGAATTGGTAAATAAGAGTGTTGGATTTTGACTTACAAGTGAGATATAAAAATGGAATTTATAAACACCATTTTGTAAATCTGAAATCAATTTAAATTGATAAGTTAAATGTGAAAGTTATTAAAGGAATTATATTCGCGATTTTGGACAGTGAATAATCCTTTAAATTAAATGGATGTTTTGGAAGGTGATATTATAAAGGGAATGTTTTCCTTAAGTTAAAAGTTAAGAAATTTGGATCAAGAATTAAGTAAAGATATCTGAGATATTTTCCAAAACAAAAGAATGAATTACTTAGAATTATCCTAAGTTGAAAGAAAGAGAATTTCGAAATCATCCGAAAAGAATTTAAGTGAAAAGAGACTTAACAAATCCTATATACTCATATTCACTTTTATCGATGATTGGATTTCGAAGGAACCGGAGTCGGATTTGGTTAATTCCTATCCGAAAACCACTTCGAACCAATGTATGCGTTCGAACGTGAAGACATGTTGAAGATGGTGATTGAAGACCGTGGATCTTCCTAGCGTGAAGACTGCTTGTTGATTTGCTCAGGGTGCACCAATTATAGAGTTATATATAGCAGTGGTCTCCTCGTGATGGAGATTTTGCGGATTGCAAGGGCTTCTCGCCTAGTAATGGCCGAGGAAAGTACCTTCGGTTTGTCCTGTTCCTGGACAACTTGTATGGACGTTTGTCTGACGTTGCATTTCTAAAGATTACGTACATTGGTTTTTACAAACGTACATCAGTGGTGGCGGAGAAGGCAACTTCTCTAGCTTAACACCCTCCTTGAGACATACAAGCTCAAGGGTTGTATTTTTGTGGAAGGCAATTAGTAGTTAACGGAAATGGCAATGTGGCATTCAAAGATGTGATATGTGCTTTGTGAAAAGGTAATCGTAGCCTTAAGCCTCATCAAACCGGAAATGACCGAAACAGGATTAGATGCAGCAGGGCTATGTGGGTCATTCCCATTAGGGTATGATCATCCCCTTCTAGATATATTTCTTCCCGCTATGACGTCGGGATGATAATTAATGTGGTGTATGGAAAACGAGCGCTCGGTTAAAGGTCGGCAACGACCGGGGGATGACATATTCGGTACCATCTAGTTACAGAGGTGGGCCGGTCTTGTGTTGGTAGAGGGCAGATGTTCTGTGCCTCGGGACATCCATCTAGAGGTGTACCCATTTCGGAAGGTAGATCCTGCGCCTGGTCATTTGTATGGAAATCCATTCTCCAATAAGAACCTACGGTTTTGTTTGTATTGGCGTAATGAATAGCCTCGAAATGCTATATGGGTAACCATTTCGGATAAGATTGATAAGTTTATTTGCAAATGTTTTCAAAGAGATGTCATTAGAAATAATATCGAAGGTTTTGATATAAAAGTGTTTTAGTTATCATAAGGTAAAAACCCGTCCGTGTTTATGTGTGGGCGTGGTCTTATGAGATACTATTTATTTCAAAGGATTTTATCCAAAGGCTGATATATGACACTGTCATTTATTATTGAGTTTTTCTCACGCTGGTTTATCAAGCCTGATCCGGGTATTTTCAATACTTGGGTCAGATCCGAGTAGTTTCAGGATAGTCGAAGGAAGTTGAAGTTCCAGGGGAGAGCTGGAGATATTCATGGACGCATGAAGATATTCTTTCATCGCCTTTGCTTAGTGCATTTTGTTTGATGTTGTCAGCAATTGTAAGGGCAGGTTTTATAACTGTCCAAGCTGAATCTAGGTTAGACTCTGATATTGTATTTTAAAATTTTCCGCTGTAAAGATTATTATTGAAATAATATATGTTATTCCATTCGTGTGAGATTCTGTTCTGTCTATTTTTCTTTATCACCCTTCATGTTCCGTATTTTCGTACAATTTGAGTTGGACATGTGTGGTTTATTGTCGATTCAAAGGGTACGGGAAAACGGGCCTTGACATTTGGTATCAGAGCTGAAGGTTAAGCGAGAACCTTGGCTCTATTATGGGTAAATTCTCATCAGAGATAGGATTAGTAATATCCTAGGATGAGTAACTCATTAGAGATAGGGTTAGTAATGCCCTAGAATGAGTTATGAGAGTATTATATATATGAGCGCGTATTTGTTAAATTTATAAAAATGATTTTGTTTTAAAAGAAATTGGTAAATGAAATAATTTTACCTTGGGTTTATATTATAAATACTAAAGAGGATATTATTATCTTTTGGGTTAGAAATTAAGGATTGATTGTGATTCAGCTTAGTAAAACTAAAATATGAATATCTTGTGATTAGAATTGCACAATTTGACTATAAGATATTTCATATAGGATCAGTTAGTTGAAAGCTAGAATTTAAAACTGTAATCATATACCCTTAGATACTTAGTATTAAGAAATAATAATGATTAAGTGATTATCATAATAGATGGATTTAAAAGCTAAGTACAAATATCTTGTGAAGTAAAATTCGCAATTTGATTATAAGATATTTGATGATAATATTGAAGCTAGAAGTGTAATTAGAGGAAGTAAAGTGAAAATTTACACTTAGAAAAATTCTTATCAATAAGACAGAAAAGATAAGCCAAAATTGAAATTTTGGGTAAATATATTATGAAAGGATAAGTTCTATAACTTATAAATGAGTTAAGGTAATTTGAAATTTAGACACTTTGATTAGAAACAAGTGGTATAAGAAATATCATCCTAATATAAAATTTGAAATAATGATACATTTAGGGTAATATTTATAATTCAAAATGAAGTAAGATTAGAAGGAGGTAGTTTTGAATAATATGGTTAGTAGTTGAATGTTGGATGAAAATGTTTAAATAACAAATACCATGTGAATTAAGTTTCACAATTTGACTATAAGGTATTTGACGGATTTAAGGTTAAGAAATTTTGATTTGGCAAATGGATAGGTAAATAAGTTAACTTTGTAAGAAAAAGGATGTACACTTAGTAAAGTTGTCTTATTAATATAGGGATAAGATAAATAATATTAGTTAAATGGAGACCTTAGGTAAAGAAAACTAAGGATTAAGTTTTATAACTTATTTATTTGGAATAATAGAATTCCACATTTGTTGAAGACGCTAATTAAAGTAATGACGATTTGAAGATTTGGGATATGTATATATACTCTTAGGAAGTAAAGGTATATTATACAAGTTAAGTCATATTTGTATGCTTAAGTAATAATGGATTTAGAAGAAAGCAATGGTTGTGAAATAAACTTGGATTAATAGAAGTTTTGGAAGAAATGTATTAGGTAAAGATGAATGTGAATAAGTACATAAGTTAAACGTAGATCATTTTGGCACATAAATTTTGATCTAAGATTTAAGTACAAAACTTTGAGGTGTTTACACCAATCCGAAAAAAGGATTTATCACTCAATTTTTGATGGCGAACATTGATGAGAGTTTGTGATTATGTACACGAGTTTTCTATCATAGTTGAGAGCTATGCAAGGAAAGCAAGGGTTTGTGATCAAGAAGTCTGATCAAAGTCCGCAGTAGAAAATCGGGAGATCGATACTAGTTCGAAAGAAAAGTTGTGGATTTGAATAATAGATCGAATCAAATATCACATATAGTATGATGTGTTGGGTCTATCAACTCAGTAATTCGATAGTTATCTTGAATAGAAGACATAAGAGATAATGGTTAGAATTATGTTTTGGTATGTATATATATAGACCTCAGGTGTAGTACATGCTTAGGTCAGAGGATGGGTTATGTGGATGTATTCATTTATCTTGATATAGTATTAGTTTGGTTGTTTTTGGATGTATAGTCTTATTTGATAGTTGGATACATTATCTTAAGTGTGCAGTACGCACTAGGATGGGAAGGATAGAAGTTTGACTTGATGTATGTATATATAATCTTAAGAAAGTGATAAGTACTCAGCTTAGTGTGGGGAATCTTTATATATGTTTGGCATCATTTGTTTTAGTGTTGTTATGATATCGGCCTTCTTCTTTTCTATCATCAGTAGAAATAAGTCAAATTATTTGAGGAGATGAGTATGAGATAGATTCCTTTATCTAACTTTCATTTCGAGGACGAAATGCTTCTAAGTAGGGGAGAATGTAACGACCCGTATTTTCGCTACTTCGAAAATGAGAGATTTCGAACGATTTAAAATCTAAAAGGGTAAATCTTATTTAAAACATCTAATAAAGATAATAAAAGTATGTTAAAAGATTTAAAAATTTGTTAATAATCGTTTTATAAAAATAACCAAAATTTGTCGCATTTTGTTAGTTTTGCATACACGGTAAAATTAGAGATTTTGATATTAATTAAATATGATTTTAGAATATAAAGAGACTTGTTTTAATTTATTTAAAGAAGTAAAAAGTTCATTTTTAAATTTGGTTTACTTCAATACATAGTTTAACTAAAACGTCAAAATGTGACCGTAAAACATTTCGTCGAAAAACGACGTTTTGTCAATTAAAAGTTGTCGCAACGTCGTCGCACCTTTATTTTCTTATATAGGAACATATATTCAAATAGTATAAGTATTAATTAATTCACTAATCAAGTTTACTTTTACTAAACATACTTAGAAAATTCTAGAATATAATTAAGAAAAGTAAGTAAGAAAAGTCAAAAGTAAACATCAAATCAACATCAAATCAAACCAAACATAATTATTACTTTACTTTACTTACTTCTTAAGTGAAAGTGACATAAAGCATGATTTGAAATGTGATGTTAAGTTAAAAAGTAAGTAAAGGGCATTTTGGTCATTTTACATAATAATATTTTATTTCAAACTTTTTCCTATAAATAGCCATGCATACCTCTTTCATTTTCACACAAATCTTTCTTTTCTTCTTCTTCCTTTAAGCTATTTTAATGGCTTCTCTCTTAAGAGAGGTAGGAGGGTTAAAAATAGTGGAGTGCTTAAGCACTAATCCACTTGTTACTCTCTAACCTCTTCTTAATTCACTTCTTCTTCTTCTCTTCTTAAAAAAGGCCTTAGGCCATGAGTTTGGAAGTTGATAAAGGAAGGACGTGAGCAAAGCAAGTAAAGATGGAGATGGTCGAGCACTTGGAAGCATGGTTATGATAAGGTTTAGTGAAGCGTTGAATTAAATGAATGTTGGTAGGAAGTTAAACGTTTGGTTTAAAGGTGAGAAATTCTCATCGCTTTTGAATTTATATTTTGATTATGTTATAACAATCATATTTACACCCTTATGACATATGAATGTTTATACCAAATTGATTGTTAATATGGATGATTTGAAAATTTGTAAATTAAGTGAATTGTGATAATATATCCCGTTATGATATTAATAGTGAATGTTAGATTTGAAATCATATGCATGTGATTTGTTGAATGGATGTTATGTTAGTAATAAATATGAATATTGGATATGTTCATTTTGATTAAGTAATCACTTTGATTAGTAAGACCATATTTTAGTAATATGAGAAATTGTGGAAAAATAAGTCTCTTTTCATTTAGAAGTGAAATTAAAGTTAAAATGAAAGAGAATTTGAAATTTGAAGTGAAACGGATTTGAAAAGAATAGCTAATTAGAAATTGAAATTTAGATGAATAGTGAAATTGAAATTAAAATCGATTTTGAAAAAGTGAAGTTTAGTTTGAGATTTAATTGAAATTTAAATTGGAATTAGATTTGAAATCTAAGTTTTAAATGTGTTTAATTTGAGATTAGAATTGAAATTGAGTTGAAATTGGGTTTTAAAGTTTAATATTAAAATAATGGGAATATAATAATATTTTAATGTGGTAAGCGTGAAAATATATTTTAAAAGCTTTAAAAGGTGAAAATATTGATTTAAAATGGTTTCTAATCATTTTATAAGTATTGAAATCTAAATTGAATAAATTATTTCAAATGTTGAAAAATAGTTTAAAACTAGACGCGTCGCGCAACGGCAGTTCGCGATTTCGCGTCGAAAAAGTTCAAATGAATGTGTAGAGTGGAATATTGCTCGGAATTCTTCGAGATAAGAAAATTCCGGACTATTATATCCATATCTTCTAAACGAAGAAAGAAACTCAAAGTTTCGATGAGTAGATTTTGAATTAAGTCCAAATCAATTTTCTAGAAAAATCGCGCTAGTGCAGTTTAGTGACCATAAAAGGAAATCTGTTTAAATGGATGTTTTTAATTATGGAAAAATATGGAATAAATTTGATAAATCTATTTAAATGATTTAAAAGAGATTTGGATTGGAAAATATGAATTATCGAATGTTTAAAAGTTGTTTTAATCAAATAAGCTTATATAGCACTTTCCGCAGCACTTTTATGCTGTGAATTGTATAACTTTTGGAATATGAGTTTAAATGTAATGATGTTTCCCAGAATCAATTGTGAATGTTTTAAAAAGGATAATTAAGCGTTTTGAAAGATAATTTGGAATATTTATAAGCAATTCCAAAATGAAGTTGAAAATCTGAGTATGCGGAAACGACTAGTACATTTGTCCCGCCTGTGAGATCTGGGAAGATAAAACAAGGTGTTTAACTAAGGTTAGGGATGGAGCAACCAGTGCCCTGAACTTACCTGGCCTATGTTTTCTTTTCTTAGGCGAGGGGTGGAACAGATCGAAAGGAAAGCCCGGATGCTCTCAAAATAAAAATATTCTGTTAGGTTTTCCAAAATAAAAGAAGATTGGTATTATCCAAAAGTTAAGCAATCTCCAAAATGAATGATTTCTACGAACCTGTGAAGTTTAGAAAAGAATTTATAATGAATTTTAGGAATGCTAAGATTTGAAAGGAATGAATTGGTAAATAAGAGTGTTGGATTTTGACTTACAAGTGAGATATAAAAATGGAATTTATAAACACCATTTTGTAAATCTGAAATCAATTTAAATTGATAAGTTAAATGTGAAAGTTATTAAAGGAATTATATTCGCGATTTTGGACAGTGAATAATCCTTTAAATTAAATGGATGTTTTGGAAGGTGATATTATAAAGGGAATGTTTTCCTTAAGTTAAAAGTTAAGAAATTTGGATCAAGAATTAAGTAAAGATATCTGAGATATTTTCCAAAACAAAAGAATGAATTACTTAGAATTATCCTAAGTTGAAAGAAAGAGAATTTCGAAATCATCCGAAAAGAATTTAAGTGAAAAGAGACTTAACAAATCCTATATACTCATATTCACTTTTATCGATGATTGGATTTCGAAGAAACCGGAGTCGGATTTGGTTAATTCCTATCCGAAAACCACTTCGAACCAATGTATGCGTTCGAACGTGAAGACATGTTGAAGATGGTGATTGAAGACCGTGGATCTTCCTAGCGTGAAGACTGCTTGTTGATTTGCTCAGGGTGCACCAATTATAGAGTTATATATAGCAGTGGTCTCCTCGTGATGGAGATTTTGCGGATTGCAAGGGCTTCTCGCCTAGTAATGGCCGAGGAAAGTACCTTCGGTTTGTCCTGTTCCTGGACAACTTGTATGGACGTTTGTCTGACGTTGCATTTCTAAAGATTACGTACATTGGTTTTTACAAACGTACATCAGTGGTGGCGGAGAAGGCAACTTCTCTAGCTTAACACCCTCCTTGAGACATACAAGCTCAAGGGTTGTATTTTTGTGGAAGGCAATTAGTAGTTAACGGAAATGGCAATGTGGCATTCAAAGATGTGATATGTGCTTTGTGAAAAGGTAATCGTAGCCTTAAGCCTCATCAAACCGGAAATGACCGAAACAGGATTAGATGCAGCAGGGCTATGTGGGTCATTCCCATTAGGGTATGATCATCCCCTTCTAGATATATTTCTTCCCGCTATGACGTCGGGATGATAATTAATGTGGTGTATGGAAAACGAGCGCTCGGTTAAAGGTCGGCAACGACCGGGGGATGACATATTCGGTACCATCTAGTTACAGAGGTGGGCCGGTCTTGTGTTGGTAGAGGGCAGATGTTCTGTGCCTCGGGACATCCATCTAGAGGTGTACCCATTTCGGAAGGTAGATCCTGCGCCTGGTCATTTGTATGGAAATCCATTCTCCAATAAGAACCTACGGTTTTGTTTGTATTGGCGTAATGAATAGCCTCGAAATGCTATATGGGTAACCATTTCGGATAAGATTGATAAGTTTATTTGCAAATGTTTTCAAAGAGATGTCATTAGAAATAATATCGAAGGTTTTGATATAAAAGTGTTTTAGTTATCATAAGGTAAAAACCCGTCCGTGTTTATGTGTGGGCGTGGTCTTATGAGATACTATTTATTTCAAAGGATTTTATCCAAAGGCTGATATATGACACTGTCATTTATTATTGAGTTTTTCTCACGCTGGTTTATCAAGCCTGATCCGGGTATTTTCAATACTTGGGTCAGATCCGAGTAGTTTCAGGATAGTCGAAGGAAGTTGAAGTTCCAGGGGAGAGCTGGAGATATTCATGGACGCATGAAGATATTCTTTCATCGCCTTTGCTTAGTGCATTTTGTTTGATGTTGTCAGCAATTGTAAGGGCAGGTTTTATAACTGTCCAAGCTGAATCTAGGTTAGACTCTGATATTGTATTTTAAAATTTTCCGCTGTAAAGATTATTATTGAAATAATATATGTTATTCCATTCGTGTGAGATTCTGTTCTGTCTATTTTTCTTTATCACCCTTCATGTTCCGTATTTTCGTACAATTTGAGTTGGACATGTGTGGTTTATTGTCGATTCAAAGGGTACGGGAAAACGGGCCTTGACAGTTTGCATGCACAAAATCTATTAATATGTGTATATTTTTGCCTGTGCATGTCAGTTCAAATTTAAATCACCTCTGTTACATGTTACAGGGATTTAAATCATGTCCAAAATTTGATTTCTTCCTCCCTTTTGCTTATTAGGCTTTGAAATTTAGACAAAGATAGTAAGTATGTACATGATTTAAGCTTTAAAAATAAATTTAGGCAAAACAAATTCAAGCTTCTTCTGTAACATTTGAAAAATACAGTTAAAATTCAAATCATGTTAAATTTCAAACCTCGTAGATTTTAATTTCAAGTATACCATTTGAAAGCTAATCAAAATTAATGATTTTTTAAAATAAAATCATAATTTTTAAATCAGTATTCACTGAGATAGGCTGAAATGATCAATTTTGGGGTTTTTGGCCATTGCCGATCATCGATGCGATGGCTAGGGTCGGGGTTGCTCATGAAGATGGAGGAGGACTCAGGGATTAATGGAAAAATGCTCATCGATTTTATAATTGGTTGTGGAGGGCTGACGAGGTTGAATTAAGGTTTGTTAAATATAGGGTGTAATTATTTCCTTTTATTAACTTTCCTATTATAAACTTTTCTGATTTAATTATTTGGTGTGATATATAAATACCTCTTCTTGTATATCAATTAGATGGGATAAATAAAATAAGTTGATTTTGTTTTCTCCTCTATATTTGTTCTTACAAATTATATTTGATACCAAATCAATTAACATGGTATCGGAGCCAGGTTAGAACAGTATCTTAAATCAGAAAATCAGAAAATAAGAAAATTAATCAAAACCTTTACAATCCCTCATAGAAGCCATGAATATCTTTTCCCAAACGCTTCTCTCCATCTTCATCTCAAATCCTCTACTCAATTATTTTCATCAATAAGAAACGCAAACTACCACCAGGCCCTTTCGCTTTCCCAATCTTCGGTAATCTCTTATGGATCCGACACTCCCTCTCATCCATCGAACCGATTCTCAATAATCTCTTCGAAAACTACGGACCAATCGTAACCTTACACATCGGCTCTCATCCCGCCATTTTCATCCAGGATCGATTGATTGCGCATAAAGTCCTCATCGAGCATGGCGCTACCTTTTCCGATCGGCCGCCCCTCCTCCTGCTTTCAGATTCTTAAGCAGCAATCAGCATAATATTTCATCCGCTGGTTACGGTCCTTTGTGGCGGATTTTTCGTCGGAATCTCATGTCTGAAATTCTTCACGCATCGCGAGTGAAGATTAATGGAGAAGGTCGCGATTGGGTGCTTGATGTTCTGATTAAGGACCTTACTGAAAAGTCTAAGAATTCAGAAGATGGCCGTGTTGTCGTGAAAAATAGCATTCAATTTGCTATGTTTTGTTTGTTGGTACTCATGTGTTTTGGGGAGAAGCTCGACGAAAAAGGGATTAGGTAGATTGAGAAGGCGCAAAGAGATATTCTATTGTACTTAAGAAAGCTTAATGTTTTTGGTTTTTTTTCCTAGGATAGCAAAGTTCCTATTTTAGAATAGGTGGAAGACTGTGATTGATTAGAGAATGAAATAGAAGGATGCAGGATTTCTCGTTCGTTTCCCCATTGCCCTTTGAACGGGAATGCAATGTGAATTAGGGTTTATTTAGGATATTAGTTTGAATCTTACCAAATTTAAAATTAAGAGGAAGTGGATTTAAATCTCATGTTCATCTTGCCCCTCTCAGAAAATTCGGTTCTTAGAAAATTCGGTTCTCAGAAAATTCGATTCTCAGAAAATTCGATTCTCAGAAAATTCGTGTTCAACCAGTAACTTACCCCTCTCGTGGATTTGGTTTCTCAGAAAATTTAGGTTGTGGATTCTCAGAAAATTCGTTTATTTGGATTCTCAGAAAATTCATTGATTTGGTTTCTCAGAAAATTTAGGTCGTGTATTTCAACTCTTAAATGAAATAGGACTGAAAACTATTATTCCACCTAAATTATGGTGTGATAACAAAGCTTTGAATGGAGTCAGAATTAATTACTTGTGTAACAAGTTGGGCCTGATTAACATCTATGCTCCAACTTGAGGGGGAGCGTTAAATATAGGGTGTAATTGTTTTCTTTTATTAACTTTCCTATTATAAACTTTCCTGATTTAACTATTTGGTGTGATATATAAACACCTCTTCTTGTATATTAATTAGATGGGATAAATAAAATAAGTTGATTTTGCTTTCTCCTCTATATCTGTTCTTACAAATTATATTTGGTACCAAACCAATTAACAAGGTTTAAACCCATTTTTCTGTAAAGGTCGAAAATTTGACAGCTGCATCGTCGTTGGTCGACCGGAGTCGATCGCGCCAGTGCCATCACGAACGTTAGACATCGTGAAGCTTCGAGTGTGAGCACGTGGTTGCTGACAGCCTGAGGTGGGTGATCGAAGCATTTTTGTGATGATCGGTTTTGGCTCCAGTTTGGGATCGATCGCAAAATTTAAATTTCGTCTACATGATGGGTTTCTGGGTGCTCGTGGGGTTTAGGTGGATGGTCGTTGACTCGATGGTGGCTGGAGCTTCGACCGGAGGTGGCGATTTCGACCGTGCATGTGCACGAGTCCTGTTTGTGTATCAGGAACGAGGCAGAGGAGTGAAGGGTGGATGTCTCGAAGTAAGTATCGGGAAAAACTTATGATAGCTCGAGTGTTAACTCGAGTAAAATTATTGAAGCACCGGGTAAAAATACTTAGAAAAAAGTTTTAAGTTGAAAATTTTGGCACTCGGGTTGAATTTTTGCTAAACCCGAAGCAAACGAGAATGGTTCTCGGGCATGACTCGAAGCGGGTCTCGAGTTTAATCTGTAAAACAGTTGTTACTTTAAAAAAATTCAAACTTTTAAACTTTTTAAAACCCATGTTTTCAAAATGATAATTTGATTAAAGTTTGAAAGAATTAAAGATACATTATTTTCAAAATAATTAAATTTTAATTTACTTAAATTCGATACATTATTTTATAAAGTTATTTATATTTAATAAATAATGTAATTAAAAAAGGGTAATTAAGATAAAATGTTGTTTAAACTAATCTTAATCTTTTTAAGAAACTAATGCAATGAAGATGGTTTATTAAACAAATTCTAAAAGGTAACCAAAGTGAGTAATAAAGATAAAAAGATTTATCTTTTAATTTATTAAGTAATTAATGATTTGTTAATCTAATTATTTTAAAAGTAATTATTTAACATTAAAGATTAATTTAATAAATAATTAAGGTTAATTAATTAAGGAGTAATTAATTAATACAAGTAATTAAGAGTTAATTAATTAACAATTAAGGGTTAATTTATTAAAGATAATTAATTAAGAAATGATTAATTAATGAAGGTGATTAAGACTTAATCAATTGTAATTAATGATAAGTAATTACTGATTAAAGATTGCTAATGAAAGTAATTATGTGGTTAATAAATTTAAAACCACACGATTTATTCATTTTAATTAAAGATGTTTGATTGTTATTGAATGTTGTGTGTTGGATTGATATTTTTGATATGTGATGTGATGCTATGTAATATGAAATGCTTTGTGCTGAGCTGTGATATCCGTGATGAATATACTTCTGTGTGAATGTGAAAACCCATTGGCCCGTAAAACGGCAATTGAATTTCGATACGACAGGGAGTCGGATTTCAGTTGGTTATCCGAAACCCACATCGAACCCTGAGAAAAGGTAAGAAAGCTCAATCCACTCCAAAAGAATCCATCAAATGAAGGCACTACCAAAACTAACAATGGATTTAGTATGAGCATAATGTTCAAAATTAAGGAAACTACAAAATAACTTATCAAGTGCATCTCATAACCACCGCCATGGTTTAACTTTTGACTCATAAGATCATGTAGCTCGAAAATAAAATGAAAAGAGGACCTCAAGTCAGCACCCACCGTAATTTCCTCTTCTTTAGGCTTGAAGCTCAACTTAATAGATGATTCAAGGATCACTTTTCTTGATAATCATTTTGTAAGCGGACCCATCAAGTTCCCCTCTGATGTTCATGTTCTGATGAGATCGCTGCTTCTTTAGCAGATTCTTGACCACTTTAGGTCCAAAATAGATGTACGTTTTTTCTCTATTATAGTTTTTTTTATAGCAATGTATATCATTGAGGTTTTAATTCCTTAAAAGTGGGGGGGAGAAACATGGTGTGTCCTCTGGTTTTACCTTGCTCATCACATAGCAAATTATTGCAGTTATACTTCTTAATGTGTATGCAAGAACAATGGAAAGATCACACAAGCACAACGCCAAAACAATCAAATTTTTCAAAGATTTCCTCGATGTTTTGTGATCAACCTAAAGAAAAATAATTTTTGATTTTCTCACATTAGTCTCTCCTATTTAAACTGTGTCAAGTCATAAGTGCGATGATAAACTCATAAACAAATATTTAATGTTCATTGCTAGTTTTTCTAATGTTCAAAATACCCACTTTAGATAGATATCCACCACATTTTAAAAAAGATTCAGATTCGAAACAACACCTTTCCATAATTCATAAAGAGTCTTTTTTATTTTTCATGAGTAAGCATGTTGATTATGTAACAATCAAACAAAATAGTTTCGTCCATATATGGTCTAATGCATGAAATAGCTGTATCCAATTTTATATCATCAACTACATTTTACATACATTCAATCTCTTCTACTAATTCACATACATAGTATGTATTAGTATACAAGCAAATATAACCGCAATATGTACAGAGGAATTGAGAATATAAATCATACCTTCAACATCTGGTAATTCAATTCAGATGATTATATTTTTCTGTCATGCACACTTCATTCTAAAGGTACACACTTATATATAGTGAATCAAAGTCTTAAGACCAATGTTTGTTTGTGCACTTATACATAAATACTTCTCATTCACAAAAAAGATAGATTATCCATAAATCTATGCCAAGCATCCATCTTCAATACAAAAGTTTTCTTTTTCATGCATGTATTCAAAACATATTTTCAATAAGTATGAATGTATAAAATTGCCTTTCATACGAAATATTTATTTTTTCTACAACCATAAACCTCATATCTACGAACTCTTGATGGTCAACCAAATAACTCTTTTAATATCATGCGATTATTCTTATGCTTATGCACTGATCTAACCGACTATTTTCTCATAATAATATGCATGTGTATACCCACAACCTCATTACAAAGCACTTCACGAAATATTTAAAGTATTGCTTTCATTTATCCCTTTATTGAAACATTGCTCGCTTTCATTTCGATTTATAACATAAAGCGGGCATGTTTTTGAGTATAGGCTTAGTAAGCAGCGACCTTAGGCCTCAAAGATATATGGAGCGTAATAAAACAACGTACCAATTCTTAGGAGTATATATGATGCCGACCCATGCCACCTCACTTCAAGAATTAAGTAGGTCAAAGGAGCAAAAACTCACAGTTAACTATCAACATCGCAATTAAAAAATAGAAAACAAGGGGTTCTCAATTCGTTCTCCTCCATCACGCTTAATTTCTCCTTGCAGCTTCTTTATTCCTTTTCTGTGTCCATGACTTAACCCAGTTACTATTGGATTCATGTGAAATCTTATGCAAATCTTTCAAAAGTTCATTTTCTTATATATTGTTTTAGGAGAATCTTGATTGTATTATAGAGATGAGATAACCTAGATGTTCATAATTTTGGATTCCTATATTTTTTGGTGAATAGCATTAGATTCCTATTATTTTAGCTCAGAACATGTGATAATATTTGATTCATAGGCTATTGAATTCTTACAGTGTCATTTGTGATGAATAGAAATTAATTCTGAGATAAAACAACAAATATTAACCATAAAAAACATGAAATTGCTGCCAATAAGGTTGTCTCGATTGGCTAGTAGTTCAGACTATGAGATCAAAGGTCATGATTTTGATTCTCAAGGTCGATACTTGTTAATATTAATTGTTGAATTTGGATGATTCAAATATTAGTTAAAGAGGAAAAAAATTGATTAGTTGATTCAATCAAATCAATTAATTTAACTGATATATGGAAGGATATTTTGAAGGATAAGTAATTAGTCAATCGATTAATTAGTCAATATATATCTGCTATATGAAGAAATAAATAATTAGGCATGGAAAATAAAGGAAAGATACGGAAACGAAGGTTACGCCATCTATTTGTACTAAAATCAAATCACGCAAATTGGAAAGATATCTAGGTAATCGGAAAATTGATTTGCTTAATTTCCAAGCAACCCTTCATTATCAGGTTTATATAAATGAAGGAACTTTATCTTAATATGAACAAGCAAGTGTAGTATTCACCATTATTCTTTCCTCTCTCTTTTGTACTCTTTTCTTTAGTGAAATAAAATATTGTTGAGTTTCCGTGGACGTAGGATATTCATATCCGAACCACGTTAAATCTTCTGTGTCTTCTATTTCTGTTTTTTTTGTGAGACTACATAATTCTTTTTAAGTGTCATTGGTATCTAAATAGGCAATACTAGATCCTAAATAAATAACCGCTTTCGCTCAAATTAAAAAAAATTCACTACAGTTTGGTATCAGAGCTAGTGTTACTGTTCCTGTTTGGATATTAATGGCTACTTTTAGTAAGTCTGTTGGCAGATCTGGTGTCAATTATGGAGTAACACGTTTTGACGGAAAAGGAGATTTCGGTACTTGGAAGATGAAGATGGAGGCAGTATTAAAGAAGGAGAAGACTTACAAGGTTGTTTCTGCGCTTGAGAAATTGAAAGGTATTGATGCAGCTGATTTGAAAGAGATGGAAGATGAAGCTCTTACAACAATTCAGTTGAGCCTTTCAGATGAAGTTCTTAGAGAATTCTCTTAGAAGAAGACGGCGAAAGAACTATGAGATGCATTATCGGATGCATATCAAGACAAGTCTCTCACTAACGGGATTATTCTTCAGCAACAACTTTATTCGTTCAAAATGAAGCCTGGAGCTGTACTCATGGAGCATGTAGATGCTTTAACGACTTTGATTATGAACCTGAAAGCAGCGGAAGTTGATATTACTGATGAGGCTCAAGCTGTGATCCTCTTATGTTCCTTGTCTAAGAGGTATACTGCTTTTGTTAATTCCATGATTTATGGACGCAGTAAAATTAGCCTATCTGATGTAAAGGCTGGTCTTCATAATGAAGTATTAAGAGGTAGATTAGCGAGCACTAGCTTGAATAGTGATACCGAAGGCTTATCTGTTCAGGGAGGTAGAGGCCAAAGCAGGTCGAAAAAAGGTGGAGGACAGAATTATTCACGGTCTCAGTCTAGGGGGCCTAAGAATTTGACTTGTCATTATTGTAAGAAACCAGGGCACTTCGTAGCACAATGTCCCAAGCTTGAAGGTAGAAGAAAAGATCCAAAGCAAGCCTCAACTTCTATAATAGAGAAATCAGATATAGAAAGTGACACCGATGTATTTACAGCTTCTGGCTCTTCTGGGAAGAGCAAATTATGGCTGATTGATTCTGGCGCATCCTATCATATGACACCTTATAGGAATTGCTTTTCCACTTACCGTGAAATTGATGGAGAAGAAGTTCTGATGGGTAATGATGCTTCTTGCCGTATGGTGGGTGTTGGTAGCGTGATGATTAGGATGTTTGATGGTGTTATTCGTACGATCACTGATGTTAGACATGTACCTGATTTGAGGAGGAGCTTGATTTCTGTTGGGGCGCTAAGTAGACTTGGCTTGAAGATTGTAGTGGAAGGAGAGAAAATGAAGATATCGAAGGATTCCATGATTATTATGAGAGGTGTGAGGGCAGGAAATCTTTATCTATTAAAGGGCACTACTGTAATTGGTGAATCAGCTTCTGTTACATCTGTTGATTCAGATACTTTCAGATTATGGCACTTACGGATGGGTCACATCGGTGAGCACAGCATGGATGAGTTGAGAAAACGAGGATTGATTGATCGAGTTCATCATTCAAAACTTGGTTTTTGTGAAGAGCGTGTTCTTGGAAAGCAGACGAAGATTTCTTTTGGTATAGGAGAGCATAAAGCAAAAGCTGTCTTGGAGTATGTTCATACAGATGTCTGGGGTCCCTCCCCTTGTCCGTCTTTAGGTGGAGCTAGATATTTTGTTTCATTTATAGATGATTTCTCTCATAAAGTATGGGTATACTTTCTTCAGTCAAAGAGTGAAACCTTTGCCAAGTTTCAAAAGTGGAAATCCGTGGTTGAGAAGCAGTCAGGGAAGAAATTGAAAATTCTCCGTTCAGATAATGGCGGTGAATTTGTATCACAGGAATTCATCGATTATTGTGAGTCTGAAGGCATTAAGAGACATTACACCACACCAAGCGACCCCCAGTCTAATGGAATTGCAGAAAGGATGAACCGGACATTATTGGAGAGAATAAGATGCCTTAGACTGACTGCTAAATTGAAGGAGGGATTTTGGGCTAAAGCTTTATCTATGGCGGCTTTCCTCATCAACCACACACTTTCTACTGCCATAGATATGAACATCCCTGAAGAAGCATGGAAAAGAGAGCCTGTTAGCTATTCATTTCTCAGAGTGTTTGGTTGCCCAGCTTATGTGCATGAGAGCAAAGGAAAGCTGGAACCTAGAGCTCGCAAGTGTATTTTTCTAGGTTACAGGAGAGGAGTGAAGGGATATAGGTTGTGGTGTCCTATTAGCAAGAAGATCGTTATGAACAGGCATGTGACTTTTGATGAGAATGCTATGTTGAAGGTGGAGCCTTCCTCATCGGATGACAATGAGAGGACATGTGAAGAATACTAGACACAAAGCAAGTCATCTGTTGATTCTTTCCATAGACGTTCAAATGGTGTTTATGATGACACCATGGTTGATGAGGATAATATCGAAGTTGGTATAGAGGATCAAACTCAAGGTGGAGCTCATTCGGAACCTAGGCCTGTCAGACAAAGAAGAAAGCTTAAGTGGCTTGATGAGTTTGTTGGTATAGGGTATGTTCAGAAGAAAGGGGTAGAGTATCATGATATCTTTGCTCCAGTGGTTAGGCATACTTCTATTCGTATTCTTTTGGCATTGGTTGCTCATTATGATATGGAATTAGAGCAACTAGATGTCAAAGCTGCATTCTTACATGGTGATCTGGATGAGGATATTTATTTAAAGCAGCCGGAAGGGTTCATTGATAGTAGCAGACCAGACTATGTTTGCAAACTCAACAAATCTCTATATGGACTGAAGCAGTCTCCTAGACTATGGTATAAGAGGTTTGATAAGTTTATACTTTCACAGGGATACTCCAGAAGTTTCAAAGACCAGTGTGTTTATTTCAGAAGATGTGATGGTGATTTGATTTATTTGTTGTTATATGTTGATGATATGCTGATTGCATCTCGGAGTATGGTCAGAATCAAGGAGTTGAAAGCGGAGCTCAGTAGAGAGTTTGACATGAAGGATTTGGGAAAGGCACAAAGAATATTGGGTATGGAGATAAACAGGGATAGAAAGCGGAGAGAGTTAAGGCTTACTCAAGCGCAGTACATCGAGAAAGTCCTCGCTCGATTTGGAATGGAGAAAGCTAAACCGGTTGGCACTCCATTAGGCTCTCATTTTAAGTTGTCAAAAGACTTATCTCCCTCATCGGAAGAAGACAAGAGGTATATGGCTGATATACCTTATTCTAGTGCTGTTGGTAGTCTTATGCATGCGATGGTGTGCAAAAGACCAGATTTGG
The DNA here is from genome assembly GCA_030765085.1 of Allium cepa. Classification (NCBI taxonomy): domain Eukaryota; kingdom Viridiplantae; phylum Streptophyta; class Magnoliopsida; order Asparagales; family Amaryllidaceae; genus Allium; species Allium cepa. The sequence goes on from CM060935.1 coordinate 960,071,677, forward strand.
CCCATGCACTGGGTGTTGTGAGTCGATATATGCCTAACCCAGGCAAAGAGCATTGGCAAGCTGTGAAGTGGATTCTTAGATATCTTCGAGGCACTTCTTCGGTGGGCTTGTTATATGGTGGAGTGGATGGTGACATCTTTCTTAGAGGATACTGTGATTCTGATTATGCTAGGGATAGAGATGCTAGGAAGTCAGTGTCGGGCTATGTTTTTACACTTAGCATAGACTCGATTTCATGGAGATCAAAGCTGCAATCTATCGTAGCTTTATCGACTACCGAAGAAGAGTTGATATCGATTGTGGAAGCAACAAAAGACGGATTGTACTTACTTCAGTTGTTGGATGATCTTTCAATGGTGCAGCGGACAGTAGAGCTATTTTCAGACAGTCACAGTGCGATTCATCTTGTAGAAAATCAAGCTTATAGTTCACGGACGAAGCACATTGATGCTAGAGGTTTCTTTCTTTCGCTTGAGGAATAACGAAGCAAGATCAAATTGTTGAAAGTGAATACTTTGGATAATCCTTCAGATATGATGACAAAGTCACTTCCTAAGGAAAAGTTTGAGCATTGCTCAAACTTGATCAGTTTGATACCTGTTACTTGAACGCCATGGGATGCTAGACCCAACAACTTATATGTTGATTACTTGATGATAAGGTGATGAAGAGAGATTGTTATATTTGAATCAAGGTGGAGTGTTGAATTTGGATGATTCAAATATTAGTTAAAGAGGAAAGAAATTGATTAGTTGATTCAATCAAATCAATTAATTTAGCTGATATATGGAAGGATATTTTGAAGGAAACTAATTAATTAGTCAATCAATTATCAATGTATATCTGCTATATGAAAAGAAAAAAAATTAGGCATGGAGAATAAAGGAAAGATATGGAAACGAAGATTACGCCATCTATTTGCACTAAAATCAAATCATGCAAATTGTAAAGATATCTGGGTAATCGAAAAATTGATTTGCTTAATCTCCAAGCAACCCTTCATCATCAAGTCTATATAAATGAAGGAACTTTATCTTCATATGAACAAGCAAGTGTAGTATCCACCATTATTCTTTCCTCTCTCATTTGTACTCTTTTCTTTAGTGAAATAAAAAGTTGTTGGGTCTTCGTGGACGTAGGATATTCATATCCGAACCACGTCAAAACTTCTGTGTCTTCTATTTCTGTTTTTTTGTGAGACTGCATAATTCTTTTTAAGTGTCGTTGGTATCCAAATAGGCAATACTAGATCCTGAACAAATAACCGCTTCCGCTCAAATTAAAAAAAAATCACTACATTAGTGTACCATGTTAAAAAAATACAATTGTACTGTTACCATGATAAAAATAAATTATATGTACCATATAATTATACCAATTGGACAAATTAGATATGTCTTTAGAGTCCTTGATTGATTGTTTTCAGAATAATTCAACAGATTAGATCAAGTCAACAAACTTTGCAGTGGTAGAATTATAGAATAATTCCATAAATTATATATGATTTTAGATTGATTTTATTTTGTTCACTAACTTTGTTAACTGAATTTTGATGCAGATATGCATAGTTGCTAATCATTAAAAAGATTTTACCAGTAAATGCAAAAAGAGCTATTGATATTCTAAATTGTAACAAATGATGGAAATTTTTGCATTGATGTGTCGGTTGTTTATAGAATATTATTGTATATTTTTGTGTTAGTTGCTTTAATGGAAAGAGGATTTTCAAGATTTAAATTATTAATCCTTTTCTAGATGACTATTTCAAAAAAAGAGTTAGAATCACTGAATTAAGCGTTCTAGTTACTAATTTACAACTCATAATGTTAGAAGGTCTAGTATAATTAGAATGTCAATTTTTATTGATTATATCTGTTAGCCTTCCATTATTTTCTTTTCCCATCCCAGTTGCAACTAAAAAGTAAAAATACCTGGATTGCCTCATATATTTCAAACATCAGAAAATTATTGGCAAGGACAAAATTTCTCAGCATTTTAGCCTCAAGGACAGACCTTCAGTGTTTTTGCCTGAAGGACAACTTTCTTTAGGTATCAGTTTGTAGCTATCGGTAGCAGTTTTTAGGTATCAGTTTGTAATTATCGGTAGTAGTTTTTAGGTATCAGTTTTTAGTTTGGTAGTAGTTTTGGAAAAATATTTGTCCTTACGAATAATTTTGGAGGAATGTTTGTCCTTATGATTAATTTTTAGGAGAATGTTTGTCCTTGTAGTTAAAATATTGAGGTCGTGTCCTTGAGACTAAAAATATACAGATTTTTGTCCTTTAAATTAATTCCCCCTTTCAAATAATATGTCAAAACGTTTATTTTTTTCATCATTACATGCCTAATTGAAAATATTGTAAACTAACATGTTTACATCTAATTTAATTCAATGAATCCAACATGAATAAAATTTTGACTCAATTCCACAAACTCCAAAATGTATATAATCATTTTGAAGAAACAAATATATTATAAACTCCAATCTAGGAAGAAGAGGAACAAATATTTTCCTCTATTGATTCAGTTTTCATTTTTTTAGGATGATAAAATAAGGGTAAATTTTCATTCTAGCTTTCATGAATTGAAGAAGATGAGAAGATAGAGAGAAGAAATTAAACGCAAAAAAATGAAAAAGAAAAAAAGAGAACAATAGAAGAAGAAGAAAGGATAAAACTATTAAAAATTAGGATAAGAAAAAAAATTCATGGGGTGTAATTATCTTTTACTAATTTTTGGAGTGCGGAAGGAGAATTAAGGAGTGCTAATAAATGTAGTTTTTCTATATAATCACAACTTTATCATTTGGAATTAGTGAAAATTTCCTATTTTGTGTTTTTTTGTTCATCGTTTTTTTATATGATTGGCCCTCAAAAGATATCTTAGGTGCGGGCCTGCTGATTGATATATCATCTCAAATACATGAAAATTAATTCTTCGAATACACATTCTATCTTACCATACATGTAATGTATAGATTGCTTTAATACTTTTTCCCTTTTAATGAATTCATTTATGTTAACAAAGTGAATGTGTCTCAAAATATATTATAATATGTATCATTTAAATTCATAGGATCAAAGGCAGATCATGCTGCAAATATAGATAGGTTTGCTATGAAAACATAGATCAAAATTCAAAATATACTCATCCCATTACAAGGATAACATTTTTCTATTTAATGAAATTTACATGATCATCTATATACAATTACCATATATAATATGATCATTGACATATGTAGTGACCCATAATTTAACTCTTTACATATGTATACAACATTTGATATTCTCAATTTACACATTCTTATTGTGAAGACCCAAAAATCCGCCCGGTTCGAGCTGACAATAAACGCACATGTCCAGCCCGAACTGAACAGAAAACTGGATTTTTATAGGAAAGAAAGAAGAAAGAAAAAGAGAAGAGAAGAAAAAGAAACTAAAATAATCACAGAACCTTACAATCACAACGGAACAACATATGATATATGATATAATATCAATTTTCTTTACAAAACAGAAACTATAATACATACATCCATCAAAGTACAACAATCAATCACTAATCATCAGCCTGGATGGTTATAATATAATATCCTTACAATTGCTGATAATTTAAAAAATATTATAATGGAAAAATAAATATATACATGAATACGACTGGAAGACGTCCAGCTCATCTACTGAAGCTCTGAAGCATCCAAATCTGAATCTATAAATATGCTCGGTCTGACCCGAGCATTGAAAGGGAAAAAGATCCATATCAGTCTGGTAAAGAAATGTGAGAAAGCACATCTCAACTGAATTTTAAAGTTATCAAAACTTTATTTTTCTAAACAAATGTATCGCGTAGGACCATACCGCACATAAACACGGATGGTTTTTTACCTTACGATAACCAACACATTTCATATCAAATTCTGTTATATTATACTAGCGTCTAGTATACAAATAAAATTAATCATAGGTAAAATTGTAGCATTGATTAAATTCCAACAAACTTGCCACAAAGTAGGTTCTACAAACAAAATGACAGGCACATAATGTATAATGGATTTCCATACAAATGACCAGGTGAAGGGACTACCTTCCGACAGTATATCTCTAGAGGAATGTACCGAGGCTACAGAACCTCTGCACCTCTACCAACACAAGACCAACCTACCTATTCTTAGGTAGAACCCAATATTTCATCACCCCGGTCGTTACTGACCTACTCGAGGGTCTTCATCGCATACACTATAATAATTTAAAATCCGAACATCATAACGGAAATAAATATATCTAGAAGTGGGTGACCATATCCTAATGGTTGCGAACCACGTACCTTTACTGCATTTATCATGTTTCAGTCATTTTCGCGCGTGAAGCCTAAGGTCACGATTACCTTTCACAAAGCGCATCATCATTTCTCTTTGAATGACACATTGCCATTCCATAATCATACAACTGATTTCTAAAAAAGTGTAACTCCTAAGCTCGTAATTCTTAGGAAAGGGTGTTAAGCTAAGACAAGTTGCCTGCTCCTCTATCAAACAGATGATATGTTTATAGAGATCAATCAATATGATTTTAAATTGCAACTTTAGACATTCGTTCATACAAGTTGTCCAGGAATAGGACAATCCGAAGACACTTTCATATCACATCCTATCAGGAATTGCCCCTAGGATTAGTAGCGAGAAGCCCTTGCATATCGAAAATTTTCATAACGAAGCACTACTGCCACCATGCATACATGATATGGTATATTTCACCTCGAGGGACTAGTGGCAAGCAGCCCTGCATCATGAATATCTCCATCTTCAAAATCATCATCATAAACCTGCACTTTCGAATGCATACATTGGTGCGAAGTGGTTCTCAGATAAATCCAACCTCGGTCTCTCCGGATCAACAACGATAAAGAGGCTAAATTTAATAGTCAATTATTTAACTATCAAAGAAAATAATAAAATATAGCACATAAGCAGTCACTTGGCCCATTTAATAAATCTTTTATTACTTAAATCACATTCCAAATATTTACTTCAAATTATCTTTGTAAAAGATATATTCACAAAACCATTTCAAATTTGATAATTGAAAACATTTCTATATACTTATATTATCGATATAAGCATATTCACAAATCATCTCATTTTCAACACTTAAAAAATATCTTTATATATTTATAATGGAAATAAGTACATATACAAATCTTAAGGATAGTATTCTTCAAAACGCACTTTATTTGGATCAAAATGAATGTGCATAAAACATCACTATGACAACCCAAAGCACTAGTATAAGGATTCGAAATGTGTGTGTGTGTGTGTGTGTATATATATATATATATATATATATCATATACTACATAAAATATTTTCTTTCGAAAATCATTTACTATAACAATAGTGTTATAATCCATACCTTCCTTACTTCCATGAGAATGTCTATTACAACAATAAATATTGAAATCTAGATTTTCAATACTTATTAGATTTTAAATAATTTTCAAACTATCAAACGCCACTTGGAATTATTATTTTTCAAAACATTACTTCCAAAAGATAAATTTACTTTTAAAACCATTTACTCCAACAAAATCTTACTTCCAAACATTCCCTTAAATAAAAATACATACTTAAATTTCAACATAAGTCATTTCCATATTTAAAAACTATTTTTATAAATCTTCTTTCGATTTTATAAAACTTCTATTTGTATAACTTCTCTTTATTTACAAAATTCTATTTTCAAATCCAACTTTTATAAAACTAATTTTACTATCAAAATCTATTTATAAATCCATTTCTTTACAAATCAAATTTACTTATAAAATCATTTATAGATTCATTTATCTAACAAATTTCAAATCGATGTACAAAACATTCACAAATTCCGATTACAAATCTATTTCTTTATTTATAAAAATTACTTCTATAAATCCTTTTTATAAGCTTATTCAAAATCTCCATTTAAAAACACTTTACAAAGTAGTAAGTTGAAAATACTAAAACTCATGCTTTTATTTATTTTAAAACAAATTCCTTTCTTATAATAATTCAACAATTATTGAAACATTATTTATAATTTCAAAATTACTTCGAAATCCTTTTCAAATTAAAATCGTCATTTTTAGTTTTTCAAAAAGTGAAAATTAGCCACAAGGGCCTCTTTAGCAAGTGCAATTAGTTTCTAGGACACACAACTGAAATAATTACTTTTAAGGACAAAATGAAAAATAATTAGTTTCTAAGGCCTAAAAAGCTATGAAATTATGTCCTGGAAAGAAACTGGACTGCTGACTTTGTCCTTAAAAGTAATTATTCCGCTGACTTCGGCCTTGAAATTAATTTCTGTGAATGTGTGTCCTAGAAACTAATTGGACTGCAAAGTTTGTCCTTCTAGTGAAATACCCCTTTTCAAAATACCAAAAATAAGGCCCAGTACTACTAAAGCACTAAATAAGTCACATCATATCAAAGACATCAACATGGCATCTAACACATCGTATATCAACATACATATGAAAAGTAAATCAACAGTGGTGAGGAATCCTATTGAATCCCTCCAACCTATCCCCTTGCATCACAGACAACATATAATCAAATGATATAAATCAACCGCTTCGAGGTGGGATTCATATACAAAGGGTCATCCGCTCTTACACGGAAATGTAACAGGGTCTCATCCGCTCCAATATATAGGAATATATATCCAAACCAACCAACAAATATAATATATCATCCAAACAAGCAACAACACTATAAATAAATTAATTCCCACTTGTATAAAAATATAAGCAGGCCAAAGAGGTGAGTTTACTCACAAAAATTCCAAAAATCGCCAAAGCGCTCTGACTTGAATTTAAATTGGATGATCTTTCAATTTAACCCAAAATTCCTAATAGCTCTAAAATCGTCCAATCCAGCTCTATAGCCCAGTACTCGCTGATACGAACACAAAGCAACTTGACGCGCTCGATTTGAACCTCGTGCGAATAATTTATGAATTTATGAACATACTATATAATCAATATTTTATTAGCTTAATAAAGTATAAACTTAAACCTATCTTTCTCGTTTCCCTCTTCCTCGCGCATATTTCCAAGCGTGCTTAACTTGCTATTTTTTAATTTGAATCGAACGTCACGACTACCACGAACGACCATGCGCCGCCCCTGCTCGCACAGGCCACAATAGCCACCTCTTCTCCCCCCACGCAAACACACGTGCACTGCACGAATGAGAAATCATGACCCAAAATTCTCTCGATCTGCTCGATGAATGCAGGCCTTCTGCCACCACCGTGGTCGACGATTCGCCGATCTGACCATTGGAAAGCTTCATATTATCGCTCTCTACATTTTTCTAGTTGAAGTCGTTGGCTAATTCGATCTCTAGAGGCTCCGATGATTATCGATCATTAGATCGTTTAATTTTAATGGTGGCTAAATTTGGAAGCTAGGGTTTAGTTGCAAATAAAGGAAGTGGATGTCCTTATATAGAAAATAAATTCGGCACTATTCACACCTTAAAATTTCAGACTCCAAACAATGAGTGCCTCCTGGCGTTCTATATGATATACCCCTATTTCGAATACAAAGGAATATATATCGGAAGCCAATTCCATCATATACAAAAATTAGCATTTAAAAATTAAATTATATTAATTTAAATTCCTTTAATTAATTTCTATGCATTTTGAACTCGTACAACCAAACGATACATCGAATCGCCATGAAATTTGACAATATATAATAATTCACTACTACAGATCCAATGACACTGGTTTCATCGAAATCTGAGACATGCCCCAGAAGACTATTTAAAAATAATAATTAAAACAAGTAATTCTCAAAATCAGTTTAATCACTTTTAAATCAATTTTAAAAGTTTACTATCTTCCTTCTTATTCAAATAGAATTTAAATCAATTTTCGAAATCATTCTTATTCGCATTAAATTCAAGATTCAATTATTTAAACAATTTCAATATTAAATTTAATTTAATTATCAAATAATTCATTGTATTTGAAAATAAGTTATTTAACTTATAAAATTAAATTTTCAATATTTAAAATCTATTAAATATTCTAAATTCGAATGACTAAAATTCTGGGTCGTTACATGCTTCTATCCTTAAACGAATTTCGTCCTCGAAATTACCGAGTAAGAAAAATGCCACAAACCAATTAACTTCTCATAAACAATTAGTTGAAACTTGTTATCACATTTTCTCAATCTTTAAATCCATAATTAAATTTCCAATACCAACTAATACCATCCGTTCATTCATTCAAATTATAACTCAAAATAGAAAAAAAATTAGTTACCAAAATTTTTCCCAAATTCTCAGAAAAAATTCTAACTTTTTAAATTTACGAAATATTTTGCCAACGTATCTTTTGCATGGTTCGATCAAAAAAATCATAATATATATAATCATAAATATACATCTTATCTTCGAGAATGAGGCATCCCATAGAAAAAATATAAAAGTATGATATGTAATTAAAAATGTGTATCTTTTATTATATTAGCAAGCATATACAATCAATAAAAAGCAAAAGCGAGCTCCAAATGCGAAGCATACGTCATCTGCACCTATTAATCACTTAACAAACAACGAGAACATGTATATGAAAAGTAATATCAATATATAACACGTACTAATATAATATCTATATGCAAATGTAGCAAACGCAATAACAGAAACCATCAAACAATTAATATTGATCAAATTAATTCATAATCCATATAAATTTACATTTTCTAATGTCAACATTAAATTTATTAAACTTCGTATGATATACATATATCATCCGCACACAAAACTATACACGATCATTCTCTAGATCATATAATTTCACTTCTGAACTAATATCGTTCACACGACCACTCTAGTGCGGACTCAGATCCATTTTCTTAATTCGAAACAGTCACTCTCCTTGCATAGCCATATGCTATGATAGAGGATAACAGAATCGATCAAAAATTCATATCCAAGGTTCACCGTCGAGAAATCGAGTGAAAAATCCTAACTAGGATCGGTGTAAATCACCTCGAAATCATATATTCGAATCTGGATCAAACAGTTATGCGAATAAAATAATATACATGCAACTTGCATTTTTATTTCAATGGGTATCTTATTATATCCCTTCTTTTTTTATTTACATTCAATTCCTTTTACATTTTTTTGATCCACATTTAATTTAAATCAAATTCAATTATTCATATTAATTTCACTTACATTCAATTCATTAACATTCACTTACTAATATCCACTTTAAATTAAATTTATGTTTAACAATATTTCATTCCATACTCAATTCATTTATGTATCATTTTCATAAAATTTTACTTAAGTTTATTATTAACATTTTCTATAGCACCTCTTTTGTTTATTTTCACTTCACAACTTAAGTTCATATTCAATTTTACCAAACAACTCAAATTGAATTGCATTTATAACTTAAGTTCAGATTTTCTTTTTCTTAACGTTCATAGTTTTGAACGTAATATTCCTCAAATCTATAAGTTATACAAACTTATTTACTTAAAATTTCATGAAATTATTTGACTTAAGTTTATTCACATACTATATTTACAATTTAGATTTATATCATCACTTTACAACTTAAGTGTATATTCGTCCCATTATTTTATCTAATTCATTTCAAATACAATTTACTTTCATTTAACATTTCTTAAGATAAACTTCATTTCATTAATTAGATATATTTATCTTTACTTAGGTTAATTTTTTTCTTTTCATTATCAATTCAAAGTTTCCTTTTGTTAGCTTAACCAAAATGTTCTACCATTTTAAAATTTGGTTTTACTTTCCTGTTCAAATTCATAAGTTGTAAATTTATTTCATATCTATACTATTTGCAATTTATAAGTTCAAAGACTTATTTTCATGTATTCATCAAAACAAACTTGGAAATTTATCAATCAAATCTTTTTTATCAAACACAACTCCAATAGTAAATTATTAAGGTAGCAGTTCATCACCTTGAAACTTGAAAATAAATACTAATGATGCTACGGTCATCATCTGAATTATTCTCCAACGACTAAAGTGGGTTTAATGCTTTTTTCTCTTTTTAAAATCATTTTTATTTATAAATCACAATTATAAATTTATACTTATATATGATTTCACTTAAATTTGGTTATATAAAATCATTTCTTAATTGTTTATCTTTGTTTATATTATAATAATAACAACTTTATTAGAACATAAACAAAAAACAACAAATGACAATAATCAAATATTACCATTCACTAATAACAAATAGACCATATATAACTACAGTAATTTTTGAAAAATTATTCCTTCATATATATAAATATAATTTGGGTAAAATTATTTAATTTACCCACTTTAAAGTAATATTGTGTCGGTTTGCCTTATTTAAGCATTTAGAAACCCCTATCGATAACATGATGTTCCGCATATCAACTAAAATTCATAAGCCACTCAACTGATGATAAAACATTTTTATAATCATTAACAAATACGCTCTCATATATATAATACACTCTAATTTAATCTAGGGCATTACTAACCCTATTTTTAATGAGTTCCCAACCAAAGCCTAGGTGTTCGCACAATCCTAAGCTCTGATACCAAATGTAAAGACCTGCAAATCCGCCTGGTTCGATCTGACGATAAACCGTACATGTCTAGCCCAAATTGAATGGAAAACCAAATCTTTATGGAAAAGAAAGAAAAAAGAAAAAGAGAAGAAAAAAAGAGAAGAGAAAAAGAAGAAAACGAAACCAAAACAATCACAGAATCTCATAATTACAGTGGAACAACATGTGATATATATATATATATATATATATATATATATATATATATATATAAATTTTCTTTACAAAATAGAAACTGTGATATACATACATTTATCAGAGTATAACAAACAGTCACTAATCATCAGGTTGGGAAGTTATAATAACCTGTCCTTACAGTTGCTGATAATTTAAATAATAATGCAGCAGAAAAATAAACATATACATGAATACGATCAGAAGTCCTCCGGCTCTTCTACTAAAGCTCTAAAGCATCCAAATCTGAATGTATAAAATGCTCGGTCAGACCTAAGCATTGAGAGGGAAGAACACTTGAATTAGTCTAGTAAACCAATGTGAGAAAACACATCTCAACTGAATTTTAAAGTTATAAAATTTCCATTTTCATAATAAAGGTATCTCGTAAGACCACGCCGCACATAAACACGAATGAGTTTTTACCCTACGGTAACCAAAAGATTTCTTATCAAATTCTGTTATATTATACTAGTGTCCATTATACAAATAATATTAATCATAATCGATATTGTTACATCAATTAAATTCCAGCATACTAGCCACAAAGTGGGTTCTACAAACAAAATGGCAAGCATATAGTAGATAATGGATTTTCATACAAATGACTAGGTGAAGGGACTACCTTTCAATGGTACATCTCTAGAGGAATGTACAGTGGTTACAGAAGCTCTGCACCTCTACCAACACAAGACCGACCTGCTTCTTCCTAGGTAGTACCGAATATGTCATCACTCCATCGTTACCGACCTATCCGAGGGCCCTCATCGCATACGCTACAATAATTTAAAAGCTGAACATCATAGTGGGAATAAATATATCTATAAAGGGGATGATAAATCCTAACGGTTGCGAACAACGTAGCCTCCTCGCATTTACCCTATTTTGGTCATTTCTGGGTATGAGGCCTAATGTCACGATTGCCTTTCATAAAGCACCTCATCTTTCCTCTTTGAAGCCCCAACCACACAACTGATTTCTACAAACGTATAACTCCTGAGCTTGTACGTCTCAGGAAAGGGTGCTAAGCTAAGAGAAGTTTCCTTCTTCGCCGCCAAACAGATGATATGTTTATAGAGATCAATCGATATGATTTTAAAATGCAACATCAAACATTCGTTCATACAAGTTGTCTAGGAACAGCACAAGCCGAAGGCACCGTCCTACCATATTTTTTCAGGAATCACCTAGGATTAGTAGCGAGAAGTCCTTGCATATTGTAAATTTTCATAAGGAAGCACTACTGCCACCATACATACATGGTATGGTGTATTTCACCCCGACGGACTAGTGCCAAATAGCCTTGCATCATGAAGATATCTGTCTTCAAAATCATCATTATAAACCTGCACTTTCGAATGCATACATTTGTCCAGAGTGGTTCTTGGATAAATCCAACTCTGGTCTCTCTAGATCAACAACGATAAAGAGGCCAAATTTAATAGTCAGTTATTTAACTATCAAAGCAAATAATAAAATCTAGCATATAAACAGTCAATAAGCCCATTTATAAATCTTTTATTACTTAAATCACTTTCCAAATATTTACTTAAAATTATCTTGGAAAAGATATATTCACAAAACCATTTCAAATTTGGTAATGGAAAACATTTCCATATGCTTATACTAATGATATAAGCATATTCACAAATCATCACATTTTCAACACTTTGAAAATATCTCTATATACTTATAATGGAAATAAATACATATACAAATCTTAAGGAAAGTATTCTTCAAAACGCACTTTATTTGGGTCAAAACGAATAATGCATAAGACATCGTTACGACAACCCAAAACAATAGTATAAGAATTCGATCATATATATATATATATATATATATATATATATATAGATATATCATATACTATGTAAAATATTTCCTTTCGGAAATCATTTACTATAACAACAGTGTTATAGTTCATATCTTCCTTACTTCCCCAAAAACGTCTATTATAACGATAAAAGTTAAAATCTAGGTTTTCGATACTTATCGCATTTTAAATAATTTTCAAACTATCAAATGCCGTTTGGAATTATTATTTTCCAAAACATTACTTCCAAAAGATATTTAAAACCATGTACTCCATGAAAATTTTACTTTCAAACATTCCTTTAAATAGAAATCCATATTAAAATCTCAACATAAGTCATTTCCATATTTATAAACTATTTTTATAAATCTCCCTTTGATTTTATAAAACTTATACTTTTATAACTTCTCTTTATTTACAAAATTCTATTCACAAATCCATTCACTAATTTTACTATCAAAATCCATTTATAAGTCCATTTCTTTTAAATTAAATTTATTTATAAAATCCATTTACCCAACAAACTTCAAATCCATTTACAAAACATTCATAAGTTCTGATTATAAATCTATTTCTTTATTTGCAAAATATAACTTCTAGTAATCCTTTTTGTAAACTTATTCAAAATCTCTATTTAAAACACTTTACAAAATAGTAAATCGAAAATACCAAAATCATACTTATTTATTTTAAAACAAATTCGTTTCTTTTAATAATTCAAGAATTATTAAACCATTTTTTATACTTTCAAAATTACTTCGAAATCCTTTTTAAATAAAATTCTTCATTTTTAGTATTTCAAAATACCAAAAATAAGACCCAGTGCTACTGAAGCACTAAATATGCCACAACATATCAAAGATGTCTACATGGCATCTAACACATCATATGTCAGTATATATATGAAAAGTAAATCAGCAGTGGTGAGGAATCCTGTTGGATCCCTCCAACATGTTCCTCAGCATCACAAACAACATATGATCAAGTAATATAAATAAGCAGCTTCGAGGCGGGATTCGTATACAAAGGGTCATCCGCTCTTACATGAGAATGTAAGAATGTAATAGAGTCTCATCCACTTCAACATATGAGAATTATACATCCAAACCAACTAAAAAATATAATATATCTTCCAAACAAGCGACAATATCATAAATAAATTCATCCCACTTATATAAAAATATAAGTAGGCAAGAGAGGTGATTTACTCACAGAAATTCCAAAATCCGCCAAAGCGCTATGGCTTGAAAAAAAAAGAATGATCTTTCAATTTAACCTAAAATTCCTCCTAGCTCTGAATTAGTCCAAACGAAATCCATAGCGTAGTTTCCGTTGATACGAATACGATGCAAATTATTGTGCTCGATTTGGACCTCGAACGAACAAGTTATGAATTTATGAACAAACGATATATGTAACGACCCAGAATTTTTATTAATTAAAATTTGAATATTTAATTATTTTTGAATATTAATAAGTGAAATTTATGAGTCGAATAAATTTATTTCGAATAATTGGATTTAATTGAATAATTAATCAATAATTTAATATGTTAAATTATGGAAATAATTGAAAATTGGGTTAAATATGATTGAAAATGATTTGTAAAATTTTATTATATCATATTGGAGTTAGAATGATATTTTAGAACTTTTAAAATTGAATTAAAAGTTTATTTGTGAAAATTGAATATTTTAATATTTAATTATCGACTGTAAAATAGCCAATTTTTGAATAGTCTCAGAAATCGACGAAACCAGTTTCATCGGATCTGTAATGTGATATTATTATAAGGTTTAAAATTTCAAGTCAATCGGATTTATCGTTTGTCCGGTGCAAGCTAAAACGCCTAGAAAATCGTTTAATCGGTTTAAATTTAAATCGAACGTTTATTGCCATAACTCGCACAGATGATCGAATTAGCTTCCAAAACCTATTCCATTGTGTCCGGAACGCAGGATAAACCCTAGAAACGCCGGTCACCGTGCGTAAATCGGAGTTTGGAATTCCGGAATGAATAGTGTTCGATTTTTCCTATAAATAGACTCTTATTCACAAAAAAAACAAAAAAAAAATAGGGTTTGAAAGATCCTTGGCCGGCCGCCACTTTTAGGTTCAAAGGCCAGAAATCTCCCACGTTTTTCCCCTTTGATCTCTCAATCCATCAACTATTGGCTAAAACTATCAACTACAAAATGGAAGAGCTTCGCGAGCTCTACGATGTGAACGGTCATGATCGAGTTTGAGTGAGTAAATCGAGGGGAAAGTCGCCGTGTTCGACCGGCAGTTCGCACGTAATTAGAGAGCGAAGGGGGCACGATGGGGGTGCGGTCGCTGGGCATTGGTGAGGGGGAGTGAGGCCTTCGATTTGGCACTTCCCGATCGTCTCCAGGTAGCTCGTGGTGGCGGCGTTTGCTAACCCTAGTTTTGATGTTTGGGTTCAATTTTAACGTGAACGACCTGGGGACGATGTTTTGGGGAAGGAGCATGGCAACGGCCCTGATGTAAGCATGGAGATCCAACGACCAGAATAGTTTAGGTTTAAAAATATAAAATTATGTTGTAATTTTTATATAAAAAATTCGTGTAACTTCTAAACGCGATATCCTTTTCATACGAGGTCGAAAACGCGCGAAACGGCTTGCATTGGAAACGTATTGTCGAGTACTACGCTATGGAGCTGGATTGGAGTCATTTGGAGCTAGTGAAAATTTCGGGTAAAATTAAACGCGCGTTTAATTTTATTCGAAATAAAAGCTGAAACGGAAATAAAATCAAGGTGAGAACTTCTCACTCAATCGAATCGGTTTCGATTTTAATTTTAAATAGTTATATTTAAAATTCTTGAATGCATGTTTGAATGATGATTGTTATCTATTGATTGTTAAATTATGCGCCGTTAGTAAGCGGATGTTATTTATTAAAAACATATACCGCGAATATTTCATAAACAGTGAAATTGGTATTATATATAATAGCAATATATATATATATTGGCATATGTATATATTGCAGTTGTTGATTTCCTGCATTGTATAGCGGATGAGACCCTATTGCGCCGTCTATTAAGCGGATAATATTTTATAAATCCCATATACCGCGATAATTCCGTACTGGAGCGGAATTGGTATTGTGCTAATGTTTGTGGATGCAGGGAAACAGGTTGGAGGGATCCAACTGGATTCCTCAACTGTATTGATTTATTTACAGATATTGTGATATTTGTTGATTATCATATCGATATATGATATTTGAATGTCATGATTGACTATTTGGTGATATTGCATCATCGGATCCATTTTAAAGTTTAAAAATAATGATTTGGTTTTTAAAAGGGTTTTAAAGTGATTTTTCAAAGTATGTGTTTTTATTAAAATTTTGAATTGATTTATTTTAAATAAATTAACGTTATAAGTTTAATGTTATAAAAGTTAAGAATTTTGAGAAATATAACCGAAAAAGATTTTAGAAATAAATAGTAAATTAATTTATAAAATGGTTTAAATTGGAATTTTCGAATTATTATAAATGGTTTATATAAAAGATTTATAAAATTTATATTTTATAAGTAAAGATATTGGAATTATAAAACGAGTTTTTATAAGTGTTAAAATGAATTATAAAAGGATTTTATAAGTGAATGAAATTCACAGTTTTATAGATTGTGAAGTTATAAAATAAATAGATTTTTGTAAAATAAAAAGCTTTATAAGTAATTAACTTATAAATTAGACTTTGGTATGTAAATTGAGTTATAAATTGAATTGATGAACAAAAGAGATTTATAAATCGAAGTTTTATAAAAATGAAAATGGAATTTATAAATATTGTTTTATAAATCTGAAATTGACTTATTTTGATAAGTTAATTTTTATAGCTTATTAAAGGAGGTATATCTACGATTTTAGACGGTGGATAATCCTTTAGATAAAATGTGTAGAAACGTTAAATTTGGTTAACGGAGTTATATTCACGATTTTGGACAGTGAATATATTATTAAACAAAATGGATAAGTTTTGGGAAAGTGATGTTTTAAATGAAATTTAAAAAATCTAACGATGTTTTAACATGTATTAAACATCGAAAACATAGATTTCAACATTCATTGTTGAAATAGACCTTTTCGAGAAAGAAGGAAATGGTGGACTATAACACTGTTTTATAGTAAATGATTTCTAAAAGGAAATATTTTGTATAGTATTGGGATTTATATATCTATTTAAACTTTGAATCCCTATACTAGTGATTTTGGGTCGTCGTAACGATGTTTTACGTAACATTCGTTTTGACCCAAATAAATGCGTTTAAAAGGCTATTTCCTTAAAGAATGAAATATATACTTAATTTTGATTTAAGTATATTGAATATTTTCAAATGTTGAAAATAAATAGATTTGTGATGTACTTATTATTAAATAAGTATGGAAATATTTTTCCAATGTGAAATGAACGTTTTAGAATTTATCCTTTTAAAGATAAATTGAAAGTGAATATTGAAAATCGATTGAAAATCGTGTATCATAGATATTTTAGGATTATAATTTCACTATGGAATTTATAAAAGAAAGGGGAATTGGTTTAAAAATAAACGTTGATTTATTTTTAAAGTGTGAGAATAAATTTACGGATTTGGAACGTAAATATAAAGTAAATCGGTCGGGATTTATTTAAATTGATTTAAATGAACCATTTTGAAATGAAAGTATTTCCGAGTAAGGAAAAGTGATTTGAAAAATTGTTTTCAAATGGTTGAAGTGTGGAAAATTATATATCTAGTAAAGATATTTTGGAAAGTAAATAATTTGGGAAATTATTTGGATTTGGTGATGTTGAGCATCCCTGTTGATTGTTAAATAATCCGACTATCAATATTTACCTTTAAATAGGTATTTGTTGTCAATTGCTTGAATTTGAATGCCACACTTATTTTTAAAATAAGCGCTCACTATTCGGGTTAGCTGGAAAATGACCTTGGGGTCGTATAACCCATTCCGAGTATGTGAATACGTCGTTATGGATTGCATTTGATGACCGGTGTTGAAGACCGAGTATTTGTGAAAACGGAAGGATTACCGTCGAGTTACTCTACATCGGCTGATCTCCGATATAGAGGTTTTATCACCCTTAGTGACGGGAAGTCCGATCGTGATTAGTGAATATCTGAAATGCAAGGACTTCTTTGGAAGTGCCTTCGGTTCTGTTCGAGCCTGGAACAGACTTGTATGGATTGTATGTCTGACATTACAAATTGAGATTTAAAGCTGATTTCTTTCAAATATATTTCTGTTGGTGGCGGAGAATTTATTCTCTTAGCTTAACACCCTTCTCTGAGACGTACGAGCTTAGAGGTTATATAGTTGAAGGTTATCAGCAATATATTCCCAATTTGGTAATGTGACATGCTGAGTGTTGCTGTGAAATGACCATTGTGTTGATCATTTGTGATAGGATCATTTATTTGATCATTTATCTTTGTGATCATTTCTACGATCATTTGTTGACCCAAAGCACGGCTTTTGTATAAAGTGTGGCTTTGTGGACGAGACTTCGTCGGACCTCACACCCCGGAAATGGTCAAAACAGGAAGGATGCGGCAAGGTTATTAGGGGGTAGCGCCCCTTTAGTGTATGTCATTCCTTCTGGATAGAGGTGGTATCATGGTATGGAGCCCAGATATTTAACTTATGTTGTTGCTGCATATTTTGTGGTTGTTGGAAATCGAGGATCCTCGGATAGATTGGTTACGACCGGGGGATGACATATTCGTGTCAGTAGTTACCCAGTTAGGGGTAACCCGGCCTTGTGTTGGCAGAGATCCGGTTTGGTTCTCGGGACGTCATTCCAGAGGCGTTTCCATGTGGCAATGGAAAGTTCCTTGGCCTGACCATTTGTTGGAAATCCAAAGAAATAATACGATCTTTTACGGTTTTAGTTGTAGAACCTATCATTCACTTATGGTGGCGCCCCACTGTTTGGATGGTAGCTATAGTAGGCATAAGTGCAGAATGCCTATGCTGGATAAGATTTATATTCTACTTTTGAAATTGTTTTCTACACTATGCACTAGTAATAATATCCAATGTTTCTTTTTAATGCGTATCAAGCATCTTTGACTATCATAAGGAGAAATCTCCTCCGATTCTGCGTTTGCATTGTGTGTGTGTGCGGGAGGCCTTATGGTAGTCTCATTTTTAAAAGCATTGCGAATTGACTTTAAAAATATTCCTCTATTTTGATTTTAAAGATAAATAAACTGTTTTGAGTTCTCACACCAGTCACATGACTGACTCGGAGTTTATTGTTTTCCTTCCTAAACTCTGGGTGCCCACCAATTTCCACAAGGGCAGTCAAGAGTTAAGGTTTATCAGGATATTCCGGAATTCAGGAGTTGCTGGAGGCAAGCTGGATGGCATGGCGTATTACTAGTATATAATATTTATTTTCCGCTGTTGATGTTGTTTGTTGTTGTACACTCTGATGATGTAATGTAATGTAATATGATGTAATGTAATAACTGATATAGTTCTTTGTTTAAAGATTATTCATTTATCTATTATATGTTGTTCCGCTGCGAATTGTGAGATTCTGATGTTGTTTTTTTATTTCTTTCTGTTTCTGTTCTATCTTTTTCTCTCTTCTTCTACTTTTTCTTCTTCTTTAACCATAACGGTACGGTGATCCGGCCTTCGATTGCTCGGCAGTTGATATAGTGGACGTATTGATGTCGGCGTTCGTGGACGAAAAATCGCAGTCGTTACATTTGGTATCAGAGCGTATGGTTAAGCGACAACCATGGCTCTGTTGGGTATAACTCATTAGAGATAGAGTCAGCAGTACTCTAGAATGAGTTTGAGTGTAATAATAGATACGAGCGCGTATTTGTTAGTGAATATAAATTGTTTTATATTGTGATGGTTGGTTTGTTGAGTGGTATATGGATTTTGGTCAACACGAGTAATTAACATTGTTGATAGGGATCTCTAAACACTTGAACAGAACAATTTGACACGATATTGTTTTAAATTGGGTAAATGAAATAATTTTACCTTGATTATAATTTTATATATAAAGGAATAATTTTTCAGAATTATTAAAGTGTATATGAATTGATTGTTTGGTTGTTGAATAAAAACAACAATTTTTAAAGAATGAATTGTATAAGCAAATGAATTATAAGTATGGAACTATAATTAATGTAATGTACAATTGTGAAATAATCTTATATATAAGAAGTGAAATTATATAAGTAAAAGACTTATAAATGTGATTTATAATCTGAAAACAAAATTCCAGAGAAGTGTTTTGAAAGGATTTGATATTTTGGAAAATTGTTTTGGAAAAATTAAAGCTCTAAACTCTTTTCGGTCGCTGGAAAATAATCCTGATGATGATGGCCACATCATTAGAATTCATTTTCGGGTTTCCAAAAGAGAAATTGCTGCCAAATTGTTTAAAAGAAAGTTGAATGGAAAAATTTTGAGTTTGGGTTTTGAAATTCAAAAGATAATTGAATTGATTTCAAAAACGGTTTTGAAAGATTGAAAGGATTCTGGAATCCTATTTAAGATATTTATGGGAATGATAAATGAGTTGATAACTTATACAATTTGAATTTTGATAGAATAAATTTAACTTAAAGAATGAAGTTAAATTAAAGGAAGTATAAGTAAATCAATAAAGATCCAAGTTGTAAATTGATGAATATAAGTGAGATAAGTTTTGAACTTATGATAGGAGTTAATAAATTTAGCTTTGGTAAAAAGTTAAATAGGATTGGAATTTGAATTGGATTTATAAGTGAAAACTTAAGTTAAATTAAACAAAAGGTGTTTGAAATGAAATATAACTTAAGTGATGTTGAATGAAGTTAATTTTGGTATCGAAGTAAATTAATAAGTGAATTAATGAAATGAAGTCATTAAGAATGTGAACTTGGGTTATATAAATGAAATTCAACTTTATATTGTTAAAGGAATTAGCAATTGAATTAAACTAATGGATTGAATCTTAATCAGTTAAATGTAAACAATTGATATGAAATAATGAATGTAAGTGTTAATTCATTAGAAGCTAATGTTATTAGCAATTGAATAAATTGAATGAAAGTCAATTTAATATGATCCAATTAAATGTGTAGAACCAAATTGAATGTAAAGTGAATAAATTTGGTTGTATTGAATAAACATTGGTTGTTATTTGATTGTTAGTTGATTGTATATAATTCATTAAGTGTTAATGAAATTGAATTGGCAAAATTGGAAGCTATGTAATTAAATTCAAATGGATAATATATAAATTTGAATAGAATTGAATGTGAATTGGATTTAAATTAGTAAATGTTAACTAATTGAATTGAGAATGAATGTTGATAAAATCCAATGTAAATGAATCAAATGTGATTAAAATTGAAAACCAATTCATTGAATATTAATGAGAATATGAATGAATATTTAGTTGGTTGATGGTTTCATTTGTTGCTTTAGTTGCATTTGCTATATTGGCATATATAAATGTTGCTATATGATGTATATTGATACTATTTTCATATATGCATGATTCTCATGTTGTTGTTGAGTGTTTAGTAGGTGCGGATTGCGCTTGCTTCACTTTTGGAGCTCGCTTTCGTGCTATATTAGCCGTATATGCTCGCTAATAATATATAAGGTACATATCTCGGATTACATACCGTACTTTTACACTTTTTTCCCTACGGGATGCCTCATTACTTGATGAGATGTATATTTGTGATATATATACTATCATTTTTTTCGGATCGAGCCGCGCAAAGGAGACTGGCACATTTTTCCGAAAATTTAAGGCGTTAGAAAATTTTGGAAAAATTTGTGAAAACTATAATTTTGATTTGGAGTTGAAAGTTAAACAATAGTAGTTGTTTTTGAAAAGATAACTAAGTATGATTTGAAAACTTAGTAAAGTATTATAAGAAGTTTAACTATGGATTTATGGAAAGTTAATGGATTCTGTAACTTTTCTTACTTAGTAATTTCGAGGACGAAATTCTTTTAAGGGGGGAAGTATGTAACGACCCAGAATTTTCATTAATTAAAATTTGAATATTTAATTATTTTTGAATATTAATAAGTGAAATTTATGAGTCGAATAAATTTATTTCGAATAATTGGATTTAATTGAATAATTAAATCAATAATTTAATATGTTAAATTATGGAAATAATTGAAAATTGGGTTAAATATGATTGAAAATGATTTGTAAAATTTTATTATATCATATTGGAGTTAGAATGATATTTTAGAACTTTTAAAATTGAATTAAAAGTTTATTTGTGAAAATTGAATATTTTAATATTTAATTATCGACTGTAAAATAACCAATTTTTGAACAGACTCAGAATTCGACGAAACCAGTTTCATCAGATCCATAATGTGATGTTATTGTAAGGTTTAAAATTTCAAGTCAATCGGATTTATCGTTTGTCCGGTGCAAGCTAAAACGCCTAGAAAATCGTTTAATCGGTTTAAATTTAAATCGAACGTTTATTGCCATAACTCGCACAGATGATCGAATTAGCTTCCGAAACCTATTCCATTGTGTCCGAAACGTGGGATAAACCCTAGAAACGCCGGTCACCGCACGTAAATCGGAGTTTGGAATTCCGGAATGAATAGTGTTCGATTTTTCCTATAAATAGACTCTTATTCACAAAAAAATAAAAAAATAAAACTAGGGTTTGAAAGATCCATGGCCGGCCGCCACTTTTAGGTTCAAAGGCAAGAAATCGCCCACGTTTTTCCCCTCTGATCTCTCAATCCATCAACTATTGGCTAAAACTATCAACTACAAAATGGAAGAGCTTCGCGAGCTCTACGATGTGAACGGTCATGATCGAGTTTGAGTGAGTAAATCGAGGGGAAAGTCGCCTTGTTCGACCGGCAGTTCGCACGTAATTCGAGAGCGAAGGGGCACGATGGGGGTGCGGTCGCTGGGCGTTGGTGAGGGGGAGTGAGGCCTTCGATTTGGCACTTCCCGATCGTCTCAAGGTAGCTCGTGGTGGCGGCGTTTGCTAACCCTAGTTGTGATGTTTGGGTTCAATTTTAGCGTGAACGACCTGGGGACGATGTTTTGGGGAAGAAGCATGGAAACGGCCCTGATGCAAGCATGGAGATCTAACGACCAGAATAGTTTAGGTTTAAAAATATAAAATTATGTTGTAATTTTTATATAAAAAATTCGTGTACCTTCTAAACGCGATATCTTTTTCATACGAGGTCGAAAACGCGCGAAACGACTTGCGTTGGAAACGTATTGTCGAGTACTACGCTATGGAGCTGGATTGGAGTCGTTTGGAGCTAGTGAAAATTTTGGATAAAATTAAACGCGCGTTTAATTTTATTCGAAATAAAAGCTGAAACGGAAATAAAATCAAGGTGAGAACTTCTCACTCAATCGAATCGGTTTCGATTTTAATTTTAAATAGTTATATTTAAAATTCTTGAATGCATGTTTGAATGATGATTGTTATCTATTGATTGTTAAAATAGACATTATGCGGCGTTAGTAAACGGATGTTATTTTTTAAAAACATATACCGCGAATATTTCATAAACAGTGAAATTGGTATTATATATAATAGCAATATATATATATTGGCATATGTATATATTGCAGTTGTTGATTTCCTGCATTGTATAGCGGATGGGACCCTATTGCGCCGTCTATTAAGCGGATAATATTTATAAATCCCATATACCGCGATAATTCCGTACTGGAGCGGAATTGATATTGTGCTAATGTTTGTGGATGCAAGGAAACAGGTTGGAGGGATCCAACTGGATTCCTCAACTGTATTGATTTATTTACAGATATTGTGATATTTGTTGATTATCATATCGATATATGATATTTGAATGTCGTGATTGACTATTTGGTGATGTTGCATCATCGGATCCATTTTAAAGTTTAAAAATAATGATTTGGTTTTTAAAAGGGTTTAAAGTGATTTTTCAAAGTATATGTTTTTATTAAAATTTTGAATTGATTTATTTTAAATAAATTAAAGTTATAAGATTAATGTTATAAAAGTTAAGATTTTTGAGAAATATAACCGAAAAAGATTTTAGAAATAGTAAATTAATTTATAAAATGGTTTAAATTGGAATTTTCGAATTATTATAAATGGTTTATATAAAAGATTAATAAAATTTATATTTTATAAGTAAAGATATTGGAATTATAAAACGAGTTTTTATAAGTGTTAAAATGAATTATAAAAGGATTTTATAAGTGAATGAAATTCACAGTTTTATAGATTGTGAAGTTATAAAATAAATAGATTTTTGTAAAATAAAAAGCTTTATAAGTAATTAACTTATAAATTAGACTTTGGTATGTAAATTGAGTTATAAATTGAATTGATGAACAAAAGAGATTTATAAATCGAAGTTTTATAAAAATGAAAATGGAATTTATAAATATTGTTTTATAAATCCGAAATTGACTTATTTTGATAAGTTAATTTTTATAGCTTATTAAAGGAGGTATATCTACGATTTTAGACGGTGGATAATCCTTTAGATAAAATGTGTAGAAACGTTAAATTTGGTTAACGGAGTTATATTCACGATTTTGGACAGTGAATATATTATTAAACAAAGTGGATAAGTTTTGGGAAAGTGATGTTTTAAATGAAATTTAAAACGATCTAACGATGTTTTAACATGTATTAAACATCGAAAACATAGATTTCAACATTCATTGTTGAAATAGATGTTTTCGAGAAAGAAGGAAATGGTGGACTATAACACTGTTGTTATAGTAAATGATTTCTAAAAGGAAATATTTTGTATAGTATTGGGATTTATATATCTATTTAAACTTTGAATCCCTATACTAGTGATTTTGGGTCGTCGTAACGATGTTTTACGTAACATTCGTTTTGACCCAAATAAATGCGTTTAAAAGGCTATTTCCTTAAAGAATGAAATATATACTTAATTTTGATTTAAGTATATTGAATATTTTCAAATGTTGAAAATAAATAGATTTGTGATGTACTTATTATTAAATAAGTATGGAAATATTTTTCCAATGTGAAATGAACGTTTTAGAATTTATCTTTTTAAAGATAAATTGAAAGTGAATATTGAAAATCGATTGAAAATCGTATATCATAGATATTTTGGGATTATAAATTCACTATGGAATTTATAAAAGAAAGGGGAATTAGTTTAAAAATAAACGTTGATTTATTTTTAAAGTGTGAGAATAAATTTACGGATTTGGAACGTAAATATAAAGTAAATCGGTAGGGATTTATATAAATTGGTTTAAATGAACCATTTTGAAATGAAAGTATTTCCGAGTAAGGAAAAGTGATTTGAAAAATTGTTTTCAAATGGTTGAAGTGTGGAAAATTAAATATCTAGTAAAGATATTTTGGAAAGTAAATAGTTTGGGAAATTATTTGGATTTGGTGATGTTGAGCATGCCTATTGATAGTTAAATAATCCGACTATCAATATTTACCTTTAAATAGGTATTTGTTGTGAATTGCTTGAATTTGAATGCCACACTTATTTTTAAAATAAGCGCTCACTATTCGGGTTAGCCGGGAAAGGACCTTGGGGTCGTATAACCCATTCCGAGTATGTGAATACGTCGTTATGGATTGCATTTGATGACCGGTGTTGAAGACCGGGTATTTGTGAAAACGGAAGGATTACCGTCGAGTTACTCTACATCGGCTGATCTCCGATATAGAGGTTTTATCACCCTTAGTGACGGGAAGTCCGATCGTGATTAGTGAATATGCGGAATGCAAGGACTTCTTTGGAAGTGCCTTCGGTTCTGTTCGAGCCCGGAACAGACTTGTATGGATTGTATGTCTGACATTACAAATTGAGATTTAAAGCTGATTTCTTTCAAATATATTTCTGTTGGTGGCGGAGAATTTATTCTCTTAGCTTAACACCCTTCTCTGAGACGTACGAGCTTAGAGGTTATACAGTTGAAGGTTATCTGCAATATATTCCCAATTTGGTAATGTGACATGCTGAGTGTTGCTGTGAAATGATCATTGTGTTGATCATTTGTGATAGGATCATTTATTTGATCATTTATTTTTGTGATCATTTCTATGATCATTTGTTGACCCAAAGCACGGCTTTTGTATAAAGTGTGGCTTTGTGGACGAGACTTCGTCGGACCTCACACCCCGGAAATGGTCAAAACAGGAAGGATGCGGCAAGGTTATTAGGGGGTAGCGCCCCTTTAGTGTATGTCATTTCTTCTGGATAGAGGTGGTATCATGGTATGGAGCCCAGATATTTAACCTATGTTGTTGCTACATATTTTGTGGTTGTTGGAAATCGAGGATCCTCGGATAAATCGGTTACGATCGGGGGATGACATATTCGTGTCAGTAGTTACCCAGTTAGGGGTAACCCGGCCTTGTGTTGGCAGAGATCCGGTTTGGTTCTCGGGACATCATTCCAGAGGCGTTTCCATGTGGCAATGGGAAGTTCCTTGGCCTGACCATTTGTTGGAAATCCAAAGAAACAATACGATCTTGTACGGTTTTAGTTGTAGAACCTATCATTCACTTATGGTGGCGCCCCACTGTTTGGATGGTAGCTATAGTAGACATAAGTGCGGAATGCCTATGCTGGCTAAGATTTATATTCTACTTTCGAAATTGTTTTCTACACTATGCACTAGTAATAATATCCAATGTTTCTTTATAATGCGTATCAAGCATCTTTGACTATCATAAGGAGAAATCTCCTCCGATTCTGCGTTTGCATTGTGTGTGTGTGCGGGAGGCCTTATGGTAGTCTCATTTTTAAAAGCATTGCGAATTGACTTTAAAAATATTCCTCTATTTTGATTTTAAAGATAAATAAACTGTTTTGAGTTCTCACACCAGTCACATGACTGACTCGGAGTTTATTGTTTTCCTTCCTAAACTCTGGGTGCCCACCAATTTCCACACGGGCAGTCAAGAGTTAAGGTTTATCAGGATATTCTGGAATTCAGGAGTTGCTGGAGGCAAGCTGGATGGCATGGCGTATTACTAGTATATAATATTTCTTTTCCGCTGTTGATGTTGATTGTTGTTGTACACTCTGATGATGTAATGTAATGTAATATGATGTAATGTAATAATTGATATAGTTCTTTGTTTAAAGATTATTCATTTATCTATTATATGTTGTTCCGCTGCGAATTGTGAGATTCTGATGTTGTTTTGTTATTTCTTTCTGTTTCTGTTCTGTCTTTTTCTCTCTTCTTCTACCTTTTCTTTTTCTTTAACCATAACGGTACGGTTTTCCGGCCTTCGATTACTCGGCAGTTGATATAGTGGACGTATTGATGTCGGCGTTCGTGGACGAAAAATCGCAGTCGTTACAATATAATTAATAATTTATTAGCTTAATAAAATAAGTTTAAAATTAAAACTATCTTCTTTGTTTCCCTCTTCCTCACGCATATTTCTAGGCACGCTCGAATTTTTATTTTTATTTGAATCGAACGTCACATCCACGATCGACTGCCCGCTACCCCTATTCGTGCATGCGACCATAGCTGTCTCCAGACCCCATGCATGCACTCGCACGATACAGAACGTGAAATCACGACCCAAAATCCACTCGGCCTACTCGACAATCGCATGCTTTCTGCCGCCGTTATGGTTGACGATTCAATGATCCGACCATTGAAAAGCTTCGTATTGTCGCTCTCTACATTTTTCTAGTTGAAGTCATTGGCTAATTCGACCTTTTGAGGCTCCGGTGATTAGCGATCATTGGATCATTTAATTTTAATGGGGGATGAAATTTAGTAGCTAGGGTTTAGTTGCAAATAAAGGAAGTGGATGGCCTTATATAGTAAATAAACTTCACACTATTCATATTTTAAAACTTTGGACTCCAAACTAAGCTTGCCTCCTGGTGTTCTATATGTTATCCTCTATTCCGAACACAATGGAATATATATCGAAAGCCAATTTCGTCATATACAGAAGATAGCCTTTCAAAATTAAATTATATTAATTTAAATTCCTTTAATAAATTTATAAGTCTTTCGAACTCCACGACCAAATGATACGTCTAATTGCCACGAAATCCAAGGCAGTGCCCTACAAGACTATTTTTACACGTTAATTAGAACGAGTAATTCATAAAATCAGTTTAATCACTTTTGAATCAAATTTAAAAGTTTACTATCATCCTCCTTATTCAAATAGAATTTAATTCAACTTTTGAAACCGTTCTTATTCACATTAACTTCAAAGTTCAATTATTTAAACAATTTTAAATATTAAATTTAACAAATTTAATTATCAAATAATTCACTATATCTGAAATATAAGTTATTTAACCTATAAAATTGACTTTTCAATATTTAGAATAAATTAAATATTACAAATTCGAAAGGTTGAAATTCTGGGTTGTTACACTAATACATATAATTCATATTAATCCTAGTAATCTTTAGCCAAATTCAAGCATGCATTGAAAATAATTATTTCACTCGCCTTTACTGATGGAATTACCATATTCATATACATGCATACATAGTATATATATTTTGTATAGAAAAATAACTATTATACACATGTATCTTCCTATATAATTTTTGTGCAAAGTTTTCTTTCTAACTTTAGCATGTAGTATCCATAGTAATTAATTTCGAGATTATATGACATTGCTATAATGAAGACATTATACTATCCATTACATAAAAATCATTAAATTCACGTTCGTTTCAAAAGTATAACAATAAATGCAGCTCCATAAATTAATAAATATAAAGTCATATTAATCAACTTTAAAACTAACTTTTTTTTCCTATTCTAATTCGTTTTTCTCTCCAGCATTCAACAATTCATTAACTGCACATGATTTATTTCCCTTAGTGAATCATAAATCGGTTATATGATATAATTATTCCAATGCCATACTTTTAGTTCTCATAAAATTGTTAATAAGTCCACTTAAAGCAAACCAATATTTTTATCACACGTAGCTTAACGAAATCTCCAAATTGATAAATTAAATCTTCATTTATATATATATAGCTCATTTATTTACTTTCACGTTTAGAGTAACCCCATCTCATAAATAATTTTTTTTTTATATTTTCAACTCATAAATGTACCAAAATGCAAAATTTATGTGCCTTTACATGTCTACCTTTTAGATACTTAAATTCTATGAGAAAAATGATAATACATGCTCAAATAAATAAAGTTAGTTGTTATAATGTTATACTTACATGCATTTATAATCCACAAATGTTTTGTTTAAACTCCTTCTAGATTTGAAAGGAAAAATCAAACAACCTCAATTACTAAAATTATACAGCTATGTTGTACCATCAACATAATGTAACAATCTACCTATAAACTCAGCCTACTCAAATGATAACCTGTGATTTTATAAGGAAAATGAAACAAACACATGGTTCAGATGAAATCCTAATTTGAGTAATACTTCACCATAAAACACATAATAGAGTGAGACTACACCTCCCATCAGAATGGGCTTGCCCCCTACTAATCATCAACAACATTTACATCATATATCACATATGAACATAATCATATAAACAACATTTTAGTAATAAAGATACCCTGTACTTACCATCTCGGTGTGAACCATGCAGTATAATCGTCATTCTCATACATAAGTATAACCTACACCTGTCATCATCATATTAAGAACCTATCAGATAGTTATCATACTCAACCACATGCACCGACTAAACTCTTATTTAGGTGTCAAACTGCCAATTACCATTAATCATATTTAGTGAATACCATATATAGTTTATTTATCACTAATTCATTTTTCTCTAACAATGTCACTAGCAAATGTCCAATCATTAACCAAGGGGGTTAATCTAACAAAAGCTCTCCTAACTCTACTAGGAGATTAAATGTAAGAACTCGGAATACATTCTGGTAAGCATCGTTACCAAGCATCAGTAGCCTCTTAGTCCTAAAAACATTTTCATTTCAAGTTGTCGATCCATTATTTTTATTTGGTAATTACATCTATTTGATGTTACATTACTCACACTAGAGTTATTTTCCTCAACATTTAATTAAACTTCCTAAGTCTTGGCACCCTACCATATACTGATTAAATTGATACATCACTAACTCTTAGCAACCTATCATTTAAAATCTCCATGAGTGGGTATATTCAAAAATTTAGATTCATTCTTTTGCCTATAAAATGGGCTAACGCCCCCAATCAATCGAATAAAACTAAAATTAATGAAAAAGTTGGATAAAAGAGAGGAAACACATGAAATTTTTAGAGGATTCAAGAAACGACTAGACTATGTCCACTTTCTAGTTGTTATTAATATTCCTTTGCTATCGCAATAAAGTATAACGATAATTTTGTGATTCTAAGATTAGATCTCGTTGTGGAAGTGTTTCCTTAGCAAAGAATTAAAAAGATCCTTTTCTAAATGATGAAGTTTTCTATTTTTAGCTGAACCCATTCATCATAATCACCAGATATTATTCTGAGTTATCAAACTATCACATCCGATAAGATATGAAGAATAACATGTCGAAAGTGGACTAAATCATAGATTTGATGGATCAGTATCGATCCATGCATTGATCGTTACAATTCCGTGGAGTTGGTCCAAGATTGCATCTTTCCTCCAAAATTTCTATAGTCTTCCTGCTTTTAGTATTTAGGGCCAAATAGTAATTTTAATGGATGGGTACCGATTCATCCCCACTTTCTCAAACTTTTCATGTAGATCAATCGTACAAGTTGGTAAAGAGTAATCTTTCCTTTTGATGGATCAGTGTTGATACATCTATTGATCAATGTCGATCCTTCTATGAACCAGTACCGGTCCATGGTGCTAGCCGAAATTTCTTCTATCTTCTTTTAGGTGTTTTAAATTGATTTTCTTCAAGTTTAAAGTTAATTTATTTGTCATTTTGTAGTCCAAGTCCATCAAAATATAACTTGAGTCAAATACTAAGCAACATTTTTCCACTAGAATATGCTTCGGTGAAAGCACAGAATGCTCTGAATGAATACAAGTGACAATCTAGTTCTGCATAAATTCTTCCATCATTCAATATGTTATCACGGAATGATACATCCGCACTAAGAATATGAGCACCTCATTCCAAATAGCAATCGAGTTACATCTTTTCAGCTGATATAGTCATTAAAATCTATTATCCATATACTTTGTTGTCATTGAGAAATTTTCTTAAAGTTGTCCCGGTTAGGTAGATTTTCAATCTCTTCCATTTTTCCACATTTTTTAAAATTGCCGCTTGATTGAATGAAACCGATCCATCATGGATTAGTATTGATCCATGATGGATTTGTACTAGTCCATCTTGGGCAATCCACATATACAAAATTTGGAATTAGCAAAATTTTTTTTTACCTTCATTCTACCATTCTTGTTTTTAAGACTCTTTTTCCTTTAGCCTTCAGGAGAACATCACCTTCAACATTGATTTAAATCTTGATTCCCTCGATGATTTTAAATCCAAGCATGACCCAAGCAAATGATTCATCCTATAACGCTTAGAGCCTCTCCGTTTTTAATTTATGAACCTTGGTAGATCTCGAACCATCATTGTCAAACTTTGTCCTAGACCGCCATCACTACAGCAATGTCGCGCCATCTGCTACTATTGTCCCATTCCTTATCCTTTAAATGCAGTTATAAGAATTGTAAGTATTTCATCCAAAATGGATCCTCTCTTGTCCAAAAGAGGAGTTGATGAGTCTTAAGAGATTAACTAAGTAGAAGAGTAGGTAAGGAATCCAATAAGGTCAGAGGTTCAGGCCCACCTTCTAGCGCAAAAATGTTAACACAAATTTTGGTTAACACCCCAAAGAATCCTTGTTGAAGGACTTGATGTGAAATGATCTCAAACAGTTTCTTTGCGAGACTTGATGGACTCTTAATACTAGGAATGGAGAATTTTAATTCCGTAGATTTAGGCCTTATCGAAAGGTGAGAAAAGAAATTAGTAGGTCAAGATCCTAGTGGAAGGAGGATAAAGCAAGATTTTGTTGCAAGGCATATGCAAAAGGGGTTCCGTTCCTTTCAAAAGGTCCAAGCACTTTCCTTGTAGAACCAATCTAGATATGTTTTAGATGTTAATCCTACCGAAAGGGGTTAGAAGAATGTAGATTAGGCAGATCTTTGATCAATGGTTGCAAATTATGACCGTGCTGAAAGAATTAATAAGAATTAGTAGAACTCCAATGGCAGTGGAAGCTATCGAATTAATAGAATAATCTTTATGAAGATCCTAGGATTCGACCTCGCTGAAAGGTTAGAGCTAGTAAAGAGTTCTTAGGATGATAGGGGGTTTTGACGTTAACGGAAGGTTAGAAAATTATGAGTCGTAAACCTGTTGAAATTTCTTAAGGGGAGATGCTGGTTTAGGTCTTTTCGGCATGCCTTAGATGGTTTCGATTCCATAGATTGAATTTTAAGTGAACTCCTTGATGAAAGGTAATACCATAGATTAGATCTTAAGGGATACCCTATCAAAAGGGGTTTCAAAGGTAAACTAGATCTAATAGAAAGGTTATTTGAGTCTTTCGAACCAAAGAAATGTAAAAAGAGGATTGGTATTTGATTATATCAAAATAAAGTGTATAAAAGATGTGAAAACGTAAATCTCAAACATGTAATTCTTTATTGTGATTTGAAATAATACCTAGTAACACTTGTTGGAAAAAGCCTTAAATTTATTTAGAAATTAGGGTTATAAGCTCTCAGAACATTAGTGATTTCGAAAACTAAAATTTGTATCCTAAAAATGGACCCCTCGGGTCTTATTTATAGGTGCGGGTTGGCACCTTCCGCGGGGCCCATGCCGAGTGTTTTAGAAGATAGGTTTTGCTTTCATCCTTCCGGTGTTATGCTAAAGATTGGCCTTTCAGCTTTGTCGGAAGGTTGGCTTTTAGCTCTCTAAACATATCTGGATTCCCTTGTCCCCATCAGAAGGTAAGAATGCGGCACCCACAACTTTGATATAATGATTCTTTAACAGGGACGAATTGCTGATTTGATGCAGAAGGGAAACTTTCGACTCCGTCGAAAGGCTCTTTTGAATAAGGTGCCAAATTTGATTTGTGGAAGGTAATATTTGTACATGATGCTCACTCTTGCGGAAGGTCTTTAATGCGAAACTATCATTTTCGAAAGGTCTTCCGTCGGCAAGAGTTCTCTTCTACGGAACCCTCTCATGCAGAACCAAAGGCAAAGGTCTTTAACATATGCAAAATCCTCTTGTGTGCAGAACCATTTCCTATGGAACCTTTGTTGCAGAAGCCTTTTCGACCTTTCTAGATGCATCCCTTCGGCTCATTCGGATGGTCCTTCTGTAATCATTACTTAGTGCCACCCGGTTTCGACGGTGAACTTTTGTTCTACCAAATATAAAAATAAAACAAAATTTGATAAAAATCCTTGAGTAGGTTTTTAAATGGGCATAACATGTTGATTTAAAGGCAATTCGATTACAATGCGACTAAGGGTACTTATTTGTTCAAAGAAAATAAATATATATTTCATTGGAGCATAGAAAATTAACCTTATCTTAATAATCATTATATTTTAACTTACCTAAACCCTTAATCCCTAAGCATTCTTCTCCCATGGCTATATAACCCTACTATATACACTGATCCTTTCCTTTTTAAATACTAAAATCCAAATAATGTAGTTTTTTTCATCTTCATATAACCTAGGCTTTTCAACCTCTTTAGCAAATCAAAAAGAAAAAGGATAGAGTATAGCCACTTTGTTAGATTAACAGTGAGTATAACCTATATTATTATTTACAACAAATATAAACCTTATTTTAGTTTCTATTTGCTTCAAATCAAAATTTATAATGGATGATGGCTTGGTAGAAAAACGTGTTTTGATTTTTGTCAATAAATGTTGGATTTAATGATGTTTGATCAAAGAATTTGTGTCACATAAGTTGTGACGCCCCACCTCTATACTCACACTAGGCAAGGACACTTTAGAGTAATGCCATCGACTAGCATGAAGAATAAGGCTGTTGAGGGGCGACCATCTATGTAATTGCTTTGTACGAGTACTGATATTTAGATAGTATCATATGCATTTTTTCCAAGAGGAAATCTGACGCATCAATTACAAACTCAAAACCACTAAACAGTGGCTATATGATCTTCGAAAACAAATATAGTAAAAATAACATAAATCAGTCATAGATATTCATATCACTAAGGCGGAAACATATATGAATAAAATACATAGAAGTGTACATCAAAGTAGTGGTCATGCAAGATCCACTACATCACAAAAGAATAGGTTCAAGTGCTAGACAAAAGAATATTTATACATCAAGAAGTCCCTATCTCGAATATGTAAAAACAAAAACTACTAAGCTAAGTAGTTAGCCAAAAGTCAAAAGTCAGTCCCTACTAAGAAATCAAGTAGAAGCACCCGAAACACCTCGATCTGACTTGAGTATTATTTAAGAAGAAAAATAATAAACGAATCAGTCTAGCTATAAATATCATATAAAATGAGATAGGATAAGTGATATAACAGAAATATATGATAACAATGAAAATCATAGGATATCTCAAATCTTCTCAAACACCAAAGAGAATGTCATATTCTTTAGCTTATTCATCAAACCTCAAATATTGGCAAAACATATCAATGCCAATTCGCAATAAATGGTGAATAGCATATTCCAGAAATCAATAACTAGAAATCTAGAAAACATAAAAGGGGGCCTATCACAAACGGTAGCATCAAAACTCACCAACACGTGTATCACAAATGGGTCGCTATCCCATAAAATGAGCCGGAGCTCCTCCAACAGGGTATAGTCCCCCATTGCGGACTATGAGATGAAGCTCCTCTAAACATGGTATAGTCTCACTTTGCGGACTATGAGACGAAACTCCTCCAAACAGGGTATAGTCCCCCTTTGCGGACTATGAGACGAAACTCCTCCAAACAGGGTATAGTTCCCCTTTATGGACTATGAGACATCGCACATCGCCAGTCTAAAACTCAAAATGATCACCATTGATCAATAAGAAGTGTAAATTACACTAAGCTAGTAAATAAATGAGTTTGGCTTCATGTCCCATAACGACAGGCTTAACTTAAGTATTTACAAACGAATTGTAGATTTCAACTCAAATATTGTCACAAGATTTCAGTCGAATACGTATAAGAATTAACCGACGAAGAAAACACAAGCGTTCCATACCACTTGTTTGCTAAGTCGTTTAATTGGATTTCTCGAACGAATGAGGCAAAGGTTTGTATATACTAATAGGTTGGAAAACGGGTTTGAAAATGAGCTTTATATTAAAAGTAACGTTGAAATCATTTTTATGAAAGATTTTGAGTATTTACTACTTGTATAGAAACCTTTGTATTTTAAAGTGACAAATCACAGAAATGATTGTAAAAATAATAAATCACCAAAAATTCACATTCGATGATGTGAATCAAAACCATAGAAATCGATATCAAATCCATAAAATGGATATTCCTAAAAATCCAAAAAGTAGTCATCAAAGTCGATAACAAATGACAAAAACTAACCGGATCAACCAAAAAGTCGATATAAAATGGAAAGCCACATAAAACAGGCAAATTGGCTGAATTTAGCAGCTACAAACGCCTGGTGGTTTTCCTAGACGTCAAAGCTGAAAGGCTAGAATTTTCTTACAAATCATTCAGATGTCTGGGAAAAAACCTCATATGTCTAAGCTGAAAGACTAGAATTTTTATTCCGTAGCTTCAAATGTTTGAGCATATTACCAGACGTCTGAGCTGAAGCTCAGGGAAAGATTTAGCCTAGGCCATTGATGGCCAAATCATATCGGAAGCGATGGAATGAGCAATGATGGTTAGGGATTTATGCCAAGCGACAACCCAACCCTATAAACTCATCAATACACTCTTAACAACATGTCAAAACATCCATAGTAGGATTTTCATATATTTTGACTTCAAAATACCCAAAAATTGGAATATTCGCCAAACCAATTCAATTCAAAAGCAAACATACATAAAATAGATGTTAGGAATTCACACCTAACAACTATCAAAGGTATAGATATAGACGTGAGTTCAAGAACTCACCTTTTTTTTTTTGGAGTAGACAGCGAGGTTGACTGGACCCCTACCAGTTTATTAATACAGGAAAACGAAGATAACTAACGCAACACAAACAATCAGAACTAGGAAAACTAACAAAAGAAAGAAAAGAACACCACAAAACAAAGACAAAAAACAATAGGGAAACACCACAGAAGGAAAACCACAACAGCAAGACGAAAGGCCATACACAAGGTATGCCGAGCACAACCAAGGAGGGCTAACACCATAGGTCAATATGATGTGGGGAGAAACAATGTCCAGAATCACGTAACCCAAACTTGATCTCTCTCATCAACTTAAGCCATAAACTCGCAGCCGGCATAGTCACAGTATTGAAGCATCGCATATTCCTCTCCGACCAAACATTGCGTATATAAACTTTCAGCACGAATGAGAAGCTCTAAAACCAAAAACCAAACATTGCGTATATAAACATCGCATATTCAAGAACTCACCTTTAAAACCAAAAACAATGAATGAGAAGCTCTAAAACAAAGGAAAGATCAACCTCTCTTCAACTTCAAATCTAGAAGCTCCAATTTATGATCATAGACAAATATTTCCTAAATTAGGTCATAGGAAATTTCTGAAAATTGGAAAGGAATTGAGATGGAGAAGATGAAGAGGATGCTTACCTAAGCTTCTCCTTGATTTTTAGAACTTGAATTTGAATTTCCTAGTAAAACTAGGGTTTAGGAATTTTAATTTCCCATCTCTTCCATTATTTTTTCATTTAGCTTGAGAGTGTTAGGAAATGAAAAAGAATGAAGGGGAACGGAGTGGAGTGGGATGTATATAGTAAGGTGTTTGGGTTCACTTATTGGGTTAGTGGGCTAGAACCAAACCCAAAGCCCAAACGAAAATACCAAAATCGCAATCAACACCAAACATATCGATGTTTATACTCAAAAAGGTTGTAAACGCCATTTTGAACTCAACCAAAGTGGTCTCCAGTCCAAATTAGACTGTTTAGAAAAAGTAGCATTTCGGACTCTACCGATTAACGTTGCTATATTTAAATAAAACAATTAAATATATATAATCGTAAAATATGTGGGTTGTTACATAAGTTATGCTATAGGATCATATAACTATTTGTTTGACACGAGATATATACATACTTGAATCTAGATGTCAATACAAGATGTTTTTACCCCAAATTAGATGTAGAAGTTAGAGCAACTGATGTCAGGTGGAGATAAGATGAAGATTGTCGAAGAATGGAGTAATCTTGACGATTGATCCATGTTTTCCTTAAACTTACTACTCCGAAATCATCATACTATATAACCGGATGATCCATCTTTGTAATCCTAGAGTAGTGGCTCTAAGAATTAAACATTAAATTTATATTATTGAAAATACGGAAGTTAAGGAAAGGTGGAAAATTGTATCACTAGGGACTAGGATTGCTCATCCCTTTTCACCCGCCATCACCTCTTTCCTCTTCTCATTACTATACTTCTCCCTGACCTGCTCCAATCTCCCAAGATTTTCCTATTGCTACAAGTTTTCTCCCTCACCTCCAGCTTCCTCTGATTCTTAACCATGCTTCGTAATTTTCATCTCACTACACCAGAAAAGGCTTTTCTCAGCGTTGAAAAAACACTACCAAAGAATTTTGCAGCTTTCGGCAAACGTTGCGACACGACATGCAACTAAATTATACCGTTATAGGAAACGCTACCAAAACTTGACATATTGTAGGGTTTTAGAAACGCTAAAAAAAATTCCTGACTTTTAGCAGCATGCCGTATTGAAACGTTTACCGAAACGCTACTAATAGTTTTGTTAGCATTTTTCCAACGCTACAAAAGTCAAATCGTAACCATTTACATTTATTTCTGGAGCCTTAAAAAACGCTATTCAAGATTATTAATTGTTTTACAACATACTTTAAATGTTACCGTTTTCTGTTAATGGCTTGTATCATTTACAGCCATCACTCGCATAATAGTCTTAATAAAACCAACAATCAATCACATAATAGTTGTATTCAAACCAACAAATAATCAATCAATCACATAATTATTATATTCAAACAATTGAAAAAACATGTTAATCATATAATCAAATATGATATCCATAACCATTTCGATAATAGTTTTTAAACAAAATAAGCGAATTCACATAAAATCCATTATCATTCATCAATAAGTTTACACAACAAGTACTAACAAAATGTTATAAAATATATAATAATTAAAGCCATGTTCATTACTTGATTATCCAAAATTCTTTGTTGTAGCTGGTCTTTTCTCCTAAAAAGCTAATTACCTATAGACAAATTTAACAATCAACAAATGATTATGCAACTGTTTTGCATATTTAAAGTATATCAAACATCATTAGTTAAACTAATATTAAATTTAAATAATTTATATAAAACTTAGTTAATTTAGTTAAATTTTTATAAATTTAGTTGATTTTTATAATAAACTTATTTAATTTTAAATAACATAGTTAAATTCTAATAAAACTTAATTAATTTGCACAAATTTATTTAATTTTTATAAAACTTAGTTAATATTTAAAAATTTGGTTACTTTTTTATAAAAATTGGTTAAATTATTATCAAACTTAATTAATTTTATCAAACTTAGTCAATTTTTATAAACTTACTTATTTTTTATCAGGCTTAGTTAATTTTTATGAATTTTAGTTAGCTTGTTTAATTTTATAAACTTAGTTATTTTTTTAATAATATTTATTGTTGTAAATTTAGTTAATTTTATCAAACTTAATCATCATTATTATTATTTTTTATTATTACAAACTTGTTAATTTTTATAAACATAACTTTTATTATTGTTGTTGTTGTTTTCATTATTATACTTGTTATACCATTACAAAAAAAGTATCTTAGGTAGAACTTATAAGTGGATCTTGTGGTTTATCGTTCAACATGCAAGTCATTTTCTTTTAAATATGAGGAATGAGTTCCTTTTTTTTCCAGTTGAAAATGTAATTATATAGCATCTACAATTATAAAATAAAATTCTTGGAATTGATGATTTACAACATATAACTTATCCCCAAAAGTCAAATCCTCAAATATTGGATGTGAAAAAAACAAAAAATATGATGGGAAAACTAACCTGAAGGTCATACATTGGCCTACGAATAATATGAAGATTAATAAGGAAAGAGTGAGCTGTCCTCTGTAATGAAGTAGTGTGCTCAAAATAGAATTACAAGTGAATTTTGTCCCAAGAGTAGTGTCAAAACCATATAGTTGTATTAAAGTCTGAATTAAGTTTAAACAATCCTCAATCGAGAGACATCAAAAAGTAATTCACTAATAACTTAAGCCATATTGAAGTGTTGCCCAACATAGTTCTTTCTAAAATATCATTGTTTCTATCGAGGTTATTATCATGATTTTTTTATCCAGAATGCATACACGAACATTAGATAGCATAAATCTTTAGCATACAGTCAAAAGAAACAAATCAATAGTGAAATAAACCATTTCCATATATTGGAGAGTACTACTAAGAAATGAAAGTGTGCCTGCTTCTCGACCTCTTTGGTAATTTCTACCAAAATAGAACAAAATTTTGCAATTTCTTTATGTCAACCATCATCAAGTATTATAACTAGGATGTTGAACATGAACAAAAGGGTACACTCGATTGAAATAAATAACAAAGTAAAGGAAAAGAAAAAACACTTAGTCAAAACTCAGCTTGACTTGACAGCAACAACCATCTTTGTTGACTTTAGCTTTCTTCCAAATCTTTGTCACCTTATACCAAATCCCTGCCACCATGTTGTAATATAGTATCAGCCGCAACCTCACCGAACCAAGTAAGGTGTATCTCCTAGAATCAAAACCAAGTCATGCACATGCGTATGACTATAGTTTAAAGCTAGACCATGCATTAATGATCTGTCATGTACCATTCTTTAGATCTGATATATTCTGTTCATAATCAAACAAATCACCATTTTATAACTTTATTTATATTAACTCAAACTTATAAATTATCTCAATTGCTAATACTTAAAATGTCATAATTTATATTTTAATTAACTTAAACTTATAAATTGTCTTAGACTTAAACTTTATTAACTTAGTTAATTATTATAGTTATCTCAAACTTACAAATTTTCCATAAATTTAATTTATTTATTATTATCATTGTAAATGTAGTTAATCTAATATTATTATTATTTAATTTTTATAAAACTTAGTTAACTTAGGTAATTTTTATAACTTAGTTGTTGTTATTGTTGTTGTTATTACTACTACTAATTATAACAAGTAAACCACAAGTATGCCAATAGGTTGGTTCCACAACTGTCGAGTAGTGGGCCTTTGATTGCTGATGTACATAGTCGACTCATCGAGCACGTGACAGCCTCTTTCTAGATAGGCTCTTAGATAACTCTATTCGATAACTTGGGCACCTTCACTGCTTGTCACCTTCTAAAATACCAATCCAAATCTTTCCATATTGAACCTGTCTGTAGTAGCCATTTCGAATTATCATGTGAAAATCTGTAGGTGAAAAATTAATATCGCAAAAAAAAGTGTTCATGAATACTGGTTATAGTGATAAGAATGAATGTAACCAATATTTACATTTGAAATTCAATTCTTTTATGCATTTCCATTAAGAGTGAACAGGATGATGATCTAGTCTTTATTTGAAGATTGACAGTGGAAGAGCACGACATCCTAGAATGCTATCTTTGTTATTGCTCACTTTGACTTCGGCAGTAAGAGCAAGTTGTTCTTCAAACAGTTCAGCAGCCACAAATATAAGGTCCACGTTCAATTGGGGGTTTAAACCTTGTATTGGGCATACCTTTGATTTCAGAACTTGGTTCCTTACCTTGAAAATAAGTCAATAACTACAATGAAATAGTGTAGGAAAATATATGTTATATGTATATATGTATGCATGTGCACACACACTAAACTTTTTGTTCAATCAATCCCAGGTCATCTGAAGAAAAGAAACTTGACTCACATGTTTTTCCAGTTAAACATAGTTTTGTTATGCTAAGTATAATTCTCTATGTAAGCGTTAATTATTGCATTATAGTACCAGAATCTATCAAACTGCTTCACTGTAGAAGGTTTAATGTAGGTAGGAAAGGAATACACAGTAGTCCGTAACCTATCATACTGATGTCAAATGAAGTTATGAAACAGCACCAGTAAAGAATATGTTATATATCCTAATCTGTGTAGTAACAGCGTTCGGCAGATTCAATGCGGCGGAGGCGCAAAAAGTCATAGTGGGGATATAGCGAGGATATAGCGGGATATAGCAGTTGGCTCTAAAATAGCATATAAAACTCGTACTGAATGTTTTTACAAATATATAAATGATAATTAAATGAAAAACTAACATTTAATTGAATTATAATTAATACATAAATAATTTTAGTTAAAAATATGTGCGAATATACTGTAAACAAATGTAAAACTTTATATAACATGATTGAATTTAGTATAATATTATAGTATTTCCATTTATGAAAATATATTATAAATTCACTTAAATAAATTAGTTTTATAATTTTTATAATGTATAAATTTCTTTTTTCAATTCATTTCTTTTAAAGAAGATATAGCAGAAATAACGGAATATAGCGGAAATAACGGGATATTGGGGAAATAGCGGGGCTTACAGCGGAAAGGCTATATTTGAGGCTACAAGGAAAAATTGTAGCGGTAGAAATCCGCTATGAGATATAGCGGGGTAATAGCAGAGCATTAACTGCATAGCTCCTAATCATGAAACATAACAATGGAATAGACATATAATTAGTATTCATTTCAACCAAAACTTATGAGACATAACTATTGGTGAATCTTACAATTTTTTTAATCCATGTAGTAGATTAAGAACTTATAGTAGTAAGGAAATGAAATAAAGATTTTCCTATATTTCTACATAATAGTTAGTTTATGCATATATAGAGCAAATTATCCATGTTATGTTTCTATCATATATTAGTAGAAGGAGATAGCAACTCATACATATATGTTATTGCATGACAACATAATTACTACTGAGCTGAACTTTAACAAAAGCCTCAGGCAATCAGTCTTATCATTAGGCTGATATGTTGTGACTCGATCACATTAACTCCGAGATACCAAAGCTTAGGGGACACATAGACCTTGGACCTGATACTACAAATGCCTTCTCCCTACACTAAAGTTGCATCTTCATTCCATGCTTCTGGAAATGCTTCATCTGCCTGAGTTTCCATTCAGATAACAAGCATTATCTCCCCTTTAAACTTCCTGTCTCCACGCCTGTCCTTCAGTCTGTACCATTGCGAAGCCAATGGGCTATCTGGTGGGACCCTCTTATGCACTTCTTGTAGGTCAAAGGGCACTTTGCTTATGTTGTCGCCCTTGAAACTATTTCTTTGTCTTTTACGCATACTTCCAGGGTTAATGATTGTATTCTGTCTTTTGAGAAGGCAAACACCTTGTTTCAAAAAATTTAAGTACTTTTTAGTTAATTTCATTAATAGTGGTAAACTATACATAAAGAAAGGTAAAATTCTATATATAAGCTGATTTAAAAAAAATAAAACTATTGCAATCATAAAAATTTATTGTAGAAATAGAGTTGGCTTTCTACCAATCTGAAATTGTATTTGAACGCTTAAAAATGCGCAAGATCAATTTTAAAAATTGTACTCAAGCGTTTTAGATAAGGTGCAAGTTCAATTTCAGTTTCAATGATATTTACATTTTTATTTAATAAGAAAACAAGTGAACGAATGTGTGTTGTAAGTGCAAAGGTTTAGGTAGACATTACACTTTTATTTCAAGTTATTTTGTTGGTTTATCGGTGTCAAATTGGTAGTAAAATTCCGTTGATCGATAGTCAGAAAGTATATGTTGGTGAGGATTGCAAAGCGATGGTGAGATTACATTGATGGATGTGGGTACTTTCGAAATGACGTCATGAAAATCATGTTCATTGAATTTTCTTTATTAAATACATATTTATAAAACTTAGTTAATTTATGATTATTATAAGGTTACGTCTGTTGCAAAATATTTGATATATCTACATATGTGCAAACTTATTATTGGTTATTTCAGCAAAACATACACTTATATTTCCATTTCATAATGAATGTAAAAACCATCAATTGCTTTGCAGGCATGCTAGTGATGGAAGCGTGGATGATGATGGCAAGTCTGACCGCCATTGATGTTGTAACATTTGGATTCTAATTTATTGTCGAAAACTTTTCCAAAGTTGTAGAACCCTTTGACATATTGCTTGTGGTCTGTAAAAAATTTATTTGTGCATTTTATTAAGGGATTAAATGTGTTTTTAGTTGTTGTTTCTAAATATTATATGTAGCAATTTGGGTTTGATGGTTTTCAAGCGACTGTTATATGTATGAAACCATAGTTCAGATTTATGGGTGTGGCCAACTATAATAAGAACTCCAAAGATTGATTCTGTCTAAATTCTCCTTGATGGCCTTTTTAATGATAATTCATTTTTATTCTTTCCTATTATTTGTTGAAGTAAGCTAACTACTAACTTAACATTTTTCTTTTTTCTAGTCGTGTCCCTTCATTTTTATTTTTATGTTTCCGTTATGGCAGTCTATTAGTGACTCAGAACATGCCATATGGAGAAAACATGTAAATGCTAGCTTACTTTCTCTTACAAGAAGTCTTTTAGCTGATAAAAATATTATTTTAAGGCATCCATGATGACAGCTTAATACAAGATCCTACATTATGACTTGCCCTTTCTCTAAAAATATTACAGGCATTTTTGCAATTTACAAATTTTATGTTTTATTTACCGCCAATACACACACATACATATGTGAACATCAAGAAAAGGTGAATGAAGTTAACCATACATCATGTGTAAACATGTATTTTACTATATGTTAAGATAAATTTTGATTTACTTGTTATTTTATGTAAACACAATTATGTTTCGAAACCA
The DNA here is from genome assembly GCA_030765085.1 of Allium cepa. Lineage (NCBI taxonomy): Eukaryota > Viridiplantae > Streptophyta > Magnoliopsida > Asparagales > Amaryllidaceae > Allium > Allium cepa. Next base: position 960,115,438 of record CM060935.1, read on the forward strand.
TTTAGTGTTAACTATAAAATCCCATAACTCGCTAGTCATACTTGTCATTGAATTCCCAAATATCCATTAAATTGTAATCAACTATTACCCTGTCACAAGCTTCACTTTCCATGTTATATATTTGAGGCACAAAATTATAGGGTTCATCAAGCTTTCCCATTACAATTACACAAAATATAACCACAAAAACTGCTACTCATATGTACATGTAATGAACCAAGAATTTCGTCCCTCGAAAATCGACAATAATACGTCCACTGTATTTCATGCCAAGAAATTGAATGCCGGAAAACCCGACTATTAGGGGAAAAAGAAAGAAGGAAGAAGGTAAGAAGAAAACTAAACAACATAGAATATCACAACGGAACGAATAATCCATAATATACCATAAATCTTTAAACAAAAACAAAACTGTAATATGTGTATATACAAGCATCAATCAGAATATACTAACCTATTTCAACCTGGACAGTTATAACTGCCTATCCTGACAATTGCTTATAAACACTGCAATGCCTATAGTAGAATATAACCATCAAAGTGAATATGTCTCTAGGCCTCCAATTCGTCTCTTGAAGCTTCAAGCATCCAAACTAATCTGCAATATGCACGGTCTGACTCGAGCATTAAAATAAAATAACACTCGAGTCAGTCTGGAAAAACAATGTGAGTAGACACACCCAACTGAATTTAAAGTTATAAGAAAATCTTTGAAACGAAAGGTATCTCATAAGACCAGGGCACACATAAACACAGCGGGTTTTACCTTACGATAACGAAAACACTTTCATAGAAAATCAAGTGATATTATAATAATGTCCAAGTTTCAAAGTAAAATATTAAAATAGTAGGAATGCTTACGTCTCACATTCCAACAAATTTGGTATACAACTAAAACTGTAAGGCTCGTATTGGAGAATGGATTCCAACTAATGACAAGGCTACTAGGGTACTTCCCGTCATAGTACACCGTCAGAACAATGTACCGAGATCGTACCTGATGGCCCCTGCCAACACAAAACCGGTCTACCCCTTGCTGGATCGAATATGTCATCATCCTGGTTGTTCCCAACTGTTTTACTAAGCTTGTATGCACAACTGATTCTAGAAATATGAATGGTCATCTAGAAAGGCGAAGATATACCCTAATGGATGGGACCCACATAGCACTGCCACATCTCCCCAATTTTAGTCATTCCTAATTGATGAGGCTTAAGGCCAGATTACCTTTCAAGAACATTTACACTTAGAATGCTCATTGTCCTCCAATGACAATGTGCTAATAACATTCATCCAACAAGTCCGTTCTAGGTCCGAACGAAACCAAAGGCACTATTTCTACTACATCCATTTCGGAATTGCCCTCGGGATTAGTAGCGATTAGCTCTTGCACTTCACATCTCCATCTTCGATTCCCTACTTTTCATGATGTCCTCACTTCTAAACGCATTCGTTGGATGGAAGTGGTTTTCGGATAACATATTCGATCCCAGTCTCTTCGAAACAACGTTCGATAACTCTCGATAAACTCAACCCCGGGTTCTTTAGGAAATAAACAGGCAAAGATAAGATCGGAGTTCACCTCCTAAACGTTAGTGAACGGATTTCCTTATCATTGACCTAGAAGCACGAAACAAGATTATACACATGGTACAGCATCGTCGGAGACGATTGTGCTATATAACTCACGCGTTTCTCGTAGATGTTCCCAAAATCACGTTGGGTCTATTTCGATAGTCGGATATTTAGCCATCAAATAACAAATATTCATTTAGGATTTTATTTCATTTTCAAAATAAACATTGGCTGAGTATATAAGTAATCACTAGACCCATTTAATAAGTCTTTACGCATAAAATTACTTGTACATAAACACCTTTAAAAGATATAATCGCAAATCTCTGTATTTCCATATTTAGAAATAGGCGTATACTTATACCAACGATATAAGTATATCCACAAAAATTTAGAAAAGATTTCTTTTTATTCGATTCTCAAATCGTTTATATTTCCCCTTACAATTTTCCAAGGTCGTTTATAAACCATTTTATAAATCTTCAGAAAATATTAATAATTCCTTTACCAAGAATTCGGTCAATTATAAACTTCTTGTACATTTCAAAATCATTTATAACTCTTTTTGAACACATTTACCATTCATAAACTCCTTTTATAAATCAATACACCCGCTCACAAAATCCGTTTATAAATATCTATTCATTTATAAACGCTTGCACCTTGCAAATAACGCTTCCTTAATTCTTCGAAATATTTTACAGCTCCTTTATAAAATCTAAGTCTTTCGACTCTATTTCTGGGTCTCGTAAACATTTATAGATAATTGAAAATCATTTACTTCAAAATACCATTATATAATAATGGTTATCTATAATAAACATTATAAATAAGTAAAATTTATTAATTTTAAAACATCTTAAATACTAATTTTTTTAAGAAACAAAAATAATTAATCCTCACCATTTTTATGATTAATAATAATTCATTTTCAAAACCATATTAATAACCTTACTATTAATTACAAATCATAATTATTCTTGAGCTAACTAACTTTTCAACTTGTTGACCTTTTTAAAATTCTTAAAATATATTAACTATAAAAAATTAACTTTAAAAAATATTTAAAATTAAATAACTTTAAAATAATATAAATATAATTATATAACTTTAAATAATATTAATATAATTATATAATTTTAAAATAATATAAATATAATTATATAACCTTAAAATAATATTAATGTAGTTAATAACTTTTGAAAACAATATTTATATAATTAATTAACTTAAAAACAATACTTATATCTTTAATTAGATAATCCTTAAACAAAATATTACCGAAACCAAATTTTGGATTTAAAAAGCGATCCTGGTCACAAAAACAATTTCCGACTTAATCGATAATTTATTATGTTTTTAAAATACTGATTTGAGGCCAATAGCCACCTAACACTTAACGAATATCGATATTTATTTTCAATCAATATTGGGTTTTAATTTCAAACATATAATGATATTCTAACCACGGTGCCCACAATCAGATCTATTATTTAACAATTCATACAAAGGAAATATAATTGAAAATAATTCAGTAATAGAGAGGAATCCTGTTGGAACTAATGATCCAAAAATGTGAGTTTAACTCACCGTATTTTCTGTTGTTGCTGAGGCGTTCCAGTTTGGAGCTATAACCGGACGACGTCCAATTTTAACCCACATTTCCATAGTCTTCAAATTCATCCAAACTAGTTCCATTGCGAAGCTCTCGTTAGTATGAGTGCAACGCAAAAAGTTTCATCTTAGTCAGACCTAATATGAGAGAGATACAAATTTTAGAAGTTATCGAATTGAATTTTACAAAAATCAAAACAACTTGAAATAAATTACAATTATACCCTCATGGTCCTTCTTCCCCAAATCAAAACCATGCCAGTACATGCACAGTTGAACCACCATTGTCCTGCATGTATTTCCAGTGACACGGAGCTACGCTTCGCAAAACGGCGAGCCGACTTCACCATCGCGCTCCCCATCAAAATCTCTACGCGCTTATACCCTTGACGACAACCTCGAGACCCCATCGAAACACGTCGCAACCCTTTATCCCAGGCATGGCACTATTCACGCAACCAATAATAGCACCGCACATCACCATATTTAAGCCGTAGGTGCTACACGATCTCCCAAACCTCGAACTCACCTCCGATTTGCCTCTCGTTGCCTGGATTCTTCACAACGTCAAACCATAGCTCTACTCCTCCAAACGGCCTACCCCTCAGACGATGGCGTGCCCAAAATCCAACTATCCCCTTGAAGCTCTCGATGAAAGAAGAATGTTAAAGCTAGTTTTATATTTTTTTATTGAGTGTATGTTGAGATATAATTTTTTTAATTCAAACTTTCTTTCTTTTTCTTTGATTTAGCAGCGTGTTATATAATGGAGGAAACGATGGGAAAGAACAAGGGGTGTGGGCTGTTCAGGATATGGTCAGATCAATGGTCACAGGTCAACGGCTGTATGGTCAAATCGATATATATGTATTATTTAAAAATATTTAGCTATATAATTTCGATCCCTGATCGAGGCATGCCACATGGCGTTTTATATGTTATACCCCAATTCCAAACCAAATGGAGCTAGTTTCGAAGGCTAATTAGATCGTATACATAAGATAGCTTTTTTAACCCAATTATTATATTAAATTTTCGATATTAATTTCAACGCATTTTGATCCCCCACAACCAAACGATACATTTGATTGCCATGAAATTTTACGGCGTAGTATAATGCATTGCTATGGAACTAATGACATTGTTTCATCGAAATTTGAGACAGTGCCACGAAAGGCTATTTTTACTCGTTAATTAAAACGAGATATTTCAAATATCAGTTAAATCACTATTAAATCTTATTTAAGTTGTTTTATTATCTTCATTCTTATTAAATAGAGTTTAAATAAGCTTTGAAATTATTTTTATCCACTTAAAATCCAAGGTTTAATCATTTAAACAATTTTCAATTATTAAGTTCAATAATTAAATAAACCAATAAATCGTTATATTTGAAATTCAAGTTATTTAAACTATAAAATTAATTTTTCAATATTTAAAATTAATTAAATATTCCAAATTCAAGTAACTAAAATTCTAGGTCATTACATTCTTCCCTCCTTAAAAGAATTTCATCCTCGAAATTGTCAAGGTAGGAAAAACGCCCAAACCCATTACTTTTGTTGTAAAACCAATTAGTTTAAATACCATACCGAATCCTTTTAAGTCTTTAACATTCCAAAACCAATTTGTTGAAAACCATATTATTACTTTTACCAAGTTTTTAAATTCATTCGTGGATCCCAACTAATATTTTACATTCAATCATTTCAAGTTATAAATCAAAATCAAATTTTAGTTATCAAAAATTTCTTCAAAATTTCTTAATTTTTTTTCTAACTCCTTAAGTTTATGAAAATTTTCACCAGTGTCCCTTTGCACGGCTCAATCGAAACAACCACAAATTGCCACTACACCCCAAACCAGATAAATCAAATTCAAACAATAATTTAAACACGTAACTTTTTGTTGGGCAACCTAATTTTACTTATGAAACCAAAGGCATCAAATTAGGCCTTGCTTTTATATACCTGCATCTTATTTATCAATGATGTCTAATCATATAGTTCACAATCATATTATTCTACATTTTCAATTTCCAATATTTGCCTTATTAAAACCGTACGATGTACATATATCATCTATACGCAAAATCAAATCTGATCGTTTGCTCGATCACATAATTTTACCGCCGAACAAGTATTGTTCGCATGACTACTCTAGTGTGGACTCAGATCTGGTCCTTTGATTAGAAATCGTTATTCTCCTTGCATAGTCATACGCTATGATAGGGAGTTCTAGAATTAACCGAAATCCATAGTCCAGTGCTCGCCGTCAAGAATCGAGTGAAAAATTTCAACTCGGATCGATATAAATCATCTTGAAATCTTATGCTCGAATCCAGATCAAACTGTTATGCGAATAAAATAATATACGTACAACTTACATATTTAGTTCAATTTGTTTCTAATCATTCTTTTGGACTTAAATCAAAATTAGTTTTACCAAAACAAAATTCCAATGGTAGCAATTCCTCCATTGGAAACTCGAAAATGAACGTTATGATGCTAAAGTCATCACGGAAATTATTTTTCCAATGACTGAAGTGAGTTTAGTGCATTTATTACTTTTAAAACTCTTTTTTTTAAATATGTAGTCAAAAATATTTTCCAACTCTATTATTATTTTCCAAAATTTTGAAAATTCATTTCCAAAACCATCGGAATTTAAATTCCCATTTTTAAACTCTTTTTACTTACAATTATATTTATAATATACTTCAGGAATTTCATTAACTTATAAATCACATTTCTTTGTGGTTAGTCTTGCTTACGTTATAATATCAACAACTTTATTAGAACACAACAACAACAAATGATAATAATCAACATTATCATTTTCTAACAACCAAGCACACCATATATATATCATAATAATTTTCTAAAAAATTATACCTTTATATATAAAAATAATCAAGGTAAATTTATTTTATTCACCCAATTTCAAAACAATACCATGTCAAACTGCTCTGTTCAAGTGTTTAGAGATCCCTATCAATAACTTTAATTAATCGCATTGATCAGAATCCATAAGCCACTCAATAGATCAACCAACACAATATAAACAATTTTCATATCACTAATAAATACACGCTTATATATATACACTCAAACTCATTCTAGGGTGCTACTGACCCTATCTCTAATAAGTACCCCAACAAAGCCAAGGTTCTTGCTTAATCTTCAGCTTCGATATTGAATGTAGTGAACCAAGATTTCCAACCCTCGAAAATCAACACTAATACATCCACTGTATTTCATGTTGAGAAATCGAATGCCGAAAAACCCGATTGTTATAGGAAAAAGAAAGAAGGAAGAAAGTAAAAAGAAAACTAAACAACACAGAATCTCACAATGGAATGAATAATCTACAATGTACCAAAAATCTTAACATAATAATAGAACTGTAATATGTGTATCAATCAAAGTATACTAACCTGCCATGCTGTAAAGTTATAACAGCTCATCCTCACAATCGAAGATAAATACTACAAAGCATACAACAGAAATTAACTATCTACGTGAATACGTCTCTGAACCTCTAACTCGTTTAACGAAGCACCAAGCATCTAAACTTATCTATAATATGCTCGGTCAGACCCGAGCATTATAATAAAATAACACTCGAGTCAGTCTGGAAAAACAACGTGAGTAAACACACCAACTAAATTTAAAGTTATATGAAAATCTTTGAAATCAAGGTATCTCGTAAGATCACGACACACATAAACATGACGGGTTTGACCTTATGATAACCAAAACACTTTTATAGAAAATCCGATGATATTATAATAATGTCTAAGGTATTAAAGTAAAATATTAAAATAGCCGAAATGCTTGCATCTTACGTTCCAACAAATTTGGTATACAACTAAAATCGTAAGGCTCGTATTGGAGAATGGATTCCAACTAATGACCGGGCAACTAGGGTACCGTCCGTCACAGTATATGTGAGAAATGCGGATTACGGATCTTAAGGCTAGGATTAACACTAGAGGGGGTGAATATTGTTAATAAAGAATTACTTAACCTTTTTGAGTTTATGTTAATTTAGACACCGATGTATGCAATATACAGACACAGATATGATCACAGAAACAAGCATAGATGCAGAAATAAAATAAAAGCAATAAAGGAAAGAACACACCGGATTTTATATTGGTTCGGAGTTACCCTACATCCAGTCCCGCAACACAAGTATGGATTTCCTTTCAAAAGCAATTGTACAATTACACCCTCAGTTTCAAGGCTACGAGGTACACCCTCCAGAATTTCTATCCTCTAGGTAGAGATACTTGATTTTCGGGTCACAAGTTTACCCAATTGATTTACCAAGACTACAGTCACACCTTTTCTCTCTTGATTGATTTTCAAGGCTACAATCACACCGTTTCTCTCTTTATAGATCACAAAGAAGTCTATAACTCTGAATAGCACTAAGAACCTTGTAGAGATAGTGATAGATAATTGAACTAGAACTAATCGAGTTTGATTCAATGTTGATTTCGGCAGAGTAATGGTAAGAATATGTATTAAGAAATATGGAAGAAGAAGAGGAGTGAAAAACCAGAAAATCTGATAAAAAATTCGTTGAAACCTAACCCCTATTTATAGAAGAACAACAGCCATGTCCATTCATGAAGAGTTATGGCGAATGGACACTTCTTTTGAAATTTAAATTTTGAATTCAACTCATACCATGTCGACGTGGTTACGCTTGGCATGTCGACATCCCAAAGCAAATTTTGGTGATTTGATTTTCATTGAAAATAACCTTTATCTTATATTAAAACTATTTTAAACTTTGCAAATATACTTGACTATAGTTAAAATTCGTAAGTAAATATAGAGAATAATATATATAAATTTTAACTATAATTTTATATTTAAATCTAAGTATAAAGGTTAAATATATAATTTAAACAGAAAGTTTAAAATCAGGAGTAATTTGACTTTGAAATTAAAGATAATTTTGAGGCTAAAATTATTTAAAATCAGGATAGAGAGTTTTGATGTTTTTAAAAGGAAAGTTTTGAGATCATTTTGAAAACAAGATAATTTTGTAAAATCACTTGAATTAAAATTAGTGGATACAAAACAATGTTCCACTAGATTTTCGTAGGTTCCATCCTACTTAGGGTTCCATCCCTTTAACAGGCTCGAAGTGGAATCCATTCAATGAATAAATTGGATTTTAAGACGCCAGTGCTTTTCTACGAGTTTTAACAAAAATTCCTAACAAAAATACTTATGCTTGAAATCTTGAACTCTTGATAATCTTGATACTCATGAGTCTTTTATCTCGATATCTTGAATCTCTATACTGTACAGTCTTCATTCTTGGTACCTGCATGGTTAAATCCTACATATACATATATATCTAAACTTATAATGTCAGTATTTATATTTTATAATCTATTCTAAGGTTATTGTCATCAAAACCATCATCTCACGGACTAACAATCTCCCCCCTTTTGATGATGACAACCTTTGTTTATAAAATATTATTTCTATCCTAATAACTCCCCTAAAACTAATAACTCCCCCTTAATTTATGCCTAACTACCCTATTTTATATTTCTCCCGCTTTGTCATCAACAAAAACTCACTCCAAACTATACAACTCCTTCTAAAACTAATACTCTATGACATGTGATTATAATGATAGTGTTATCATAAGTAATCATCACTTAAATCTAATACTAAAACATAGTCCTAAACAATTAACTATCCTAACTAAGAATTCACGATAGTACTTATAATTAAAACACGTATAGAACACGAGTTATTTATTACATATGAAGTTGTATATACATGAGCGTATAGAAAACATAAAGAAACACAAACAACAATGGAGAAGAAAGAAAAGAAACTATTGTGTGTTTTTAAACATAGGGGGTCTATGAATCGAACAATTTGGATTGTGGAAACAGAAATTTCCACGTTGTTCGATAAGATTCCCATTTTTGTCAAAACACACTTCTCCAACACACACGACTTGGTCATCATCTTCCGCTTGCACTTCTTCTTCCATGAGTTCTTCTTCTTCTTCGCTGGCCTCTTGTTCTTGATTGAGTGAAGAGTCTTCATCAATCAAGATAGGATTAGCCTGGTTATCCATTAGGAATTTTTGAAAATTCCTAAGAATCTTGCCTTGCCTCTCTTGTTCCTTTGCCATACAAAGCTGAGTCACTTGAATTTCAGCCATCATCTGAAGTGCATCCTTCATAGAGTCCTCTATTTTAGTCACACAAGCGAGAGTGGTACGTTGAAATTGACCAGACGTAGGAGAGGGGAATGAAAAGGTTGATTTTATATTTGATTTGGAAGAGGAGGCCATTGATTATTTGATTTCAGAGAGAAGAACAGAGAGATAACAGAAAGGATGAATAAAATTTTGAAAATATGAAGAATTTATAGTGGAAATTTCTGAATTTTAGTGGGATAAATTTCAAAATTTAAAAACGTTGCACGTCGACATGGGTATATGGTGGATGTCGACATGGTCTTTTATATTTTAACTCTTTGAATTATTTTAATATTAATTATTAATTATACTTGTTATTTATATTTTATATTTTAGTTATAGAACAAATACCTAATTCTCTTCTTAATTTAATAAATATATATTCATTTAAAGGTTTTGTTAGGATATCAGCAATTTGATTCTCAGAATTGATATAATCGAGAGTAACTACTTCCTTACTTATATTATCTCTAAGAAAATGATGTCTGATATCAATATGTTTAGTTCGAGCAAGTTGAGTAGTATTTTTGGATAAATTTATCGCACTCGTATTGTCATAATAAATTGGTGATTTTGAAAATTTTAAACCAAAATCTTTTAAGGTTTGTTGCATATATATTACTCGAGAACAAGCCAAAGCAGCAGAAATATATTCTGCTTCAGTTGTTGATAAAGAAACTGTGTTTGCTTCAAAGAATGCCCCAAAAAGTGACAAGTCCCACTTGTACTTTTTCAGTTTGATTTACAGCCAGAATAGTCAGCATCAAATAAGATATTAAGTCAAAAGAATCATTTTTAGGGTAGAATAAACCATAATCAGATGTGTGTTTAACATATCTTATGATTCGTTTTATGGCTTTTAAGTAGGTCTCTTTAGGTTGGGATTGATATATGGCACAGAGACAAACACCATGCATGATATCAGGTCTACTGGCAGTAATATAGAGTAGTAATCCAATCATTCCTCTATGTAGTTTTTGATCTACATCTTTCGAGAGATCTTCTTTACTAAGGTACTCGTTGGTTGCCATGGGAGTGGGTTTTCCACTCGCAGTAATCAAACCAAGTTTACTAATTATGTCTTTAGCATATTTTTCTTGACTAATAAAGATACCAAGTTATCCTTCACTGCCCCTTAACTTCCTCCTTCACCTCTCTTATTTTTTTCTTTTCTTTCAGACTTAAACCTTAAAAACGTTAAACTGTTAAACTTGCATTTACCCATTCGAACTCCGAGTCACCAAAACATTCGCACGAGCACACCTCCGAGTCTCTCACGAGAACCCATTGGCTGACACACGAACAGTGCCGTGCACATGCACCAGAGTTCACCATCACTCCGACGAACGACATTACCTCCAGCAAGTCACAAACCATCGTGACAAACGCTTCGACCCTTAATTTCTACGCTACGCAGCCACAATAAAAAACGAACACTTCCAGTCGAAACTGGAATACTCAAGCTCGCTAAAAACCTTCTTGACACGGCCATTTTGACCACCGGCACCGCTGCGCCTCCGCCCACACCTTCTACTATGACTCAGGAACACCCCCTCCAAAACCGAACACTCTCGGTGCATTGACAAACTCGAACGAACCCAAAACCCAAATGCTTGTTATACAGACCTTAAACCCTATTCCTCGCTATTCCGATCACCACAACCACCGATGACCCCCACCACCATTTTTCCAATGTTCCTCGACACCATGGCTACCTCCCTGCCGAACCTCGACCTCCCATTCGATGCCGATCAACGAGATTGACCAAAAGCCTAAATTCGAACAATTCCCAAATCTATCCCAAAAACTAAGTTAATAAATTTCAAATTTTATTTTAAAATTCTTGTTTCACCCACACAAATCAACTTCCATAACCCAAAAATGAAATTATTGATTTTTAATTTTAACTAGATTTTGATTTTACTGTAAATCTTGAAATTTACAGAATTCTTTTTAAGTATAAATACTTAAATTTATTTTTAGAAACAAGATTACATTATCACAAACCATTTCCTTTCAAAAATCAGAGTCTAACAGTGATTAATTTGAGAGATGTAAATTTTCTAATTATGCTGGAACCAAAAATTTTGCACAGAGGTTTTATAATAACAGACACAGGCTTACTTCAGACTATAACAGGATTCAAATCAAAATTTGAACTGAAAACATTCATGCAACAACATGATTACATCATCTCTCAAATATATCAGCATCAAAAGATTTTAAATTAAATGTTTATTCACAGTTTTAGGGAAGAACAGAGGCTATGTATGCTAAAAGAAATCAGAGAAACATTCAAATTTCTTTGAACATATTTAGTTAGTTGTGATAAGCAGAAATACACAAATGTGTTCAGTCATGCAATTCAGAGTTTCTATTATATATTTATCAATCATTATCCCATTCATGCACATCCAATTTAGTTATTTTTATCATCCATTGAGGCATGCATCCATTTTACAAATGATTTACCTTAAAGAAATTAAAGTTTACTTACCTGATTTTGAAATGTGGACAGAGCTTTCATTTGAAAAGCTTTTGATACTTGAACTCTGTTTTAAAAACTATCATGCTGAAATGCTTTTGCTTTGGGACTGAGTTGCTTGCTTATTTGAAAAATGCAGTTGCCAGAGTTAAAGCTTTGTACTTGATTTGAAGATGCAGATGCATGCTTCCAGACTTGAAGAAAATATGCAAGTTTGATTTACAGGAATTGATTTGCATGTTTGAAAATGTGCAGGCTACAGATTTGAAAAGGTGTTACAGGGAATATGATCTTGATATGAAGAGATGATTTGAATTTGTATACTGATTTTGGTTTGAAGATAAATAAACATGGCTTTGAAATTTTTTTTTAGGTGAGGAAAACTAAAGAAAGTTTGAGCTGAAGAAAAATATTCAGACCCTTTCTTTTAGACATTGATTAAAAACAATATTTTCTTTTGAACAAAGATTTGCCACTTGTTCTTTTCTAAGCAAACACTTGTTAACCTTATTTGCTATAAAGCTTACATATTTTAATTTGTGTGCTAAAATATTTACACTTGTTTGTTTCCTTATGTTCAATTTCTATTTAGTTAATATTTACCTTAATTTATATTTAGCAAATCTTTTAAGAGAAAATAATATATAAAAAAAAATTTGATTTTTATTTCCATGAAAATCATAAGGTTGCTACTTGTAGTACTATAAAAATCAAACTAACATTTGTATTTACATGTTTATTTCTTAAGTAAAATGATTTACATTTGTTACTTTACTTGTTTTTAGCATGAAAACAGTTATTATATAATATATTCTTTATATTACTTATACTATATTTATTTATATATATGTGTGTGTTATAAATTTATATTTCTACTTTTCTTTTATTTGTATTTATATTTAACCTTTAATAAAATAAAATTTGAAACTAATTTATGCATAAATAAATAATCACATTCTCATATATGCATTCAAATCCGACTTTATTTCAAGATATTTATCCTTTGAATTTTCAATCTCAAATTCAAATTAAATTTAAATTCACTCGTATATTTAAACAAACACACATTACATTTGTTTGAAAATAATGATTTTACAAATTTTAAATAATTATACTACAAGAATATTAAATAAATATTTATACAAGAATAAATATTTATTATAATATTTATTTGTTAAATCAATATCCTATTAGTTAACCCAATTATTTATCAATTACAGATGTCTAGAATTCCGAGATATTACATTCCTTCCCCCTTTGAATCTTTTCGTCCTCGAAAAGGAACGATACCAGCATTATTAAAATGCTTAAAATCATATAGATTTTCTTTGATGTTTTTAAAACACTTTAAAAATCTATTTTATATTATAAAATAGTTTTTATAAAAAATACTTTTTATAACTCGATGTCTCAACCAGTCCATCCTTGTTCTTATAGAAATTCGGTCATACGTTGATCAGGCGTAAGACTGAAAATCTACAAGTACTTGGTAAACCCGTTTTAACACCCAGTGAAAATACTTGGAAAATAATTTTTTTGAAAATATCGAAAATATTTTTGAAAATAGAGGAAATATCTTTGGTGAGAATGCTCTGGAAATCATCACCCCCATCCATGGTCGCAGTTACATTCCAGGGTTACGTTGCCATCGTAGCAAAAGTCCATGTAACTGCAGGCTGTCGGCGGCCTCTGATTTTCGCTGTCGAAATGAAACTTCTCCACTTCTACATAGGTCGTAGTCTACCGATATAAAATCAAACGCAGACTGTTGGCTCTCAGCGGCACATACGACTTTCGCTATGTTATACCATAGGTCGCAGTCTACCGATATAAAATCAAACGCAGACTGTTGGCTCTCGGCGGCACACATGACTTTCGCTATGGTATACTCTACTCGTAATCCCCAGGAACTAGTTTTGTCCAGACTCCTCACAGGATCAACTTTAGAACCCCCCTTGGGGCTCAAGGCAGCACCACCCGGTGGTACTCCTGAGAAGTTCATTTCAAGGGAGCGCCTTTTTCCCCAGAACCATCATCAAAACATTTTATACTATACACATATAGTATCTTCAAATCATACACCAAGTATGATCTCTTACAAAGCTCCTTTACACAAAATTGATTATTCCGAAAATCGATAATTCTCAAACTAGGCTTCCTAAATTCAATATTGATTTTACCCAAAAATCAAAAGCCTTTCCAAATCCAAAGGTTCCCAAAACCTTTTTCCAAAATCCTCATATGATCCTTTATATATATAGATATATATATATATTAAATCCTTGATAAAAATCTTTGGATCATTTTAAATTGTATAAAATCTTTTTATACTTCAAAACACCTTCAAAAATCCTTTTCTTCTGGCAATAGATTCAACAAGGGAAGTGTCATTTTATAAAACAAAGATATTTACTTTGTTTACTCAAAATTAGATATTCATATTTGATTACTCCTTTCAATATTAATTTCATTCAAATCCGTATGATGTACACATATCTTTCGTACGCTATACCAATCTGATCGCTCACTCGATCACACAATTTCATTTCCGAACTAGTATCGTCCACCCGACTTCCTAGGGCGAACATAGATATGGTTTCTTGATCAGAAACCGTCATTCTCCTTGCATAGTCATAACTATGATAGAGAATATCCAGAACCAATCAACAATCCATATCCAGGTTCGCCATTGAAAATCGAGTGAAAAATCCCACTCGGATCGATATATCTATCTCGAAATTCTATGCTCAAATCTGGATCAAATCACTAAGCGAATAGAATAACATACGTACACCCTACATATTTATCTGTATTGGTTATTAGCCAAATGTGACGACGCGGATTTTGCCCGCTCAAAAATCGACATCCATACTTCATATCGTATTCGAATGCCATAGATTCGACCGTTCAAATCCAATTCGCCGGAACTTATAACAATATTAAGTAAATAACACAGCGGAATAAAAGAATAATACATTGATATACACCTTTGATACAATATCTGATACAACAGATGATCCAATAGATATCAATATACATCAGATATATGATACAATAAAATAGCAGCGGAAAAGAAAACGATAGATAACATCTAGCAGCGGAACAATATAACTCTAAGATAGTCTTCAAAAGAGAACTCCGAGAACTGCAACTCCATTTCCAAGAATCAATCCAGCAATAGCTCGAACTCCCAATAACGATGCACCAAGCTCAGCAAGACTGGTGTGGTCCAAAGACTGAACTAACTCCAGATAATCCACTATATCTAACTATCTGAAAACCCAACTCAAGACTTCTCGTGTAGAAATATAATGAGCACCCAGAGTTTAGGAAAGAAACAATAAACTCCGGATCAGTCGTGGGATTGGTGTGAGCAACAAAAACAGTTTATCTCTTAAAACATTCAACAAAGATTTCAAAGTTAATTCGCAATGCTTTTTAAAAATGAGACTAACATAAGGCCTCCCGCGCACACACACACAATGCAAACGCAGAATCGGAGGAGATTTCTCCTTATGATAGTCAAAGATGCTTGATACGCATTAAAAAGAACATTCGATATTATTACTAGTGCATAGTGTAGGAAAATTCATTTCGAAAGTAAAGATATAAATCTTAGCCAACATACGACCATTATCGTATGCCTACTATAGCTAACCATGTTCAATAGCAGGTTACCGCCACATTCCATGGCAGGTTATATAACTAATACTGTACAAGGTTCGTATTGTTTCTTTGGATTTCCAACAAATGGTCAGGCCAAGGGACTTCCCATTGCCACATGAGAACGCCTCTGGAAGGACGTCCCCGAGAACCAAACCGGATCTCTGCCAACACAAGGCCGGGTTACCCCTAACTGAGCAACAACTGACCGAATATGCCATCCCCCGGTCCTTTGGGACCTTTAACCGAGCGCTCGTAATCAATTCACACAATCATAAAGTGTTTTCAACATGAGTAAGTATCTGGGCTCCATACCATGATACCACCCTTTTCCAGAAGGAAATGCACATACCCTAAAGGGCGCTACCCCTCATAACCTTGCCGCATCTTTCCTGTTTTGACCATTTCCGGCGTGTGAGGCTCGACGAAGTCACGTCCACAAAAACATACTTTATACAAAAGCCATGCTTTGGGTCAACAAATGATCATAGAAATGATCACCAAGATAGACGATCAAATAAATGATCCTATCACAAATAATCAACACAATGATCATTTCACAGCAACATTCAGCATGTCACATTACCAAATTGGGAATATATCGCTGATAACATTCAACTACATAACCTCTGAGCTCGTACGTCTCAGAGAAGGGTGTTAAGCTAAGAGAATAAATTCTCCGCCACCAACAGAAATATATTTGAAAGAAACCGGCTTTATATCTCAATTAGTAATGTCAGACATACTATCCATACAAGTCTGTTCTGGGTTCGAACAGAACCGAAGGTACTTACAAAGAAGTCCTTGCAATCCGGATATTCACATTCCCGATCGGATTTCCCATCACTTAGGGAGTCTCTATACCGGCGCGACTCGGTGCAGAAACAATCGATAGGTCATCCTATCGCTTTCGCAAATACCCGGTCTTCATCACCGGTCTTCAAATGCTATCCATAA
Source organism: Allium cepa (assembly GCA_030765085.1). Classification (NCBI taxonomy): domain Eukaryota; kingdom Viridiplantae; phylum Streptophyta; class Magnoliopsida; order Asparagales; family Amaryllidaceae; genus Allium; species Allium cepa. The sequence continues at coordinate 960,131,978 of CM060935.1, forward strand.
CGACGTATCACATATTCGGAATGGGTTATACGACACAAAGGTCCTTTCCCGGCTAAACCGAATAGTGAGCACGATATTTCAAAAACAAATGGATAAGGGGATTTCAATTAAGTCACAACTTATTACCCAAAACCTTTCTTCAAATGGCTTAACAAATTACCATTTTCAATCTTTAAACAAAAAGATTCATTTTCACAACCTTTAACGGTTTAAACAATTTTCACATTTTAATCTTTAAACAAAAGATTCATTCACAGATTTTCCAAATCAATTTTCATTTCAATTTGATTAACTCGTTAAATCTTTAAATCAAAGATTTGACTTATAGCCTTCAAAACAATTTCATTTCAATTTGATTTAAACAAATCATCAATTTAAATCTGTTAAAAATAAACAGATTTAATTCATAGCTTTCAAAAAGAATTCATTCATAACTTAGGAAAATCATTTCTCTATTCAATCTTGAAATTCCCCTAATTAACTGGAATCTCGGTTCTTATCTAAAAGTGTTTATCATTTGAAAACAACAGTTTTCATTTTGGAAATCTGATTCATTTATACGAGTTGAAATCCTTGGGTTAAATTCAAATTCCCAAAACCATACCTTTAAAATGGTTTAAATTCATACAAACCTATTTATAATATCTTTAACCATAATTTCCAATCATCGAATTCAATTCCAAATATCGAATTCAAATTCAAATTGAATTATTTAAATTGGAGATTTTACCGAGTTATTCAAAATAGCTTTTATCTGTGAAAACCTTTTTCAAAAGCTTTACCGTTTAACCTAAATCCATTTTCAAAATCAATTTGAAATTAAAACTTTAATTTCAAAAACATTACATTTAAATTACATGTGACTTAACCGATTTCCTCGTGAAATCCATATTTTGTGTGTGTATGGTGTAGTCCAGGGGTTATACACAGTAGTGCAACATCATTCAATCATGACAGATCAAATACAACAATATATCTGATAAGCGATATAAATTATAACGCTTATCTCCATTCACAGATCACAGATATATTTATATATCACAGATAATAAATTACATCACAGATCACAACACAAATCAGGATAATCATAAAGCATCATATAACAGGGATATCAAACAGTTTAACATCCAATATAATCCAAACATCCATAAATAGGATTAATTTAATTATCTGATTAATTTAATTATCTGATTAATTTAATTATCTGATTAATTTAAATCAGATTAAATTTCTATGAATAATTCTTTTCACATTTATTATCAAAATAAATTTCAAGTAAATGATCCTCATTAACTATTCATAATTATTTAATTACTATTCTTAAGTAATTAAACTCAATTTAACTATTGTTAATTATCATTTAATTAACCTTTAAAATCATATATTTAATCACTGATTATTTAATTAATTAAGTTCTAAACTGTAACTTAATAAATCTTAATTACTTGATTAAATAACCTTAATCATTTGTTTAAAAGACAACTCTTTATTAATTTAATGAATCTTATTTACAAATTAATTTACCTTAATTAATTTAACTCAAATCCTAATTTCTTGATTAAATAAATTAATCAATTATTCACTTGAACTAATTTAATGAGTGCATATCATTTTATCTTTACTAATTCAAATTTAAAACATTTTCTAACTAATGTTCTAATTATCATCACAAAGCAAATTTAAACAATTTAAATATTAAAACTTCTTTGATTTCAGAACTAGAATTCAAATTATCTTTAATTCAGATTTAAATTTAGATTTAAACTTGTTTTAACTTTGCTTAATAATTTAAATTCAGTTTTAAATTTCAAAACTTAACATTGACAGGTTTCAAAAATCTGAAACCTGTAACCTAAGTTTACTCGAGACAAGCTAACTTTGCCCCGAGTCCAAAACCATATTTCTTCGAGCGAAACCTGAAGCAACTCGAGTAAAACTCGAGAGAATCACGCGAACAAATCCCACCTTTCTTCCCAAACTAACGAAATTCCAGGCCACCAGAAACTCATGCACGGAACACGTGCACGTTGCCGATGGCCATCTCTAATCGCCACCACTTCATCGAGCATGTCGGCAATCTCACCCACAAACTCCACGAGCTCCCCAATTGTCCAAACCTACCAGAGAACATAATCGAGCAAAACAGTTCATCCTGGAACTGAAGTCCAAGCCTGTAACCACTTCGCACTGCCGCTACACAGTGTTGGAATGCACGCGCCTTCGCCACGAGCTTCCCCTATCGAACACTCAACGCCACCGATCAACCCTATCTGGTCCGATGCGACATAGATTGCACCATTGCCACATGAATCGATCGGCAAAAACACAGGGATAAAACCCTAAATCGTTTTCGCCCCCAACCTCCTTGCATTAGAAAATTTTTTCAGTATTTTTCCTAGATGTGAAAGTGATCAAACTAACTCCTCAACGAATTTCAACAGTTAAATTTTGTTGAACTAACAGAGATCGGTAAAAGTGTATTTTTAGTTCATCCACAGTTTTCTATTGATATACCTAATGAAAAAATACAATTTTTTGTTTAAAAATCTTATTTTTCAGTAAGGATTCAAGATAGGTATTCGAATTTGCAAATCGTTAGGTTCGAATTTTATTAAATTTTGAAATTTTCTCTGTAGAACTTGAGTTGTTCATCCTGTATATGTTTACCCTTCATGAAACTATTTTTATAATACAATTCATACTTAAACACATTTATTTTGTTTTGAAACTAAAGCCTAATATTGATTATAAAACAAGAAATTGAATTTTTCTTTTCTTTGTTGGGTTGTACTCTGTAGAATAAACAGAGAAGAACAGGTACTAGCATATGTACATTCAACAAAACAAATAGCCATATGGATTCAATTTAAATTGCTATATGTTAGTCACTTCTAAACATATACAGGCTTTCACAAGTATATGTGTATGTATTCTTTTACCATACATTTAAGAAATCATATTCATAATATCACTTCATAGATTTTCACAGGCATCAAAAAAAGTTTATCCAGATTTAAAGCTTTTTAGAGGAGAATTAAAATTACTCACAGGATATTGAAACAAAGAAGCCTGTTAACATGCAAACCTATATATAAACAGATTAAGTTTAAAGATGGAAGTTTGCTCACCTTGAATTAATTAACAGAGAGTTTCCTCCTGGATTTGAAATGGACACAGTTTGATGTTTTGCTTTCCAGACTTGAATTTTTGTTTTGTTCATTTTTTTTCTTTTGCTCAGTTTAAAATAAGTGGAAGAAACTGAGATGAACGAACTAAGGAGAACTTGATATATGGAAAATGAAGCTTCCAGGATATATTTTTGTACAGGGTTACTATTTTTAAGTTTGTACAGGTTGGTATATGGAAGCTTACAGGTGATAATAATTTGTACAAATGATATAGTGTTGTTTGTACAATATCACATATATTTCCATTGTATATTGGCTGATAGGTAATGTGGTGTGTACCAAGGACATCTTTGCATAAATTACTTAAGTCCTACATGTCTTGCTTGCATACTGTTTAGCTTACTACATACACTTTATTGTCTGATGAGGAGCAAAATGTTGTGTACTTTAGATTTTCATGTGCAAGAACTTTTGTTCACCACTTGCTTGTACAGTAATACTTGGATTTCTTTTTCTTTGTTTATTTTTCTTGCTTATTTCCTTACTCCTTGTACTCGGCTGCTATGATTTCCCGGTGGCTGAATCTTGCTTTGTACTTTCCTTTTTATATTATACATTTGACTACATAGATATTCTCCTTTATTTGTTGCTTGAGTTAATTATATGTTTTGTTTATGTTCTTGCCTACTTTTCTTTAGCTCGGCTGATGGTGGGTTTGTTTGTATATTTTTTTTCTTTTTTTTTGTACAAATTTAATTTGTCTTGCATACTTTATAATATAAATGAATTCTATTCTTTATATGTTGTTATATTTTTAGCTAAGGTGTTACTTCGTACTCATTTTATAGTTTAATTCATTTTATATTTAACTTATACTTTGGAATATGAATAAATTTCTATTGTTAACTGAAAATATTATTTTACTTGTCTTTATTACTTGTTTGTATACATACTTTGTTTTGGTATTCTTTGTTAAAGTTTTGTTTTCAAGTTTAAGTGTATTTATTACTTTTGTGCTTATATTGTATTATATGTCTTATTTTATATTTTTTTCCTAATTTATCTTATAGTCTTGTATTTTATTTATCAAAATAACTCAATATTAACTTTAAAAAAAAATTTATAAAAGAAACCGTTTTCTTATTAATAAATAACTCAAACCATTTGAATTTAGAAAAACTCCAATCGACTATCATTTAATTTCAAAATTTTTAAATCAAAAGTAAATTTAATTATCAATTTAAAAATAAATTAAAATTCGGGATCGTTACACCAAATCAATTCCATTTCTATTCACATTCATTTTTATTTTCATTCACTTACTCACAATTGCCTAAATCCACATTTGGATTATTCCTTAAATTCTTATCTCAATTGGGTACTTAACCAATAACAGTTTGAACTCCGACCAGTTTATTTAGAAAATAGCTTGAAAAATTTAAAAATAGATAAGTAGTTGGAAAATAATTACTAGTTTTTAAAATAGGTGTAAAATAATTAGAAAATAGTTAAAATAATTATAGAAATTTTAGATAATTGCAAAATAATAGTAAGATAGTAATTAGTTTATAAAACAGATGGAAAATTGCTAAACTGTTCAAAAATAATTGTAAAACAAGTATAAGATAGTTTGGCTTTTAAAAGAAAGTTTGTATATATAATAAATAGCTTGGAAAAATAGGTTTATATTAAAACAAGGGGTTTTTAGGCTCAAGGAAAAAGTTATAGAAAAATTTAGTTTCAGGGACAAGAAGTTTGTATTTTAGGCTGAAGGACACTTTTTAGTGTAAATCACAGAATGATAGTTGTAACTATCATTTTCAGTTTACACTAAAAAGTGTCCTTCAGACTAAAAAACAAACTTGTTGTCTCTTTGACTAAATTTTTTTGAAACTTCTTCCTTATGGCTATTTACCTGTTAAAACAATTTATATAAAAAAAATAGTCCAGAGTCAAAAATGTTCATTTCCCAATCTCTATTCCCAATCAATTCAATTTAAATTCCACTTTCATTTAAATTGACTTAACTCCAATTTAAATAACTTCAATTTCTATTGAAATTGATTCAACCCCAATTCAAGTTGAATTAATCTAAGTTTCTTTCCAAATTTAACTTTATTCAATCTTGATCTCATATTCTACTAATTCAAATAAATTTCAGTTGAACTAGTTCCAGTTTCAATTCATTTCAACTCCAGTTTGAATTAACTCCAATTTCAAACTCCATTTCCAAATCAAGTTGAATTATTCCTGATTTCCTCCTAAATTCAATTCAAATTCCATTTGAATTTAAAACTATTCAACTTTAATTACAATTCCAAATTATTCAAATTAATTCGAACTAATTTCAAATTGAACCCATTTCAATTTTGAATCATTTCAAATTAATCCAATTCAAATTTTCCATTTGAATTTTATACCTATACACCTTCAATCACAATTTCAATTAATTCAATTCTGAGTCCAAATTTGGAAATTCCATCTTAAAATTTCTAAATCAGGTTGATCATTCAAACTTATTTAACATTTTCCAAGTTAAATTCAATTCAGTCAAATTTACACAATTTGAATTCCCATTCAAATTTCAAAATACTTTCTCATCTATAAGTTCAAAACTAATCGCTTGGGTTTTCACATCTCATTCCAAATTTAAAACTCAACATTTAGAGTTCATTTCAAACCATCTTTGACATTATGTATATTCCTCATATATACATATGATTTCCTTTTACATACCAAGTTATACTTTAAAATTTTAAACCACGTTTGGTTTTTTAATTCAGAACAAATTTCTTTTAAATTTTCAAACAACTCTTGTTTGAAATAGGACCATTTCATTCAAATGCATTAAATAATATTATTTGTTATTTCTTAATTACCTTCATTAAGTAATTGTCCCTTAAATTACTTACCTCTAGTTACTTCATTAAGTCACTCCCTCTTTATTAATCATTTCAATTATTATCCATTAATTAATCTCATTAAATAAAGCTTAATTAATTACATAAATTAATTGATTATCCTTATCCTGAAACCTTTCCCAAATTCACAAATTAAATTTTAGTTTGAATTTATTTCAAACTTATCTTTATTCAATTTCAATTTCAGTATGGTTGTATTCCCATTACTTCTTAATTTAATTCTATAAATGAACAACCAATTCCTTTACTATTTGTTAGAAAGATATATTGCTTTATATATCAAATTATAATCTTATATAAAACCATTTAAAATCTTTATATAAGAAAATAACAAGTACGCTCTCTCAAATATATATACGCTCAACTCATTCTAGGATACCATTTACCCTATCCTCAATCAGTAATCCCACCAGAGCCAAGGTTCTTGCTTAACCTTCCTCTGATACCAAAAGTAACGACCCGAAAATTTCGATCCCGAAAATTCCATATAGTTAGATAAAAGAAGAAAAAGATAGAAGAAGAAGAACAGAAAAGAAACACACAATCTCACATTCGCAGCGGATAAAATATAATAGCAAATAAATAAGAGTTTACAAAGCAGAACTGTATAAGTATATTTACATTTTACATCAGAGTTACAACAATTTCACAACACTGGACAGTTTAAAATAACTTGTCCCAAATAAAAAACAATATATATCACAGCGGATAAACACTCTATACGTTCCTGTCCTTCAGCTCTCCTCCTGAACTCCAGAACGTCCTTACCTGCAAGTCTGTAATACTCGATCTGACCTGAGCATTACATCAAAGTAACACCCGGGTCAGGCTGGAAACCAGCGTGAGTAAACCCATCTAACATATAATACAAAAGCATACTTCTTATATAAACCCGGGGTAACTTATCAATTTACAACTTCACAAGCTGTTATAAACATTACTTACATCACACCTTAATTTCTAAGTACCAACTTAGATTAAATGGTCCCATTCACTTTAATCATTCCATTTCATTCTATTGATTCCACACATCAAATTATAAAGAATCGAAGTGGTTTCGGGTATTTACAAATATCCGACTCCGGTCTCTTCGAATCCAATGTCATCTAAACCCAAGTTATCCAATACAATTCAACTTAAATTGTCGAATAACACTTTTACACAGCAATTCGTAACTGATTGATAATCACATTATCATCGTCCATTTAACAAATCATATCACAAAGCAATTCATATCAGAGATATCAACCAATTTAAACACTCATCATCATTCAATCATTAATAAGCAAGATTTATCACTTCCATTAATTACATTAACTTAATGATCCCTTAATTACTTTCATTAGTTAATTATACTTAAATTTCATTTAATAATTAACCTTTATCTTAATTGTATTCATTAATCAATCTTGGTTATTCATAATCAGAAATTAACTTTCCTTAATTACTTCATCAATTAAATCCACTCCTTGATTAATTATATAAATTAATCCTTCAATTTTACTGAGAAATCATTACTTAATTTCTTTCATCAAGTAATTATCCTTTAATTACTGCCTATCAAGTAATTTCTTTTAAATTAATTACATCCAGTAATTAATTACCAATTAATTTACTGAGTGATTATACCTCATTAATTACCTTAAGTAATTATACGTAACTCAACATCAAATGATTACCTTTATTTAATTATACTTAATTAATTAACTAAAATTAACCACATCAACTTAATTAATTACACTAAGTAATTAATTCCTTAATTACTTCCATTAAGTAATTTCATTTTATTATCATATTTAGTAATTACTCGTTAATTAAACTTCAAAATTTCTAATTAATTTCAATTAAGTAATTAATCTTTAAACAATCAACCATCCCTTAAATTTCTTATCACATTTACACATCAATCCTTAAAATTGATTACCCAAAGTAATTAATCTTTAAATTTCTTCCCTTAAGTAATCACCCTTAAATTTATTTCATTTGGTAAATTATCCCAAATTGCTTCCTTTAAGTATAAAACCTAACTTATTAATTAATAAAACTTAATTACATATTAAGTACATCTTGATTTTAATTTAAGTAACCTTTGATTATCTAATCAACTCTCTAATCGCCAAATTAATCAAACTTAATTACTTGATTAATTTATTCTTAATTACTATATTTCTAAATTAATTCATCTCTAATCATTAATTAACAATATTACATAAATAATCCTTATTTGCAATAAATAGTTCAAGAAATAAATTCCAAAGCATAATTTTTGTTAAGCCTACTTGTTAACATCCTTATTTTAATTACTGAGGCAATCCAGGAACGATTAAATTTGAAACCCAAGTTATCCTTCACTACCCCATAACTTCCTCCTTCACCTCTCTTATTTTTTTCTTTTCGTTCAGACTTAAACCTTTAAAATGTTAAACTGTTAAACTTGCATTTACCCATTCGAACTCCGAGTCACCAAAACATTCGCACGAGTACCCCTCCGAGTCTCTCATGAGAACCCAATGCCTGACACACGAACAGTGCCGTGCACATGCACCAGAGTTCGCCATCACTCCGGCGAATGGCATTACCTCCTGCAAGTCACAAACCATCATGACAAACGCTTCGACCCTTGATTTCTACGCTACGCAGCCACAATCAAAAACGAACTCTTCCAGTCGAAACTGGAATACTCAAGCTCGCCAAAAACCTTCTTGACACAGCCATTCTGACCACGGGCACCGCTGCGCCTCCGCCCACACCTTCTACTATGACTAAGGAACACCCCCTCCAAAACCGATCACTCTCGGTGCATCGACAAACTCGAACGAACCCAAAACCCAAATGCTTGTTATACAGACCTTAAACCCTATTCCTTGCCATTTCGATCACCACGACCACCGATGACCCCCACCACCATTTTTCCAATGTTCCTCGACACCATGGCCACCTCCCTGCCGAACCTCGACCTCCCCTTCGATGTCGATCAACGAGATTGACCAAAAGCCTAAATTCGAACAATTCCCAAATCTATCCCAAAAACTAAGTTAATAAATTTCAAAATTTATTTTAAAATTCGTGTTTCACCCACACAAATCAAGTTCCATAACCCAGAAATGAAATTATTGATTTTTAATTTTTAACTAGATTTTGATTTTACTGTAAATCTTGAAATTTACAAAATTATTTTTAAGTATAAATACTTTAATTTATTTATATAAACCAGATTACATTATCACAAACCATTTCCTTTCAAAAATCAGAGTCTAACAGTGATTAATTTGAGAGATATAAATTTTCTAATTATGCTTGAACCAAAAATTTTGCACAGAGGTTTTATAATAACAGACACATGCTTACTTCAGACTATAACAGGATTCAAATCAAAATTTGAACTGAAAACATTCATGCAACAACATGATTACATCATCTCTCAAATATATCAGCATCAAAAGATTTTAAATTAAGTGTTTATTCACAGTTTTAGGGAAGAACAGAGGCTATATATGCTAAAAGAACTCAGAGAAACATTCAAATTTCTTTGAACATATTTAGTTAGTTGTGATAAGCAGAAATACACAAATGTGTTCAGTCTTGCAATTCAGAGTTGCTATTATATATTTTTCAATCATTATCCCATTCATGCACATCCAATTTGGTTATTTTTATCACCCATTGAGGCATGCATCCATTTTACAAATGATTTACCTTAAAGAAATTAAAGTTTACTTACCCACTACACCAAATAGAGCATTTTGTAACACTTTTCCACTTTAAATTTGTAACGGTAATAACCGTGACAAATTCCTTACAGATATTTCCGTGACAAACTTTTGTCACGGTTATTACTGTTACCAATTCCGGTAATTTCGTAAATAATTAAAAGTAATATGGATAGGATTGTAATTTTTCCTTCTATTATTATTCAGCCCATTTCTCACGGTTAACAGTTAACATTTCATCTTTTATTTTATTTCCTTTATCGTTTTAGGGTTATCCCCTCTTCGATCGCTCTACCGCCGCCTCCGCCATTCTACCACTGCCTCCGCTGTTCTGCCACCGCCTTCTGCTACCACCTCCATCGTTCTGCCACCGCCTTTTGCTATCGCCTCTGTCATTCTGGCACCGCCTCCGTTGTTTATTTTCAACCAATTTGACGAAGTCAAAAGAAGGTTAGGGCTCGATTTCTATTTCGGTAATTGATTGCAACCAATTTTTAATTCCAAATTAGGTATTTACTTCAATTTTAGCTTTAACTTATTTTGTCACCACTGATTTGTGCTTTTTTCCCCTTTTGTCTATGGTTTTTTTTTATTATCCTTGCATTGCCCTTGCCGGCCCAATTTTGGTGCTTGCATTTATGTTTTACAGTGTCCAGCCTGAAATAGAACGTGATATAAATGGTTAGGAATTTATAACATGTACCACCGCCCTTGACCTGAGTTTTAAGCAGTGAATTTGCGAATGTCCTAAGCTCTGTATGATCGATCCAGCTGAGAATCATGTCATAACTTTGTCTTTTACAATCAAAGGGTTAAGTATCTACTGCATCACAACAATTGTTTACATTTGTTCATCGAGCGAATTGATGTAATTATTGAACTTGGACTTTGTTTCTCATATTTTCACCATACCCACTATGCATTCACACACCATCCTTTACGTTTTCTATTTCTCCTACCTGAATATTCTACTATTTCTCTCCTTCCATAACATCCACACACCATGCCGTGAATGCTATCTTGGTCACATCACTACCTTTTCATTTTTGGTTGAATTAGTTCATGATGTTTTTATTATTTCTTTTTGATTGTAATAAATTTTAGGTGACTGTCTGGCCATGCTAGTATTGTTCTGCGCCACTTCCATGTATACACACTGAATTTGCATATGATTGTACAAATAATAAATCAATTTAGCATTTCAAATGTTAATGTTTCTAGTCATCAATATCTACCTATATTTTTGTACAAATGCTTCCTCAAAGTCTTCAAACTGTAATCAAGGAAAAATTAGATGCACTACTTTGTTCACACAAGCATGAGATGCCTGCTAATTTCATATTTATATATATTTTTTACGTTCTTTATGGTAATAGTTGTAAATTGAAATTTAAATCATTGTTAGTCAATGTTCCAACAATAGAAAAAAATAAAATATACAATGGACTAACCAAACTCCATTTAATCAAAATGTCCATTGTTTCCTTACGCAGGCGCAACGCATTTGCAAATGTACTGGTAGCATTTAATGAAAATGTTCTCACATGCTCAAATCCTGTATAGTCATTTATGAGCGGCGAGAAGAATCAAGATTCGCTTGACATGTCTGATCTCACTGCATATCTTCTTCCCAACTCTGCAGCCTTGACTCCCGAAGATAAAGCTGGCCTTGTCAGCGCTCTAAAGGTTATTTGTTGATACTTTTTTTCATGTACTGCAAGTTAAGGATTTAGTCTATTGATATTTGAGTTTTTTTTTTCTTTTCATTTTTTTGCAGGATAAACTTCAAAATTTGCAGGATAAGCATACAGATGTGTTGGAGGCTTTAACTCCCAATGTAAGGAAGTGGGTTGAGGTTTTGAGAGAGATTCAAGTAATATACAGATTTTATTTATCTATTATGGTATAATTTGATTTGATGTGTGCATAGATTTTGTAGTCTGAGAAACTAACGTTGATGGTTCAATATAATGTTCTGTATCTTATTCGTAGCTTCAATTGTGGTTACGAATTTGAACAGTAAATAGCATTTTATTTAGTGATAACGTTTTTGTACAATTAAAGATGTTAAGTTTAAAGTCTGATTTATTATTTTATTTTGGACTGTATGTTAATTAGCACTTAAGGTTTTTTATTGTTTGATCGAGACAACAACATTGATAAAGTTTTGAGATTCTTCGCTTAAGATGTTAAATGTCTGAATGGTGATCATGATAAAAATAAAGTTAATTTTGAGATTCTTTGCTTAAAATTTTAATAAGGTCTTGTAATTTGTTGGATAGTTATTGCTTAAAATAATAGTACTTTTCAGAATTTAAAATGCCCACTTGTTATTCTTTGACATTGATTGGAAGGCATTTTCTAAGGAGGATAACTATTAACAAATAAACTCCTAACATGATCTGCATATTTTCTTTGGATTTCAGCATCTTTATTTTGCCAATATAGGCTATGACGAATACATTTTGGATTTGGATTAGGATTAGCTTCCATTAAGAATTGATGAGTAGATATGACAGTGCTTACAAATACTGATAGGGAGTTATATTGTTTGAAAGAATTTTGAATACATTTGCATTACTTCATTGCTGGCTTACATGGCCAAAGTTTGCTGATTCAATAGCTACATTTATATTTCATCTAATGTGTTCTACATTGTTAGCTGTTTTTAGTTTTATTTTATTTTACTTTTATCTAAAACTAATTCCAAAGCCATGGTTTCTTAAGATATTGAGATAGGTCCCTTTTTTTGAAGATGGAGATGGGATTTTGGTTTTCATTCTGTTTTGTTCCTTGTTAGTATATGTAGCATCATTATATATCACTTCTTGTCCCATCAATAATACCCAGAGTTGTTAATGGTGCAAAACAGTGCAAAAGCTTCATGGAGCCTTTAGTACAAGCCATGGCGAACGGCATGCACCTATTTGATCTACTATGCATGTTTAGGGGAAAAAAATAAATTTATTAAACATAATTGATTGAAAAAGCTTCGGTTTAGTTTAAAAACCGAGCTTCGGCTCAGTAATAACTGAGCTGGCTCAGTTTAAACTTTGCCATATAGTGTTCAGTGTATTTGTATGTTAGTTATGTTGCTCATGTATAGTTTTAGAGAGTACTTCTTCAAGCATTATGCATTTTTGCGTTTGTACTTCTTTTCACCATTCTTTCAGGTGGCTAGACAATTAAGTTCACATGTTTCGCTCATGGCAGATCCCACTAGCACCAGCCAGATCTCGCTTTGGTTCAGTGCATCTCAATTCGTTTCATATGCTTAGTTGGGTCGCATTTTAAATCTTAAATTTTGTGCAAGTTATTTTTCTTTTCACATGTTATCAGGTTCCATCCAAGTTGTTTAGCAAGATATTGTCAAGTTGTTTGAAAGACCAAGAGGTTTGTCATCCTATACATATAATACTTTGTAATATTGCACACATTATTTATTTAAGACCATCATTATTTTAAACAAATTCTATTGCATGCTCTTTTGCTTTTAATAGTAATTTTCTAATGTCCTAACAGAGACATAATTACTATATCTTCTAATGATTCTGCTTTCCCCAGTCCATCGTAGCTGCTAACATAGAATTACATCTCTTTCCTTTTCATATCTGAGATATGCAAGTATGATATATAATAATACAATATATTACATGTATTATTTAAACACAGACTAAAAATTCTTGGAAGGTATAACCTCTTATTTAAACCTTTGAATGACAGCTCAATATATAGAACAAAATCACATGCAATTTAGAGAAAAATTTTAAATATGTTTTGTACAGGTTTCAAAATTCAACAGTCATCTTAAATAAATTTTTACAGTTATATTTTCCATGCATGTTGTGTGTACACGGCTGTATGCTTAAAGTTTCTCATATCTTCATTGTTTTTTACTTTTGGCAGAGTTGTAATATCTTGAAGGAAAGTTGCAATAGTCTGAATCCCATGGAGGTCCCAGTGAAGGAAATTGTGGTGAGTTATTTTATTGGAACAAATATAATTTATGTTCAGTTGTCATCAAATGAAGTGGCCAATGTAGTAGGAACAACCATATTTTAGTTGTACTCTGATTCTTTTCATTTTCCTTTTGGAACTAAAATATTTACTATCAAGGACCAAAGAGGAATTAGTAAATTAGAGTCTCAAATGCAGAATGACATAGCACAATTAGGTAAATTTCTTTTTATGCACTTAGTAGTGCATATATAGTTTCAGTGTGTGTCACTTAGGAGTATATGTAGATAACTTGTGTATGCATTGAGTGATTATTTTAAGTTTTAAAACTGAGCAGCGGTGTTGGAGCTCAGTTTTAAAATTGAATATTGCTCATGCTTAGTTTTAAAAATGAGCATGATGCTCTGTTTTAAAATTTAATTGAACACTCTTTTTCATAATGCAGAGACTTGAGTCAATGTACAATTCAGATACCACGAAGTTCAACTTTTTGTACACATTTGTTCTTGTAGAAGTAGAAAGTAGAATAGCCAAACCTTCCTCAAGCTGTACAAGTGCACTTCTTTGGTTAACACGGTACTTAAATTCTTATTCTTCTCCTTCTTCTTTTTACTTATTTGTTGTTGTTGTTGAATATTGAGTATGTTACACTTAAATTTTTGATTCAGTACCTGGGTTTTATTTCAAGGCGATGGATTTCATAATTGAATTATTTAAAAATTTGATAGAACAACCAGATTGGACACTGAATCGAGCAGTTAACGATTCATATAACAAGACTTTGAAGAAATGGCATGCATGGCTAGCTAGTTCTAGTTTTGCAGTAAATATTTTCCTGGTCTATTTTATTTTGTCAAGTGGATAAGTTAAACATGTATTGAAACGTTGATACATGTTTCAACATTTTAGGTTGCCCAAAATTTTCTTCTTGGTAGACAGAAGTTTCTGGATGTAATCGGAGGTGGGTCGACCAATGTAAATGAAGAGATCAAAAGCTTCTGTGCTAATTTGCAGCCAATTTTGCGAGCAAACCACAAATTTCTGGTACAATTTTCTTTAATGTAGAACGACTGCATTTCTTATGAATGATATGATATGATATGATGATATGATATGATGAATTATAACCCATAGTATCTTCAATCATCTCATAAGTCCACACTAACTTTTGGAGTAAATGAACTCACGATTATTATGGAAGGACATAGTATCTTCAATATTGCTTGAATTTGGTATAGCTAGATTGTGAAGTCTTAGCGGTTGATGATTTGTTAGTATTTATTTATTCATAGTAGTGGTATTTGTATTCTACATAAAGTTTGAGTTTTGATGATTATGGTTGGTGGTTGTAATTGTTATAATAATGCTTGAAGAACATGCAATCTAATAACAAAAGTTATTTTTATTTTTACAATTTAGGTTGATAATAGTTCTTCAGATGAGCCAAGGATTACACCGGAGCAAGCGGTAAAGCTTTGTGATCGTAATTTTGGAGTTGGTGCTGATGGGGTGATTTTTGTTATGCCTGGAGTCAATGGAACTGATTACACTATGAGGATATTTAATTCAAACGGTAGCGAACCTGAGGTAATAAATTTGTTTATTTTTCGAATCAAAAGCTGATTTAATCTTGTGTTCACTTACTCTCAATTGTTATCTCTGTTAATGTTAAGTTTCCACACTGGACATACTTTTTGACATGCTTCCGTGTTCTTACTTTATATTTAGATGTGTGGGAATGGAGTTTGTTGCTTTGCTCGATACCTTGGTGAACTAAAATATAATGACAATCTCCCAAGGTGCAGATATAATTTTTGACACCTATATGTTGCAGTAGATACATACCTGCTTTTTCAGTTATATCAATGCTGTCTTGATTCTGTATCATTTTCTCTGTATCATACTCACTTTTTCATACATATTCCATTCAGATCTTACAGCTTTAAGATTCACACTGGTGCTGGTTTAATCGTTCCTGAGGTTCAGCTTGATGGAAAGGTATGTTCTTGCTAATTACCGTAATTATGCATGAGCGCAAGCCGTGTCTCCCATATCATTGAAAGTTGTATAATGGGTTAAAAATATGGTGCTGCAGTGGTAAGGCTTGGTGCAGAAGTTTGTAGGCCGTGGTACAGAGAAATGGTGAGTGGTTTTAGGAGATGCAAAAGTTTTCTTGAAGTTTTAGGAGACTGACAATGTTCGGGTTGAAGTTTCAGGCAGAGTTATATGGTGATATGGTGATAGCCGAAGGTAGTTGGTGATATATGACTGTTGTATTGGTGCAAGTGTAGTTGTTTTGGTAGATTAATGAATTGCTTTTGTGCAGCAATAAGAAGGAGGGCAGGGTGAAGCAATTATGTGGTCAGCGTAGTATGAATGATACGAAGTGGAACACTGGTGGCACGAGGTTGATGCAGCGGTGGATTTGAAACTTGTTTGAAGTGTTAGAAGAAAGGTAGAGAAGTGATAGAGAAGTATGAATGGTCTGTGGTTTAGTGAAGCTTTGTTGTGCTGCAGTTGCCTAGTAAGTGTGTGATGGGATTTGTTGAATGTTGCAAATGTGCACAGTTTTGAATGAATGGTGTATGTGACTTGGCCCGAGTATCGTTTGCGTTATTAGTAAGTTACTAAACACTATGTAGTTATATTCTGAAACTGTGTTTTAAAGTTTGTTATATATACCATGCTTGTATGCTATAATTTGTGGTGTTGGTATGAAGTATCTTTTGTGTTGTTTGTATGAAACATAAATGTTTGGTGTTGTCCTAATTATTGATCGTATGTTTTCTTAGTGTTAATACTATATATTTTTTGTATAGATTGTTTGTAGTTGTAATAAAAAATTGGTGATATATAGTTTGTTTGATACTATTTTAGTTATCACGGTTATAAGTGTTAGAAATAACATTTCGTAATGGTTATAACTGTGATATAATTTGCGTTTGTCACGATTATAAGTGTTAGAGTATCCTTTTTGGTAATGGTTATAAATGTTGGAAACTATTGTTCTGTCACGGTTATAAGTGTGAGATATTACTATTTTGTTACGGATATAACCGTGAGTAAATACTATTCTGTCACGGTTATAACTGTGAGAAATTACTATTTTTTCATGATTATAACCGTGAGTAAATACTATTCTGTCACGGTTATAAGCGTGAGAAATTACTATTTTTGTCACGGTTATAACCGTGAGCAAAAGTGTGACTGAATTTTCCCACGGTACCTATTTTCACGATTATAACCGTGACAAATTAGTTTTGTCACGCTTATAACCGTGAGGAAATTGCCTTTCTGGTGTTGTGACCTGATTTTGAAATGAGGACAGAGCTTTCATTTTGAAAAGCTTTTGATACTTGAACTCTGTTTTAAAAACTATCATGCTGAAATGCTTTTGCTTTGGGACTGAGTTGCTTGCTTATTTGAAAAATGCAGTTGCCAGAGTTAAAGGTTTGTACTTGATTTGAAGATGCAGATGCATGCTTCCAGACTTGAAGAAAATATGCAAGTTTGATTTACAGGAATTGATTTGCATGTTTGAAAATGTGCAGGCTACGGATTTGAAAAGGTGTTACAGGGAATATGATCTTGATATGAAGAGATGATTTGAATTTGTATACTAATTTTGGTTTGAAGATAAATAAACATGGCTTTGAAATATTTTTTTAGGTGAGGAAAACTAAAGAAAGTTTGAGCTGAAGAAAAATATTCAGACCCTTTCTTTTAGACATTGATTAAAAACAATATTTTCTTTTGAACAAAGATTTGCCACTTGTTCTTTTCTAAGCTAACACTTGTTAACCTTATTTTCTATAAAGCTTACATATGTTAATTTGTGTGCTAAAATATTTACACTTGTTTGTTTCCTTATGTTCAATTTCTATTTAGTTAATATTTACCTTAATTTATATTTAGCAAATCTTTTAAGAGAAAATAATATATATAAAAAAAATTATTTTTTATTTCCATGAAAATCATAAGGTTGCTACTTGCAGTACCATAAAAATCAAACTAACATTTGTATTTACATGTTTATTTCTTAAGTAAAATGATTTACATTTGTTACTTTACTTGTTTTTAGCATGAAAACAGTTATTATATAATATATTCTTTATATTACTTATACTATATTTATTTGTATATATGTGTGTGTTATAAATTTATATTTCTACTTTTCTTTTATTTGTATTTATATATAACCTTTAATAACATAAAATTTGAAACTAATTTATGCATAAATAAATAATCACATTCTCATATATGCATTCAAATCTGACTTTATTTCAAGATATTTATCCTTTGAATTTTCAATCTCAAATTCAAATTAAATTTAAATTCACTCGTATATTTAAATAAACACACATTAAATTTGTTTGAAAATAATGATTTTGCAAATTTTAAATAATTATACTAGAAGAATATCAAATAAATATTTATACAAGAATAAAATTTATTATCATATTTATTTGTTAAATCAATATCCTATTACTTAACCCAATTATTTATCAGTTGCAGATGTCTAGAATTCCGGGATATTACAATGTATGTGCCATCTAAATGTGATAAAGCCATAATGTTGTCTTAGTCTCCAAGGCTTGAGGAATTATAGGCTCCAACTAAATATCGAATGTTGTACAAACAAATTTAATGATTCATTAACTGAAATTAATGCAACAAACCACTACACCAAAAAACAGTTTTAGCCACCCCTCCATCCGCCTTCTTAGATACGGCTTAAAGCCGTATCAAATATGATACGGCTCCAAGCCCTACCTAATTGTTTGGACACGGCTAGTAGCCGTATCAAATGTGATAAGGCTTGTAGCCGTATCCAATTTCATGCCTACTATTGGCAGAAACTTTTACACCCAAGAGCTCTGTGCAGCCATCATCGAACAATAGAAAACCCTAAATTTAATTACCAAATCCCAATTAGAAACAACGGAGGATAATAAAATTGTGGACATTCATGAAGAAGCAGGAGATCAGAGCAGTGGACATATGATTTCTTTTCCTATCGCAACCATTGCTTTCGTTTGCAACACCTAATTGAGGCAAATAGTTAATTTTTATCCTAATTTCTGCATTTGTTTCCCATGTCTATTTTTACACATTTTTCACGTACTAATGTCAATGCTTGGATTTTACTCGCCTTCATTAGTTTTCGGTTCATCAATTTTGTTCTGATTGTAGGCTTCTTGTGCAAGCATCTTTAGAATCGTTCTCATCTGCCTTGCGATTCTGCCTAGAAATTTATTTCTAGCTCTTTTCTTTCCACCCTTTTTCCCTATCTCCATAATTTTTTTCCACAACCACTGCATAAATTTCCAATATCTGATTCCATGAGTATATAACATAAGGATGTTAAAGCTCATGTATTGTGTTGTACCTGAATCTTTCTTTCTATATTGCATATATTAAAACATTATAAGATCGGTAAATACTGAATTTGAAATCGCTAATTTATGGCATTAATCTCAAATTATGTTTTTTCTTTCAAGCGTAATGGATATATGGCACATGAATTACCTATTTACCTTACCATTGAGGTGTACAATAGCTCGAAACAAATAGAGTAATCATGACTAATAACCAATGCAAATGTGGAAACACCACCCACCCCTAACCAGAATACTTAATAAGGATGTCCGCCTACTATCCATCAATGATTATGATTAATATTACATTTATATCATCATTCACTCTTCTTTTTTTATGCACAGCTTATGGTTGGTATTGGACAAAGTAGAGTTGACTACCTGACAATGTTGGCAATAGTTTAGCACTTACCTGATAATTACATTCATAATACAGTTCTTACAAAGCATTTAATTTTGTTTATTTTGCAGAGTAGAAAATTGAAGTTCGGTCAGTTTCCTGCTAGCAGTGGACGGCAAAAAGACCCTTAGTTTCAGCAGTTATCCGGTGAGTTTCAACAAGTTTATAGCATTCAAAAGTTCCCTTTTCTTCAATTTTAGATGTATCAATCAAACAAAATTATCCACTCAAAATGTCAAGGACCGCTAGCTTAAGTGGTAAGATCTCTAGACTGTGTAGAGATCTTGGATTAGATCATTCGAGACACCAAAAAGAATGAAACAAACTTAATAGTTGAACATAAAAAATTAATTGAAAATAAAATTTCACTTCAGTCATTTTCCCGGCTGTCATGGCCAAGGCTGACTTTAACAAGGCTTTCAGATTTAATGGTTGTTTGGTGAATGTCAAAAGTTTTAATAAGTTTAAAGCGTCTAAAAGTAACTCACCCATTCAGAATTTCAAAATATCGATCCAATAAAATTATTCACTCAAAAATAAAATTGAATTTCACTTTCTTTTGGTAACAACTGAAACCGATTAAAATCAATTAAACTCACGTTTTGTTTTCTTTTTTTTGGAAAAAAAGAGAATGCATTTCAGTCATTTTTTGGCTGCCGCGGTTAAGTTTGATTCTAATGAGGCCCTCAGTTTCAGCGGCTATTTATTGAGTTTCAAAATTTTCAATAATTTTAAAGCATTAAACTTGCCGTTTTTCTTCGAGTTTCAAAATTTTCAATCAGCTAAAATGAAATATTTTCTCAGCCCTCTGATCCAAAAAGTATGGATTAAAAGGTCATGGTATATACGAGTCATATGTTATCATATTTTACCATCTAAAATTTATATATTACAACTGTTATGATCAAATAGAATACATGGTATTTATGAATCAAGTTTAAAATCAGACGCACCCACACATGCATGCGTGTAGAAATAATAAATTTGCTACAAGAGCCAAGTCTTGCATGTAGTGTCAAATTGTTCTTTCATTACCAGTATTTTACCAAGTGGGAATGTTGCTTAATTGCCTTGATATTTGCTATTTGAGAGCTTATGGAGTTCAAAAATTTAACATTTCAGTTTGCATGCAATCAATATTTTTATTTGTAGGATAGAAGTTGAAATGAAAGTAGGATTCAAAACTCATTTATCATGTCGATATGTATGATGTTATTAGAATGATATTTATAAAACTAGATGCAATTGAATGCATTTACCATGACCACGTTATGAATATTAGGAATGAAGATTTGTTCATGTGTTGTAGATAGTCAGCTTGTTAATATTAGGAATAAAATTGTTGTTAATGGTGCAAGCCAAGTCAGGAAGGGGTAATGCATAGACATTACTCCGGTGCTACAACGTTGTAATGGAAAAAAAATTTGAAAACAGTTTGGTGCTAATGTTAACTTTTACAGAAATGCTATTTTTGTAATTAAGAGTGTCATAGAAAATAGTCTATATCAATATACTTCACACATCTGAAAACATGACCCTTACCTTACAATGTGGGACTATTCTCTTCTCGTATTTTTAATAATTCATTTCAATTCAAAAAAATTCCAATAATTTCCCACTTGAATTTTTCAAACAATTTCTTTCGAGCAATTGAAACGAGGACCCATTGAAGGGTAAGTCTCATGTTCTGTTATATATGATATAAGAGGGCAGTATGTCTTTCAGCATAGACAAACAATGGATAACTGAATCAGATCTAAGATCTACATACTATATAGACGGGGTGTAGAAGTTCATTAGTTTTGTTGAAGAAAACGGTGGTAAGAAAGGAGTGTATTTAAGCCCTTGCACCTGGTGAAAAAATATGAAGACGATCAAATTAGATGAAATTCATTTTCATTTGCTTAGATGGGGTATCATCCAATCATATACAGTGTGGTATTTTCATGGGGAAAAAAGGGCGGAGATGGAAAAACAACAACCAGTTAGTCATGACACAACTACTGATGAGTCTGAACATATTAGGATGGAAGATCTGGTCAATGATGCAGATAGATTTCATCATTTTCAACCTACAAATCCGTTGCCAGATCATGCTAATGTTGGAGAGCAGTCTACTGATTATCCAGATTGGCAGGCCAATGAAAGCAAGAAGTATAAGTCACTTTTTGGAAGCATAAAAGAGCCACTGTATCCTTCATGTTCAAAAGGGATTACGAAGCTGTATGCCCTTGTGAAACTGAATAGCTTGAAGACCCAATACGGCTTTTCAGATAATGGTGTGACTACACTTCTCGAACTAATAAAGGAGTTACTCCCCGAAGGTAACACGCTGCCGACAAAGTACTCCGACGTGAAGAAGATCATTAAGCAAGTTGGGATGAATTACAAAACTTATGATGCATGCATCAATGATTGCATATTGTACTGGAAAGATGATGAAAACAAAGTTTCTTGTACCAATTGCAATGAACCTAGATATATGACATCATTAAACGAAGAGAGAAAATGCACCAAAGTACCTTGAAAGACATTAAGACATTTTCCTTTAATTTCTAGATTGAAGACACTGTATACTGTACCATGGATAGCAGATGCGATGACCTGGCATGGTCGTGCCAAGGCTGATCCAACCGTAATGCGTCATCCATGTGACACTTATCAATGGAAAGCCATAGATTCTTTTGACCAAACTTTTGCTGCCGAGCCACGAAATGTCACACTTGGAATAGCAATAGATGGTTTCTGTCCACATGCTTCTCTCTCTAACCCTTACAGTTGTTGGCCAGTAATTGTAGTACCATATAATCTTCCTCCGTCTATATGCATGAAAAGAGAGTTCTCAATGTTAACATTGTTGGTTTCTGGGTCAAAACAACCAGGAAAAAATATTGATGTTTATTTACAGCCGTTGATAGACGAGTTAAAGCAGTTATAGGAAGAAGTCGTTACATTTGACTCGTTACGTAAATCTGAGTTCACAATGAGAGCTAGGGTGTTGTGGCCAATCCATGATCACCCTACTTTTGGGACTTTATCAGGATGTACAGCTCACGATTACTTTGCATGTCCTATTTGTGGGGAAAACACTTGTTCTTATCATCTTCCTGAAAGTAAGAAGATGTGTTACATGGTACATCAAATGTTTCTTCCTAACGAACACAAGTTTCGATACGATAAGACAAATTTCAACAACGAACAAGAACTTCGTCGTCCTAAATGGCCATTGACTGGTTTTCATGTTGAAAAGAAAGTAGCAAATATCAAAATGAAAGTTGGTGAACAAAAAGAAGAAATTGGTCGAAAACGGAAAAAGTCAACCAATGAAGATGTTGATAATATTTTTGGATGGTATAGGAGGTCTATCTTTTTTGATTTACCATATTGGAAGGCAAATTTGATCCGACATAATATTGATGTTATGCATACAGAGAAGAATGTCACAAAGCATCTCATCAGCACCATTACGGACCATAAAGATAAGTCAAAAGATGGCATCAGTGCATGCAGGGATTTGAAAATCATGGGTATAAAACAAAAGTTATGGGTGATGGAAGATCCTGAAACAAATAAAATAAGCATACCAAAGGCAACTTTCACTTTGAGCAAAGAAGAAAAGATACGGTTTTGCACTATTTTGAAAAATCTGAAAGTGCCTAAACAATTCTCTTCTAACTTCCACAACAATGTGAGCATCAATCCTCTTGAACTAAGAAATATGAAGTCACATGATTACCATGTCATAATGCAACATTTGCTTCCGGTATTGCTTGAACATTCTTATCCACAACATAAGGATTTGCGAAATGTTGTTCATCGTATTAGTTTATTCTTTAACATTTTGTGTTCAAAGGTGATCAATATGGAACATCTTTTAAAAGTAAAGGCTAGCTTAGTAGAAGCAATGTGTGTTTTTGAAAAATATTTTCCACCTGCATTTTTTGATATCAGTGTCCATCTTATGGTTCATTTAGCCGATAAAGCGTTGATTTGTGGCCCTGTCAGATTTAGATGGATGTATCCATTTGAACGGTAAATTTCTAATTTCAGTTATGTACATCATTATTTCATATAAATAGCTACCGTCTACAATATATAATTGATCACATTTATAGGTTGATGAAAACATATAAAGGATATGTGCGCAACAAAAGATACATTGAAGGGTGTATTGCAAAAGGATATATCGTACAAGAAGCTAGTCTTTACTGCATGGAATATATGCCAAATGGAGGTGATGGCAATCATAAACATACCCACAAAGCGTTTTTAGACGAGGACGATGAGTTTGCTGGTGAGATACCTCTAGATAATGGTAAAGATATAACCTTAACCCAAGTGCAGTTTGAACAAGTGCGTAGATGGGTCCTTAAGAAGTACGATGGATTGGATGAATGGAAGAAGTAAGTTCACGAACTTGTCCGGAATTTCAATTTTTTTAATTCATTTTATATATACATTTTGATATGTGTTTTCCATAGGAGGTATAACTCCAATGTGAAAAGTACTTGATTTCAACCTCGAGGCAGGGCTACCACCGTGGAAGTCGTTCAAAGTTTTAATCTATGGTTACGTAATGAAGTATAACATCGTCTTAAGTATTTCATGTGTTTATAAGTGTGCAATACACCTTTGTGATCATGCCTTTTTACTTTTTTTTTTATGTACCTATTAAAGACCATCGATGTTGATCCAACTCTGTGGCGGCTAGTGCACGGGCCAAAGTTCATCACGCGTAGTTATATGAAGTACCAAGTGAATGGATTTTCATTTTCCATGAAAAAGTACGAAGACCGTATGGTAACACAAAATGGCGGTGTATGCATGAGAGCAATTACAAAATTTAGAGTGAGTGGTGAGGATAAAAATTATAAGGAAGCAGAAACAACGTATTACGGAATCATTCAACAGATACTTGAGTTGGATTACACTGGCTTCAAACAAACAGTTTTTTATTGTGATTGGGTAAAGGTCGAGGATAAGGTCAATGGTTGCAAAATAGATCCCTTTCAAACCTGATCATGGTAATTTAGGGAAATTGAAGAACAAAAATAACGTGAATTACGAGCCATTTATTTTTACATCAGAAGTGAGTCAAGTTTTCTACTTAAAAGATTTAAAAAATAATGGATGGTCTGTGGTCTTGCATACACCAAAACGGTTGACTACAAATGTGGATGATATTGAGTTCCCTACCGTCTATCAATAAGCTTTTGAAGACAATGAAAAATTAGAAGACCTTACCAAATCCGTATGTTAACTTATTAGTATTCGAACATCACAAGATTGTGTGTCTGTATATTTTTAATTGCACGATTGTGTGTATGTATGGTTTTGAATATTTTATACATGGTTTTGATTTTCCTGGTTGTTTTGCAAGTTATAATTCGCAAAATCTATGTATTATTTTCTCCGTTATGATGTTATATTATATTTTGGTCTTTTAAGGATTTGTTGGGTGATTAAGCACCAAGTTGTAGGAAGAAAGTCACAGAGTTTTGAGCATAGCTAAGGGTAGACATATATCCCTCGTGGTTTGTTTGCTGGTCACTCATTTCTTTTAGATTATATCTTACTCTACAATTCATATTGTTAGCCTTTGTATATTTATCTACTTTCTGTCAAGCGCCTATTTCTTTTCTCAAAAAAAAAGTTTGTTTTTTTGTTTGTTTCTCTAAAGAGGATGCCTTGACATATTAGTCAGATCTATTGACTTCTCACTATGCTCAATATAATATACAAGTTTTAGTAGGAAATGAGAAAAGAGCAATCTTATATTATGTGTGAAATGAAGTATTATATTCTTGTGCAACGGTCTTTGTAATAAATGCACAATATTTAGTGAATAGTATGCAAGATTATCTAATTCCTACACTGGTGGAAATCTATCTTTGTTACTTGATGAATACAGAACTTGAAGCATTGAATCATCAGTTTCTATTTTTTCGGTTTGTTTTACCCATTTGTATAACTCATGTAATATACATATGGGTCACATGATTGATACAACTTTTGTTTATTTTCCATTATAACAGGCTATTTCTCATTTCTTGCTGGGATCGCCTATGACATCAACACAAGTAGATTATCCATTGCTCTAATCCGTAAGCAATGCATACAAACTTCTTCCTTGATTATTGTTAATTGCACTGTGTTGTACCTCTTTCATGCATTATTGGATCTTAAGTTAAGACCGCATTTCATTTTCAAGGATCCTTTCATAGTCAGTTTATGCAATGCTTGTAGACAACATATTTTATAAAACTGTGATTATAATGCATTATTGGGCATGGACTTGATTATGTATTAACGGCCTAAACATTTAGTCTTTCATCCGGTAAGTTTGCATGAAAACAGAACTTGAATGATATTGTTTTTATTTAGTTGCTTTGTTTAGCTGTTATATTAACTAAATACAATGAACTGTTGTTTCGTAGTTAATTTAGTTAGTATTAGTTAATGAAATAACTAAATTTAGTTACAAGTAATTGCCAATTTAGTTTGTAACTAAATATTGTGGCAGTTATTGTTAATTGTTAAATGTTTATTTAGTTTGTAACTAAAAATTTAACATTAACTAAATTAAATTGGCAATTTAGTTATCATTTAACAATTTAGTTACAAGTAAATAACTCAGCTTGTTCACTGAAAGTTTATTTAGTTAGTTAGTTAATGAAATAACTAAATGCTAACTAAATTGGCAATTTAGTTTGTAACTTATTTAGTTAATTGGCGATGATAACTAACTTATAACTAAATTTGACGACTATATGGTTTATTTAGTTTGTCATCAAATTTGTAAGTTAAACAAATTGGCAATATTTAGTTTACCTATGTGTCCTAAATGATAACTAACTAAATTGGTTCACTTGAACTAAATTTATAGTCAAATTTGGTTTATTTAGTTTATAGACTATATAGTTTAACGTCTATGAAAGGCCCTCCTTTTAATAGGATAAATTACTGAAAGGTCCTCCTTTTTATGCTTGTACAGTGGAAGGTAAATCAGGTTTATCTAACTACGGCATCCGGATCAACTTTCAGTCGTGATTAATGAAAGGTAAATGACTGAAGGTTTTTTTATTTAGTTGCTTTGTTTAAGATTTTGGAAATTACTTTGACTTTGAAGCTTCTTAAATATTTGATTGTTCTACAATAATGAAACTGGCTTTTGTAGATTGTTTGATACTTAGATTCATCACTTGCTGTACATCTTCACTTGCTGTGCGGGTTTGAACCAAAAGAAAAACAAAATTTCCATGTCAGAAAATCCAACATCTTCATATTCGTCATGTTCAAAGGCGAAGAAAGTTGATCAAAACTTACTTGGTATTCCGGTCTCGGACAACGCTGGAAAAATTGCTACTACGCTTGGTAAACTAGTAAGAGCTCATGTGCCGATATCATATATAAGTTGGGATAAAGTACCTGGAATATAAAAGGACAACGTTTGGAACGAATTGGTGGTAAGTAAATATTTTTGTTTGGAACCAATTTAAACTAGAAAATAGCTAGTGGTGTTATGATCCTGATCTTCAATGATTTTACACTATTTAAGCAGTAACTAGGCATCTTGTTTGTGAAATAATGTGAAAAGTAATAATATGAGTTACCATGATCTTCACTGATTTTACACTATTCAAAAACTTCTGTCCACAATATCGACCTACTTCTGTTATCCCCATGTTCATAATTCCCTGTTCTGTTTCCATATTTCTCTCTCTGTATTTCATGATTTAATTAGTGTTCTCTCTCCCTCCATAAAGATAACGCTAATATCTTTCTATACTTTATTTTATGCACGATAAACCTTGTATATTACTGTTTGTACCCTCCTCTTTTCATATAATGTTCAGTTTTCATAAATATTACCGTATTATCCTGTCAAACTCAATCCACTGTATGCAATCTGCAAACGGTTAACATTATATGATTTATATCTGCACTTTGAACATTATATCTATTTAAACCTCACTGTGTCCGTTATCTTCACATAAATATACTTCTACTGGAGTTGTAAACAGTCCCTAACTGTTAACTGTTAAGCTATGTTGGTAATATGATTGTTACTCCTCTATTTTGCTCTGTCAACCATCTTAACAATGACTGTACGAATAGTATGTATACAACATCCAACTATAATCCTCAGTAGTCGATGTAGTTAATAACCTGCGTAGTTAATATCCTTTTTATACAATTCTATCAGTTTCACCAAATGTAGACATCACTATCCTTTAATACTTATCTAAATTTGTACCTTTTCTTCTTTCTATTTCAACTATCCCTGTGCTTTCTAAAACTGCCATATGACTATATTAACAAAATAAAACAAAGGCGGTGATCCAATTTAAAACCCCAAAAAAATTCCCCTTCGCTTTACAAATTGCCAAGCACTCATACACTTACAATGTGCGAAGACAGACTACACTACAACAGGCATTGCATATTACTTTAACACATCCAGCTTTATGTTCGACTGTTAATTATAACAACAGTACTACAATATATTACTATATTATTTCTCTCTGCCTATCCATTGGCAGTTCATACTGCCAACTGTCATCATTTTAATTTCATTATCAGAAGGAGTACACTACATTGTATTGACGCCTGTACACTTACCTAACACATATCCACATATCTCATTAAGTATGTTCATGGTAATTACCTTTATTTGACATTATGTGAAGGTCAGGCAGTTTGAGTCTTTGTATAAACATGAAAATAATATGTATGTAATTTTGGTATTCACAAAATGTTCCAATGAAACCCAACTGTATGTATACTATTTTACAAAGTATTCATTTTCACTTTTCTTTCTGTATGAATTGAAGTATCTAAACTTTCAGTGAACAAGCTGGGTTATTTTTGCAGAAAATTTATGAGCTCGATCTGCTTTCAAAGGAAATGTTTTTAAAGAGAATGGCCGAGGCTTTTAGGAGATACAAGAAAAACCTGAGAGTAGTTTGTTATGACACTTTCAAAAATGAAGAAGAACGGTTGAAAAATTGTCCACCTACAGTTGCTCAAGAAGATTGAGAACAGTTCATAAAAAATGAAGCAACGCCTGAAGTGAGCGGAAAAAGGGAGACAGGCAAAAAGAACAGAGCATTGCTCAGTTATGGTCACCATGTAGGACGTAAAAGTCACGCTAAAATAGAACAAGAAATGGTAATTTATATCCATTTTCATTCATATGCTTTAGTATTCACTGTATCTACATTCTACATACATACATCTACATGTGTACAAACATCAACTATTTCAATCAAATTTGTACTTGTATTGCAGATCGCTGCTAGTCCATCAACAAATATCAGTCATCGTCAAGTATGAGAGAAGACACACAGGAAAAAAGATGGTAGCATATCAGATGCCACTTCTTCATACTTTGTAAGTTAAACAAATACTAATCAAATGCTAAAATATGCGTATGCCACTTCTTCGTACTTATAACAAATACAAACTTGCATATTCTTTAAAATTCCTTATTTATATAAGTATTATCATATTTCAGGATCAAATTGTGAAAGCGAAGGAAAAGATCACTGATAGCGATGAAGAAAAATTGACAGTGGATGAAGACATCTTATCACAAGTGCTTGGTAAGGATGCAAGGGGTAGGAGCCGCGGTGTTGGGACCGTTATTCCAAAGACTAAAGTTAAGGCTTGTGCCATTGCACAGAAATGACTCAGACATGTTCATGGAGAGCATGATAAGTTGAAAATGAGGGTGGGAAGTTTGGAGGGTACAGTGGGAAATTTGTCCGGGCAAATGGAGGTTCTGACCAACATGGTGGGAAACATCGAACAGGGAATTCGTGCACCGGTCAATTCTTCTGATGGAGGACGCGCCACACAATTCAATGCTCCTAAATTTGTTGCTTTGCAGTTCCAGAATTCGACCAATGTAGCAAACAATCAAAGATGTGAAGTCCTCGACTCTGATTTAAACATAATAGCAAAAGGTATCTATTACAAGATTTCTATTTTTGGTTGCTTTCGAGCAGATATTTTGTTGGATAGATCTAAACATATTTATTGCAACAGGTACCGTATGCCGAGATTCTACATCGTCCAAAATCCATGGAAAATCTGTACCACCCACACATGAAAAAGTGGTGTTGGAAAACATACTGCTACCAGATGAGAGAACTAGCAAAATAAATCATCAATTTGCAGAGACCTTTGCTGAAGTTGGAGTGGGTGAGTATGTGTGTCATCCGAAGGGTCTTATTCAATTTCTTTAGACGTTGCAGCAGGTATATTTTCTGTTTATGTTAATATTTTACTATGTATTGTTTTTTGAAACCTCTTCCACTATATACATGACATGTCACATGTATATTTTCTTCCTTTCCTAATTGGCACCATCTAAATATTTTTCCATTTCAAACTTGGTGTTAATTTTGTTAAATCTCAGAAACCTAATATAGAAGGTTGTGAAGGATTTCTTCAACTTTCTCCTACTGTATGGAAATACCGACGTTTTTAGCTGTCATGTGTATAATTGAACCATATATTAATTGTTAGCTTAATAAGCAGAATACCACATGTTGTTTTCATCTTCAAAAGTTAGAGGATTTAATCAAGAGGATTTTTCACTTATATATTTAATACTATACTTTTCAGCTTTTATGACATGGTTAGAAAAAACAGATATTATAAACGTACTGTGTAATTGACATGTATACGATTTGTTTTAGTGCTTTAATATTGGTACTTATGTACTATGAAAACAAGTAAGTTTGAATTATTGCATATAAAGTTACAAACAAAGTTTGTTAAATATTCTATTAGCATTGCTTACAATCTTTGTATCAAAATGCAATGAGAATTAGTTCAAAACCTTGGATACCAGACTTTAGTTTCAAAGTTTGCACCACTGTGGTTCTTTCTCATAAATATTATAGCTTTTATTATATTATATTTTATTTTATTTGTAAATATAGACCATTTAATTTTTTTACTTATTAGACTTTTATTTAATTAATTTGATGCACAGAAACAGAATGTTGCCCACAAATTTTAGAAACAGCAACTTGACTAACCTAATGTGTCCAGATGTCCAGAATAGTTGTACACTTATTTTAGTGATATAACTATTTTATCTTTCTATTAATAAAATTTGACAGTGCACAATGTTCATGTGCAGTTTAAGATAGAATGTGCAGTTATACACTTGCATAATACATACTAAATGTGCTACTAATTACTAAATGTGACAACGTAAGTGGACTTACTTTGCTTATGCACTGTTATAGTTAGTCAGATAGTGGAATTATACATTATCGTGAAGCACGTTATTACTTTTTAAATATGTTTTGGATGGTCGGTTCTAGATCGTTATACGATTATACTAGTTATTTTTATTATTACTATTTTTGTTACTAGGTAAAATGACGCTAGGTATAATTTAATCTAAGTTTGCGTTCATCCTATTTGTTACGCTTTTCTTCATTTTTTGTTTCATTTTATTTACTATTATATTCAAACACATCCTTTTGCAATCAAATGATTTTGCATTTTTGTTCGTATTACTTCTCATTTTTTTTCCTGTATCGAAAAACAAAAACATTAGGTTTTAGTTCTACTAAGTTTAAGATTTTATTATTATTTTAAAACACATTTCCCAGCTTTGTTAAAAAGGTTACCTCTACTTTTGTGACGCAACACCCACGTTTAAAAAGTTGGTGACGAGGGAAGGAATATTTGCATAACTGGCCCATCTGCTTGTTTGTGACTTTAACTTCTAGGCTCTCCCACAACCACTACTGTCATGATTTTGCTACATTTATGGCAATACGTGAGACCGTTCTAGCTAGCAAAGATGTGTATGCTATAAACTATTATAAAAGTTACTTCTTCGTTGCTTCCAATAAGTGTGAACAAATGTTTATGTTTTTTCAGTAAAAATAAAAGGGAATTCTCCATTTTACATAGTTGTTCTGACCAGCTAAACAAGGTTTGAAAATCGTTCAACAGTTTTTAGTTTTAAAGCAGTCACTATAATACAAATGGACAGCATATCCATTGTTAACGTAGAAAAGAAAATGATAATACCAAAAATTTCATTTATCTTTAACTGTAGTTATCCATGTGTTTGTATTGCCGCCGAAACATCACTGTTTATTTTGACTTTCACAAAATTAAGATAAAATGCTTATCTGTTGTAAAATCATATATCATCCATCCTAAAAGAAACAAAATAAATTTTACTTTTTATTGCAGTACAATGTATTCTGGACAGTGCAAAGTCATGCTTTACACGATAAATTTGGGGATTCATAGCGGAACAAATCATAGATAAAAGACATGCAAAAGAAACCATGGGTGTGTGTACATATATATCTATTCCCGACTTTCGTTTTATATTAGAATTTCATGTTATTCATGTTAATTTTTACATGATTAAATCCTTTATACATATTTCTTTAATGTAAGTTCAATTTCTTAATTTACTTTTGAACTTTAGGAAATGCAGTTTACATTGACAGAACCAATGCCTACAATAATTATGTAACTGTTCTTGAACGCATACAGTCTAACATAATCTTTCAGTAATCATGTATTTACCGCTCTTAAATGTATTACTATAAAATGTAATTGAAAATATAAAGGCATTCTTCAAAAGTCTAAACCCACAATTATGATATATTGTATGTTAAGAAAAATTGCATGCATATGTTGGTCTAATGTCAATGCTGCATATTTATATAGCTTGCTTATATATAGCGATGCATGTTATACAAATTTTAAAGTAGTTCTTTCTTATAACCCATCAAGCCTTTTCTCCATCTCCCATACCTACGTATCACATGTATTTTCTTTCCCTTCTTTAACTAGCCTTCTAATTTTATAATGATCCAATTAATAAACTTAAAGAATCTGGTGTATTTAGTTTTTGTAACGACCGGCCTTTTTGGATAGTTTAAACCGACGATCAAATACACATGCCGGTTCCAAACCATTAAAAAAGGCAGATGGTTATTGGGGTAATTAAGAAAAGAAAAGAAATAAAGGAAATGAAACAACACAGAATCTCGCAGCGGAACGATAAAATATAATAGTCAAATAAACAGTTCATGAAGCTGTTTACTATACTTAGACAATTATTTATACAACATTTATCAGAGTTATACATATACAACAGAACAAATATATAATGCAGCAGACAACATGATGCACAGATAATAATAGTAATAGTATACCAAATCTTCGTCTTCGTCCTCCAGAATAGATCTTCAAAAATCTGAAAACTCAGGACTGACCCAAGCGTAATGAAAAGACAAAACACTCGAGTCAGGACTAAAATATCCATATGAAAGTTAAATCAGTCGTAAATAAATATGAGTGTGACGGCGTCAGAGATGTTTACGGGGTTTGACATCTCATATCCAGTGTCAACGTGCGTGCAATAACTTAAGAGATGTTACGGGATTTTCCACCTTTCAAGGATCCGTTAAACTATCTACTAGGTAGTAATGTACGCTAAGTAGATAATGTCTATCAGTAATATAAAGTATCAAAATAGCGTTAAGGCGTTACCATAATCCCCCTTAACACATTTTATATTCCCAAAAGCATATACAAGACCGTAGTTTCCCCAAAACCGGAAGTCACCAGAGGGCAATCCATATACTCAAGGTACAAACCAAAACGTAGTGGTCGCGAATAGGATAATCAGTATGACAAGGTACATGAGGCGATACCAACTAGGATACTAGTAGTTGCGTGATCCGGACTGATGTTGAGCATAGCAGCTACTACCTCAACACCGCGAAACAACACTCCCAAATCAAGGGGTGCACCCAAATCAAATCACAAATGTAATAGATATGGTATCGAAGAAGTGTGTCCGCTAGAGGTGGCGAACCTCAATGGCCCGGCGCGGCTCCTGTTTTAGTCATGTCAGGGGTCATCCAATATCGTTCTCTTTCTTCAGTCAACGCGTTCACCAAACCATCCACTTCATTCTGGATCAATACTCCGCGTATAATAGTTATTAAAGTGGTTTTCGGTATCGACAGAGAGTATGTCCATATCCGATCCCAGTCTCTTTAATAACTACGTATTATTACACTGATGGCTCTTTTATATTTCAAATTGATTCATGATTGATAACAAAATATCATATTCGCTTTAAAATCAAATCCATTTCAAAATCATCATATATTCAAAATTATCAATTTTATCCGATAAATCAATTTCACTTCAAAATTTGATTCGAATTTAATTTAGGTTATAATCTCTACTTTAACCTAGTTTGTATTTAAACCAAAGGTTTAAATATAAACATTTCCGTCTCTTTAACCAGTTTGAATTTAAGAAAATAGTTTAAATAGTTTAAAATAGTTAAATAATTCAAAATAGTTTAATAGAAAATATTTAAATAGTTTAATCGAAAATAATTTGAATATAAAATGGTTTATATATAAAATAGTTTGGAAAAAATCAAAAATTATTTGATAAATAATTCCAAAGTCAAACCGGTCAACTTCCCAAATTTCCTATCCAAATCAAATCCAAATTCCATTTCGATTTAATCGATTTATTCCAATTTCAACTTGAATAAATTTCTATTCCACGTAAATTTCGATTTCAATTTACAAATTTCTTTAAATTTCAATTCAATTCCAAATTAATTTAAATCTAAATTTCAAATAAATTTTCAATTTCAAATTCAAACTTGAAATATCATTTCATATCAATTTTCTTAGAAATATTCAGAGTTCGATTAAAAGTCCAATCTTTTAAAACAAATCAACTTTCAAAAATTTACACCGTATTTCAATTTTCAATTTAAATCTAAACTTCGATTTTATTTAATAATTTCGTTTACCAAGTTTAAATTCTAACATTTCGAGTCCAATTCAAAATAATTCAATTTCCATAAATTGGATTTTATTCTTAAAATCAATTCATTTAAATAATATCAAAACAACTTTTAAAATCATTTAATTTATCCAACTCGGTGTCCGTATATAATTTTCTAACCTATGGCCAAGTGATTAGTTATTACAATTAAATGTCAGGGATGAATATATCATTTAAATCAATCACAGTGTCATATGTATGCATAGCAGGATATATATAAACAAATAAACATCCAAACATTTAAATATCAACCAATAACATCCATCGAAATACATCATCCAATAGGCAATACAATTCACGGCAATTTCATATTTATCAATGTCAGGTAATTTAATCGCAATTCAATTTTAATTTAAATTTAACTGTCAATTTAATTTTTTTAACGGTGAATTCAAATGACAACCAGTATGATAATTAAATTTTATCAAACAACAACAAATAAAAATCATAACTATGCATAATGTCAAATTTAACTAGCATAAAGATATTCAGTACGTTGTGAGCGTTATAAAACACTCACCTTGATTTTACGATTTTAAATCAAATCGAACGACGTTCGATTTAACATAAAATTTTAATGAGCTCCAAACACTTTCGGATCAGCACTGCAGCGCAGCTCTCATCTCCGTGATTCCGGCGCTTCTTGCCCAACGTGAAATTCACGTATGCAAACCCATTAGCCGCCGATCTTCAAGCAATTTTCATGACCACCTCGTCGACTTCCAGAACGATCAGCTAGCGCCACCACGAAGCCCTTCACCAGGGCCACCTACGCGCCAAGTTTCATCCCGTCATTCGCCGTCGTTTGCACGCAATCCAAGAAAATACGTACACACTTCCAAGTCAGATCTGGACGAATTCATGAAAAATTAGCATACATCAACCGTATGAATTAGAAGAGCTCGTCGAGATTTACACTTTTGCTTTTGGAATTTTTCGATTTCGTCGAACGGATTAAGAGATATTAAGGAAAGAAGATCGGCAATTTCTGGCCATGGAATAGGTGGCGGCCATGATTTAGAATTAGGGTTTCTGGATTAAAATAATAATAAAACTGTCTCGGTTTGCGTGCGTATTTATATAGGTAGGTCCAAAATCATCCGAACTCCAATCGAGACGTGCCGCCAGGCGTTTATAAGGTTTTACCCCATTCCGGACGCAATGGAACTAGTTTCAAGGCCTAATTCGATCATATCTGGAAGATAGCTTTTCGAAGTCGATTATTTTAATTAAATTCGAAATTAAATTTCTACGCATTTCAAGCTCGCACGGCCAAACGACAAGTCCAATTGCTACAAAAATTGAAATTCTACCATAATTTACTATTACGGATCCGATGAAACAAGTTTCGTCGAAATCCGAGACTGTTTGAAAAATGGCTATTTTAACTCGTCAATTAAATATTAAAATATTCAATTTTCACAAATTTACTTTTAATTCGATTCTAAAAGTTCTACAACATCATTCTAACTTTAATATGATAAAATAGAATTTTACAAATCATTTTTAATCATATTAAACCCGTTATCCAATTATTCAAATAATTTCAAATATTAAATTATTCAACAAATTACATTAATAATCATTTTCCTTCAATAATCACCTTAAATTTTCTAATTAAAATAGCTAAAAATACGGGTCGTTACACTCTCCCCCACTCAAAACTTTTCGTCCCCGAAAAGGAAAAGAAGGGAAAAGGAACTAAGTATAGAATTCAACATTAGATATATTTTATTCAAAGTTACCAACTTATAAAACAATGAAATTCCATTTATAAAGTCATAACTACGCTTCCACAATGTTACTCCGAACGGCTTTCTAAATTTAAAAGTTAGTTATCAAAACAAGTTATAAAATTTAAAAACTTGAAAAATTTTCTAACACCCGGATTCACGGAAAATTTCGGCAGGGTCTCCTTTGCGCGGCTCGATCGAAATTTTTTACAATTCAATATATAACACAAATATAACCAATATATATCAAATATACATCTCATCTCAATGATGAGGCATCCCATATCTGGGGAAACAACATATATATATCACCAATACCATGTAAAACCATAAGCGTACCTTTTATTTAGCATTTATTAGCAGTTTACTTACATTTTGTATTTAGCACAGAAGCGAGCTCTACAACGAAGCGTAACCCCTTTGCTACCTACTAAAATGCTCAATAACTAAGTTAGAACCATGCATATAAAGATAGATCGATATATTTAGCCTACACAACATATATATAACCTATTTAGCTTCAAAACTGAGATTTCAATTTCAGGACAGCAAACAAATCTCAGTTTTAGGTCACCTAAACTATAAAATTTGGCAACAGAATCTAAACAAAGGTTGTTTTATTCATTTCAAGCTTTCCGGAATGTCCAAAATCATCGAATTCGGACCATACATTCAAAAGTTACGGCCGTTTTACTTAGAGGATACGCCTCAGCCTGGGCAATGAATTGCGCAGGTCAGCGACGTTCACCCACGTTTTTGACCTTCTAAACGATATCAAAACACAAAACACTTAAAAAAAAGTTTTAGCTTAAGTTCTTAGATTTCCATAAAGTGCAAGGTCATCAAAATCCGATAAACCAGTCAAAAGATATGGCGAAAATACTAAGGGTGTATACTACTGATTTTACTTATTTTTACACAGGACAGCGAGTAACATTCAAGTTTTTAACCAAGCAGACGAAGGAATTTTCTCAAGTTATCTAAACAAAAGTTGTGCTATAGTTTCTAATCTTTTCAAAAAGTCCAAAATCGTTGAATTCCGTTCAGCCATTTAAAAGTTATGGTTGTTTTTGTTTCAGCATATATTGGACAATGTTGGATTTTTTTTTTCCAAAAATTTGCTTTTATTATTTCAAAGTACAAAACTTCAAATTTTCTAAAGAACAATCATAAACACAAAATCATCTATTTTTTTATTCATCCATGCAATAGGTTTACATTCAATTTGTTTCCGATTTATTCAAGTTTGTTTCATTCGCATTTTTAATTCAAGTCAATTTGCTCCCAATTTGAATTTAATTATTTAAAATTTTATTTCGTTTATTCAATTCCATTAACACTAATGAATTCTACTTAATCAATTATCATCCATCTAACAACCAATGCATATCAAACATTAACATCCATCCAAAATCTACACTAAATCAATTATACATTTCCAAGTCAATTTTAATTTCATATACTTCCAAGTTTATTGACATTTAGTTATATTCAAATTTAATTAGTTTCCATTTACCAATTTTATATTTCATTAAGTTTAAATTTTATTCATTCACTTATACATGTATCATTCATTTTACAGCTTAAGTTTCTTTTATATTTACAACTATCAATAGCCTTTACATTTTATTTTTCGCTCTCACACTGGTATATTATTTCTCTACTTATCCTTATTAGCATTTTAAACCCTTTAAGTATTTGGTAAGTTATAGTTATGCAAATAGAATGTAGTTAAACAACATACAACTTCTTTTCATTTAAAGTTGAATTTTCAATTTATCAATTCTTAAGTCATTACATAAATTTCACTATAATTTAATTTCACATTTACATTCACATATAGTATTTTCATTTTATATTAACATAATTGTGAATCACCTTTAAATGTTAATTTAAATTCCAATTATTTACTAACAATTTTATTTATATTTGCAAACCATTAATTAAATGCATATTTCATTATTCAAACCTATACTTGTATATTATCCAATTAACAATTCATATAACATTTTTGAACTTCTTAAGTATTTTGGTAAGTTATATCTAAGCTATAGAATGAAATTTAATACTATGCGAGTTTTACAGTTTCAATTTTATTTTAAGTTCATAATTTCCTAATTCTAAGGATTTCTACTTCAATTGATATTTTCACTTAGCTCTTAGGTTCATTTCTCATTTCACAATTCAGAAGTTCCTTAATGATTCAAGTCTAAATTCATTTCAATCATAAAAAAAAATCATTAATTATTAAAGAACTTAAGAATTCCAATCCCGGTTTCATTTCAAATCAAGGTTTGAAATAATATATACTTATATAATTTATATATCAAATCATACTATAGAGAATGTAAAACAAAATAAAATTTGAGTCACAAGGTTTAGACAAGCTATTAAGTGGTCTCCCCCACTCGGACTCTCGAAAATAAACGCCAATGATGCGTGCACACATCATCGAAATCATTTTCTAGCGTCAAGAGAAGGGAATATAACACTTATCATAAAAAAAAATCCTTCGAAAACAATTTCAACTCAATTATACTATCATATAATGCTCATATTATATTTTTCAAATTCTTGTAAGTCAATCTCAAACACCGGAATTTAAATTCCCAAATCCAAGTTAAAATTCATTTATATTCATTATCAATTGTGTTTACAAGATTTCATTTTCCTAAATCCATTGTTATTTAATCAATTGTTGTAAATATTGACTGATCAAACAATAACGATAATAATCTAATATTATCATCTCCTAACAATCAATTCAATCAAGATGAATAAATATTCAAATAATTCTTTTATATAAAATATATTCCAAAATGATATTGTGTTGGTTTGTCCTATTCGAGTGTTTAGAAATTCCTATCGACGCCTTGGCGTCCCAAGTATCGACCAGAATTCATAAATACTCAACGGAACAAATTAACACAATATAAAACCATTTTATATCAAATAACAAGTAGCTCTCTCATATACACTCAACTCATTCATATAGTTTACCTCTATTTCAATGAGTTATTCCCCAGAGCCAAGGTTTATCGCTAAACCAAAGCTCTGATACCAACTGTAACGACCCGCCTTTTTGGACAGTTTAAACCGACGATCAAATACACATGCCGGTTCCAAACCATTAAAAAAAGGCAGATGGTTATTGGGGTAATTAAGAAAAGAAAAGAAATAAAGGAAATGAAACAACACAGAATCTCGTAGCGGAACGATAAAATATAGTAGTCAAATAAACAGTTCATGAAGCTGTTTACTATACTTAGACAATTATTTATACAACATTTATCAGAGTTATACATATACAACAGAACAAATAAATAATGCAGCAGACAACATGATGCACAGATAATAATAGTAATAGTATACCAAATCTTCGTCTTCGTCCTCCAGAATAGATCTTCAAAAATCTGAAAACTCAGGACTGACCCGAGCGTAATGAAAAGACAAAACACTCAAGCCAGGACTAAAATATCCATATGAAAGTTAAATCAATCGTAAATAAATATGAGTGTGACGGCGTCAGAGATGTTTACGGGGTTTGACATCTCATATCCAGTGTCAACGTGCGTGCAATAACTTAAGAGATGTTACGGGATTTTCCACCTTTCAAGGATCCGTTAAACTATCTACTAGGTAGTAATGTACGCTAAGTAGATAATGTCTATCAGTAATATAAAGTATCAAAATAGCGTTAAGGCGTTACCATAATCCCCCTTAACACATTTTATATTTCCAAAAGCATATACAAGACCGTAGTTTCCCCAAAACCGGAAGTCACCAGAGGGCAATCCATATACTCAAGGTACAAACCAAAACGTAGTGGTCGCGAATAGGATAATCAGTATGACAAGGTACATGAGGCGATACTAACTAGGATACTAGTAGTTGCGTGTTCCAGACTGATGTTGAGCATAGCAGCTACTACCTCAACACCGCGAAACAACACTCCCAAATCAAGGGGTGCACCCAAATCAAATCACAAATGTAATAGATATGGTATCGAAGAAGTGTGTCCGCTAGAGGTGGCGAACCTCAATGGCCCGGCGCGGCTCCTGTTTTAGTCATGTCAGGGGTCATCCAATATCGTTCTCTTTCTTTAGTCAACGCGTTCACCAAACCATCCACTTCATTCTGGATCAACACTCCGCGTATAATAGTTATTAAAGTGGTTTTCGGTATCGACAGAGAGTATGTCCATATCCGATCCCGGTCTCTTTAATAACTACGTATTATTACACTGATGGCTCTTTTATATTTCAAATTGATTCATGATTGATAACAAAATATCATATTCGCTTTAAAATCAAATCCATTTCAAAATCATCATATATTCAAAATTATCAATTTTGTCCGATAAATCAATTTCACTTCAAAATTTGATTCGAATTCAATTTAGGTTATAATCTCTACTTTAACCTAGTTCGTATTTAAACCAAAGGTTTAAATATAAACATTTCCGTCTCTTTAACCAGTTTGAATTTAAGAAAATAGTTTAAATAGTTTAAAATAGTTAAATAATTCAAAATGGTTTAATAGAAAATATTTAAATAGTTTAATCAAAAATAATTTGAATATAAAATGGTTTATATATAAAATAGTTTGGAAAAAAATCAAAAATTATTTGATAAATAAATCCAAAGTCAAACCGGTCAACTTCCCAAATTTCCTATCCAAATCAAATCCAAATTCCATTTCGATTTAATCGATTTATTCCAATTTCAACTTGAATAAATTTCTATTCCACGTAAATTTCGATTTCAATTCACAAATTTCTTTAAATTTCAATTCAATTCCAAATTAATTTAAATCTAAATTTCAAATAAATTTTCAATTCCAAACTCAAACTTGAAATATCATTTCATATCAATTTTCTTAGAAATATTCAGAGTTCGATTAAAAGTCCAATCTTTTAAAACAAATCAACTTTCAAAAATTTACACCGTATTTCAATTTTCAATTTAAATCTAAACTTCGATTTTATTTAATAATTTCGTTTACCAAGTTTAAATTCTAACATGTCGAGCTCCAATTCAAAATAATTCAATTTCCATAAATTGGATTTTATTCTTAAAATCAATTCATTTAAATAATTTCAAAACAACTTTTAAAATCATTTAATTTATCCAACTCGGTGTCCGTATATAATTTTCTAACCTATGGCCAAGTGATTAGTTATTACAATTAAATGTCAGGGATGAATATATCATTTAAATCAATCACAGTGTCATATGTATGCATAGCAGGATATATATAAACAAATAAACATCCAAACATTTAAATATCAACCAATAACATCCATCGAAATACATCATCCAATAGGCAATACAATTCACGGCAATTTCATATTTATCAATGTCAGGTAATTTAATCGCAATTCAATTTTAATTTAAATTTAACTGTCAATTTAATTTTTTTAACGGTGAATTCAAATGACAATCAATATGATAATTAAATTTTATCAAACAACAACAAATAAAAATCATAACTATGCATAATGTCAAATTTAACTAGCATAAAGATATTCAGTACGTTGTGAGCATTATAAAACACTCACCTTGATT
Organism: Allium cepa; assembly: GCA_030765085.1. Taxonomy (NCBI): domain Eukaryota; kingdom Viridiplantae; phylum Streptophyta; class Magnoliopsida; order Asparagales; family Amaryllidaceae; genus Allium; species Allium cepa. The sequence continues at coordinate 960,173,649 of CM060935.1, forward strand.
TTACGATTTTAAATCAAATCGAACGACGTTCGATTTAACATAAAATTTTAATGAGCTCCAAACACTTTCGGATCTGCACTACAGCGCAGCTCTCATCTCCGTGATTCCGGCGCTTCTTCCCCAACGTGAAATTAACGTATGCAAACCCATTACCGCCGATCTTCAAGCAATTTTCATGACCACCTCGTCGACTTCCAGAATGATCAGCTAGTGCCACCACGAAGCCCTTCACCAGAGCCACCTACGCGCCAAGTTTCATCCCGTCATTCGCCGTCGTTTGCACGCAATCCAAGGAAATATGTACACACTTCCAAGTCAGATCTGGACGAATCCATGAAAAATTAGCATACATCAACCGTATGGATTTGAAGAGCTCGTCGAGATTTACACTTTTGCTTTTGGTATTTTTTGATTTCGTCGAACGGATTGAGAGATATTAAGGAAAGAAGATCGGCAATTTCTGGCCATGGAATAGGTGGCGGCCATGATTTAGAATTAGGGTTTCTGAATTAAAATAATAATAAAACTGTCTCGGTTTGCGTGCGTATTTATATAGGTAGGTCCAAAATCATCCGAACTCCAATCGAGACGTGTCGCCAGGCGTTTATAAGGTTTTACCCCCATTCCGGACACAATGGAACTAGTTTCAAGGCCTAATTCGATCATATCTGGAAGATAGCTTTTCGAAGTCGATTATTTTAATTAAATTCGAAATTAAATTTCTATGCGTTTCAAGCTCGCACGGCCAAACGACAAGTCCAATTGCTACGAAAATCGAAATCCTACCATAATTTACTATTACGGATCCGATGAAACAAGTTTCGTCGAAATCCGAGACTGTTTGATAAATGGCTATTTTAACTCGTCAATTAAATATTAAAATATTCAATTTTCACAAATTTACTTTTAATTCGATTTTAAAAGTTCTACAACATCATTCTAACTTTAATATGATAAAATAGAATTTTACAAATCATTTTTAATCATATTAAACCCGTTATCCAATTATTCAAATAATTTCAAATATTAAATTATTCAACAAATTACATTAATAATCATTTTCCTTCAATAATCACCTTAAATTTTCTAATTAAAATAGCTAAAAATACGGGTCGTTACAGTTTTCCTCCTTTTTAACTCAATTTGATATAATTCTGGTCCAAAAATTTCTTGTATTCCTTTATAGTTATGCTTAACATAGTTTATAGTTATGCTTAACATAGTTTATAGTTATGCTTATATTTTGCAGTGAAAAGGAATGGACTTGGTCAGTTGAAGCTCAGGCTCAGCTACGGAAACTTGGAAATTTCAATCTCCAAACTATTTGTATTAAGTTATTAATGTGTTATTAAACTATGAATGTAATTAAATGATTAAAGAGACTATCTAAATCTAGAATTGTAAACTGTATGTATTAAGTTATTTGTATTAAGCTCAAGCTCAGAACGTATGCTGAAATATGGTAGAATTGCAAACTATCTAAACTATGCACTGCTGGATTAATGTTGCTAGAATTGTAAACTATCAAAACTATGCGTGAGATCATTGTTGTGCTTAATGTGCCTATATGTGCTGAATATACGGTTAATCCCAAATCTAGAATTAGTATCAAATTAAATAGGTACGTAGGAGCAGGTCATTAGGTACGGCTTAAAAGCCGTATCTAACTAACAAGTTAGACACGGCCATCAGCCGTATCTAAATGACCTACAAGACGTGGTTCGAGGTTCACTTAGGTACGGCCTTTGGCCGTACTAATTGTTCTATTGGCTACGGCTTTGAGCCGTATCTAATTCGACTATTAGATACGGCTTTTAGCCATACCTTAATGGACAATTAGATACGGCTGTGAGCCATATCTAACTCGACTATTAGATACGGCTTTTAGCCGTACCTAAATGGACAATTATATATGGCTTTGAGCCGTATCAAAACTATAAGCTCGCCAAATTTTGATACGGCTATAAGCCATATCTAATCTTATTAGATACGGCTAAAAGCCGTATCAAATTGTCATTTATGGTGTAGTGAACTATGTAGGATTGAATGTGAAATACATAATATCAAATTAAACCATGTTCTATACATATTTTCATTATAATAAAAAATAATCTTACACTAAGTTCTTTCTTGTGATAATTTCCTTAAATTACTCCTTGCCAAGATTGGTAGACTTGGTCATCTAAATTCCACAAACAAAAAACTTGCAAAATTATACGACAAATAAATAAATCTTTAGCAAATAAATATATGAACTAAAACACAGAACTTTGCTCAAAGTATAAAAAATTAGCTTTATTAAAAAAATAAGCATCTAACCAATTTTAGTTAGGTAATCTGTTCAGCTTCCGAGTCCTTCAAAGAAACTCTAAGTGGATTAAACCTAGGGTTGGCGCTAACCTACGATTGGCGCTTGTAATACCGATAAACCTCAATCGATTTGTTCATGAATTTGAGACTGACTGCGATAATGGCAATGAAGCGATCGGAGCTCAAACCGAAGACGACACCTTATCCATTTTCTGATTCATAAAGTGACTTGGTAATTATTATTTTTTGGTTTATAGAAAATTAGGTCTTAGAAGTATGCCGTTAAGGAGAAATCCATATCGACGAAGAGTAGCATGCAGAAACCTTCGATCGATGGAGAGGATTAGCATGCCGGAGAGGATTCGATCGATTGTTAAGCGGAGTAGCATGTCGGAGAGGATTGGATCGACCGTGAAGAGGAAAAGAGGAAAAATGAAGAAGGTGATGTTAATAATGAATTACGACAAGTGAGTTTTCAAAGTGAGGAAAAATGAAGAAAAGAAAACTAAAATTAAAAAAACGTAGCTACTATTTTAGATTTTAGTAAAGGCGGGATGAGCGGTAAATTTTGGCACTGATGAAATTAAAGCACAAAATCGATAGTAATTGCACTTAAGTTTGAACACTGCTAAGAAGTGCAACTATAAGCATAATTTCTTGTAGTGTCTACTGCCTTTGTCTATTCAAATCTCGATCTTGATCTATCGTCGTTGAGGAATTTAAGCTTCAAGTGATTTTCTCTTCGTTGATCTTGACCAATGGTGGCATTTTGCGTTGCTCTTCCTTGGTTATTGTGAGTTTGTGGTGCTTCTTTTCTATGTATATGTTTATTTCAGATATGTAGGTGCTTGGTCTCTGAGTCCTCCTCCTTGCCGTTCTTTTTGTATTAACTTCAAGATTCCTCAGCGATTGCTGCTGCAATGGAGGTCTCTTCCAGTCCGATTCTTATTGTGCTTCAATTTTGACTCTTGGGCGGTTCACTTCGGTTTTCGGATCCTTCCTCATCTGTTTTAACCACTGCCGTTATTCACTGCCTTTCATTGTTCATCTGTTGAGTAGAATTGTCAAGTTTTTGTGTTATTTGCTTGTTTTAATCATTACAACAAAAAATTATTTTAGTTACATAAATTGGGAGCGTTTGAGGCTATATGCAACAGTTGGTCGGCTTAACTTATAAAAATTAACAAAGAAATGCTACCAAGTGCTTCTCTCCAAAAATTCACATAAATTTTGGTAAAATTTTCCATGCCCACTCATATCTCTGAATACTTAACAAATTTTTGGTATCCTCCTCACTCAAATTTTCTATGGCCGCTCATGTTTCTTTTTCTCTTCCACCTTTTTTGTTACAAAATCCAGTTCAAAATCCCTCATCTTCGTTTTCCCTCAAATTTATTAGAATGGGACCACTCAAATTTATCACAAAATCCCTCGTCTTTGTTTTTAAAATCCCACTTTCTCTTTTGATACAACTACCACTACTACAGCTATCGCTATCATGTCAGCTTGTTCCTTCACTTCAATAATGGTTGCAAAGAACAAAGCTCCTGTTCAAACTCGCATTTGTAACATTGAGAGCGGTCTCACCGCTCAAACCACCATAGCTTATGCCGCTTGTGCCGTGCTCCGACCTACTCCATTCCAAGGTACTAGTTTCATTATTTTTCAGTTAGGCTTTTTCGTGAATATATGAGTATATTTTTCATTATTATTTGATGTGTTGGATCTAGATTGAAAGTAGTGAATATTTTTATTATTATTGCTATATCTTCGAGTTTTTAATTGTAAATCATATTATATATGATCGATGAAAAATCAGTAATAGGTTGGATCTTATATTGTGTACGTAAGCACTCAAAAGTCAGTTGACACTAAAATTGAAATGTGTTGCTCCTTTTTTGTTGTACTATAGAAGTGCAAATATTAGTCAAATATATGTTTGTGCTAATGTATGAATGCCAGCTAATATATTTTATTTTTTTGTTCGTAAAATATTGTTATCATGTTTATGTTTTTTATTGTTTGGAGTATCTCAACTAATATGTTGTGTCGATTGTTCTATTGCCTGAAGAAGGCTGGAATGTGTTTTATTGAAGTATTGTAAACTTTTGATGGCAAAATACTTGTAACATTATCGTCCGAAGACCCGTTATATATTTTGAATATAAAATAGGGACAAAACTATATTTATTTCAATAAGAAAAAAGTACCCATATTATAGTCATTGACATTTATATTGGTGTAATTTTTGAAATTTTATGTCATATTTAAATTTTCCCATACATTGAGTTCACATTCCAACTATTTATTAGCACATAGATTTTTTCGACATTGTATCATATTTGGGTGGAATGATCTTAGAATTGATAAATTGTACCTTATCTTCTAGATTTTTTCTATACTTAGGTTATAGTGTTGCTTCTTATTTGTGAAATCTGATTTTAATGAGGGCAATTTACATATTTGTTTAACAGGATTCTTGCTTGCAATAGTTAGATTGCAAGTTATATATATGCATGCAATTAGTTTTGGAAAGCCGTATTATGTAGATATGTTTATTATTAGTTCGCCTATTTTTCAGTTAATTTAGAGCATGTTTATTTGTAGTAAGAAGTGTGAGAAATGAGAACTGAATACCGCTAAGTTTTGAAGGTATCTTCTTACCTAGTGTGTTTATAATATAACAGATATTTAAAACTTTTATAAGCACAAAAAAGTGCTTAGTGTAAAATAATTATAAATCATTATAGATGACTTGTTTTAGTAAATGCTACACTATTTTTAAGTGCACTTTACTGTTCTTTATTATTCAGACAGAATTTCTATTACTAATTAAGCGCTTATTCAGTGTTTTTGTTTGATAGTTTACTATGTTTTTACACTACCATCTCCATATCTTTCATATTGATTCTGAACCAAGTGGCCTTACCTACATAAGTTTCTTAATGTAACAACCCTATTTTTAGTGATCTAACTAACTAAGATTAATTAGCGTTGATAGACTTAAATTTTGTAATTTCTAAAATTTGATTAGGAAATTTAATTTAGCATGAATAAATGATTTAAAATTGTATATTTCAATTTAGTCGAAATATTATTTGAATCAGTCCTTGGGTTTATAAATTTATAACTAGATTAGTTTGTGAAAATTTAACTTATCCTAGCTTAGTTAATTTAAGCAGTTAAGCTAATTAAATCTATTGGTTAAGCTAAGAAAAGAATTCATTTTTATTTAAATCAATTGGGCCTTAAGTTTAAATCAGGCCAATTAGTAGCCTTAACCCAATTATATTACCTAAGTTTAAATAAAGCCAAGGGTATGCGCGCACACAATGAGTCTGGCGAGGGGCACAATGTTCCGAGAAAGGCAGATGCGACTTAGAGGCACGCGATGATTTTGATGAGGGACGAATCGGTGGCGATAGAGGCAGACTTAGTCATCGGCTGGTGGTGACAGTGGCGACGAGGCTGTGAGTGGATGCGGTGATCTAAGGCATGGAAGTGGTTGTGAATTCACAGTGAATTCACAACTCACATAATCTATCTCCATATCCATTTGCTTGTCACCGTGTTAAATTCTATGGTTATTACTTTGTATTGGATTGTTGTTTGTTACAATTTCACTTGCTAAATATTGAATTCATAATTTAATCATATATAATTGGAAACTAATACTAGAAATCAATTAACAAATCTATTCTTTTGTGATACCTTGTGCTTGTGTTACCTTCTTTTAGCCATGTGATAATGTCTGACAATGAATGCACTATATATATACTTGCAACCATCAAACTATATATATATATATATATATATATATATATATATATTGCCACTTTGCATTTCAAATTAGTTTTTGTGAAGTAATAAAGCATTAGTTAGAATTTGAATGTATATGCTTATATATTAGTAAATAGATTGCCTAAATTTTTAAAAGAAGTAACAATATATATATAAATGGTAATAGGACTTTCAAACTTGTAGTAGTTATAGCCATTTAAGTTATATAAATATTAGAATAGAATGTAGTTGTTGTATCTTTGCAAAGAGATTTTTTTTACTTTAGTTTCATACATCCTCTATGCATGTAGCCATGTATTTGCTAATGCATAAACCAAAGCAATAATTCTTACATTGATTTGCCGCTCTTCCTCTGTTGTTTTATTTATAGGTCCTCATTATTTTGTCTTTTAGAAATAATCATACACTTCATGTTGTACCTATGCCATGACCTGATGCTAATTTGTTCCATTGCTTGTAATGTTGTTATTCCTATAGGCAAATAATTTTAGTCCCTGCTATTGTTAAATTAAAAGGATGCTGCTCTATAATTTTGTATGTCCATACATGCTCTTGTTGCTTTGGTGTCTTATTGTTATGTATATAGTTTCACTTAGTGTTTAAATCTGATTTTTGATACGTAATATACTACCTTACAAACCACTGTTCATTTGTGAGATCTATATTTCAAATGCAAGTGATTTTACAAAAGAAAGTTATGATGATTTTCTAATTCTAACTAATTTTCATGTAAAATCCAAATCTTTCATAATTGATTTTACCAAGTGATTGTTATATATATAAGAACTAATTTATACAAATATAATTTTATAAACGAGTAATTATGATTTTATAAAGTAAATACAATTTATGTTTATGAAATATGGCATGTGAATTAATTAAGTTTCAATGAATATTTTAGTGAATAAGGGAACACTTAGTTCAAGTAAATAATAAATAGATTTATGGAAATTTAATAATTTTTTTAAACAATAAACTCAAGTGAGAAAATATTTTGAGAACCTTTGGAAGTGCTAATAATTGAATTAGTGTTATCTATTGGTTTAAATGCTTTCGAATCACGCTTCGTCAAATACGGCACAATCCATTGAATAGAATGTTTAAGTGGAACTTTCTAACCCATTATCGAATACTTAAATTTCACCGGGTAGTATGGAATGCCTTGGTTAAATTCTTGTGATCGTATTTGGGAAAGTACTTGACACTTTAGAGTTATATTCTCTTTTAGTGTGTGACAAGTGGTTGCTAGATCCTTAAGAGAATGTATTTCAAGTTTTCCAATGGTATCAGTAATAAGTGATATTTACTAGCTTTTAGAAAATATTAGGATTTCACCATACGGTATGGGACATATTAGTTAATTTCTAATGATAACTGAAAGTGATAGTATTTGGCACTTTGGAGTTTACTCTCTTTTGGTGTGCGGCAAGTGGCTACTAGATCCTTAAGAAGTTTACTTTTGGATTTTTTTTCAAATGTAATAATATAAAATAAATCTGAAAGATTCAGTTATGGCTTCTACCCTTGAGATCGTCTTATGATCGTGTGATTGCCATTCTGTGAACGATCCCGGTATCGGATTGGTTCGTGTGATACCCAGTTGTTTGTTTGTTTGCTAGGATTCCGTGTACGATTATTATGATTGTTTTGAGTAAGATCTCTTGGATTCTGGATATTTGGATTCTGTGTTCATGAAATAATAAATATATATATATATTCTTATGTCTTATGTAGTGAAATGAATATATATTCTCGTGTCTCGTGTTAGTGAAGTAAATATATATTCTTGTGTCTTGTGATGGATGTTAAGTTAATTCTGTTATTTTGTGTTTAGTGACTAGTTCGTGTTTGTGAATTAAATTTATAACCCTGTTTTGAGTTAGTCATTGATATTTGCATGCTTAGAGATATTGTGTTTTGTTCTGTGAATTCAGTGTTTAGTGACTGATATGTGTTTGTGGCTTAAATGTATAACCATGTGCCTTTTGATGAATTCTAAGTTAAATTAATTCACATGGCTCGTTATTTCATGGACATCTGTATTTACTTATATGTTTCTTATTCTTGTGTTATATTCTATTCTCATCCTATTAGATATTTAGAGATAGTCCGACCCGAGTGGTTTTTTGCTCTGGTCAGGCCGAGGCTTTTGAGGTTATATGACATGCTGACCTTTGCATGTTTGGGCTAGCAAGGAGATAAACACTTTTGACTTCTTAGTTTATCTCATCTGGGAAATTTGCGAATATGTTTATAAGACGTACAATTGAGATTAGAGAATTGTAAAACTTGTATAACAATCGAGTTAGTATTTCATTTTATAAACTTAAAAGTTGTAAATGTATAAGTTGCGATTTATTCTGTTGTGATCTATGACTGTTATTTATATGATATATATTGTTCTGATTCTTACAAATCGATGTGTCTATTACTTTGTATTAATTTATACACATCAAATTCAGTTTAGATATTAAGTGAAAAGGGTAAAAATGATGTGTCAGTGTTAGTAGAAAGATGTATTCACATTCGATCACCCCTAATAAGCCGTATTCTCAGGATTAGCAGACAACATTACTTGTAATGTTCGTTGCCAAACTAGCCATCGCGGTAGGGTCATTATAGCTTGGTATCAAGGCTGTGTTGGGACATCATAGCGTATAATATCATAGATCTAGACCTAGTGAGACTTAGAGTCCTATCCTTTGGGTGTGTAATAGATAGTTTTTCTAATTATCTATATTAGGGATAGGAATATAAAACGATTATCGGGATAATCATTTGGGGGCGTGAATTGATTTAAAAATATTTAATTGGTAAATTGGAATTTGTGACATTATAACCTTTGAAGAATAATGAGTAAAATCTTTTAGAGTTGAGAAAATTTTGGAATTAAATTGGAGTGAATTATATTAAAGTCAACTATTTTGTTTTAATAGAAAATTTGGGAAATTTGAGTGAATGAGTTTAATATTTAAATGATCTAGGAATAATCGGTGTTGCACAGTGGAATTTCAGACATTAAATTGTTCCGTTGTAAGTGATTATGTATGTTTTGGTTGATTGGTTGCTAGGAATTGATTGTCTGCTTGCATTTATCTAAAATTGGATGCATGGATATTAGTGATAATAAAATAAATGCATCTAAACTTGAGATTGCCTATTGTGTTGACTTATCCGGACGTTGTTTAAGGATTTTTATTGATATGTAAGACGTCATGTTATCGGTAGGGGTTCCTAAACATTGAACGAGATATTTTGACATAAAAATATAAAAAAATTCTGGACGTTACACTTATTTGAAAAAGAGTCTAAAATAAAGATTTATAATTTCAAGGATAATTGATATGGTAAAAATATAGATAATATTATTGATTATTTGAAAATCATCGAAAATAGATTTAAAAATAAGACGAAATGAGCATATAATAGATGATAATTATTCTACAAGAATTTATCAGATATCCTTGAGTTAAATAAGAGATATAAGTGAAATTAAATAGGACCTTATTATCCATTGTTTACTTTCTTCCAAAGATTTGTTGGAGTTAGTGGTTATTAATTGACTACTTGTCTTGGTTAAATGCATATACAGCTAAGGACCTTGTTTAATTAATTGTCATCTTATTTCAAAAGCATTTAAATCTAAATAGTGATGGATTATTAACACTTAAGGTCACAATAATATTCAAGACCACATGGTGATATTTACTTCTCATTTGTTATTGCATGAGTGCTACATAATAAATACCAAGCTCCATTATTCTCGAGTATCATTTAAACCCTTCCCTTGCATTAGACAAGCTTATTTGAAAACCACTAATAGTCTTTGTTATCCTGGATTGAAATGTGATCTTTTATCAATGAATTTCGAGTTTGGACATATAACTTATCAAGTTAATTTACAGGTGTCCATAGTAAGGACATATTTGGAAAGAAAAACATTTCATGATATTTTAAATTAGATATCAAATTAGAAATTGACATAATATGTTTGTAACCTGGATATATATAAATTAAGAGCAATGCAAGTTCTAGTTGACTACGTACACATACGTTCAGTCACCCTTCATTCAGATGAAATAATTAACTTAGTACATATTTTATTTTCGACAACGTTTAAGTTTCCATGGAACCTGATTATAATCTTAGTTATCTAAAGAAAAGGTGATTATACATGTATATATATATAAAGTCTAGTTATAAATTTTTAGAATCTTGTTCGGATAAGCTTATGGATTTAATTTTTTTGTATATAATAAACTTTGTGTTGGATCCATATTTCAACTTAGTAAATGAATAAAAATAATTAGATCCTTATAAATCCAAGTTAGTATCAAAACATGTGTGGATTTAAAAGTAATATATGTATATATACACACATATATATTTCTATGTGTGTGTGTTTTGTATATTCATGGATATATTGAAAACCGAATACAAAACCAAGCTAGTTTGGTTTCATGTGGTTAATTAAAATACATAGTCATGTAGTTGAATTCATTTCCCATCTGCTTGAATATTATTCTCATTTGGTTGTCAAGTGTTTTGTAGGTACCAAAGATGAGTGCTTTGCATTTGGAACTTGCTTTTGCATTTGATTTTACTTTTATGCTTGCTAAATATTAAAATAAGGTATGTATCTCATATTATATATCATATTTTTGTGTTTTCCTCTACGGGATGCCTCATCCTTGAGATGAAATGTATATTATGTAATTATATCTATATTGTAAATTTTCGAAATACTAGCCGCTCAAAGGAGTGGCTGGCGAAATTTTTCATAAATTTAAGACAATGGGAAATTTTGAGAATTTTGATAACAAAAATTTAATTTTAGTATAATATCTCGAAATGATATAAATTGGTTTATTGAAAATGGAATTAGTAACCAATTAGCAAATCATTGATTTTAAAAGAAATTATATTATATATTTCTTCCATTAAGGAATTTGTGGGACGCCATTTTTTTGAAGGGGAAAGTCTATAACAATCGTATTATTAATGACCTAATTAATTGCGATTAATTAATGTTGATAAATTTAAATTTTTTAATTTCCATAATTTGACTATGAAATTCAATCTAGTTTGAGTAATTGATTTGAAATTGTACATTTCGATTTAATCGAAATATTATCCAAATCAATCCTCGGGTTTATAAATTTGTAACTAAATTATTTTGTGAAAATTTAACTTAACCTAGCTTAGTTATTTAAGTACTTAAGCTAATTAAATCTATCGGTTATGCTAAGAAAAGAATTCTCTTATTTAAATCAATTGGGCCTTAAGTTTAGATCAAGCCAATTAGTACCCTTAACCCAATTCTATTACTTAAGTTAAAAAATACGTTTACTTCCTCTATTCTCTATTTATTTCCTGTAAACAAATGTTACTCCATTCTCTTCTCTCTTCATCTCAAACTAATAAAAAAAAATCAAACCCCCTTCCCTAATTACTAAATCAAGTCTATGCGAATTTGGTTCTACCCTAATGTTGGGGATTTTGCGGTTCGAGACGGATTTGATGGCGATAGTGATGAAGACAATGTTGTACTTCCGACTTCAAGGATCTATGGAATAGATTCTTTCAGACAATAGTTCAACCCACCAGGTACAAACGGGTTATCTAACTATCGGCTTTCAGGATTCAATGAAGCCCTATAACAGCGTAATCGGATTCAAAGTTTGTACGACTTTGATCCGACCAAGAACACTTCAGAAACTGTATCTGATGATGCAATTTGTAGATAACAGATTGAAGAGGAAGAAGAGAGCAATTCTACAACGGTTTCTGAATCTGCAACACCTTGGAGGCGTCGCAAAAGAGAGCAACGGTTTCTGGCGTCGCAGAAATGCTCGGGGAAGAAGAAGAAGAATTCGAAACTCCATTTGCAACTATTCTGGTGTTGCTATTTATATATGGGAGGAGATGTCCATTCGCGAAGTGTCACGGCCGTTAGCAACGGTTTGCAACCGTTACGGATTCTAAAGCAAACGTCGCGTCCTTTTATATTTGCAACGGTTCACAACGGTCGCGTCCATTCATTTTGTAATGTTTCAGAAAATGTTACAAATTCCTGCCATCAATTCAAATTCTTAATTTCGGTTCCGGGTCCTTAACGGGCTGAAATCTGGCCCGTTACTGTTCTTATTTTGATCCAAAAATATTTTCGGATCCGAACCCGGCCCGGCCCGGTTCGGTCGGACGGACGGACGGCGGCGGCGCGCGTGTGGTGTTGCATGACTTCTCTCCTCACAACAAAGCAAAGATGTGGGAGCCCCAAGGCCCCATCATCCACTTGAGAAAGCTATATTTATACAAGTATATTGTATAGCTTTCTATAATGTGGGACTTTGATTTCTTCTTCCTTCCTTCTTTCTTTTCTTCTACTCTTCCAAAACAAAAAACCCAAACGCAAAGCATTTTGAAAATTTTACAACAATCTCCCCCAATTTTCAAAATAAAATAAATAAATAAATAGGACGGCTGAATCACTAGAGTGACTTCCTACATACCCAAGTGGGATCAAGCCTATGTAGTTCTAAGATCAAGTTTTACATCATCGTGAAAACCAACACATAAATAAAAGGTATCTTTTGGATTTGAACCTTTACTTAGTGCAAACCATTCAAAGCCTTATCGAGATTCTATGGTGAACGAATCTTGAACCAAGTATCCCTAATGATAAAACCGGAATAATCACACATGTTGATTTCCTTAGGTAAAGTGTTCTATATTGCTCAGCACGTTAATGGCCATGTGCTTAAATCCTGGTTCATGAGTCTACTTGGAAAGCGGTCTTACTTCCCTAGGAAACGGCCTGATTTCCATACTCATATAGGTAAGTCTCTTAAGGTGTTTCTGCGATACACCTTTTAAGGTTTCTAGACTTATTAAGGATATATATCCATCCTTTGTTCTTGCAGAATCCAACACTAAATATTATGGGATTATCAATTTAGTGTTCCATAATCATTCTCTTAACTTGTTGGTACCCATTGAACTTTGTCTATCCTTTTCAAGACATAAGTTGGGTTTCTGTTAAGGATGATCAACCTTCATTCACAGACCTTAGTCCCATTTCTTGTGACTTTATAGAAACCATTGCCTTTGGAAGACCTTTTGTAAGTGGGTCAGCCAAGTTTTTCTTCGTTTCTATGTAGTCAACAGTTATAACTCCTCTTTTGAGTAACTGTCTCACCATTTGATGTCTTAGACTCACATATCTAGACTTTCCATTATATGTCTTATTAGACACATTGTATATTGTTGCTTGATTGTCATAGTTAATCAAGACTGCTGGAGATGGCTTCTTCCACAAAGGGATTTCCATTAATAAATTCCTAAGCCATTCCGCTTCTTTACATGCATCTGCTAATGCAATCAATTCTGACAATATTGTTGAGTCAGAAATACAGGTCTGCTTCTTGGAAGCCCAAGACACAGTAGCGCCTCCTAGTGTAAAGATCCATCCAGTCGTAGACTTGGATTTGGATTCTACATTGTTCCAGGTTGCATCACTATATCCTTCTATTACAGCAGGATATCCTTTATAAGATAAACCATATTCAATGGTTCCTTTCAAATAAGCTAAAACTCTGGAAATGGCTTTCCAATGTTCGAAACCTGGATTACTCGTAAATCGACACAATATACTTATAGCATGCGCGATGTCTGGTCTAGTGCAATGCATAGCATACATAAGACTCCCAATAACACTGGAATACTCTAGTTGAGAGATGGTACGTCCAGTGTTCTTTTCTAATTCAATACTAGGATCTAAAGGAGTTGGTGCTGGTTTGTCATCGTAATGACCATACCTTTGTAGGAATTTCTCTATGTAATGGGATTGAGTTAGTAATAACTCCCCCTCTTTCCTAATAATTTTAATTCCAAGAATTACATCAGCCTCTCCTAGATCTTTCATATCGAATTTAGAAGACAGAAACTTTTTAATTTCATTCACACAGGATATATTGGAACCAAATATTAGCATGTCATCAACGTATAAACATATTATAATAATACCGTTGTTATCCGATTTGCTATAAATACATTTATCAGCATTATTAACAATGAATCCATATGACAGTGCAACTTTATCAAACTTCTCATGCCATTGCGTGGGAGCTTGCTTCAGGCCATAAAGAGATTTTACAAATTTGCAAACTTTCTTTTCTTGGCCTGGGGTTTTGAAACCTTCAGGTTGTTCCATATATATTTCTTCTTCTAAATCTCCATTTAGAAAAGCAGTCTTTACATCTATTTAATGTATGACTAATTTATGAATTGATGCAAGTGCAATTAAACAGCGTATAGAAGATATGCGAGCAACTGGAGCATATGTATCAAAATAATCTACTCCATGTCTTTGCTTATATCCCTTAGCAACTAATCTGGCTTTAAACTTATCAATGGATCCATTTGTATTCAATTTTTTCTTGAATATCCATTTACATCCTATAGGTTTAGCACCACGAGGTAAATCAGTTAAAACCCAAGTTTGGTTTAACATTATGGAATTCATTTCATCATTGATAGCTTCTTTCCAGAAATTTGAATCTCTGGAACTCATGGCTTCAGAATAAGTTTTGGGATCATCATCAACGTTCATTACATATTTAGTCACATTAAGGACTTCTTCCTTACTGCCTTCTACAAGATATGTAATGAAGTCAGGACCACAGTCCTTCTCTATTCTCGCTCTTTTACTTCTCCGTTGTTCGGTACTACTATCTGGTACTGACACTTCCTTGCTGTTTTGAGCAGGAGCATAATCATCGTCATTGATATCATTAGTCATACTAGGTTCTGGACTAGATGATCTCAATGGGATCTCAACAGTTTGATTTTCAAAAAATTCTACATCTACAGATTCTATAACTTCTAGGGTGTCAAGAATAAGAAATCTATAAGTTATACTATTAAGTGAATATCCTATGAAAACGCATTTAAATGCTCTATTTCCTAACTTTGGTCGTTTAGGGTCTGGTTTTCTAACATAAGCTAAGCAACCCCAAACTTTAAGTCTAGTTAGGTTAGGTTTCCTATTAAACCATAATTCATAAGGGGAAATATTATTCTTTTTAAGTGGTACTCTATTAAAATATAACATGCAGATAACATAGCATCACCCCATAGGTTATAAGGTAAATTAGAACTTATGAGCATGGAATTAACCATTTCTACTAAAGTTCTATTCTTCCTTTCAGCAACACCATTTTGTTGTGGTGTATATGGGGCAGTACATTGGTGAATTATACCTTGTTGTTTACAAAAAAAGGTGAATTCATTTGAGAAATATTCACCACCACGATCTGAATGTAATATTTTAATTTTAACTCCTAATTGTGTTTCGACCTCTGCTTTGTAAATTTTGAATTTATCAAAAGCCTCATCTTTAGTTTTCATTAGATATACATATGCATATCTAGTATAA
Organism: Allium cepa; assembly: GCA_030765085.1. Taxonomy (NCBI): domain Eukaryota; kingdom Viridiplantae; phylum Streptophyta; class Magnoliopsida; order Asparagales; family Amaryllidaceae; genus Allium; species Allium cepa. The sequence goes on from CM060935.1 coordinate 960,189,196, forward strand.
TCATCAATGAATGTTATATAGTATTGGTTACCACCATAGGTGATATGACTTCTTAAGTCACCCACATCACTATATACCAAATCAAGCAAACCAGTTTTCCTTTCTACGGATTTAAAGGATTTCCGGTGTATTTTTGCTTGAACGCATATTTCACATTTAGAGATGGTATCGAAATCACAATCAGAAATTAATCCTAATTTATTCATATTCCTAATGGAATTATAATTAACATGTCCTAATCTACCATGCCATAAATTAATAGAATCAACAATATAAAC